>CM064355.1:11021900-12223567 GCA_032595735.1 Pelochelys cantorii | reverse complement strand
TCGTTCAGTGGATCTCGCCCCCAGCAGCTGAGTCAGTGAAAGAATTCTTCCATCAGCGGCTTGGGGAAGTGGGTTTGCTACGTCCAGGGGGGAAGTGCCCAGTGACCGTGGCATAGACCTGCTCACAATGGCTTGCCCACGGTTGCCCAGCCAGGAAGGAGGAGGAAAGACCAGGGAACAGAAACCAGGTCTCCAGAGGTCTGATTTAGCCCCTTAAGCACTGGGCCGTCTTTTACCTCCTGGGTGGTTATTACCCAAGGGAAGAGGGTTCTGGGACTGAGGGAGGGGCCAGCACTTGTTTTCAGCTTGTCACAAGCCTCTTTCTTTTATTTATTTTATCACAGGGTTTTGACTTTCCTTCTGCCCCCAGTCAGGGTGGTTCCTCGTACTTCGAGGGACCAAATTCCCAGCCACGCTCCCACTCTCAAAGAGAATAGAACGAGGAACCCCATTTGACTAGCCAGCAAGTGACCCAGGATTCCCTTTCAGATCAAGAGAAACTACTTTTAGGGCTTGTTTTAATCCATTTTGTTATTTCCTTAAGGAGTCGACTGCTGTCGCTTTAGGCCTAAACCTTTAGACTTTGGGTTTTTAAAAAAATAACCAAAAAACTAAAATGAATAAAAATTAACGTCTTGGATATTTTCTTTCTATTTTACAGCCTGGTCTGGGGGGCTGTTTTGAGATGTGTCGCTCTGCTGGCTTGGAGACCAGAGGGCCGGTCTAGTCCCACTTCCCCAATGGAGCAAAGTGTAAAGAGTTAGATAAACTGCACGCGTGGCAAAAAGCAAATAGGCAGCAGGTTTAAAACCAACAAAAGGATGTTTTTCTTCACTCAGCACACAGTTAACCTGTGGAACTCCTTGCCAGAGGATGTGGTGAAGACTAGGACTTTAACAGGGTTCAAAAAAGAGCCAGATAGATTCATGGAGGATAGGTTCATAAATGGCTATTAGCCAAGATGGGTAGGAATGGTGTCCCGAGCCTCTGTTTGTCTGGAAATGGATGATAGGAGAGGGATCATGTGATGATTACCTGTTGTGTTCCCTCCCTCTGGGGCATCTGGTATTGGCCACTGTTGGCAGACAGGATACTGGGCTAGATGGACCTTTGCATTAGCATCCAGGGAATGGGATGAAAAGCGAACTGCGTCCTGGAACACACAGCTGCTGCCTCCTCCCCCCCATCCCGAATTGGTGCCCTTACAAAGAGCTTAGGACACAATTTTTAAAAATCCCTGCGTAACATAGGGCCCTCGGTCCCATTTTCCCAAGTAAGGCAGGCCTTTGGGAGCCAGTGTGGTTTGCAAGTTAATGGGACTGGGTATGAGAACGGCCGTCCTAGGTCAGACCAATGGTCCAGCTAGCCGACAGTGGCCAATGCCAGGTGCCCCCAGAGGGAGAGAACAGAACAGGGAATCATCACGTGATCTCTCCCCTGTCGCCCCTTCCCAGCCTCTGGCAGTCACAGGCTAAGGACACAGTGTGGGGTTTGCCCCTGACCATCTTGGCTACTGAGTCACTTCAGTGCTTTTCACCCTCTCCAGCCCAAGTAGGCAGATCACACTAAGAGTGGGAGGGCGGGGGCGGGATCCTGAGCACCAAAAAAATAAGGGTCTTACCCAAGGTCACCCAGCAGATCAGCAGCAGAGCTGACAACAGCAACCAGGTCTCGGTATTCCCACGTGTGGCACTGTCGCCGCCAGCCCACACGGCCACTTGGGAAGCTAATGCCTGGTTCACTCTACTTGCCAATCAATGGATCCGATCAGCTTTCCAGCGCTCCTGCCCCCGTCACGCTCACCCTGTTTCTCTGCACGGCCTCATGTTACCAGAGAGGAAAGGTGGTTTTGTGATTGGAACTGTTAAGAGGTCTGGCTTCTATTCCTGTCTCCATCCCTGCCGCCCGCCATGACCTTGAATGAGCATTCACAGGCAAGGTTACTGATTTGAAGTGCCACGGGGTGGGGGAAATCTCGAGTATGGAGTCCTTAAATCAAGACCAGGGCTGTGATTCTGCTCTTGCTCCATCCTGCCTTACAGCCCAATGCACTAGTACGCACAATGCTCTAGTATGCCAAATGCACTAGTATGCACAGTGCACTAATACGCACAATGAACTAGTATGCCAAATGCACTAGTATGCACAGTGCACTAATACCCACAATGCACTGGTATGCACAATGCAGTAATACGCACAATGAACTAGTATGCAAAATGCACTCGTACACACAATGCACTGGTATGCACAATGCACTAGTATGCACAGTGCACTAATACGTACAATGAACTAGTATGCACAATGCACTAGTACGCACAATGCACTGGTATGCACAGCGCACTAGTTTCTCGAGTTTGACTGAGTGCAATTTTCTGGCTCACCTTTCTATAAAGGCTGGAGGCACCTTGTGCCTGGTTTCCAGATGTGCTTGACCTCCCGGTTTAATTGTGATCAGAATTGAGTCCCAGCCTTGCAGAAGAGCATGACCTGCTAGCAAGCCACGCTTGTCAGAAAGGATCACCAAGATTTTTCTGCTGCCACGTCCTTGGTAACTTTTAGCCATGCTGCCCTCAACGGACCTAGCACGAGTGAGGGGTTGAGCAGTGAAGTCTCTGGAAAGGCCTCCAGATGGTTTCAATGGGCTCTAGTTGGGCCCTGATTCAGCAAAATCACTTACAGCGCATGTAGGGTTGCCAGATGGTTTCAACAAAAATACCGGACACACTTGACATTACATCACAATCTACATTGCATCTTAGTTAGAAAATACCGGACATTTCTATTTTCTCATTTATATTTTCTCAATTTGTTTCCCGAACAGAAAGCTCGAATGCTGGACACTTGGCAACCCTAAGCGCATGCTGCAAGTTAAGCAGGTACAAAAGTCCCACGGACGTCGACAAGGTGTCAGCCCAGGCTGCGAGTGGCATTTTTGCGTTTGGCTGTGCACGGAGGAAAAAGCCCCAGCTCCCTGACTCTTGTGGTCCCGCTACGTCAGAGTTTAAGTAAATACGCTTTTGTAGCGGTGGATCAGACCACAAAAATGTGAACCCCCTAATGGCTCAAAAAAACAAACCAATTGAAAACAATTTTTTAAAAACTCTCATGATTTTTTAAGCCAATCCTGTGATTTTTTAAAAAAATGTTTTGGCAGGAGAGAGGGCTTTTAACCAGAGCTTGAGTGAAGTGCTACATGCCCAGATCTCTTTAAGGCATAGAACCAGGAAAAGTCACATCCTGGCACTGAGCTGTAGCCGGGTCACGCTGAATACCTGGCCCCTCCTTAGACGCAGAGGGACTTCTGTGAGATCAAAGGGGCTGACTGAAAGCGGGGATGTGGGGGAAGGAGCAGAGAGGAGGGGAGTCCAGAAGAGGACCAGCCAGTCCGCCCTAAGGTGATAATGCCTCTTCTTGTTCCCGGGCTGGAAACTGACTCCGGCCCTTCGAACGGAGGCCAGAGGGGCCATGGCTGGGGAGACAGCACCTGAAGGGGAAACATTAGACTCCAATCAATCAGCGGCGTATTAGGAGCAAAGCGAGGTAGCTTCCGTGCCCACACAAAAGGGAGCTTTGCGCTGCTTCCTGTCCAGCCCTTCCTCCCTACCCCCTTTGGAGGCGCGGGGGCCTCAGTGGGCACCCTCAGGGTGACGCCGCCAGGCCATAATCCCGATGGGACGGGGGGTGCCATCCCAGGGGATTTGCGCGCCATGTGTGTCTATGCATGGGTAGGTGCCTGGGATGTCAAAATGTGACCCTCAGGGAGGGGGCACCGTGTGTGCTTGGGAGGGAGGTTTGCACACCGTGCTCGGGGAGGGGGGAGCGGGGCCGATGCTGCACCCCCATCTCCAGCGCCCCCTGCAAGATGCCATGCTCATGTTGCCAGGGACATGGGGCTCTCTTCCCTGCCGTGGTGCAAGGAGGGGGGAAAGCAAGCCCTGCTGGGGTGGTCTGAAGCCCAAATTGCGAGTCTAAGAGCAAGGGACGCACAGAAAAATGTACTCAAAGGGGCGGATTGTACACGCCTTGCGGACAGGGACCATCATTTTGTTCTGTGTCCGTGCACTGCCTGCCACCCTGCAGCCCTGAGCCTAGTTGGAGTCCCTAGGCACTACAGTAATAACAATTATTATCATTAATCATATTTATTTTAAATGTTAATTGCCTGTTTAATTAACCAAGGAAAGCAGGCTAAGCAGATCCCGACTTGGCAGTCTCCCACCTTCGGGTGGGCTCTGCGAGGTCTGAGCGCAGCTCCAGATTGCTGAGGTCAGGCGTGGTGTCAGGAAATGCTGGTGAAATGCCAGTTCCCACCCGCTGGCATTGGTCACACCAGGGAAGTGAAGACTCGTGTTGCCGCAGCTGCAGCCCCACCCGCCTTGGCAATGGTGCACGCCGCAGTGAAAAGGGTTCTGTGGGCTTCACCACCTGGCTAGGAAGCCTGTCTGTGAACAGCAAAATGAACATCCGAGGTTCTGGCTTCTCGCAGTTTATGATGTCAGAAAGTCATAGTGCTTACGGCCAGAAGGGATCATTAGAGCATCATAGAATTATAGAACACTCTAATTGTATTATATACACTGAAAGGGACCTCGAGAGGTCATCACGTCCAGCCCCCTGCACTCATGGCAGGACCAAGCACCATCTAGGTCATCCCTGACAGATGTCTGTTTAACCCGCTCTCGAATATCTCCAGGGATGGAGATTCCACAAACTCCCTAGGCAACTTATTCCAGTGTTTAACCACCCTGGCCAGTAGGAAGTTTTTCTAATGTCCAGTTGCGACAGGGTCAGGCCAGAGGGCTATAGAAGAACACTCGAAGGGAAGTATGTGAGGCCTAGATTAAGGAGGTCTCTGTTCCCTGGGTAAACTGGCAGGGGCTGGCCTAGAACCAGCAGGAACTTTCCAGAAGCAGTCTGGACAATCAGGCCAGTGAGAACACCTAATTAGTGCTAATTAGAGCCCGGGAAGTCAGGCTAATCAGACCTCCTGGGGCCAATCAAGAACCAGGTGAGACGGGTTTAAAAGGGCTCCTCTTCGATGCGCTCTGGGGTATGTGTGGAGGAAGGAAGGAAGCCAAAATACTGAGAGGGAGAGATGTCTGGGGGGAAGAGCTGGGAGTCAGGCAGAGTGTGTTGGAGGAGCAGGATAAGCTGCTTAGGTACCAGAGGAAAGGTTCTGAGAGGGATTATTTGGGGGAAGTGGCCTGGAGAAGTAGTTATCAGATGGGGAGTGGAACAAACCCTGTCTATTGTTGATGCCTTACAGTCCCTGGAACCTGGGCTATGTCTACACTTGCGGCTTCTTGTGTGAGAAATATGCAAATGAGGCTAAGCATGGAATATTGCTGAGCCTCATTAGCATACCTAATGAGCTGCCATTTTTTGCAGAAGAGGCTCTTGTGCCAGAAGGAGCTGTCTACACTGCCCCTTGTGCAAGAAAACCCTTCTTGTGCAATGCTGTTATTTCTGAAAATAATTGGTGTAGTGGCATTGCGCAAGAGGGTTTTTCTTGCGCAAGGAGGGGCAGTGTAGATAGCTCCTTCTGGCACAAGAGCCTTTTCTGCAAAAATGGTGGCTCATTTGGTATGCAAATGAGGCTTGGTGATAGTCCATGCTTAGCCTCATTTGCATATTTCTCACGCATAAAGCCGCGAGTGTAGGCATAGCCCTGGAGTAGTGGGTGGGTGTGGGTTCCCCCTAATCCTCCCCACCCAACTACAGAGCCTGTCCCTGGATAGGGAGACCAGGACTATAGAGGGGTTTTGCCCCCATTTTATGGACCAGCCTGTGATGAGTATGGCTCAGTAGTCTGTGAACCCTGCATCTAGTACAGAGAAAGAGGCCGTGTGGTAGGATACAGCGAGCCTCTGAGGCTGAGCGCTCTCCACGCAACCTAAACCTCCCTTGCTGCCATGTAAGCCCATTGCTGCTTGTCCTCTCCTCAGAGGTTGAAGAGAACAATTTTTTTCCCTCCTCTTTGTAACACCCTTTTCGATACTTGAAAGCTGCTCTTGCGTCCCCTCTCAGTCTTCTCTTTTCTAAACTCAACAAGCCCAGCTCTTTCAGCCTTCCCTCATAGCTCACGTTTTCTAGACCTTGAATCATTCTTGTTGCTCTTCTCTAGACCCTCTCCAATTTCTCCACATCTTTCCTGAAATGTGGTGCCTGGAACTGGACATAATACTCCAGGTGAGGCCTAATTGGCACAGAGCAGAGCAGAAGAATGACTTCTCGTGTCTTGCTCACAATTAACCTTTAAAACATCCCAGAATTGTGTGTATGTTTGTTTGTTTGCAACAGTGTGTCACAGTATATCACAGGCCATTGAATTTCACCCACTTATCCTTGTATGTCCCCAGCCTTCCCTACTAAGGGAATTATATTTTGGGATTTCACAGTGGTTTCCTATTGTTCTGTTAGGCTACGTCTACACTGCAGGCTTTTTGTGCAAGAATGGCTGTTCTTGTGCAAAAACTTGCAGAGCGTCTACACTGCACGCGTGTTCTTGTGCAAGTAAATTTACAGTACGGTGTCAGAAAACAGGGCTTCTTCGGAAGAGTTATTCCTCTCCCCACGAGGAATAAGCCCTTTTGTGCAAGAGCTCTTCCACAAGAAGGCAGTGTAGACAGGCAACATGAATTTCTTGCGCAAGAAATCCCTGTGGCTCAAATGGCCATCAGAGCTTTCTTGCACAAGAGAGCGTCCACACTGCCATGGATGCTCTTGCCCAAAAGCACATGGCATTGTGGACGTGCTCTTGTGGAAGACCTTTTGCACAAGAACTCTTGTGTAAGACAGTTCTTGCGCAAGAAGCCTGCAGTGTAGACGTAGCCTTAATGTTGCTTCCAGTCCTGGAGCATTTCCTAAAGCCCTGGTTCCAAGAGTCTCATGATTCCATGAGAGACTCCGCTTTCATTTTCAAAGATAGCATGTCTCTGGCATTCCTAGTTGGGGAGAAAAGATGGAAAAGCAGATCCCTGCCAGCTCCAATGCCAGTCGGCAGATCCTATCCTCTATTGCTATTTTAAATCTCATGATTTTTAAACCAATGTAATGATTTGAGGGGCCCAATCTCAGTTTCGGAATGCTTGGAGCTGGCAGGACTGCATGCCAGGAGGGTTAGGTGACATGACCATGGAGAAAACACATTGGGTGCCAGGCCAGAATCTGCTCTCAGAGACACCAGCGTGCATCATCCAGAGCAGCTCCTCTGACTTAGCAAGGTTACTCAAGCGTGATTGAGTGGAGAGACATCCGATTCTCCGACATAACGTGCTGCCTGCAAAGGGCAATTGTTCTCCCTGTCAACTTCTTGCTCTGCCGTCAGTGATCAGCATGATCTGCTAGATTTAGCCTAGATATCAGGAACAACTTTCTAACCGTACAGGGAGTGGAGCTCTGGAATAGGCTTCCTGGGGAGGTGGTGGAATCCCCGTCCCTGGAGGTTTTCAAAGAACAGGTTGGACCCAGGCCCATCAGGGACGTTCTAGGTTTACTTAGTCCTGGCTCGGCGTGGGCAGGTGGACTGGGGGTCCTCTTTGGGCCCCCCTCCAGCCCTCCATTTCTGTGATTTCAGGCCAGCTTTCAGTGCTGCTAAGCCTCCAGGATCAGGGGCGCCAGGTTTGGTGTTGCTCAGAATGGGTTCAAGCAGCCACCCCAGACTCCGCGCTGCAGGAGGACACAAGGGCTATGTCTACACTCACGGCTTCTTGCGCGAGAAATATGCAAATGAGGCTAAGCGTGGAATATCGCCGAGCCTCATTTGCATACCTAATGAGCCGCCATTTTGCAAAAGAGGCTTTTGCACCAGAAGGGGCTATCTACACTGCCCCTTCTTGCGCAAGAGGGTTTTTCTTGTGCCAGAAGGAGCTGTCTACACTGCCCCTTGTGCAAGAAAACCCCTCTTGCGCAATGCCGTTATTCCTGAAAATAATCGGCGTAGCGGCATTGCGCAAGAGGGTTTTTCTTGAGCAAGAAGAGGCAGTGTAGACAGCTCCTTCTGGTGCAAGAGCCTTTTGCAAAAATGGCGGCTCATTCGGTATGCAAATGAGGCTTGGCGATATTCCACGCTTAGCCTCATTTGCATATTTCTCGCAGAAGAAGCCGCGAGTGTAGACATAGCCAAGGTGGTCTGCAGAGTTAGCAGGAGGCCTGGCAGTAGCAGCAGTGAGTGACCGGACCCCAGCCTGCTGGTCCTGGCAGGCTCTGGAGAGGGGGTGGAAGCTGGAAAGAGGCAAGGTGGGGGGGTGGGGAAGGGGTTGAATGCGGGGGCGAAGGGCTGGAGCAAGGGCACGGGTGGGAAGAGGCAGAATGGAGCCAGATCACTGCTGCCAGCGCTTGGTCCCCCCACGAACCTTTCAGGCCCCCTGAAGCACTGGGCTCCCCAAAACACAGGGCCCAGCAGGGGGGTTGTCCTGGTCCATCCTATGGACAAGAAGGCTCCGAACATATAAGAGCAAACTTTGATGGAGCCAGGCTCGTACTCCAGAATATTGGTGGAGCACGGCACCACATGCCCATACAACTTGCCACTTACGCTCCGGATTCCCTTTGAAGTCAATGGCAGCCATTAGACCCTGAAGGGGTCCGGTCGGCGAGGTGGCTTGCAGCGGGTCCCATGGACACCCCCCCCCAACCGACCACGGCAGCCGCATTGCTTCTTCCACCGCCACCCGACCCGCGTCGCCCAACCGCTCCCTGTAATTGCTTTTCCTTCTCACAATGCCGGGACGGACGGGGATGAAGAATCTTAATCCTTTAACTGGGTCTAAAAAGAGCCATTTACAAAGCACCACAAATATAATGCGGCAGGGATGCCGCTGAGGTAGGGTGCGGGGGAGGGAGAGAGGGTGGAAAAAGGGAAAATTATAACAGTTTGAGTTAAATGAAGCTTTAAAGCAGGAGGGAAATGCAACACCCAGTAATTACTGGCTAACAATAAGGCCAGGAGTCCGCTCCCAGGTGTGACAGTCAGAGAATTAGCACAGGGGCTGTTTTAGGGGCTGTGGTTTTTTTTTCCCTTTGGCCTCATAGAGTTTGGTTCTTGTTTCCACAGGAATTCGAGACATTCTTTAAACTCAGAAGGCTTTAAAAGGGCTGGTTTTGCCTCCCCATTCCCTCCCCCCCCCACACACACCCCTATTTAGCCAGTGCTTCAAAGGTGGGGGAGGTCCCTTTGTATAATCTCTGCTTTAATTTTTTTCTTCTTTCCAGCCCCTTCCCCCCTTTTATTTTATTCCTCCCCCCTCCCTTCTTATTCTTCTTGACCTCCCCGTATAGAATGGAGTCTGAAGGGTGAGTCCTTTTTAATTATGGCTGGGGAAGAAAAAACTCACACTGTTTCTTTCTTGTTTTTTGAGGTGAGACTTGGGGAGGGGAGGGGCGGGGGCTGGAGGGGAGGAGACTGGAATGTGTCTCTGTGCAAAAAGTGCAGTCAAGGATATCCTACCCTGGCTGCATCCTGCAAAGCATGATGGCCCCCACGTTAAAAGCAAAATGTCTTTTCTCATCCGTCCACTTAGTTCCTCGCCGACTCTGGCTGCTAGCTTGAAAGGTCTTGTGCGCGTCTGTGTGTGTGCGTCTGTGTGTGTGTGTGCAGGGAGGGGCGTGTGGAGCGGGAGGTGTGTTGGGACCCAGCTGGGGATGGAAGGGTCTCAATGCTGGTGAGATTAACTCGCTGGAAGGGGAAGTAATAATGGCACCTCTCATGCAATTAATAAAGTTAGTGGGGCAGGGAGTCTGGGAATGCGAGTCGGGGAGGCCGGCGCGGTCGGAATGAAAGAGCAGATGCCGGCGAGGCAAATTAGAGATGAGCCCGAACCCCAGGAGCGTCTCCCCTGAGGCCACCCACCCTGAGCGCTGGGGGTGGAGACGGGGCTGGAACAGACGGACCCCCGAGCTCAACCTGCCCCGGTTCCAGGTTCGCAAGAACCAGGCCTGTCTAAGGAGAGTTTGCAGGACGTAACTTGCCTCTCATTCTGCCCCACTTGCTCCTGGGAAAGGCAGCCTCTGAGGAAAGGCAATTCCAGCCCAGAAATTTAGCTCCAGCACTAGTCTGAGGGACCCTGAAGAGTCCCAGTTTGAGGCCACTTTGGACTGGGAGCTGAATTTGGCGGGGCAGAGAGGTGTTCAGTTTAGATTGGGGCAGTTGGGCTTGGTGAGGCAGCTTGATGGCCAGGACCCAGCTCCCAACTGCCCTGCACCTTGTACAGACATCTCCCCCCGGGGAAAAGCCCGTGAGGAGTGAGTCGAAAGCATCACTGGAGCAGCCTGGTTTGTATTTGGTTTGCATCGGTGCACAGGGCAGCGCTTGGCCACAGGCCAGACTCAGCTCGTACCTGGGGAGCAAACAGACCCATGGCAGTGGGACAGACTGATATTTAAGGGTCGCCCCTCTCAGTCCCCTCCACTTCTATCGCTGGCTAGACTCAGCATGAGCAGCATCGGGGGTGGGGAGCAGGAGCAGAACTGCTGGAGACCCTGGCATTAATAGGACACAAGCAGCAGTCCCGCTCCACTCCCACTGAAATGCCCACGAGGACTGGTTCCAGGCTGTGCGCCCTGCCCCCCAGCGTGCAATGATACTGTTCTGCCAGGGAATCGATCAGAGAGAGGGACCCTGACTGGAGGGGAGAGGCCCAGGCCAGGTCCTCCAGGCACTCTGGGAACTGGGCATCTCCTATCCAGCCCTTTGACTCTGAGCATGGACATGGGGAGTAGGAAAAGCCAGATCCAAGCACCCGTGAACTTTGGGAGCTTGGAATGTGGGTCTCCAGGGTTGTACCTTGGCCCACGGCTAATTATCGCTGAGAATATTTGGTGCAACTGACATTGCTTCGCTGGGAACCCGTTATAACTCGGGGCTCCTGAGTTTTCCTCAGCCTGGTCTCAGACAGGGAGCCATGATAGTCTGTATCTGCCAAAACAACAAGAGTTCAGGGCACCTTAGGCTATGTCTACACTGCACAGTTATTTCGGAATAAGCTATTCCAGAATAGTTATTCCGGAATATCTTATTTCGAAATAGCACTTCTATACTGCAGGGAAGCCTCAAAATGAGTCCGAGGCCGGCTTCCCTAAGTAGACGTGCTCTCTCGATTTAGAGCCCCAGGAGGAATAACTTAGCATGGCCCTGGTGAGGGGCTATTTTGAAATAGCAGTAGTGGAGTGTTTACACACGCCTTATTTCGAAACAGCTATTTTGGAATAGACGTTATTCTTCATAGCACGAGGTTTACAGAAGTCAGAATAAGCCGTCCGTTATTTCGAAATAATTTTGCCATAACGGAATTGCCAGGTAGACGCGCGCATCGTTAGTTCGGAATAACAGCCGTTATTCCGAAATAACGTTGCTGTGCAAACACACCCTTGGAGACTAACAGATTGATTAGGCAGGGGTTCCCAACCTTTTTCGGTCCCCATGCCCCCTTGGCTTTTAGTAAACCTTCCCGTACCCCCTATTCAATATGAAAAGAAATAAATTCTAGACTCTAGAATCCACAACTTTTTTCACTAACACTACTACTTTTGGAATATTTCAGTTAGGATAATCTAGTTATTTACCAAATATTCCCCATACCCCCTTGACAAGCTTCTCATACCCCCTGGGGGTACGTGTACCCCAGGTTGGGAACCCCTGGATTAGGGCAGCAGCTTTCATGGGTAAAACCCACTCATGTCACCTAACAGCCCACCTGCCCTAGGGACACGTGCACTGGGGTAACCACACCAGCGCTCTGTTCCTCCGCCGCTCGCTCCCCTCTTTGTCCTCCCCCTGTGTGTTAATAACGACGTTAATGTTTAGGCCGGCTCAGCAGCGCCCAGCTCCAGCCAAACCAAACAGGTTTGCGACTCAGACAAGGGAGGTAGGAGCTCTCTTCCACCCGGGCCTGGGAAAGAGTGCCATCGCATGAGTGTGTTGGCAGATCCCAGCGGGCCGGGCTGCCAGGGTGAGCCTAGCGTGTCCTTGACGGGGGGACAATCTGAGAGCAAAGGAAGAGGCCCAGGAGCACCACACTGCCCGAGCTTAGGAGATCTGGTGGAGAGCGTAAGTGCAATGCTCTTTAACGTATTGGTAACTTGATGCCGGGTGCTGAAGGCTGCCCCTTAGTGGGGGTAAAGAATAACCGTGGTGCAGGCTGACAGCCAGGGCGAGGGGGCAGGGGAGGCCGCAGGCCAGGCTTACTGCTTACTGCTGTGCAGAGCGAGTACCCCGTGAGTGCGACACGCTGCTAACTCCGAATGGCAGCCCTCCGCGCTCGCTTTGCACAGGTGGAAACAACCGCACTAGGTACAGGCCGATGGGGAAATCAGGCCTGAGAATCCAGCACTGCTGGCGGGGACTCCTGGGTTCCCTTCTTGATTCTGTTACTGGCTTCCCCCGTGTGCTGGGAGCCCTAGAACGGCTCCCAGTTTGGAGAGACATTTAAAAGGGTCAAAGATGCATGCAAAGAGGCACAGATTAGAGCTGGACAGAAACGGTCATACAGAATCGAAACCCCAGGCTTTGCTGGGTGTCTCCAGTTGGGGGGTGACTCTGATGTGTCCACTCACCCTGGTGAATTGCCCCTGTACACTGCATGGCAATTGGCTGCTGCATTTTGCATGCACGGGCACCTGGGGTCTCTCACCCCTGTCTCAGGCTTTGCAGAAGAAGCTAGCTGCACAGACTGCATGGCCCACCCGCCTCAGGCCACTGGGGGCACCAGCGTTTTACAGCCTCCGTGGGCTGGAACGGCAGAGACGAATAATTCCATCGTCTGTTTGGCTGGTTGTCAGGGGAAGGTGTCTGGGATTTTTCCCTTGGTGGTAAGATCAGGAACTCCCCAGGGCATCTGTACCAGGGACAGGGAATTCCAGGCATGGTGTTTGGACAGTGGACACGGGGGCCCTGGGCCCAGGTCTCTAGTCACTTGCTTTTTGGTTCCCATGCACTAACCCAAGGGTGAGGAACCTAAGGCCCTGGCTTGCCTGGATCCAGCCCCAGAGGCTCAGTGTTCCCTCCCAGCATTCGGGAGCCTCTGGGACTGGGTCCTTCTCAGTCGGGGCCACGTCAGTGGAAATTTGGGGTTTTTCCTGTGGGTCAGTGACCCCTGACCCAAAAAAGGTTCCCCACCCCTGCACTAACCTAACGGTGCAACGAGCAGGCGGCACACGTGCTGTAGGTAACCCAGACAGATGTTTGCATTGACAATTAAAACAAAATTCAGGGCAGGCGGGCGGTGAAACCAGCACAGGGTCGGGAGAGGGAGCGGCAGGGAATGAGACCAACACAGGCATGGAGGGTCGAGGGGACGACACAGGCATGAAACCAGCCCAGGGCCACGCGCTTGTGGTCCTGGGCACGGTGCCGTTAAGGGCTGAGCTTCCCACAGAGAGCGTCTGGGTGGGGGCGATGGGACCCCAGTCCCTGAGGACAGCAGAGCTATGGCAAGCACCTTAATCTCTGAGGGCTTGGGGAAGGCCCCGGGGAAGGTGGTGTGGGGCTGGCAGGGTGTGCTGAGTTTGTCAGGGACAGTCTCAAACACTCGCTCGTCGCCTGCCCAGCATTCGTCCTGCCGGGTCTCCTCACACAGACTGCTGCTGCCACTCAGGCAAAGGGGGAAAGAAAGCGGGGGGATGAAACCCTGAGCAGGCAGCACCACTGCTACCGAAGCTGGTGTGTGTGTGTGTGTGCGTGCGTGCGTGCGTGCGCGCGCGTGCGTCCAGGGATCACTCCTGCACAGTTGTGAGAGGAACACACCCCAGGCCTGCGCCACAATGAATAAACTGGGGGTGGGGGGAGGCAGGAAAACTCTGGCAAAGCATCCGCTGTGTGTGTCACAGCTGCGCGGCCAGGGGGGTGTCGGTGGTCTGAGCGACAGGCAGACCCCCACCAGACCTTTGCCCGCTGGAGAAATTGTGGGGGTGGGTGGGTGAAAGGGAAAATGGATGCACCGGAGCCAGCCTCCCGGTGTCTTGGCTGTTCGCAGGACGCTTCTGTACAAATTAGGCCGTGAAGCATGCGCTAGCATAGTCCTCGCCATGGCAACACGGTGGCGCCGGGTGCAGAGGAGTTGGGCCCACCCGGTTAAAGATCGGGGAGGGGAAGGTGCGTTTGGGGAGGCTCCCTGGGCCAATCTGGGGAGCCCCGAGCCTAGATTTGCAGCTCCCACCGGTGCACGGGGCTGTGGAGGGAGGTCTCATTTCCCAGCTGCTCCTGGGGACAGGGAGGAACCTGCCCCCTTCCAAAAAGCCCAGGGGCCCTGGCTGAATTCTCGTCCCACCGCCGCTCCGGTGCCAAGCGGCCCGGGGGGGGGGGGGGGGGGGCTGAGGGAGGAAGAAGGAAGCTGCTGCTGCAAATTATCCCTCGCCTCCTGCTCTGCTGCTGCTGCTCCTGAGCGGCTGAGGGAGGCCGGTCGCCGTAGCAACGCGCCGTGGTGAGGAGGAGATGCTCGGAGCCGGGGAGGGCGAACCTGCCTGCAGCTAGGGACCCGCTGCCTGGAAGGTAGGTCCCGTCGGCCGCCGCGCCTCTCCCGCTGCCGTCCCCCCCTTCCCACCCAGCTGCCCCGCTCCCCCGGCCGCGCTGCCGTGGCCAAGCCAAGGAGGCCGCGTTTCTGGCTTGTGCAAGGGAGGCCAGAGTCGGGGTGTGGAGGGCCTAGATCCCAGCCTGGGGGGGCGGGGGGGGCGGACCGAGGGCTCCATCGTGCTGGTCTGGGGGGGTCTCCCATGGCCAGGGCAAATGCTGTATGGGTTAATCCAGCTACAAGGGTGACAGGGGAGGGTAGGACTGACGGTGTGTCGTTGATGGGGTAAGTGTGGAGCTGGGACAGGGTACGCATGGGTTGAGGGCCAAGGTATATTCCGGAGAGAGCGCATGATTGTGACAGCGCGCCTGTCTGCCCCTCTACGGTAAATATCTACTGACCAACGCCTCCCAGCCCAGGCCTCGGCTGCTGCGAGTCCTCGCCTAAGAATCCATCTCCCCCCTCCGCCCTCCCTCTCCCCCCCGAAGGGTTTGGGTGACCGTGTTTCGACGCCCCCGGGGCCTAGGTGACGGGTGTGGAGATGAGGCTGTCTGAACAGATGCATCCCCCGGAAGATTTCCGCGGGTAGCCGAAGCTGCGTTGGCTTAGTTGTTTACTCCCCGGAGGCCCCGCGGCTGATCCGTGGCACTGCCTCCGGGCTCTCTGCGAGGAAAAAGAGCCAGCGCCCACAGAGCGGCCTGAGATCGCCGGGTGGCACTGCCCAGCGCCGGAATGGTAAGGAACCCGAGAGCTACGGCCCTGGGGTGGATAGCTCTGAGACAGGGCCGTGCATGCCTGGACCCTGTCCCGATGGAGTCAGAGTCTGGTTTGTTAATCGATGGAACGGAAGGGGCTAGGTTGAAGTCTCCCGCCTTTGATTTCCGGGCTGAGGCCATTAGCTCCTCTTACAGACAATGCCTGTCCTGCGGAGCCAGGCATTCATGGACGTCGCGCCATTCTTAACGTGTGAGAAATGGGGCTTGCTTGAGCACGTGAGTCGTGCAACAGGTGACGATAGAGCATTTATGGGGCTCTGGGTGGGGATGGGGTGGGGAGGTCTGTGGGTGGAGCAGCAGGGTTGAACCAGGACAGCAGTGGCTATTTGGGGGCAGCGGGAGGCATGGGGTGACAGCGTGGGCATGAGACTGCCTGGGTTCTATTCCCACCAGTGCCTCAGTAGAGCTGCTGAATCATTTCTACCCTTTGCAGAGGGCTCTGGATAAAAGGTGCCAGAGAAACGCCACATGGGGTTGTTATCCTCGGTGACTCTCTCGTGTTTTCCCTGCACACCCTGACTGCAAATGGGGGAACCGGGGGTGCTGCTGGAGACCTGATCCCTCCTTGAGCCATCTCCTTCCACCTCCAATACACTCCATTTCCGCATGGCACTCTTAGTCAGATCAGGAACACCTACCTCCGCCCCTCACCGCTGTAGATTAGCCAGTGACCACTTCGTCTCTGAGCCACGTCCTACCTCCCCACACCAGTTCTGTGCCGTTCTAGCTGAGAGCGGAGAGGGGCTACTGGGCTTTGCTCTCCCCCAGCTGGTGGGACAGCTGTGTTGTCCAGTGGACGATTTTGGACTTGCAACCTGCCGATGATGATTAAGCAGCTGTTGCAAAGGAACTCCGGAAGGGGGAGCCCTTGGATTTATTTGGGAACATGGCATCACCAAGTCAGAGGCTCAGGAAGGTCAGAGGGCATTTCACCCTGCTAGGCGGAGCAGCCTCCTGGCTCTGTGAATCCATGAGGGGTATTCTGGAGATCTTAGGGCCTGGTTTTCATAGTTAGTGAGCCCCCATTATGCCACCTGCAATGGATGGGAGCTGTGGGCACCTCCGAAAATGAGGCTATTAATATTTCCACCCTGTCAGGGAGCGTCTGCAGGGTCCCCAGCCGGCATGTGATCTGGAATAACAGGGCCCGGGTTCCTTCGTTCAGGGCCAGCACTGAATGGGGTTCCCAGACTCACACCGGACCAAAAAGGCTGTTACAAAGAGGAGGGAGAAAATTTATTCTGCTTCACCTCTGAGGGTAGGACAAGGAGCAATGGGCGTAAACTGCAGCAAGGGAGGTTTAGGTTGGACATTAGGAAAAACTTCCTGACTGTTGGGTTGGTTTAGCATGGGAATAAATTGCCTAGGGAGGTTGTGGAATCTCTGCCACCGGAGACATTGAAGAGCAGGTTAGACAGACACCTCTCAGGGGTGATCTAGCTGGTGCTTGGTCCTGCCATGAGGGCAGGGGACTGGACTTGACCTCTCTAGGTGCCTTCCAGTTCTAGTGTTCTAGGATTCTTTGTTGGAGGTGCTGCCTCTTGGATCAGCTGTGACACCAAGCCCCAGGTCACTTATGGCCAGTATAGATCCTGCAGCATCTTTTCCACAAGCAGGGGTGTCCGTGCCAAATTGCACAGTGAGCTCTGAATTCTGCTTCCTTAAGTGAGGGCCGTGCCGCCTCCTTCCCAATCCAACCCCCCTGGAGCTTTGGGGGCATTGGGATGCAAAGCCAGAGACTCAGTCTCTAATGTCTGAACAAGTACAGTGACCATGCTAAGGCGTTATTGTGCGCGTCAGAGGGCTGCCACACTCCACCCCAGAGGAAGCTGCACACCAGCCGTTGGCCAGGTGGGGTGACATGGGTCTAGGCCCAGGCTTCTCAACCTTTTTCTTTCTGGGCCACCCCACCCCCAACATGCTTTAGAAACTCCACAGCCCACCTGTGTGACAACATATACAAGCCAGGCCTGGCATTAGGGATGCCACGTGAGTCTCATGCTGGCTTTGCTTGGCAGCCCCCCTGAAACCAGCTTGCATTCCCCAAAGGGACCCCAGGTCTAGACATATACTATCCATCAGCTACAGCCAGCTGGAGCAAAGCCATTTCTGCAGGGCGACGGCCTGATTGTCAGCCTGGCTGCTTTACATTGTGTCGCCTGAATTTTCTGGGGGGCAGGAAGGGGATTCTATGCCTTGCTCCCCCACCCACTCCTCTCGTTTCCCTTTTGCCGTGTTAGTGTTGGCACCGGGACCGAGCGCGCCAATCCTCGCTTCTTGATTTTATTTGATTTGGTAGCAACAAAACTGAACAGAGAGAGAGAGCAAGATGGAGAGCAGCCACCTCTCGCAAATACTGCTTCGTCATGATGCTGGTTAATTCTCCTCTTGTTCCGAAACAGACTGAGCCAGCAGCAGAGGTGGGGAGGTGCACACAGGCGCGCACACACACACGCGCGCACACACACACATGCTCTGACGGGCTCTCTAAATCCACACTGTTATCACCACTCCATACTTTGCAGGCACTGCCTCTGGGGCTGGGAGATACACACACACACACACACACACGACTGTCATGCTGTCAGATACACGCCAGCCGCACGGCAGCTCGAGTCGGTGAGGGCAGCCGGCTGAGGATTCGCTGTGATCCTCCCGAGCCAGCGGCAGAAGGAGAGGAAGGAGCGGCGTTTTGCAGCCAGCAAGGGCAGGGGAGCAGCTATCTGGGCTCCTGGGGCTTGTTGTTGTTATCGTTTCACGGCTTGTTTTTCGGGCTGAGAAACCATGTGGGATTCCTGGAAGAGGCTGCCGTAGCCCCAGCTGGGTGAGTCGAGAGGCCTGTCGGCTCGTGCTTGACCCCTGCCATGGCTCGGCAGGCGTGAGGGGCATGAGGGGCGGGAGGAGGCACATTCCAGGCAGATGCTGTTCCACTCTGGTGCCTGTGCCCAGGACTAACCCAGCCTGCAGCAGTGTGCAGAACCGGCCGGGACTAGCATTCAGCTGGTAGGTTGTTAATAGCATCAGCTCTCCCTCCTCCTCTCTTCCCTTCCTCCCCCTCTTCTTGCTTTGCTTTCTCCTTCCTTCCTTCCTTCCCTGGCTGTTTGTTCTTTGCTCTTTTCCCCCTCCTGTCCAGCCTCTTCATGGGTACCTGGAAAGGGGGCAGACTTGCTAAGGGAGGGGGCTTGCCTTCCGCTGCCCGGAGCATCGCTGCTGCGTACGACAAAACGTGCATGCTCCATAAACGGCTTCCAAAACACAGGCCCGGAGATGGCTGTGGTGCATGCAGCCCCTGGGGTGCGCTGGTGAGGTGGGGCAGGTGTGTTGTGCTGCTAGCATGGCATTCGGCCCTCGCGTGGCAGTGTGTTTAAGCCAGGGCTTTGGAGCCCACTGGGCGCTGGTTAAGAAGAGCTGTCTGGTTGGGCTCTGCTAAGGGAGTCATGCTGGGCTGAGCCGGTGTTACTGCTTGGAGAGGCTGCTTCAAATTTTTTGGTTTTACCTTTTTATGCTCAGGGCATTTTCACGCAGAGGCAACTAAACTGGCCTGGCCCTGCGGCTGGACCGTAGGGCACACAAGTAGGGTTGCCAGGTGTTTGGTATTCAACCGGACAGTCCGGTTTTTGGGCCTCTGTCTGGTAAAAGATTCAGAAAATACCGGACACGTGCAATGTCCGGTATTTTCTGGTTTTCTGGCTGGGCGCCTGAGGGAAGCCTGGCAGGGGTGAGGGGAGTGGCTGGGAGGCGGGGTGCGATCGGCGCTGGGAGCCTCTGGTTGCTTGTGACACCTTGGGGAGGAGCAGAAGCCCTGTTCATGCTCCTGAGCACTGTTCTAGCGCGTTGTGGAGCCGCACCCTGACTCACTCGTGCTTCACCGGGACTGTGCATGGGACAGGCAGCGCCCTGGGATCTGCACATACCCGGGTCAGTCCCGCTCCCCGCCAGCCGATTCGTGCTCCCCCCGACCCCCTCCCGGCCGGTCAGTTCTCCCTCACTTCTCCTCCCAATCTTCCCCAGCCAGCCCCGCTGCCCCCGCCAGCCCTGCTTCCGGCGGCCAGTTCTCCCCTCCTCCTCCCGATCCCCCCCCCCCCCCCGGCCAGCCCAGCTGCACCCAACACCTTCCTCCCTCCCCCACCAACCCTGCTTCCCACCAGCCGCCGCCCCCCTCCTCCCAGCCAGCCCTGCCTGCCTCCCATCTGAGATCAAGTGTGTCCAGTATTTTTTTTTAACTCACCTGGTAACCCTACACACAACGAACCTTGGTGTTCTCAGTTTCCAGACCCAGTGAGGAATTCGGATGTTCTGGGGGCTTGTGTTTGACCAACGGGTTCCCCAGCTCCCTTGTGCTCATTCCCGGCGGGCTCAGACACCCACTCCAGTTCTTAACCTCCTCTCCAGGCTGCCTCCAGAGTCCATGCCAGGTGGGCACAGAAAAGCAGGAGATCCGGGCCTTTAAGGTCCGTTTCCTACAGACACACATTTTTGTGACTAGCCGGAAAGCTACAGGGCAGGCACACACTGCCTCCAGCGCTGCCCATCTCCCCTCCCCCAGCTGCAGGCTCCTGCCTGGCCGCACGCTCCCTACAGAGGCAAGTTGCAATGCAGTTCCAGGCCTCTGTGGATGCTCCCAGAGCCCCATGGGTCATAAGGAAGCTCAGAAGCTCACCCAAGAGCATCCAGCTCCCAGGCCAAACCAGGAATGAGTCTCGGGGCCACTTGGGGCCAACTCCTCTGTGCAGGGAGTGAATGAGGTAAAGGAGGAAGCGCCAAGGCCAGCACCCTCTGTAGCGCCAGGCGGCAAGCCGGGGAGGGCTGTGGAGAAGGAATAGGCAACAGGCAGGCCTAGGAGGTATCGTGTGGGGTCAGGAGGGAAATGCCTCAGAAAAGAAGTAGGTTTTTGCTTCCAGGGCAGTGGGTTGAAAGCGGCCCAGAGCAGCAGTGACCACAAGCCATTCCCATTGGATAGCCACCAGGTGCAATGAGTTTATAGGGTCTTAGTTCTGTTCCTAGCAGGACAAGTCCCCAACTCCCCCCAGCAGTTGGCCCTAATTTGCTCCCTGTAACTGCCCGTAAGGGGAGGTTAACAGCCACTGACACTGAGCTCCGGTCTAGCTCTAGAGAGGGTTCCCCTGCGGGGCAGGGCTGAGATCCACGGGAGTTCCAGCCCTTGCACCATGGGGGCACAAGGACAGGGTGGCTGCGTCTAGACTGGCAAGATTTTGCGCAAAAGCGGCTGCTTTTGCGCAAAAACTTGCCAGCTGTCTACACTGGCCGCTTGAATTTGCGCAAGAACACTGACGATCTAATGTAAGATTGTGAGTGTTCTTGCGCAAATACTATGATGCTCCCGCTCAGGGTTAAGCCCTTTTGTGCAAGAATACTTGCGCAAGAGGGCCAGTGTAGACAGGGAAGAACTGTTTAGCGCAAAAAAGCCCCGATGGTGAAAATGGCGATCGGGGCTTTCTTGCGCAAAATCGCGTCTAGACTGGCCACAGATGCTTTTGCGCAAAGGCACCCGTGCCAATCTAGACGCCCTTTTCGGAAATGCTTTTAACGGAAAAACTTTTCCGTTAAAAGCATTTCCGCAAAATCATGCCAGTCTAGATGCAGCCGGTGGGTATTGCAGATTTTGGAGGGGATGGGATCAAGTTTCCATAGGCCCATCTGCCCCACCCATCCTATGGCAGCTGGGTCTGGACACCCAGGCAGATGCCAACACTTCCTGCCCTAGAACACCAGGGATGCTGGGGGGGGAGGGGCAATTTAAGATCGCTGCCCAGGTAGGGTGACTCTCATCAGGCTCAAAGCACAGACCTAGAGAGAGCCGCCGTGGGGCCAGCCTGCTCAGGTGCTGGCCTTAGGGTTTCAAACATTGTCGGAAAGGTGCTTAGCGTCTCTGGGGGCAGGCGCATTAGGGACGCCCAAGGGAAACGCCTGTCCCCCTGGTTGGCAGATCTGAGTTCCAGCCACAAACTCCTCTGGCCACTCCTAAGTCTCTCGGCTCCAGAGCTTTGTTTTGGCTCCTGATCAAGGCAAATTTCTGACCCAGGTCTGGGCTGGGATGCCAGCGACTTCCAGGTCGCTGGGAGCTCCGATCCAGGGGGTTGGTACAGTCCTGCTGGCAGGAAACTGAGCGGGATGGTTGGAAGTGCTGTGTCTAGCACCCCTGGGACCAGGGCTCTGCCACCCAGCTGGGTTGATGGTATGGAAGGGAAGGGCCCTTCCCTCTCCGAGTCCCCCAGGGTGTGCCAATATGTAGGGCAGGTTCCAGATGCACTTGCTGTCCTGGCTCTGGGAGGAGGATGCAGGCGCTCATCAGAGTGGAGTGGATAGGACTCAACTCTGCAAGGAGCTTGGCCTCCCTCCTCCTGGGGCAGTCACTCACCGGTACCTGTGTTATTAGGGGCTTTACCGACGGTTTGTTTCTGCGGCTCCTTGCAGGCGGGGTGGACGTGCCCAGCTGGTAGGAAGGGTCCGCTCCTTTGCTCCCAGCCTCCCTCTGCCCCTTCTGGCTTTGCAACCGTGGGTCAAAAAACTGTATCCTCAGCTCCTGAGACAGGCTCCGGCCCCACGGCGCAGCACATGCTGCTAAGGCACAGGGCCGGTGGGAGAGCCCCTTTGCACCCAGCATGAGAGAGGCCCGGGGAAATTCAGGAGACCCCCTGGCTCTCTCCTGGCAACGTAACTTGCACGTGGCTTGCTCTGACTTCTCTCTTGGGGGAACGCCTGTCTTGTTTGGCCCTTGGTGGCTCAGACACCGCGCCCTCCTGCCCACTCTGAAAGCAACCCGTCCCTGCTGGGTGTGGGCAAGATCAGCGAAGCTCAGGAACAGCCCCTGGCCTATGAGAGAGTCAAGGCTCAACTCTGCGGTGCCATGGGGGGTGTTGAACTCTGCTCATCCCGTCTGCCCCAGAGGCAGTGGGGACTGCTGTATCCAACCCCAGCAGAAGGGAGAAGGAAGCAGCACTGGATTCGGCCATCATACCGGGGGAAGACAGGCCCTCGTGTGCATGTGTGTACATCTGTCTGTCTGTCTGCCTAGGAAGGAGCACTGCAGAAAGGGATCAAGCTAAATAGAAGTCAGCAGTGTACCACTGTTGCAAAAAAAGTATTGCGTCCATTTCTGGGTTAGGGATGTAATAGCATCGTCGATTCACCAATTAATCAATAAGAGAAAGCTTATAGGTTAATGCTATAGACTACACGCATTTCCTCCCTCCCCTTGCCAGTAAATTGTTTAGCAGGCTGGCCAGCAGCCCAGCTCAGTCCTGGCTTGCGATGGGGCTGGGACCTACCCCTGCTGCAGCGCTGTATTTAAAGTGTATTAGAAGCCGGGTGGGCAGGCAGCCCTGCTCAGTTCTGGCTCATGCTGAGTCCGGGAGCTCAGACCCCCCCTAGACAGGGGCTCCTGCCATCCCACCGCTGCTGCCTCTTTATCAGAGGTAGCAGCACAGGGCGACAGCCATCCGTGGACCAGCACCTACCTGGCACCCTGCACTGCTGCCTCTGATACAGAGGCAGCAACGTGGAGTGACAGGGGTCTCCTCAGGAGTGGGGCCAGAGCGCACTGGCTGCCAGCCCCACCCCCAGGGACCACAGAATGGTCAACTAACCGATACAAATTCTTAAGGTTACTCAACTTTTCAATTAACGGATATTTAACATCCCTATCTGAATGCCACATTTCAGGAAAGAGTGGGACAAATTGGAGAAAGTCTAGAGAAGAGCCACAAAAACGATGAAAGCTTTAGAAAACACGAATTGTGAGGCAAGACTGAAAAAAGTGGGTTTGTTTAGTCTGGAGAAGAGAAGACAGAGAGGGGACATGATAGCAGTCTTCATGTACACAGCAGGTTGTTGCGAGGAGGAGGGAGAAAAATTGTTCTCCTTGACCTCTGACGAGAAGCAATGGGCTTAAACTGCAGCAAGGGAGGTTTAGGTTGGACATTAGGAAAAAGTTCCTACCTGTCGGGGTGGTTAAACACCGGAATAAATTGCCTAGGGAGGTTGTGGAATCTCCATCTCTGGGGATATTTAAGAGCAGGCTGGACAGACACCTGTCAGGGATGGTCTAGATGGGGCTTGGTCCTGCCGTGAGGGCAGGGGACTGGACTCGATGACTCACGAGGTCCCTTCCAGTCCCATGATTGTCTCATTTTGTCCCGGACAGACTCAGTGGCTTAGCGCTGCGGGCGCCCAGGTAGGACGACATGGGCCTGATCGTGGCGACCCGTGTGTGTCTCCAGCTCTGGGAAATGCTTTGTAACAGTAACCCAGGAACAAGGGGACAGAGCTCGCCTTTGTATCTTGCTTCTGTGCTCGGAGCAGGAAAGGGCCTGCGGGGGGAACTCGCCCTCCTGAAGAATGATTCCCCGCCCTGTTTTCCACAGCCCCGGGCCGGCTCCCAAGGGAGATGTGTGGGAAGCAGCCCAGCTCTGCCTACCTCTGAGGCAGGGCAGGATCAGACGAGAGGGCGGCTTTGCCGACAGGTGGTTGTAAGCCAGGGGCAGAGGGAGGCAGCTGGTCCATCTCCTCCCCCCCCCCCCGCCCCAGTCCCTTCCGTGGGGTGGGCCCAGCGGGCCCAGAGCTGTTTGCGCGGCGGCTTGTCTTCAGCCTTGCCTTTGCGTCTCCACAGCAGCAGGCAGGGCGGTTGCTACGGCTGGGGATGAGGCGAGAGATCTAAGCTGCTTTGAGGCGGCTGCCTGCAGAGGGGCGGCCTCCCCGGGAGGTGCGGGCGGGCAGAGGGCCAGGGTGCGGCGGCCCACGGATGGCTGGCTGAGCTGGGAACCAGGATGCCTGCTGGCTTACCGGGATGGCAGCAGCCTTCAGTCTCTGCGGGGCTGTCGGCGACCAGGGCAGAAGGGGTAGTGGGATTTGGGGGCACTTTTCCTGAGTTTGGGAAGAAGGGGGCAGCCTCCCGGCGCTCCAGGGAGGACATGAGCAGAGCGGACCATCTTTATGGATTGTCAGGGCCCCCATGGGAATGTGATCACCCCTAGCAGGGCTCCAGCTGGCATAGGCACGGGAACTAGGGATGGGGGGGGGGGGTGCTGCAGCAGCACCCCTGGGCTCCCAGCCTAGCACCCGGAATTCCAGCTGCTGTCCCCATGCACCGAGGGCTGTGCTGCCGGCCCCGCATGCTGGATTCCTGGCTGCCACCCTACACACCAGGGGCTCTGTTGCCAGCATCAGCTGGGGGTGGGAGTGGACAGAGGAGAGGGGACTCAGCACATGCCTCCACCCCCCAAAAGTTTCCACACCACTGCCAGCTCGGGTCTGAGGGCAGATCATGGAGGAAGATGACACAGGGAACAGGCTATCAGGACACAAAGAGGGAGCCTCAACCTCTTCTGTGTTTGCTGGGGTCCTCCTGGAGTCTGAGATGGAGGGTAGCTGCTCCTTGCCTTGCTGTAGTCACAACCATTAGCCCCACATGTGTGTATGCCTCTCAGGGTGCAGCCTGGGCCAGGCCCCTTCATCCTCTCTGCACCACCTCTTAAGTCTGTTTCCTTCTGCCCCAGGAGATGCTCTGAGGGAGGTCTCCCCCACCCCTTCGCACACACTGTGAGCTGGCTAATCCCATTCTGATCCCAGATTACACATCACGTGAGCCTTTTCCTTGCTCTGCTCCACCTCTGTGTCTCTCCAGCACACAGAGCCTGCCTGACCCTTGCATGGCTGCAGACAAGCCAGCCCAGCTGCACAATTGTGTTGGCACCAGCAGGGTGGAGACAAACTTGGCCTGCTGCCTCTATCTGACACACTCTGTTCCCCTTTCTGGGCAGGGGGGCGGGAGGGGGGGAATGACAGCACTGGATCTGGGGGAGCAGTTCCCCTCAAGCAAGGAGGCTCTGGTGATAATCAGTGCACGTGTAACCACCAGCCGGTCGATTCAAACCTGGGACCTTTAGAGCAGCTGCTACCCTGGAGCTAAGAGCCAGCTGGCCCTCAGACCCTGCTGCCAAGGTCTCTTGGTCTTAACTGTTGCTGTGGTCTAGGTGCCACTGCATGGGACAGTGAACCACACTAGGTGGGCAGGTTACACGTGCCACAGCACTTTGCGATCCCGGGGAGAAATGGCCTGTTTAAATGCGAAGATCCCCTCCTCCGTGGCCTGCTGCGTGACCCTGGTGCTTCTGGACAAGCGACCCAGATGCAGCAAACTGGTGCCGCTCTTACTAGACCTGCAGGGCGCTGGCGGCTGCGTCCTGCTAGCGCTCAGAATCCAGGGGACCCTGCTGCATTTTAGCCTTGTCACAAATAGCCCTCCAAGTCTCAGGTCCCCGAACCCTGTCTGCCAGGCGTGCTGGAAAGGGGGCTCCGCTCAGCTCCACATCTCAAAGTGCCCCATCAAGGGAGGTCCACCCACACCGCGCAGTGCAAAGAAAGGACAGTATTGGGTTCCCCGTTTTACAGCTGGGGAAACTGAGGCACAGAGAGGCAGAGACTGATTTGCCCGAGGTGAGTGGTGGAGCGGAGAACTGAGCCCCGGGCTCGCCCTTCTAGCCGGGCAGCTGATCCTGGGACTGGCCGGCCGGGATCTGTTATGCAGGCATCACCTGCTGAGAAAGCTCCATGCGCCCTTACCTTCAGCTGCTCCCCCGCCCATTCCTCTGCTGCTGTAGCAAAGAGGGAGAGAGACGAGGCGTTAGCTAGAGTGAGCAATGCGCACGAGCTCCTCTCCTGGGAGCCTGACCTGGGAGCAGCCAGGGACACAAAATTCGCTGAATACCAAGAAGCTTGTTGAATGGAGCCGCTCCCTTGGCCTGGGCGGCTCCCGGCCGGAGCCTGTTTGATGGCTGAGGGCAGGGACCTTGTGAGGCCCACCCAGCACTTGCCTAGAAACCCTCCTTGTTGCTCATGTGCTTTGCAGCATCCTGCCTGGCTGAGCCAGTTTGGAGGGAGCTGCTCTCCCCTGCCCCATTCCACTGCTCCTTCCAGGGAGTGAGCGGCCTCAGCTCTGACCTGCTCTGCTGGAGGAAAAAAATCCGCCCCCCCAGCTGCCTAGTTTTCAGCTGCTAGCCCACGTTTTAATGTTAACGAGCTAGCTTTTGGCAGCGGGCACCTCTGCCGGGTGCTGCTAACCAGCCTGGAAGGAATAGATTGTCGATAGCCTGGCAAACCTCCCCCGCGGCGTTATTCTAACACACCCACGGGGGGCCCGGGAAGAGAAGCTGGACAAAGGAGGAGACAGAGGCTGAGAAACCCAGCCAGTTACGGGTCTTGTTTCCACCTCTCCCCTGGGGCTACCGTCACCTCGCTGCTCTTCTTCTAGCAAAGCAGTTGCACCGGGCACGTAGGATCAAGCCTCCATGTGACTCCCAGGAGCTGCTGACTGGGATACCCAACTCCATACAGTCCCATGGAGCATCCGCATCATGGTCAGGAACGTGGGCCCCTAAGCAGTGTCCCCGCTATTTTTCCCTCCCCCCCCCACCATGTGCGGAACAAATTTTGTTATGTGCACTCAGGCAGGTGCACATGTGCACCACCAGTAGAAACACAGGATGTGGGCACCCTGCTAATCAGCTGGGCAGCATTTGAATCCTTCCTGAGTGGCTGCCCCGGTGCTCAGTTTACAGCTTACACTGCCCTCCACACCAATCCCTAGCTCACCCGAATCATGCTGGTGGCCCAGCTGCCCAAGTTGCCACTAAACAGGGTGGCCAAGCCCAAACCAGACATGGCCTCCAAACCACTGCGGGGGCCCCTTTGCCCAGCCCTACACCTCCCCTCCCCTTCCCTGTCCTGTCCTGTCCTGTCCTGTTTAGCATCAGCCAGTGTGGTGCTCTGCGGCTGCAGAGATGTGAGTCATTTCCTGTCCGTCCTCTACCGGCTTTGTCAGGCAGCAGCCAGGTGCGTGATGCTCCAGCCTGCTCTGCCCTCTGCAGCTGTTCCTTGCTGCTCTGTGGGCCCAGACTGCACCTCAGCTGATCTGTCCCGTGCCTGTAGCTAGGGTTGCCAGGTGTCCGGTTTTCACCCGGACTATCTGCTGTTTGGGTTCCTCATCCCGTAAAAAAAACATGTGAAATGTCCCGTATTTCCTGTTTCCCTCGGACGGAAGTCCGGCAGGGACAATTTTCCCCTGCTGCATCAGGCAGGGGAGTGAGGCCAATTAAAGGCACAGCACACACACCCCCTTTTCTTTTTTTTTTTGCTCAACAATGGTCTCTCCCTTTTTTTTCTCAACAGAATTTTTTCCCAGTGGTTTTTTTTTTGGGTGGGGAGGGGGTGTTTGGTATTTTTTGTTAAACCATCTGGCAACCCTACCTGTAGCTTCCTGGGAAGCACAGCTACCGGGAAAAGGGGGAGCAGAAACCAAAGGCAGAGGCGCCTCTTGGCTGTGAGCTACACGCTCCCCACTTGGTGTGAGGGCCTACCCGCAGCCCGGCGTGGGGGGAGCCATGCTCTAACAACCAGGCCTATCATTCTAATGGGGCTGGTTCGGTGGGCCCGACCTGTCCTAGAGAAAGCTGGACAGAGGGTGTGATGGATGGTGCTGCACAAATGGCCGTGGAGGCAGAGAGCCCGTAAGCATCTCCTCCCGCTGCTGCCAGAGTGAGCCGATTGCCGCCCGGATGGTAATGGACATGCCATTAGCACAGCTCACTCTCAGCATTAAGTTTTCATTGCTCGGGCTGCGTCTCTAATGGGCTTGGCTGGTGGTTGGGGTGGGAGGGGGCTGTGCACAGAGAATAGCCTTTTAGCCAGAAGCCCAGGGACTCACAGGGACCCTGGACGTCGGTGGCACCGGGGGGAGCTGTAGCCTAGACTGACTCAGTGCTGGAGACAGCAAAGTGGGGGAAAGTCCTGTGTCCTGACTCCATTACGGCTTCCTCCTCTGGCAGAGGGGCACCTGCAGCCACCCGGGGCGAATTAAGGCCCCCACTTTTTGTTGGGGGAGGTGGTGAAGAGAAAGTGCCTGGGGGGGGGGGAGCGTGCCAAGCCTCTTCCCGGACATGGGTGCCTAGCGGGAAGGGGGGACAAAGGGGCTCCCCCACCCCCAGACCAATCCTGGTATGGGGGTGGGGTAGCCCCACCCCCTTCTTGTTTAGGCCCTGCCCCTTCCGGAGTGGCCCGGGGCTACTTCAAAAATTCATGAAGTAGACCCTGGGCAAAAATTATTGCCCACCCCTGGCCTTAGGGGACATCTACATTGTGCAACTATTTCAGGATACCGGAGGTAGGGGAAGAGCGGAATGTGATCAAGTCAACATGAATTCACCAAGGGCAAGTCCTGCCTGACCAATCTGATTAGCTTCTATGATGAGGTAACTGGCTCTGTGGATGTGGGAAAGTCAGTGGATGTGATAGACCTTGACTTTAGCAAAGCTTTTGATACGGTCTCCCACAATATTCTTGCCAGCAAGTTAAGGAAGTATGGATTGGATACATAGACTTTAAGGTGGATAGAAGGCTGGCTGGATTGTCGGGCCCAACAGGTAGTGATCAACAGCTCGATGTCAGGTTGGTGGTCAGTTTTTAGCGGCATGCCCCAAGGATCAGGTTCTAGGGCCGGTTTTGTTCTTCATTAATGGCCTGGATGAGGGGATGGATTGCACCTCAGCAAGTTTGCGGATGACACTAAGTTAGGGGGAGAGGTAGATACATTGGAGGGTAGGGGTAGGGTCCAAAGTGACCTAGACAGATTAGAGGATTGGGCCACAAGAAATCTGATGAGGTTCAGCAAGGACAAGTGCAGAGTCCTGCACTTGGGAGGGAAGAATCCCAAGCATTGCTGCAGGCTGGGGACTGACTGGCTAGGTAGCAGTTCAGCAGAAAAGGACCTGGGGATGACAGTGGATGAGAAGCTGGATATGAGTCAACAGGGCGCCCTTGTAGCCAAGGAGGCTAATGGCATATTAGGGTGCATTAGGAGGAGCATTGCCAGCAGATCTAAAGACGTGATTATTCCCCTTTATTTGGCACTAGTGAGGCCACATCTGGAGTATTGTGTCCAGTCCTGGGTCCCCCACTACAGAAAGGATGTGGACGCATTGGAGAGGGTCCAGTGGAGGGCAACCAAAATAATTAGGGGGCTGGAGCACTTGACCTATGAGGAGAGGCTGAGGGATTTGGGCTCATTTAGTCTGCAGACGAGAAGAGTGAGGGGGGATTTGATAGCAGCCTTCAACTTCTTGAGGGGAGGTTCCAAAGAGGCTGGAGAGAGGCTGTTCTCAGTGGGGGCAGATGGCAGAACAAGGAGCAATGGTCTCAAGTTGCAGTGGGGGAGGTCTAGGTTGGATATTAGGAAAAACTATTTCCCTAAGAGGGTGGTGAAGCACTGGGATGGGTTCCCTAGGGAGGGGAAGGAATCTCCGTCCCTGGAGGTTTTTAAGTCCCGGCTTGACAGAGCCCTGGCGGGGATGATTGAACTGGGGTTGGTCCTGCCTTGGGCAGGGGGCTGGACTCGAGACTCCTGAGGTCTCTTCTAGCCCTAGGATTTTATGATTCTATGATCCCAAAATAGCTACCCCAAATCTTAACAAGCCACCCGTTACTTCAAAATAACAGGCGCGCTATTTCGGCATCCCTGTAACCCTCTATAAGGGTTAAGGGATGTCTCGAAATAGGGCATTATTTTGAAATTTGGTGCTGTGTATGTAACCCACACACCTAGTGTGGTTACTGAGCAATGCAAGTGGTACCTAGACCACAGCAACAGTTAAGACCAAGAGACCTCTACAGCAGCAGCTGGGAGGGAGCTGGTTTTTAGCTCAGAGGATAGAGACTCCCATACTCAGCTCCCGAAGTCCCAGGTTCAAATCCACCCGGTGGTGGTTACATGTAGACATGCCAAATTTCAAAATAGGCTATTTTGAAATAGAATCTTATTTCGAGTTTAGGGTGCTGTGTAGACGCACCCTTAGAGACGAACAAAAATATATAAATAGCATCATGAGCTTTCGTGGGCACAACCCACGTCTTCTGGTGACAAATATGGAGCAAGAGGCACAGAGGTTGAATTATAAAGCAGAAAAAGAGGGGAGAGGGGGAGGAGAAAGAAATGGAAAAAACCCACCCCTCCTTATCCCTCCAGGATAGGGACACACTGGGACAGAAGAGAGGCCCCTAACCTGAGAATGAAGTGGGGACTGGCTACTGCAGCAGGAAGGTAAAAATGGAGTCCCTTTAACCCAGGGAGCATCCACATGGTCAATTCTCTTCCTCCGGGAGCCACACCCAGAGCTTGTTCCACATGGGCGCATAAACCCGGCCCTGGTTCTTCTCCTGCCAGGAGGAAGCAGCATGCTCTGAGTGATTAAGGTGCTAGATGGACATTTGGGAGATCTGGGCTCAGCCCCTGATTCTCTTACAGACTCCCAAGTCAGTTAGTCTCTCTGTGCCTCGGTTGCCCGTCTGTAAAATGGGGGTAGTGGGTCGGTCCTACCTCAGGGGCAGGTTGGGAGGACAAACCTGTTAGTATTGATGGGGTCCCAGCTGAGGGCCAGGAAGCAGCCGTGGCAGGTAGCTGAGTTGGGATGAACAAATGGGGTGGAGAGGACACGTTACGTGGCGCGCACCCATGTATTTATTAAAAGGCCAGGGACCTGTTTGAGAGAGGGCAGATGGGGACAGGCTGGGAGCGTGGCCTGTTGGGGAAAGGAGAGGCCTGGATTGCCATGTGTGTCAGGACTCCTGATTTCTGGTCACGCTGTAAATTGCGTGGGCTCCACCTCTACCGTCTGCAGCAGGACTTGCGTGCACCCAGCTGACATGAGGATGGTGGGTGCTTTGCCACTGGCTCACTGGGTGACCCATGGCATGCCGCTTCCTCCCTCAGAGCCTCAGTTTCCCACCTGCACCTCCCCTCCCCTCCTCCCGCGGGAACAGCAGGCTTCATTCACTGGCATGGGCAGGGCTGTGAGCGCTTGGGGTGGCAGGGGCTCTAGAAGGCAGCTGCATCCCTCGCAGGTGCAGGTTCACAGTGGATAGTATCTGCTTTCCCTCCCCTCCCCAGGATATCGGCGCTACGTCCCCCTGGGGCAGAGCAGAGAGGAGGCTGGAGGGCAGGGCAGCCCAGACGCTAAGACAGCAGAATTAGAAGCCCCGGTCTCTCCTCTGCCCTAGGGAGAGGGGGGTTGACTGAGCTGGCCCCCAGCAATCCTGTGGGGCAGGCAGGAGCGCTGGGATGGGGCGAGGTTGAAGGGGAGGGGCGCTGCTGGTGTTTCAGTGGGGGGTTCTTGGCAAGGAGGCCGGGGGTGCCAAACGGCGGGTCCTAAGCCTCTCTCCAGGCTGTTCCCATAGGCCGGGTGGGGCGTCCCGCAGGGCGGGGCGTGCTTCCCCAGCCCTCTCCCCCCCACCCGGCCATGTGCATTCTTGGCTTGCGGGCCCTGCTCCCCGTCTGTTTCAGGAACTTGTGACCTAGCATATCCCTGGCTTATTTATGGCTGTGAGTCTTTTCCATAGCAACCCTCACATGAGGCCGCAGAGCGCGGGAGGGGGAAATGCCAGGGGAGCGAAACAATGAGAGATGGAGAGAAAGACACAGAGGAAGAGTCCGGATGAGGAAGGGCGAGGGAGAAGGGGGGGCGCTGGGAAGGGGGGAAGGGAAGGAGAAAGGAGGAGAAGAAGAGTGGGAGAAGGTGAGCAGGAAGGAAGAGGTGTGAATGAGCCAGGCATTACACCCCTCCCCCCTCTCTCTCCGGCGGTGGCGTCTCCTCCTGCCCTGGCCCCTTTCCCACAGCCTGCTGCAAAGCGACATGCTTGGCTGTTGTGAAAAGTCAAACCCCGGATTTCCTGGAGCGGGGGGGAGCCGGCCTCCTAAATCGCCCATGTCAGCCCAGCCTTGTGCACTGAGCCCCTCCTGCCCCCAGTTCCCCCCCCTCGCCCCCCTCCCGCATTGTGTTCGGAAAGGGCACCGGCCTGACGTGGCTCAAGGCCGCTCTGTTCTCGAATCCTCTTCTGTGTCTGTGCCCCAGGCTGGGGGGAGCATTGGGGGATCCTCCTTGCCGCCCCCCGCCCTGAGCTGGAATCCGGTGCACTTTCCCCCACCTCCGGGGTAGGCCCAAGTGAGTCATGCCGAACACAGCGCCTGCCGCGCGGGCTGTGTGCGAGAGGAACGCACTGCAGGAAAGCTCTCCATGGCGGTTTCTGCGCTTCGGATCGCTGGCGCACCTGAGCGCCGCGGTCGTGGGCGGATCCCCCACCGCGCAAGGTGCTGCACAGAGGGACAAAGATGGCCCCCGCCCCAGAGAGCCCACGATCTAAGTCAAAGCAGGCTGGCAGAGTTTTGCATTTATTTCTGAGCTCAGCGAGGCCAGGGGCTCCAATATCTTGGGGCGGTGAGTTCCGGAGTCTGAAGCCAGTGCCTGGGTTGTGTCTGTGTCCTGCACAGGAGTTTCCCCCGCCGGTCGGCGTGTCACACTTCCAGCAGACTGGGGCTGCTGTGGAAGGCTGGTCTAGTGGTTAGGCCCTACTCCAGGACTTGCGGGGAGGCTGTACGTTTGGCTCCCTGCTTTTCCCCAGACTTCCTGCATGAGCTAGGGCAAATCGCTTAGTCTTCTGTGCCTCAGTTTCCCCCCCGTACAAGGGGGACATTTGTGCTGCCCTGTGGTCCAATGGGGAGTCGATAATCCCCTTACCGACTGAGAAGGACTTGGACCTCTCGAGTGGAGTTCTGTGATTTTGCTGGGAGGCAGGGGTGTCTCTCAGTGTCTTTCCGAGTGCCAGGACAGAGCTGTTGGATGGGAGCCGGTGCAGCCGCTGGGGTTCCTGGGCCACACGGCTCAGCAGACAGGTGGCTGTAGTTTCCTCAGGGCATGGGGCTTCATACTGAGGTGGAAGAGAGCGTTCAGGTCACCAGTGTGTGGCTCCTGGTCCGTGTCCCTGAGGGCAGGGCACAAGCCTCTGGCCAGCAGCGGGGGGCAATGGGCATGGACCGCGCGGGGGGGGGCACTGCCAATTGACTACACCCAAGGCTCAGGAATGGGGGATGCTGAGGAGGGGCCTGTTCCTCCAGGTGCTTCCCCGTTCCCACCCACAGCACCCCCCGTCTGCCTGGGCTCAGCACTGGCCAAGCGCGCTGGGTCCTGCGGGGTCAGGCCAGCCCCCCAGCTCCCCAACGAGCCCGGCGGGGGGAGCAAGCCGTGCAGAAGAGCGCAGGCCTGGGCACTGGGCGTTGCCAGGGCTTTCAATTCCCGCTGGCACTTGCTCAGACCTCTCACTCGGTGCTGGGCAGGGGCCGGCCCCACCCTGCTGCCCCCAGCCTGGCTTTCTGCTTCCAGCCCCAGCCGCTGTGGCGCTGGGGGATGGGTTTGCTCCCTGGATGCCAGCCCCCAGCCGCCTGCGTGAGACTCCCAAACATGGGGCAGATGCGGCCTTATCGCTGCTAGCCCCAGCAAGCAGCCAGCGCGTGTGTCCTCCGACTGGCTGCCAAGCAGAGCCCCAGCGGCTGGCATCACTGGCCCGGGGAGATTGGAGGTTGCTATGGAGAGACTGGCTGCAGATTTGGGCGGGGGCACAGCTGCGTGCTGCAGATAAGCCTGTGCTGGTGAAGTGCCCCCGGAAGGGAGGGGGCTTGGCCCCGGGAGGCGAAGGCGGGAGGTGAAAGGGACAGATTCAGCTCTGCCTGCCTCCTGCTTTGAATCTCTCCTTTCTCTCTGCCTGCCCCTTCACCTGCAGTGTGTCCCCTGTCCTGTCTGTCACCACCAGACACACCCCTCTGCCCAGGTATCCCTCTGTCCCATTCTCTCCTTGCAGCTGTTGCTAACCTAATTGCTTGCTCCTTTCTTGGCCAACTCCCTCTCTGTACGTCGGCGGTCTGGCTCTCCCTCGCCCTGCATGGCTAGATGTATATATCGCAGGCTGGGGGCCTGGGCGCAGGGAATTGACACATGACTAGGGATGTTAAATATAGGTTCATTAACTAATCGACTAGTCGACGGATTTTCCATCGATTAGTCGATGGGGGGGGAGCTGCAGGCTCTTAGCTCTTAATATATTTAAAAGGCTAAAGCGCAGCGGGGGGGCCCAGCGTGAGACGGGAATCAGCTGTCCTGGCTCGCGCTGGGACCCTCCCCGCTGCGTTTCTGATTTTTAAATGGATTAAGAGCTGGCAGGCTCTTAATCCATTTTAAAAAGCGGAGGAGCAGTGTCTGGGACTGGGCGCGAGCTGGGAAATCAGCTGATTCCCGGCTCGAGCCTGGTTCCCGCTACTCTCCTGCCCCCTACGGAGATAGTGCTAGGGGGAACCGGCTTTTAAGCTGGTTCCCCCCCAGCACCAGCTCCTGCCCCCCCCCCCCGATAGAGGCAGCAAGGGGGGGAAGCGACTAGTCGAGGGACTAGTCAACTATCCGATAAGCTTCTGCTTATCAGATAGTCAGCTAGTCACTGACATCCCGACACATGACTCAGGGTGCATGCAGAGTCCAGCCGCACCTTGCAGTGGTCTGTTGCTGGCAGGCCAGCAGGCGGGTGGCTGGGGAGGCGTGCAGCCCAGACGCTGCTATTGCACAAGGGCGCCTCTGAAATGTTCCTAAGCAGCTGCCACATCTCCGAAGGAGCCCGTCTTTCCCGGGTAGGCAGGGCTGCAGGCTGCTGCCAGCTAGGACGTAGCTAAGGGCCCCTTGGGACCTGAGGAGGAGTGAAACCCTGGGCATGGGAGTTGGCAGCTGCCGGCACATGGGCGGTAGCTGGGGAGGGAGACCAATGTTCTCTGTGATTATTATTATCATCTAAAAATACCGCCGGGGCTGTCTGCCGGTAAGGGCCAAGCAGCTGCTTCTGACGGCTTTGTCGAAATGTTCCAACTCAGCCAGATGTGACTCCTGTCACTCAGCATTGAGAGGTGCCTGGCCATTCCGTAAGTGGGGGTGAGGTGTTTCCATCCTCCGCTGAGTGCTCCATATGACCAAGACCTGTTCTGCCTTCCCTGGCCTCCCCTCCTCACCCTGACTTAGGGATGTTAAATATCGGTTAATTGAAAAGTCAAGTAATCTCAAGAATTCTTATCGGTTACTTGACTATTCTATAGTCCCCGGGGGCGGGGGCGGCAGCCAGTGTGCTCTGGCTACTCCCAAGGAGCCCCCGGATATTCTGCACTGCTGCCTCTGTATCAGAGGCAGCAGCACAAGGTGCCAGGTGGGTGCTGGTCTGCGAGGGGAGCCGGTCCACCTGTCGCCTGGTGCTGCTACCTCTGATAAAGAGGCAGCAGTGCGGAGTGGCAGCCCAGCCCCTGTCTAGGGGAAGTCTGAGCTCCCGGACCCGGCACGAGCCGGAACTGAGCTGGGCTGCCTGCCCACCTGGCTCCTAATACACTTTAAATGCAGAGCCACAGTGGGGGTAGGTCCCGGCCCCATTGCAAGCCAGGGCTGAGCTGGGCTGCTGGCCAGCCTGCTAAACAATTTACTGGGGAAGGGAGGGGGGTAGTCTAGAGCATTAACCTATAAACTTTTGCTTATTGGTTAATCGACTCCACTATTACATCCCTACCTTGACTTCCTTCCGGCTTCTCTCCTGGCCCATAAGAATACTGATCATCAAACGCCGGGACAGTGGCTCATCCTGTTTTTCGGCCAGGCATGGACCACCTGAGACACGCAGTGCCCTGCACTCACCTGGAACATCCATGGATGCACACCGGGCAGAGAATTCTGCACCTTACCTGGCATTAGATAGGTGTTGATATGTGGGATGTGCCTTCACAGAGATTCTCCCCAGTGGATACCTGGGATATAGCTTCATGTGGTTCTTTACCATTGATTATGCAGGATGTGGCTTTAGGTGGACTGGATATGTGGTTTCATGTGGCTTGGCCTGAGTTGTGCATACATGGGACGTAGCTTCACGTGGTTTGTTCTTATTGAATCTGTGGGATGTGGCTCCACGTGGCTCGTCCTTAGTGAATGCGTGGGACTTGGCTTCCCGTGGATTGTTCTCCTTGACCACAGGTGGGGTTGCTTCGCATGGATTGTCCCCAGAGGGTACGTGGAAAGAGGCTTTCCATAGATCATTCCCCTTGAACATGTGGCTTCCTGTGGATTGTCCCCGGGGGGTTTGCAGGATGTGGATCATCCCCAGTGAATCTGTGAGACGGGACTGTCCTCAGTGAATCTGCAGAGCGTGACTTTGCCTGGGTTATGTCCAGCGGACACGTGGAACGTGGCGTCACTTGGATCACCCCCGTGAACGTGGGTTCAGGTGGCTCGGCTTCATGTGCTACGTAGGACCTGGCTGATCGTTATGCTGGGCCTGGTTTGGCTAAACAGAGCGATGTGCACGAATCCCTCCAGTCCTTGTGGGTCTCCACAGATACTGCTTTGCTCCCAGGCCCTGCAGAATTTGGGCTCGTCCAGGGGGTGGTGCAACAGATTGGGAAATCCATGAAACTAACCCTCTCCAAGGCTACAGCCAGGGCATTTGTGGTTCCCGAGCTTCCACGGCACAGCGTGCCCCCTTGCAATTGGTGTGTGCACCCACCTGTGCCCTGATCCCCTTTACCGCCGGTGGCCTGGGATTTCCAAGGGCTCTCCTTGTCTGCTTACAGGCCAGCCCAGTGGCAGGAGAGCAACGCCTCTGCTAATGCCATTCCCAGGGAGCCAGGGACTCCACCCCTGGCTTTGCCGGCCGCGGTGCCTGTGGAAAGTCTGAGCTCATGTATCCTGTGCTCTCAGCCGGCCTGGTCCCTACAATACATCCTTATCTAGCTCCCGCATGCTCCCTGCTGTGCAGGGCTGCCACCCAGAGAGAAAGAGGCTTTCACGGGCAGATGAAATAGTCCTTTGCCCTCCCTGGCGCCAGCCATGCAGGATTTCGCCGTGCTTTTGCAGGCACTCATGAATGAAGGCTCACAGCCCCGTCCCTAGGAAGTGCCCCCATCCCAGATGCAGAGAGGGTCTGGGTGCAGCCCTTGGGCAGGGGAGAAGAAGTGGGGCTGGATTTGGGGGCCCATCTGGAATGGGCTCAGGGTGCGGCTGCCTGGCCAGAGCTGCATTTCTGCCTCAGCTGCCTTGGATTCTGGCCGCACAGCACCAAAACCAGATGGTTTCTGGCCCGAAGGGGGGAGATTCCCATTGAGACTGATGAGCCCTGCTGGAAGAGGTCGAGGAACGTATCACACTAGGTTGAGTTCCTGTGACTAGAGGATGCACCAGGCTTTGGGGGACCTTCCTCCCTCCCATCTTCCATGTCTGGAAGCAACGGTTGAGAGTTATAAGCCTCAGGTTGGCAACCCCAGGGCTGTTCAAGGATCAAGGCTATAAGCCCAGTGGGGGTGGGGGTAGCTTTTCGGGTAAAACCATCTATGAGCTGCATCAACTTACGGCGTGCGAGCCCCTCCTGGAACCATGAGCCCCCGTGAGGGTGTGGAAGAGTCTCATTATACCGGTGCCTACAGCGGCGGCGTCCCAGCTATCGCTGCTGTGCAGCGAGGTGCATGTCACCCTCCACCCCAGCCCGCCTCCACCCCAGAGGTGGCCACATCTCAGCAACCCATCAGGATGAAAGTTGCTATGGCAAGATGCTGGTTGCAGACCCTCCCCCTTCTGAGCGTGAGGGTTTTTGCTATCTCCCCTCTGCTGCCCGAAAGGGGATTTTTGGATGAAGCCAGAAAACCACAAGAGGGGAATGCAATCTCTCCCCTTGCCCCGCCCCAGTACCCCACCCTCTGCGGCGCTGGGGTCTTTGCCTTCCCAGGACTGCTCGGTAGCGCTGACTGCAGCCAGGCCACTGCCCTAGCTCCCCGCCGCCAAGGCCTTCTCACCCCAGTGCACCGGCCAGACAAAAGGCTGAATTAACTCTGCCCTGGTTGCCAGTGCCAGGCCGACAGTCGCTGGGGAGAGCAGCCTTCCAAGCTGGGCCCCGGCGTGGGACCCCCTGCCCAAGGCACGGCGGGGGCTGTGGCCCGTGAAGGAGAGACGAGCTCCTGCTGCCCATTGAAGCCAGACGGAGCACAGCCTGTTTGACTCCACCAGGCTAAGGGAGGCCCCTGAACAACAAACCCATTGTCGTCTGCCTCCCCCCCCGCCCGCTGGAAGGCAGGACTCAGAGCTTAGCTGCAGCCGCAGCAGGAGGGGCTGGGACAGGCAGGTAAATGGGCGTCCTGAGCTTCATGCTTCAGGGCCAGGGGAGTCCCTTCCAGGCTGTCAGGGGGCCCAGTCCCGCAGGGGCCTCGGCACGGCTGGGTCTGCTCCGCGCCGGTTATCAACGCCTGGCCTTGGGGAGAGGCCCACGGCCTGCTCTTCGGGAGCCAGGCCAGGCCTATGCTGGCTCAGAGCACACAGAGCCATTCGTGGCTCTGCTCAGCGGCCTGCGTGCACATGGGTGGCTGGGGATCGAGCCCTGTTCTCTTCTGGAAAATCTGGGCCCAGGCACCCCGAGTTCGGGGTAACCAGAACGCAACCTCCCAGGCCCCCACCATAGGGCCGTGCTATCGTCTCCCTTTTACAGATGGGGACATCGAGGCGCGGAAGAAAGGAGACCCCTGATTTTGGGTGCTTTGGGGTTTCACCAAGTGACTTCCGGCCCTCCAAATATCAAGACCAGCAGAATGAGGGGCCACTTGAGAAAAGGTTGACAAGCCTGTGTCAGAGGACCTCCAGGGATCCTGGCCCCCGGTCCTTTGCTTAGGCCTCAGGGCGTCCTCTGACAGCCATGGAACTAGGCTTGGTTTCAGTGTCCCCTCTAATTTTTTTCCAGCTGTGTGCAGAATAAATTTTGTTATGTTGCACTGAGGCCTGCACCGATGTGCACCATCAATAGACACACATGCTGTGGGCGCTCTGTGAAGCAGCTGGGCGGCACCTGAATCTCTCCTGGGTGGCCGCCCAAGCGCTCAGCTTGTGGGGAACCCTGCTTGGTTTGGAGGCTGGTTCCCAGAGTTTGGAGGAGGACAGGGCAGGATTGGCTCCTCGTTTGGGGCGCCTGCTGAGCCCTCCCTCCGGCAGCCGGATCCGATGGAATCCAGGAACGCTGGAGCATGTGGAGTCTCTCCCTGACGTGCCTCATGCCAGCAGCTCCGATTTCTGCTCAGGGCGTGAGCCCTGACAAGCTGGCAGGCTCTGGCACCCCATGAGTGAGGAGTGGGGGTGTTGGAGGGGGTGTGTAATAACTGGGCAAACTGCCCCGCCCCAGACTCTGCAGCCCAGGGCAGCTAGAGGCTGCTTTGCAGCTGGTGTGCGCCATTCCCCCCTCCTCACCTGGCCCAGACGCCTTGTCCAGGCAGAGGGTCGGGGGAATATCGATCGGAGCTGTCTCCGGCTGGCAAGTGCGTCTGGAGGGCGAGGGTCTGGTTTCAGTGCTCAGGACGGAGAGCCGCTCCGGGGGAGTGGGGAGACGCCCCTTGTGGAGCTGATCCCGTTCTGGTGGGGAGTGGGGCTGCCAGGCGGCGGGGAGGGCACCCCAGCCCCCAGAGATGGATCAGAACCAGAGCCGCTAGTCTGACCCACGGCTTACTGGGACCCACACCAAGATCCAAAGCTGACCAACGAGGCCTGGCAACTTCCAGAACAGCCCATCTCGGCCTGGCTACTAACCTGGGGGCATGGGGGGGTCACAGTAGCCCCTGACAGGGATGATGCTGGGGCAGAGCCCAAAGCTGGGGGTAGTAGAGCCCCACCGAGCAGTCAGGTTAGGGGGCACTGCCAGAGGCTGGGGTGTGGAGACATCAGTAGGCACCAGAGTAGCACATCAGAGTTTCGCTCCTGCCTCCCCCCTCTCCCTCCCCGGTGAGTGGGAGGGGCGAAGGGACTGGCCCCCGGGCAGCAGAGGGTTTCCCAAAGGAGGGGGAGCAGGAAGAGATGCCAGGGCTCATGCAAGCTTTTCCCTTTGGTAACTGACAAGGCTGGAGGTGGCAGGGCTACGCCCTGGAGCGCAGGCTGCCCGGGCTGTGGACGACTGATCTGCTCCCCAGCTGTCCGTCCGCCGCCCCAGGGGCTTCCTGGAAAGCCCTCACCGATGGGACCGTGGAGGGAGAGCTGGGGAGGGCCAGGCAGAGCCGGAGAGGGAGCGTGAGCGTGTCTGCGTCGCTGCCGAAAGCTTGGGAGGCGGCCAAAAGCGCTCGCTGTCACGGCGCGTCGTCCCGGGAACAATGGCTCAAAACAAGGGCCGCGATCCCTCCTTTCCATGCATGGAGAGCCTGGGCCGCGGAGGGGCCTGCTTGATGGGGAGCCCGGCTGGCTGGGATCACTGTAGGCTGCCCCCCCCCCCGGCATTGCCAGGTCCCCCACACCCAGAGGCGGGAGAGCTCTTTCTCGGCGTGCTGAGTCCGGCGGGGCTGGGTGGGCTCCAAACCAAGCCGTCGCCCCCAATCCAAGGCTGGGCACGTAGGGGCGGGTTAGCTCAAAGCCTCAGCTGACGGAGAGGTCCCAGAATGTACCGGCAGAGGAGGGCTGGTGACTGAGCGGGTCGTGAATCATCCCTGGCCCCGTTTGCAGATGACATGCAGGCGGTAAATCAGGAGGCGGGTGGGTCACTGGGACGGGACAGTCTTGGCCAGCTGACTGCCAGCGAACAAAAGTGGAAACCTCGTGGGCTCCTTCGCCGTGCCAGGAGGGAAGCTCAGGGTCTTGCGGCTAAGCGACCAGACCGTGGGAGAGGCAGAGTGTGGCTGGGCACGAAGGGGGAAGCAGCATTCAGTGTCTGGGTGTGCAAAGCTCTCACCTCCCCCCTTCTCTGTCCCCCGCTGCAGAGGGAGCATCAGATCCATAGCCCAGCCTAGGAGCCCAGAGGGATGTGGAAACACAGACTGGCTGGTATGTAACCCCTAGCCAGCGTCTCCTCTGCCCTCCAGGAGAGATGGGCCAAGCCCAGGGGCTGGCTAGTGGGACCTAGACCAGAACGGCCTTGGTTCAGCTCCACGAGTGCCCCCTCTCCAGCTGACAATGCCCCCCCTTCCCCTTCCCAGCCTTGTCCCCTTCACCCAGCAGCCGCCCGCTGAGCTGGCCATGAATATTTCAGCGCCCTGCCGAGTGCACCTCACTTTGCATTAGCATCAGATGCCCGAAGGCAGGCGGCTCTGCCCAGTCACGGGCGAGGCGAGACCCCCCGGGGGGGCAGCAGACCCAAGGAGCTGAGAACCGGGCCCTGCTCCGGGGCTGCCTACAGACTAGGGATGTGAAGGGTTAACCGCTGAGGCCTTATGGGTAGGGTTATCAGGTTAACCTCAATGGGTGAGGCTGACCGGTTCTGGTTAATGGGTAGGGGCTGGAGCAGCTCCCTACCGGTTGTGGCCAGGGGGCTGGGCCCACCACAGGCAGCGGCTGCTTCGTCCAGCTGGCCGGAGTAGCCCCTGTCCATGGGGGGGGGGGGGCCAGCCAGCCCCCCTCCCCACAGGCAGTCCCCCATAGCTCTTGTCCATGGTGGGGGGAAAGGGGGTTCAGCCAGGTCGTGGCGGGGGGATGGGTCGCTCCAGCCCAGCAGAGCCCCCCACTTCCTCCCCCTTCAGTTGGTTAACCAGTTAACCATAATATTGAACCAATTAAATGGGGTTTTACATCCCTAATACAAAGGCCCCCACCGGACAGGTTTGAGCTGTGTGCCTCTGCTGGATTCCTCCCCCATACACACGATCCCAGCTGCCCCCCCTTTATCCCTCCAGCCCCCACCCACTAGGGCTGTGTGCGGGCCCAAGCGGCCTGCAGCAATCCCCACCGACTCCTGCCCCCGCTCGGTCTCAGTCGCAGCCTGGTGAAGGGCGACCTGCCAGGCCACACCCTGGCGTCAGCTTTGTGCCAACCCTGGACAGAGCAGCGGCCGCCTGGGCTGTTCCCCTGAGCTGTGGCCAGGACGCTGGAGAGCGGGCGGGGGGGGGGAGGGAGATGAGGAGGGTGCTGGGCGCAGGATGCCTCTGCTCCGACGGATTGCTGCTAACGAATCTTTCTCCCCCCTCCCCCGCAGGACTCTCTGCGTGACCCAGATTCCCGCAGACGCCGGCATGGAAAAGTTACAGAAGGTAAATGAATTGGGTTAGACCCTTGGGCCCCGCAACTGCCCCCTGAGACCCTGGCCAAGGCAGTGGGGGGGGATCGGCGTGCTGGGCTTTGGCCCCGTGCTGGAACGCAGGAGCCCTGCACCTCCAGGGGGACAATTCAAGCCCAGCCCGTCTCTGTTTGGGGCTGGGTCCTGTGAGCCACTCACTGGGGGGGGTGTCAGTCTGCTCGCTAGCAGGCAGGTATCCACAGCACAGAGCTGGTGGCACCAGTGGGCCCCCATCACTGGCCGTCTCTGGAGAGATTTAGGGCCCTGGCTGCAGGGAATGCCCGGGCACGGTGCCTGCTCGGCGCGGGTGCAATGGCAGGAGAGCACCGGGGAGCATCCCCTGCCGGGTGATGGGCAGGTGTCAGTTCTGGAGCAGGACGAGGGGGGAGCTGGCAAAGGCAGCGCGGGGCTCGGCAAGCCTGCTCTGTCGCATGCGGTTAACGGCACTCGCTGGGTGCTGGGGGGCGCAGCTGCTGTTACCAGAGAAGGGAAGGAGCAGGGTCTATTCCTCTCCCCGCTCCATTCCCTGTTCCAGGGGCGCCGCCCCTTGCTCACCCGAGTTCGGGCAGACAGCACCACCTCGTGGTCACACCTGCTGAAGCTGCTGGCAGACAGCACTGCCCTGCCCCACCGACATGCCTGGGGAAAACCCCCCCAATCCTGTGTGATCAGTTAACCCGCTAAACGTCTCCTTTACTCCGCTAGCTGCTTGAATGGGGGTGAGTGGGAGGCTGCGTCAGCCGGGTGGGGCCCGCAGTAGGCGAGGGCTGCTCTGCCGGGCTGGGGGCCCGTCGCAGGCGGGGACTGATCTGGCCAGACGCACCGCACTGTGCCGCAGGCAGGTGAGGAACTGCTGCGGCCCAGCCTGGCCACCGGTTAACCACAGACATCGCTAGACATGACTCCCCCTGGGCGGCGGGAGTCTGAGACCCAGCAGCGCTGTGAGGGCGGGAGCTGCAGACTGCACGGCAACTCCTGCCCAGAGCTGGCCGAGTGGTAGTTGAACATGGTTTGTGGTTTGGGGGGAGCTGCAGCTCACAGCCGTTCTCCAGGTTAAAGGGGGTCGTCGTCCTTGAGTCCAACCTTCCACCCACGAGTCTTGGGCCAACCTCTAGCCCAGCATCCTGGCTCCGTCAGCGGCCAGCCCCAGCCGCTTCTGAGGAAGGGGAAAGAAACCCCAGTGGGCAATTATGGAATAACCGGCCTACAAGGAAGATTCTTCCTGACCCTCATCCATTAGAGCAGGGCTACTCAACGTTGGGAGCCCCGGGGGCCACAGTGATACTCACAGCACATGCCGAGAGCCGCAGCTGAAGTGTGGTTGCATATACATGCAAATAGCTTCTGTCACACTGACGGGCATGAATACAAAGGTTAAGGCAAGACTACACAACACGCAGGCCCCATTTAAGTCAGTTCTGCTGATACTAATAAACTGCAATATTGACCCGATTTCCACCCATATGACAGCGCTTTTAATGAGCAATGATAGTCCAGGAATTGAACTACAAAACACATAGCAACAGAAGACCATTATATTGACTGCTTTTTTGTTTTGGCTCCCACCTGTGGGCCGCATGTTGAGCCCCGTGTAAACCCAAACTGCATCACAGGCCGCAAACAAATGGGCCGTGTGTTGATTAGCCCTGCATTAGAGGCTGGTTTGTGCCCTGAAGCATGAGAATGTTTCTATCCCCTCTCTTTTCTCCTGTCTAATGTAGCTGTAGATGTTCTTATGACTCATACACACCTCCACACCTTTTTGAGTGCTGCTGTGCTCTCCGCCTTGATAGTATCTAGTGGCAGAGAGTTCCAGAGGTTTACAGCCCCGCCCCCTCCCACAGCTAAACCTGAGAGCATGAGGCAGCAGACTGCCAAGGAATGGGGCTACCAGAGAGCTGATGTCCTTCTGCATTTCCCAGGTCTTGCCCTAAGGATCAAGGCCCTCCTCTCTGGGAGTGAATTCCACTGATCTCCAGCCCGTCCTAAAAATGCAGAGCTGGGAACGCACACGCCCACGGGCGCGCGCGCGCGCGCACACACACACACACACACACACACACACACACACACTCTCGTTCGCACATGCACACACATACACACGTAGTCTCAAGGCGCCCACATACAGAGTTGCACGTGAATACATCCATGCACCCACACACAGAGATGTGCCATGCAAACACCCCTCCCCCTGAACGCGGGTGCAGGTGCGTGGGTGCGTGCACACACGCTGCACTCAGCATCATGGCCTTCCCCCTCCAAAGCCAGATCTAGCCAAACGGTGCTACACTGACATATCCAAAGGGCACCACCAAGCTGGGTGGGGGAGAGGGCTGGTGGGTTTGGGAGCATCGCTTCCCCCCTGGAAGGGAGTGAGGGTCAGCAGATGGCTGCTTCCCTTGGCATTACTGCCTCTCCGTGTGTCTCTCAGGGGCGCTCAGCTCCTGGGGCAGCTTAGCTGGGGTTTCTTTTGCTTTGCCCTGTTGACTATGTTGATGAAGCCAACGGCAGAGAAACTCACCGAGATCTCTCCCTCCTTCCCAGCAAACTTTGACCTCGCCCGGGAGTGTCTGTTCCTCCCGTGGGTCCAGCGTCCCGGGGTCGCCCTCCAGCATTGTGGTGAGTGCCGGACACATCACATCTCCTTCTGGGGTGGTGTTACCCAAACGTCCTGGGGGCAGTTTAATAGCGTGATTAAAGCAAGGGAAGGGGAGTGAGGACTCCGGGGTCCTGTACCTGGCTCTGGGAGACGTGAGCGACTTTTGGTAGCACTCGGGAGCAATGTTCCCCCTAATCCTTTCCACCTGTGTGCAGAATAAATTTTGTGTGTGGTGCACGTGCAAATGTGCACCACCAGGAGAAACAACAAACCTAGCTCTGGGTGGCGTTTGAATCACTCCTGAGTGGCTGGCTGCCCAAGTGCCCAGCTTACAGGGAACTTCTTCAGGGAGTTGCACTGCCTCCCTTTCCGGCCACCAAAATTGTCATTGCTAAATGGGGTGTCCCCTCATGTCCCCTCCCTGCTCCCCCTCCCCCACAGGCACCAGTCACCCCTGCTGGGAGGAGAGTCTGGCCTAATGCTTAGAGTAAGGCAATGGGAGTAAGAGGTCCTGGATTCCTGATCTGTGACCTGGGCAAGCCCCTTTCCCTGCCTTGTGTTTCTCCATCCCTAAAGCGAGGAGCAATCCCTTCGGGCTGGGGGGCCTCAGCCCCACGCGGAAAGAGCCGCGGGCCCTGGGCCAATGCTCGGACGCCTGCGAGAGGCTTGTGTGTGTGCGGAGCCGCTTTCCCTCCCTCACAGGCCAGAATGGACAATGAGGTGCTGGGCTACAAGGACCTGGCGGCCCTTCCCAAGGACAAGGCGATCCTGGACATCGAGCGCCCAGACCTAATGATCTACGAGCCCCATTTCACCTACTCCCTCATGGAGCACGTGGAGCTGCCGAGGAGCCGAGAGGTGAGGGCGTCTCCCTGGGGTGGTAGGCTCCGCGGGGGGGAGGCAGCTCCCGCCTGGCGAAGGGCGGGGCTGTGTCTGAAATCTTTGCAGTGTATCTCAGGCAGCGCGGGATGAGTCCGGTAACTGGCGTCTCTCTCTCTCTGCTTCCTCCCACAGCGATCCCTGTCCCCCAAGTCCATCTCTCCTCCTCCTTCTCCAGAAGTGAGTACCGCCCCTCCGCGCCTCCTGCCTGGCCCTTCGCCGGCCTGCCTTGCTCACGCCCGGGCGGGCGCTGACCCTGGCTCTGTTCACAGGTCATCCGGGACTGGACGGAGAGCAAGGCCCTCGGAAGTGCCTCCCAGGCAGCGAGTCGCCGGACCAGCAGCACAGCCCGGAGTGGAGTGCACCACTTCCACCGACCTGGTACGGCAGTGCCCCCCCCCACCTGGGGCTTCCCACAGCTCCCCACTGGGGGATGGGGTGTGCAGGAGGAGGACCCCAACTTCAGGGCTACACTGACCCAACCAGAGACCCAAACCAGACCCCGTCTCTGCTCCTACTCTGGTGCCTTCCCCCCCGTCACCAGCCTGAGCCAGGGGAGCCCGGAGCCAGCCCACAGACCCAACTGGGGGGCTGGGCCCCATTTGTCCTTCCTTCCAGAGCCTCCCCCACCAGTGGGCCTAGGAAGGAGGGGGACACTCAGCCGCGGCTGCCCATGCTGGGGCCAATGGCAGTGGGGGACTGGCTCCCTAGGTCGCTTGCTCCATCACTGCCATTTCTCACCCTCCCGTTGCCCTCCCCCAGAGACCAACACCATGGAGCTGAACATATACAAGAAGCCGCCGATCTACAAGCAGAGAGGTGAGTGCGGCTGCTTTCTGCGCCCTGCCGTGCAGGCATCTCGGGGTGCCGGACTGGGGGGAGGGGCACGAAGGAGATGGGGAGGCCAGCCCTCCATTCCTTGTCCCTCCATTTCAGAGCCCTCGGCGGGAGCCCCGCAGAGCAAACACCTGAGAGAAGACCAGATCATTGAGTCCTCCAAGTTCCCAGCAGCCCAGCCCCCGGACCCCAACCAGCCGGCCAAGATCGAGACGGATTACTGGCCCTGCCCTCCCTCCCTGGCAGTCGTAGGTAGGGGGTGGTGGGGTGCTGTCCCTGCCGCGTGTGGCCCCGGCCTACGAGCCGAGCGGGGTCAGCCCTGAGATGGGAGACGGCCGAGGAAAACGGGAGTGCTGCTCTGAGTCAGCAGCAAGGCCCCATTATGGCGACTGAGGGGGCTCGGGGGATGGGACACCCAGCGGGGCCCTGGCTGCTCGGGGTCGTGGAAGGGCCCCTGGGGGTTTTTGCTAGCCCAGCTGTTGGGGTGCGGCATTCTGCCTCCCGGCACTTCCCCAGCGGAGTTGGCTGGATCCTTTCCAGCCTCCTCTGCCTCCCTGCTCCCTTGCTCTGCCCCTGCCCCCTGACACCCTCCTTGGCTCCCCAGAGAAGGAGTGGAGGCGGCGGATGGCGTCCAAGAGAGGCGTGGAGGAAGACGAGGATCTCACAGAGGAAATGGCCAACCTGCGGGAACTCCAGAAAGAGGAGCTGAGTAAGGTATAATGGACTTAGCAGGGCAGGGGCCCCAGGAATGACTGAGCCCTAGACTGTGCTGGGACTGGAGGAGGCTTCAGCTTGGAGCATGTTAGGATTCGAGGGGGGCTGTGCCCTGGAGGATGCTGGAGCTGAGGGGGCTGTGTCATGGTGGATGCTGGAGCTGGAGGAGGGCTGTGTCATGGAGGATGCTGGAGCTGAGGGGGCTGTGTCATAGAGGATGCTGGAGCTGAAGGGGTTTGTGTCATGGAGGATGCTGGAACTGGAGGAGGGCTATGTCATGTAGGATGCTGGAGCTGGAGGAGGACTGTGTCATGGAGGATGCCGGAGCTGAGGGGGCTGTGTCATGGCAGATTCTGGAGCTAGGGGGGCTGTGTCATGGAGGATGCTGGAGCTGAGGGGGCTGTGTCATGGAGGATGCTGGAGCTGAGGGCTGTGTCGTGGAGGATGCTGGAGCTGAGGGGGCTGTGTCGTGGAGGATGCTGGAGCTGAGGGGACTGTGTCATGGAGGATGCTGGAGCTGAGGGCTGTGTCGTGGAGGATGCTGGAGCTGAGGGGGCTGTGTCGTGGAGGATGCTGGAGCTGAGGGGGCTGTGTCATGGAGGATGCTGGAGCTGAGGGCTGTGTCGTGGAGGATGCTGGAGCTGAGGGGGCTGTGTTGTGGAGGATGCTGGAGCTGTGGGGGGCTGTGTCATGGAGGATGCTGGAGCTGAAGGGGGCTGTGTCGTGGAGGATGCTGGAGCTGAGGGCTGTGTCGTGGAGGATGCTGGAGCTGAGGGGGCTGTGTCGTGGAGGATGCTGGAGCTGAGGGCTGTGTCATGGAGGATGCTGGAGCTGTGGGGGGCTGTGTCATGGAGGATGCTGGAGCTGAGGAGGGCTGTCTCCCAGCACTGAGTGCTACCTGACCCTGGATGCTCCTTCTCCTCAGGTCACCTCAAACCTCGGGAAGCTGATCCTGAAGGAGGAGATGGAGAAATCTGTCCCCATCCGAAGGAAAACCCGCTCGCTCCCAGACCGAACACCCTTCCACACCTGTGAGTGGGGCTGGGCAGTGACCCAGACCTGCCCCCCCCCCGCTCATCCCCTTCTCTGATGCTCAGACCCTCTCCCCAGGCCTTTCGTGGCAGCCCCAGGAGCAGCGCAGATTTCAGCCCGTCCCCTGGCCGGGGACATGGTTTTCAGATGGTTCCGGGTGCTGCCTTTATTATTTGTTAGAGGCTGGGACGGGAGGAGCCCACAACTACCCCCCACCCCCCAGCCCTCCAGCTAGGGCTCCTGGCCCTCGCCCTGCAGCGCCCCCTGCTGGGAGAGGCCAGAGAGGCACCATGGGGCTGCCATCCCCGTTGCACCAGGATTGCCGCAGTAACCATCAGCCCAGAGGTGACCCGGACTCTTGCTCTTTCTCAGCTCTGCACATTGGGAACTCCAGATCCTCCACCCTTCCAGCCCACGGGAGAAGTACCCTTGCCAGGGTAAGGCCCCGGGCCCCGGCAGGTCCCCTCTTCGCCCTCCCCTCGCTTCTCGTGCCCGCAGAATCCCAAGGAGTCTGGTGTTTTCCATGTGTTGTTCTTATCTGGCTGCATTCGGTGTTCAGCTCCCAACTGGACCGTTCTGCCGCGGCCGGGCTGGGCATGTGCCCCAGGCCGGGCTAAGTGCCCCGGGGGTAATGTCACGGGCTGGGTCGGGGCAGGAAGAAGGGTTGCCAGGAATTGAGAGCCAAAGCCAATCAACCCATGGGATCAGCTGGCTCCGAGCCCTGCTGAGGAGGGGCCCCAGGGCCCTGTGCCTTTGGGCCACAGGTCAGCATCAGTAGGGACTGGGAGCCGTTACCACTTTGTGGCTGCTGGGGGTCTTGTGTGAAATGAGTGTGTTGGGTCTCAGTCCAGAGAGACAGAGCTCCTGGTCACCAGGCCCAGGCTTCGCTCTCCCCCTGGGGGGAGCCCTCTAGGGCAGGGTGGAGGGCAGTGCAGGGGGACGCTTGCAGGGTTGCCCCCTGGGGTGCAGCTGCTCTGTGGGTACAGAGGGGCCCCTCTTTCCTGGGGCTCTCAGTCTAGCCCATCTCACCACCTTCCCGTAGCGTCTTGCGTCCATTTCCATCTGCGCTCCCACCCCTCCCAAAGGCAGTGCTGCCCTGGGAGCTGATGCTGTCTGAATTCTGTTTGCAGCTGCAGTCAGCAGAGTTCAGTTCAGCCAGCAGCGAGACGGGGAGCCCAGGTAAGAGGATGACCTGTTGTCATCCCTCCCTCCGGGGCCCCTGGCATTGGCCACTGTGGGCAGACAGGACACTGGGCAGGATGGACCTTTGGGCTGACCCAGCCTGGCCGTTCGGACGTTCTTAGAAGCCCACGGCACAAGGGACAGGCCTCAGGGGAACGGGTGTCTAGTTGGGTGACTCGACTGGGGACCCAGACAGGCTGTTCCGAGTCGGCGGGATGAAACTCTTGCTTGGCTCAGCCCCACCGGGCCACTGTGCAGCACGCCCCATGGGCCAGACCCACAGCTGGGCTCTGTGCCCCGTGTCCTCTCCATCTCTCACCCAGACCCACAGGCTGTGGAGTTCGCGGCCCCACTTATGCTGGGCAGGGACAGATGGATTTGGTCCGGGTGGCCTCAGAGAGGGCTGGAGACAGAGTCCGGCCTCTCCTGGGCACCAGTTTAAAAGAGATCCAGGATGGTCACAGGCAGGAGCCGACATCTGACAGCTCTCGGGAGGCCCTTCCTGAGCTGCTGAGTCTCGGTCCCACTTCCCAGCTGCACAGGATCCACCTGGCAGCCCCAGCAGCAAGGCCCAGGGCTGGCTGGATGGTGGGAACGCCGTCCCCCCACACCCCTAGACGTCCGTGCGCAACACAGTATCTGGGCAGGGGGTGGCGGAAGCCTGCCCGGCTACTGCCAGGCTGTGCCTGTTTGGGACTCTTTGCTCCCAGCCTGTCCCCGGCGCCTGCTGCATGCAGGGTGTGCTGAAGACCAGTTTTGAGCAGAGTTCCCTCTAAGCCGAGTGCTTGTGCGGCCCCCCCAGGAGAGATTCAGATGCCTCCCAGCTGGTTAGCAGAGCGCCCACAACCTGGCAGCTGCTGGCAGCATGTGTTTCTGTTGGTGGTGCACATCCACGCATGCCTCGGTGCACATAAACAAAATGTATTCCACACATGGCTGGAAAAATTAGAGGGACCCTTGGCCGTGACCCCCTCGCTGCTGGGGCGGGCAGTGACTCATGCCAATGGTTGCCAGGACCTGTGCGGCCACTGCCATTTGTCATTTGATGTTGGGATTTGTGTCCGCAGAGGGTTAAATTCAGGCCTCCCCTCTGAGTAACAGATCCCAGGCCAAATCCTCACTGGGGCAAGCGCGGTTGCTCCTGTGCGCCAGATCCCCAGTGGGCATGAAACCCACGGCACTTCCACTGACCTCGTGGGATGAGGGTCCAGCCCCTGGTGCGAAACGAGCTGGGACTTGCAGGCCCTGCGCTCACAGCTGGTGAGGGGGGGATCTAGTGAGGGGAAGAGGGGCGGCTGGTGCTGGGGTTCTCTGAGCCCTTTTCTGTGTGTTTTACAGGCCTGCAGGTAGGCGCGTGCCCTGCTGCTGGAGGGGAGATGCTGGGAGTGGTGATGTATCTTCGGGAAGGTGGGGGGGAAGTGCCCCTCCCTCCTGCTGCACGCTCAGCCTCTGCCAACCCCGCTTGGCTGGCACCGGCTGCCAAGGAAACAGAGCTCAGCCGTGCGGGTGCTGCTGGTGCCAAGACTCAGACCGGACCAACGGGGCCGACGGAGACTGGGGCAGGGCAGCGGGGCAAGGAGGGGGCTGGCAGTGCCAGAGGAAAGAAGGATGGAGACAGAGAAACCCAAAGAGGCAGGATGGGCAGGGGAGGTAGGGAGAGAGGGAGACGGTGCCCAAGGTGTGGGAGAGAGAGACAACAGAGAAAGGGATTTAGGAGGTCAGGTGGGAGAGAGACAGTAGAGACAGGGATTTAGGAGCTCAGGTGCAGGAGAGACAAGAGAGACAGGAATGTAACAGCTAGGGAGAGAGAGACAGTAGAGAGGGATTTAGGAGCTCAGGTAGGAGAGAGAGAGTAGACAGGGATTTAGGAGCACGGCTGGGAGAGAGACAGTAGAGAGAGATTTAGGAGTTCGGGTGGAAGAGAGACAGTAGACAGGGAATTAGGAGCTCAAGTGTGGGAGAGACAGTAGAGAGGGATTTAGGAGCTCGGGTGGGAGAGAGACAGTAGAGAGAGATTTAGGAGTTCGGGTGGAAGAGAGACAGTAGACAGGGAATTAGGAGCTCAGGTGGGAGAGAGAGAGTAGAGAGGGATTTAGGAGCTCAGGTGGGAGAGAGACAGTAGAGAGGGATTTAGGAGCTCAGGTGGGAGAGAGACAGTAGAGAGGGATTTAGGAGCTCAGGTGTGGGAGAGACAGTAGAGAGGGATTTAGGAGCTCAGGTGGGAGAGAGACAGTAGAGAGGGATTTAGGAGCTCAGGTGGGAGAGAGACAGTAGAGAGGGATTTAGGAGCTCGGCTGGGAGAGAGACGGTAGACAGGGAATTAGGAGCTCAGGTGTGGGAGAGACAATAAAGAGGGATTTAGGAGCTCGGGTAGGCAGAGAGCCTGGCTGCAGCCCGTCACCTGGGGGCTGGCAAGGATCTCTGGCAGAGTCGGTGGGGACTTGGCGTGGGAAGGCCTGTCTGCCCGCCTGGACTGACTGTGGGTTTTGCTTCCTGCAGAACGGCCAGCGGGGCAGGATGGACAGAGGGAACTCCCTGCCCAGCATGCTGGAGCAGAAGGTGAGAGCCGCAGCGCAGGGCTGGGGACACGGCAGCCCGGGGCCAGCATGCAGGGTCCCCCTGCTCACACGTTTGCCTTGTTCCCCGCCCTGGCTGGTGCCTGCGGGTGTGTGGGGGGGAGGGGCCCCCTGCATTGCAGGCTGAGCTGGGGGGGTGGGCGGGGACAGAGTGGGCACTGGCATTTCAATGAACCCGGCTGTTTAGCTGCTTGCTTCCTGCTTCTCAGATTTATCCCTACGAGATGCTGATGGTGACAAACAGGGGTCGTGTGAAACTGCCTCCAGGCGTGGACAGAACAAGACTAGAGGTACGGCCCTGCAGTGCCTGCGCCCAGCGTAGAGAGGGGCCCAGGAAACAACTGCTGACAGATCCCAGTGCTGGAGCCGAGGGAGGCTGTGCCGTAGAGGATGCAGGAGCTGAGGGGGGCTATGCCATGAAGGATGCTGGAGCTGAGGGGGGCTGTGCCATGGGAGGGATGCTGGAGCTGAAGGGGGCTGTGCCGTGGGGGATGCTGGAGCTGAGGGGGGCTGTGCTGTGGGGGGGAGGCTGGAGCTGAAGGGGGCTGTACCATGGAGGATACTGGAGCTGAGGGGGACTGTGCCTTGGACGATGCTGGAGCTGATGGGAGCTGTGCCATGGATAATGCTGGAGCTGAAGGGAGCAGTGCCCTGGAGCATGCTTGAGCTGAGGGGAGCTGTGCCATGGGGGTATGCCGGAGCTGAGGGGGGCTGTGCCATGGGGGGATGCTGGAGCTGAAGGGGGCTGTACCATGGAGGATGCTGGAGCTGAGCGGGGCAGTGCCATGGGGGGATGCTGGAGCTGAGGGGGGCTGTGCCATGGGAGGGATGCTGGAGCTGAAGGGGGCTGTGCCGTGGGGGATGCTGAAGCTGAGGGGGGCTGTGCCGTGGGGGGGATGCTGGAGCTGAAGGGGGCTGTACCATGGAGGATACTGGAGCTGAGGGGGACTGTGCCTTGGACGATGCTGGAGCTGATGGGAGCTGTGCCATGGATAATGCTGGAGCTGAAGGGAGCAGTGCCCTGGAGCATGCTTGAGCTGAGGGGAGCTGTGCCATGGGGGGATGCTGGAACTGAGGGGGGCTGTGCCATGGGGGGATGCTGGAGCTGAGGGGGACTGTGCTGTGGAGGATGCTGGAGCAGACAGCGGCAGTGCCATGGAGGATGCTGGAGCTAAGGGGGTGCTGGGTAAAACAGCTGGAGAAACAGACAGAGGAGATGGGGAGGGGGAGGAGAGAATTAATGCATTATGGCTCCTGGACTTGGAGCCCCCCCATCACCACCCCATCCACAGGCTTCCCCCCTCCCTCGCTTTCCCTCTTCTGCACTGAAGCCCATGGCCTTCACCCCACGGCTGCATGCGGGGAGTGCCAGGCCCAGCAAACACCACGGGCAGCGCCCGGAGTGGGCACATGCAGGGTGCGGTCGGGGACTCCGCCGCCAGGGACTGCTCAGCGCCTGCAGGTGCCCGGAGAGAATCTCTAGCATCCTTGTCTCCCCGCCATGTGGCAGCGGGGTAGCTGACGGCGACTTGGGGGCCGTCTGCACTTCAGCCCGAGGTGTGACTGCCTGCCGCACGCTTAGGCCTCCCCGAGCTAGCTGTGTGGGGCTTGTCCACGTGGGAGGGGTACAGTGGTCTAGCCTAATGTGGGAATGTAAACGGATATTGTGAAACAGCCACGGATCTGTGGCCGGATGCTGTGGTAGGGGGTGGGATCAGTTTTGCTTAAACTGATTTGGAACAGGTTTACTTTAAATCCAAATAAGCCATTCAGAAATTGAAATCAGAAAGCGCCTTCGCGGAGGTTTGCACTGATTTAACTAAACCAGTTTAAACCTTCTTATGTAGACAAGGCCTTGCATTGCTTTAAACTTAGCTTGCGTTGTTTTCATTTGTGCCTGTAAATTTGCAGGGTAAGCTAATGTAAAGACAAAATTAGAGAGTCTACCCTGGGGTTTGCATTCGTTGAACTAAATCATTTTTAAACCAATTTAAGTTCAACTAATGCAATTTCTGTGCATAGATATGTCTAGTCTGAGGGTCTGTACTAGGATTGAATGGGAAACAGATTTTCCATCTTGAGGGAAATTCTACCATTTACAAAAAATCTATACCAAAACCACAGTGAAAACAAAAAAAAAAAAGGGAATTTCTTGCGAAATTTAATTCCAGTTTTTTGTTTGTTTGTTTTTGGGCTGATCAAAATGTTTTGTTTCAATGAAATAGTTTCATTTTGATTTTGTGAAAAGCTGTATACAATTTAAAAAACTGACATGAAAATTTGATTCAAAATGGAAAATTGAATTTCCCCAGCAAAACACAGTGGTACGTGCACATGTGTATTCACATGTACACACTGATCTGACACAAACATGTTCATATACAAACTGACTTCACACGCGTGTGCAAACACACTGATTGGTCAGTCACCTGCAGTCACTGACTGGGGGCAAGTACCTACACGCACAGATCTGGGGCATGCGCACACTGACTGATCTGACGTGTGCACATGCACATGCAAAATATGAACTGATGCACGCACACAGTTCTGGTGCCCACAAACACACACATATACAGAGAGAGAGATTTTGTGTGTGCATATACACTGACCTGGCACACATGTCAAACATTCATGCACACACACAGATCTGGGACACACACAAATACACACATACACAGAAAGTTTGTGTGCATGCCCACACACAATGACCTGACACACACAGGGTACGTCTACACAGCAGGGCTAAACTTGAAATAAGCTACGCAACTTGAGCTACGCTAATTGCGTAGCTTAAGTCAAAATAGCTTATTTCGAATTTGGGCATATCTACACAGCACTTATTTCGAAATCAAGCTCTCTTCTTCTGACTTCCCTTACTCCTCATACAGTGTGGATTACAGGAGTCGGAGTAAGCAGTCCTCCAGCTCAACATTTTGACATGCTGAAATAACTGCCTGCTGTGTAAACGCGGACTGTGCTATTTCGGAATAACGTCCGTTATTCCAAAGTAACACTGCTGTATAGACATACACACACAGATCTGATGTGTGCATGTGTGCGCACACACATATACACACACAGAGATACTGTGTGTGCATATCCACTGACCTAGCACACATGTCAACCACGCATGCCCACACACAGGATATATCTACACAGCAACATTATTTTGAAATAACACAGTCCGCGTCTACACAGCCGGCAGTTATTTCGAAAAAATGTTGAAATACTGTCAAGCTGGAGGACTGCTTACTCCGACTCCTGTAACCCGCCTTGTGCAAGGAGGAAGGGCAGTCGGAGGAAGAGAAATCAGTGCTGTGTAGACACTCCCCATTTTGAAATAAGCTATTTCGACGTAAGCTACGCAATTAGTGTAGCCTATTCTGAGTTAAGCCCTGCTGTGTAGATGCACCCACAGAGATCTGGTACACACACAGATCTGATGCGTACACACACACACACGATTGTGTGCACAAGCGCACCGCTCTGGCACCCATGCTCTCTGAGGTGGCGCGTGCACACACCTGCGCCCAGAGTGACCTGTGCCTAGCACCCACCGTTCCTCTCCCTCCAGCGGCACCTGTCCCCGGAGGATTTCCTACGCGTCTTCGAGATGTCCCCAGAGGAGTTCTGCAAGCTGGCCCTGTGGAAGCGCAACGACCTGAAGAAGAAAGCGTTCCTCTTCTGAGCCTTGTGCCCGGCCTGAGCCAGCCCGCGCCGTGAGCTCAGCTACTGTCCAACCCAATCTTGCATCGCAGCTGCTTTAGGGCTTCCGAGCCGCCGGTCTTAACACCTGCCTCCCCTCCCCGAAGCCCCTCAGGCAAGTTGATCCCTCGGTCCCAGTTTTGCCCTTCCTAGGGTAGAGGCACTGGAGAGCGTCTCCCTGCCCACACCTTCCCCCACGCACCCAGGGGACAGCGGGCAAGGCCTGTGCCAATCACACGTGGGCAACTCAGTCTGGGGCAAACCTCGCCATGGAGCCAGGGGAGGGAGAGTTGACTGAGGGGCAGGAGGAGCAAGCAGACCCAAAGCAGGCCCAGCCGGTCCCAGGCGGCGCTGGATGCAGAGGGGGGAGGCCAGAGAGGGGAGGGAGGGGGCAAGGCGAGGGGAGATGGGGAGCAGCGGTAGCTTTCCCTTCTGGGCGCTCTCTCTCGCAGGCCTAATCCATGGGCCAGGTGGGGTGTCGGGACGTCTGAGGGGCCGATTATCAGTGTCCTTTGCGGGGCTGGGACTGGTTCAGCCGGGATGGGGGCCATAGCTGCCTGAGGGGTTCTGGCTTTGCTCCTCCGGCTCAACAGGGCAGGGACACACCGTCGTGCGCGGCAGCAAAGCCCGTTGGTTTAGGAGGGCGGAAGTCAGGGCTGCTTGGCCCTGGCTGGCTCTCCCTCTTCAGGACCCTGTTCCCCTCTCACTGCTCCTCTCGGGGCCAGCCCCCCTCCCTGTGGACACTGGCCAGGGGACGTGTGACATCAGCACGGCCGTAACCTGGAGGTGACTGGTCCGGAGTGGCCGCTCTGCCATGGGGCTGCCATTTGCTTAGAGTAGGCCCCAAAGGGAGACAGTCTCTATGAGCAGCCCCCCCGCCCCCCCCCCCAGAGCAGGGGCCCTTTCCTCAGAATCAGGTGCCCCTCGGTGAAGCTGGGAGGGGGCCCAAGGATCTCTCACTGGAGCGCATCAGAACCAACCCCCCTGCGGTCATCTCAGTCTCCTCGCTCACGCCTGGCCTCCCGCTGCTTTCGGCGGGCCCCGCTCCCACCCTCCCTCCCCCTCAGCTCAGTCCCTAGTTCTAACCCCACAGCCCAAGCTCTCAACCCACAGCCCCCCCCAACCTCTTGCAACTGCCCCTGGGGGAGGGGTGCTCTTTACTCCATCCTTTCAGGCCCTAGTAGCTGATGATTTTGCTCCTTCTCCGCTGACCCCAAGGCCCTGCCCAAGTTTGACAGAGGAGTTTGCCTGGGCTTGAGCCCGGAGCCTAGAAACACCCCCTCGCGCTCTCCCCTGCCTGGCACACGATCCCCGGCAGCCATCCCCCTCTGTCCTCTCAGCTCGGGTGTCCCCCTCCCCATCTCTGCCGGCCCCCTGAGCCCTCAATGGGGACTGTGCCAGCAGCACACTGCCACCAACGCCAGGCTGTCCCCTGGCCACACACCCAGTGACGAGAGAGCTAAGAGATGCCCAGTGACAACCAGACCCTGCCTGCTGCTGGGAGTGAGCTGGTCACAGAGGCTAATTAGTCACACCGGCGTTAAAGGGGACACTCCCACAGGGTGCCGAGAGCCCGCGGTTGGTCCAGGGGAAGCTGGCCGCTGAGACCGGGCACTGTAGGACACACCCCAAAAGGGCGGCGGGAGGGACTCTCAGCAGATGGGGCCAGTAGGCCCAGGAGATCTCAGACAAGCCAGCTCTCTCTGTACCCACGGGTGGAATTTCCTTAGGTAGCGGCAATATTTCAGAGCCTGGTTCGATGCTTCCCTGCCAGCGAGGAGGAGGCCTTAGCCAGTGCAGGGTGAAGGAGCAGAGGGGATGCCACGGCAGGGGCTCTAGCCGGAAAGCCAGGCCCGTGCCGTGCCCAGCAGAGACCGACGTGGCGCTGATCCGTGGTGCACCCCGGTATCATCGCCAGGCCCTGAGTTTGGAAACAACTGAGCACTCAGCATCCTGCACACACCCCTCCAAGCCCCGGTCTCTGCAGGCTTCAGAGCCACCGCGAGGCCCAGTGCGCCCCGGAAAGGGCAGGAAACGTGCCATGCTCTGTGCCATGTTTCGCATCTGCCAGGGGGCCAGCACGGTTTCCAGCCCAGCCACCCCCGGGATCTCTTAGCCAAGCCAAGACTGAACAGCCGGGGGACTCCCCCTTCCAGACAGCGCCTTGGTCCAAAGGGTCAGCTGGCCTGTCTCGGGCACAGCCTTATCCAGCTGGCCAGGAGCGGTATAGAGGGGTGAGCCCTGCTCCTCGGGGATGGGCAGAGTATTGACTCCGGCACATTGACGTCTGGGGGAGCTCCTCATGGGGGGGGGAGAGTGCAGGGGTCAGATCCCCCCATCCCATCTGGGCTGCGGCACCTCCCAGGCCTGCAGGAGCAAACCCACAGAGCTAAAAATGCCCTGGGCTTTGGGATCTTTTTAAAATAACCAGCGGTCGAATAGGGGAACTGCTCCCCCCCCATTCGCCAAAGAATTTCCTGGACTGCTGCTCCTTCCAGCCCCCCCGCTGGATCCTTTTTCTACTGTGCACCCCACTGCTTCCCAGCGCTGGCCCGAGCCCCACGCCCTCATGCTTCCCCATTCCAGTGGCCCTCTCAGCACACTCTGTCCAGATGTAAAGAATGTAATTTATTGGGAAATCCCTGGCCCATACTTGCCTTTCACTGCTACTGATACAGACAACATATCTATAAATATATATATAGAAATATGGATTTTTTTTCTGATTTGAATACAGTGATTCACTTTCTCTGTTTAATTTTTGCTGGTGTCAGAGATTCCATGTGAGAGTGGTTTTTTGCTTCTAATTAAAGGTGAAATGGCTTTATTCAACGCCCGCCGCCCCTGGTTTTATTCCTGTTAGCTTTAGAGTGGTGTGAACTATCATCTTGCAGACAAGCACTGTACCGGCCTGGCGAAATTCGGCCTCCCTCCCACACCCGTGGGAGATATTTTTAATCCGAGGTGATAGGCGGGGAAAGTGAGAGCCAAAGAGGCGTGACTTGCCCAAGAGAGTCCAGGCACTGAGCCCAACAGTCCAGATTGTCAATTTTGTCTGCTCTCCCTGCTGACCGGCACAGGCAGGCCTCGACTTGTCCACGTTCCATGGGTGGCAAATGCCACCCGGCAGCCCCTCTGGTTTGACCGCCTGAGTCCCCTTCCGATGCTGGTTCTGGCTTCCCAACGCCCGGTCCCACAGCGGAGTGGATTGCGTTTCCAAGTGACGACGGTTCAGGGATGTGGTCTCCCCTAGTGGCGGCAGCACTGTGGCCAGAGAGGACAGCAGAAAGGCCAAGGCAGTTTCTCGCTCACAAAGACCAGGACAGCAGCTCCCAGTGGCTCGTATCCTCAGACCCTTGAAGATGCACAGAGCCATGGGCGAGTCCACGCTACCAGGCCGTGCACAGTGCTGCAATTCTTGTGTATCTCTCTGGCACAGGCAGGTAACGCCTCGAGGATTGCAAAGGAACGCGTATCGCTCCTCGGCACATGCAGCCTGCTATTCGTGGGGATGAAGGGCTGGATTCCCTTATTAAAGCCACCACAGCCGGCAAAGGGATCATCCCTCACCCCGATTGGAAAGAGGGGACAGCAGAAAACGGCACAGAGAGGAGTTTGAACCAGTCCTCTGCCTTCCTGTCACTGTACTGGAACTGGGACAGAAGAAATACAGGGGTGTGTGGACTTTTTAAAGAAATAGTTAAATGGACGCGCATAGACAACTGACTGTAAACATGAGAAGAAAAAAACCATACGATCCAATTTTCAGGCACCAACTGTGTCCCAAGCTGGAGGGCTGGCGGTATTCAGCTCCAAGAGTGAGGTGTAAGAACACCAGGCGTCCCTGACTGCTAAATCTCCTGCTCTAAGCACTAGGAAACACTCCCTCTTAGGTCCCTGGCCTCCTAGATGTGCGCGCCAGAGCTGCGCCGCCCAAAGCGTCATGTCCACACTGCTGGGTGCCCAAAGCGTCATGTCCACACTGCTAGCATGCTCGCTCAAGCTCCACTAGTGCGAGTCTGCCTACCCGGGCAGCTACCGTGTAGACATGCCAGAAGTGTCCCGTTATCAATGTCGCTCCCCCGCCCTTCTCAGGGTTTCCCATTTGGATGCGTTTCCCAGCCGCTAGCGCGTGGTCCCCCTCCCCTCTCTCTCCCACACCTGCAGGGCCAGTCTGCACCGCACAAAGACCAGGGCGGGAGCCCTTCGAACCCGGGTCAACCAACTCAGGCTGGTGGGGGTCGCGCAGAGGGGAAAGGGAGCGGGCCCAAAAGCCAGCAGGGAGCTATTGACAGAGTTGGCAGGGCCCCGGGTTGCAGCAGGACAGGGCCTGTAAGAAACGTGAAGTTACTTCCACCGCTGGGCTCCGCGCTATGCGACTAGGGGGTTTCAAGTAGCCATCCAGCCTCGTCCCACGCCAGCTGGGAAACCCAGCAGAGTCCCGTGTCACAGGCCCAGGCCAGGGAAGTGACTTGCTCCAGGTCACACAGCAAGAGCAAGCTAATGGCAGATCCCGCAAAAGAACCAGGAGTCCTGCCCCCGGCCGGCCCTGCATTGCAACCAGTCCTTGTGGACCTGTGTCTCCAGCCCCCTGCTGCACCACACGGACCTTCTGACTCGGGCCCGGGGCCACACTGCACGTTGACCGGCCTTGCACCGGGACTCGGGCTCTGCTCTAGCCCCAAGCGGCTCCTCGGAGCCGGCTCTTTGCGGGCTGTAGGGCCCGGCGCCCCGTGGCAGGACCGCCCTCGCCCGGCAGGGGGCAGCGCTGCTCCGGCAAGTCTGCGAAGGCGGCTGCCGCTGGGGCTGGGGCTGGGCCCTTCGTGCAGGAATCCCGGGCTCCCCCTCCCCTCCCCTCCCGGCATGGGCTGCGCTGGGGCCGGGGCTCGCGGAGGAGAGGGCGGCCGGAGCCTGCCCCAGCGCCCCCCGGCAGCCAGCGCCATGGAGAAGCAGAAAGGTACCGCTCCCCTGCGCTGCGGCCGGCCCGGGGCCCCGCCTGGGGCGAGGGGGGTGGTGCCCCGGGGGGGGGGCTTCCTGGCACCCAGAGGTGCTGGAACTAGGGGTGCGGGGGGGGGCGTGTTTGTGCGTGTCTGTGCATGTGCATTTGTGTCTGTGTATTTGTGTGTGAATGTGTATTTGTGTGTTTGTGTGTGTGTTTGTGTATGTGTCTATTTGTGTGTCTGTGTTTTGTGTGTTTGTCTGTGTATGTGTATTTGTGTGTATGTGTATTTGTGTGTCTGTCTGTGTGAATGTGTATTTGTGTGTGTGTGTTTGTCTGTGTATGTGTGTATTTGTGTGTATGTGTGTGTGAATGTGTATTTGTGTTTGTGTGTCTGTGTGAATGTGTATTTGTGTGTTTGTGTGTGTGTGTTTGTCTGTGTATGTGTGTATTTGTGTGTCTGTGTTTTGTGTATTTGTGTGTATGTGTATTTGTGTGTATGTGTATTTGTGTCTGTGTGTGAATGTGTATTTGTGTTTGTGTTCTGTGTGAATGTGTATTTGTGTGTTTGTGTGTGTGTGTGTGTGTTTGTCTGTGTATTGTGTATTTGTGTCTGTGTTTTGTGTATTTGTGTATCTGTGAGTGTGAATGTGTATTTGTGTTTGTGTTCTGTGTATGTGTATTTGTGTGTATGTGTTTTGTATGTGTCTGTGTGTTTGTCTGACTATGTATTTGTGTGGGTGTGTGTGCGTGTGTTTGTGTAATTGTGTATGTGTATGTATTTGTGTGTAATTGTGCTTGTTTATTTGTGTAATTGTGGGGGAGGCAGCACCCCCTGGCCTGATGTGGTTGCCATCCCATACAAGGGGCGGGAGGGGATGTTACAGTTTAGTTCAATGTCTCCGCTCCCCCAGGATGCGAATTGTTCCCGCGCCACAGCTGGCCGCCCCACACATGCCAGCTGCATGTGTGTCTAGGCGGCGGGTTGCATGTTCCCTTCCTGTGTGTGTGAGTGCCCATTGCATGTTCCCCGCCAGCTGGGCTTTCACATACATGCACCGGTGCAGCCGGGCCAGCGGGGATGCCCCTCTCTGGCTGCGCTGGCTCCTTTTAAAGCCCTCCTGGGTGGTTCTGCACTCCGGGGTATTTGGTGGGGAGGCTGCCGGGGACGGGGACTTCCCGGCTGAGAGCTGTGACCCAGGCCTGGACCGGCCCTTTTCTCTGCTGCTTGGGAACGCAGAGGGGATTCCTGTAACTGCCATGTCTTCCTCCCTTATCCCTTCGCCCGATGAGTCATCGTGCTGTTGGCCAGCGCTGCTCTTGAAATCTGGAGTCCAGGCCCAGAGCCGCGGAGATGGAGGGAAGCAACTTCCCTGAGAATGGGGTCAGTGTGGCGCAGGGTACCTCGGGGGTCCCTCATTCAGGGGCGAGACGAGATCCCTGCAGGGATGGTTCTCCCATCCCTCCCCGCTGTTGCCGAGGGGGTGATCGTGCGGGAGGAGACCTTACCTGGGAGGGAGGCGGGAGTCACATCCCGATCCTGGCTGACCAGTTAAAGGACTGTCCGAGGCCCCAGCCGGGGTTGGTTCTGCCTGCTTTGTGCACTCGGCTCTGAGCCTTGCCCCAGCATCTGTATTTCTGGCAGCTTGGCCCGTCCCTAAAAATGCTCAATCCCTCTTCCTTCACCTTTTTTCCCCCACCCTGCTGTGGCTGGGCCTGCACTGCCGATGTGGGGGTTGCTGCATCCCAACGTCGCTGCACTGTGCAAAGGTTGCCAGGACCAGGCCGGCTCGGTCCCACGAGGCTCTGATGTGACCATGTGTGGGAGCCGGCTAAGAGAGAGCCCCGCCTACGGAGCTGGCTAATCTGGTGGGGGCAGCAGGCCTGCACCGGTGCCTGGGATGCTGAGCTCTATGGCACACGGGACACGTGGGTGTTCTTTCCGTGCAATAGTGCACACTTCTAGCAAGCATGCAATGCCCTGGTTTTTACACATGCCATTGGGGTCACCTGAAAGCCAGACCCATCTTCAAGTTTTGGTTCCCTCTGAAAGTCAGGCAGTTGTTATTTGGCAGTGCAGTCGAGTGGATAGAGCACCAGGCTGGGAGCCAGGACTCCTGGATTGTCTGCTGGCTGACCTTGGTCATGTCACATCGTCTCTCTGTGCCTCAGTTTCCCCTCCTATCCTTTGTCTTGTCCTGTTAGCTTGTGAGCTCTTTTCGAGCAGGGGCTGTCTCTTATTATGTGCTTAGCAGAGTGGGGCCTTGATCTCCTTTGAGGTCTCTGGGGGGTACACTCAGGGAAATAGCAGCCGAGGTCTCGGTTAAGGATCAAGCCGTGCTGTGTGAGCTGCTGCACAGACATGCAGGATAAAACCTGTGTCTGCCCAAGCTGAGATGGTGATGCACAGAGGAGCAGACCAGTTCAGGAGGAGGGGACGAGATGACAGCGAAGCCTTTGCATAAGCAAGGAGGCTCCGTCCCCTCTCCTGTGAGCCGGGCTGGACGACTGGTCCCTCCTCCCACACCTGGCCCACACCGGTGACACGGGGTTTTGTGCTGCTTTAAAGAGGAGGCGTTCGAGGCTGGTCCCAGGGCAGTCGGGGGCCAGGCGAGGGAAGCCCCAGCAGCAGCCCAGGGGCAGTAGCATGACCCCCCCTTTCCCTGGTTTGCTCCGCTCACCTGCCCTGAACGTGGGCTCATGCCTTCAGGGCACGTCCCCTGGGGACTCTGCAAGGACAGTGGCCCAGCCGTGGCTGACAGCAGCCCAGGAACGAGGTTTTAGGAGCAGGCTGGTGGAGGACCTGGATCTCCCATGTGCCTTTCCCTGCACCCTCTGGCCCTTCCAGCTCCACAGCAGCGGGCTGCTGGGTTCCCAGGAAGGGGCCTATTGGCCATGGGAGCCGGGCACGGGGTCAGGGTGCCCTGCGGCAGGGGGAGACGGGAATGGGGGGGGTGATGTGTTTACCTCCCACGGCTCTTTCTCGCCATGGTAACCGAGGGCGCTGTTTTCGGTCTCCGCAGCATTTCCTTGGCCCGAGACGTCTGGGGCTGGCGCCTTGCCGGGGGCGAGGCGGAGACCCCTGGGGTTCTGCAGCCAGGGGGCTCCCACCTCGCCTCCGGGTGGAAGCAGACACGCATGCTGCCATGTGCTCGCGCATCTGTGCCTGCGCGGGCGCCTCCCGTCACTGAGACAGCCCCCCCCCCGTGGGCCCCCCCCGTGGGCCCACATGACAAAGCGGGGGCGGTCCCGTGGCACAGGCACCCGCGTAGGTGTGCGCACGGGTGCAAAGCCCGCGGGTGCCCCCGCTCTTGGGTGCACCCAGACAAGCCTGTTGCCCTCTCCCCGCTGGAAAGACAGCGCGAGCCGAGCTTACCCCCCCCCCCCCCGGCAGACGTGACGGAGCCTTCCCAGTGCAGCTCTGCTTGCCCCGGCCCGTGGGCACTACACACGCTGCCACGTGCTCCTGCCCCACGCTGCTCCCTGGGTGCCAGGCAGCGAGAGAGCCCTGAACCAGCTTGTGGGGGACCATCCTGGACACATGCTGGGGGGGAGTTAATGGCAGGACAGGTGCCGTCCGAGCTGGGCTTCTCGCTTGGCGCTGGGGGTGCCCACCGGCTGGGCGTGGGGTTCTGGGGCTACATCACCGTGCAGGAGAGGGAAGAGCTGAGGGGGGATGGGGCCGCTGGGTGGGGAGGAGGAGCGGTGCCAGGAGTGGAGAGCGCAGCAGAGGGGCTGTCATCACAGAGGAATTCAGACTCGGCGGGGGGTGGGAGGGGGAGCAGGAGGGGAGGGGAGGTGGGGAGACCGGAGGGGAGCAGGAGGGAGCGCTCAGGGCATGGGCCCCTGCCTGGCCTGGCACAGCCGGGCTGGATCTCCAACTCTACCCGGGGGCTCCCTGCATCTGCGCTGGAGGAGCTCGCACTGGGATGCCGCCCTGGCCCGAATTCTCCCTCCTGGATTCCCACAAATCAATAACCCCCCATTCCCTCCTTCCCAGCACCCTGCTGCCCCTGGACAAGGTGCAGGGAATTAGTCATCAGCCCCTCCCTTCCCCCCTTGCTTTGTTTCTAGGGAAGTCCAGATGTTTGGATCCCCTCCTGCGTTGCTAACCCATCTCCCGCCCAGATGGTTTCTCTTCTCCAGGCAGTGACAGTTTGCACAGGCTCCCTGCCTGCCCTTGCGCCCGCGCCCCTCCCCTGCGCTGAGCAACCCTCCCTTTGTCCCAGAGCCCTGCCCTGCCGCGCCCCCTGGGGCAGGTGCGGGCACTGGCCGCCGAGGCCCACGCCTGGGCTGTCCACCGGGACCCAGGGGGCAGGCAGGCCGGGGAAGAGGATGGACGAGGCAGCCAGGCGGCGTCAGAGACTTTTGCACACGTGAGCCGCAGATGTGGTCCTGGGGGTCTGGGAATGCGAGGGGGCGGCCCCGCCGGGTGATTTATGCAGAGGGAGGGAGTCCAAGGGAGTCCAATCTGGGCCGGATAAGGGGAGCCAGGCCTCCCTCAGCCACCCCATGGGAGAGCCCGGCAGCCCCTGTGCTGGCTGCCTGCCCACCGCTCTCTTCTGTTCCGTTCCCCCCTTACTGTGTCGCCAGCTGCTTTGTGCTCCTCTCCCCTTGGCCCCTTCCCGGAGCCGCTCGCTGCCCGCCCCCGCCCTGCCAGGGGGTTGCGTGAAGGCAGGGAGCTGGCATCTCCACCTCTGCCAGCACTTGCGGGGCCGAGAACCAGGCCCAACTCAGGCAGGGGCTTGTTCCCCCTAAAACCACCCTGCTGGCTCTCCCAGGACCTGGGCCGTTTACAGCTCCGTGGCATCCCCGGCTGTTTACATAGGGCTCCGTGTTCCCCCACGTGCTTCCTGAGGCGTCGCTTGGCACAGCTCTGGAGTGCTGGAGACAAGGGCTTAATAGATATATGGAGATATACCTATCTCACAGAGAAGCTTATTGCTGCTTTCTTTAATAATGCTAACAAGAGAGAACAGACTCAAAAGGAAAGAGAAGTGTAGAGGCAAAACACACACATGGGGTGTGTCTAGACTACAGGGTGTTGTTGACAGAATTATACCTGCATTTACGCTACCACCAAGTTCTGTTGATGGCGGCAAACCTCATTCTGTGAGGAATAACGCCTTTTTTTGACAGAAGGCATTACTGCAGCTACACTGTTCTTTGCGTCTACACTCATGTCAACAGAGCTGGATGTAGTCTAGATGCTCTTTGTTGACAGAAGCCTGCAGCCTAGATGTGCCCTCTGAGAGGGGGTCAGTTTGCCTTCAAACATTTATTGTTTTTTCCTCACTGATATACCTATACCTGTCTCAGAGAGCTGGAAGGGACCTTGAGAGGTCATCAAGTCCAGTCCCCTGCCCTCACAGCAGGACCAAGTAGCATCCCTGATAGATTTGCCCTAGATCCCTAAATGGCTCCCTCAAGGATTGAGCTCACAACCCTGGGTTTAGGAGGCCAATGCTCAAACCACTGAGCTATCCCCCCCTTGGTGGGCTAGGGGTAGTGAGGAGTGGTGGCTGCCCCTGGGGCCATCTGGAGTAGCAGGGATGCTGATCCAGACAGGCCAGTCGGTCCCCTCTAGCATGGCAGAGAGGTGAGACAGGAGGGGCCAGCTGTGTGGCCCGACCTGCGGGTCAGGGAGTGTGTGGGGGGGGAGGGACAGACATGCCGTTCCGTGTTCCTGACCGGCGTGGCCGGATCGGAAACTGGAATGCCATGGTGAAGTAGGACTTCGGCTTTTCTGGCCCCTGGAGGAGCACGGGACCCCAGATCCGCAGCCTGGCGCGCCGGGCAGGGGTGGGAGGATACAGCACAGTGAGTCCTTCTGTTTTATGAGCCAGGGCTCGGGAGGTGGGCGGGGAGCGGGGGCCGTCTCGCTTCTGCGCACCCGGCAGCCCCGGATCAGGCTTTCCCGGCAGCGCAGGAGTTTTGGGAGCCATCGGAGCCTGTCACAACCCTCCCTCCTCGGCTTGGCCATCCTGTGACGCAGCCAGCCCGTTTCCCCACGCTGCTTCCCCGTCCCGCTGCGTGCACCGAGCAAGGCCCCGTTGTCAAACCACCGGGTCTGCCGTTCCCGCGGCCCGGATTACGTGAGGTCTAGCCGATGTGCGAGTGCACCCGGGCAGGACTTTGGGCACCGGGCTTCGTAGCTGTTGAGTCCCCCACCCCCATGGAAATGTTTTGTCCCAGAGGCAGCAGCCTGCCCTGCACTGCAACCCGGTCTGCCGCTGGAGAGCGTGAGCACAGAGGGGCACTGGAAAAGGGCACAGGCAAGAGCAGAAGCGGTTGCCCACGGGTTTCTGTGGTGGTGCACCTTCGCACATGCCTCGGCGCATGGTAAAAAAAAATATTCCACACCTGGCTGGACAGGCTCAGAGGGAACAACGGTGGGTTTGTCCACACGGTTCCAGGCCACGCGCCTATGCAAGTCCTCACGTTGGCGGGGCCGGTGCTGAACGGAGCCGGGTAGCTGCAGAGGCACAAGCAGCGCGTAGATCGGGATTTGGGAGTCTAGCCCGTCCCACTGCCTGTGCTGCCATGGCCCGACATGCCTTAGCTCAAAGCCAGTGCGTGCGTGTCTGCCAGGGCTCCCTCTAGTGATGCGCTTTGTTCTGTGCCCTGCGGCGCCAGGGGAAGCACAGGCTATACACACCCTGGGAGGCTGTAGAGTAGCCCCCCAAGGAAGAGCCAAATAACGTCCCGCGGGGGGACAGCTGTTCCCCGTTTCCCCCGGGGATGAACCGTGCTCCCTGGTAGATTTCGTTCATTCTTTGGAAATGGAGCACGGGGCATGAGTTGGCGCCAATGTTCCCTCTGACCTTGTCCAGCCACGTGTGGAATAATTTTGTAACGTGCGCCGAGGCAGGTGGGAATGTGCACCACCAGAAGAAGCAAAGCCCGAGCTGTGGGCGCCGCTCATCAGTCTGACTCGGCAGTCCCCGGCTGGCGCGTGAGGATGGAGCCTTCGTTTCCAGGGCTCTGTGCCAAGCAGCGGGCAGGCCGGCTGCATCCAGTAGACTCGCCGCTGAGAAGCTGCCTGCCCCACCTCCCGCCGTGCCAGGCCAGGGCAGAGGAGGGATGTGATGCAATATTCCCCCCTCGCGTGCCCTTGTGCCTGGCTCCCATGGGGTGACCTCCCAGGGCCGCCGCTCAGACCTGTGTGTGTGCGAACCTGTGGAGGAGCATATATCTGAGCCGGGGAGGCAGTGCGGTGTGTCTGGGGGCGCTGTACCATGTGCCGGGGGGGGCAGTGTGGTGTGTCTGGGGGCGCTGTACCGTGTGCCGGGGGGGGCAGTGTGGTGTGTCTGGGGGCGCTGTACCGTGTGCCGGGGGGGGCAGTGCGGTGTGTCTGGGGGCGCTGTACTTGTGCCGGAGGGGGGGCAGTGCGGTGTGTCTGGGGGCGCTGTACTGTGTGCCGGAGGGGGGGCAGTGCGGTGTGTCTGGGGGCGCTGTACTGTGTGCCGGAGGGGGGGCAGTGTGGTGTGTCTGGGACCTGTAAAGGTCTTGCTGCCTCCCCCTCGGGGGCTGGGGCCCCTCTCAGGGGTTGTGGGGGGGGGTGGAATCTGTGGGAGCTCTTGTTGACCAAGATGTGTCCAGAGACTCCTCAAGGAAGTGCCACGGGGAGCCATCTTCTACCCCGCCCCTCGGACCCAGAGACAAAGGCCTGGGGTGAGCACAGCTGTGCCCGCAGGCCCCATAACCCGGCAGTTCCTCGTGGCGCCGAAGGGGCCAGAGAGCAGTGGGCCCCGTGCCCGCCGTGGGGAGCAGGGCCCCTGGGCTGCCTTGTGGCTCGTCCCCTCCGGGGGGGGAGACCCAGGGCATAGAGTCAAGAGGGGTCTGGCCCTGTCCCACTCCCCTGCAGGGGCAGGGAGGTTCCCGGGGGGGGGGGGGCAGAGGACTCCCTCTTTGGGTGGGACCAAGGGAGGAGAGGGGTTATGGGGGGGTTCCTCGGGGGGGGGGGGCTGAGGAGGCCGGAGGTGGGGCTTGCCCTGGCAGGGCAGAATGGGGTCGCATGCCCCGCACCCAACTCTTCCAGGCGGCAAATTGCAGCTTTCCGTTGGAGGGAGCCAATGAGGGAGCCTCCGGGCTGGGGGGGGGGAACAACGAAAAGGCCGCGCGGGCCCCGGGCCAAGAATCAGCGGGTGTCGTCAGCGGGGCCTGCAACGTTTTACCACAGCTGGGAGCGGGGAGTGCAGCCTGGGGCCGTCCGGAGCCGTGCCGAGAAGGCAGAGGCAAAGCATTTCCAGATGCACGGCGGGGCGGGCGAGGGAGGGAGCGGCCGGGGGGCGGGGAAGCGGCCGGGGGCAGCCGGTGTGGCCCCCTCCCGGACGGGCACGGCGGAGCTGCGAGGGCTGACGGGAACGTGGGCAGCCCAGCCCGGGGCTCCGCTGGGTGAGAAGTGGGACCGGGGCAGCGCGGTGAGGAGGGGTTGGCTGGCGATGTCAGGCCCCCGGAGCAGAGGGCAGGCGGTGGCCGAGCTGTGACCCGCGGGTGTCCCCGGGCTGTGCCCTCGGCCCTGGGCCATTCCTGGGGAGGCTGACGGGGGTGGGAAACAGACTGCAGTGGGGGAGGGGGAGAGCCCCCCTTCCGTCATGTGAACGCAGAGAATTGATGCGGGGACGTAGGGCAGACACCGCTCCTCTCTGGGGCTTGACTCCAGAGGGCCCCTTCCACCGGCCCGTCAGGAACGGCCCCGGTTACGTCTGGAGCGAGGGGCTGCCACTGGCCACGGGGCAAAGCCGGGCGGGGAGGAGCAAACCCAACCCGCAAAGTCCTAGGCTTTCCGAGGTGCTGCGGGCCCACAGATTCAGCGGGCGCTTGGTCCCTCTGCAGAGCAGGCTTGGGGGGGCGTGGGCCTGGGAGGCAGGACTCCTGGGTTCATTCTGTGATCAGTAGGGGGCTGGGCGAAAGGAGAAATCAGACCCCTGGGTCCTATGCCCTGTTCTGGGAGGGAGTGTCGCCTAGTGGCTAGAGCAGGGAGCAACTCCTCCCTTCCCAGCTCTGTCCCTTACTCGCTGTCCCGCACTGAGCAAGTTGCCACCTTGCTCAGTGCCTCGGTTTCCCCCTCGTAGCAGGGGGGCAGCCAGTCGCTGTGGCGCAGGACAGCCGGGCTCGCCCTGGGCTTTGCCTTTGTTCTGGGCCGGTCGGGGGCTTTTCTTCCTGTCTCCAAGCTGTGCGCGGGGGCGGCGGGCGAATGCTCTGCATTGCACAGGGAACACACCAGCCTTCACCAGCCGGGCTGCTTGGTGCGGCGTTGGCCTCCCTCCTTCCCCTTGTCCCCTCCCTCCTTTGCGGGCGTGGGACGCCGGTGAGCGAACGCTGGCAGGGCACAATTGCCCCGCTGTCGGGGAGAGGGGGGTCCCAGGGAGGGAGGGGTACAGAGGCCGCCTCCAGGCTGCAGCCCGGGAGACGATGCCACGCCTCACTAGCCCCGGGAGGCTGGGAACAAAAGCAGGGAGGTTGCCGGAGAACTTGCCAGCCGCCTCTGCAGCTTCGCCCTGCCTGCCCGCCGGGAACGCTCCGCTGCCAGCCCCAGCCTAGCGGATGGGGGATTCGCTCGCTGCCTGGCAGGACACATGGAGTTAAAGGCGCCTTCTGCCAGTCAAACCCCACATTCATCTCTCCTCTCAAAGAGCCCAGGCCCCCAGACAAGCCTGCTCTTTTAGCGCAGACATAAAGGGCCTTCAGTCTCCCATGGCTGCTTCTTCTCTCCTTGTCGCCCCCTTCTGCCCCCCGGCCTCCCTCCCCCAGCAGCTCTGGGCACCTCTTGTGTCCCTCTCTGAATAGCAGGTTTGTGTGGCACAGCGGGGTCAGGTGCAGGAGATGGAGCAACACGTCCGTCCGGCCCCAGATGGCCCGTGGGCACAAGGAGCCGGTTCTGGGCCGGAAAGCAGGCCAGGGCCAGGGGGAGGGCAAAGGGCCTTTTCTCTGCTCCTTGTCCAGGTTGAAAGACTCTTGGAAACACCCCGGCGCGTTGATCTGTCCTGGACACCCAGAGCTCCGGGCACTCAGCGGGGTGGCTCTAGGGCATTGCCAGGGGGTCGGCTCAATCGGCACCCAGCCCTGGTGTGACCGAGTGGAGCTCCCCTGGGAACTGCCCGGCTCCTTGTGTGTTGCCTGCAGATCTAGACATGCTCCTCTCGGACCTAGAGGCCTTCCTGCTGATCCTGGACCGGGAGAGCCTCAGCTTCCTTGCTCAGGCCAAGAAGAAATCCATCGCGGAGCTGCTGGCCAGGCTGCAGCGCCCTCCATGTACGTACCCTGCTGCTGCGGGGGGTCTTCGGAGATGGGTGATGCTGTGCACTTGACCCACGGGGGCGGCCGTATCCCGCTAGCCCCACAAGAGGGAACCTGCCATTTCCATGGGCATCGTGCTCCCGGGAGATTGGCCGGCTCGCCAAACGGCTCCTTTGGGGTTGAGCTCTCTGGATGTTTCATTATCCAGCCGGGAGCTCTCTGGGCCAATGAGATTGTCCCTCAGGGCCTGCCCGGAGCTGTTTCCGTTGAGTCCCTTTTCCGACCTATGCCTCCGTCGTCACCTGACCCCGGTCTTCTTCCGGCATCCTGGCTACACTGCGGGTTTGCCCCGGGGATGGAAGCCTGTAGCCCAAGGCTTCCCAAACTTTTCGGCATCACACCCCCCTTTTTGAGTTTTGAAAAACCCTCACGCCTTCCCCTCCCCAAAAAAATAGCAACAAAACTTGTTTATCACCAAAAAAAAAAAAAAAAAAAGGAACTGAGCGGGGCAGCAAAACTTGACGGGGGGGGGGCTGAGTCAACTCGCCCCCTGGAATTTCTTCACGCCCCCCAGTTTGGGAACCCATGCTGTAGCCGTTTCATTGAGAAGCTGATGCTTGTTGGTTAATGGTATCGGTTACACTCGGGGGCAGCAAAACCTCCTGCCCGGGAGCCGGCTCCCTGCTCCGCTCCCTGGGAGCCAGGCCGGCAGGGGCTGGCAGAGGGAGGCTTCACTGCAGACTCTGCAGCATGAAGCAAAGCTTCATACGGCAGAGCCCACGGTGCCGGGAACCGGTTACACAGTTACCAGATTAAACCATTTTTCACATCCTTGCTTTGTCCGGGGGGGGTGGATATCCGCCGACGGGGTGGCTGTGACCTGCTTCCTCCAGCTCTTCGCAGATCGGCCAACCCCGAGTGGCACGTCCCCAGCCCCGCCCCTTCTGCTCAGGCCACGCCCCCTGCACCATGCGGAGGGAGGAAGGCCCGTGGCCCCGGGCTGCCTGGTCCCAGAGCACAGGGAGGGCAGGTGACACGCAGCCCCAGCCTCCCCGGGCCCGGAGCCCACAGAGGGCAGGTGTGGGGAGCCGCAACGCTCCGCCCCCTGTATGGCGACAGCATAGCGAAGATGGACGAGCCATTTCTGGACTCAAGCTCAGACCAATCCCCGTCCAAGGCTCCAGGATCTGAGGTGCATGGGGGAGTATCTGGAAGCCCCCAGCACCTGCCTGCCCAGGCATCCGACCCCATCCGGAGCAGCAGCCTGATCCCGGGGCTTTGCTCCCCCACCTGTCTGCACTGAGTCCCGCCCCCTCCCGTGACCCCGCGTCGCCTCTTTCCCTGCAGCAGAGGACGCGGAGTACATGATCATGCGCTGCATCCCGCCCTCCTCGGGGAGCAGCGCCTTCCCGACGCCGGCAGGCCTGAGCCTGCGCCAAGGTGAGCGGCGGAGCTGGCGCCAGGCGGCGGCTGGGAGAGGAGGCGGGCGAAGAGGGGGAGGTCGTCCTTCTAGACGTTGGGCCAGGCCCTGCTCTTGGGGACGGCGCTGTGGAGTGGAGTGACTCCAGGGCAGGCCCGAGCACATGGGCGCCGGGGAGGACTGGGGCCATGGCCACAGCACCTCGGCTCTCCAGGTGGCCAGGAAGGATCCAGCTGGGGGTGGGCGGGGCTTGGCTCCAGGGGCGGGGCCTCAGGCAGAAGGGGCGGGGTTGGGGCTAGGGGTTGGGCTTGCCTTCCCCAGCTGGCCCTCACCGGCGGCCCATGCCCAATCTCCCTGTGCATAAGATCAGAATCGGGCCGGTCGGCTCTGATGCAGGGTCAGGTTTCCTGCCAAACATGCAGAAGTGGCCAGTGAGTTCAGCTGAGACACACGTGGGCCTGGCCCTGGGCGTGTTTGAAATGTCGGCCTTTGGGATGGAGGCAGGACTCTCCGCTTTGGCTCCAAGGTGCTCACACGGCAGCCACCCAGCCCAGAGGCTCAGCCCAGCTGCAAAGCACCGAAGCCCGACAGTGGGGACCCCGAGGGGCACGTCCGTGCCGCCCGTGGCTGTAGAGCCCCTGGGGCTCCCTGCACTGTATGGGGGCCCAAGGATCCGGGGGGCCCAGCCTCGGGGAGCAGATTTGCAAGCTGGGGTCTCTTAGTGACGCAGGCGGGACGATCCCGAATGCTTTGGGGCCTGACTCCGCTTGTGTTGGCTCCCAGGGAGCTGGATCTGGCTTCTCCAGCTCCAGGCGCCGGGTCTGATGTGCTGTCGTGGTGCTTTGGCCCCCGTTCGGGCCAGGGCCGGAGCAGCGCAAACCCAGCTGGCCCAGCATCCTGCGGCACCCGCGCAGGGGCTCCCGGCTGCAGCGGGCACCCCTCGAAACGTTCTTAATCGTGACCTTTCTCAGCAGCGATGTCATCCCCGGAGCCGCCGGGAAGGGGAGAGTGGGACCCGCCCACCACCAACGGCCAGTGCTCCCCGGGTGGCGTAAGTCTGGGGTGCGCCGGGAGAGGGAGCCCCAGCCCAGATCCCAGGCCTCACTGCCCATTTGGCGCAGGGAGCGTGGGGAGGAATGTTCCCATGCAGCCTGCCAGCTCTGCACGTCCAGCCGGGCCCGGGCTGCATGTCATTCCTCGGAGCTTCCTGGCGCGAGCGCCATCCCCAGCCCTGGGGGAGCCAGGAGGGCCAAGAAGGGCTGCGGGGAGGTTTGTCCCCACGACCAGACCAGCGCAGGCTGCAGGCAGGGGAGTGGGGGCGACCTGCCACCAATGAGGGCGGCTGGATTCTGCTGCTTGGTCTCCCAGCTGACAAGGGGTGTAGCTGATCCCAGGGCCTCCGTGGCTGGGGTTTGGGGTGACAGGCTGAGAGGGGGGATTAGAGGCCTCCCTGCCCCACCGCTCTGGCCTGAGGCCTGGGGAAGGGCTCTCCTTGGGCCCCGGCCCCAGCCCACAAGAGCAGATGGTTTGACCATGAGATCACCGAGGAAGCGGAAAGGCCCAAGAGCGTCTGCAGCACAAACTGGGAGCTGTCCAGAGAGGGGTGTGCAGGGGTCTCCGCTCCCCCCACCGCTCCCCACCGCTCAGTATCACGTGCCCGAGGAGCAACCCACTCGCGGGCAGGACCCCCTGGGCACATTTTTTGCTTCCGGGGATGTGCAGAATCGGGGCCGTTGTCCTGCGGGGAGCAAGAGAGGCACAGGATGCGGCAGACGCGGGTGTGCTGCGTTGCAGGGAGGGACACACGCGCCGCGCCCTCGGTCGTACATGCAAGAGGACATGTCACGTTACACGCCGCAGGAAGTGTCGCGTTGCACGCCGCACCCCCAAGGGGCAATGCCTGCGGCGAATGGCACATGGCGCTGCAGGCAGCAGCGGTGGGGGGGATGTCCCGTCGCATGTTACATGGCAGGTACCGGATTCGTTGGCTGTGGCCGGGTAGCCGCCCACCACGCGCAGCAGAGACACGGCGCGTTCCCAGGCCGCAGAGCCCTGCAGAAGCGGCGGGATGTGGCCTTGCTTGCACAGCGGGGGGCTCGGGCGCCGCACTGGCGTTTCCCCGCGCCCCTCGGAGCAGATGCACAGCGCCAGCCGAGTTCTGCAGCAGCAGCTGCCTCCCCCCGGGCCGGCGGGGGTTGCTTGGAGCAGGACAATGTGGGCTCCAGATGAGGTCGCAGGAGCTGGGGGGGGCGGAGAACCACCCCCCTGGGATGCAACTGGCAGCGTCCTGGGCCAGAGCGACAGGCCGCTGACAGGTTTCAGAAGCAGCAAATTTGGGAGCTAACCAGCATGAAGGCAGCAGAGGCCGAGTAACCAGAGAGGCCACTCCAGGGGCACGTGAGCCGGGAAGGAAGCAGAAATCCGAGCCACGGGCGTCAAAGGCTCTTTCATCTCAGTCCCGGCCAGATGCAGGGCTCCAAGTGGCAGACGCGCTGCCCGGGCGCTGGGAGCAGAGTGAGGGCAGGCTGGGGGGGATCCGGGCGGGCTCCGAGCCCACCGCAGCCTGAAACAGAGAGAGGGGAAAGGAGCAAGTGCCCAGGGAAGGAGGGGGGCATACACAGCTCCTGGGTTCTCTCCTGAGCTCCCAGGGGGCTGGCAGACAGAGCCCCCCCAGCCCGACGGACCCTGATCCTGCTCCCCCGCGCCCTGCATGCTGTGTTGAGCTCCCCCTGCTCTTTCTAGACCAAGCCATTGGGCATCCTGCCCAGCCTGCCAGCTGAGGACTCCTACGAGGAGGCAGAGCCCATCAGCCCCGGGGGACATGTGAGCCCAGGTAACCAGCCCCATTGCTCCCCTGGCTCTCTGCAACCCGCAGGAGGGACCAGGGTATAGCAGCTGGGGAGCCTGGGCCAGGCCTGCTGCCCAGCTCTCGCACGGGGCACCCCCGCCACACTTTGCACGCCCGCAGCTACTCCCTTCCTGCCTGCGACCGGCGTTCCCTGTAAGTGGGCGCGTGTGCAGCCGCTCTGGAGAGTTTCCAGTGCCGCCCAGCGGATGAGCAGAGTGCCTGCAGGTCGCTTTGTGTTTGTGTTGGTGGTGCACACTTGCACCTGTCTAGAAAAGAAATATTCCGCACATGGAAGAAAACGGTTAGAGGGAACATTGCCCGTGACACACCTGCTGCCCTCCCCCCTCCATGTGGGCACTGGCGTTGAAACTCCCCAAGGCTCCTTGCGTGGCTCCGGTGGCGAGGCATGCGCCCCCTTCCCAGGCCCTTCCCGATGGCCCCCCCCCCGCACCCCCTTGGCCAGGCGCTTGCTGAGCGCCACCCATCTGTCTGTGCAGCGGGCGGCGGGGACACGGACAGCAGCCACTACGAGTCGTACGGCGAGGACGAGGACTGCGTGAAGGACCGGGCGCACTACATCCAGTGGCCACTCGCCGCCGAGGCCCCCGCGCGCCCCGAGGCCCAGCTCTGCGGCTTCCTCTGGAGGAAACGCTGGCTGGGGCAGTGGGCCAAGCAGCTGTTCATCATCCGGGAGCACGCCCTGCTGGTGAGCGGTGGGGTGGGGGCACTGCCTCCTCTCACCCCGGCTGAGGAGACCGGGTGGCCGGGGTGGGGACAGGCCGGTGCAGGAGAGGGCCTGGCGGCCGGTACCCCAGGGCAAAGAGAGCAGGGAAGTGGAGCTGGGCGTGGGGAAGATCTGGAGAGTAAACAGGTAGAGTGCATCCAGTGCCCTGAGCCGGCAAGTGTCCTACATCTACAGACCTGCACCCCAATCCCCCCATATCCTGAACCCCTAACCCCCAGCCCAGCCCTCCTAAATCCCTAACCCCCATCTTCATCCCTAAACCCCCATCCCCCCACATCCTGAACCCCCAGCCCAGCCCTCCTAAGTCCCTAAACCCCATCCTCATCCCTAAACCCCCATCCCCCCACATCCTGAACCCCCAGCCCAGCCCTCCTAAGTCCCTAAACCCCATCCTCATCCCTAAACCCCCATCCCCCCACATCCTGAACCCCCAGCCCAGCCCTCCTAAGTCCCTAACCCCCATCCTCATCCCTAAACCTCCATCCCCCCACATTCTGAACCCCAAACCCCCAACCCTGCCCTCCTAAATTTCTAACCCCCATCCCTCCAACTCTGCCCTCCTGAACCCCTAACCCCCATCCCCCCACCCTCCCCTCCTAGATCCCTAACTCCCACCCTCATCTTCACCCCTAAAACCCCAATCCTAAACTCCTAAGCCCCAACCCTGAACCTCCATCCTCCTGCATCATGAACCTCTAACATCCATCCCCCCGACTCTGACCTCCTAAATACCTAACCTTATCCCCCAATCCTGCACCCCCATCCTCCCACACCCTGAACCCTTATCCCCATCCCCCAATCCTGACGCAACTGTGAACCCACATCCCCCCCAACCTTGACACTCTAAACTCCTAACCTGGACCCTGAAACCCACAAACCTGAAGACCCCAGATCCCGACCTCCCATCCCTAACCCTGCAGACCCCCTCACCTTGAGCTCCAGCGCCCCAGCGAGGCCCCGGGCCAGGCACTCCGGCCAGGGCGTTGTCTGAGCCGTGCCTTGTGCCGCCACAGTGCTACAAGTGCGCCAAGGACCTGCAGCCCGTGCTGGAGCTGGACCTGCGTGGCTGCCGCGTGGCCTACAAGGCCAAGCGTGGCAAGAAGATGCAGCACGTGCTGAAGATCACGGGGGCGGCGTCGGAGGGGCTGGTGATGGGCTTCCAGAGCCACCAGCAGGCCGAGGACTGGAGGAAGGTTTGGAGGTGTTACACCCTGGCAGCGCTGGGCACGGAGGGGGCCGTGGGCAGCGGGAGGGTGGAGAGTGGCCCTTTCCCCACCCCTGAAGCCCTGGGGGGGGGCATTGTGGAGCAGCTAGGGGTCCGGCCCTCTGCGGGGGGTGGGACTTACTGTCCAATCAGGGTCCTGCGCTGCCCCCTCCCCTCTGCGGGGGGTGGGACCCACTGTCCAATCAGGGTCCTGCGCTGCCCGCTCCCCTCTGTGGGGGGTAGGACCCACTGTCCAATCAGGGTCCTATGCTGCCCCCTCCCCTCTGCAGGGGGTGGGACCCACTGTCCAATCAGGGTCCTGCGCTGCCCGCTCCCCTCTGTGGGGGGGGGTAGGACCCACTGTCCAATCAGGGTCCTGCGCTGCCCCCTCCCCTCTGCAGGGGGTGGGACCCACTGTCCAATCAGGGTCCTGTGCTGCCCCCTCCCCTCTGCAGGGGGTGGGACCCACTGTCCAGTCAGGGTCCTGCGCTGCCCCCTCCCCTCTGCAGGGGGTGGGACCCACTGTCCAGTCAGGGTCCTGCGCTGCCCCCTCCCCTCTGCAGGGGGTGGGACCCACTGTCCAGTCAGGGTCCTACGCTGCCCCCTCCCCTCTGCAGGGGGTAGGACCCACTGTCCAATCAGGGTCCTACGCTGCCCCCTCCCCTCTGTGGGGGGTAGGACCCACTGTCCAATCAGGGTCCCACGCTGCCCCCTCCCCTCTGTGGGGGGTAGGACCCACTGTCCAATCAGGGTCCCACGCTGCCCCCTCCCCTCTGCAGGGGGTGGGATCCACTGTCCAATCAGGGTCCTGCGCTGCCCGCTCCCCTCTGTGGGGGGGTAGGACCCACTGTCCAATCAGGGTCCCGCGCTGCCCCCTCCCCTCTGCAGGGGGTGGGACCCACTGTCCAATCAGGGTCCTGCGCTGCCCCCTCCCCTCTGTGGGGGGTAGGACCCACTGTCCAATCAGGGTCCTGCGCTGCCCGCTCCCCTCTGTGTCTGGGAGGGGGGGGGAGGGGAGGGGCACTGTCAGGTCAGCTGGGTCTCGACCGATAAGTTGTAGCCTGGCTCCCCCTGCAGGCCGAGCTGGGTGCTGACCGTTGTTTGCAGGAACCTCCCACGGCAGCCATGGGGAGTTGTGCTGGGGGGGCCAGCCTGTGCCCCCTCTCCCCAAGCTGCGGTGCATCCCTACCCAGCGTTTCCCAAGGGGGTGGCAGAAACCCAGGGGGCTCCAACTGCCGGGATGTGACTCTGCTCCTAGGGGTCTGGGCTCCTGCTGTGCCTGGGGGGCCAGGACCCCCCAGCTGCCCCTTTGGGGGCTGTAATGCTGCCCCATTCTCGCAGGTGATGGAGGAGGTGAGCAGCTGTCCTCTCAGCAGGCTGTCTGCTCCCAGCTCCCCAGCAGCGGCCAGCTCGGACCAGGACAGGGACTCCCACCAGGTGAGTAGGTTCCTTAGCCATTTCTGGGACCCTGGAGTGCTGACCCGGCCCCTCTCCCCACCCAAGTGAGCATCGTTGTTCCAGCAGGGAAACTGAGGCACAGGAGGACATCACATAGCCACGGACACGCAGTGAGTCAGTGGCAGAGAAGGGACTAGACCTTGACTCCCAGGCCCTGCTACCCCATCCTGTCCTCAGCGGCTCCTTCCACAACAGGCCCGGTCGGCTGCTCCCCACGGGAGGTGCCCATATGGGGTCCCGTTGCTGGGGAGGAGGGCCTGAGGGCACAGCGTGGCCCACAGAATTCGAGGGAGGGAGACGCCCTTGTGAGGCCATGGGCGGTTTGAAGGGTCCCATGTGATGAGGCTTCCTCCTCTCCGGGGAGCTGCCTGCCCCCCACACCTGGGAGATCTCCCCTGATGTTCAGCCTGCTTGTCCACTCCCCTCGGCCCAGCGATCACTGTCTGGCACCCGTGTCTCTCTCAGGGGAGAGGTTCCCAGCTTGGCTCCGATTCCGACGAGGAGAATTCCCCGGGCAGCCCCGCTGCAGCCGGCTGCGTGCCAAGTGGTGAGCCAACGAAAGGAGGTGCGGCATGGCCCGGCCTGACGCTTGCCTGTGGGACCCAGGGCAGGAACAGCTGGAGGGCTGGAGGATTGGCAGAGCTGGGGGGGGCAATCCAATCTTGGAACAGCTGAGGGCTGGGGAATCGGCAGAGCTGGGGAGGTGATCCAGGGCCAGAACAGCTAGGAAGCTGGTGCATTGGCAGAGCTGGAGGGGGAGGGGGGTGATCCAGGGCCGGAACAGCCTGGGGAGCTTGATGCATTGGCAGAGCAGGGGGGTGGGTGATCTAGCACTAGAACAGCCATGGGGCTGGTGCATTGGCAGAGCTGGGGGGGAGGTGATCCAGCACTAGAACAGCCACGGGGCTGGTGCATTGGCAGAGCTGGGGGGGAGGTGATCCAGCACTAGAACAGCCACGGGGCTGGTGCATTGGCAGAGCTGGGGGGGAGGTGATCCAGCACTAGAACAGCCACGGGGCTGGTGCATTGGCAGAGCTGGGGGGGAGGTGATCCAGCACTAGAACAGCCACGGGGCTGGTGCATTGGCAGAGCTGGGGGGGAGGTGATCCAGCACTAGAACAGCCACGGGGCTGGTGCACTGGCAGAGCTGGGGGGGAGGTGATCCAGCACTAGAACAGCCACGGGGCTGGTGCATTGGCAGAGCTGGGGGGGAGGTGATCCAGCACTAGAACAGCCACGGGGCTGGTGCATTGGCAGAGCTGGGGGGGAGGTGATCCAGCACTAGAACAGCCACGGGGCTGGTGCATTGGCAGAGCTGGGGGGTGGGTGATCCAGCACTAGAACAGCCACGGGGCTGGTGCATTGGCAGAGCAGGGGGGTGGGTGATCCAGCACTAGAACAGCCACGGGGCTGGTGCATTGGCAGAGCTGGGGGGGAGGTGATCCAGCACTAGAACAGCCACGGGGCTGGTGCATTGGCAGAGCTGGGGGGAGGTGATCCAGCACTAGAACAGCCACGGGGCTGGTGCATTGGCAGAGCTGGGGGGTGGGTGATCCAGCACTAGAACAGCCACGGGGCTGGTGCATTGGCAGAGCAGGGGGGGGTGATCCAGCACTAGAACAGCCACGGGGCTGGTGCATTGGCAGAGCTGGGGGGGAGGTGATCCAGCACTAGAACAGCCACGGGGCTGGTGCATTGGCAGAGCTGGGGGGGAGGTGATCCAGCACTAGAACAGCCACGGGGCTGGTGCATTGGCAGAGCTGGGGGGGAGGTGATCCAGCACTAGAACAGCCACGGGGCTGGTGCATTGGCAATGCAATGGGGGTAACTGCACACACAGCCCATGCCCTCAGGCCCAGGCTTTCCTGAGCTCCTTACCCACAGCCCCAGAGGCAGCAGGTGCGGTTCGTGCTGGGTGGGACAGTGCGGAGCCCTCTCCCCGATGGCAGAGGTGGGGGCGGGACGTCCCCTAACGAGACACTCTGCAGGTTTCCTGGACGTGCAGCGGAACGGCCAGTGGCAGAAGCTCTGGTGCCGGGTGGAGCAGGGCGCCGTGCGGATGTTCAGAGACCCCAGCTGCACCGAGAGCCCCGAATATGCTGTGCCGCTGGCAGGCAGCGACGTGAGCCCAGGGGCCGACGCGGGCCAGCGCCGTCTCATCCACCTCAGCCAGCAAGGCAGAGAGGTCGTTGTCCTGCAGGTGTGTGGTGCTGCTGTGCGAACCGGCCAGTATTCCCTCTATTGCCATCCATGCGCGGAATAAATCTGTGCGCACCAAGGCGTGTGCGGATGTGCACCACCAGTAGAAATGCATGTGCCCAGTCTCTCTGAGTTCTTGTCCTGCCCTTCTCGCTGCCAAGCTGATGCCGTTCCCCAGAGGAGGGCATCTCGCTGGCCCCTCCCTGATGACTGTGGCCCCAAGGAGATAACTGAGCCCCGTCCCCTTCTCCGGTGCAGACCCACTCGGACGACGAGAGGGACGTCTGGCTGAAGATCTTGCAGAGGGAGAAGGGAGCAGAATCAGCCTCCACGTATGAAACCGTGGTGCTTGGAGAGGCCCCCAGCTCTGCCTCTGTGGGGTAAGGAGAACCCGACCCCTCTGGCCCCCGAGACACCAGGCCCCTTCAGAGCCCCTCCCCCTAGTCTTTAGGCTGGCCTCCCTCTCAGCCGTCTTCCCATTTTCCTTCCCCCTCTGCTAAGGCAGGGGACCTGGAAGTGCCTTTCCAGTGACAGGGCCCCAGTACACAGGATCTGGCTGCTCCAGCATCTGGCACAGGGAGCCAGTTACTAGTGCATGACGGAAGCATGTGCTAGCCATGTTGGAGACATCCCGTGTTGAGTCCAGATCCCTGGATTTACCGCTCAGAGGCATAGGGCAGCCAGACCGCAGTCATCACGCCCTGCTGCGTCCAGCTCAAAGCGGTCACGGCCTCCGGGTGCTAAGCATGGAAAGTACCCCCCCCCACCTCTACCCCTCACGGGTGTCCAGTGTCATGGGGCTGCCTCTTTGCTCTGCCCGCAGGGCCCTGCTGCTGCGCAGATTCCCGACCCCCAACGCCTACATGGACGACCCCTTTGGGCAGCTCCCGCCATCAACGCACCCCAGCCCCATCTACTCCAATGCAGATTTACTGCGCCAGCTGGTAACCGCCACACAGCCAGGCGCCTGTCGGCGTTGCCAGCCAGCCCCTGAGCCGGCAAAGCTGTAGGGCAGCTGGACTGAGCCGCCCCCAGGGGGATCTGGGCCAGCGCGCCCGGCCGGACCGTCTACCGGCTCCTCACTGGCTTCTCTTTGCAGCAGCAGCGCTTGGACAAAGCCTCCCAAGACCAGCCGCAGAGGCTCCTGTCTGCCCTTCCCAGCCGGGCCCCGGAGGAGACCGGTGAGTGAGTCCCTCTTGCCGCGTGGCAAGGCCGTGGCGGCCCGAGGGGGCAGGCTCTGCGTCCGCCAGCAGCCGAGTGTGGCACCCACTCCGAGAGAGGCCACGTCCCAACGCCGCTCGGCTCCCACGTGTGCCACGGCATGGGCTGAGAGGGCATCGCTTCCTTCCTGGGGCAGGCTGGCACTAGTGGGCTGCATAGACCAGTGCCCCTCTGCTTCGCATTGCCTGCTACAGAGCGCCCCACCCCCTTGGCCCTGGGCATGTCCAGGATTCCCCTGGGCCACACGTCAAGGTTGGTTCAGCCTGTCTGGAGGGAGAATCCCTCTCCGAGTGCTCCCGGTCACACAGCCCTTCTCTCCCTTGCTCTTCTAGCCACGCCTCCAGCCAGCCCGGGCAAGGCTCCGAGAGAGCAGCGGGTCGAGGTGGCCCCAGAGCTGAGGAACCGGGATTTTTTCCAGTCCCAGCGGACGCTGACGCAGCCCGAGAGGAAAGCTGCTCCCGACAGCTTGGATTTCTTCATCGGTACGGTCGCTGCACAGCCTCAGGCAGGTTGCTGACCCCACCGTGCCCCTCTGGCAGGGGCCAGCAACTGTTTCCTAATGCAAGAGAGGGCGAGGAGAGCATAAGAATGGCCAGACTGGGTCAGACCAAAGGTCCATCTAGCCCAGAATAGTATCTGCCCACAGTGGCCAATACCAGATGCCCCAGAGGAGGGAACATAACAGGTAGTCATCACGTGATTCCCTTCCCTGTCATCCATTGCCAGACAAACAGAAGCTGGGGACACCATTCCTACCCATCCTGGCTAATAGCCATTGATGGACCTAACCTCTAGCCCTTTTTTGAACCCTGTTAAAGTTCTAGTCTTCACCGCATCCTCTGGCAAGGAGTTCCACAGGTTGGTTGACTGTGCGCTGAGTGAAGAAAAACTTCCTTTGGTTTGTTTTAAACCCGCTGCCTATTCATTTCATTTCACCTGGTTCTTATATTGTGGGACTAAGTAAATAACTTTTCCTTATTCACTTTTTGAACCACGGGTGTCCTGTGACTCTCGGGGCATGGCTGAAACTCGCAGTGGCAGGATTGGGCCTTCAGCCTGCCACGTGGGCCCACGATCTGCCGCTGCATCACCTGCATGTTGTTTTGCAGGTAAAAGAGCCTTTCCCAAGCTGGAGGAGACGGTGGGGCAGCTGGAGAGGGCGTGCCGGGTGAAGGCCAGGCTGAAGGCTGGCTCAGAGATGAACCTGCTAGACATCGGCAAGTCTCTGAAGGGCCACATAGCCACTGCCACCAGCTCCGAGGTAAGGAAGGGGGGAGCAGGATGAGTAGAGAGCCACACACTGGGCCGCCATGAGAGACAATAGTGTGTGTGGGGGGAGGGGGGGGCTAGAAATCAGCAGGGGTTTTCCTGCAGCTTCTTGCCTTTCCCTTCTCCCCTCTCTTCCCCAGCGTCTTCTTGTCTCCCTCATTTGGCTGCTTCTTTCCTGTTCCTTGAGAAGGTCGGGCCCAGCTTAGGTCTTTCTCCCCTGCCGTTGGACCGGGCTCTCAAACTCACAGCCCGAGCAGTCCCACAATCTGGCCCAGGCATGGCTGCTTAGTCCCTGCCGCCCCTGGGGGGTGTCCGTACCCTTCCCCCGAGTCCAGCCTGCCCCCCATTGCACCCGTTCCCTCAAGCCCCCTTCCCCGAGGGGCGCGGCCTTGGGGATTACGGGGGGGCCTGGCACAGGGTGGAAGCTGGGGTCGGGCTACCCTGCTCTCACTGCGGCGAGGGGAGCTGCGGGAAAGTGGAGTGACGCAGCAACCTCTGCTCCGCCCCCATCTCCCAGGCCAGCCCGGCTGCTCTGCTTCTCCATGGCAGTGGGGAGCGGAGCGTCCCCCCGCCCCAGCGCAGGCTGGCTGGGAAGATGGCGGCGGAGCAGAGCGCACGGCTGCGTGTCTCCCCACCACCGCGGTGAGTGCAGGGGGGCCCGACCCCTGCTGCCAGGCCCAGCCCGCCCAGGACCCCGTGGGCCAACCTAAGTATGGGGGACCATCTCGTCCAGAGGATGGGTGGAGGGGCCCCCAAAGCGTGGGGCTCGGGGCGGCTGCGTTGAATCATCTGGTGGAAGGGATGGCTCTGCACACACCTCCCCGGGCCACAGGGACATGCCGGGGCGCTAGCAGCTGGAGGCCCCGCTGCGCTACTGGCGGTGGCAGCAGGGGCCCCAAGGGGGTTTTAAATTGCCCAGGAGGGGCAGGAGGACCCATGGAAGGGTGTTGTGCACAGGCTAACAAGTAGGGCCAGGAGAATACGCAGGGACCCCTGCCCTGTCCCCTGGAGCCCTGCCAGAGGGGGTGCCTGCTGGCCTGCTCGGAGGATTTGAGGACTGGCCCTGCGGTAAATTGTGGTTGAGACAAAGCGGGGAGGTGTGGCAGGGAGATGTCTGACCAGAGACTGAGCGGGCCTGGCCCAAGAGTCTCTGCGGGCTAGGCAGTTAGCCCTACAGGCAGGTGGGTCAGGGCCACGGGGGACTCCCTCGTCCACCTCTCTTCTCGCCGCAGGCTTCCTTCCTGACACCGCTGCTGAAGCGTACCACCTCCACCAAGAGCGCGCTACGGCGCGTGCCCTCCGTGGTGGTCATCGAAAAGGGGAAGGTTCTGCAGAAGAGAAAGGTACCAAGGGGCGTCCCCTGGGCTGGGTGGGGGACAGGCCTGGCTTGCGTAGCGCCCGCCCCAGGAAAGGGGAGTCACTGTCCTTTCTCCGTCCCTCTCCTTCAGGAATGGGAGATGAAGTCTGCCATGTAGGCGGCCCCTTCGTTGCCAAAGGCAGGCGGCCTTGCACTGTACAGACCCCAGCTGACTGTATATACCGTGAACGCTGCGTGTGGACCATGCAGGAGAAACGCTGTATCGCTCTTTTGTTGTTGTTTTTTACCATAAGTGATCAATGTTAGGAGAACGCCTTTTGTACTTTGAAAAGGACTGGATTGTCATAGGTTGTCGGCAATGGCGGGAAGGGGCCGGACTGGGTGGAGGTGGGCTCCCCTCCCAACGTGACCAGGTCTGGACTCTTCCCAGCAGCATATCCCTCCGGTACTATTTCCAGGGCGCCGAGTCCACAGTGGCGTGCGAGCTCCCGAGCCACCAGCCTGCTCCTGCCGGTGATGTGACAGAGGTGAGGCAGAGAGAGTTTCATGGTCTGCATGCGCGGAACCTTCCTGCAGCATAGATTCTGGTGCTGTCTCGAATGCCTCCTGACGCATGCGATGAAAACTCCCTCAGCCAAACGCGAACAACCGGGGGCACCCATGCTACTAGACCCTAAAGGCAGTGGAGGTGCAAAGGGGCTGTCTAGCCGTGTGTTCTTGAGTCCTTCAGAGTCTTTCATGGCTCTCCTCCACTCATCTTCATAGCAAACATCACATTCCCAGGCTCCAGAGAGGTGGCGGCCCTATTTTTGGTGTCAGAATCACAGGCCGGGGTGGAAGGATGCCGCTCTTCGATAACATCCCGTGCATTTTGCAGCAGGGCATGTCTGATCTCAGATGCGTGCTTCTATCTGGGGACGCCGGCCCTGCACCCAAGAGTCAAAAGGGGAGGAGGCTGTCGGGAGGTGTGTGTGGACTCCGCGTGCTGGGACTGAAAGGAGAAGGAACATTAATGGGAACTAAGAAATGTGGCAGCTGCTTTTAAAGTGCTCCGCAGCGATCACAGGCTCTGCTAGAAGGAGACCCTGTCGTTTCATTAGCCATTTAGAGACAGGCAATGCACTTCTTTTTGGAAACTAACTGTCCAGTATCAGTGTCCAATGAGCTAACACCCTGTGGAGGATGTAAATGCTGACCAGTGTAGTGAATCAAGCACAGGGCAGGCAGTTCAGAGGACTAGATTTTGTCCTCAGCAGTGCTACTCCACAACCTTGGACAAGTCTTTCCCCCTCTGCCTCCCTCGGCTTCTCCCTCTATCAAACAGGCCTCATGACACTGGCCCACCTTCCTAAAGCAATTTGATCCGCTGTTGCAAACAGCAACAGAGCAAGGGCAAAGTCTGGTTAGAATCTAGGACTGGCAGAGACCTCAGGAGTCATCGAGTCCAGCCCCCTGCCCAAAGCAGGACCAGCCCCAACTCAATCATGCCACCCAGGGTTTGCCAAGTTGGGACTTCAAAACCTCCAGGGATGGAGATTCCACCCCCTCCCTAGGGAACCCATCCCAGTGTTGGTTAGTCACTTTTTCCCAAACTTGACATCTCAGGTGCTCAGTGAATATTTAAGGCCGAGGCCTACAGGCCGCAAATTTCATTACAGCAAGCGGCACAAGAGTGAGAATAGTGTCAAAACAGGGACAGTGATTGTATTTATCTTCACAGAGGACCCACTGAGCTCCAAGGTAATATGTTGTAAATAAACTAGTGCCTTGTGTTCCACTAACCCCGTAGGAGGTGATGAGACTTTTTCAAAACACAGAGAACTGGTTATTTATGTTCTTTGGCCAAGTTGTGGACAATGGAAACCAATTTCATGTCGCCGAACAGTCAGTTGCATTTTCCGGCTCTGATCAGCAGTCAAAGCTGCCTGTATAGGACCCTGCTGCAGTTGACCCCAGTGTGACAGCAACCCCAACACACCTGGGATTGAAACAGACCCTCTGGAGCTAAAACCCCGAGTCGTTCCTGCTGGGCCACTATAAGAGGTTCCCATCCTCAGTGGAGCGCAGAGAGGGACTCACTGCACAGTCGCCCTGTGGGTTTCACAGGGGCTTATGCATGCAGACTCAGAAATTACAGGATCCGGATATGGGCACTTGACTGTAGCCTAAAGCAAAAGAGACAGTTGATTTCCATTGCATAGTGCTGCAAAGTTTGGGTTGCAAACAGTGTTGAAAAGCAACTTTTTGCATCAGATTTTGTTTTGTAATTGTAGAAATATTTTTCTAATGTTCTTGAATTTTTTAAAAACAGGCTCTTACCAAATTTTAAATGGGGAGGGGAGAAATGTTGACAGTGTGCCTTTAAAAGTCCATTGTGTAACTCGTTAATTCAGAAAGATGTGGGGTTATATGGGGGGGAGAATCTTCTTTGTTTGTTGTTGCTGGGTTTTGAGTTGTTTTTAACAAATTACCATGCCAAATAAATGTTTCAAACCCCACCTTTTACCTTGTGAAATGCATGATGCTTGGAGATGTTTCCTTGCGTCTGATTTGTGCCCTGACTTTGCGATGAGGAAATATTGACCAGGAACACAGCTGAGGTTCAACAGACATGGAGGTTTTGATCCATGGTGAAATTACAATCCAGAGGTGAAAAAAGCTGGTGCATGAAATGGTTGGACCCCCAGTGCCCCTGTCCCACCCCACCATGACTTTAAGTTTAAAAGTGAGACTTCCTGTGGGAAGTCAAGGGAAACCCCCTGGAAAAGGGGAGAGCACTTTATTTTAAAGGGTGCTTTAGGGAAACATTATTTCCTGTCTCAGAGCTGTGGATTTTTCTCTCAAGGACACAGTTCTGCTGCCCTCTGGCAACAGTGGAAGTGGCACAAGTGGCCGCTGGCTGCTTGCACCGAGGCTTACCCGTTTTCATGATTTTTTTTTAAAAAATACATTTTTAAAAAAGGGGGAGAGGTCACCTGTGTGCTTCTGCCCCCCTTCCCCCAATGCCTCCATACTCCTGCCCCCCACTCCCCCATACCTGTCTGTCCCCAGCTCCCCATATCCGTCCGCCCCGACTCCCCCATACCCCTCCCTCCCCCCGCTCCCCATATCCGTCCGCCCCGACTCCCCCATACCCCTCCCACCCCCAGCTCCCCATATCCGTCCGCCCCGACTCCCCCATACCCCTCCCACCCCCAGCTCCCCATATCCGTCCGCCCCGACTCCCCCATACCCCTCCCTCCCCCCGCTCCCCATATCCGTCCGCCCCGACTCCCCCATACCCCTCCCACCCCCAGCTCCCCATATCCGTCCGCCCCGACTCCCCCATACCCCTCCCACCCCCAGCTCCCCATATCCGTCCGCCCCGACTCCCCCATACCCCTCCCACCCCCAGCTCCCCATATCCGTCCGCCCCGACTCCCCCATACCCCTCCCTCCCCCCGCTCCCCATATCCGTCCGCCCCGACTCCCCCATACCCCTCCCTCCCCCCGCTCCCCATATCCGTCCGCCCCGACTCCCCCATACCCCTCCCTCCCCCCGCTCCCCATATCCGTCCGCCCCGACTCCCCCATACCCCTCCCGCCCCCCGCTCCCCATATCCGTCCGCCCCGACTCCCCCATACCCCTCCCGCCCCCCGCTCCCCATATCCGTCCGCCCCGACTCCCCCATACCCCTCCCCCCCCCGCTCCCCATATCCGTCCGCCCCGACTCCCCCATACCCCTCCCGCCCCCCGCTCCCCATATCCGTCCGCCCCGACTCCCCCATACCCCTCCCGCCCCCGCTCCCCATATCCGTCCGCCCCGACTCCCCCATACCCCTCCCGCCCCCCGCTCCCCATATCCGTCCGCCCCGACTCCCCCATACCCCTCCCGCCCCCCGCTCCCCATATCCGTCCGCCCCGACTCCCCCATACCCCTCCCGCCCCCCGCTCCCCATATCCGTCCGCCCCGACGCCCCCATACCCCTCCCCCCCCGCTCCCCATATCCGTCCGCCCCGACTCCCCCATACCCCTCCCCCCCCCGCTCCCCATATCCGTCCGCCCCGACGCCCCCATACCCCTCCCCCCCCCCGCTCCCCATATCCGTCCGCCCCGACGCCCCCATACCCCTCCCCCCCCCGCTCCCCATATCCGTCCGCCCCGACGCCCCCATACCCCTCCCCCCCCCCGCTCCCCATATCCGTCCGCCCCGACGCCCCCATACCCCTCCCCTCCCCCCGCTCCCCATATCCGTCCGCCCCGACGCCCCCATACCCCTCCCTCCCCCCGCTCCCCATATCCGTCCGCCCCGACGCCCCCATACCCCTCCCTCCCCCCGCTCCCCATATCCGTCCGCCCCGACGCCCCCATACCCCTCCCGCCCCCCGCTCCCCATATCCGTCCGCCCCGACGCCCCCATACCCCTCCCGCCCCCCGCTCCCCATATCCGTCCGCCCCGACGCCCCCATACCCCTCCCCCCCCCGCTCCCCATATCCGTCCGCCCCGACGCCCCCATACCCCTCCCTCCCCCGCTCCCCATATCCGTCCGCCCCGACTGCCCCCATACCCCTCCCTCCCCCCGCTCCCCATATCCGTCCGCCCCGACTGCCCCCATACCCCTCCCTGCCCCCCGCTCCCCATATCCGTCCGCCCCGACGCCCCCATACCCCTCCCTCCCCCCGCTCCCCATATCCGTCCGCCCCGACTGCCCCCATACCCCTCCCGCCCCCCGCTCCCCATATCCGTCCGCCCCGACGCCCCCAGACCCCTCCCCCCCCCCGCTCCCCATATCCGTCCGCCCCGACGCCCCCATACCCCTCCCGCCCCCCGCTCCCCATATCCGTCCGCCCCGACGCCCCCATACCCCTCCCCCCCCCGCTCCCCATATCCGTCCGCCCCGACGCCCCCATACCCCTCCCCCCCCCGCTCCCCATATCCGTCCGCCCCGACGCCCCCATACCCCTCCCTCCCCCCGCTCCCCATATCCGTCCGCCCCGACGCCCCCATACCCCTCCCGCCCCCCGCTCCCCATATCCGTCCGCCCCGACGCCCCCATACCCCTCCCTCCCCCCGCTCCCCATATCCGTCCGCCCCGACGCCCCCATACCCCTCCCGCCCCCCGCTCCCGCATACTCCGTCTGCCCCGACGCCCCACGCGCCCCCATCGCCTGGGCTCGGCTTCCGTCCGCCCCCGTCGGCCCCGCCCCGGGAGCGGCCTGGCCGCCCCGCCCCAATCCGTCCGGGCCGCACGGAGCCTTCCGCACGCCTGCTCGGGCCGGGCCGGGCCGGGCCCCGCCGCCCCGTCCGCCGCCATGCTCAGCCGCCTGGGCGCGCTGCTGCAGCAGGCCGTGGGGCAGGTGAGCGGCCGCGCTGCGGGGCGGGGGCGGCTCGGGGCCCTGGAGTCAGGCGCTGGGGGGGCAGGTGTCACTGGGGTGACGAGATGGGGCCAGGCTTGGGGGGCTCCCAGGACGGGCCCCCCCCCCCCGGATGTGGTTGGGCTCCGGAGACAGGGGAGCCTGTGGGGCTGGGGCTCCTGCGGGGGTGCCCCCTGGCCAGGCTTGGGGGGCTCCCAGGACGGGCCCCCCCCGGATGTGGTTGGGCTCCGGAGACGGGGGCCCTGTGGGGCTGGGGCTTGGGGGGTGCCCCCTGGCCAGGCTTGGGGGCTCCCAGGACGGGCCCCCCCCCCCCGATGTGGTTGGGCTCCGGAGACGGGGGAGCCTGTGCGGCTGGGGCTTGGGGGTGCCCCCTGGCCAGGCTTGGGGGGCTGCCAGGACAGACCCCCCCCAGATGTGGTTGGGCTCTGGAGACGGGGGAGCCTGTGGAGCTGGGGTTTGGGGGTGCCCCTAGCCAGGCTTGGGGGGGCTCCCAGGACGGCCCCCCCCCCCGGATGTGGTTGGGCTCCGGAGACAGGGGAGCCTGTGGGGCTGGGGCTTGGGGGGTGCCCCCTGGCCAGGCTTGGGGGGCTCCCAGGACGGCCCCCCCCCCCCGGATGTGGTTGGGCTCCGGAGACGGGGGAGCCTGTGGGGCTGGGGCTCGGGGGGTGCCCCCTGGCCAGGCTTGGGGGGCTCCCAGGATGGCCCCCCCCCGGATGTGGTTGGGCTCCGGAGACGGGGGAGCCTGTGGGGCTGGGGCTTGGGGGGTGCCCCCTGGCCAGGCTTGGGGGGCTCCCAGGACGGGCCCCCCCCGGATGTGGTTGGGCTCCGGAGACGGGGGAGCCTGTGGGGCTGGGGCTTGGGGGGTGCCCCCTGGCCAGGCTTGGGGGGCTCCCAGGACGGGCCCCCCCCCGGATGTGGTTGGGCTCCGGAGACGGGGGAGCCTGTGGGGCTGGGGCTTGGGGGTGCCCCCTGGCCAGGCTTGGGGGGCTGCCAGGACAGACCCCCCCAGATGTGGTTGGGCTCTGGAGACGGGGGAGCCTGTGGAGCTGGGGTTTGGGGGTGCCCCTAGCCAGGCTTGGGGGGCTGCCAGGACGGACCCCCCCAGATGTGGCTGGGATCAGGAGATGGGGGAGCCTAGAGAATCAGGGGTGGGGGCTCCCTCTGAGGACTGGGGTACGTGGGGTGAACACCTAGGATGGACACACACACACCCCTTTGTGTCATTGGGGTGACGAGATGGGGCAGGGTCTGGGTTGGCTCCCCTTGGGTGTTAGGAGATGAGGCCTATAGGGGACTAGGACTTGCGGGGGAGGGGATCCTATAGGGCCAGGTTGCCCAGGATGGACCCAAGGTGCCATTGGGGGCTTGGGGAGCGGGCACCTCCCAGGATAGAGGACAGAGAGGTGTGCCAGGAGATGTGGGGTGAGGATCGGGGGGGGGGGGACCAGTTCACACCTCTCTGCCCCCGTCCCCCATGTTTTGGGATGGGGGTTCCTGGGGAACAGAATGCTTGGGATGGCAGGGGGGTCAGAAGGGCTCTAGCGCTCTACTAACCCCCCCTCCCTCTCTGCAGCAAGAGCCCAGCCTTGACCTGCTGGAGGCATTCACCGAGCACTGGAAGGGACTCACTCACTACTACATAGAGACCACAGGTAGGTGGTGGGCGAGGCTGGGACTCAGGACTCCTGGGTCCAGTTCCCAGCTCTGGGCGGGAGCGTGGCCTCGCCTGGGATGTCTTCTCAGCTGTGCCAGTGGGTGCTCTGAGCACTTCGGCGCAATCCATTAAACGTAATATGGAGAAATGAGACACGCGGGGGCAAGGAGCAGCACGGTCGTGATTAATTCACCAATGGGTAGGAACTGCTGTGAGAGCTTTGGCCGAAAGTAAAGCAAAATGTTATTGCCACCACCCTCCTCTTCCTCGAGGGATAAGGCAAAACCCTGCCGGGGGAAATGTTGCCTGCAACCATTAAGATATTTGCACGCTGTTGTATATATGGCATGCGGGCGTTGTTGCTTCCCCCCACCCCGGGTGGGCTGGGGGGGTCGTGGCCTAGGGCATTTGGAGATGTTTGACATTCTGGGCCACGGCCTTATCATAATGTCTCTTTTGATCCAAGTTTTGAGACTGGCTGGGCTGCTCTAGGTGCTGTGTCCGGCATTTCTTAGACGCGATTCTAAATCAGGTCTGATCGACACAGAGATTTTGTACTTAGGTGTTTTTTGACTGATAATCAATACTGCTACCGCCTTTCATGTGCGTTCAGTGACCTGCTACGTCTTTGAGAGAGTTTGTGTGCTTGTCTGTCTGTCCGTACATCTGGGAGTTTGTTTGCTCAAGAGCTCCAAATCCCACTGGCCACCTCCCTGCCCTGACTCCTGCACCCTCCACGCCTCGCAATCCCCTTCCTTGGGCCCCCACACACCCCTAGCTGCTTGTCTGAAGGACCCGAGAACCTGAGTAATCTAGCACTGGTCTAACTGCATCCACACTAGAGGAAGTTGTATGCTTTACAGTTGGAGGCAGGATTATCCTGGTGTACCGAGAGCGCCTTAGTCTCCTACCTTTACTTAAATACCTAAACATTTACAGTGTAATTTTAGACTCCCAAGTATGAGAACCGACCTTTGCTCTTAACTAGGCCAGTGCTGTTCTGTTCTAACACTGCCGCTTCGCATTACTGCAATATTCCATTTGTAAAGCAGCGTGCTAGTTGCTTGGGGTGCTGCAGAGATCAAAATCAAAGTGAAAATTACAGCTTGGAGACCAAGGGGAAGGATTGGAAGGATAGAAGGAAAACAGAATTTTCAGGTTAAAAAGTCCCACAGACATTTCCCCAAAGCTAAAATTTGCTTAAAAAAAATCTCAGCTGAAGGCGCATGTTATTGTTTAAAATGTTGCGTTTCTTAACGTCCTCTGGGTTCTACCAGTCCCTGAAAAGAAATCACCGGCTTGTTTTTGTGTTACAGGGAGGGGACGGTTTTAAATTCACCATTCTGGAGTCTTTCCCTGTTCTTTTCTAAAAGGTCACTCTGTGGAGCAGTGCCCTGTGTCTTAATACCTGTAGTAGGAATTAGGCATGTTAACCGGTAAGGATGAGGATGGCTGGTATGTTTACCGGTTAACTGATGGTAGCTATGGGGCTGGATGGCGGGACCTTGGTTAAAACTGTTAACCGGTTAAACGCTATCATTTAACCTGTTGACTGTTTTAATATCCCTAGTAGGAATTAGGAACAGTGTCGGCTTTGCCTGATTTTTTTTTCCGTAGTGTTTGTTTCTCTTGGGTCTCGGTTAGTGTGCAGTAGGGATGTTAGCGTATAGTCATTTAAACAATTAACCCATCAGCATGGGCTTATTGGTTAATCCAGATGACTACACACGCACACATCCTTGCTGCCTCTGTATCGGGGTTATGGCAGGGGGTCCCCGGGGAGTGGGGCCGGGACCGGCCCTGCCCCCTGAGTATTTTAGTAACCATGTAACCGATAAAGTGTTTTACTAAAATAAACATTATCCAGCATCCTAGTGTAAGGCCTGTGACTATCCTACCCCATGTGCTGGTCTCATCATCCCTCATGAACTATCACCCTAATCCTGCCAGCTGATCGGCTTGGGCCTACCCCTGCACTAAGGACACACGGACACTACACCCGACCAGCTGCCCCGCTGGGAGGCGCTGCTTTCCAGCTGAGACGGAAACCTGAAGTCCTGACCACTAGCGGATTTAGCAAACCCTTGTTGTTTTTACAAGTGTATGGGGTTGGCTCCAGTGTCCTGGCTAAATGGCTTTGCGGGCAATCACATGCTGGCTGCCACCCCTTACAGCTTCTGTTGGATGTGCCTGCTGCTCACTTCCGGTCCCAAACTATTCTAGCATTGCCGCATCGTCGTGGCTGTGCCAATCCCAGGGCATGCGGTGCGCTATTAAAAGAACTGCCACGTGTCATCCCGGGGTTCTGATGGGCGTGTCCGTGCGGTGCTTTGGGCTAGAAGGGCCTGTATAGGTTTGATGATCGTGTGGGACAAAGCCGTATGTCTGTGTTTACCCATCATGGAGCGTGTTTGGATTGGGATTTAATATATGCCTTCTCTGTAGATGAAAACACCCCAGTTAAGGAAACCGATATCCCCTGGCGCCTGAAACAGATGCTGGACATTCTGGTGTATGAGGAGAAGCAACAACCGGCAGGGGAGACGGGGCCTTGTTTGGAATATCTGCTGCAGCACAAAATCTTGGAGACCCTCAGCACTCTGGGGAAAGCAGAGGTGTGTACACCGGGTTACTCCCCTCAGCAGCCCCGCACAAGCCCCAGACAAACCCCACCGGTTGCGTTAGGGGTAGAACTCCTTTATTGGATGACTCCAGTGACTCTAAAGACTGACTGGTTCATAGCAAAGAAGCTGTGTATTTTAAGGAACTAAGACCAGGGTAAAATTTCCCAAAGCATCTTGGTGACTGAGGAGTCTAAAGTTCTCATTTCGGAAGCCATGTAGGCCTTGTCCATACTAGGATTTGGAAGGGGTAAGCAGCTTATTAGACACATTGGCTTGTCTACGCTACCCTTTCAATTCTTGGTAGATAATGCCTTCCAAATTCTAGTCAGACAGCAGCTTAAGTGCCTAAATCCCCTTGACTTTCAGTGAGACTAAGGCCAGATCTGTACCAAAAAGCTAGGATGACCCAGCAGCATCACTCAGGGGTGTGAAAAATCCACACCCTTGAGTGATGTAGTTAAGCCAGCCTCCCCCCGGGAGTGGGAAACATCAGGTGGCTGGAAAATTTTTTCTGTTCACCTACTTCTTCTTAAACTGCAAAGCCATTTCTGTCACTGTAGCACGTCTACACTATAGCTGCAGCACTTGTAGTGCAGACATATCGTTAGGTTCCCATGCACCTGAATCACTTTGGAAATGGGACTTGGGCTCCTAAGCCACATAGGCACTTTTGAAAATGTTTTCCCGTATGCCGCATTGCTGATGTGAGCCGGGTTTGCTCAGGTGAATAGTCCCAGTGCAAGTATTTACATGATTGAGGGTTGCAGGATCTGTCCTTTGATTTGCAGGAGAGATGGGTTTTTATTCTGAGAGAGTCCTTTTAAATATCAAAAGCTAACAATTGTAACTATCCTGGCCTGTGTTACTAATAATAACTTGGCTTATTGGGCTATAAATAGTCTTTTCCCAAACACGAAAACAAGGAAACATGAACTGGAAATATTAGTTTTTATCACTTGTTTATGAAAGTCAATTGCATTCAGCAGCGGCTACCCTTTATCTCTGCTATCCTCCATTCTTGTGTTTTCCATTTCATCATCGTACAGGCCTTTGGTATCACAAACCTGTTGAAAATGGGAAAATAATCAAATTGATTTTTTTCACCAGAAGGCAACTGAGAAGCTTAATTTATTTAAGTGAAGTTCATGAAGGAATGTAAATAAATACCCAGTGAGAGAATTAATTAACTGTTTGTGAGACACTTAATGCTTTTCCCTTCTAATGAATCTTTTGTTTACTAGCAGATTTACCCGGTGTTGCTCAAGTCCTTAACTGTAGTAATGGTTGGATTTTTTTTTTTAATTCAAAGGGAAGTGTATGTGCTGTATTTAAATTATTGTATCGGGGAGATGGTTGGGGTGGGGGAGGGGACTCCGGGCAGGAGCCAGAGGGTACAGGAGTCAGAGCAGGGGGTTGGGAGGGGTGCGTGATGGCTCTAGGAGGGGGCTAGGTGTGCAGGAGTCAGGGAAGGGGTGGGCTGAGGGAAGGGAGTTAGCTGTGGGGGACTCAGGGCAGGGGTTGGGGGTTGCTGAACTGAGAGCAGGGGATAGGGGGCATAGGGCTTGGTGTGGGGTGGCTCAGAGTAGCGGCTGGGGGTCCTCAGGGCAGAGGGTGGAGGGCAGGAGTGAGTGCAGGAGGTGGGAAGCTCAGCACAGGGTTCGATGTGTGGGGGCTTGGGTGGGGGTGCAGAAGTCAGGGGATGGCTGGGGGGGGGCTGAAGGCAGGGGTGGAGGGTGCTGGAGTTAGGGCAGGCGGTAGAGGGCTCAGCGTAGTGGTTGGGGATCCAGGAGTGAGGGCTGGGAGAGTTGGGGGGGGGGCGCTCAGGGCAGGGTGTAATGGTGCAGGGCTGAGGTAAGGGGGCTCAAGGCAGGGGGTTGGGAGGCTGGGGGGGGAGAGGTTATGGGACCACCCGTGGCAGTGAGGGTGGCCCTGTTCTGACCAGCGGCTCCTCTGTTGGGCCAGAGCTGAGGGGGGCTGGCCCGGCTTCCTGCATCTCCCCCTGCATGCCCTGGCCTGCAGGTAGTTCAGAGCTGGGCCACAGTTCCCAGCTTCTCCTCCAGGAGGAGGGAGTGTGCCTCCTGGGGGAGGCCGGGCTACGCTGGCCAGTCCTGGGGGGCTGCGGTGGCTGGTCTGGTGGGTGATGTCCCCCCAGATGCCACAGTTTTGAGTGGGGGGGGGGCACTTACCCTGTCCGGTGGCTGGCTGTGTGGAAACCCCATCCCCAGTTGGCCACTCTTCTGCTGCTGCAGCTTCCCCCAGTGGTCACTCTCCATGGAGCTCTCCCTCCAATCAGCCCCCTCCCTTCCCATGTGATGGAGAACAGTCCCATTCCAGGCACGTCCTGTTTTCCTGGCACAACCAAACTCTGACCTGGCTTTAAGTTGGGAGAAGAGGAAGCTGCCTACCCAATTTGATGGTCCTAGCTCTTACCGGTTAGGAGGAGTTCTTGAACAGACTGACTGACACACAAACTTTCAAAGGCATATATATAACTTTGTGCTGCTTGGGGATTTTTATGCATTGTGCTGAGCTGGGATGGTCAGTTTCATTACCCTTCCCTGCTAGTTTATCAGTGCTCAGATGGTTGTTTTTCCAGTGCTGCTGGGAAATATTTACTTCCTAAACCAAACCAGTGTTTGGGTTGTGAAAACGTGTGTGTTTGGGAAAACCTCCTTTGTGAACCAAACCTAGGTCTTTGTCTTAACTTTATCCCAGAGCATTCCTCTTAATGGTCTCCAGTTTGTGTGTCTCTCACACTTTTCATAGCGGTTGCCTGCAGCAGGGACCGGGTAGCCATCCTAAAAGATCTGATGCCAGAAAGGAGAGAAAATCAGTGATAAACTGAATCTTTTGTTCTCTGAGAGCTTCAGACCCCTCTCTTCTTGGGATTTCTCTGTCCACATCAACTTTAATACCCTTGCGGTGTTGTAGCCTTCTGAACTAGCTGGAGGGCCGTGGTGTCCAGCACGCTAGCCACATGAGGCTATTTGGCTGGTGGTTGGCTTGAGCAATGTGGCTATTTGGCCGGTTGAGTGTGGCTAGTTTGCTATCGTGGCTATTGCTTCAGAACTGGTTGGACCTCCCGGCCATAGGGTGGAGGGTGCGTATTGCTAGATGCTGGCAATTCTTACCTCTGCCACATTACGCACATTTACCATCAGTGGCAGAGCGACGGGCTCCTGCCCTTTGTAGCATGTTGTCTATGGCACTGAAGGGGAGTATCGCTTGACTGACAGTTGGCCTCTCTCTCCTCACAGTATCCGCCTGGCATGAGGCCGCAGGTGTTCCTCTTCTTCGGCAGAGTCCTGGGACAGGTGCAGCATCCGCTCTTGCACTACCTGAATGTCCACAGACCCGTCCAGGTGAGCGCTGCTCCTGGCTCGCTGCAGGAGCCGTAAAGGGTGCTCCTTGCGCCTTTCCGCACTTTGTGGGGGGATGGCCAATGATGGTAGCATGGACCCCATGGGGAGGGGGGCTGGTTCCCCAATACCGTGCTGTCACGGAGGTGTGGGGGATCACCAGGCCCTGCATCGCCCTCCACAGCCAGATGCGACTCTCAGTCAACAGGTAGAGCAGAAGGTTGATTGGTTCCCAGGGATACAGCGTAGCACAGACCTGTCAGCACAGCCAGTACCATCCATCTTGGGGAGTGGGCAGCCCAGAGCCAGGGCCCTGGGCCCCCTCCCTGCATGCTGAGCTAGTCGAGACTAACTCACAGTCAGCAACCGGTCCCAGCCCTGCAGGCAGCCCCGCCGGCTCCTTTGCCCAGGTCACACACCCCTCAGGTTACCGTGAGCCTCACATGCTGGCCTCAGCATCCTCCCTCAGTGAGTCACGCCCAGAAGTCCCATCCCCATCTAGATAGTGGTGCAGTGCCCAGGGAAACTGAGGCACATGCCCAGAAGTTACTACAGACCAGCACAGGCCATGCAACGCAATAAGCGAACAGAGTGAATACAGTCCCCACTTTGTCCCACATGCCCCTTGTGCAGTGTACGCCAGTGTGGAGTGGCTGTGAAACGTGACCATACGGATACCCCGTTGCTAGTGGTGTAGGTCACCAGACAGGGCACAGGGCAATGGTGAATACTTTCCTTTCATGTTACTTCACCGTGATGGGAGCTGCGGGGTCCGTATGTCTGATACGGGCACGCATCCCTGGGGAGCGCGCCCAGTGGCCTCCAGTGAGGCAGGAAGGATGCCCGTCTCCGATGGTAGCGCCCCCCTTCCAGCACTGCGTAAGCTCCGTCCTGCCCCCTTTCCTCACCGGAGACACTGACCGCCCTGTGCCCTTCCCAGAAGCTCCTTCAGCTCGGCAGCGACGCGCTCGGCTCGGCGACTGGGAGGGAAGAGGTGCAGTTTGCTGCTGTTCTGTGTGCAAAGATCAAGCAGGACCCCGCCCTGCTCACGTACATCCTGGAGGTAAGGAGCCCGCCGTGGCGCCTGCCCACCATCGCGTCCGTACGACAAGGTCTTGGCCACGCCCAGCGGCTGGCTGCAAGGCCCAGTGGGCTGATCTGCTAGATGGGAGGGCAGTTCTCTGTGTCAGGGGCTTTCTGCAGGCGCTCGGCTCTCGCCTCGGTGCCGCATGGAAAGACTCTGGGCTCCTGCACAGCTGAAACCTTGCTGGCTTCCTCAGCTTTAGGGAAAGTGGCTCATTCGGTGCTGGTGGGGACCTGGGTAGTTCCAATCTGACATCTTTGCGGGGGGGGGCCCTGGGTAGTCCCCCCCCCCCCCGACAAAGATGTCAGATTGGACCTGGGTAGTTCTAATCTGACATCTGGGGGGGGCGGGGAGAGAATCTGGGTAGTTCCAATGTGACATCTTTGCTGGGGGGGACCTGGGTAGTTCTAATCTGACATCTTTGCCGGGGGGGCCCTGGGTAGTTCCCCCCCTGACAAAGATGTCAGATTGGACCTGGGTAGTTCCAATCTGACATCTTTGCTGGGGGGGACCTGGGTAGTTCTAATCTGACATCTGGGGGCGGAGGGGGGGAGAGAGAGAATCTGGGTAGTTCCAATTTGACATCTTTGCGGGGGACAGGGACCTGGGTAGTTCCAATTTGACATCTTTGGGGGGCCCCAGGGGAAGTGAGGCCATGAAAACAGCCAGTGCGGTTGGCACTAATTGGCCCCCTGTTGGTAGCCTTCCCAAAGGGGCCATGGGTCTTGGATGCTCAGCCATTTCCTGGGGGCTGGCAGGCGGGTGTCGCCCACACGACACTGCTGGGCCTGTTCTGTGATGAGGAGGCTTCATTCTCCAGTCAGTGAGCAGGTGGCTGAGAGCAGAGGGTTCCTGGGCTCTCTTAGCGCCATCCCCTCCACCCGCTGCATGATCTCACACCCATCTCCGCTCTGTGCTGTGCTCCGCCGTCTGGGATGGAGGGGTAATGGTTACGTCCCTGCAGCCCACGGCGGAGTGGTGAGGGTTGATATTTGCCACGGGGGTTGAAATCCTCCCTTGAAATTCCCCACTCAGCGGAGTGCTGCTGGTGCGTTTGCCATGTGTCCGGGGGCGCGTTGCACCTCCTGAGCTTTGTGGGTGTTCGCGGTCTGCGCCTTGGCGTCGGTCCCTGGGCTCGGCCCCACGTGTGTCAGTGCAGACAGCTCTCCAGCCTGTCTCTGGGCCCTGTGCTTGGTCCTGCCGTGAGGGCAGGGGACTGGACTCGACAACCTCGCAAGGTCCCTCCCAGTTCTAGTGTTCTGTGATTCTCTATCCTCAAGGGCAAGGATCTTCTAAGGGGGCAGAAGCCTTCCCGTCAGCTCTGCTGCCCACAGAGAGAAGCCGGCGGCAGCCAGGGAGAGCCCGTGGCTGCCAACGGAGCCCTGGCCGCATCTCCGGAGCAGGACAGCGTGCACCCCTGGGGAGATGCAGCCTGCGCTAGCCTGGCAGGGAAACCAAAGAAGCCTCTCTCCAGCTCCTCCCCTCTGAACAGTGAAAACAATCTGATCACGTCCTTAATCACCCTGTGCAAGAGCCAGGTACGGACCCGGGGAGGGGAAAGCGGAGGGGCGCAGGCGGCGAGGAGGGAACGGTGCTGCATGGCGCCATGTTCCAGTCCCCGCAGCGCTGGGGAGGGGAATAAGCCGGCGCAGTCCGGCCGATAACGTGTGCGTGTCTCCCCTCTGGCAGAAGAGCAGGGTTGCACTGAAGGCTCAGGAGAACCTGCTGCTTCTCATCAGTGTGGCCCAGCAGGCAGCTGCCACGTACCTGGTACAGAACAGCGCGCTGAGCTGCCTGGTGGCCGAGCGCCTGTGTGAGCTGTACAGCGCCATCCCTGCCTCGGCCGACCCTGCAGACATCCTCTCCCTGGAGAGAGCCAGCTGGAGGTAGGACGCTGAGGAGACCCTGGGCTCTGTATGTTCCCAGCCTCTTCGCAGCGGAATGGCCTGACCAGCTGGGTTCCTACCTGGAAGTATTGGGCCCAGAGACGACTAGAGAGACCTGTTCTCCAGGGGCTGCACCCCGGCTCCCATGGGTCTGGGCAGGCCTGAGCATGCAGGCAAGGTTGGGGTATCGTCTCCAAGGGGGACCAGGGGATGGCTCGAGCTGGGCCTGGGTAAGCAGCAGTGGGGTGTCTGCGTTGGTTCAGGTGGCACAGCCTGGCAGAGTTCTCCAGCCTCGTCCCCACTGGGACCCCTACCCGCTGAGCAGTCTGGAACGGGCAGGGTGGTCACCACCCCCGTTCCTGGTGGGTCATGGCCCTCCAGGATGGGAATGGCTGGCCATGCTGATCCCTCGGGTCTTTTCCATCTCTAGGGTTCTATACGGGCTGCGTAAAGGCAGAGGGGTGGCAGCTGTCACTCCAGAGAGGAGGCTTCTCCCCCAATGTGCCATTGCCTTGGCATGATGCTTTGGAGCTGATTCCTACCATGTCCATTGATCTCCTTGCAGGTTGCAGAACAAGGCTGCCAATGAGGGGACTTTCCCAGGGAAGGCGAGCCTGGATGCTTTCTTTAGCTGGTTGGATTACTGTGATCACCTCGTGAGAGAAGCCCACCCGGTAAGAAACAAGTGACTTCCCCATTGCTTATTGACGTAGATCAGTGGTTCTCAGCCAGGGGTACCCAGAGGTCTTCCCCGGGGTACAGCAACTCGTTCAGTTGTTTGCCTAGTTTTACCATGGGCTACGCACGAAGCACAAGCTAAGTCAGTAGGCACTACGGTTTCATACAGGTTTATGCTTGCTTATACTGCTCTGTGTACTGCACACAGAAATTTCAAGTGCAATCTGTACATTGCAATTGATTTGTGTAATAATGATGTGGTAAAAACGAGAAAGCAACTGGCCTGTCACTCATAGTGCGTTGTGACGCTTCGGGTAGTTTCATGGCTGATTTTGTGAGCCCAGAGTGTTTAAGTGAGGTGAAACGCGGGGGAACGCAAGACAAATCTGACCCCACGGGGTACAATGGCAGCCTGGAAGGATTGAGAGTCACTGCGGAGAATTCCCGTCTCTGCTGCCCCAGCAGTCACCAGAACTTCGTCCAGGCTCAAGTATCCTTTCTAGACATTTACATACCGGGGAGCCTGATATTTAAGGATTCCTAACCGGACATCTTAGCCCAGCCCTAGATGCTGTTTCAGGCCCATCTAAAGAGCCACTGACTTACATGAGTGTACTGAAAACTGGCTGAGTTACTCTTGTCCCATCTACAGCTAAATATCTTGTGTCCTTTACCTTATGAGCTGCTAGCAGCGTAAGCTGGCCTGGCTCAGATCTCTGCTAGAACTCAGACTAGGCCACCTGGGCTCTTCCTGTATTTAGTAGACAATGTCATTAGGTCACTGCTAGTCAACGTCTGAACTCCAGCCTGCGGGGGTAGGTAAGGCAAACAGCCGTGTCTTATCACAGCTAAAATTCTCCTCGGAGAATACAACCTACGTTGCGTTTTTGAGATCCACCAACTCCAGTGGCTCTTGGACTCTTACATCTTGGATTTGGGGTTTGCCACGTGTCCTCAAACTGTGTTAGGGCAGCCCCAAATTTCATCAGGGCTCTGAGTCCAGGGCCAGGTCTATGCTAGACACAGAAGGTCGGCTTATGCTACGCAACTCTGGCTATGTAAGTGAGGTAGCTGGAGTGAACATACCTTAAGTCGAGCTTGGCACTGTCTTCATAGAGGGAGGTCGATGGGAGAAAATGCTCCTGTCTGCTTCCCTTACTCCTCACTACTGTGCCAACAGGAGGCAGCCTCGGCATTTGGTTTAGCAGGTCAATCAAACGCCAGATCAGTCTCTGGTGTGACAAGTGGAGACGTGGCCCAGCTTGCCAGACAGCTGCAGAGCTCTGAGAAACTGCATCAGGGTGTGACGATATCGCAGGCCTTGCATGATGGGATGGTCACCATATGCATCGCTGCTGCACACAGCTGCAAAATCACAGTATGCACACACTACAGTCACAGCAGGGTCGTTCTGTTCTTACAGGGACAGGCTAAAAGTGAGAGCCATCCTGGGTGACCCATCTAGTGGCTTGTGCTTGAACCTATTTAAGAAGGCTTCAGCATGTTCTGTCTCCAGTGTGTAGCTACCGGGCAGTGCTTTCCTTTCATAGGAGTCCCTGGGTCTCTGGATTCCAGAGCTCTGTGTGTGCACGCAGCACCCGTGTCAGCCCAGGCGAAGGAGCGGCGATGCGGGTGTCCCCGTGTGCCAGTGACCCTGCCCACCAAGAGAAACTTGATGGAGCAGCAGAGTCTCTGCTCTTGTCATGCAGGAGGGAACTAGAGGAGTCTTGGGAACGCCCGGGAGCTGGTAGCTCATAGCTCGTTACAGACTCTCCGTTTGTGACCCGCAGGTCGTGGCAGATGCTGTAACAGAGGCCATTGATGAAAAGCTCTTCCGGGGCATCCTGCAGCCACAGCTCTTGCAGATGTGAGTACACGTGTCACACAGGCTGGTCACCAGATCACTGTGTAAACTGGGGGGGGGGGGGCAGGGGCAGGTATGGCACCCATAGCAGGGCTGAGAGAGAGGGAAGTGATTAGTCTTGTGTTGAAAGTCAGAACTGGGTAGTCTGTACTCCTGGGTTCTGTCTCTGGCTGTGGCTGGCATTAGTCACTGCTTGGGTGCCTCAGTTTGCCCATCTGTAGAATGGAGTTAATGTTGCATTCAGGCTCACAAGGTTTAAATAATTCCCACTGGAAAAGTGCTTTGTGATCGTGGAAGGACGGGTGCGGTAGATAAGAGGGGTAGGGATGTTAAATTTTGATTGATTAACTAATCAAATAGCTGATGGGATTTCCATCGACTATTCGATTAGTCGATAAGAACTAGCACGTTCCGCCTTTGAAATGTACAAGAGCCCCGCTGGCCCCGGGCTCCTTGCGGCACTTCCTCTTTGAAATGTACAAGAGCCCCATCAGGGACTCTTGTACATTACAAAGGTGGCTGCTGCCCCCTCCCACGGAGCTGGAGCTGGGGGGAACCAGCTTTTAAGTTGCTCCCTCCAGCACCCCCTTCTCTTCCTGCCTCTTTGTGATAAAGGCAGCAAGGGGCGGGGGAGTGACTAGTTGACTAGAGTGTTAACCGTCCAATAAGCTTTTGCTTATTGGATGGTCGATTAGTCGCTTACATCCGTAAAGATGGGTGCACAGCATCCCTTAACTTTTGCAGGAGTTAGACTGTCTCTTTAAAAAAAAAAAATCCAACCATTCTACACTAAAGCACGACCCCCTGCTGGCAAATGGAACGTTCCCCCGGGGAGATTCTAGCCTTGCCAGCCAAGCTGGGAAATTGGAGTCTGGGAAGCCAGGGAAGTCCTGCAGCGGGAAAGGGAGGACACAGCTGAGCATGCTGGGGATGAGGGCAGGGGCTGTAAAACAAAACACCTTCAGGAAGAGTCAAGTCTGCCCTGTGGCAGTGGTCTAATGGCTTCAGATGTCATTCAAAGCCATGTGCCTTACTGCCCCCCTCCCCCCAGGATTGGGTAGCGCTGTGGCCAGTGGTCAATTCTGGCCTTTTCCTGCAGCTCGCAGGGCTGGCCCCTGGAAAGAGGGAGGTTGGCATTTCTCGGCATTTCCAGGCCTGTGGTATTATTGCGGGCTGCTCTCTGTGCCAGCGCAGCAAACTTCCAAACGCATCACCCCTGAACTGCCCACTCTAGCCTGGCTCTGGTTTTTGTTGCCTCTCTTCATGCTCCTGCCGTCTGCTGCAGTGGCCTGTACGTGTCTCTGGAGAGATGCTCTCTCCTCGGGAGCTGGAATGGCTGTTCAGCTCTTCCGCTGCTTTGTTCTCGCTTTGGCTGAGGTCTCTTACTGCCCCGGACGTCAGGACACTGCAGGGACTGAGCAAAGACGGAGGAGCGGGAAGTCCTGGGTCCTGTTCTTAGCTCTGTCACATCCTGGCCCTGTGCCTCGGTTTCCCTGTCCTGCTGCTGGCCCCCACAGAGAGGGCGATTATAAGTCCCCTGAGTGGAGGTGTGCACTTCGCTCGTTCTGATGCATGTGTGCTTTATGCAGCTGCATGGAGAGGAGCCTCAATCACTTTTCTCTCTCTCTCCCTCCTCCCCCTTTATGTGGCAGGTCAGAACTTGGCATCCTCACCTCCACGGCAATGCTGACCGCCATAGTGAGGCAGATGGGCGCGCCTGCCCTGCTCCGGGCGCTGGTGGAGTTCCTGCTGGGCGCAGAGAGGCAGCCAGAAGCCATCCCTGACTCTCCACAGCAGCATCTCCTGCGCGCTCAGCTGATAAAGCACTGCAACCACCTGTCTGATGAGGTGAGGCCGGGTCCGCCTGTCTGTAGCCTCCCAGGGCTCTGCCTCTCTCCTCCCCCCTTCCCCATGGGACCCCAGACTGGGCTCTCGCTAACTCACCTCCCTCTGGGAATCGCAAGTGGGGAAACTGCTCTTCCTGCAGACCCAAGGGCCCGCTCCCTTGAGATCATTAGAGATTCTCTGACACCCTGGTAGGAGTTGAGGAGTCCTGCCCTAGTGCCAGGCCAGGCCATTGCGTTCGGCCTCTCTCAATTCCCCAGACGGTTTTGTTCCGCTACAGGGTGTGTCGCACTCTGCCCCCAGTAGCCAGGCAGCGTTGCTGTGCAGCTGAATGAAGTGATCCTGAAAAACGCCTTTTAAAAACCAGCGAGTAGTCCTGTGGCCCCTTGGAGACAGGTAGGGCCACGCGCTTTTGTGGGCACAACCCACTTCAGATGGGGTGGCCGCACTCAAGCACACCTCATCTGCAGAAGTGCATTGTGCCCACGAAGCTGGTGATACTATCTCTGTATTTTCGTTTGTCGCTAAGATACCACAGGGCTCCCCATTGATTTTTTTTTTTTAAAAGGTGTTTTTAAAGTTACAGACGAACACGGCAATCCCTTGGAGACTTGTACGCACGAAGCGATCCCTGTAGAATTGGTAACGTGCTTTGGGATGCTGCTAACTGGCGTGGTATCTTTTGTCTAGAAGGATCCCAAAGCGCTTCAAACTAGGGATGTAATAGTGGAGTCGATGAACCAATAAACAAATGTCTGTAGCATTAACCTATACGCTAGACACATTTCTCCCCCCCCCCGCCCCCCTCCCTCCAGTAAATTGTTTAGCAGGCTGGCCAGCAGCCTGGCTCAGTCCTGGTTTGCATTGGGGCCGGGACCCACCCCCGCTGCAGCGCTGCATTTAAAGTGCATCGGGAGCTAGGGTGGGCAGACAGCACAGATCAGGTCTGGCTTGTGCTGGGTCCGGGAGTGCAACTCCTCCCCTCTCCCCACCCCGGACAGGGGTGCTGCCACCCCGCACTGCTGCCTCTGTATCCGAGGCAGCGGTACAGGGCAACGGTCGGTCGGTCCGCGAGGGGAGCTGGTTTTTAAACTGTCTCCCCTCGCAGACCAGCACCCGCTTGGCACCCCACGCTGCTGCCTCGGATCCAGAGGCGGCAGCGCGGCGTGGCAGGGGCTCCTCGGGAGTGGGGCTGTAGCGCACTGGCTGCCGGCCCTGCCCCGGGACATAGAATAGTCAAATCAGAATTCATGAGGTTACTCAACTATTCAATTAACTGATATTTAACATCCCTACTTCAACTGCTCCAGACTTACAGCACCCATGGAATGCGGCCACCTCTGGGGTGTAGCCAGCGTGCACATGGAACGCTCTGGCCAACCCCTCCGCCATCTTTAATGTCCTCTCCCAGCAGACAGGATCCCTTGTTTCTAAGGGCGCATCTGAAGGCCCCGCCCCCAGCTGACTGCACCCGAGAAGGGCTTACGATCTGCGTTGTCCCTGCTGCAGGGCTTTCTAGCTGCGGGGTGGTGGCTGCTTTTCCAGGGAGTTTTACAGCCTGTCTCGCCGCTGACCCGGGGGTCTGTCCCTGCAGATCAGTCTCACGACCCTGCGGCTGTTTGAGGAGCTGCTGCGGAAGCCCCACGAGCACATCGTGTACAGCCTGGTGCTGAGAAACCTGGAGGAGCGGAGCTACATCCTGCGCAGCCCGGCGGGGCAGGAGGAGCGGAGCGGCCAGGAGCAGGAGCACGAGGAGGACGCTCTGTGAGTGGGCGCCAGGCGGGAGCGCAGAACCCAGCGGCACAGGCCGGGGCTGCAGGTGTAACTCCTGTTCCTGGCCTTGCAGGGAGCTGGAGGAGGATCCCTATTTCACTGATGGCTTTCCAGATACAGGCTTCCGGACGTCGAGAAAGCCAACGTCGCCCTCTCCGCGGGGGCCTGCCAGGCCTAGTGAGAAGGCAGAAGTGAATGAGATTGTTCTCAGGTGGGGCTTTCCCTGGGCTGCGGGGAATTACAGACCCTGCGCTCAGTGTCCAGCACCTATTTGCCCCTCCCTCCCATCCACAAGGTGGGGAGAGGGGTTGCATCTTCAGGGAGCCAGATGCATGAAGGGCAAGGTAGAGAAGAACTCAGTGCAATTCATTATCCCCAGGGCTCCTGCTCCACTGCCGCTCTGGCAGCACAGGGACTGGGAGAATCCCCATTGGGTGGCAACTCCCGAGAGCCCCTGCTGCAGGGAACACACCAGGTGTGGGAGGAGCCCTGCCACTCAGGGAAGTGAAACTGACTTTTTGGTCAGTTTCATGGCTGCTAGCCTACGTCAATTTCACATCTTTCCTTTTGGAAAATGCATTTTTTTGGGAGGGTGGGTCTCCAGCTGGAAAGGAAAGCCAGTTCCAAATTACCAAAACTTCGTATAAGCTCCCTGCGATTTGGTCGGTTTGCATCCTACCCCACTCATAAGCCTTCCGGAGCAAGCCGGAGCTCTGTCTCCTAGGCTATGTCGGCGGTCCTTCCACACCTCCCTGCGCTTGCTCCTTCTTGAGCTCTCCATCTCCAGTGGGTTTTTTGAGGGTACCTGGTGACCAGGAAACCAGCCCTAGAGCTTTTATTAGTGTAAAGCTCCTGGCCATTGGCTGTCCAGCCCTGCTAGGCAGCTTGGAACATCCTAGTGAGCTGTGGAGTTCACCGCCGCTTCAGAGCTTGTACCTGGGTAGCTTCCTGAAACCCAAGAGTGGCTCTGCAAGCCCAGAGAGTAACCGAAGGGCAAGCCGATGTCGAGCGTCATGGGGTCAGCTGGTGCCTGCTGTAGGGGCCGGGAAGGAACTTTCCAGCCATGACTCCGGGTAAACGCCATAGTGGAGAGGCTATGTGAGGAGCCTGGGACATGAGCCCCATAGGCCAGGCACCTCCCACATCTTGGTCTGGGCACCCCAGGGATGTAGAGATGAGTACCAGTTCCTGATGGCTTCTCTCTTTCAGTTTCCTGGGCCTGGTTCCCGACGAGGCCAAGACCTCGTCCTGCCTGGAGGAGGCAGGGTACGACACATATGTGCACGATGCTTTAGGGCTGGTAGGTCATGGATGGGGCCTGTTGCCCCTGAGTTCTCTGTTGCCCCCACCCCCTTTCTCAGAATTCCTCCCCGTCGTCAGCCCTGTGCTGGCTGACTGTGCCAGGCCCAGCTAAGCCCTCTGCTCAGACACAGCGCCCAACGGTTGAAGTCTTTCCTGTCCCTCTGCATCTTCCCTCAACGCTCCCATCAGCCTGGGGATGCCCCGTCCCGTGCCACGTGGAGACACGACTCCTTTGATCCTTCCCAGTGCCAGCTGCGTTGCTAGCGCTGCGCCTGTCTGCCTCCCTGCCCAGTCCTGCGGCTGAGAGCAGGCGGCTCTGCTTTGCTCAAGCGCTTTGTCCGCCCTCGCCCCTCTCCCTCTCCTGTCAGTTTCAGGAATGCTGCTCCAATGTGTCCTCCTGGAACTGGCCTCGGGCTCCAAGACCCCTGGAGGCCTGTGACCCCCACGCAGCGTTTTACGAGGGCCACTTCCTGAAGGTGCTGTTTGACCGGATGACCCGGATCCTGGATCAGGTAGGGTAAAAACCACAGCCTCGTTCTCAGCCTGCCAGTCGTGCTTCCCTGGGGAAATCCCAGAGCCAGCCTGTGCCCGGTAGGGCCGGAGGGTGAGGGCAGAGGCAGCACTTTGCTCTGCCGGGGGCCTGCTCAGGGCCGGGCTTCCTCCTGGGCGTAACAGTGAATACCCAGCCATTCTGAGGCCACTGACCGCAACACAGGACTGGGATCCTGGATGCCCATTTAGCCAGGTCACCCCTGGGTGGGGAATTGCGGCCGTCGCCCTGAGACTCGGCAGGGCAGGGTGTTGCACCCAGCTGTGCAGACCTGGCGCACGGGTGATGCTCCGCAGGTAACCGGTTACCCGCTCACATCCCTGCTGCAAAAGCCGATAGGAGCTTAGTCCAACAGGGTCACCGGCAAATGAGACTGTGAGCTCTCTGGAGCAGGCCCCGATCCTGACTAGGGTTTGGGGAGGGGGGAGCCTCCTGAAATAACTGGAGAACTGCCTCTCTGGGAGGTAGTCTGAGGCTCATTTTCAAATGGACGAGGGGGACAGGACCCCATGGCCAGCCAGGCCGCTCCTGCTGCCTCGGGAAGGCCCTTCAAGGGAGCAATCTTCTGTTTGTCTGTCTGTCTGTCCTGCAGCCCTATGGACTGAACCTCCAGGTGACGTCTGTGCTGTCCCGTCTGGCCCTCTTCCCACACCCGCACCTCCACGAATACCTCCTGGACCCCTACCTGAACCTGGCTCCCGGCTGCCGGACGCTCTTCTCCGTACTCATCCGGGTAACGTCCCCCTGTGCCGGGGACAAGGCGGGGTCTGTCCAGTGACAGTGTGCAACTCGGGGGGGCAGGGGGAGGTCAGAAAACTGCCGATTTCAGCCCATCAACCTTGTGTGGCGCTGCCCGGACCTGTGGGCTGGATGGAGCTGATCCTCCTCCTCCTCGCCCCCAGGTGATCGGAGACCTGATGCAGAGGATCCAGCGGGTGGCCCAGTTCCCAGCCAAGCTGCTGCTGGTCCGGAGACAGTTAATGGGGCTGGCCCCTGAAGAGCAGTGAGTGCCTGTACTTGCCTTGGGCTACGTCAGCGGGTGCCCTGCAGACCCAGCGTGGCTGTCTCAGCCGCCGTTAACCAGCAGGGCCCTGTAATGCCAGAGACTCGTCTGCGTCTCAGCACAGGGAGCAGGGCAGAGGGGCCCCCTCCAGCTCCTTGATACATGTGGGGGGCAGGGAGTGGGGGGGCAGTCAGTCTCGGGTGCTTGGTAGCACTACAAGCCCCAGGCAGTGCCAAGCTTTCTGGGAGGCCGGGAGAGACGTGGGATCGGGGGGAGGCTCCCACCCTTCTGCACAAGGGTCTGTCAGGGTGCTGAGCACCCTGCTGTCCAGGCCAGATGCCCAGTTTCCCCCACTGCCCCCCCCCCCCCCAGGCTGAGCCCTGCTCAGCAGCTACTTTGGTTCCCTTGCAGGATGGATCACGTGACCCTCCTGCAGGGAGTGGTGGTGCTGGAGGAGTTTTGTAAGGAGCTGGCAGCCGTCGCCTTTGTGAAATTCCTGCCCGAGGGCCCGGCGTGAGCCCAGCCTCCCCGGCCCTCTCACCTGCTTCGTGGGGAGAAGACCAGCACGCACGGCGGGGAGGGAGAGGTTTGCTCAGGGGGCGGCGGCGGCACCAGTCCCCACGTCCTGCCCTTTCTCCGCCTCATCCAGCTGGGCCGAGACCTTCCTGCATCACTAGCCTCTGGCTGAAATGCCCCTCTGCCGCCCAGAGCTCTCCTGTCTGTGCAGGACCTTTCCTGCGGCTGCCAGCCCCTTTCTGCCCGGCAGCCAGACTCCCCCAAACTCAAACCATCCGCCAGCCCCTCTCCAGGGAGCAACGGGGAACCGGGGCCGCGGTGGGCAGCTGCTCTCCGCAGCCTCAGCCTGTCGCTCACCTTCGAGGCTCCGCTCGAACTCGCGGCTACCTGGGTTACAAAACCAAGACGCCGGGGGAAGGAACAGGCTCAGCGTTCGGCTCCCAAGCCGGGCGGGGACGAGCGAGCTGCCGCGTCACCCACCTGGCCTGCTTTCTTGGCCGCCGTCCCTGCCGTTCCGAGCTGTGGGGCAGGGAGAGGCCTTCTCCTGTCTCTACCTGCAGCTGGTGAGGGGCAGAGGAGTCAGCAGCATGGGCAGAAAGTTACCGGCGCCCACGGTCCAGGCGGCAGGAGTTTTACAGCCCTGGTCCAAGCGCCTGGCGGGGCGGAGAGCAGGAGGAAGGCCCGGGGCAGTGGCTCAGGCCCGGGGGGATGGCGAGCGCCCTCGGACCTGTTACAGGGGAGTGGGCTGCTCTAGCGTCCCAGCAGGGCCCCAGACTAGCGGTCGCTGGCTGTAGGGGGTGGGCTACAGCTCCAAGGGCAGGGGCTAAGTCAAACCACCATCCCCGCCCTTGGCCCTAGAGGCGGGATCCTCCCGTGGGTAGCGAAGGCAGGGCGGGCGGGAGCCAGGCCCGGCTTTCATAGCCTAGTGGGCATGAGTGCAGTCTCCTTGTGGGGGCGCTGCTCCCTGCTGCACGTGGCCCCGCAGGGTCTGGTCACCCCCCCGAGTGTGGAGTATGGGCCTGGGCTGGGCCTCGTGATGGGAACCGGCAGTGGGGGGACACCAGCCCTGGCACGCGGGGCGTGGGGGGGAGCCTCACTCCCACTGCCCCATGCCCAAACCTTCCCTCCTTGACTGCAGGGGAGGAGCCAAGCTGCGGGGCAGGCCTGGGCTGAGTCCTGCCAGAGAGGGATAAAGCAGGGACTGAGCCCACCTCCCCGGACAGGCCCTGGGGCTTTCGCTGGGGATCCTGGGGTGCGTTGAGCTCTTGGCCCAGGCACAAAGCAGGGGGCTGTGATGGGCGTCAGGCTGGGGCCGTTTCCATTCAACAGGCTTTTGGTGCGTCTGCCGCTCTCGGGACCGGCGGGCTGGGGCCTGTAGTGTAGGAAGGGTCCGTTCTGCCGCTCTCGGGACCGGCGGGCAGGGCCCTGTAGTGCAGGAAGGGTCCGTTCTGCTGCTCTCGGGACCGGCGGGCAGGGCCCTGTAGTGCAGGAAGGGCCCGTTCTGCCGCTCTCGGGACCGGCGGGCAGGGCCCTGTAGTGCAGGAAGGGTCCGTTCTGCTGCTCTCGGGACCGGCGGGCAGGGCCCTGTAGTGCAGGAAGGGCCCGTTCTGCTGCTCTCGGGACCGGCGGGCAGGGCCCTGTAGTGCAGGAAGGGCCCGTTCTGCTGCTCTCGGGACCGGCGGGCAGGGCCCTGTAGTGCAGGAAGGGCCCGTTCTGCCGCTCTCGGGACCGGCGGGCAGGGCCCTGTAGTGCAGGAAGGGTCCGTTCTGCTGCTCTCGGGACCGGCGGGCAGGGCCCGTTCTGCCGCTCTCGGGACCGGCCGGTGGGCAGGGCCCTGTAGTTCAGGAAGGGTCCGTTCTGCCGCTCTCGGAACTGGCTCCAGATGCTCCTTTCCGTCTGGGCCCACGCGGGTAAGGTTGCTCCTCTGGCAGAGCCCTCTGTGGGCAGGCACATTCTGCCCCGGGTTTTAGCTCAGCAGGCCGGGGCCAAGCCAGAGCACCGGCCCAAGCAAGCAGCCCTGTGAAAGGAAACTTAGGGCTGCCTCTAGAGAGCAGGAGCTTCTCTCCCAGGTATCCCGGAGAGCAGCCCTTGGAGAGGCCAGCAGGGTAAAGCCCAGCACTAAATCCCACTCCCCCGGGTTCCCCTATAAAGGGCCTGCTCCTTACCTGCTCTCCGGCTTCAGAGGGGCACTGGTGTCAGTGACCGGCTCCTGCCTGCTGTCGGCTTTCCTGGGGTGCTAGGGAGAAGCGCTACGGCCTGCAGCTAGCAGTGTCCTTATGCCAGCCTAAGTGGAGCCATGCTGCCCCATGCTCGAGGGCTCCCCGTAGCCACTCTTCCCCGTGTACACTTTGAAATGCAAGACCCTAGTCCTCACTGTGCAGTGAAAGGGCTCCGGTGACTAGGGCACAAGTCCCTTCAGCCCCCTGGAGGCAACACAAATTACTGGGTCTGGGCAGCACCTGGCCCAATGGGGCCTAATCATGTTTGAGCCCAGGTGCTACCCTAACAAGTGTTCAGCCCCCCCCCCCCCCCTCGTGGCCCATCTCAGCACATCTGGGTTCTTGACATTAGTATTCAGCGCAGGGCGGATGCTTAGGGGCACCCTGGGGTTGGCAAAGCCCCATTTAATGGTAGTGAGGTTCGCCGCTCCGTGCCTGCTGGAGCTTACCAGAGAAAGTTCGGACCTAGAAACAAATCAGATGCTTGGCCATCAAAGACATTGATGCCTCGCAGCTACATATGCTCTAAGCATTATCGGCAGAGGGGCTTTCGGTCTTGTAGTGCCGCTTATTGAGCACGCGGGAAGGTGTGCACCGGGCTGCTTGGGGAATCGGGGTTTTGGGGTTATTTATGGCAACAGCATGTGGCAAGTGGGGAGGGTGAATTAGCAAATGTTACAGCACAATCTTTGCAGAACGATGTACTTTGCAATGGCTGTTGTGCAACTCAACCAGCTGGTGCAGTGGCCCTGTAAGGCCACACCCACAGACCAGGGACACGTCCCAACTCCTGTGGCAATAAAGTGCTGTCTTGACACAATTGAACCTGCGGGCTCCTCTTCCCTTTACAAGCCTCTTCTCCCACAATCACAGAAGGGTCTTTTGTAGCAGCACTTTACAAGTTACTGGCGCTGGCCTCAGTTTCCCTCTCTATAAACCAGGCTGGTACTTACCCCCCTGTGGCAGTGTCTTATAGTCCTTACATTACACATGCTTCCTGGCCTGGAGCAGGGCTGAAAAACAACAGGCGCCCTCTCGTGACGGATGGGGGCAGACCCGCATTGCGCAGGGTTCAAGTGTGACTAGTACTGAGGCTGGGCAGGTTTAAATACTTGCTCTTAAGAAAGGTGGGCAAAGGGGAGTCCCTGGCACAAAGATAGGGTGCAGCATTGGGTGGATAAGCAAGCCACTGCAGGGTCAGTAACGCAGACCCTGGGCTGGTTCCTTAGTCTAGCTGGGGGGTTGATTTTATTGCGAGGTCCATGTAGTGCCAAGAGCATGGCCAGCGAGTTTCCAAGGTGGACAGGCCTACAGTTAAAATATCCCCCCCCCCCACCCCTTAGAGAGCCCCGACTGTCAGCTGCCCTGAAGTCAGGCCCCTTTCGTGTGGCTCCTACTAGACACCCCACCCTGGGCCTGCACGTGCTCCATGTTTGCCCCTTCCCCTCTTGAACCTGGCCACTGAGGTTTTTGGAAACACAAGCACCTGCTTCCATATTTAGACAGCTAGTGCAGTGGGCTGCTTTGCAGGGTGCAGCTTGAGCCAGCGAGGTCCCGCAGAAAAGCAGGGCCAGCCTAGGCACTCAGCAGGAACGCGCCTACTTTCCCCTGTCCCTGCTGCCACTCTCCGTGCATTGCGTTCACCACACAATCACCTGGTTTAGCTTTCAGGCTTAAGCGAGGGTCTGGCCTCGAGCACAACACTGGAGCAGTGAAAGCACACTCAGAATGGGCACAGTGACAATAGGCCAGGGACACAAGAACAGCCCGGCCAGAGGAGAAACCGGCCTTTGCCTGCCCAGCATTGGCCTTCAGGCCCCTTACCTGCGCGCTGCAGGAGAGCTGGGCAAAGTCCTTTGACCAGAACGTTGTTTTGGGAGGGAAAAACGGCAAAGGCCGGGGATGCCGATTTCCCCACCTTGTTTCAGTTGAAAAAAAACGTTAAAAAAATGAAATGTTTTGATTGGACACAAGATGTCATGTTGCAGCATCCTTTATTTGGAACATGAAAGTGATAAATGCTCACAAGCCGCCGTGTTTCACAAGCCACCGTGTTTCATTTCCCCCCCCACACACACTTTTTAATTCACCAAAAGTTTCATTTCTGGTTCGACCAGAGGTGGCAGGGAGGTGAAACGAGCGAGTTACCCATGTCCATTCTGGAGCCTGGGCTGGCTCTGGTGTGCAGCAGCGAAGGAGCAGGCTAGAATGAAGATGCAGCACCCTGCAGCGGAAGGAGCTGGCTGGAGCATGCTCAGTCGGTGCTGCCAAGGAGGCTGGAAGGCCCTGGGCTTCCTGCTGCCGAATGGGAGGCGCAGGGGACAAAGCGAACCCCTCTGCTGCGGGGCGCTCGGTGTCTCGCTGCCCGTGCCCTGCTAAGTGGAACCAGGGCTGGGCCTTTCTAGGCCTGTTCTGGAGACTGGCACAACCTGGCGTCCCCTGCAGCAGAAGGGCTCTTCTAGAGACGGGCGTAGGCTTAGGACAGATGTTCTGGTTCCAAGTATGCTTGGAACCAAAGGAGAGCTGGAACATTTGCTCCCACCCGGGGCTCCACTGCCTCGCCTCCCATGAACGATAACGATCCAACCCTCTCGGGCCTTGCAAAAATGGGGGGGGCCCCTCTGGTTCCCTATTATGAAAAAATGAGAGCAGCTGTGAAGCTGAGCACCCCACAAAGAGTCCAGCAAAGTTCAGACTCCATCCCTGGGGTCCCAGCAGCTCCATCCAGGCGGGACTCCTGAGTTCTACTCCCAACTCTGCCACCAACCAGCTGCATGAGGTTAAGCCAGCCACTTCCTCCTTTATGCCTCAGTTTCCCCATCCACTCCAGGGGAATGCCATCAGCCTGATTGCAGCATGCAGTTTGGCTGTACATAAGGTACTTTCCAAGGGAGGGCAACGGGCTTAGCCCGGAGCAGGGAGCAAAAGAAACAGGGACATACTGTTGCCTTCCAGCCGGCCTGACTGACTCATGCCTCCGCGTCACCTTTGCCATGTCTAATAAACTTTGCATTGTGTTTCCAAACACAGCCCAGCTTTAATCCCGGCAAGGAACAGCACCCGGCACTCCAGAGACCCGGCCCCTTTTATTTGCGAGCCCCAGCTGTAAACAAGCTACCCTGGCCAGCTCGCTGCGTCCTGCCTCGAGGACATGCGATGCCATGAAAGGCAAGAGCCCCGGATGCTGGCGCTCAGTCAGCTGGAGGAGCTGCACGCTGCCCAAAGAGCACGTCAGGTCAAGTCCTGAAAAGTCCCCCCTTCCTCATTGAGGGGCTGCCCGCCCCCCGCCCCTGGGTGCAGTGAGGGGTCCCACTCACCCTCCCTTCGCCGGGCGGGGGAAACGGGCTTGCGGGCACCGCCCTCGGGAAGGCTGCATGGGGACAGGGAACGGGCGGACCAGCGACCAAACCTCGGGGCTGGCACGTGTCTCTGAAGGCTGCTGAACCCAAGACCGTGCGGGAGAACGGTGAGAGGGCAGGATTTCAGCAGCAGCTCGCGGGACGCGAGTGACACCTCTTCAACCGTAGCCCAGTGGGGTTCCCCTGAGATGGACAGAGGGTTTGCTACTGACACCCAGCAGCCTAGCACTAGGGTGGGGAACCTACGTTCCGGGAGCTGCACCGAGGCGTAGGGCTCCCCCGAAGCATTGGGGAGCCTGCCGAGCTAGAGCACATACAATCTACTAGGCTGCCCGCCCCCCCAGGTGCTGGTGCGTGAGGGGAACATGGGGAGCGTCTGTCTCCCTAGTCGGGGGCCACGTCAGTGAAGGGTCGGTTTGATTTTTTGCCTCTCACCAGTGTGTGGCCCCCCGGCTGATTTTCCTATGGGTCAGCGGCCTCCGGTCCCCGCCCCTGCCCTAGGAAAGGGTGGAAGCAGCCACCTAGCAGATCCTAGCAAATGAGCCCAGTACTGGGAGCTGGGCTCCGCGGGGCTGTTCTTTGCCCCCCCTTTGCTTTGGGGCCGCGGGCCCGCCGGTGCCCATTTCCCCGTAGCAGCCCCCCAGGGGGGCGGGGCGCCGCCGGCACCGCTCGCCCGCGTCAGTAGCTGCGAACTGGGACGACAGCGGCAGAGCTGAGCCGCTGGAGGACGCGACTTCGCAAGCTGCTCTCCTCGATCTTCCACCACCACAGGCTCCCTCTACGCAGCTCGGGCGGCGTCTCCCCGGCGGCCTGGCCAGCCCCCGTCACCGCCAGCAGCACATTGAAGCAAACGCCGTCGGTCTGCCCGGCACTCCTGCCCTGGTGCTGCACCCCCAGAACCCCGTGGGCCTGCACAGCCGGGTGGGGGAGCAGGCAGTGCTCCTGCAGCAGCTGAGCGGCCGCCGCCAGCAGGCTGGGCTGGATTTGGCCAGGGGAGGCAGTGCATGCGCACACCGGCAAGTGGGGGGCCCCCGCAGTGCTCAGCAGCACCCACAAGTCACCGGCCTCATTGGCGAACGCAGCCAGGAGCCGCTGGCAGACCAGGGCACAGGGCATCTCCTCCGGCAAGGTGGCTGGGTGGGACGGACTGTCTCGGTACCGCACGGCGAGCTCCATGAGGGGCAGGATGTCCCGGGCTCGCAGAGGAAGGGCCGGAGATTCTCGGTCCCACCACCGGGCTTGCAGGGATTCAGCATCCGCATTCTGGGGCGTCTTCAAGGTCCCGCCTAGGCAGAGAACAGACAACGTCCAGCATGGAGCTGAGCTCCTTGCACGCTGAGCGACCCAGGCAGCCAGGCCCGGGGCTTGGAAGGGGGTGGCGGGATTGTTACGTGTCTGCAGATCACTGGGTGCTGGGGGAGGGAGGAACCCAGCAGTTAAGGGAGATGCTTAGCAGGTAACTGGTTAACAGGTTTCCCGTTCGCATCCCTAGTTTAAAACATCCTTGGCTGCCCCTCCATCTTCCCTACAAAAGGTCGTAGTGCCAAGGCCGGAGCCGGGAAACACGGACTCCTCCTCTGAGCTAGCAGGGCTGTAATTGACGAGCAGCGGACCAGGCTAGCAGCACGGGCCCTGCTGTGCTCACTACCACCAAAAGCTGCCACTCCCCCCACCCAGCCCCCATCTGCCCTGCAGCCCCCCCCCCACCCAGAAGCAATGACGCAGCCCCATCAGAAGCGGCTTACGGGGGCAGGGGCGGGGCAAGGAGAAGGCCTTGCAGGCGCCTTCCCTTTTCGTTGTGCTCCGAGCTGAAGCCAGAGGGCCAGGCGCAGCCCCACATGGACACTCCTTTGGCCTGCTCCAGGGGACAGCCAGGAGGCTTCAGCCCCACGCTCAGGGGCCGAGCTTGTTGCCTGCAGCCCTCCCCCATTTTAGCCCCCAAGCCCCACAGGGGGAGGGGGGGGGGGGAGAAGCACCAGTTGGCCGTGCAAGGAAGACGAAGCGAATCCAGACAGGGCCTCTCTCCTCCACGGCCAGCAGGGTGAGGAGCTCGCACTCCAGGCCCGTCTCCTCCTTCACCTCCCGCTTTGTGGCCTCCACGATGGTCTCGTTGGGCTCCATCCGCCCGGCAGGCAGGTACCACGTCCCGTAGCACTCCTGCTTGGCCTCCTGCATCATCAGCACCTCGTTCTGGGAGCCAGGGAAAAATCCAGGTCACACCACCAGCCCCCGGGCCAGCGCTGCGACCCCACGTAGTCAGTTAACAGGCTGAATGTTGGGTTAACCGGATAACCGGTAAGTTAACTGATTCATCGGGATTTTACATCCCCCTGCCGAACATCTGCCCCCAAACACTTTGGGCTAGCACCTGACAACTAGAATGTGAAACTGGTTAGAAAAGGAGTGAAACCAGGTGCATTGTCATCATGAGGTATTGTTTCTTAGCACCAATGGGCTGGAGAGGCCGTTAGGTTTGGCCCGTAGCACCATGCTCGCTAGTGGAGATGCCGATTATCCTGGCAAAAAACGTGCTTTTGCTTGCACAGTGTTTGCTGTCAGCAAAAGAAGGCAAAAGGACTCGTTTGACCAGGATAATCTGCATTTACATTAGGGCGTCTGCCCACAGAGAAATGCTGCAAAAACCAAGGTGAATAAAATTATTGATTAGAAAAATAAAATGAAAAAAATCATACATTTAAATGAGATTTTAACTTAAACACGTTTCTTTTTAACGATAAACCTCAATAAAAAATGTACTTTGAAATTATGATGACCTAAAATAAAAGACCTAGTCTTACTATGCTCATAAAAAAATCAATTAAATTAAAAACCGCATTAGGTATTACAAGTTTGCTGCCATGCTTTAAAACAAAGTCAAACTACGGAAAGTCATTGGTTAAGCACCTGCAACCAGAGTCTGCTGATGTACTAACCCAGCTTTTGATAATCTTTAAATAAAATTGAAAATAAGTCATTGACTACAGTTCAAAGTTTAAAGTGAAGAAACCAACCAGGAGTGCTAAGAGTATGACAACTTCTTTTCCCCTATCCAATCTAGGAATACACATTAGGTGTGCAGATGAAAGCTATGAGTTCAAAAGGACCCGAAAAAGATCACTTCGGTTAATTAACAGATACTCCTTTGTTCACTAAATTAGCTGGTTTGAAATACAAAATTATGTTTTGATAATCTCCCCCCCCCATTCTGTAACCAACTCATTTAAAGAAGTTTTATTTAACTAACCAAAAAAATTAGAAAATGCTTTTTTGTGTGTTTGTACTTGAATTCCAATTTCTGTCCAAACAGAGCGTGACACAAATCACAAGCAACCAAACCAAATCAACTGGGACAACATTTCTAATCTTTCTTGATGTGAGGGACCGGCTTGCTGCCTCCCTCATCTGTACCTGGGAGATCTCGGGGATCGGCCTCAGTTGTTGAAAAACACTTTCTAGTACAATAGAACCTCAGTGTTGACTACGCACCTCATTTGGAACTTGAATACACAGACAGCAGCAGAGAGAGAAACAAATAAAAAAGCAACCCCAGTATGGTACTGAGTTAAACATCAACCACTACAAAGATAAAGAACACTTTTAAAAAGATTTGACAAAGGAAATGTGTCTTTGCTGGTTTCATTTAAGCTACAATGGTTAAAAGCAGCATTTTTCTTCAGCACAGTAAAGTTCCATAGATGTATGAAGTCAATGTTCAGTTGAAAAGAATTAAGAATTTCAATAATGGTATTAGCGCTGTCAAGAGATTTAAAAAAATTAATCACGATTAAGTGCGCTGTTAAACAATAATAAGACTCCAGCTGACCCAGGGCTCCGTGGTGTGCTGCCCCTTTGAAATGCCGCTGTGGCGTTTCAAAGGGGCATTTAAAGGGGCAGCACCATGGGAGTCCAGGATCAGCTGGAATCCCCAGCTGACCCCGGGCTTCATGCAGTGCTGCCCCTTTGAAACTCTGTGGCAGTTTTTCAAAGGGTCAGCGCCGCACAGCTGATTGTGGGCTCTGCTCAGCGCTGCCCCTTTGAAATGCTGGGGCATTTCAAAGAGGCAGTGCCACACAGCTTATCCTGGGCGCCACTCATACTGCCCCTTTGAAACGCAGCCCAGCTCCGCTTTGGCTGCCCCTTTGAAAACCATGGCGATGTTTCAAAGGGACAGCGCCGTGGAAACTCATAGACTCATAGACTTTAAGGTCAGAAGGGACCATTATGATCATCTAGTCTGACCCCCCGCACAATGCAGGCCGCAGAATTTCACCCACCCACTCCTAGAATAATCCTCACCCCTATCTCTCAGATATTGAAGCCTTCAAATAGTTTGAAGACCCCAAGATGCAGAGAATCCTCCAGCTGTGATCTGTACCCCATGCTACAGAGGAAGGCGAAAAACCTCCAGGGCCTCTGCCAATCTACCCTGGAGGAAAATTCCTTCCCGACCCCAAATATGGCGATCAGCTAAACCCTGAGCATGTGGGCAAGACTCCCCAGCCAGACACCCAGAAAGTTCTCTATAGTAACCCCTATCATCCCTCCATTGACCTATTTACCACTGATAATGACTAGTCAATTAGTTACCAAGACCATGTTATCTTGTCAAACCATCCCCTTCATAAACCCATCTAGTTTAATTTTGAAGCCAGGTAGATCTTTTGCCCCCACTACTTCCCTTGGAAGGCCATTCCAGAACCTCACTCCTCTAATGGTTAGAAACCTTCGTCTAATCTCAAGTCTAAACTTCCTACTAGCCAGCTTATATCCATTTGTTCTTGTGTCCACATTGGTATTAAGTTTAAATAATTCCTCTCCCTCCCTAGTATTTATCCCTCTAATATATTTAAAGAGTGCAATCAAATCCCCCCTCAGCCTTCTTTTGGTTAAGGTAAACAAGCCAAGCTCCCTGAGTCTCCTTTCATAAGACAGGTTCTCCGTTCCTCGGATCATCCTAGTGGCCCTTCTTTGTACCTGTTCTAATTTGAATTCATCCTTCTTAAACATGGGAGACCAGAACTGCACACAGTATTCCAAATGAGGTCTCACCAATGCCTTGTATAATGGCACTAACACCTCCTTATCCCTACTGGAAATACCTCGCCTAATACATCCCAAGACCATATTAGCCTTTTTCACAGCCATGTCACAGTGGCGGCTCATAGTCATCCTATAATCAACCAGGACTCCGAGGTCCTTCTCCTCCTCCGTTACTTCCAACTGATGTGTCCCCAGCTTATAACTAAAATTCTTGTTATTAATCCCTACATGCATAACCTTACACTTCTCACTGTTAAATTTCATCCTGTTGCTATCACTCCAATTTACAAGGTCATCCAGATCTTTCTGTATGATATCCCGATCCTTTTCTGAATTAGCAATACCTCCCAACTTTGTGTCATCTGCAAATTTTATCAGGACACTTCCACTTTTGGTGCCAAGGTCAGCAATAAAAAGATTAAATAAAATTGGCCCCAAAACTGATCCCTGAGGAACTCCGCTAGTAACCTTCCTCCAACCTGACAGTTCCCCTTTCAATATGACCCGCTGTAGTCTCCCCTTTAACCAGTTGCTTATCCACCTCTCAACTTTCATATTAATCCCTATTTTTTCCAATTTAACCAATAATTCCCCATGTGGTACTGTATCAAATGCCTTACTAAAATCGAGGTAGATTAGATCCACTGCATTTCCTTTATCTAAAAAATCTGTTACTTTCTCAAAAAAAGAGATCAGATTGGTTTGGCACGATCTACCTTTTGTAAAACCATGTTGCAACTTATCCCAATTGCCATTAACCTCAATGTCTCTAACTACTTTCTCCTTCAAAATTTTTTCCAAGATCTTGCATGCTACAGATATCAAACTAACAGGCCTATAGTTACCCGGGTCACTTTTTTTTCCTCTCTTAAAAATAGGAACTATATTAGCAATTCTCCAATCAAATGGTACAACCCCTGAGTTTAGAGATTTATTAAAAATTTTTGCTAATGGACCTGCAATTTCATGTGCCAGTTCCTTTAATATTCTTGGATGAAGATTATCTGGGCCGCCCGATTTACTCCCATTAAGCTGTTCAAGTTTGGCTTTTACCTCAGATATGGTAATATCTACCTCTATATCCTTAGTCCCATTTGTTATATTACCATTATCCCTAAGCTCTTCACTAGCCTCATTAAAGACTGAAGCAAAGTATTTGTTTAGATATTGGGCCATTCCTAGATTATCCTTAACCTCCACTCCATCCTTAGTAATTAGCGGTCCTACTTCTTCTTTTTTTGTTTTTTTCCTATTTATATGGCTATAAAACCTTTTACTATTGATTTTAATTCCCTTTGCAAGGTCCAACTCTACCTGCCTTTTAGCCTCTCTCACTTTGTCCCTACATGCTCTAACCTCAATAAGGTAACTTTCTTTACTTATCCCTCCCATCTTCCACTCCTTATATGCTTTCTGCTTTTTCATAATCACCTCTCTGAGATGCTTGCTCATCCAGCTTGGTCTAACACACCTGCCTATAATTTTTTTCCCTTTTCTTGGGATACAGGCTTCTGACAATTTCTGCAACTTTAACTTAAAATAATCCCAGGCCTCCTCCACCTCAAAATCCATAATTTCTTTAGTCCAATCAACTTCCCTAACTAATTTCCTTAATTTATTAAAGTTAGCCCTTTTGAAATCAAAAACCCTAGTCTCAGATTTATTTTTGTTTATCCTTCCATTCAATTTGAACTGTATTAGCTCATGATCACTCGAGCCAAGATTATCCCCTACAACCATTTCATCTATGAGGTCCTCGCTACTCACCAAAACCAAATCTAAAATAGCATCCCCCCTTGTAGGTTCAGCAACTACTTGATGAAGGAATTCATCAGCTATCACTTCTAGGAATCTCTGAGCCCTATTATTATTACTAGCACTTATTCTCCAATCTATATCTGGAAAGTTGAAATCTCCCATGATTATGCAGTTTCCACGAGTATTTACTTCATTAAAAACATTAAAGAGGTCTCTATCCATATCCAGAGTGGATCCTGGTGGTCTATAACACACCCCAAGCACTATCCCAGGGGAGGATCTGATAGTTTTCTTCCCCAATGTGATTTTTGCCCAAACAGACTCTGTCTTCTCCATTCCATCACTTTTTATTTCTTTACAATCTACCTCATCTTTGATATACAATGCGACTCCACCACCTTTACCCTTATTTCTGTCTTTCCTAAACAGCACATACCCTTCAATACCTGTACTCCAATCATGCCTAGTATTCCACCATGTTTCTGTTATTCCTATAATATCTGGTTTCACTTCCTGGACCATTAACTCTAGTTCCTCCATTTTGTTACCCAGGCTCCTCGCATTGGTGTACAAACATCTTAATTTTTGCTGTTTGGCCTCACTCACATTCTTTACCCAATTTGGCACGGACGTTGTACCTCCAATATGACCTATTAAACTAGTATCCACCCTACCCTTCCTCATGTACATTCTCCTACCCCCAGCTATATCCTTTACTTCATTTGCCTCCCCCTCAGTGTTCAAATCTGGCGTAGAGATTACCTGAACATCTCCCAACCATCTCCCCCAAATTCCTAGTTTAAAGCTCTCTTTATCAGTTGAGCCAACCTCCATCCTAGAAGTCTATTTCCCTCCCTACTTAGGTGAAGTCCATCCCGAGAGAACAGTCCTCTGTCCATAAATGCCTCCCAGTGGCCATACATCCCAAAGCCCTCCTTATAGCACCACTGCCTAAGCCAACTATTGATCATCATTATCCTGTCACATCTTAGTTGCCCTTCTCTAGGAACAGGCAGGATGCCACTAAAGATCACCTGAGCCTCAATTTCCTTAAGCATCCTCCCTAGCCTAGCATAGTCGCCCTTAATTCGTTCCAGCGAAAATCTAGCCGTATCATTTGTTCCTACATGAAAGATGATCAACGGATTCCTTCCTGCTCCCTTAATAATACTCTTCAACCTCAGTTCCACATCCCGTATCTTAGCACCTGGCAGACAACACACCCTTCTATTCTCTGGGTCAGCTCTGGTTACAGGCCTATCTATTCTTCTCAATAAGGAGTCCCCAATCACATAGACCTGCCTTTTCCTAAACACCTGCGATTAATGCATGTTTAAACAATTAACGCGTTAATTCTGCCCTGCTTTAATCACAGGCATTAATGCGTGTTAACTGACAACCCTAAAAGGTATGTTAAGCTACAGAATTGTTAAAACAAATATTCTCCAGGGTAGCAGAACGAATCATTTTTATTTAAAGACTGTATTTAGTTGCAAATCAATGTTTTCATCTTCACCAACCAATGAGACTCAACCTTTTGTTAGGAAAGTAACTAAAACATACAAATGCACAATCACATTAAAATCTATTCTTTAAATCAAGGTTTCCTGCTTACTCATTTGAAACAACCCATCCCAGCCAAAAAAAAGAAATTACACCTCTAGCAGATGACACTATACCAGCAAAAGTTACTAGTGTAGTGCCTTGGTTGTTGGAGCTTTGTTTGATTTAGTTATTAGTAACACAGGCAAGGAAGTTGGGTCTCACTCCATGTTCTGCTACTGACCCACTGTGATGTTGGGCACATCATCTCACTTCTCTGTGCACCTCGGTTTCCCCAGAGGTAATGTGCAGAGAATACTTCCCTCACCTTTGTAAAAGTGCCTTGAAACAAAGTGCTAGTTAATTTAAAAACACAGGCCAAGATTTCCAAGAGTGGCCAGTGATTCTGGGGACCCAAACTGAGACAGCTTGAAAGGAGCCGGATGTGCAGCACTTTCTGGACTGTGGACGCTCACCCTGCAGCGACTCAATGCCACAGTGATGGGCACCATAGGAAAACCCCAAGTAGTAGCTAGCGCCATGGGGCTCTCTCACCTGGTCGTTAAGCAGGACGGCCAAAACGATGTAGCAGACGGTCTTCCGCACTCTGACCGGGTGAGCGGGCAGGGGGGCAGAGTCGTACCGCTCCTGCACCTCCCAGCCTCTGCCACTCAGCACGGCGTCCAGCTCCTCTGCCGGAGCCCCAGAGGCCATGGCTGCAACACCCCAAACCCCCCAACGGGTCAGACACCCAACAGGAGGGACCAGGGGGCTGTGGGGACAGGGGAGCATGGTGACCCGAGAGCCCTAGAAATGGGGGGGGAGACCCAAGGGTTACAGAGAGCAGCATGCTGGGGGGGGGCAGCTGTCTTCCCGCACCCCAATATTCCACACCAGGGAAGGGGGTCATGGAGGGGGCAGGAGGAGCAAAGGCTCCAGCACACTGGGGCCAGCTGGGATGGGGGGAGGTTTGATCCCCAAACAGCCCCGCCCCCTCGCACCCCCCCCCCCACCTCTCTTGGGGGTCAGCAAGAAAAGGGGGGGGGCTCTGAGAGCTGGGGCTTAAGGGGCAGGAACAGCCTCCTCGGAGCTGGGAGACATGGGGGGGCTGGGAGCTGGGGACCCCCCCCCAGAGCTGGGGAGACAATGGGGGGGCTGGGAGCTGGGGACCCCCCCAGAGCTGGGGAGACAATGGGGGGGCTGGGAGCTGGGGACCCCCCCCAGAGCTGGGGAGACAATGGGGGGGCTGGGAGCTGGGGACCCCCCCCAGAGCTGGGGAGACAATGGGGGGGCTGGGAGCTGGGGACCCCCCCCAGAGCTGGGGAGACAATGGGGGGGCTGGGAGCTGGGAACCCCCCCCAGAGCTGGGGAGACAATGGGGGGGCTGGGAGCTGGGGACCCCCCCCAGAGCTGGGGAGACAATGGGGAGGGCTGGGGGACCTCGAGGGCTGGGAGCTGGGGGGCCCCGGGGCAGGGGGGCGGGGCGGGGCGGGGGCCGGGCCCCGGGAACTTAGGCAGGAGGAGTCAGGAGCCCCCCTCGCTCCCCCCCACTTACTCCACTTTCCCCGGCGACCTCCGCTCCCTTCCCCTCCCACCCCGGAAGAGGCTGGCAACGTTCAGCTGCCATTGGCCGGCTGGGGCCCGCTCCTCCCCTTCCATTGGGCAGGAGGGTTGTCACTCAGCCGGCCAGGCGGGGAGGTGGAACCTCTTCTTAAAGGGGCCGCGTCCCCCGTTTCCCCTCCCCCCCCTCCCCAAGGGCTCGTGATGTCCTCCTCTGGGCGCCTCCGTAGCGACGGGGGCAGTGCTAGCTCCCCCCGGGGTATTGGGGGGGCAATGCCAGCCTCTCCCGAGGTATGGGGGGGCAGTGCCATCCCCCGGGGCATTGGGGGCAGTGCCATCCCCCCGGGGTATGGGGGGGCAATGCCAGCCCCTCCCGGGGCATTGGGGGGCAGTGCGATCCCCCCGGGGTATTGGGGGGGCAATGCCAGCCCCTCCCGGGGTATGGGGGGCAGTGCCACCCCCCCGGGGTATTGGGGGGGCAATGCCATCCCCCCCGGGGCATTGGGGGGCAGTGCCATCCCCCCGGGGTATGGGGGGCAGTGCCATCCCCCCCCCGGGGTATTGGGGGGGCAATGCCAGCCCCTCCCGGGGTATGGGGGGCAGTGCCATCCCCCCCGGGGCATTGGGGGGCAGTGCCACCCCCCCGGGGCATTGGGGGGCAGTGCGATCCCCCGGGGTATTGGGGGGGCAATGCCATCCCCCCGGGGCATTGGGGGGCAGTGCCAGCCACTCTTGGGGCTCAGCCCCATGGCGTGGGGACCAGCGGTAAAAGTCACATCACATCCCGGGTCCCTGCCCGCTCTGTCAGTAGCTGCCTGCGCCCCGGGCCCCCCCTCCCCCCGACCGTCACCTCTGGTGGGGACAGGGAGGTTCCCCAGGGCAGGGCCTGCAGGAGCAGCAATCACTCCACCCTCCGCTCAGCCTCCTTGCCCTCCTCCCTGGGCACCTTTCCCTGGGCTCTCCCTGGCCACCCCCGGCCTGGCTGCAGCATCGTGCCAGTGTCGGCATCGGTCCAGGCAGACAGTGGGTGAACCAGGGCCTAGTAGCATCTCCCCCACACCAAAAACATCCCTCCTGCCTGCCGCTCACCCCTGCCAGGACACAGAGCCCTGGGGCTTGTGGGCGAAGCCAGGGATCGCCTAGGCAGGGACAGGGTACCAGCCCCCCATCTGTCCCAGATAAATGGCAGATTGGGGCTATTGGCTCCCCCACCTCCCAAGCCCCCCACCTTCCCCAATTCAATCAACACTCCCCAGCGTGTCTTGCCAAGAGCTTTATTGAGGCGTCCCCCTTTTAACACTGATTGTCAGGGCTCAGGATGAAATCCACCCTACGTGCCACCTGCCCCCAGCGCACCGGGCTGCCCTAGCCCCAAGCATGGCTCTCAGCAGCCTGCCAGCGCTTTGCCCCCAGAGCCAAGGGGCACCTGGCAGCTGGAGTCCCAGCCCAGAGAGGAAGCTGGCATTAGACCCAGGGTGGCCGCCGGAGGGTTTGTTCTGGGCTGGGAAGGGGGCATGAGGGAGGGCGAGCACCGAGGTGAGTGAGGAGAGATGGGGGAGAGGAAAGACATGGAGAGAGAGTCAGGAAGGGGAGAGGCAGGCAGCCCGTGCCAAGCGCACCGGGGACAGAAATGTGGTGGGAGATGGGTTATGCGGGCCACGCTGGGGACGGAAATGAGAAGGGGGCTGGAGCACACGACTTAGGCGAGGCGAAGGGATTTGGGCTTGTTTAGCCTACAGAAGAGAAGAGGGAGGGGGGATTTGATGGCAGCCTTTAACTCTCTGAAGGGGGTTCCAAAGAGGATGGAGAGAGGCTGTTCTCAGTGGGGGCAGATGGCAGAACAAGGAGCAATATGGGCTAAGTTGCCGTAGGGGAGGTCTAGGTCAGATAGTAGGAAAAACTCTTTCCCCAGGAGGGTGGGGAAGCGCTGGGATGGGTTCCCTAGGGAGGGGGCGGAATCTCCATCCCTAGAGGTTTCTAAGTCCAAGCTTGACCAAGCCCTGGCTGGGATGATTGAGTCGGGGTTGGCCCTGCTTTGGGCAGGGGGCTGGACTCAGTGACCTCCTGAGGTCTCTGGCAGCCCTGGGAGTCTATGAGAACAGCAGCTGTCTCTGTTTTCCAGGTGCATGATGGCCGTGGGGCGTGTGTGAGGTGTCCCCCCCCCCTTCCCACTGAGGCAGCATACTCATAATGGGGGGGGGGGGAGGGAAAGGAGCTCCATCTTCGAGCCAGGCTGCCTACCCCGGTCAGCGACTTGCTGGGAGAGCTAGAGGACAATGCTGGGGGAGAAGGGGGGAGCGCTGTGCAGCCAAGCCCATAAACGCCTATAACGTCCTCGAGCTCTGAGATCGAGAGGGGACCTGGAATGTGTGTCTGAGTCCCAGCATGGGGCCAGCTCTGCTGGGACAGCAAAGTCCGTGAAGCAGGGACTGGCTTTGTGGCTGGTTTCCGCACCACGTAGCCCAGTGGGGGCCTGACCCACGCTCCCTCTCATTTTTTCCATCCATGTGCGGAATAAATGTTGTTCCGTGCACCGAGGCACGTGCGGAGGTGCTCCGTAGGTAGAAACACAGGCTGCTGGCTGGGGGCGCTCTGCTAATCAGCTGGGCGGCATTGGAATCTCACCTGGGCGGCTGCCCAAGCACTCAGCTTACAGGGAACACTGGTCCTGAGCCAGGACTGGCTCCTAGGCACTAGGGGAACACCATCAATCATGAGTGGGAACTGGCCTGAGCCCCATCAAACTCATGGCACTGACTAGCTGCGGTTGGGGAAGGGGTTCCACGCAGGGCTGGGTTTGACATATCCACCTCGTAGGAGAAGCTCCCTGAACCCTAACCCCCCCTCCCCCCCCCAATGCCTGGAGCCGGGAGAGTTTCGGAGGCTTTTTGCTCACTTAAAGGGTGTCTTTGTCTCCTGGAAAAAGGGAAATAGCTGGCCTCCCACCCAGAGTCACAAGCGACGGGAGAGGCCTGTGGAAAGCAGGGGGGAGCGTGTGGCCCAGCCAAGCGGAGCAGCGCCCTGGCCCAAGCAGGGCAGCGTTCAGCTGGCCAGCAGCCAACCGGAGCATCTGGTCTAAACTTACCCCAGCGCCTCACTTGACAGGGTCTAATTCACAGCAGCCTGAAATGACCGGCTCTTAATCTGCGGGGATTGGCTGCTTGATCCCTCCCTGACCCTGCCTGGCCAGCTAAGCTCTCAGCTCTCACCCATCTGCAGGGCGGAGCTGGGGCCGTTTATTTTAGCTGGCGGGCTGCGGCCCAGCGGGTGCGGAGGAGCCGCAGCGCCTGACTTGCAGGCGGAGTCGAGTGCTGGAAGGAGCCCTGGAGTGGCCTGCAAGAACAGGGAGGAGAGACGGGATTCCCCCATTCTCTCTGAGCTCCCAAAGGCTGTGAGTCATCTCCTGGCTTGGCAGATGGGAAACAAACCACGGACAGGGCAGCCAGGCGAGGCTCTGTGAAGCATTGGCCAGGGGCTTCCTGTCCGGCCCAGCAGACGGGGAAATCTGACATGGCCCCCGGGCCAGCCCTTCCGGGTCCAAGATCTCCAAGTGCTTCGCAGACATCAGTGGGCTCGCCCTCCGGGAGGCTGCTCAGGATTGCTGACCCCACCCAGTCAGGGAGAGATGGGACCAGAGCCTGGAGCTTCTGACTCCGAGCCCAACCCCGGCTCTGCTCACTACACAACACTCATCCCACGAGGCAGACATAGAACCCAAGCCCTGACTCCCAGGCAGGCCCCCGCTGCTCTGACCACTAGACACCGCTTCCCTCCCACAGCCCTGAGGGCCAAGCCTGTTGCTCTCGCCAGAATGCACCATCCCGTCCCAGGGGCTACCCACCGAAAGCCCCGTCTGTGACCCGGGTTCATGGCCATGGGAAACAGACCCTTGCGGGGGGCGGGGGGTGTTTTGGGCAGAGAACTGTGCTCTTTGGGGCATTGCTGTGCATAGGCCGGCTCCAAGTGTGGGCATCCCGGGGTCAGTGCAGGGACCACAGGGCAAAGCTTCTGGGTGATCTCGGCCAAACAAGCCCTGAGCCACTGGGCCCGGAACGCAGCCTGGCGCAACATCATCCAGGGACGCGCCGAATCCCGAGTCAGTGACATCAGCCGAGTCAGTGCCGGGGGTGAGGCCAGCAGACCAAGCCCAGGATGTGCGGCACCAAATACAGCCTAAGCACAGTGGTCCGCCCCACATTGGGAGGTGCAGCAAACGCCAGGCCTGTCCCCCCCAGCCCCTCTGGCGACATCTTGGCATCCTCTCACAGGGGCACCCCACACGGTGCCAACAGGCAGGAGGGCAGCCGAGCGAGTGTCATGCCCCTGCTGCCTACGAGACCAGCCCCTCGCTGCCCGGGTGGAGACCCTGATTCGGGTTAACGGGCACCGCCGCAAGCCTGGGTGGGGGAGGGAGTTCTAAGCCAACCAGCCCCATCCTGCGCCTGCGCCAGCGGAGCAGCCTCACGCCCGCCATGTCCTTCGGAAAGCGCTAAGCAGCCGCCCCGGTCCTGCGCTGGCATCGCACAGGGAACCGCCCACCCAGAGAGGCTTTTCATCCCATGGGGAGGGTGGCCCTGGTCCGTGTGGGGAGGGAGCATCTCTGCCGACTGGTGCAGCAGAGAACAGATGGGAACAGACCCTCCGGCAAGGCACGGGCGCTGCGGGAGGAGAGCGGCTCCGCTCCTTTGCCCAAGCTGGGGCTGCCCTTGTGCTGCCTGGGCATGTGACAGATAGGGAAACCGAGGCAGGGCCAGGTAGCGCAGCGGCAGCCTCCCACCCTCCGGGTGCAGAAAGAGCAGCAGCTTCCCACCTCCCCTCAAGCAGGGTCGCCAACTTTGCATTTCAGAACTAAGGGATTGGTTTCTTAGCACCCTGCCCCACCCTTCCTCCTGAGGATTAATCATTGTTATGAGCAGCACGACTGGCCTACGCTTCCCAGGGGTATCTCACTGGTTGGAGCAGCGCTCGGCAACCCCTGAGCGTGTCGCCCAGAGATGAAAAAATAAGGGACGTCCCTTGTAATAATGGACTAGGGGCAAACGTACCCCCAAGCCGCTGCCTCCTGGGGACTCCAGGCCTTGCCCCATTTCCGCTCTGGTCCCCAAGCGCCAGGGAGAGCCCAGATATATGCTCTCCTTGGGCGGTGACTTCCGAGGGCGTGAGTCCCCGCCTCCTGCCTTTGTTACGCCTGTGGGGAGGGACCACCGGTCCCACAGGCTGGGCGGCCGCTGCCCGATCTCTCCCCACTTAGCTCGCTCAGCCCCCGTGCCCAGCAATGACAGCGCAGCCCGGAGGGGCGCAGGCAGGAGAGCGGAATAAACGAGAGGGCTGCGGGGTCGCCGCTGGGGATGGTTTCTGCTGCCTGCCAAGAGAAAGCAGGTGTGGGCACCAGCAGCCTGTCGCCTTCGCCCCAGCGGCGTGGTGGGACCTGCCCCCCTCCTGCAGCCCCCAGTGAGATAGGAAAGGGGTCACACCTGGAGAGAGAGAACCCGGGGGGCTGGCTGGGAGAGCGGGGGGCTGCTCCCAATAGACAAACCCCTCAGAAATGCCCCCCTCCCACAGCTCACTGCCCCCCTAACCAAGCCCCCCACACTGGCAGGGCCCAGGATACCCACTGCCCCAGTTTTAATGCCCAGCCATGGTGTGGATTCTCAGGCAGCTGCCAGCGGGGACCAGGGAGAGGTGGGGAAGGCCGAGCGGAGATCTGGGTCTCAAACCAGCACAGCGGCATTGCCGGCTCATGGCATGGGGGGCCCCAGTGCCCGTGGTTAGACCCCTGCCCCCACTGTCCTGCCCCGAGCCACCTTCAAAGAGGAGGGCGGGTGAGAGAATTCAACAGACACCAACTCTGCAGGTGACGTCGGCTGTGTCTCCGCAGAGACTCGTCTCGGCCGTTTATTTCCTTGGCACCCCGCGGCCCCCCCTGAGAGCGTCTGCTGGGATGGCGACCTGCCAGCGTCCCTGCCGCAGCACCAGCCCCGGGGCGTGACATCACTGAAGGAAGCACCAAGCGTGACACTGCCAGGGCGGGCAGGCGCCGTCGGAGCGAGCACCGGGGTGACATCCGGCGGGCCGGGCCCTGCCGGACGAGTGCTCAGTGCAGAATGGCGGCCAGGGACACTCACGCAGCTGGCAGCCCATCCGATCCGCCGGTGGCTCCGGGCCGGGGCTGCGTGGAACATGCCAGGGGCCACGGCCCAGGACAGGCTCACAGGCGGCTCATCCCACCCTGCCTGCCCACGTCGCAGCTGCTGCCCTTCCCGGTGCTCCAGCCAGAGCCAGGCAGCGGCGGGGCCGGAGAGTGCTTGGGCACCGTTTTGTCCAGCAGACCTTCCTCTTCGGACCCTGCGCTCTGGTCATGTCAGCCTGACAGCCCCGGCCTGTCCAAGCCAGCACCAAAGAGCCACTCCCCGTCCCGACGGGCAGCTGGGGCTCCCCAGAAATCCTGAGCCCCCTTCATCTCACTTCTGTCTCCTGGAGCCCTGGTCCGAAGCCAGCCTGGCTTTCCGCGCTGCATGCCTGCTAGTGCCTTAATTGTAGCCCTGCAAGGTTCCCACTGCCTCCCGCACAGCACCGTACACCAGGCTGTCCATCTGCAAGAGAAGGGGGGTTCAGACACTGGCGCACACGCTCCTTGGGGCATCACCATCACCCCTTCCATCTCTACTGAGCACGGCAGCTCGAAGCGCGCTGCGGCACTTTGCCTGCAACGGGCCTCACTCTCCTCCCACTCCCGGCCGTGCGAAGCAGGAGGGGCGGCGCTGAAATCGATGGAGCCACGCCAGGCAAGATCAGAGATGCTGCTTCACCTCAGACCAAAATGCAGCCAGCTCTGGGGCAGAACGCAACCGCTGACGGACATCAGTGCAGCACAACAGGAAGCAAAGAGGAACCCCATTTACACCTGAAACTGCCGGGGGTTTGTAAGGAAGCAGAGTGTTGTAACCCCACTGGGCACGCCGGAGGCCAGGTTAATATTTGGATTCCTGCAAAAATCACATGGGTATCTCAGGCCCTCTCTGTTTTCAGCACCTTGAGGCCTCTAGAACCCTGGATTCAGAGCGAATCGCCAACAGCTGGTCTCTGCCATTCACGTGCTGACCAGGCTGGATTCTGCTTAGCTTGAGACAGCTGCTTAGACGGTTTTTTCCTGACCCTACCCAGCTGGGCCAGGCACCCCCTGTCCCCCGTGAGAGGTGGGAGGGGTTGTGGGGGGAGGCTCGCCCCTGACCTGCGCGTGAAGTCTCTGTGCAATGCCGGCAGGGTCTGTGGCCCGGGCCGCGAGCCGGGCCGAGCGGGCGGCGTTCTCCGGCGACAGGAATCGCTGCGTGACACTGATGGTGCTGCTAAGGCTCTGCACCTGCCAGGAGGGGGGAGGAGAGCATATGAGGGAGCCCTGAGGCAGCGCCAGAAGGAGAAGGCCCCATCCTGCCAGAAGAGAGAGTGGGTGTCCCGGCAGGGGGATGGCGCTTCCTTGAGCTTGCTGATTAATGCATGGATAAAAGGCCTCGCGCGGCCCAGGGGATAAGGCACTGGGACTTAGTGGACTGGGGTTCAATTCCCAACACTGTTGCTGGGTGACCTAGCGCAAGTCGCTGCCACGTGCCGTGCCTCAGTTTCCCCAACTGCCAAATGGCAATAATGACGCTTTGTCACATGCTTGGCACGCTCCTGGGGAAACGTGCTAGACATTACTAGAGGACTCCCTGGCTAGGGTGAAAGGGGGTAGCACCTGATCCCCAGCCCGTTGGCAAGGCAGCCACTATGAGCTAACGTGCACCAGAGCTGGGCTCCTGACCTGGTGGGGTGCGCCCGTCGGCACCAGCACGGCATCGCCCAGGAACTGCAGCAGGGTCCAGCTGCTCACACCACACTCCTCCCGCAGCCTCCGGCGCAGAGACGCATCCAGGTAGCAGCTCCCACGGCTGCTCAGATCCAGCTGCTCTCCCCCATCCTGCCCTGGGGCTTTGCACACCTGCCAGGGGAAAGGGGGCAGCTGACGTGAGATGAGTGTGGCAGGTCTCAGCTGAGAGACCCCAGGGCTGAGTGGGGCACGTGCCCACTAGATCCTGGGTGCAGTGCTAGGAACAGACGTCAGAAACCCTCTGGGAATGGACTCTGGGCACAGTCCCCCGCGAGGGTCATCAGCATGGCCAGACTGGGTCAGACCAAAGGTCCATCTAGCCCAGTGTCCCGTCTGCCGACAGTGGCCAATGCCAGGTGCCCCAGAGGGAGTGAACAGAACAGGGAACCATCCAGTGATCCCTCCCCTGTCACCCATTCCCAGCCTCTGACCAACAGAGGCTAGGGACACCATCCCTACCCATCCTGGCTAACAGCCATTGATGGACCCAACCCCCATACATTTATCTAGCTCTTTTTTGAACACTGTTAAAGTCTTGGCCTTCACAACATCATCTGGCAAGGAGTTCCACAGGTTGACTGCATTGGCTGAAGAAAAACTTCCTTTTGCTTGTTTTAAACCTGCTACCTATTCATTTCGTACGGTGACTCCCTAGTTCTTATGTTATGGGAACAAGAAAATAACTTTTCCTTATTCACTTTCTCCATTCCTATCATGATTTTATAGAGCTCTGTCACATCCCCCCTTAGTCTCCTCTTTTCTAAGCTGAAAAGTCCCCGTCTTTTTAATCTCTCTTCATATGGCTCCAGTTCCGAACCCTTAGTCATTTGATTGCCCTTTTCTGAACCTTTCCCAAAGCCAAGAGATCTTTTTTGGGATGAGGCAACCACACCTATCACTCACCTTTTGTAAGAACTCCTTGATGCAGTCAGCATCCTCCGCTCGGAAGATGTGCCACAGGGCTCCAGCCCGGTTCCTAGCGTCCCAAAGCCGCTCCTTAAGGACGTCATCAACCACATCCTCTTCCACCCACTGCAGAATCTCTGTGGCACAAAGGGAGGGCCTTTTAGGCTGGGTGGTTTGCTCACAACCCGAGCCCAGTCAGCTCCTAGCACCAGCAGTCTCTGAGCGCCTGGGCAGTCACTAGGAGAGATTCCAATGCTGCTCAGCTGATTAGCGGAGCGCCCACAGCTCGGTTTTGTGTTTCTAATGGTGGTGCACATTCGCACAGGCGTTGGTGCACAGAAACATTTTATTCCGCACACGGACGGGAAAAAACCCGCACCTGGGTGGAAACGATTAGAGGGAACATTGCCTCGCACCCTACCTTTCTGGGCACTGTGCCCGTCCAGCGGGTACGCCCCGACGTGCACCAAGACGCTGATTGAGTCTGTCGTCTCCACAGTCAGGTTTTTGGTCCCAATGGTCCTGTCCTCGGGGGCCACCCCTGGGAAGCCAGAGCAAATGTCTTGTGAGAATTCAGCTCCGTTCATGCACGGGCCTGCCAGCCCCCTCGGCTGAGCCGGGAAGAGGCTGCTTTCCAGTCCCTGCTGTTTCCAAAAGGAGAATGCCAGCAGGCCCATGTGAATACAGCACCTAGGCAGTGGGGCCCGGATCACAGCTGGGGTCTCTAGGCGCTACCGTAACGTGCGTAATAGACGGTATTGAGAATATCATAACTCCCCACAAAGGAACCCAAGCAGATCTATTGACTCTGTCTGAGGCCAGCAGCCGCTTGTAAATACAGAGGCATCAAAGCGAGGCAGAGAGGATAAGGCACAGGACTGACAGTCAGGACTCCTGGGTCCTATCTTCCACCTGGTCCATGGGGCCTTGGCCAAGCGCCTGCCTCAGTTTCCCCACCTCTCAGGGGACGCTGACACGGCTCGCCCTGCTTGGCGATGCCCGGCCAGCCCGCACGCAAGGAGGCGTTCGAAAAGCAAGCGGTGAACAGGACCAACCGTAGGCAGCGCAGATCTGGGGGCTTAGCCACTGCCCGCCACGGCCGCCCGGCAGGTACGAGGCTAAGTTCAACTTCCCCTCCAGCCCGCAGTATTCCAGCAGCGGCAGACTGGCATAGAGGTTTTCAGCCCTGTGGGAGAGAGAAGGAGAAGCCATGGAACTCCCCACTGACGTGTTCAGACTCTCTCCCCACTGATGCCCCTGGCTTGTTCTGCTGCGATTCGCCCAGCCGAGGGCTGGCCCTGGGCATTCAGTCTCTCTCCTGCAGGAACAGGCATTGGGGAGGGAGGTCCGGGGCCAAAAAAGGGCTGCCTTCCCAAGAGCTCTATAAAATCATGATAGGAATGGAGAAAGTGAATAAGGAAAAGTTATTTTCTTGTTCCCATAACATAAGAACTAGGGGGTCACTGAACAAAAGAATAGGTAGCAAGTTTAAAACAAGCAAAAGGAAGTTTTTCTTCAGCCAATGCAGTCAACCTGTGGAACTCCTTGCCAGATGATGTTGTGAAGGCAGCAGGCCCAGAAGAAATCTCACGCAGCCCTACTAGGTTAGGGTATGTCTACACTGCCACCCTAGTTCGAACTAGGGTGGCTAATGTAGGCATTCGAAGTTGCAAATGAAGCCCGGGATTTAAATATCCCGGGCTTCATTTGCATCTTGCCGGGTGGGCGCCATTTTTAAATCCCCTTAGGTCGAACTCCGTGCCCGCGGCTACACGTGGCACGCAGTAGGTAGTTCGAATTAGGATCTCTAATGGAAGTCCTCAGATGGCAAGCGATACGTACAGTGATCGCAAAGGGCAGAAGCAGTGTTGGGTCCTAGGTCTGCCAAGCGGGGAGGAGATGAGAGAAGGCAGTGGATGCAGAGGCAAGGATGGGCCCAGGTGAGGAGGGAAACAGGCAGACATGGGGATGGGCGAGTCACTGTGGAGGCAGACACAGGTGAGTGGGGAAACAGGTGGACATGGGGATGGGCGAGCTAGCGGGGAGGGAGACACCGGCAAGTGGGGAAACAGGCGGATGCAGAGGCGGGAGAGTTGGCGTGGAGGCAGACACCGGCAAGTAGGAAACAGGCGAGTGGGGAAACAGGCGGACAAAGAGGCGGGCAAGCCAGCATGGAGACAGACACTGGTGAGTGGGGAAACAGGCGGATGCAGGGACAGGCGAACTGGCATGGAGGTAGACACCATCAAGTGGGAAAACAGGTGAATGGGGAAACAGGCAGATGAGGGGGCGGGTGAGCCAGCATGGAGGCAGACACCGGCGAGTGGGGAAACAGGTGGACGCGGGGACGGGCGAGCCAGCGTGGAGGCAGACACCGGCGAGTGGGGAAACAGGCGGACGCGGGGACGGGCGAGCCAGCGTGGAGGCAGACACGGCGAGTGGGGAACTTTCCCTCTGCCCCCACGTACACATACCTGCTTGCTGGCATGTCCCCAAAGCCACTCTCCAGCTTGAGCGGGTGGCCCCCACCGCTTTCTGTCTCCAGGCGTTCTGCAGAGGAGGGAAGAGCAGAGTCTTACGGGCCCCGGGGTCTCCCGCGTCGGCAGGCTGGGGGAGCAGGGTGTCTCCTGGCAGAGCCCTGCAGAGCCCAAGCCTGGCTCGTTCCCCCAGCTTGATTCTTACAGTAACTCCAGGCACCGGGATGGGGCAAGCGTCAGGCGAACGCCCCTGCACATGCAGCCGGGGCCACGCTCGCCCAGGGAGCAGGGCAGACAGCTCCCTGTGCTCGGCCCAGGCCCTGTGTTTTGCCTGGGTCTCTCCTCTCTGCACTGGGGGAAGGGGTAATAAATAACCCGGGTTTCCTGGTGCCTTCTTACACTCAGCCGGGCTCTAGGGCTGCAGAAAGGAGCCAGATCTGCCCCCCTCCCCCACTCATGCGCTGGAGACTGGAAACTCGTGCGCCACCGGGCCACATCCCAGCCCTGAAGGGACCCTTTCTAGGGGAGGGGCCCAGTCAGTCCTGGACCCCTCTGCGGTGCCCCTCTGCGGTGGCCATCAAGGAGGGGAGCAGGGTTTGTGACATGGGCTTGTGTCTACCAGGCACTGGGCTGAGACCCAGCCCCCTCCTTTCTCACGAGCCGCCGAGCCCCGCACCCCCTGCCCGGTGCCCGACGGAGCCAGCCCCTCGTCGCCCCCAGCCCCCCGGCAGGCGCCCGGCCGCTTACGGGCACCGGAGGCAAAGCCGTCCCAGAAGTCCTTGCTGCTGATCCTGGTCCAGCCTGGCTGACTCCGCAGGCTCACCGCCTGCACTTCCCGCCCCTGCTGCTCGTGGCGGAAGGTCTCCGGCTCCCACAGGCTTCCTTGCAGCGTCTTCTGCAGCCCTGAAACCAAGACAGGCTGCGGGGGGGCAGCACAGGGGGGCGGAGGTTACCGGCTGGATCGTGCCTGGAGAGTGTGCAGGAGAGGTCACCCCAGGGAGACAGGAGGGGGGCAGAATGGAATGTGGGGGGGGGGTGACAAGCTTGCTCCCAGCCCTCCAACAGGGGACCCTCCGAAAGCTGCTCTGGTGGGGGAGCAGACCAAGCCCCTGCCCCCTGAAGCAACCCTCGGACAAGCCCTCCTCTCTGCGCGGCACAGAGCCACCGAGAGGCCGGTGGGACCCTGGCACGGCCCTGGGCACCTGGGGCTGGGCCGGGACCGAGGAGACAGGGGCTGGCATTGCCGTCCCTACCTGGCCCTTCCCCCAGTGCTGCGGGAACAGCGTGTAGTTGTGAGAGTGGGCCGGATCGTGCAGCCAGAGGAGCCCCCCCGGGGCCAGGAGGGAGTGGCAGACCGGCGGCTCGGGGGGGCCGGGGCTCCTCAGCTCCTGTTCCGCCTGGATCTTCCGCTCCACCACCTGCGCGATGATGCTGTCCAGGATGTTGGTGAGCCGGTCGTCCTGTGAGGGCAAAGGCTGAAAGCCCAGCGTCTCCCCAGTGTCCCTCCTGCCCCATTCCCCTCTCCTTGGGGGGGGGAGATGAGTGAGGGGCCTCCCCCGAAGGTGGGCTCCCTCCCTTGCTGAGGCCTTTTGCGCCGGCTCAGGTGCGAGCAGACTCTGCCGGCTGCCCCCTGGAGCGAGCAAAGCCCCATCGGAGCCTGTCTTGCCGTGCGGCGTAGCCTCGGGGGCCTGGGGTCATGCATCCAAGGGCAGGCAGGTCGGAGCTGGGATTGGAGCTGAATCCAGCCCCCCGCCTGCCCCTCATTGTGGGGCCTGAGTTGCAGAGCTCAGGTCTGGGGCTCGGAAGCGGGAGGCCCTGCCCGTGTCTGGGAGGGGACCCCCAGCATCTCGGAGAACTAGGGGTGTACAACCCCGGCGAATCAGTGAACCGTTTAAACATTAGGTCAGCCTCACATTTAACCGGTTAACTCAGTGGGATCCAGGCTGGGGACCGTTCTAGTCCGACTGTAGCAGCCCCCAGCCCACAGGGCTCCCAGCCCCTGCCTGCGGGGCACCCCATGGGCTCCGGATGAGAACAGCCCATGTCCATGGCGGGCCCCCTGCCCGCCTGCTCCAGCCCCCACCGGTTCCCAGTTAAGATTTCATGCCCCTCCTGAACCGAGAGGGCCCAGCAGCGGCCTGTACTCACGCTGGGCAAGGCAGGGGCGACGGGCGCAAAGGCCATGCGGACGCCATTCTGGCCCAAGCACAGCCGGACAGCCGTGGAGGTCAGCAGCTCACAGAGGGTGGAGGTCGGCACTGCGCCCTTGGGGCCCGGCTTGCCGGACGGGTGGTCCGAGTCTGGGCTTTCTGGGGGGGTGGACGGACACGACGCTGAAGTCCTCGCCCCGTGGGACTCTGAGCTGGGTGTCCCACAAGGACAGAGCAGTGAGCCCCCGGGGCCGCCCTCCCCCCGGGCTCACCTCACTGCCCTGCCCCTAGAGCCCTGACAATGCACTGCCGTCCTGCCCTCAGCTCTCCTCCCTGCCAAGCCCTGCCCCAGCTATGCCACCTTCCCCTGTGCCCTGGGGAACGCCCTGCGCACCTCCCCCCAGGGTCGTCTATCTCCCCGGGGTGCTATGGCCCACGAGCCTGCCGCCCCCTCACCGTCTCCCAGGGGCCACAGAGGAGGGCGGGTTGGCTCCCAGCCGCGCCGAGTGCCCGAGCCCAGCGACGGGGGCGCCAGACCTACCTTCCTTGACCACCCTCCACCCGTCAGTCTCTCCGTTGGTGGCAGGTCGGAGCGAAGGCGCCTTGGTTCCCGTCCCCTCCTTCTGAAACAGCCAGAGGGAGGGGTCCATGGGGGCGCCCCACACAGGACCATCTCCCGGCCCTGCCCCCCTGAGGCTGCCTCCCGGGGAAGGGGGTCCCGCAGGCGCCATCCCTCCAGGCATCGAGCTGTGAGTAAAGGCAGCAACACCACGGAGCGTGGCAGGCGGGGGTCTGTGATCGGGGGCTGCCCCTTTCTCTCAGAGACCAGAGCAGCCCTGCCGGGGGGGGGGACCTCTCCAGGAGAGAGATCCAGGCCCCCCAGCCATAGCAAGCCCTGCACCGCTGCTCCCCCATGCGTGCCGGGTCCCCGAGTTTCGAGGAATACCCCCCAGCCGCCCGGGCCTGCTCCCAGCCCCCCCCCCAGTCAATGCCAAGGCGGGTGTGTCCTGCTCAGCCAGTTCCTTTTTCATCCACCCCCTCCGATCTCCCTGCCCCCCCATTCTGTCCCAACAGGCCCCACTGTGGCTGCTTTCCTCTTGCGCCCATCCCCCCCCATACCTGCCCGCCCCCCGTGTCGTCCGTCAGGCTCTTGCTCAGGACGCTCACTCGGCAGGGGCAGCGCGAGTCGATGTCAAACTTCACCCGGACTTCGTGCATCCGCTGCCAGAGCTCGGCCAGGACTGGGGGGAGGATGGAGAGGGGTGAGAGGCGGCGGCAGGACTGAGAGGAGACAGGGCAGCTCGCTCCCTGGTGGGCCTCGCGCAAAGCGCCGCAGGGGCTCCGCACCCAGGCACTGGGGCCAGGGAGGGGGCAGGAGCTCGGTCTGCAGGACAGCCGTGGGGCTGCAGCCCCAGCCTCCCCCAGCAGGAGGCGCTGCAGGGAGCAGGGTGGGAGTAGTGGCTGGAGGGGGAGCGCCCGGCGACTGCAGCTCCAGCCTCCCCCAGCAGGAGGCGCTGCAGGGAGCAGGGTGGGAGTAGTGGCTGGAGGGGGAGCGCCCGGCGACTGCAGCTCCAGCCTCTCCCAGCAGGAGGCGCTGCAGGGAGCAGGGTGGGAGTAGTGGCTGGAGGGGGAGCGCCCGGCGACTGCAGCTCCAGCCTCCCCCAGCAGGAGGCGCTGCAGGGAGCAGGGTGGGAGTATTGGCTGGAGGGGGAGCGCCCGGCTACTGCAGCTCCAGCCTCCCCCAGCAGGAGGCGCTGCAGGGAGCAGGGTGGGAGTATTGGCTGGAGGGGGAGCGCCCGGCGACTGCAGCTCCAGCCTCCCCCAGCAGGAGGCGCTGCAGGGAGCAGGGTGGGAGTATTGGCTGGAGGGGGAGCGCCCGGCGACTGCAGCCCCAGCCTCCCCCAGCAGGAGGCGCTGCAGGGAGCAGGGTGGGAGTAGTGGCTGGAGGGGGAGCGCCCGGCGACTGCAGCCCCAGCCTCCCCCAGCAGGAGGCGCTGCAGGGAGCAGGGTGGGAGTATTGGCTGGAGGGGGAGCGCCCGGCGACTGCAGCCCCAGCCTCCCCCAGCAGGAGGCGCTGCAGGGAGCAGGGTGGGAGTAGTGGCTGGAGGGGGAGCGCCCGGCGACTGCAGCCCCAGCCTCCCCCAGCAGGAGGCGCTGCAGGGAGCAGGGTGGGAGTAGTGGCTGGAGGGGGAGCGCCCGGCTACTGCAGCTCCAGCCTCCCCCAGCAGGAGGCGCTGCAGGGAGCAGGGTGGGAGTATTGGCTGGAGGGGGAGCGCCCGGCGACTGCAGCTCCAGCCTCCCCCAGCAGGAGGCGCTGCAGGGAGCAGGGTGGGAGTATTGGCTGGAGGGGGAGCGCCCGGCGACTGCAGCCCCAGCCTCCCCCAGCAGGAGGCGCTGCAGGGAGCAGGGTGGGAGTAGTGGCTGGAGGGGGAGCGCCCGGCAACTGCAGCCCCAGCCTCCCCCAGCAGGAGGCGCTGCAGGGAGCAGGGTGGGAGTAGTGGCTGGAGGGGGAGCGCCCGGCGACTGCAGCCCCAGCCTCCCCCAGCAGGAGGCGCTGCAGGGAGCAGGGTGGGAGTAGTGGCTGGAGGGGGAGCGCCCGGCGACTGCAGCCCCAGCGTCCCCCAGCAGGAGGCGCTGCAGGGAGCAGGGTGGGAGTAGTGGCTGGAGGGGGAGCGCCCGGCGACTGCAGCCCCAGCCTCCCCCAGCAGGAGGCGCTGCAGGGAGCAGGGTGGCAGTGCTGGCAGGTGGGGGCTGCAGGGAACAGCGAAAGGAGCATTCGATGAGATGGCTCCTTTCCCAGGTCCTGTACCAAGCAGGGGGAGTTTTCCTCTAAGCAGGAAGCACAGGAGTGGGGAGCCTGCCTCGGTCTCTCCCGCGGTCTCTCCACTCCAGCTTCTCCCACCATAAGCCTGCCTGCCCGGAGACGCGCCGAGGGGCAACTCACCGTGGGTGGGGATGAACTGAGCGGGGACGAGGGACAGGATGCCATGGCCCTGCCCTTGGGCACACTTGGCCGACGGGGCAGACTCCTCTGGCCGGGCTAGAGAGAGAAAACACCCGGCTCCAGGCACTGCCAAGAGCTAGCAAACCGCCCCCCCCCCACCCCAACCCCCCAGAAACTCTTCAGCCGGGGAATTTCGAGACTGCTCCCAACTCAGACCCTGGATGCAGGGGGAGGCTGAAATCCAGTTACAAGCTGTGCAGCTTGGGCCCTCTGCTCCTCCCAGTAAAGATTTAATCTCCCCACTGGTAGCCTAAGGGCTTGTCTGTACCCAGAGCCATGCCAGTGTCACGGGGCAAACAGGCTGATAGCGTCCTATCCATTTGACTTGGGATTCTGCACACATACAACCCCCTGCCCCAACGTTTGGATTCTGCACAGATCTGGGGGGCTAGCCCAATCCATTATATACAGGGCCTATTTACAAAATTCGGGTTGGCAGTCAGATACCGGCTCACCTTGCATCCAGGGCTGTCTGAGTTGGGAGTGTCTCTGGCGAGCTACCGTACAATGTGGTAAATGTTTTCAGCTGACCTCATAAGAACATAAGAGCGGCCAGATTGGGTCAGACCAAAGGTCCGTCTAGCCCCACATCCTGTCTTCCGACAGTGGTTAATGCCAGATGCCCCAGAGGGAGTGAACAGAACAGGGAATCATCAAGTGATCCCTCCCCTGTCGCCGATTTCCAGCCTTTGACAAACAGAGGCCAGGGACACCATCCCTACCCATCCTGGCTAATAAGTATTGATGGACCTAACCTCCATGAATTTATCTAGTTGTTGGTTTTCTTTGTTAGTTTGTTTGTTTTTTGAATGCTGTTAAAGTCCTGGCCTTCACAACATCCTCTGGCAAGGAGTTCCATGGGTTAACAGTGTGTCGTGTGAAGAACAACTTCCTTTTGTTTGTTTTAAACCTGCTACCTATTTATTTCATTTGGTGGCCCCCCAGTTCTTACAAATGGCTTGAATGGCTATAGTCGACTCAAGCCTGCCCCCCCCCCAAAAGGCACTCCCAGCTGCTGGGCCAAGTACCTGGGCTGGCTCGCTCTCTCTCAGTCCGGTAGCACGCTGGGCACAGCTGGAACCCGCAGCTGGAGCAGCTCCAGTGGGCGTTGAAGAGGCCGCGGTGGCAGGCATCGCAGGCCTGCAGGCTGCCTTTCCCTCGCCGCCAGGCAGCCACCCCTGCGAGCAAACAAACACCTTCAGCCGCTGGCCCCCTGCTCCGGGACACAGCCCCTCCTCTCGCACGGGAGCCGGGCACGATGGACACCAAATAGTGAGTGTAAAGTCTAGGGCACAAGGGCGCCTCCATTCTCTGCTGGGCTTGGAAAGGGGCACAGCTGCCCCCTTTCACCACCACTGCGTTGCCAAGAACACGGTCTGGGGGGGTCTCCCCCCGCCCCGGCTTTACGGCTCCAACCCCGTCCCTGCTTCCCCCCCCCCCCCGCTTCTGCACACACGGACAAGCGTCACTGGGGACAGCTCTGCCAAGGCCTTGGGGATCCCAGAGCACTGGGGCTGGCTGGGGAGTTCAGTCCAACCCCAAGCCTCTCTTCCCACGCAGCTCCCCAAAAGTGTCCTACCCCCGTCTTGGCTTTCCCCAGGCTGCCCCACCCTGATCCTGGCAAGCACTTGTCCCTGGGCTGAGCCACGACCGGCTTCCCATCGGACACCGTCACACAGTGCTCTGCGGCCCGGCGGCTGCATCACCGCTCTGGACGAGAGAGGAGTCAGGGCTCCAGGGGCACTCGTCCTGGGCTCCCACACACTGTACTCCAAGGTTCGTCCCCCACTCCCCTCCCCTCCCGCATAGTGGGCTGGGTCCCATCTGTCTATGCCCTTGTAACTGCAGAGCCCCTGGATGCGGGATGGGGATGGGGACGGGGCGTTGCTGGCTGAGGCCTGCAAAAGTGCCGCCAAGACACCAGAGGGAGAAACAGCCTCAATCCCATTATCTAGTTGTTGGGGTTTGTTTCTTTGTTTGTTTTTTGAACCTTGTTAAAATCCTGGCCTTGACAACATCCTCTGGCAAGGAGTTCCACAGGTTAGCCCATTCTGCATTGGGTGACAGTGGTGTAAATCCTGAGAAACCCCAGTGACTCCGCACTTCCCCGGGAGCCACCAGGGGCTTGGCTGTGCTGGAGGCGGCCAGCCGGGTACTTCGCTGAGGCTCCCTTCTGCAGGCACAAGCCCCGTTTCCCGCCTGGGGCTCCCGCCTCCACTGGAGCCTCGTGGCCTGTGAGCGACGGTGGAGCAAGACCCCAGAACAGATAAGCCCCTTGGTCAGCACCATCCTTGGAGGACTGGCCTGAGCCGGCAAACTTCCGGCTGCAGCCGAGGCACGGGGCCCGACCACGCAGAGCATTGCACCTTGGGGGAGTCCCGGGGAATGGCCCCACGGCCCGTGGCTGCAGCCTGTGGAACACGCCTGAGCTTGTGTGGATCCACCACCCACTTCATGGAAGACGAGAACGGGAAGGGACCTCAGAAGGCCATCGAGTCCAGTCCCCTGCCTTCATGGCAGGATCAAGCACCATAGATCATCCCTGACAGGTGTCTGTCCAACCTGCTCTTACATATCTCCAGTGATGGAGATTCCACAACCCCCCTGAGCAATTTACCCCAGTGTTTAACCACCCTGACAACAAGGAAGTTTTTCCCAAGTTAAACCTCCCTTGCTGCAGCGTAAGCCCATTGCTCTTTGTCCTGTCCTCAGAGGCCAAGGAGAACAATGTTTCTCCCTCCTTGTAATGTCCTTCTAGGTCCATGCTGCAGCAGCCTTGTGGCTCTGTTTTCCAAAGAGCTAGATTAAAGGCACAGCTCACCTGGCCTGCCCCTCCCTTCTCTAGTCCCAGCTCTGCTTGGACTCCGCTTCTGACTCTCACCGGGGCCAGCCACAGAAGACTCAAGCCCAGCGGGGGCTCCGTGCAACAAAAATCACTATTCCCAGCTCACGTTTCACACGTGTGGGGCGTGAATGGTGACCCCAGGCAAGGGAGCGTCGAGCCCACGTGGAACCCAACCCCGCCGTGTCACACGCCAGCGTCTCCTGCGCCCAGCCCCAGTGCATCCGACTCACTTTTGCTTTCCCCCTGGGCCCACAGCCAGGCCTCTTTGTCGCGCCTGATGGCCTCACAGAACTGGTCTCCCAGGACGGAGAGGAGATACTTGGCCAGGCCGAGGCTGGTGCCGACGTCCTTGTCCCTCCTCTCCCGGCTGGAGATCCTCAGGCACAAGCTCTCACCCTCGGCTTCGTCCAGCGTGGAAAACCCGTCCACGCTCAGCTCGCCGCCGTCCCGCAGCGCCAGCCTAGGAGCAGCACAGAGAGGGATCAGCCACGGTCACAGAGAGCTACTGGGGGGGCAAGCGGCAATGCAGCCAAGGGGGTCAGTGACCTGGGGCCGGAAGGAGGCTGTGGCATTCCCCAGCCAGGTTCCCTGAAGGGCTAACGCTCCCGTAAGCTCAACCCACACTTAGGGTTACCAGGTAGCTTCAGAAAAAATACCGGACACACTTGATGAGAAGGGACTGGCTGGGAGGGGAGCGGGGCTGGCCCGGAGGATGGGGGGGGGAACGGGAAGCAGGGCTGGCGGGGGTCAGGGGGAGCGGGCTGGCCAGGGGAGATCGGGGTGGGGGGTCGGGGGAGCGGGGCTGACCGGGGGAGATCAGGAGGGGGGCGGCCGGCGGGAAGCAGGGCTGGTCGGGGGGGAGGTCGGGGGCAGCAGGGCTGGCGGCGAAGATCAGGTGGGGGGTCGGGGGAAGCGGGGCTGGCCGGGGGAGATTGGGAGGAGGAGAACCGGCCGGCAGGAAGCAGGGCCGGTCAGGAAGGGTCGGGGGGAGCAGGGCTGGCCGGAGGGAGAACGGGGGGGGAGCGAATCAGCCAGCAGGGAGAGGGACTGACCCCGGCACATGCAGATCCAGGGCTCTGCCCATCCCATGCACGGTCCCGGTGAAGCACGAGCGAGTCCGGCTACAGCTCCACACGCTTGAACAGCGCTCAGGAGCACGGACATGACTTCTCCTTCTCCCCAAGGCATCACTCCTATGTCAGACGCAACCAGAGGCTCCCAGCACCTGATCGCGCCCCCCCCCCAGCTACTCCCCCTGCCCCCACCAGGCTTCCGTTGAGCGCCCAGCCAGAAAACCAGAAAATACCAGACATTGCACATGTCCGGTATTTTCTGAATTTTTTACCGGACAGAGGGCGCAAAATCCGGACTGTCCGGTTAAATACCAGACACCTGGCAACCCTACCCACACTTCCCAGACTCAGAGATGATCAAACCTGAGGAGCTCCCCTGCCTGGCCTAATGCAGGCCAGAGACCGTCCCTGAATTAACTCCAGACTGAACCAGAGCAGATCTATTAGCAAACCATTGGTTTTAAAATGCCCAGGGATGGAGAATCCACCGCAGCACTGAGCAAAGTGTTCCAAGGGTTAATCACCCTCTCGATTAAAAACGTGTCCCTTATCTCCAGTCTAAATGTGTCTCGGTTCCACGCCCAGGCCTAGGACCCCGTGAAATCTGTATCTGCGTGACTGGAGAGTCCTCCGTTACCAAATATTTGCCCTCCACACGGGGACTTACAAACTATGGTTCAGAGCCATCTCTTTGCTAAGCTAGACAGATTAGCTGTCACCCTAAGGTGCATTTCCCAGTCCTTTCTTTCAACGGGCCCCATAACAGGGCCCCCTAACTCTAAGCGCAACCTTGCGGGGGCCACACAGATGCTACGTCTTTTAATACGATTTCAAGTCACCGGTCTTGATTTATATTGAAAGGTCAGCTTGTTGGAAGGTCAGCTTGATTTTTATGTCCAATATTATCTGTCTCACGACACAGTATTATCCGTCTGTGTTGTGAGACAGATAATACTGGACATAACAATCAAGCCGTTCACACAGGGGTGCAAAGCAGACTGTTCTAAACATGGCAAAGGCAATGTGAATGACCCGGCCGTTCGCACAGCGCGGTGAACCAGCCACAGGCCTTATGAAATGCTCTGGCGGGCCACGTACGGTCCATGGGCCGTAGGGGGAGCACCTTGGTTAACGTTTCCCGTGGCTCTTTCCTGAGTCCTCTCTCCAACTGATCAACACTCCTGAGTTGTGGAACCCTGAACAGGACTCAGGATTCCAGCAGCGGCCAGGCTAGTATCAAAGACAGAGATAAAGTGACCTGATGCCAAGTGGACATTCCCCCGGTAACATGCCCAAGGACTGTGCTGGTCCTTCTGCTCACAGGCTCGTTGTGGGAGCTCACGTTTAGCTCGTTGTCAGCTAGGACCCCGATGTCCTTCTTAGAGTCACCCGCTGTCCCACAACAAAGCTGGCATCAGGCTATATGTTGGGGTGAACACTCTGACTCAAAGATCTGATGGTGCTGTTTAGCACACCAGCTGGCAAGCCACCCCTTTCCCCGGTTACAGCCTCTTCAGACAACACAGTAGCCCCTACCGTATCAACCGCACCCCTCCTGGTTTTGGCCGGAGGGCTCCTGTAATGGACAGGAGGAGCGCTGACCAGCACGCAGTGACTAAGGGGTTAAACCCAGGTAGCTAGCAAGGGTGTCGGCCAGGGAGTGGGGACAACCAACTGAGACAGAGAGCTGAAATTTGAATTGGATCTAGATTCCTCGCCTGCTTTCTTTGTGTGGGAGAGTTAAACCAGGAGTTGAGAGACAGAATGACTTCCACCCAGGCAGGACTATCAGGTTTCCAAGGAATTCGGGACAGGGAACTGGACTGAACAGAGAAGACTGGAAGTAAGTGAAAGGGAAAAAAGTGACTCTAGTCATGTTCAGGGTAATTTTTCTGTATTTTGTGGTTTGGTTTGAACTGCTCTGTGTGACTCTCTGCCTCCCCTCCCCATTTACCATTGAGCATTGTGCCCAGAGATTTTTCTCTGTGTTTTGTTTTCCTTAGTTGCTCTGTAACATCTAGCCACCCAGTCTGCATTCTCAAGTTTATCTTTTGTTTTGTAATAAAAAGCACTTTTTTTTAAGGTGATGATTTGACTTTTGTGTCCTGGAAGGTACTGGAGGTCTGTCTGTCTGACTGCAGGCCTCAGACTGAGAGGTCAACTACCAGAGACTGCCGCTTGTTTTTCTCTTTTCTTTTTTTTCCAAGCTCTTTTAGGGTACCCCCCCTGGGGGTGGGTGCAAATGTTTGCCCCTGGTTTTTAGGGGATAAAAATCACTTGATGGTGGCAGCGACCACCCCAAAAATCTGTGCACTGTCATTCTGAGGGGAAGGTTTTTGTAACCAGTGCCTGTAGAGGCAAGGTTTTTAAGCTCTCTTGTGGGCCCCCACCCTCTGTACTCAGGGTGCCAGAGTGGGGAACATCCCTGACAGCTCCCATCCAAACACCGAGTAAGCTCGGCTGCTTGAAGTTGTGAGCTCTCTGGTGATGGCAGGTGTATAAGGCTCTACAGAAGGGGGAGTGGGGTTGCTGCCATCGGAGAGATAAAAGGGGGCACTGCCCCCCCCTTTCCCTGCCGTGGTTTGACGGCGTCCGCGGTTGCAGATCAGCATTCGCTGCTGGGATGTACAGAGTCCCCAGCCTAAGCGTTTGCTACCTGGCCTGGCATTTTATGCCCGTTTCTTCCTCACCGGCACAGCCAGGCCAGCTGGCAGGAGCAGGAGGTGACGGACAGGACTGCAGCAGTGGCACGGAGGTGCAGAGGAGTCAGGATGGCCTGGCTGCTATTTATAGGACCCTGGTAGTTCAGAGCCCGAGGCACAGACCGGGAGCCCATGGTGGCAGGCGATGGGCAACACAGACAAAGGCAGGCCCTGTCCCAAAGACGTTGCCAGCTAAAGGCAGGGATGGTCCCTGTATCAGAATTGCCGGGGCCTTCCACAGTCTAGGGTTAAATGTCCCACAGTGGGACTCCCAGCGTCCCTAGGGAGATAATCAGCTGCCCTGCTGATCTCTTTGTTTAGCAACTTCCCATCCCAATCCCGCGTCTCCTTTGGTGGCTTAACACCCACTTCTACCCTCAGACAGAAATGTCCTGCTTGGGGGCGCTGCAGGAGAGAGCAAAAGCCCCCAGGGGGAGGGGGGGGCTGCTGCCAATAGCAGCCCCCATGCCCTCCCAAATCACAGCCCTAGCCAGCCCCTGGGGTGGCACTGCTCAGCGCAACGGGAGCGTGGAAGAGGGCAGCCGCGCGTCGGCGCTCACCTCCGGAAGTGCAGGAGCCTGCAGAAGGCCTCCGCCGGTCCTTCCTCCTCCTCCCAGGGCACAGAGCCCGCCCCGTCCCGGGCAGCGCACACGCAGCACCTCTCGATGCTGTCGGGCAGGGCCCCGCACGGCACGCTCTGCAGGTATCGCTTCTCCGGCAGCTCTCCGGCCGCCGCTCCGCTGCAGCGCAGGCGCCCTGGGGAAACGACACGGCGGGAGATCGAGCCCCTGCGACTGAGACACCGGCCACGACTCCTTGCTGAGGTCGGCGCGTGTCGCACTCTGCAGCGCGGCCCAGGGACGCTTGTCCCGGCTGCGCTTACAAAAAGCAGCGGAGTGTCTGGTCACGCCGGGGCCGGTCCCCAGCTGCACCCAAGCCTAATTCTGCCCCGTCTCCTACCGCACCGTCTCCTGCTCCCCGCTCACGCTTCCCTCCTTCCCCGGGAAACCAGGAGAGACGACTGGGCCAGCTGGACGGGCCACATCCTCCTTCGGGCCAACCCCACTGGCCTCCCAAGAGAGGAGCGTGGCTCAGAGGGGCCGGGATCCCTGGACGGGTCAGGCACAGCGCGAGGTGCAGCTGCACCATGGTGGAGGCGGGGTGGAGAGGTAGGTCACTCACAGGGGGATGGATGAATCCAGGGGCCCATACAAGATCCTGGGGCCTCTGAACCTAGCTAGCTCCTTCCTCCAGCTACTGCTGCTGGGTCCTCTTCCATCTCATTGGCTCCCCCGCATGCCCTGAGCGTCAGACTCAAACTGGGCAGCTTTCCTGGCCCTCCTTTCTCCATAGCTGCTGCCATCTCTGACTTGGCCTCCTTCCCCACTCGGTCCCTTCTTTGTCCTCCTTCCAGGAGCATCTTTGAGACCTGCCCTCCAGCAGCATCTTCTGCCCCCCACTCGAACTCCAGAAATCAAGGGATTCTTGCATGTAAAACAAAGCCGCACGGTCACTCTCTAGTCTTTGGGATGGGGGGGCGGAAGGGGGGGGGGCTAGAGCACGTAACCTGAGCGTGACCCTAAAGGCTCCGGAACCAGAAGGCAAAGGAAAAGCCCCCCCCAAAGTAAGGATTTGTAAATAATCTCATGAGGTGGAAGGGCCTGATTCAGAAGGCCTGACTGCCTGAAGCTGGCGACACCGAATGCTGCCCACAACTGCTTCCCTCAGACCCCGGCCATATTCAAACCCCTCCAAGAACCATGAGGTGGTGTCCACCCACTCGTGGCTAATCACATGATTGCTCTTATTTTTGCCCTGCCAGCCACAACTGGCCCTCCGCCATGCCAGGTGCTGCACAAACACCCCTGAAAACAAAACCCCCAGCCCCGAAGGACTTGTGTTTATTGTGTTCCCCATGCCTGCCCCACCCCCTCGCCTTTTAATGACCGTCTCATATTGCACCAAGTTAATTTGTCCTGTATGCTCTTTGGGGCAGGGACCGCGACTGAACGGGTTGGAATGCCATCTCCCATGCAGAGGGGGTGGCAGGAAGCCCTGGGAAGAGTTCCTGGATCCTGCCCTCCCCAAATCTCCCACCTTCTGAAGCATTCGAGCTGTTGTGGGAGGTGGGAGATTTGGGGAGGCATTTTAGCTTCCCCCCTCCCCCACCAGGCATCTATGAACAAGGATTTAGGGACAAAGTCCCATCTCTCCTGGCTCCCTCCATCACAAAGAGCCAAGCCAAAGCTCTTCCAAATCATGGACTTTGCTCTTGTCTGTCTTCCTGTGCCAGAGCACGCCTGTGTGTGTGTATGGACATGCACCCGTATTTTTCAGGCACGTGTGTCTGGCCAGGGGGTGCTTTTGCATGCTTGTGTACCTGCTGTGTGTGTGTGTGTGTGTGAGTGTGTGTGTGCATGCATGTGTGTACACATGAGTGTGTGTGCGAGTATGTGTTTGCACGTGTGTGTGCGTGAGTATATGTATGACTGTGTGCACGAGTGTTTGTATGAGTATCTGTGTGTGTGTGTGAGTATGCATGTGTGTGTATGTGTGTGTGCAAGTGTGTGTATGAGTATCTGTGTATGTATGTGTGTGCATGAGTATGTAGGGGGTGCGAGTGTGTGCACGTGAGTGTGTGTGTGTATGAGAGAGCGTATGTGTGTGTATGACTATCTGTGTGTGTATATGTGTGTGCATGTGAGCGTGTGTATGTTTGAGTGTGTGTGTGCATGTGGGTATGTATGTGTGTGTGTGTTTCTCAGTGACCACGGAGTGGGAACTGAATTTTATCCTTCATCCAGCCACCCACACAGCCAAGGAATCACACGGCCCTTGTCTCCGTCAGAAGTCTCCTGCCCAAGGCAAGTTACGCCTGAACGTGGCCCAGCCTGTGCCAACGTGCTCAGCTCGGCAGACCACGTCAGCTCACCAAGATGGCTCTTGCGCACCGACGGGGGAGCCACAGAGCTAGAATTAGCCCCCTACCATGCCCCCCTTTGGCCTAGCGCCCCCGCTTGGCTACGCTGGTCCCACACCTCTTACCTTCCTCTCCTGCGTCTGCTTTCACGTCTCCCTGCTCCAGGCCCTCGCGGTCGCTCCTCGGGGGACTGGGCGCCTCGCTCCCAGCCGCCTGCGAGCTGCGCTTTGCCAGACAGCTGCCCCCGGGGCCGCAGAGCGCCTCCCCAGAGACGTGGCTGTGAGCCCGCTTAGCTGCCCGTTTGCTGGCTCGGCCGGCCTCTTCTGCGCTCTCCTGGCCTTCCTGCTTGAAAGCTTTGAACCGCAGGGGCAAACCCTCCTGGGCCAGGCCGAACTGCTCCGAGTGCCGGGTCAGCCAGGTCTTTTTCAGCTTGGTGTGATTGCTGGGAGGGCAGGCTAGTAAGGAGGAGACCTTGCCCCTCTGGGCGCCACGGCCTCCCAAGGCTCCATCCACTTCTGGGTACGGCCCGGGCCTCTCATTCCTGGCGCCAAAGGCGCGGACGGCCCCCTGGCACCTCTTGCAGCATCTCGGGGAGCTGGCCCAGGAGGAGCATTCGCAGGGGAGTGCCTGCGCTGGAAGCAGCCCCCTCCCAGATGGGAGCCCTGCTGGGGGCTGGGACCTGTCGGTGAGGGGAGGTCCAGAGGAGTCCTGCCGCGCCGCTGGGGAGCCAGGCTTCAGGCTTTGGTACACGAGGCTTTCGTCTTTGGACTCGGAGGGCCCGGCGGGCGCTTTGCAGAGAGGATAAGCCAGGCCCAGAGGCCGGCCGGACCACAAACTCTCTGCCACCTTGTGCTTCAGGTAGAACAGCGGCTGGCCCACTTGGCCGTGACCGGCGGGATGGGGTTGGTCGCTGGGAAGGGCCAGGGCCACGCTCCCCACCCGCTCCGCTTCCTTCTGCGTGGGCTCCATGAAGGTCAGCTCCGTCTCGCGCTCTCCATCCCACGCCGCCTTCCCCGCCTCGTACAGGCCGAGCAGACGCGGCAGCGCCCGGTCGGGCCCCGGGGCCAGGTCCTTTCCTGCGGGAGGAAAGCCAGGGTCCTCCTTCGGGTGCACCTCCTAGAGGGGGGACAGCAAAGCACTGAGTGGAGGGGGAAGAGCAAGAGTGTCTGGGGGAAGATGCGCAGGCCCTGCGGGCGCACGCGCTAGCGGCGGAGGGTACGAGGGCTTGTGCTCCGAGACCTGGACTGGGACCCCAGCTGCGTGGCTCTGCCCTCGACTCCGTGACACCCCAGCAAGTCCCACGCGTGAGACGGGCTCTGCTCCCACATCTGCCTTGGCTGGGATCTGAGCAGCCTCTGTGCCTCAGTTTCCCCACTGGTAACATGGGGACAATACTCCTTCCTTTCTGCCTCACTTTGTGTCTCTGGTCTGTTTGGATTATCAACTCAGTAGGGCAGGTCCGGTCTCTTATGTGTCTGCACAGCATCCACCACAGTGGGGCCCTTGATTTTGCCTGGGGCCCGCCGGGCGCTACAGGAATAAGAATAAATAGTACTCGAGCCCTTCCTTGGGTTAAACCCTCGCGGACTGAGGAAAGAACAAGTCTGGGCCCCAAGCTTTACGTGGCACGTACACAGAGCTTTTCCGTTCCCCCGGGCTTTGCCGTCATCAGCGGATCAATCCTCGCGGCCCCTAGGCAGGTCAGTAATGTCGTTATCCCGGCGTGACAGATGGAGGTGTTAACCCAGGACTCACCCGGGGCAGCAAAGGGGAGTCAGAACCACCCAGGAGCTGCCATGCTTGGCTGGAGACCGGGTCATAGAATCCTAGGACTGGAAGGAACCTCGAGAGGTCATCAAGTCCTGTCCCCTGCCCTCACGGCAGGACCAAGCCCCATCTAGATCAGGGGTGGTCACCCCGTTAGAGTCGAAGAGCCAAAATAGTGGTGGACAGAGTGCAAAGAGCCACGTACTGGGGTGGAAAGTTGTTGAGCAAAAAAAAAAAAAAGCAGCCATGCCAGGGGAAAATAGGTGCTGGTACGCCGTCCCAGGGAGGGGGCTCCAGGCTGGACAGTGTTGGGGTCAAGTGGAGGGTTGGGGTGCTGAGCAAGCCACAGGCTTGTGGCTGTGAGGGTGCAAGAGTTTGGTCTGGGGTGTATGAGGGGCTCAGGGCTGGGAGTATGATGGGCTCAGGACACAGATTTGCGGTGTGTGGATGGTGCAGGCATGTTGTGGCAGAAGACTGGGGATGTGGGGGTGCAGGAGTTTTGGGGATGTGAGAGGCTCAGGACAGGGGGTTCCAGTGTATGATCGGCTCAGGTTTGGAGGCTGGGGGAGTGTAGGAGTGTTATGATGCTGCGGCCAGGTGGGGGTTTGGCTCCAACTGGGGGTTTGTTGGCCAGGCTTCATTTTTAAATGAAGTATTATGTCAAACTCAAAATGTTTCAGCATTGTCTTTATTTATGAGAGGGGCGGGGAACCTGTTTTGAGTCAGGGGTCACTGACCCACAGAAAAGTCAGTTGGGGCCACACAAGTGAGATGCAAAAAACAACTGCTCCAAAAAACCCCAAGCCTCGCTAATGTGGCCCCAACTTTGCTGGTGGGGGCAGGGGACAGAATGCCAGGGCAAGGTGCTGGTGGGTGCTGGGGCAGCTGGCAGGGTGCTGGTGGCAGGGGGTATGGCCAGGGGGAGGAGACAGGGACAGCTTGGCTGGTACCTGGGATCCCAGATCTCAGGAAGTGCGCGGGCTGCTCTTTCCCTCCCCTCTCCTCCCTTCCCCTCCCATAAACAGCTGGCACACTTCCTGAAACACTGGGTCTGTCACTCGGCCCTTCCCCCTGCTGCCTTCCTGTGCAGGGTGTGTGTGGGGGGAGTCCCGGGACTGCATGCCAGCTCCAACTTCTCAGGAAACATGTGCTCTTCTTCTACTCCCCACGACAGCTGCGTGCTTCCTGAGAAGTTGGAGCTGGCATGAAGTACTGGGATTCCTGCTCCCTCCCCACCCCCCTCGAACCCAATCCCCATCCTGCCCCCTCCCCTTCCCGCCCTGAGCCAGGGCTTCCTCTCCCCTCCCCTCCCCCAGAGCCAGCCCCCCCCTGCTCTAACTCAATCCCCCCTCCCCTCCCCTTCCCCAGAACCACCCCCCTCCACTCTAACCCAATCCCCCTCCTCTCCCCTCCCCTCCCCCAGAACCACCCCCCTCCACTCTAACCCAATCCTCCTCCCCTTCCCCAGAGCCAGGCAACCCCCCTCTAACCCACTCCCCCTCCTCTCACCTCCCCTCCTCCAGAGCCAGCCCCCCCCCCCCGCTCTAACTCAATTCCCCCTCCCTTCCCCTTCCCCAGAGCCAGGGCTGCCCCCTCCCTTTAACCCAATCCCCCCCAACCCAATCCCCCTCCCCTCCCCCAGAGCCAGGCCCCCCTCCTCGCTCGAACCCAATCCCCCTCCCCCCAAACCTTATGCCCGGGTCCCGGAGCAGAGCCGCTGCTGCTCCCCAGGTGCTGGGCATGTGCACTGAGCAGCCGGCTTTGAGCATGTGCTGGCCGGGGCGCCGGGACGCCACGTGCACCCCCCCAACCCAATCCTCCTCCCCTCCCCTCCCCTCCCCTTCTCCAGAGCCAGGCATCTCCCTCCCGCTCTAACCCAACCCTCCCCCCCTTCTAACCTTATGCCCAGGCCCCAGAGCCGGAGGTGCCGCCGCACCCGGAGCCGGAGGCGCCGCCGCCTGCGCGCAGCAGCCAGCTGCTAGCACGTGCAGACTGGGACGCGGCGTGCGAGCCGGCCTGCGCGTGCAGGATACGGCAGAGTGCGCTGGGGGCCATGAGCAGAACGTCCCAGCCGTGAGAGCGGCTGACCTGAGCGGTTCCGGGTTCACCCCGGTTTCGTCAGGAGCCGCAATTTTTTCCTTCGCGAGCCGCGGGTTGGCCACCGCTGATCTAGATCATCCCTGACAGGTGGCTGTCGAACCTGCTCTTACATATCTCCAGTGATGGAGATTCCACAACCCTCCTAGGCAACTTATTCCAGTGTTTAACCACCCTGACAGGTAAGAAGTTTTCCCTAATGTCCAACCTAACCCTCCCTTGCTGCAGTTTAAGCCCCTTGCTTCTCATCCTGTCACCAGACATCAAGGAGAACAATTTTTCTCCCTCCTCCTTGTAAACACCCTTTTAGGTACTTGAAAGCGGCTATCACGTCCCCTCTCCGTCTTCTCTTTTCCCGACTAAACAAACCCAATTCTTTCGTTCTTCCCTCACTTGTCATGTCTTCTAGGCCTTGAACCATGTTTCTTGCTCTTCTCTGGACTTTCCCCAACTTCCCCACCTCCCTCCTGAAATGCGGCATTGCCAGACAGCCTCTTGCAATACAGCAGCACCCCAGGAATAGCTGCATGGGCCCGTCAGTGTGACTCAGACAAGGGCCAGAAATTCACCCTCAGTCTGTGTCACACCAGCAGGCCGAAGGGTTGGGGACCACTACGCATGGGGACATCTCTCACTCCTCATCTACCTAGAGCATCCCTGAGGGATCGCTCCTTGGGCTGCCCCACCCTGTTAGACTGGGACCGCTGGAGGCCTTGTTCCCTCGGTTCCTCCGCACACCCACATCTGGACGGGCCCCTCTAGCGCGCTGCCTCCGAGCATGGCTGCACGGCTCACTATGCCCTGGCTCTGGCTCCAGTCTGAGCCCCGCTGCTATCAACACACTGGTGAGTCTGGCCTGGGTCAGCAAGGACTCAGGACCTGGGGCCTAGGACGCTGCTGAGGAGCAGATCACAGCTCGGGTCCTGCGGAGCCTGGGTCCAAGCTCTGCCGCTGGGGGTGGAGGCAGGTCAAGCCACTGAGCTGGGTCAGAAGGTCTGTGCCGCGCAGCAGGGAGGTGCTAGCATGGCCGGGAGAGAGACCCGGGGCCGGCCATTGCAAGTCTCGCTGTACAATGCAGCGGGGGGGCAGGTACAGCCGTGGCAACACCAGGTCCATGAGCCGGGTCCCGCTGACGCAGTGTGCAGTGCAGGCAGACCTGGAGGCACAGGCGCCTGGGGGGATACAGGGAGGGCCCCCCCAGAGGGGCAGGGGGGCATGAGGGGGCACCCCATCCAGCAATTTAAATCTTGGCAGGGCACAGGGCGGCGGGGCACCTGCCGAGTGCTACCTATGCCCGGAGGGGCCAGCGGCAGATTCTAGACGAGGGATCGCAGAGTGGCTCCCGGCCTCTTCAAGCACCCACCCCTGGCTAAGGACACCCCCCTCCCCCCGAACTACGATGGGGGGCCCAGAACACCTGCCAGAAAAGCCTGAAGCACTTGTGCTGGGGTGGGGCGGGGGGTGTATCACCTGTCTGCAGCCTCCAGCATCAGCATCTCCCCACACAAGACTCTGTGGGTCCCATCAATCCAGCAGCTGGGCATGAGGCGGACTCACGCCCTCAAAGAGGCACCCAGCCCTCCCAACCCCCTGCTCCCGGCATGGCCTCCTCCCCCCCGGGGCACGCACCCCTGGGGGCAGACTCAGTCCCACCAGCAGCTATTCCCCCGCCTGCAGACACTGCAAACCAACAGAGGTGCTAAGTGACTGGCTGGCGGCCGCTCCTGGGGAGACTTCGCAGTCATTTAACCCCCTTTTGTCTTGTCCCTTGCTCAGCACGGGCAGGGCCAGCCTTGGGCGCTAGAGTGGCAGTGAGTAGCCCTGGTGAACAGCCTCTGTGATCCAGCTGATCCCGGAGGCGTAATCCAGGTTGTCTCCTACCTAACGACGCCAACACGGACCTTCCCGATTCAGCCTGGGGATACACACAGTTCCGAGGTTCTGTGCAGCTGAGATCTAACTCACCCCCCCTCGCAGATCTGCCTCTTCCTCTGCCGCGTCACCTGCCTCCGCCCTCCCCTTTCTGCACGCGCCCCAGGAGCGTGCAATAGACTGAGGAACCAAGGAGGCTTACCAGGATGGACTCAAAGTTACAGGACTGGACTGGGATCCAATTCCTGAATTAACTGTGCTGCACCTCAGTTTCCCCATCTGTGAAATGGGGAGAACCCTACCTTTCCCAGCCCGTCTTGTCCATCTAGACTGGAAGGTCTCTGGGGCAGGGACCTGTCGCTTATGGCCAGATGTTCAAACTAACTCAGCACCCAACAGCAGCGTTCTTGGTGTTGCTGCTGGCTGCTAGCGTGTGTGTGTGTGTGTGTGTACAGCACCTAGCACATGGCTGTCAGCTGGGGCCTCCCTCCCAGTGCCCCTGTAACATAAAGAGCAGTAATGACATAGATACCAAGCGCTTACCTGGTTTCCTGAGCTGGAGCAGGTTCCAAAAGCAGCTGGGGGCTTTGTTCTCGGAGGGGGTGCCAGGTACACAGGCTGGCTCCATGGGCGTGGGTAAGGTGCCAGATGCCAATCTGGGTCCGCGTACGGGGCCTCTCCCAAGGCAGAGGAGCAATCCTGGGCCTGGCGAGCCAGGGCGAGGCTGGCCAAGCTATTGCCATAGGCAGACTCAGCTGGAGTGCTTGCCGGGATGAGGGAGGAAGCCAAGAAGGGGTTCCTCTCCGCCAGCTTGGCCTCAAGCAGGAAGGGGCAGTGGGTGCCCAGGTGGCGGAAGGTAGGCGGGTCGCCAGAGCGGTCCCCGGAGGGGCTGGCGGAGTGGAGGGAGTCTTCCTCAGACAGCCGGTACGGTTTGCCAGCAGCAGCCGGACTTTGGTTCTCCAGCCCAGACAGGGGCAGGGGGTAGTTGTGGTAAGTGTGGCCGTACAGGCCCCCCTGGCTGGCCAACCTGGCTTCTGCCCACATGGGGCCAGGCCCGTCCGTACCCTGCGCCGCCCAGGGGGTATTTACCTCCCCGTTCTTGGGCTCAGAGTGGAGCGGGAACTCGGGAGCCTCCTTCGAGAGCTTCCTCCCGGGCAGCGGGGCCTCCATGCACTTGGAGAAAGCCGCGTCCATGGCAGCAGGGTACGGAGAGTCCAGCGCCGGCTCCGGCCTGTCGAGGAGCTCTCGGCCCCACCTCAGACATGGAGGGAAGTCCTTCGCCCCTTCGGCGGTCCGCCACCACGGGGCCTTCTCCCCAGGGCGCAGCGCTGAGCCAGGCCCAGGGACGCAGCTGGGATCCGTCCCGTCCCGACAGCCGTGGGAAGGGAGCCCTCGCACCGCACTTCTGCTCCGGTGCGCCGCCCCGACCACGCTCTCTAGCGCCTGGGTGTCTCGGTCGCCTTCCTGAGGGCTCTTCCATCTCGGCGCAGCCTCCCTGCTCTCGGTGTCGCTTGCCATGGCGTGTTCCCCGTCATGTGGTCATGGCTGCCCTCCCGGGGGCACCGGGACCTGTGGGCAAACAAAGCTCAGCCTGAGGAGTAGGGCAGGGACGGGCTGGGCTCCCAGCTCGGCCTGGAAGGTCTCAGCAGCTGGGAGGGAGAGGGAGGACCAGGACGTGTGGGGCTCCATTGCCCCAGTGCACAAAAGGGCAAGGGGCAGACAGGAGGCCACGTCCCAGAGCCGCTTTTATAACCTTCTGACCAGCCCCCGGGCTTTGTGAGCCTTTCCTCCTCCGTCCACCCCTTTGCCAAGGGCTCTGTGGCTGCACCCTCCCCCCCCCGCTTTCTAACAGAGAGGGGTCTGACCCCAATTCCCAAATCCCACAGCTCCAACGCGAGGGGAAGTTCAGATCCAGACCCAAACTGGGCAGCTCTGGCCCAGGTCTGATTTCTAGTGGCCCCCCCGCCCCTGCCTCCACCTCCCAACTTCCTCTGTGACCTGCCCCCTCCTAGGGACCCCTTGTCGCCACTGTGAGAGGCGGAGGAGGGTCTGTGTGTCCTCTCCCCTGCCCTGCACAAGGAATGTGGAGGAATCGCTCCGCTGGACCAGGGTGAAATGTTTTGTAACTTCCCCACCGTGGAACTGAAGCTCCCCATGCGGGGCAGTAGCTCTCTCTCTCTCTCTCACACACACACACTCTCCCCCAGGGTGTGGGTACACACCACCGTCTGCTGCACAAACTCCATCTGCGCTGCAGCCCCATGGCACCAGGGAGTGTCCTTGGCCCAGAGCACACGCAGGCCCCTGTGGTGCTCAGGACCCCAGAAGCGGGGGCCACCCCACCCGCTGTGGGGAACTAGTCCTTCCCCTCTGCGGGGCGGAGAGCGGCTCTGCCGGGAGCCGTGTGTCCGAGTGACTGGCGGGCCCGGCGAGGTGGGCAGGAATAAATAGCACGTGATTTGTCCTGCCCTCCAGATCGCAGAACAGTTGACACGTGCAGCGAAAGTAGAGCCACGTTCACAGGTGGGGGGAAACTGAGGCACGGCGCGGCCATGACTCGCGCGCCCCAAATCAGTAGCCACGTTGGAAGCAGAACCTAGAACTCCTGCATCGCGGGCTCCTCCTCCAGCCAGCTCACCCTCTCCCTCCCTGGCTGGGAACAAAGCCCAGTTCTCCTGACTCACGCTTTCAAGTTCTAGCCACACAACCACTCAGCCCAGCAGGCAAGTGGGAGGAAAAGGAAGGTTAGAGAGGAGGTGGACACCCCCCTTCTTGGCCTTTCCATCGTCCCTAGCAACAGGGTGCGTGGGGGGAAGAGGCGGAGGGGTGTCGAGTTGGAGGGAGTCATGCAATCCTCGTAGCATGACACGCTGGGGCCGCACTGCAACCTGAACGTAGCCTTGTGAGGTTGGTATTTGATTAATCCCCCTACACATCTAGAAAATAGCATATAACAACACACTGTGCGTCAGGAGCCTCGAGAAAGGCTTCCCTGCACCCCTACCATCGGAATGGGGAAACTGAGGCACGGCACACTGTGATTTGGTAGCGCTGGGACCAGAACCCATGAATCCTGATTCATAGGCCCCCCCAGCTAGATGAGGCGATGCCTCTTGCAATATTTGCAGCCTGTTGTTGCCCCTGTTAACTGGTGCCGCTAAGTGCAGCCTGCCTGTGCTTTACAAGGCCATCCCCGGAGCATGGGCAGAGAAAGGACCAACTGAAGCCCCCACCCCCTCGGGGCTCCCAGAGCTCAGCCCCACTGCATGGCCTGCCAGAGAGCTGCAGACACATGAATAACCCCAGCCTGAGAGCAAGAGGCGTCAGGCAGCTGGCCAGGAGTCATGGGGCGGGGGTGGGGGGGAGGAGCTGGAGAAAGCATTTTGCTGAAGCAGGAAGCTCTGAACACAAGTCCCCCCCAGACTCCCATTCTCCCAGACCAGCTCTCTGCGCATACAGACACCCCATTGATACCACAAGCTCCCTTCTGCAGCACCTCGGGTGCCAACGGAGCCGGCGGGCACCGAGCAGCTCAGATCCACCCCCGCTGGCACGGAGAGAGGCATATTCCGACTCCCAGTGCCAGGGAGTCCGCGTGCCCCACCCAGGTATCCCCCCCAGGCAACGGCTGCTGGGATTTCCCAGAGGCGGGCGGGTTACCCAGGGAAGAGCCTCTCCAGACTCCAGTCAGCTTCCGAGAGGCCCTGCCGATAGAAATTCCCCAGGAGACATACTTCCCGGAGGGGATCCGCCACCACACCCTTGGCAGAGCGACCCGCCCACGCCACCACGGGCGAAGCGTCAGACACCAGCAGGCCAACGCCTGCGACACGATGGGATCCGTGTAACCCTGGCTCAACAGCCGCTCGTGAAATGCAGCCGCTTCTGGGGCGCAATAACCGCTCCAGACGGTGCCCCCCGAACTGGGGCACAGAGCGAGAAAGCCCGCATGGCAATACTCGGGAGTCTGGCTACGCCAGGGGTGGGGAACCTTGTTTGGGTCGGGGGCTGCGGAATAATCGGTCGGGGGCCACACAAAAATGAGAAGCAAAAAAAAAAACAAACCCAACATCTCTGACGTGGCCCCCAACTGAGAAGCAGAAAGACTCTCCCCACATTCCCTTCGTGCACCAGAGCCTGCGGGACCCAGGCTAGTCAATTTTGGGGGGCCCCTGAGGCTTTGGGGTGGCATCAAACATGAGGGGTTCTGTGCGTGGATGTGGGCTCCTGGGAAGTGGGTTTGGGGGAGCCTCCAGGCTAGCCAGGGGCCGTATGTTCGTGCTGTACGTTCCCCACCCTGGGCTACGCCTCCCCCTTGGCCAACATGCTCCTGGGCCATTCTGTCCTGGTGGGATTCCTGCCTTGCCCAGGGATCACACAAAGTGCTACTCCAAGTCACTGTTTTCACACGCGGGGCCCGACCTCTGCCCAGGGAGGAACACACCAGCCATCTCAGACCTACTCGGCTGCAGCGGGAGCTGACGCAGCTGGCTGGGCACAGAGCCTGTACCCGCGTGGTGCCAGAGCCCGAGAGGCGGTCACGCCAGCCTGTCCGCCCGCCCCATTCGGCAAGGACAGCCCTTCCTGCTGCCCCGCAGCCTTGTCCTCCAGAGCAGCCGTTTTCAAACTTTCTTTCTCATGACCCAGTTGAAGAAAATTGTTGATGCCGCGAATCCAACAGAATGTGACTGGCGTGTGGGCTGTGGGGTGGGTCTGAGGAGGGGCGCTTTGGGGGGCAGGAGCGGGCTCCGGCTTTGGGGGGGGGCAGGGCATGGGCAGGAGGGGCTTACCTCGAGCGACTCCCGGGCAGCATCCTGCTGCACTGCTGGAACAGCCAACAGGAGTGCGGGGCTAGTGCTTGGGGCAGGAGCCCTGCACGGACCCCTGTGTGCTCCCCCCCCCCCCACATCCACACCCACCACCTAGGAGCTGGACCTGCTGCCGGCTGCTTCTGGGGCACAGCACAGTCTGCAGTGCCAGGCCAGGCAGGGAGCTGCCTTGCCCCCCCACTGCTCACCGGACCCGCCCCTTGCATCAAGACCCAGCGCCCGACCTCCCACCGCCCAGCCCGGGCTCCCGACCTGTCATTTGAGAACCACCACTCCAGAACCCCCCTGTCCAGTGGAGTTAAAAGGATGTAGAGATGGGGCGGAAGGGGAGGGGGTTCTCCCCCTGATATTGTGGGGGCTCTTCTGGGGGAATGAGCAGGGGGAAAGCTGGGCTGGATCCCCCCCTGCCCTGGCAGGGCTGGATTTGGGGGAGATTCCGGGACCTCAGGGACAGTAGCCAAGCCACCCCTGTCAGCGCGCAGCACTGTTGCCTAGACAGGAGCACTTTGCAGCAACCCCAGGGGTCCCAGCAGAAGCGGGGGAGAGGGGGGCAGAGGGAGGAGGGAAGAGAAGCTCTCAGACACAGCTGTTAGCGGGGGAGACGCGAGGAATGTCTGAGTAGACCTTGGTCTTCACTGGCTTGCCCCCCCCAGCATTGTCCCTGCTGGCTCCGGCTCTCAATTCAATATGCCACAGAATCCATTTCACCACCCTGTTTGCTGGGCCCTGCCTCACCGTGGACAGAGTCTCTCCCTCAGCCGTGCCTGCCCAGCAGAGTTTACACAGTGGCTGCAGTCCTGGGCTGAGCCCCGGTTAGTGGCAGGACAGGTGTGCACCACACAGGTGCCGAGCAACCTTCCCCCACATCTTCTAACCCCACCCCTGACCTCACCTCTAGGGCCAAGAGCCGAGTTTGGTCACGGTTCAGCCTGGACTCTCACTCGGCGCACACAGTGTTGCCAATGCCCACGACCCCTGGGACACCCCACAGCCCTGCCCAGAGCCCGGTCCCAGCTGTCTGGGAGAGCAGAGACAGAGCCCACCAAAGCGCCAGCCCAACAGCTTTCCTCTGAACCCCGAATCTAAATGCAAAACGGCTCCATCGTCCACCCCAACCCTCCCACCCGCCCCATCCTGCCTCAGTTCAGTCGCGAGGCGGTTGATTCTATCGGTGCTAGGAATCACCTGGGCTGACCCCTTTAGAGAGCACCAGGCATGATCGTTCCCACCTCGGTCATATCCCAACGGGTAGGACGTGGTGCTCCGCGATGGACCGGCTGCTGTTTCCACGGATCTGGAAGCCAGGGCTTGGTGCTCCGTGGCGCCACAATATGGACCTACGCCAAGGATGGTGTCCTCAAGAAGGAAGACGAATGGGGACCTTCTAGGGCCACTGACTGAAAGGGTCTGGCTCCGGGATTTGAAGCAGGTAGAAAGCTACCCGGAGGGCTCCTTGGAGGTTCTTCTCTGAATTCTGGAGCTGGATTTCTTGATCCATTAGTTTTGGACTCTCCGTGTTGTTCCTTCCAAGAGCCCTTTGATGAAGTGTCTGGCCAAGCGTGCTCTGGGGTGGTGAGCTATGGGGAAGGAGCTGCTCTAAGGAAAGTCCTGCGAAGGCACCGGTGGAAGAGAGAGAGGACTCCCTTGTGCCCAAGGGCCATCCAGATCTCCTGGCCAAGAGAGGAGCGGTGTGAGGAGCTCTGCTCCCCAAACTCCAGCCACCTGCCGAGAAGGGAGCCCGGAGCCTCTGAGGGCGCCGTACCAGAAAAGACTCCTCCTCCGATTACTCATCCCGAATAATGAGGGGACGCCGGAGCAAACGGCAGGGTGCTCCTCCCTGCCTCTGGGAACGCCGGCCAAGGCCGCGTCGGCATGGCGCGCACCTGGCCTCGGTGCCAACCTGGGACAGGCGTGCTCAGTTACTCACCGTGAAAGCTCCTTTTCTTCCCAGCCCCAGCCGCCCTGCTCAGCGCCCAGGTGTTGGCTCCTGATGAGAGAATTGGGCCGGGCCAGATCTCGCCCTTCCGGCGGCCACACCCTGCCGTGGGCAAAGCAGAACCCAAGAGCCTTGCCGTCAGCATGGCTGAGCGCCGCCCCCCCAGAACAGGGGGGAAAGGGCTTCGTGGGCGCCAGGCGCTGCAGAGCCCAGAGCAGAAAGGGGAAGGGCCAGGATGCTCGAGCTCGCATTGAGGGGCACGGGCAGGTCGGGGGGAGGAGGCCGGGGCTAGGATGAGAGGGGACACTGAAGGACAGGGTGTGGGAATGACAGCGGGAACCGTGGGATGGGAAGATTCCACAGCCCTTGTAAAACCCTGTCGTTCGTCAGCACCAAAACTCTCCCCTTCCAATGCCCACGGCCTGCTCTCCCTTGGGATACAGGGGGCAGACAGGAAACCGCTTCTTCTAACCCCAATGGGGCCTTCGTCCCACACTCTCTTCCCTAGAAATCCACATGGGTGGGGACAGGTTCAAATCTGAGTTCATCGCCCTGCCCCCCAGCCATTTCGGTGCCAGCCACATTCAGCGGAACCTGCAAGTTTCACTCGGGCCTTTTCCCGCAGAAGCTCATGTGGCTTTGCTCCCAGATTCCCCGCGTGGTTTGGAAGCCATTGGCCCTTTGGCCCTCTGCATGGAGCAAGAGACAGGCCCAAACCGCAACGGTCACAGGGCTGGTAGGGACCTTAAGAGGCTACATTGTCCGCCCCTGCCCCTGCCCCTGGCTGAGACAGAACTAAGCTAACCGAGCCCAACCCTGGCAGGGGTTTGTAACAACCTGTTCTTAAAAACCTCCAGGTCTGCATCTCCGCAACACCCCTGCCACCCCGTTCCTCCCTGCACACTTCGGGGTAGGGGAATCCTGGATTTGGAGCGGCCCTATTATAAAGACAAAGCAAATTGACAAACTGCAGCCCTGTGTTTGGACTGGGGCGGGGGAAGGGTATGGTGTGGGATTCAAGAGAAGCTTGTTCTCCAAGAATAAAGAATTTTCCCCTAACGGGGTTGCCAGCAAATGGGGTGTGGTCACATGTGCTGTGGTGTGCACCCCAATTCCAGCATCCCCTCCATCTCCAGCAAGCTGGGCAGAACCTGAAATGACTGAACCCACTTCCCCGGAGAACTAGGGTGACGTTAAACAGGACCTGCAAGTAAGCCCCCCCCATCCTACCTTTCATTTTGCAGCCCGTAACGCTTTGCAAACCCCCAGGCCTGCCTTTGGTTTTGCCCAGTCTTCGTCTGTATCCCATTAAACCAAGATCCTTTTCTCCTATCCCCTCCATGCAGTTCTTTTCCTGCAGCACCCCAAATCCTACACCACCAACAGGAAAACTTCACCCTCCTCTACCCCCAAAGTGCCTTCTAGTCAGGTAGCAGGGTTTCCTCTTACAAGAACCGAGCTGTTGTGCACCAAACCTTAGCATCTCACCATACCATGGGGGTGGAAAGAAAGCTTGTGGTTTTAAAGGAGATTCTGGCAGCTCAGGATTTTTAATCAAGACCATGAGACAGCTATGAAGGGTGTCTTAAGAGACATCATCTGCCCCCGTGCCAAGGAAAGTTCAGGGAGGGCTGGCGAATGCGTGGGAGTACAGAAGGAGGAAACATCACAGCGAGTCCAATGCATGAAATGTTTTCCTGGCCCTTTTTGCCATTCACACCCCTCCATGCGCTGTGAGGCTGTGCACAAGTGGCCATGCCTGTATCGATACACAGCCACAGCCTGCCCTTTTTGTGCTGTGTTTGTGCAGTGCCTAGTACAATCCTCCAGGTGCAACACAGCACCCACCAACCTGCCCATGCAGAGACATCCATGTACACACACACACGACAAATCCCCACATACCCGGGCACGGTCACCCAGGCATATGTACATACAAATACGCAGGCCCGCTCACATGCAGGCAGAGAGCCATGCACATAACACATATGTATCTTATAAACACATCGTTTCTCTCACACACACACACACACACACACACACACACACACACACACCGTTTATTCCCATGAGCACTGCCATATGCCTGAACTTTGACAAATATTCACACAGGCCCCAGGAACACACGCCCATATTTGCGGCTCATGCTAAGACAGAATCATAATAAATCTCTGGTGTTTCTTTCGGGCCGCTCTCGCCACAGGAAACGGTAGCTCTTTGCTCCTCTGGACAGAAGGGGCCGGGAAAATGCAGCTACTTCTGGGTGGGAGGGTAGCAGTTACTGTTGGGAAAGCCTCCTCTCGAGCAGCAGGGAATATAGAACCCCAGCTCAAATCCCAGCGCGTCCAGAAATTGTCGTAGGGACCTTCCCTCTCCAGGTGGAGCGGTCATAGGGTTGCCAGGTGTCCGGTATTGAACCAGACAGTCTGGTATTTGGATTTTGTGTCCAGTAAGCAAACTGAGAAAATACCAGACATATAAATGTCCAGTATTTTCAAATTACGTTTTTCTGCTTTTCCCGGGCCCGTCTCGGTGCCTGATGGAAGCCCACTTGGGACATGCGGCAATTAAAGGGGCTGCAACCGCATTCTGGCCCGACCTCCAGAATCCTCCCTCCTGCCCCCCGAGGTCTCCCTGGTTACCCCCCCTGTGGGTTTTTTTTTTTCCCTTGACAAATTTTTGTCCGGTATTTTTTTGGAAACCCTAGGAGCGGACAAGGCTGTGGTTGTCTGCTCCACACACATACGGAAGTGCCCGGAGCTCAGCGTATTGGACAGGAAATCGTGTTGGACTCGCTGTGAGAGTTACTGTTGAGTTTATGTAAGTGGGGGGGGGGTTCCTCTCCCCCCCCACGTTATATAAACATGACAGCGAGCCGTTACACGCCCCCCCCCCATCTCCTCTGCCTCCTCTGCGCCGTCACCTCTGGGGGAAAGTGCCGCAGAGGGTGTTCTCTCTCACCCACGGCCTGGACGTCTCGAGGTGCAGGGGAGGCCTTTGGCAAACAGCACTCTAGGGGGGGTGACGGGAGGACACAGCCGTGGGCTGAGCAGCATGATTAACATCAGGCCACGGCCGCCTCCTCAAAGCTCCGCAGCTGCTGTGTGGTCTGGCCTAGCAGCATTATTGTTAACCCTTCCTGAATCGGGGCTCGGGCCCAGAGCGCGGCTCAGGCTCGCTGGGGAAGGAGGGGAGGCCGGCGGGAAGAGGGGTTCTGGGCCTAGCACGGGGCCATGGAGCACCTAAGGGGGAGAGAGCAAGAGGGGAACTCAATCCAGTTCCCATAGCAACCACCTGTCCTCAGATCGGCACAGGTTAGCTAGCAATGCTCCGAAAGGACCATCGCTGTCCCCTAGCCGTGCCCCAAATGGCTGTGCACCCCCTAGCAACATACCCAGCGGGGGGGGGGGGCACATCCCCTCCCAGCATTGCCAACATGCCTTTTCGCAATGCAGGCATAACCCACACCCCGTAATCAAAACAACCTCCCCTCACTACACCCCCAGCACTCCGGTGCATCCTCGGGAAAGAGGAGAAAAACGTCCTGGTATGAAATGAGCAGCCCAGCTCTTCACAGATCCAGGCAGGCGTGTGCACGTCCGCCAGGTCAACAACCGGGACCTCTCTACACGCCTCACTCTGGATTCCCGCCCTCCCCTCGGCTGCGTGCCGCCCATTGAGACTGTAAAGCGATGGGGCCCGCAACCTGTTGTATTTTGCGCCCGCAGAACCTCCCAGCACATCACGCGCACCAAGCACGTGAATAAATAACACGCGAGAAACCACACGCACGTGCCCAATATTTGCACGCGGACACACGGCAAGAGGCAAACCCAGATGACGTACCCAAGTGGGCCAGTCTCGGTCTGCGGGACACCGTTTGTGTACCCATCGGCATGCCTGCCCATGTGTGCCCCGGCACGCGCGCGCAGGGGGCGGGTTTGCTGGCTGGGTAGCGTGCATGTCTGTGGGGTATGTCGGACCCGGCTTGGGCCTGCCTTTGGACGTGGGCCCACAGCAGGCAGCCCTACCTCCCGGCAGGCTGAGCTGTCCCCGAAGAAGGGTGAAACAAATACAGTGACTCAGACCCAAGAGAAAAAGGATGAAAAAAAAAAAATGATCACCAGCCCCCTGCCAGGAAACCAAAGACAAGACTCTGACGCTCATGGCCCCTTGGCCAAGCCCTTTGATGACTGAGCAAAGAGTTGGAGCCAGACAATCTTGGATTCCTTCCCCACCACCTTTCCCTCCCTGCCCAAGGCCTGCACTCACCAGTGCACCGCAGCCCCTCCTTCCCACGCACTCAGTGCTGCAGCCCCCCCATGCCCTCGGAGCTGCATTCCCCCACCCCCCCATACCCTCAGAGCTGCAAGGCCCCCATACGCCCTCGGAGCTGCAAGCCCCCCCTCACGCCCTCAGAGCTGCAGGGCCCCCCCACGCCCTCAGAACTGCAGGGCCCCCCCACGTCCTCGGAGCTGCAGGGCCCCCCCACGCCCTCAGAGCTGCAGGAGAGCCCACGGCAGGAGGAGCTCCAAGTCTCTGACCACGCAGCGGTGCGGTGGAGGCACGTGGGCATGCATTTGGTGAAGACAAGCCACGACTCAGCGACTATCTGCCGGCAGGCCTGCCCTTACGGCCCCGTGGCCTGGCCCTCGTGGTTCATGTTGCTCCCAGAGTCACAAGCCCAGCAAAAGGGAGGGTCAAAGAGCAGGCACAGCAGCACACACTGGCTGGAGGCATTGATGCCGCCTTCTTTGGCGGGCAAGATGGTAAGGGAGACGTTTCTCTCGCGCTCTCTGCTCTCCCTCCAGTCACTCACCTGGCTCCAGGGAGTTCGGTTCTCCCGGAAAGGTGGGACGAGGGTAGGATGGAGGAGGGGTTGGGACAGGGCTCCGCACCTCCAGGGCCAATTCCCCAGGCCCTGTGGGGTTTGTCGCGGGGACAAAACCAGGTGGGGAGGGGAAATGAGATCTTGAGAGCCGTGCAAGCCCGAACACCACCAGGGACCTGGTTAAAAAATTGACTGTACTACGACAGGTGCCAAAGAACCACACAAAAATGAGCCCCCATCCTGCCAAGCACAGACACAGACGAGCCCAGCCCCAAAGAGCTTAGAAATGACTGGACAGGACGGACTCAACGTGGGAGAAGGGGAAGAGCCCACATGCAGCATGAACGTGATGGCAGCAAATGGCCACAGTGTTGGGGGGCGGTGGGGGTGAGTTAGGAAGAGAGCCTCTCTAGGGGAAGGGCAGGGAGACAAGAGGATGAGGAGCAGATGTGGGGTAAGGCTGAGAGGAAGGGATGGGATGCCCATGACCACAGAGCAGAAGGAATCCAGCCGAAACACAGGCATGTTCTCTGGACGTCCAGAAGTCCTGGCCTGGGCAGCTTCTGCAACCGGAACCTTTGGCTCACTCGTCTCTGCAGTTTTCTCCCCAAGGCCACATGGCTGGGGCATGGAAGAGGCTCCCTTGGGTGCTAGATTCTCCACTCACTTGCTGGGCACTAGGGTCTGTCTGGGTGTCACGCAGTGCACAGTCAACCTGTGGAACTCCTTGCCAGAGGATGTTGTGAAGACCAGGACTTTAACAGGGTTCCAGAAAGAACTAGATCAATTCATGGAGGACCGGTCCATCAATACTTATTAGCCAGGATGGGCAGGGATGGTGTCCCTAGCTGCTGTTTGTCAGAGGCTGGAAATGGGTGACAGGGGAGGGATCACTTGGTGATTCCCTGTTCTGGTCCCTCCCTCTGGGGCATTGGCCACTGTCGGCAGACAGGACACTGGGCTAGATGGACCATTGGTCTGACCCAGTCTGGCCGTTCTGATGTAATGGGGCCATGGGCACAGCTGAATGCAGAAGGCCACCTCCAACGTCACACCTGCCCATCGACTTTCCCACAACACACGTTGGGATTCTGGTGGCAGCGCCTCACTTCGGGGCTGCTCTTTAGGAAACTTAGCAGGGTCCCATGTCTCCGTTCCTCGATGGCCCATTGGAAACACAGCACCACCTCCCCAGGGTATCCTACGCCCCTGCCATACAGCACGATGGGTTCCAAGAAGCGGGAGGCAAAAGCGAACCAGGAGACCAGATTTCTCCTTGGTCTATCTGGGCACCTCTGCTGTTGGCGTAAGAAGAGTTCGCATTTGCGTCAGGGAAGAACATGCCCTCCACAAACTATCCCCTAAGGCTAGCTCCGCCCACACGTTCCCACCCTCCGAGGAGGGAAAAGCCAACCCACGGCTCACAGCCAAATCGCCAGCAAATCCTTCTGAACACCACACAGGCCAGCCCCCGCTGGGTCCCTTCCATCTCCTGCACACTGGGGTCTCCAGCAAACCCACGGGGAGCCTAGGAGGGTCACCAGCCCAGAGGTGTCTCCATTTGTGGCGTAGTGGGGGGGGGGGCTGTCTGCTCTGTAACCCGGGGTCCCCCTGCTCTGTGATGTGTGATTCCCACTGACTCACCCACATGTGTATTAACCCAGACACATGGGCTCAGCCTGAGGAGATAACAGGGGATTCCCAGCGGGAGAGACAAAAGGAGAGAGGCAGAGACCAACATGAGGCTTCAGGGGAAGGGTCAGTTGCTGGCTGGGGAACATGAAGGAGTCAGCCTAAGCTGAGGGCTGGAGGTCTAGGGGGGTGATGGACCCCCCTTAACCCAAGGGATCTGAGGCATCCTGGCCCAGACTCCTGTAGCCACATCACGTCTATGCTATGCTGTATCCTGGAGGAGCAATAAACCCTCTCTATTCTCTGGCTGGCGGAGACTGTTCTTGCTGCAGACGGGGTGCAGGATTTGGGGGAACCCCGACTCGGCGTCACAGGCCAAAGCAACTCAGGATCTGACCAGGAACTAGTGAGTTGGCCCTGCCTGGGGAGTGTGGGGTTGGCTGTGAACAGCCTTGCCCTGGGCCTCAGTTCTGCCAAGCTTCTGGGAGTTGCTGAGTGGGAGGGAGCAAGTGGGAAGGTTTTGCCCTCATGGGCAGGGCAGCTTCTCCGAAGCAGAGACCGAGAGGGTCCAACCCCTCCCTGGGGTGACAGTCACGGGGCGCTGGGCCTCCTGCTCTAGGGCTGAATTGGGCCCATACAAACCAGAGTACGCAGGGAGCAGGCAGAGATGACCCCTCCGGCAGCTGCCCAGTGACTGTCATTGTAGCTGCACAGGGACCGGTCCAGCTCCCGAATGAGACACCTCTGTGACCCCGGCCTGCCTCACCCCTTGGCACGAACGCCTGGGGGCCGTTTGCAGGGTCGGGGCTCGCACACTGCATGACAGTGGTGAGTTGCAAAGGCGGGCTGGCACTGCCCGGCAGGAAACACCCTCCTGGCATGGATGAGGGATGCCAGGGCCGCTAACCCGCCCGGGCGAGATGGAGCGCTGCCGCTTACAGGCTGCTATTTGGGGAGTGGACCATAGAGAGGAGGGACCAGGTGTCGGGGAGGGAAAGGGAAAATCCAGCCCTAGTGCCCATCTCTGACCCTGAAGCTTCTAATGCAAAAGGCGTGCTCGTTATTACAGCACGCTCATTAGAGATGCCTGGGAAGGATGAAGTAGCCACTGAGCCTGGCTTGACCTGAACCGACCTACCACATCCCCCTCCAGCATCACCCCTTCCCCCCCGCCCGGGATCGACGGGCCCCCCTTGCACTCCAAACTTGGCTCTGCAGAGGAGAGGTGCATGTCTGTCCCCCTCCAGCACAGCTCCACCCTCCCCCCCAGCACCTTGGGGCCAGACCTGGAGAACAACATCTCAGCAGCAGATTATCTCCTAGGTCAGTCTCTCCCCCGCCTCTGTGTCCTCACCATGCAAAATGGTAACGAGATTTCCCCCCCTCCCCCTCTGCCCCCCAGCACATCCAGATCACTTACTGCCCAAGCCCCTTCTCCAGGGCACTCTTGCTCACGGCGCCTTTATTTTCTCTCTCTCTATGATTCCCCCGCCCCTCTCCCTTCCTTTTGCTTAATTTTTCCAAACACCCCGTGAGCAGATCCCTGCCAGAAAGCCAAACCCACACCCTCAAATTGGAAATCAGCCCAGCATGGACCTACCTGAGGCCATGGAGGTGATGAAGATGAAGGGGGCAGGGAGAGGAAGGGTAGGAGGAAAAGGAAAAGGGACCTCCCTCCCCGTCTGCCTCTGAACACCAGCTGAGGCGGGAGAGGAAAGCGATTGCTAATCTGCGCCCGGTGCTTGAAAACGTCAAACCTCCAGGAGTCTAAGCGCTGCAGCGGAGCGGAGGGCATGGGAGGACATCCACTCCCACACGAGTAGCTTTCTGGGAATTAGGGCCACAGCCCAACTGCTCTGGCAGCTTCGCTCCCCTTCAGTTCTGGCTGATGGCACAGCTCGCTCGCCCTGGACAGCTGCTGACTGGGAGCCGCAGAAGGAGGCTCCCACCGCCAGTGCTGCGGGGGGAGGAGGGAACGTGGGGCGGTGGGTTGAGGATGGCACAGGGGCAAAGCGGATGGGTAACACTGATGCAGCCTTGATGTGTTTGTCTTCCCAGCACCCCGGGAAGCATCATGATCCCCCTTTTACCGATGGGGAAATCGGGATGGGGTGATGAAGGGACGTGCCAAAGGCCGCATGGCGAGTTGGTGGCAGAATTAGGAACAGAACCTGGGCTCCTGACCCCTAGTGCATCCACTCTAACCAAGGGGCGACACTCCCTTGCAAACTGAGAAGGGAATTTGGTAGTCCTGACATCCAGTGCCACCAAACTAACCACGGAGAGTCACTCCCTCGCAGCACTGAGAACAAAACCACAAGTCCTGTGCACAGTGTCCCCCTCCTCCCGTTCTAAACAACAGCTCACAGAGTGGGCTGTATGAGTCCCCCCTCCTCCATCTCAGTGGGCTATACCATGGTCGTCTCCAAGATGCTGTCCCAGGATCGGGCGGTTCTGCTCATGGCGCCGGCGTCCCTAGAACGTGCAGGATGGGCCGACAGAACCGTAGCAGCGCTCTGATTGGACGCAGAGGGCGCACACAGGTCTCACAACCTCCCTTCACCTGCCCTGGCTTTACGTGTGGGTCTCTTTTGTCACACCCCTAGGAAAAAACCCGACGCAGACAGAAACCCGTGTGTTCTGACCACCCTGCAGGTGGGCAACAGTACACAAAGTGCCACACAAAGAACCCCAGTGGGCTGCAGGTTGCCTGCCGCTCCCAAGCCCGTACGCAGGAATTTCTGGTGTGTATGTGCTTTTTTTGTAAATATGGACTGCAAGGGTGTGAATGGACCCTCCATGGTTCCCCAGGTAAGCGGGGAAATCATCCCCAGCCTTCTCCTGGCTGGCCGGAGCATGCTTACTTGGGAGACCGTGGGGGGTGCTTTCGCACCCTTCGTGTACGTGTGTATGTGCATGCACACACACACACACCCACGTACAGGCCTGGCTCCAATAGTTCATGCTCTCCTTCAAGAGGGCGCAGGAGTCCTGGACTCCCTGGCCAGTTCCACATTCATGCCTTTCTGTAGGGAGATGGATGGCTATTTCTGTACCCCCGCCCCTCACCCTTTTCCTCTACATCTGGCCAAGAGCCCCCAAGTTGCAAGAGACATCCAGTCGCGGATCAGCACAAGAACAGAGGAACAGACAGCAGATGGGGCTGAGATGAGAGGGGCCGCTGGGGGGCGGAGGGGCAGTGTGATTTGTTTTCATAGGAAGCAACTGATAAGTCACAAAAACCCTGCTAGAATCAGGTGTTCAGTAGCCTCTTAAAGGGATGGTGCCTCTTAAAGGGATGAGCCTGGTTAAAGGCATAGCGCCTCTTAAAGGGATGAGCCTGGTTAAAGGCATAGTGCCTCTTAAAGGGATGAGTCGAATCAGAAACCTTGCCTCACTTAAAGGGATGAGCATGGATAAAGGCAAAGAGACAGAAGGTAAAGGCACTAAAAGGAACAACTTGCATTAGGTTAGCAACTACGAACAGCCAAGTCACCCTTTTGTGACCCCGCCCCCAGGCCGACAGGACAAGCTTACCGCCTCCTCTGGGCCAGCAGACGCTGCCCGCGTCAAGGGCCCTCTGCTACTGCAGCTCCCCCCGCCTCCAGTTTCTTGTTCTGCCCCGGTTCCCAAAAGCCAGCGCCAAGCCTGGTGAGCCAAGCACTTGGGAAAGGGGCAGGCTCCCCCACCTCGTGTTCCAGGTGCCCCCCTGCCTCCATCACTGCCCACACCAGCTCCACAGGCCTAACGAGCCACATCTCAGCAGCAATTATCTCCTGCCTAAATCCCTGCCCGCCTCTCAAATGCAAAATGCCAAGGAGATCCTCCCACCTGTCTACTACCCTGCCAGTCCCTCGGCCGTGCGCGCGGCGCCAGGGTATCTGCGGGAGTTTCCAAAGCACGGGCTCCTGCCACGGGCATCCGTGGGCACTGCAAACCCCCCATGCTGTGTGGTGGGGAGACGGGGCTCTACAGAGCCAAGAGAGGGCCCAGGGCAGGGCTAGCAAGGGCTTTCCCGGGACACACGGCTCCCGAGGACACAGCAGGAACCCCTATCCTTTCCTTGGTTCCCTCCCACCAGGCAGACCTCTCCTCCCTCGTGGCTGGAGTCTCTAGCGCATTCTAACCACAGAATCCCAGCCCCGTGGTGGAGCCCTGCACCATAGCAGAGAGGAAAAAGGGGGCTCCAGGAACGGGGGGAGGGTGGCAGACGAACTGCAGCATCTCAGCAGCTGCAGGATGCGCCCCGGGTGCTCGGGAAGGGCGCCACTCGGGCAAGATTCCAGGGCGCCCTTCCTCCGAGCCCCAGGGCAGCACGGTGGGAAAGGGAGGGGCAAAGAAATGCCCTTCTCCAGCAGCCCGTCCCCGGTGAGCATGTCCCTCCCTTGCCCCTGCCCAGCGGGGGACTCCTGTTTATGGAGCTAAGTAGCATTAACTGGGCTCCAATACTTTGATGCAATTAAAAGCTCCCCCTGGGGATGGAGGGCTTAGAAAGCCAGCCAGGGCCATGGGTGGAGCTCGGTCAGCCATGAGCTCTGGGCTGTTTCCCTCCCTGGAGGTTGCCAGCCCACTGGGAAATCAATGGCAGGTCTCCAGAGACTGCCGTGTGCCCTCACGCCCTGCAACTCCAGCTGGGTGCCAGGAGACGCCTCCACCAGGCATGTCCCCCTTCCTTTAACTCCGGACTTGCCAGTCAGCCCTGCTCCCAGCCCGGGGGAGAGGAAGATGCTGAAGACTTACAGGAGAGCAGCAACGGAGCTGCACTTGCCCCGTGGGGGGTATCCTGCCAGCAATCCCCAGGCAGGCTCCTTTTCTGCCCCACGCCAGTGACCATCTAGATCACAATTGCAAATCCCCGAGGCATCAACCTGGGAAAAGTCAGCCTCCCAGCCAGTGTTCCCTGTAAGCTGAGCGCTTGGGCGCCACGCAGGAGAGAGTCCAGTGCTGCCCAGCTGATCAGCAGAGCAGCCACAGCTAGGTTTTTGTCCCCACTGGTGGTGCACATTCACGCAGGCCTCGGTGCATGTAACAAAATTTATTCTGCACATGGATGGAAAAGATTAGAGGAAACATTGATCCCAGCCAGCTCCTGCCTTTCTCCATGGAAAAAAAACAAGCAACAACTGCCACTATGGGCCGGTTGTTAGAGGGCACAGAACGGCTGCTGTTTTCTCTGGCTTTGTCTCCCGGCAGTGGGAGTGAAATCCTCTGCTTTGGGGATTTGCCCCACACGTCCTGATCCTAATCCTACAGCCCATTTAATTCTGGGCTCTGAAGGGTACTGGGAACCGTCACCCAACCACAGGGCCAGTCTCTCCTGGTCTAAATGAAGAGGTAGTTCTCAGCACCGGGCAGACTTTCCTTTCGCGGGGGGTTGATCACAGTGAGAAAGGCTGGTCGGGATTTTCCCATCAGGAGAGTGTGACGGCGCGTCGGGGTTCCCCCCACTCCTGCACCCCCATAATGACATGAACAGACTCCACCAGCCAGTAAAATAGAGGGAGTTTATTGCTTCTCCAGGATACAGCACAGCACAGATGTAATCTGGTTACAGGGCAGGCCTAGGTTGCCTCAGCCCCCCTTGAGATGGGGGAGACTGGACCCCTAAATCCCAGCCCCCTTGCTTAGGCTGCTTCCTCTATGATACCAGACAGAAACTGCCCAACTTCCCGCCCTGCCCCCCAGCCAGGGGCTGCACTCCGCCTTCCTCCCTTTGTTCCTCTCCCTGGGAGGTAACTGGTAGAACAGGTTACCTACCTGACCCATCAGCTACTCTGCTGGGCCGTGGTACAGACAGTAACCAGTGGGGGTCACCCACAGCCCAAGCCTAGCAACCAGCAATGTACCAACACTACATCACAGAGAGGCAGGCGGGTTTGTGGAAAATGAAACTTTTCACGAGGCAGGGGGTCTGTTCCCACATTTTGTCCGGAGGGAAATCAAATGGAACAGAGCGTTCCGCTGGAGGGCATTTCGGCATCGGGGTTTTGTTTCACTTTGTGAAGAAAGTTCATGAACCAAATACAAGAGGACGTTTTGTTTTTTGGTTTTGTTTTTGTTTAAAAAAGTCAAAATAGGAATGAAACATTTTGAGTCACACAAAGCAAATTTTCATGGGGATTTTTTTTTTTTAATTTTCATTTCATTCCAGAATGGGAAAAATTCTCAATGGTGGCATTTCCCATGCCATTCCTGTCCTGCTCAGAGCATGAGGTGACTGGTTCCAATCCAGCACAGGGCAAAATGTGATTTTTTTTTTTGGCCACCCCTCTGTGTACCGAGTTGCTGGGTCTCAGTCCATGTCCCACTGGGAGGGGACAGCCCTGGGGAGCCTTTAGTGAAGCAGCAACAAGAAATGCCTCTCCCCCCAAGTGCTGCGTGCGGCCCTATAGGACTCCCATTGGGGTGCAGGGCAGAGAATCTGCTCCATGGTGTATTTATGCCTTGGCCTCCTTGCTCAGAGAGTCAACACCGGGACCAATTAGCACCTGTGTGTAGCAGAGGGCTGGCCGGGAGGGAGATCAGAACAGCTCCTAGTACAGGCAAGCTCTGATCCATGCTAATTGCCTGCCTGTTGCGTGCATTCAGATTCTAACTATGTCACCCCCCCTCTGCCCCTCTTGGCATCAGCTGAAACCAATTAGCAGCTGGTTTATATCCGGGTTCCAAAGCAGGCGAATGGCAACGTCAGTTTCATGCCAACATGCCATTGCTGTCTCTGGCGTGATGCCTTGTGTGGGGCATGCGGCCAGCTTCCAGCCAGAGAGGGAGAGAAATTCAGAGACATCCTGAGGGGAAAGGATCTGGACTCCAAGCCTTGCGGGGCTGAGCCAGTGGGGCTAAAGGGACAGAGGCGCTCACAGCTCTCCCTCGGGCGGGGTGGAACCTCAGATAGAGATTGAAAGGAGAGAAAGCAGGAGCACCTAGGGTCAGACACCTGGCAGGCGGACAGAAGGATGAGAACCTATGGTGAAAGGTAGCGTGTAGGGTGATTAGACAGATGGACACAGGCATCATTTCTCACCAGGGATTCATTATCAGCCTGCGCTACCGGCAGGGAAGCCCTCTTGCTGCTGTTTCCTATCCAGGTGCCCAGCTCTCTGCTGTACCTAGCTCTCACATAGAGACAAGGTTAAACACCAGTAACCCAAGCCCCAGGGTGGCCAAGACCCTCAGCATTTATCTTCCCCATCGGGGTGGGACTGAATTCCACAGCTCAGCTCCATCCTTGCATGGGAGACGTTGAGCTTGGAAAAGAGAAGACCGAGAGGGGACATGGTAGCAGTTTTCTGGTACCCAAAAGGGTGTTACAAGGAGGGGGGAGAAAAATTGTTCTTCCTGGCCTCTGAGGATAGGACAAGAAGCAATGGGCTTAAACCGCAGCAAGGGAGGTTTAGGTTGGACATTAGGAAAATCTTCCTAACGGTCAGGGTGGTGAAGCACTGGAATAAATTGCCTAGGCAGGTTGTGGAATCTCTAGCACTGGAGATATTTCAGAGCAGGTTGGACAGACACCTATCAGGGATGATCTAGATCAGGGCTACTCAACATGTGGCCTGTGGCCTGCTTGTTTGCGGCCCGCGGTGCGGTTTGGGTTTACACAGGGGCTCGACACATGGGAGCCAACACAAAAAAGTAGTCAATATGATGGTCTTCTGTTGCGATGCGTTTTAGTAGTTACGTTCCTGGACTGTCATTGCTCATTAAAAGCGCTGTCATATGGGTGGAAATCGGGTCAATAGTGCATTTTATTAATATCAGCAGAACTGACTTAAATGGGGCCTGCGTGTTGTATAGTCTTGCCTTAATCTTTGTTTTCATGCCCGTCAGTGCGAAAGAAGTTATTTGCATATATTTGCATCTATATTTGCATGTATATGCAACCAGACTTAAGTTGCGGCCCTCATCTTGCGCTGTGAGTATCATTGTGGCCCCCTGGGGGTTCCAAAGTTGAGTAGCCCTGATCTAGCTGGTGCTTGGTCCTGCCATGGGGGCAGGGGACTGGACTCGATGACCTCTCGAGGTCCCTTCCCGTCCTAGCGTTCTCTGAGTCTATGATTCTAAGCTCCCCCCAGAGCATGGGGGGCCGAGGGCTGGTTCTCAGACGTGGTTCATGGCTGGTGTTCCCTGGGCGACTTTTCCTCCAGCCACTGACTGCTATCAGCTCTGGATTTCTTGCAGCGTTTTCCCCCACCCGGCCTGCCCAGATCAGACCTTCCTGCCCCACCACAGCCCCTCTTTGGGGACAGCAAAAGCCTGCCAGAAACAGAAACAGCACCCCCGGGCCCTACGCCAAGCCCCAGGCAGAATCACAAGCAGCGCTGAAACTCACGTCCAACGGGCAACAGCCACTGAGGCAGCTTCCTGAGCTCACTCCAAACCTTTCTGCCATAGGAGCATGTGGAGGGAGCAGGGTGGTGCCGGGGAGCCATCGGTCTCCCCTCCCCTCTGACAGTCACCCCTGCTCACCTGTCCCTGGGATGCCGCCCAGTTCAGAGGCCGTCCCCTAGAGAGCATTAGGAAGAAGGCCACATGGGCAACTGGCCCCCAGGGGTGCTGGTGAGTAGTGGTTAGAGCAAGGGATGGGGCATCCGGAGTGCTGGGTCCTCGTCCCAACTCTAGAAGTGCGTGTTCCAGAGCCCAGATCTTCAGCCAGGACGGGCCTGGCTCTTGGGGCGTGGGGGAGAATCACAAATCAGTGCCACAGGGTTATGACCACGATTACTCCAGCCCTTCCAAATGGGAGTGACACCCCAGAGGACCCCAGCAGGGCAAAGATTGTGAAGCACAACTCTAGTGGTAAGAGCAGGGGTAGCGGCTTCCCGATGCCTGCTTCCTATTCCCAGCCCTGCTAAGGGAGTGGTGCCTAGGGGCTAGATCACATGTCCTGGGTTCTCTTTCCAGCTCTACTGCTCAGGCCTGGGGGCATGTTACTTCCCTGGTCGGTGCCTCAGTTTCTCCTGCTTGTCACATGAGGATAGTCAGGCTGACCAACTGCATGGGGAGACTGGCGGGTTACACTTTATAAAGCACTTAGAGAGATGCAAGGGCAGAACGTAGCAATTCAGAGTATTCAATATCATTGTGAATTAATGCTACCACCAGAGACAGGTCCCGCCGCACTGCTACACCAGCTGCGCTTTATAAAAACAGACTTTAAAAAAAACCAAAGCCTTCCGTTTGCCCCAGTCCCAGTCTGTCTGGGACCCGGCAGGATCTGCATACTCTTCAGACTCCACAGAGCTAGCTAACCCCGTCCACCTCCTGGACCTCCCAGCCAGGCGGCTCATGAACCTAAGCGGAACCTCGTTCCAATTCCTAAAGGCTATTGCTTTTAGTACGCATAGGTACAGCCCTGATGCTGTCCAGGCTGGTGCCTTCCTGAGAGCGTATTTTTGTTTCAAAAAGCCGATGTTTGGGCATGGGGATCCCCAGAGAGGAGAAAAGGGGCTAGAAGAGGAATGTAGTTTCCCCTTATCAGGGCAGAAGACAGAGGCCTTTACCCACCTCCCCACGCAAACAACCCTCCGCTCACATCCCCGTCACGCCACCTTTCAACCTTGCCCCCTGCCGAGAAACCCCCTCTCCAAACCAGCCTGCCTCTCACATCACCTCTCTGACAAACCCCAGCAGCCTCCTCTCTGTCCCTCCATCGTCCCTCGCCCCCTGGCAGGCTCTGTGCCCACGTCCTTCTGAGGAACCTACAGCTGGCACACGCCTGGCCCGGGTGCTTGGACTTCTTAGCTGCCAGAAGAAACTTTCTGGGAGTTGTCACTCGCTTATCCTTCCTCCCCACCCCCTGCCCCGCCAGCTGGTCCTGCAGAAGGAGTTAATTTCTCACACCTACCTGAACAGAAGGCAGCCCCAGATCCGTAGTCCCAGATCCTGGAAAGGGGACGTCTAAGCTGGGCCACCTGGCCCCCCCTGGGCGGGGGCAGCCTCAGAGCAGCCGTGGATTGGGTTTCCCGTGGCCCTCCTCCTCGGTAGCATAGCCTGGGAGCCAGCCGAAGGCTCTGCCCGCTGCCAACAAAGAGGCTGCATTTAAACAACAGACATAATTATGCTTTTGATACCGTCTGCTAAAAATACAGCTCTGTGCTGTGCTGCGAGCCATGTGTGTGCAGGCTCACATGGCCTCTGAATGGCAGCAGCTGACTCAGGCAGGAGGGGGAAGGGGGGGGGGACTGTGGAGAACGGGAGAGAAAGGAGGGGGGAGAGGCAGGCGAGGTGAGGGAGGGAAAGCGAGAGCCAGCGAGGCCTGGTTGGACGCGCTCTGAGTGAGGGAATCCAAGCCAGACTCCTGTGCCAATGTCAGATGGGGACAGCAGGCTCCCTTGGGCGGGGGCTTGTCGGGTCTGGGCCAGTTTCAGGTGGGGCTGGGGGCTCCCTCCGGCTGGATCAGGGCTGTATATGGGCTAGGACCCTGTCTATCTGGTGAGAGAGGCATTTGGTTTGAATTCCTGTCTGCTTCTGTCCCTTCCCCCACCCTTTTGGGCATCACAGGAGATTTAGCCCTGCCTGCAAACGCCCCCAGGGGGGTGCAGAGATCTGAATGGGGGGGAGCTACTGAGGACCAGCATGCACGGTGCATGGGCGGCCCCGGAAGGAGGGGGGAGAGCAGTGCAGTCACCGTTGCAACCAGCCTCCCTAGGGACACCATCCAGATTCTGCTCATTCTCCTTCCCAGCATGAGTGAGCTGCTCTCCCTCAGCTCCTGCCCTGGGTGTCCAGACAGAGGGGGGAGGAGATGGATTGAGGGGGGGTCACTTCCTTCTGGGGGTCTAGAAGGCAGAGCGGAGGAAGGCTCCAGTGGGGGAAAGGGAGAGAAGGGGCCAGGGGAGATGGGATGCTGGGGAGGCGTACACCGCTGTTTGCAGTTCTACAGGGCACTGGAGGCCCCTTGGCCCCCCTGCCTCCACCTGGCGCTGCCCAACTCCTCACCCCGCCCAGGCCTGCCCCTTCCCCAGACGCCCCCCTGAAAGCACAGAGCCATTGGGGGCAGAAAATGCCTCGGGCCAGAGGCAGGAAGGAAACTGCTGGTTGGGTGGGAGCTGCCCCTTTGAGGGGTCCCCAGGCGGGCAGAGGATGAGTATGCACACTGGCTCCTCTTCACTCCAACACAAAACTCGGGCAAACACCCCCGCGAAGCAGGGCCCCCCCCTCCCCCAGTGGGTTCAGCCCCTCGCGCGGCCTCCCCTGCCACGAGGACAGTCGCCAACACCCAGCCCCTGGGAGCCTCAAAAGCCATGGCCCTCCCCTGGGCACACCTGGCTGGTGGCTTGCAGGCACGTGGCCCTTTCTGGTAGCTGAAGAGGGCAGGCTGGCCCCGGAGCCCTTAAAGGGGCAGGCCACAATGTTACACCCCCCTCAAGTCATCCTGTCCTATCTGCACACTGCTCCCCCTCCCCTCCAGTGGGTCGGCCACACCTCCTGGGTCAGGCGGGTGAGCGGGGGGGGCACAAGTCGCCTTTCAATAGCCCTGAGTCGTTCCCCGTCCCCCTGAAATGGTCCCACGGAGCGTGTAGGCAAAGGCCCTTCCCTCGCGCCTGGGTCACTGATGGGCTCCGCAGAGAGGCAGCCGCTGGGGGGGGAAGGGGCTGGCGTGCAGTATCAGAAGGGTTAAAGTAGGCAGAGGGTGCAGGGACCAGGCAGCCAGGATAAGGGGGGGGGGAAGGTCTCACGGCGGCTCTGCACTGACCCAAGCTGATGGCTTCACTTCCCCCTTGGCTGAGCCCTCCAAGGGGTGAGCGGGGAAGGGACCTTCTGGACTCCTCCCGGGAGCCAGTTGCAACAGCCCTGCCATAGGCTGACCCGTCTCCCCGGGAGGCCATCAGTCCAAGCCTTGGGGCCGCCGAACCTCTCCCTAGCCTGGCAGGGCTGTCAGGTCAACCCCCCCGTGCTGCCAGCCGGTCCCTGGATCTGCCATGAGAGTCCCCAGGTTTACCCGGGCAGGGCACGGGGCAGTCGGGAGCAAGGCCCCCGTCTCCCTGGGAGCAGGGTAAAGCCCCACAATGCAGGCTCCCGGCTGTCAGGAGTTAGCTCCAGCAGCTCGCTGGTTGCTCAGACGGGCGGCAGCCCAGCAGGCCCGGCAGCGACAGTGTTAAGGGAGGGATGTGCCAAGTGCACTGTGGCTTGCTGGTTCGGGGCGGCACCCGGCAGTCCTGGCTGGTAACTTCCGTGGGCCCTCAGCCGCCAGCTCCTCCCCAAGCTAACAGTCCAGCAGAGATCTAGCCTGTTAATGAATAAACAACCCCCCGATCTCCCTCCCCATCACTGACCTCTGGTGCCCAGCGTATCAGCGCAGGGGCAAGTACCAGCCTGGTGTACTGCGATCCGTCCGGCCTGGAATGCGGCCGCCCGGCCAGCTGCAGCTGCGTGTTTACCCCCAGGACGCGGGGTCATGGCGGCCCAGTGGGACCAAAGGCCGGCTCAGTTGGCAAGAGACTTGACGGCCTGTTCAGAGACCCGCTTGGGAAGCAGAGTCTTTGCCTGCCGGGGGCTGGCCAGGCCCTGTCACCAGGGAGGTGTCTGCATGGCCGTGGCATCGCCTGCTGGTCGTTCTAACCGGATGGCCATTGTCTGCTGGGTGAGAACTAGGGGTGGGCACAATTCGGCCCGTGGGCCAGACCTGGCCCGCAGGAGCCTCCGCCAGGCTGCCTGCCCCACTCTCGCTGGGTGCTCAGAGCAGCTCTCTGAACCCTGCGAGCCCCGGCTGGAAGGCTTTGCACACTGTCCCCACCCCCAGCAAAATCTTACAGCTCCCGTTGGCCAGTTTCCGGCCAATGGGAGCTGCCTGTTTGCAGGACAGGCAGCACACGAAGAACCCCCCACCCCCATGGGCTCACAGGGTTCGGCCTCAGCCATGCATGCAGCTGGTGCAGGGGCGTGGAAGGCAGGGACCCCGGCTGAGGAATCCCAGCCAAAGCCTGCCTCTGGCACCCCAGCCCCTCTCTCCCTGCAACCTTCTGCCCCTCTCCTGCATCCCTACCCCATGTAACCCAAACCCTCTGCACCCCTTCTCCTGCGCCCATACCCCCTCCTGCACCCTGCACCCCGGTTCCCTACCCCAGGTCACAGCTCCCTCCTTCACCCAAATTCCCTTCCAGATCCCACACCCCCTCCAGCACCCGAATCCCTCCCCCGAGCTCCCTTCTGCACCCAACCTCCAGCCTACACCCTGTCCCCCTCTCCATTAATATCATGGAAGAGTGCTGCCCTTGACCTCTTACCAAATCCGTGGAGTGCCCCCCCCATCAGAAATTATTGCCACCCCCAGGCTAGCTTGGTCTTGGCACAGCCCACCTTCGAGCAGCCCTCCCAGGGCCCAGCGGGGCAGGTGAGGGGGACCCACGCAGCACGGTCCCTCCCCACACGGCAACCACAGCCCCACAGGGTGTAAGGTCAGACAGGACCATCCCGTGAAGTCCAGCACGCTAGCCACCGGTGGCTCTTTGGCCGGCTGAGCGCGGCTGGTTGGCTCAGACGATTATTCACCTTTTCGGAATGACGTGGCTAGTTCCCGCTGGCAGTAGCCACGATAGCGGTTGGACACCTGTCTGACCTCCTGCCCCTGGTGGGCCACAAAACCACGCCCACTGAGTCAGGCCCAGCGAACCCTTCTTACCTTCGGCGGTGCCAAGTGGACAGAGCGTTCTGTTCCTCTGGCTCCCATCCCCGGGCCCAGCCTTGCCCCCCCGCTTGCCTGTGTACATCACAGCCAAGGACGGTCAGTAACCAGCCAAGGCAGGGCTTGCACTGTGTTCCTGCTCCCCAGGGAACGGCACATCCCTCCCTCTCAGAAGAACGTGGCCTACTGGGTGAACATGATGCAGCCGTCGTCAGCCGTTGAACGCTCCCCCTCCCCTCCCACCGCCCTCACTCCCCATGGAGGCTGGCGGAGGTTACCCAGGATGTGGATGTGTGTGTGGGGGGGAAGGGAATCCCACATCAGGGACGCCCCCAACACCTGCTCCTGCTTAGCCACGTCCTCCTTGTCCACCAGGAGCTGCCCCATCTCCATCCTCTTAAGGAGCACCCTGAGCCGGGTTGTGGGACGATTCGGACCAAGCTAAGCGAGAGGCAGGAATGAGGCTGCTTTATACAGTCCCCGAGACCCACGGTTGCGGGGGGACATGCCAGGAGAAGGTTTCCTAAGCTCTGGTGGTAGATACAGGGGCTTCCATCCAAGGAGCAAGGAAAGAGGCACCATCTTTCGGAGGCAGCACTGGACAGCGAATGGAGAGACTTGGAGTCTATTCCCTGCCTCTGCCACAGAGTCTCCGGGTATCCTTGGGCAAGTCACATCACCTGTCTAGGCCTCAGTTTCCCACCTGTAACATGGGGAGGATAATGTCTCCTATCTCTCCTTAATCCATCCATGGGCCCTTTGAGGCAGGGACAGTCCCTCACTCCAGCATCTAGCGCAGCGGGGGCCCCATCATTGTCAGAGGCCACCAGCTGTTCCTGGGATACCATAATAACCAGGGCACTGGGGCAGCTGGCCTGTCTCTTTTCATGCCTGGGGCCAGTCTGACACTGGCACCAGCTTTATGAGTGATCACTTTCCACCTGACACGAGCGAGCGCAGGGCACGGAGGCTCCTGCTTGTGGTGTCCCTCCCCGCCCCCCCCCCCCGCCATCCTGAGCTCTGCCCAGCCCTGCATTTCCGTCCATGAAGTGTTAACAGGACAGGGAAGCCAGCCAACTCCCTCGCCTGGAAAGGTCACAGGGGAGGAGGGAGCGATTGAGAAATCCAGCCTTTCAGTGCCAAGGCCAGACAGTGTGCGTGCAGGGAACCCCACCCCTGCAGGGGTCCCCGCTAGGACTCCTGGGTGCCGGGCTTGGCTTCTCCACCCCTCGTCCACGCTGACTGGCTGCCGGTGCTGCGGGCGGATGCCAGCGCGGCAGCCTGGCTGGCGAGAGACAGGGCATAGCACGAAGCTGCCAAGGCAGGCCCGTCACCTGTCCGTGGGTTTTGACCAGTGGCCTGCAGACCCCTGAAGGGATCACAGAGTCTAAGAGGCCCCCAGGGGCCACCGCTCCACAGGGGGCTGCATGTAAGATGTTGGAAGCCCCTGCCCTAGTACGTTCACTCTGGGACCGAGCGCCCGGGAAGCTGATTGGCGAGCCGTGAGCAGCTCTAGGCTCAAAGATTAGTGGCCTGTGGGAACGCCCTGGCAAGGGGCTTGCGGAGGGGCTGAAGCGTGGCGAGGGAGCAAAGGGGGTGAGGAAGCGGGAGTGGGGAGGCATCCTGGCCCTGAGCTCAGATCCGACGAACGGCTGCAGGAAGCCAGGCCAGAGGAGGCCTGGCCCTGGAATCCGTGAGGAAGGAGCGAAATGAGTCTGGGGGGTGGTGGGTTGGGGGCGGCCACTGGGTAGCTGGGGGTAAGCAGGAGCGTCCGCTCAGACAGAGCTGGGGTCATGGCACAGGGACACCCCCGCGCTGGCCAGGGAGAGGGCTGAGGGTTGGGACCCTGAGGGGAGCGGGCAGCACATGGAGATGAACTTGGCACATCACCTACCCACCCTGTGCTTGGGGCTAGCCGGCCCCGGCAGAAAGTCTCCTAGCATCATTGGAAAGAGGGGAGCAGCCACTGCCGGTCCCGCTGAGGCCGCCCGGGGCAGATGGGAGCCTGGGAGCAGGTTTGGTGACCGGAAAGAAACGTCTCCGGGCTTGGGTGAGCTCAGGCCAACCCGACAATTGCTCCGCTGGCCTCACGCCAAGGGGGAGATTAAGGCTTTGCTGACTGCAGACGGGCACCGGCCAACAAGCTGATGCTGCTGGTCTCAGTGTCTGGCATGGGGCGAGGGTGGGGGGGGGGGGGAAGAGTCCCCCGCGCTCTGTCTTCCACAGCACCTGCTGGTGAGACCAGGCAGTGCCTTGCCTCAGTGGGGCTGTGAGGGGCAATGGGCACGCTTTGACCAGCCCTTCCTGGAGAAGGAACCTTACCCTGCCCCTGCTGGGGGTCTGCGTCCTGCTCAGGACTCTGCCAGGGGCTTCTCCTGCCCAGAGGGGTGCGAGAGGGTCTGTAGCAATCACAGCAGCAGGGAGTCGGCCTTGGACTTCAGCTTCTGTTCTTGGATGTGGGGAGGAGGTCCTAGTAGTTACAGTAAAGGGGGGATGGGAGCCAGGACTGTGCCTCCTGACGGTTCTCTACCTCAGTTTCCCCATCTGTAAAATGGGGCTCATGCTGACGCTACCACTTTTCTTCCTGAGGCTCCTGAAGCTGAAACATCCTGAGAAACGCCCCTGGGTGCCCTGCGGCCCAAACCAGCCAGTGGCTTTTCCCCGGCTGAGGGAGTCTGCGGTTACCCTGCAGTTTCTCCTGCAGTGATGTGAGCAAGACGTTCTCAGAATCAGGCTCCTAGGCAGGTCCTAAAAGAATCAATACGGGGAGCTGGAAGCCGAACCCTAACCCTCCGCAGCACCAGGGTTTCACGAGCCAAGGGAATGGAGTCGCCCAGCTGGGAGAGACATGGCGGACTCCAGGGTCACCCATTAACTCTTTAGGAGCCAGAGGCTTGCAAACCCGTGGGGCTGACATACCAGCCCTGGAACGCAGAGGCCTGTTTCCACATCCTGCTCCCTGAGCCGTAGCCTCGCAGCCACTGCGCTGCCTAAGCAGATTGAACAAGATTACAGGCAACCTCCAGCCCCCTGCCTTCCCCCGCCCCGGTCCCCGGCCTTCCTCCCATAATCGTCCCCAGGACAGTTTTACACGGCTAATCCAGGCACCTGCCTCTAATCTGCTCCAACACCCACTAGCTGCTGCACAGGTCCCCCGCCGTGCGACCCGGCCCTGCCCCACATAACAGCGGCTGGGCTGTGACTTCCCTCCGGCCAGCCCATGGGGTCACCCTCTTCGGCGCTCAGCACGCACCCGCAAGCAACCGAGCCCCCCCAGCTGGAGAGAACAGGCCGGAGGCAGGGCGGCGCTCGGCTTTAAGGAGAAGGCTGGCTCTGCGCGAGGCAGGCTCAGGCCCTGCACCCGGCAGGCCGGGACATGCAGTCGGTGCAAGTCAGGACGCCGTGGCGGCTGAGCCAGGCAGGGCTCCTCAGGGCAGCGCTGGAGAGAGGAAGTGCCACAGAGGGCTGGCCAGGGCACTGGGGAGGCAGGAACGGGGGGCAGTGACTGATGGGGAGAGAACCAAAATGCCCACCAGGCTGCCCCTGCCTGCTGTGCCTCAGTGCCCCTTCTGCAGGCTGCCTACCGCTTCCCTCAGCGGATTGCTGCCTCCGTGGGGCAGGGACCCAGCCGGCCAGCACTAAGCGAGGCCCAAGTGTGTCGCACCCACCACACAGTGGGGTGCCCGGCCCCTCGAGTGCAGGACTCCGCCCGGCAGGGGAGGGGGGATGAAACAGAAAGGAGGGTCCAGAAGGGAAGGAGGAGCGGGTCCAAGAAAGCCCCCCCGCAGTGAGCGCCACGGACGGTGACAGCTCCTTGCCCAGGGAACGGTGAGAAGCCCCAGGCTGGCGCATTCGGACAGACAGGACCACGCCCCGGGCACAATCCTGCACTGGCGTGGGGCAGAGAAGGAAGGGGAGGTGACCCCCAAGGGAGGGGAGACTGAGGCGCCCCATTCCGCTGCAGCTCCAGGGGCTGCCCCCAAGGCGAGGGTGGAGGTAGGCAAGGGGGAGGGAGGAAGGAGGCTTGGACCAGGCTGGGCACACGTCCCCAGAGGCCAGGCCTGAGGCATAAGGGGGAAGCGCCAGGAGTCCAGCTTTGGCGTCACAAAGCAGAGGACCCAGAAAACCTGCCCTCCCACCCAGGAGGCCAGGTACGCACTAGGTGAGCTCCGGCAGCCCCCCAGACCTGCACTAATTTGCAAACAAGCCTGGGGGGGGCTGGTGCCCAGCCCCCACTGTTACCCAGAAGTCCCCAGCACCCCTGCCCGACTGCAGCGCCACCTTTGTGTTACCCAGAATCCCGTGCGGCCCCACCTGCAGCCAACCGCCTCCCTGCCCCTCCCCAGCCTCAGCTGCACATTGCAGAGGGCCCGGAAGTGCCGCGCTGGGCTCACACACACACTGTTTTCTAGGGCACCGGTCGCGCCCATTGGTTAGGGGCGGGCAGAGAGCAACCTGGGCAGCTCCAGGATTGGCTGGTGGGGTAAGGAGCTGGCCCGCACCCAGACCAGCGTGCGGGGCCCCCCATGCCGTGCCAAGCCCCAAGCAGAGTCAGTCACTGCTGGGCGGGCCCAGCTTCCCCCAGGCCAGGCGAGGAGCTGCAAAGAGAAGCCGGCTACCCCCACCCTGCCCTCTCCAGCTGGGAGCGAGGGCCTGGCCCCCAGGGGCTCCCTCCCTGCTCCTCGGACCTTCCCTTCCGCCCCCTTCCCCAAAGCAGCAGCGTTTGGCAGGGAGGAGACTGCTACCGCCACACTGTGGGAACGCGCCCCTACTGCAGCCAGGGACGCGCGCCCACCTCCACCGCCCCAGCCCATTGCTGGGACTTGGCCGGGATCCGGGGGGGGGGGGGGAAGTCAAATGGGCGGGGTTGTCCAGGAGCTGAGTAAGGGCAAGGCAGCCCCTGGGGTGAGCGCCAGCTGCACTGCCCAGCTTCCCAGCCACCCCCAGACCGCGGCTGGCATCCTGCAGCCCAGTTGCTAGCTTGAAATACTGCAGGGGCTGAAGCCCTCCTGGGCCTGGAAGCCAGGCTCCCATTCAGCCTCACCAAACACCATCAGCACCGAGCGACGCTCCCCCCTTCCCCGACATGAACAGCCCCCCCCCGTCTCCCCAGTGCAGAGCAGCAGCTCCAAGAGCATCAGACTTGCTGCACACAACCAAAAACGGCACCCCACAACCGACGGCGCTCTCCTCCCACCCCGCACAGGCCACGGCGGCTGCTCCCTCCCTCGCCCCATCCGTGGTCAGCCACACATTTAGGGGCTAAGAAACTCACAAACCCCAGCTCCCGCATGGCACAGGAAGGATGATCCACCCTGCGCTCCATTCAGGCTGCTCTCCTGCCTCTGGCCTTCACAGGAAGGTGCAAGAAACCGCCTACAGTGGAATTATAAAATCCACTGCCCCGAAAAGTGACAGTGGTCAGGAAGAAAGTCAGCGGTCGGCTTGTGCCCTGAAGCAGAAAAGTTTTTTGGTCTTTCCTGCTTCTGTAACTTGCCTTCCCGTTGCTGAGGCTGTTCTCATCGACTACGTAAGGGTCCAATTTGTTGACCACTAACATGGCCTGAAGCAAGAACCTTGTGGCAGAGAGTTCCGCAGGCCAATTATACAACCAAGAGAATTTCCTTGCATCAGTTTTAAATATGTTGCCTTTCGGTTTTTATTAAATCCCCCCTTTGCCTTGTATCGTGAGAATAAAGAGGAATAGTTGCTCTACCTCCTCGTCGTTCATCTTCCTATAGCCCCACGGCCCATTTCCTCTGATGTATATGCTCTGTGGATGGAAAGTCCTGCTCTTGCCTTTCTCTCTCCATTTTTCTAGGCTTCTGGAAATTTATATTGTGTGCACCCCTCTGCCCCTCACCCCCAACTCCTACAGCATCCTTCTGTCATTTGCACATTTTGCCACCTCCTGGTTCATCCTCTTTTTCAAATGACCATGGTTTTGCATAAGATCCCCAGTCACAAACCAGGGCTCCACTATGCCAGGTGCTGTATAAACAGAGTCCTCATCCAAAAGCTCCTATGACCCCTGTGCTAGAGGGGACCCCAACCAGTGTCCCCTGAAAGCTAAGCATTTGGGTGGCTGCCCAGGAAAGGTTCAGGTGCCACCCAATTGATTTGCAGAGTGCCCACAGCCAGCAGCAGGTGTTGGGTGGTGTACATCTGCACATGCCTTGGTGCACATAAAATTTATTCCACACCTTGTTGGTAAAAGTTAGAGGGAGCCCCTCCCCCATTGCCCAATGCCATACTAACAATTAAGCATTTATCCCTACTCTCATTTCTATCATTAGCCACTTTCTAGTGTAGGGCAGCGCTCCACCTCAATTCCAGGACTATTTTGCTTCCTTAGCCAGCTCATTTGAAGGACTTTGCCAAAGGCCCTTTGGCAACCCAAAGCAGCGATTCCATCCCATACTCACGTAGCCATTATTTTGTGGCCGTACTATAAAAAAAACCCGGTAGCACATTTGTCTCTCTATGCCCATGATGGTGGATTTGCTTTGATGACTCTTTAGACCGGGGTGGGCAATAAGCAGCCCGCCAAATGCTTTATTTGCCTGCGCCTCCTCAGGGATGGACGCTCACAGCTCCCATTGGCTGTGGTTCACTGCTTCCGGCCAATGGCAGCTGTGGAAAGGGGTGGCCCGGCCCACGCCACTTCTCGCAGCTCCCATTGGCTGGGCACAGTGAACTGCAGCCAATGGGAGCTGCAAGCGGCTGTACCTGCAGCCTACCAGGGGCTAACCCTGGCAAACTGCATCAGGCTCAAATTGCCCACCCCTGATTTAGACTAACATTTCATTCCCCAAATCCCACCCCAGGGCAGCACCCTGTCTAAACAGCCAGCAGCATTTCAATCCCATTCCTACTAATAGCCATTGATGGACTGACCTCCATGAAACGATCTAGCTCTTTTTTTAATCCTGTTAAAGTCCTAGTCTTCACCACATCCTCTAGCAAGGAGTTCCACAGGTTGACTGTGCACTGAGTGAAGAAAACCTTCCTTTGGTTTGTTTTAAACCTGCTGCCCATTCATTTCATTTGGTGACCCCTAGTTCTTATATTGTGGGAGTAAGTAAATAACTTCCTTATTCATTTTTTCCACACCAGTCATGATTTTATAGATCTCTATCCTATCCCCCTAGTCTCCTATTTTCTAAGCTGAAAAGTCCAAGTTTTTTAAATCTCTCTTCATATAGGACCCATTCCAAACCCCTAATCATTTGTTGCTCTTTTCTGAACCTTTCCCAATGCTAATATATCTTCTTTGAGATGAGGCGACCACATCTGTATGTGGTATTCAAGATGTGGGCGTACCATGGTTTTATACAGAGGCGATAAGATAGAACATATCTTATTTCTCTTTCCCTTTTTTTAAGGATTCCTAACATTGTTTGCTTTTTTGACTGCCACTGCACACTGCGTGGATGTTTTCAGAGAGCTATCCACAACGACTACAAGATCTCTCTCTTGAGTAGCTGTAGCCAAATTAGTCCCCATCCTATTGTAGGTAGAGTTGGGATTATTTTTTCCAATGTGCATCACTTTATATTGATCAACACTAAATTTCATTTGCCATTTAGTTGCCCAAATCACTTAGTTTGGTGAGAGGCTGAGGTTGCGAAAGTAGCCCACCGCTAGGACCTGAAGCCTGCTACCCCCACTTCTGCACTTTGTTCTTGAGGGGGACAATTGTGGACTTGAAACAAACACCCAGACCGGCTCATGTCACACGTTAATGTATTTAAATATACAAAAGCTCTGTCAATGAGGGTCTAACATAAAAATCAGCTGAGGAGGAAAGACACGGAGGGGGGGGTTAGAGAGCCTTCAGCCCCTCCCGTTTTCAAGTAACAAGGATATGAGGCCAGGCTGCCACGGGTCTGACCCTGAGGGGCAGTCTGGGAAGATGGCGGTGGCTACAGAAGTCCATGTGGGGCAGGGAGGGGACCAGCTCCCAGCGCCGTGTTGTCCTCAGGAAAGGGGGGCGCATGGATTTCTGGCACCAGAGGTCTTTGGTTCCGTGCAGCTGACAAAGGAGAAGTTCTCACCGCATCGCACCTCTGCCTTTGGAGAAGGCTGGAATGGTTAGAGGAGGTCACCACGACAGTCACTGAGGGAGCCTCTGGGCTCATAGTGTATGTTCCGTTCAGAGGTGGATCGTCTGACCCCAGGCACAGATCTCTGGAGAGGTGACGGCTCCCAGAACCGCTCAGCTCGGCTTAAAGCGCCAGTTGTTTCGGCCACAAACGTGCCTCGCTGGGCCCCTGAGAACAGAGGGGCCGGAGAGAGTCACCCAGATTCCACAAGGCAACCGCTGACGACTCCCCTGATAAATGCCCCCCAAACCAGGCAGAGTGGATGGGACACGCATGCGACCCTCCTGGGCACGGCCCAGTCTGCCGCTCCCCACAAACAGGAGAAAGCCGTTCGGCCGCCCGCCCAGGCAGGGCAGGGCACCCCCGAGCCGGGTAATGGCGGGCAGCAGAGAAACCGGAGTGAAACAAGAGCCGTCGCCCGACGGGACCAGCGGGGGGATGCCAGAGCCATGCTGGGGAGCCCAGCAAAAGGAGGGGTTGGAGGAGCTGGAGCAGATCGCGGGAGGCCCAGGGGGGGCCTGGTCCCTGGGGACAGGTGAAGTCACACAGAAGAGCTCCAGGGTCTGAAGTGCTGCCAACCCAGCCACAGGGAGTCCTGCTGGGGCCAGCCAAACAGCAGGGGCGGGGAGGGGACGGACGACAGACGCCCGTGCACAGGGAACGCAGCAGGCCTGGCACTGTGTAGGGGTGCGTGGTGCAGCCGCAGCGGAGAGGCGGCTCCTGGGACAGAGAGCAGCAGGACGCTGACAGGAAGGTAGCGGGCTTGGGGGGAGGATGGGGGCACAACATTTACAGCGTGCTGTACGAGGGCCCCCTTAGAGGCAGCCCTCTTCTCTGCCGGGCGCCTGGCAGCAAGTGGCACCCCGGAGGCCGGTGCCAGCCCCGGTGCAGCAGCAAACCCAGTCAGGGTAAGAGTGCCTGGCGAAGCAGCGCTCTTACGGGGCCGACTAGCCGTCCTGCTCCGGCTGCATGGCCTTCTTCCTCACCCGGCCCCGCACCAGCCTGGAAGGGCCCTGCAAGAGAGGAGAAGTGAGTCAGGCCTCCGCCGATGCACCTGCCCACCCCCCCACGTGGCTCCATTAAGCCTCCCTCTCCTGAGGCAGCTCCACGTGCCAAGCAGCTACGGTGCCCTTTGGAAACCACCCTGGCGACATCACTTCCCCTCCCCGCCGGAGGGCACCGTTCTGCCCAGCACCCGAGTTCAGGGGGAGTCACCAGCCCAGTTCCCTGGCCCGTGGGTCTCCTGGGACTTCTGGGCTGGTGCAGGGAGGCAGGACGCGGCCTGCAGGCACCCTCACCTCTTTGCCTTGGGCTCTCTTCTTCCCCACGCGCAGGCTCTGGCTCCGGGAGAGCGGCTTGGACAGCACGACGTCCCGGCTGCGGGGCAAAGCCTCGGGAGAGACCTGGGAGTCCGACCAGCACTCCTCTTCCTCCGTGTCGCTCTCGCGCCCTGGCAGCCGGCCGGCCGAGGCGATCCGGTAAGCTTTTGGGGGGGTGGAGGGGAAAGCCCAAAGCTGAGTCAGGCGCGGGAGTGGATCCCTGCTGAGGCCCCGGCACGGGCCCCATCACAAGGGCCACGCTGGCAAGAGGGCAGGCCATGAACCCCCCGACCTCCTGCTGCGAGGGGCTCTTGCCACAGCTGCCAAGTGCCACAGGTACGTGCCCAGCGCCTCTGCCCTCGCAAGGCCGTGGGACAGGAGCTCCAGAGAGCCAATGCCAGGGCCACACGGAGAACTCGGGTTGCCATGCCAACTAAGGGCAGGAGGAGCCGTTCAGAGAGAGGCCCTGCGTGGCCCAGTGGGCTGCCCGCCCGCCCACCGAAGGAGGTCAGGGCCATTCCCCCCTCATTTTACAGACGGGGAAACCGAGGCACAGCACTGCAGTGAGTTGCCCCAGGTCACACAGAAAAGCCAGCAGAATGCAGGCCTCCTGAATCCCAGTGCGGTGCTTGAACCACTAGGCCACGCTGCCTTCCAGGACACTGCTGTCTCCCTGGTGGGCTTCAATTCTGGCTCTTCTCTAGCACCTCCTCTCAGCACCACATGGTGCTTTAGTGACCCCAAGTAACCCAGCGTGCCGCCATGCTGCAGGTGGGGAAACTGAGGCTTGCAGATAGCGGGAGCGGCTCGCCCAGCTCCCCAGTGCCAGGAATAGAACCCAGCTTCCCAGCTCAGTCCCAGGCCTCGGCCAGGGCCACCTGCCCTTCCTCTGCCCACCGGCCCGGCAGGCGCTGCTCCCACAGCCAGAGAGCAGCAAGAACAGTGGTTCCCTTCCGGCCAGCTGCACCGTTCTGACCAGCTCTGGAACCCGGCTTGGCCCACCCCCAGGGCTTCCCAAGTCGCCCCTTCCCTCTCTCCAGCACTGAGGGATGCTGGGGGGTCACACTCACTGCGGACATCAGGAGTTCGGCCCCTCGTTCCCATGCCTCAGCGCGCCCTCTCCCCTTTCTCCTCCACGCCACCCCTTTGCCCAAGAAACCCTCCCCTGCCTCCTGCCCAAACGTGCTGCCCCTCCCCTCCCCAGCCGGGTCCACCTCCCCGCTTGGAGGCGAAGCCCAGCCCGGCTCCTTAGCAGAGTCTGGGCTCCGTCCCGCCACAGTGGCTGGGGGCTCTCCCCAGCCCAGCCCCGGAGCCGAGGGGCCGGCACCCACTGGGTGGGGGGCTCCAGCACGACGTCCCGGCTGCAGGGCAGAGCCTCCCTTCAGTGGGAGCCTTCTCAAGCCCTGAGGGACTCCGTTCTCCCCGCTCCGCGCTCTCACCCATCGGCCGCCTCCTGGCCTCCTGCTCCTCCAGGTACAAGGGGTCCTCATAGTGCACGGGGGAGTCGTCGGGGAGGGCCCGTAGGTCCTGCATGCTGAAGCTGCGCAGACGCCCGGCCAGGGCTCCTTGGCTCTGCCCGGCAAATGGGAGAGGGGGAGAGACCAGGTCAGGGACCCTGCGCCAGAGGCACACACCACGCGGTGGCCGCAGCTCGGAGCGCCTCGGTCGGCTGCGGCAATGACGCCCAGGCGGAGAGGGGCAAGGGGTTAGTCACGCCACGGCCAGGCCTCTCCTGCAGGGGCTGCAGCCTCTCTGGAAGCTTCGTGAAGTGCTAGGTAGAGCCCAGAACCCCCTCATGTGCGTGTGTGCGCGTGCGGAACTGTCTCACCCTCCTTAACAGGGGTCACGTTGGCATTTACTGCGTAAACACAGGCACTTAACTGGCACATTTCACCATGAGGTCTCAAAACACTTCACCAGGCGTGTGCCAGTGCTGGGCTACATTCCCTCGCTCATTTTTAATCATCTACGTGTGGAATAAATTTTGTTTCATGCACTGAGGCATGTGTGGATGTGCACCACCAATAGAAACACAGGCTGCCGGCTGTGGGCGCTCTGCTAAGCAGCAGGGCAGCATTGGACTCTCTCCTGGATGATCACCCAAGTGCTCAGCCTGGGCTGAAACGGGGCCAGAAGCTCCTGGGAAGCCAGGCTTGACTATTTCCTCTGGTTTTTCCCCCGTGGTGGAAGGTGTCTAAGCAGCCTGTCACTTGCCTCTGGCACTGTGGGAGGTTACGGGAGAGCACCGAGGAATCCAGATTAATAAGCACCTGGGTAAACAGGAAACCCAGCCCCAGCTGCACCTGGTCCGAGGAGAGCGGCAGCGTTCACGCTCACGGGGCGGGAGCGGCGAGTTTCCAGTTAGACACTGGGGTCAAAGCCAACCTCACCATCACAGGGAATCAGCATAACTCAGGGGCGCATGCGGAACTCCGGGGCTGCCCGGATGTGGGGGTGCCGAGCCCGCCGAGAGAGTCTCTCAGGGCATCTGCCAGCTGTGCTGGTCTCTACCCAGGGAGGAGCAGGTACCTTGGCCGCAGCTTGGACGGCCGCCGTGGCTGCAATGTTGAGGCCCTTCCTGCCGAAGCTCACCATGGTCTCGTAGCCACGCTCCTTGGCCTGGGTGATGTACAGGTCGATATCCTGCAGACACAGCACAGCGGGGCCAGGCCTGGGTCAGCCTGCTCTGAGGCACAAGGGCAGCGGGAACCCCCCCAGCTTGGCCAGCAGAGTCCGGCGCCAACAGCCCCCTGGCTTGGGAGCGCTGTGCCCCTTAGACCCAGCTGCAGAGCCGCTCAGTCCCAGCGGATGTCTCCCCTCGCCCCTCAGCTTTGCACAGCTCTGTTTTGGGGTCCCCTCTTGCAGACCTGGCTCCTTCCGGCACAGGCAAGGGAGAATCAGAGTCCCCCGAGTGTGGCGCAGGAATCCAGCCCACGGCCCTGTTATTGCTCCCCCCGCCAGCCCGCCCCCTCCTCACGAGGGCCGGGGCTTTCAGGGCCAACACGACGGCTTTAAAGCTTCCTGGGTAGTTGAATAAAATCCCCGATGCTCCAGCCAGACCAGATTTCAAGGGGGTGTGACTGGTCAGGCGCAGGTGCCGGGACAGAGCAGTGCGGGACACCCAGGACTGGGAGAACAGGAAGGGCTGTAGGGCAGAACCGAGGGGCAACAGGAGAGGTTTTAGATCAAGCCCAGAAGTCTTGGTCTAGCTCATGGGTTCCCAAACTGGGGGGGGGGGTGAAGAAATTCCCGGGGGGGGGGCACACAAGGCGACTCAGCCCCCCTATCAATCTCCCCCCTTAAGTTTCACTATTTTTGTTTTTTTGGCCCCGGTCTGTTTCTTTTTTTGCTCAACAAGTTTTGCTGCTATTGGGGGGATGGACATGAGGGTTTCCCAAAAATCAAAAAGGGGGCGTGATGCCGAAAAGTTTGGGAACCACTGCCTCCAGCTCAACCAGAAGGTATGGGCTGGAGGCAGGGTTGCCAGGTGTCCGGTATTTGCGGCTTCCGTCCGGTAAAAAAAACCGAACAGAAAATACCGGACATCTGGCGAGGAAAGTGGGGGGATTCACAGGTACAGCGACTCTTTTTTGCTCAACAACTTTGGCCCCCGAGTTTTCGGTTTTTGTGTGAAACTATCTGGCAACTCTCGCTGGAGGCAGGCAGCCCTGGGGGAAGAGTCGCTGGTGCGTGCTATACAGGTGGCCAGGATTGGGGGGTGCTGGGATTGCCGGGAGCCTCCATTCAGCACGGCCGGCCGGCCCCTCCCTTTAAGGGCTGACCATGCAGCCCCGTGAGGGAGGGAAGGTGGGGAACCCCAGAGGTGCGGGCATGGAGACACGTGGCCCGTTACCTTCTCTCGGCGGGACAGCGTGGGGTGCACGAACTTCCGGTAGAGCAGGCTGGCTCCCTTGGTGTAGGGGGAGAGCAGCCACACCACAAACGCCACCTTGATCTCGTAGTAGAAGGGGAACCTGCCGGATGGAGCACACAGCCGTGAGGGGGGAGGACCCCAGAGCCTTTCGCCCTCCTGGCCAGCTGCCACCCCTGCCCACCGAGCGGGGAAAGTCGGGGCAGAAAGGACAGCGGGTCCTCACTCGCACCCTGCGATCAGATCCAGGCCCCTTCCACCACCCGCCACGGCGGGTGTGGGGCAAAGGGCAAGGATAGCTCAATTTCCCCCCCCCCCGCCTCCCTCCCCGCTACAGTCAGCCCACGGCTCAGCAGTCCGCAAGGTGGGGGTCAAGAGCGCGGGCACGACAGCGCATGCCCCACAGCCTGCTGAAGGCAGGAGACCAGGTGCCGGGCGGGGGACTGGGAGGACGTGGATGGGGTTCTTCCTTCCCCACCCACGGTGCGGGCCAGTGGCTCAGAAGAGCCTGCTCTCCTTCAGGGGCACATGCAGGCCACGAGAGGCCACGTCCCACAGCACGGGCGAGGATCTGGGCGGGCAGACAAGCAGCCAGGGGGAAGAGACAGGCCGTAAACCCGGCCCAGCTCCTTGCAGAGAGCTCGTAGGCATGCACCAGCGACACCACCCGATAGCAACAGCCCCTTGTATGGGATACGGCCCTGCCACGGGCGCTGTGTGGGCCAGAGGGCCTCCGGCTGGGAAGCCACCCCGAGAGGGCCCTTAAGGCTGGTGCCTACCAGGAAATGAAGGTATCCGTGATCGTCTCTGTGGCCATGAAGAGCGCAAACACAATCCAGTACATCATCCAGCGGACCTGCAGGGACGGGGGGCAGGTTAGCCAGCACAGACCCACGCCAGCCCTGCAGCAGGGCTCAGAGCCAGCCGAGGAAGGGATGGACGAGCTGCCACATGAGCCCTGGGGTAGCCCTATCCGCCCTACACAAGAAGGATGGGGCACATTGCCTGCTCTTGGGTCCAAGTCCCCAGACATAGTACCCCACCCCTGCAGTGGTCAATGTTCCCTCTAATTTTTTACAGTTCCTGTGCAGAATAAATTTTGTTATGTGCACTGAGGTGCATGCAGATGTGCACCACCAGAAGAAATATATGTGGGTGCTCTGCTCATCAGCAGGGCGGCACCTGGTTCTCTCCTGGGCAGCCACCCAAGTGCTCAGCTTACAGCGAATGCTGGTCAGAACGCCACTTTGCTGCTGGAGGAGGCACGGCTCTTACAGCAGAATCACCTACTGGCCCGTGAGATTAGAGACATGGAAATTCAGTCCCTTTGGAAGTCACACGCACGGTGCTTTACACATCCTCACTGGCCCACAGCATCACCCGGGTCACCGGCCCCACAGCACAAGTGGGAGACAGGCGCACAGAGCAGGGAGCAAAGCTACAGCCGCACCCTCTCCGCACCCAGTCCTGCTCCCAGCAACTGTGCAGTAGGGATGTAAGAGTCTAACCGGTTAGCCAATCAGCTGATGATTGTTGGTTCCAGTTAACAGCGAAACTCCCGCGAGCCCGGCGGCCCACGGGGCCCGTTTGACCGGCAGAAGTGTAGTCGGTTACACCGTTCGTGTTTGTTAACCCTTTCTGCACCCCTTCCACCAAGGTTCCCTCTAAGCTGCCCGGCTGCGCAGCTGCCTAACAAGCCCTGCATGGAGCAGCCGCGACCAGGGGAAGAGGTCCCCTCCTCCAGCCCCGGCAGCAGCTACATTAAGGAAGGAGCATTAGGGCTACAGCTCCTGTGTTCTAGGCCAGCCCCTCCTGGCAGGTTAGGTGGCTCCTTGCACTCCCCTCCCCTCCCCTCCCCTCCCTCGGCTGGAGCCACATCACCACGAGTGTCGGGAAGCTCTGTCCCCGCAGCTCCCATTGGCCAGGAATTGCAGCCAATGGGAGCTGCAGAGGCGGTGCCTGCAGATGAACCTGTTCCTTCCCACCACCAAACAGGAGCTGCCCCAGATAAGTGCCCCACACCCCTGTCTCCTGCCCCCGGCCCAGGTCCCCTCCATTGCCCAAGTTCCTCCCTAAACCCCACCCCCGCATCCTGAGCCCCCTCCCACATCTCCACCCCAACCTCCTGCCCTAAGCCCCCTCCCACATGGCGAACCTCTCAGCCCCACCCCCGCCACAGACCGTCCACATGCAGAATGAATTTGGCTACGTGCACCAATACAGGAGGCCCCCGACTTGCGACCGCCCGAGTTCTGACCCCCCACACTTACAACCATTTTTGTAAGTGAGGAAGGGGCCGAAAACCCCTGACTTACGTCCTTGGCCCACATTTACAACAGCGCCCGGCGCCTATCGTAAATGAAGGTTGGAGTTACGATACACCACACCACACCACACCCCCCCCCGGAACCAATCGCGTTGCACGTTGGGGGCCTCCTGTATAGAGGTGATCTCACAACCTCTCCATATTGGTGCACGTAATAAAATTCATTCCGCACCGGGACACGAAAAAATGAGAGGGAACATTGCCAACTATGCCCTCCTGTGCCCAGCTGCTGGGGGGGGCGGGGAAAAAAATCAGCAAATCTGGCCCAATGCTCCCCAGGTGACCTGCCTCCCTGGCCCCCTTCCCCTTGGGTCACCTCCTCCCGTGCTTGCCACCATCACTCACAGAGGCCTCCCCGCTCCTCATACTCACGTATTCCCGGATGTTCTTGGTTTTCACCGCCTTGTAGGAGGCGTAGGCTGGGTAGAGCATCCCGAACACCAGCCTGTAACAGAGAGAGGGGGTGAGCCAGGCCGGCCACCACACGTACAGCAGGGGCAGCAGGGAGAAGCACCACCGCCTGAATCTGTGCCGCAGCTTTGCCTTCACGGCCTCCAGCACCATGTTGCCGCCTTGGGCGCTCGGGAGAGACGCCGGCAGGGATGCGGTGGTGGCGGCTGAAGAGCCAGGGAAGGCAGAGCCGGCATCCAGGCTGGCTCCCCGTAACACCCTCCCAGGCAGCCCCAGCCCTGTGACAGATACCAGCCAAGCCGGTCATTAGCCAGAGGGCACAGGCACATCCACTACGGGCCACACCCACTGCCCAGCTCTGGGCTCCCAACTCCCTTCAACGGGGAGGCCAATTTCAGGCCCTATTTCCTAAGCACGCCCTCAAGTCTGGAGGCAGGAAGCATTTCCGGCTCTCCCCCCCTCTCCTCAACATGGCACTGTGGCGTAGTCTCTCTGGATCGCGTCCCCCACCCTGCACCCGCCTCACGGTGCCCATGACACACACCTAGAGCGCGGCTCCCGAACGTGCCGCCCCGGCCCCAGGCTACACAAGCCAAGCCAGTCCGACCGGCTGTGGCTAAATCCCAGGGTGGCGTCCGGTGGCACTTCCTCACTGGAACCGGAACCCAACAACTCCCCACGCACTGGGGACCCCTGGCTATCCCTAGCCAGCCCATGGGGCCAGGCACAGCCCTGGGGAAGCAGACCCCACAGAGGGCTCTCGGCCTTCCAGGCTGCAAGCTGCTAGAAGTGCAGAAGGGAAGGGTGCAGGAGGGCAGGGAATGGAGAGCAGGGACACGGGGAGCGGGGAGGCTCCAGTAACGTGGCCGCAGTGGGCCAAGCGGGGGCCGCAGCGAGCAACAGCAGAGTCCGAGCGAGGCTGCAGAGCTGCGTGGGCAGCAGGAACCGGCCTGAGAGAACGACCGCCTACCCCCCGGCCAGTAGCTGCATTTTCCCCGTTGTTTCCACATGTCTCGGTCAGGCGAGATCTGGGGTTATGGAGAACACGATGAAGATGTCACCCCGAGCCCAGCCCCCGCTGCACTGCCTGCCGGATCGAGAGGGGTAAAATCCCATTGAAAGTGTTAACCGGTTACACGCCCAGGGTACGTGGGGCAGGCCGGCTGGGTTGGAGCAGCCCCCCTGCCTGCGGCGCGGACCGAAGGCTGCTGTGGGCGCCTGTTAACCAGTTACCGGCAGCCCACTGTCCGGCCGTCTGCTAGTTCCCCCAGATGGCCCTGGAGCCGCCTGGGGGGGGGGAAGCTGACCGGAGGAAGACACATCCATCAGGAGAGGAAGAAGGGCTGGCGGTACCATGGGTTACCACGGGGCTCTGTGCACTGCTAATATTGCCTGACTGGGAAGGTATCAGCCATCACCTGTAGAGCTCCCAGCGTTTTTAAACAAGCCAGGTCAGTATAATTTACCCCACCCCCACTACGTGGGGAAACTGAGGCACAGGGAGGGGGAGGAGAAGGTGGCGAAGTGATTTTCCAGCAGGCAACCCAAGTCCTATTCCAGAGCTGTGTCCGCTAGCACCAGGGCACGAGCTCCAACCCGCCGCTGGAAGCGCTTGGCTGGCCTAAGCCCATTGCATGCACCCCGACTCTGCCGGCCCAGCCAGAACTCATGGGTCCTTCTGTGCCCATCCTCTAGGGCGGACGTGCTTAGCTGCCAGCCTCTCCTAGCTCCCTGATGGAGAGGGCCCGGGGCTGCCCCGCCCCGGCAACCCATCCTAACATGGTCTGTAGCCCAGCTCCGCCCCCCCACGCAGCCACGTCCGCCTGGGGAGAAGTGGAAACCAGGAGGTGGCCTGCACTGGCAGGAAAAACACGTTTGAACACAGGTCGGCCGCGGGCCTGTTTGCACACGGTTACTCCTGCAGCCTCCCGAGCAGGCCTGCCGGTCCCTGCACGCCTGGGCACGGGGTCTGCTTGCTAGCCCATCGCAAGGCAGAGAGGCTAGGGGGAACGCCCTCCCCCAGCCCGGCTCTGGGAAGTCACGGCACAACGCCCCCGGGGTGGCACGAGACGCCATGCACACGGGATGTCCGAGAGCCTGTGTTTTAGAATTCGTGTAGCCACAACCATTTTTAGCTGTTGCCAAAATGCTCCCCAGAGGCAGCAGCAACTCGTGGCCACGGTGGGCCCGAGCTCGGGCATCCCACACTAACATCCCTACTGTACACGGCCACGGCCCAGCCTGCCCCACCCAGCATCGGCCCCAGCGAGGCCGAGTGCTAATGGAGAGGGCCCAAATCCACCGGCCACAGTTCTTCAGGGAGGAAACGCTCTTCTCACCCCACCCCCCTCCAGCCCTGAACATCCTGTCTGTAAACACTACAGCCTGGAGGGCAAACTCAGAGCTACCTCCCTGTGTCTGCAGCAGGGTCCCCAGCATCTGGGTTAAACATTAACCCACAAGCGGCCCAGGCCCAGCAGACTTGACCCAAGCAGCTTCCCCCATGGCTCAGGAAACTGAAGCTCCTGTCTCGGTGGGGCCCATAACACAGAACACAAGCAGCCTTCTCGACGGGCTCGTTGGCACCACTGGCTGCAGGGGGGCACACGTTCTGCCCAGTCACTATTCCCACACCCTACACAGGGGTTCGTAGCTTGCACCCATGCAACCCCCCCCCCCCCCCCCGTGCATTTGCCCTGGTGGAGCTAAAATCCCCCGGACAGACAAGGTCCTTGTTGCATTTTCCAGCTCCCGCCAGGGGCCCAGCAGCTTGTGTTTTGGCAGCTTCCCCAAGCCCCAGCCCCCAGTTTATTCATCGATTCAGACACACCAGCTTGCATGCGCATCTCGGGCCTTTGGGGCCCTGCCAGGAGGCCGGCCCATGACTCACGCAGGCCACTGCTTACCAGATGGGAAATGGACTGACTGGCGGGTGACATCCTGCCACACACAGACTCAAACATGCAGGGCTTTGGCCAGCCAGGCGGATTACGGGGATAATGCTACATAAGGAACGGCTGCGAGAGAGCGCTCCATTCCTAACGAGATTCCTGCCAGATTAGCTGGCACATCTGTCCAAAGGCCAGGACCCCAGCCGGATCACACGCTGGGGAATGTCACAGTACGGAGGCTTATCCTTATTTTAGGAAGCAGTGCCAAATAACCAGCAGCCACCCGAAGGGCACAGGAGAGACCCTAAATTCCAGGGGCTAGGGATCTCTGCTAGATCTAGAGGCAAAAGATGCCAAGTTGAAGGCAGACTCCACCGACCGACCAGCTGTAACTCCAAGAGCGAAACATTTAGCAAGTCGCGACAAACCTCACCAAGACAAAAAGTCCGTTTGGAAAAACGTTTGTCCTTGTTTCAGCATCTGACCCCCTGCTTGGGGTGAGGCAGGGGAGGGGGCATTGAAAGAACTGGACTGGCTATTAGCACTTGAGACGTTTGGTTCCGCCCCAGTCAGTGTTGTGTGGAACAGGTGTGTTAACGGTTACGTCAGCTGTTAAACACGCGTTCCTTTTGGCAAACAATTCTGGAACGCCCCTTGCACCCGCCTTGAAATGGATTTCCCAACAGCAGAGCCTGTGCGGCCGATCCCACTTTGCAGCAGTTTTTTGTATGCCCAGAACTGGCAGAGACTGGAATCCAGTTGGGAAAGGGGTTGCACATACATACAGAGACAGCGAACCAGCTACACAAACAGGAAACGTGATTGGGGGGGGGGGGGTATACTGAGGCCAAGTGACTTGCCCAAGGTCACCAGCAGCTCAGTAGCAGGGGCAAGACTTGACCTCAAGGCTGAGTCCCAAGAAGCTGTTTCAAAGGGGGTCTCGGGGACCCATTGTGCACAGACCTACACAGCAGGTCTGCAGGCAGCCAGTGCCGCATGCTGGCTAAAGTGCAGAGGATGCTCCGGGTGGCTTGCAAATCCAGCTGCCCTCCCTATATTATAATTGATTTCAAGCCAGCCCTAGAGGCAGAGGAAAGAAACGAGGCATCTCACACTGGACGGACAAAAGTCGAAGGGGACAAACAGGACAGGAGTGCGCCTGTCAGGGACACAAGGTTTTCCAGGTCTGGCCTCGGCACAGATGGACGGGGTAGACTGGATGACCTCTCCGGGTGCCTTCCAGTCCTACATTGCTACACTTCTCTCTTGGAGGTCTAACCCTCAGGCCTGAAAACACCCAGCCCGAGGTCACAGATTCAAGCCCCAGCCGGGTTGACCTCTGCCCCTGTCCCTGCCTAGGCCCCTCTCCATACTGTTTACTCCAGGTGGGTCTCCTAGACCAGTGCTTTTCAGCAGAAGACTGGCATGGCCCCGGAGAACTCCCTGACACAGTTTTGGAAGGAGCAAGCCAATCCCAGGCATCAAAAACAGTTGAGAAACTCTGTTCTAGAGCTTCAGAGGGTTGGTCTGTTTTAGCGAAAACAGCCAGGAGTCCTGGGGCACTTAAAAACCTGTTAAATAACTTTATAACAAAGTTTCAGAGGGGTAGCTGAGTTAGTCTGTAACAGGAAAAACTTAAAAAAAAAACACCACACAATCTGGCAGCACTTTTGGTCAATCTTTACAGTGCTACCAGATGATTTGTGGTTTTTTTGTTTTAACAAAGTTATTTGGGCACAAGCTTTTGTGGGCCAACTCCTCGGGTTTACTGTTCTAGAGAGGATGCGTGACAAGAGCCCTTCTGAGGAAGTTAAGAGACCCCCCTTCCCCCCCACACACTTCTGTTACCCATCAACGTGGGGTTTGCTCCCAAAGCAGCCAGAACCCCCCTCCACCCTACGCAGCCAGCACCCCCTTCCCATTCTCCCCCCCCCACACACACACAGAAGTGGCTGCACCGGTTTTGTTGAGGCTACTGGATGCCACATAACTTCACATTCCCCCGGAAACACGGGCAGAGGGATGCCAGGTTTGGTCTAAGGGGGAACCTCACTGCCCACCTGAGCCACAAACCAGGCCCACAGCTGGGGGGGGGGGGGAGGGGGGCCGATGTCCTGATTTGATAGGGGCAGTCCCAATGTTCAGGGCTCTGTTTTACACAGGAGCCCGTCCCCTCCAGCTCCCACCCTGGCTTGCGGGCCATACTCACACCACCACGCGGCAGATGATCCACGACACCATGGCGCACCAGCCACGGGGCCAGCAGGCTAGAGGGGAGGGCGCGGGGGCCTGAGCGCAGGGCGGTGGGTGGGCGAGGAGCTCCCCCGGGCTGGGCAAGGCAGGGCCCGCCGCTGGCTTGCTCCTCCCGGCCCCTGCGGGCCTGGGCGGCCGAGCTCTGAACCGGTCCCCCCCGCTGCTGCGCTGCGCTGCGCTGCTGCGCTCCGCGGCTGGGATGCTCGGTGCGCACGAGGGGGCTCGGCAAACCCCGGCGACTGCTCCCTGCGGGCCCGAGCTCGGGGGCGGAGCGGGCCCGGCTGCCTGGCCCCCACCCCCGGTGCGCGCCCCGCGCGGGCGGAGTTTGCAGCCGCTTGAATGTCGCAGGGCGCAGCCGGCTGCCCAACCCCAGGGCTGCGTGCGCGCAGGGACGGCGCAGGCAGCTCCTTAAAGGGGCCTCGCTCTTCCGAGGGCGGGCTCCCCCCGCGGGGCAACGGCAGCCGCAGGGACATGGGGGCGAGTCCCCCCCCCCCCCAGGAAACCTACGAGCGCAGAACAGCTCTGTACCTGCAGTCTGTGGCCCTTCTATCAGACCTGGGGGGGGCGGGGTCTCTCGCTGCCCCCCTAAAAAACTGATGGGCCCCAAAACCAGAGAACATAAGCACGGCCATGCTGGGTCAGACCAGTGGTCCATCCAGCCCCGTGTCCTGTCTTCTGCCAATGCCCCGTGTCCCAGAGGGAGTGAACAGACCAGGGAATCATCAAGTGGTCTCTCCCCTGTCACCCATTCCCAGCCTCTGACAAACAGAGGCCAGGGACACCATCCCTGCCCATCCTGGCTCATAAGTATTGATGGACCTACCCTCCATGGATTTATCTAGTTCTTTTTTGAACCTTGTTAAAGTCCTGACGTTCGCAACATCCTCTGGCAAGGAGTTCCACAGATCAGGAATTTTTGTGGGAGGGGATGCGTAGCATGTGAGGGGCTGGTGGATGCCCCACCCCTGCAGCCCTGCCCTGCCCTTGGCCTCGCTCTTGGGTGGGGTGGGGGAATCAGCCCCAGCTTTCCCCTGGCCAGAGCACGGGGGAGGGAGGCTGGGGCAATGCGCTGCCCCAGTCTCACACTTACTTCAAGGGCCGTTGGGGGGGATGCGTTTGTACCCTTCACACATACACACTCCCGCATACAGGCCTGCAGGTTGACTGTGCACTGCATGAAGAAAAACTTCCTTTTGTTTTAAACCCGCTACCTATTAATTCCATTTGGTGACCCCCAGTGCTTACGTTATGGGAACAAGTAAATAACATTTCCCTATTCACTTTCTCCACACCAGTCATGATTTTATCGACCTCTCTCATATCCCCCCTTCGTCTCCTTGTTTCTAAGCTGAGAAGTCCAAGTCTTTTTAATCTCTCTGCATCTGGCGCAGGTTCCAAACCCCTCGTCATTTTTGTTGCCCTTTCCTCTGTCTTTTCCAATGCCTGCTTTTGCAAAAGTGGGTCTGTATCTAAACCCAAATCATGGGTTCACAGAGCCAAGGATGCACCCATGTCTCCAGCCCTAGAAACCTTTGGCACCTCCTAGCAGCGCCAGCACCGAGCCATCAAAACCCCAGGTGTTGGAGGGGTCGCTGCGGGAGCCTGGAGCCGCAAAAGCAACGTGGAGTCCGGTGGCACCATAGAGACGAACCAATTTATTTGGACATAAGCTTTCGTGGGCAAAAACCCACTTGACCAGATGCAAAAAGCTGGGGTCGGCCTCCTCCCCCGGGATCGTGAGTTTTTAAAACACTCATCCGTTGGGGATTCTTTTTGGTTGCCTTCTGACTTTGGAGCTGTAAGGGTGCACTCGGGTCACGTTTGCAAGCATTTCTCCCTAAAGAGAAACTAAAAAGTTACCGCTCAGCAATGGGATGTAAGTGTGTCTGCAAAGCTAAGCACTGGTGTAAAGATTTTGCTGATTCAGGGCCAGGGATTTCGGTGCCTCGTGGCTTTAAGGAAGGGCTGGGCTGTTGCCAGGCAACACCAACTGCCAATTTTTAAAAAGCAGAAGCAGCTTCCTTGAGTTGCCAGGGCAAGGGCGAATCAAGTGACCTGGGTGGCAAGCCCAGTGCTGGCAGTGACTCCTCCTAGGAACTCATTGCATGCTCTGTGCCTCAGTTTCCCCTGCGGGTGAAATGCATTCGCTGTTTACCTGCCTCTCCGTGTGGGGTGGTTTAATGTGTTCATGTATGCGAGCTCCCGGGAAGTCCTCACGCAAACAGAGCCAAATGAAGGGTCCCAGAGTTAGTCATGAACTAGAAGACTTACCCGGCGTTGCTGGGGTCCTTCAGGGCAGAGGGCTGGGAGGTTTTGGGGTGCAGGAGTCAGGGTGGAGGTTGGGTGGGGGTGCAGGAGTCAGCACAGGGAGTTGGGAGGGCTTAGGGGAGGGAGCTAGGAGATTTGGGGGTGCAGGAGTCAGCATAGGGGGTTGGGTGGGGGCTTAGGGGAGGGGGCTGGGAGGTTTGGGGGTGCAGGAGTCACGGTAGGGGCTGGGTGTGGGGGGGCTCAGGGCAGGGGGCTGGGAGTTTTGGGGGGTTCAGGGAGGGTGCAGAATTCAGGGCAGGGATTGGGGGGCTCAGGCCAGGGAGGTGTGGGGGTTCACTGGGGCTGCCCATGGCAGCAAGGATGGCACTGCAGGTGCCAGCCCCCCTGTGGTGATCAGCCCCAGCTGCCAGCTCCTGGGGGGGCAGGGTGTGGAGCTGCCCGGCCCTGGCCCCGGTCCCGGCAGGCCATCAGAGGGTGGGGGGCCGGCTCCGGGAACAGCGGCCCTGTCTCTGTGAAGGGTCTTCCTGGATTGGAGTCTCCTGTCACACTCCTGTGAGCCTGCGTAGGTGAAACGGATGAGAAGGAAAAAATGAAACTGACCGGGTGGGGGGGTGCCAGAGCAGGGAAAGGTGCGTTGTTTTGGGTTAGGGCTCTACTGGTGTTGCTCTGGACCCAGGTTACTCGCCTCCCACGTCATGTGCATAGAACCAAGCGGCCCTCCCTCTGCTCCTTGGCAGATCCCTCCTTCCAGCCATTCCTACCGTGCGCCCTTCCAAGAACCGGCCCAGACACTCAGCTGGTGTCACCAGGGGGATCCACTGACTTCAATGGGGCGACGGGAGGTTACAGCTCAGGCTGGGTCCTACACCAGCGGGTTTCACACTTTTTTTTCTCGTGGGCCAGTTGAAGAAAATCGTTGACGCCGCGACCTGACAGAATGTGACTGGCGTGTGGGCTGCGGGGTGGGGCTGAGGAGGGGAGCTTTGGGGTGCAGGCGGGGGCTCGGGCTATGAGGGGGGGCAGGGCTGGGGCAGGAGGGGCTGACCTCGAGCGGCACCCGGGCAGCGGGGGGGCTAAGGCAGCTTCCTGTCACTCCTGGCACCGCAGACCCTGCTGCGCCCCAGAAGCAGCCAGCAGCAGGTTCCCAGCCAACGGGAATGCAGGGCTAGTGCTTGGGGCAGGGGCAGAGCGGGGAGCCCTCCTGAACCTAGGAGCTGGGCCTGTTGCTGGCCAGTTCATCTTGGAGGTCATCTCTGCACGCCTACAAAGCATGTGCAAGCGCAGGACTCGATAAACAATACTTAACCGAAGCGCGGGACCTCGGCTCATCCCTGGCGTAATGGCAGACCCAACGGAGATAGCCAAGGAGTGAATTTGACCTAGGATGTTTATTTCAGAAGAGTCCCCTTTAATCTCCTCCGTACGCCTGCTGAGGCGGATGTCCAGCTGGTGTAAATGACCCTGGCATCCCTACGGTCAGTAGAGCTACTCCCGTCCACACCCGCAGATGGGCTGGGTATGTGATAACAGGGCACTTACGGCCCGTGGAGTGCCAGCGCCTCCTCTGTATGGCATTCCCGCCCTCCCTCCTGCCCCGGCAGAGCCGGGGTTTGCTGAGCTAGGTGACTGATGGCTCTCTGCTACGGTGCCTCTGAACATGGCATCCGAGGGCTGGAAAGGGGAGCCCTGAAGAATTGTGCACAGTGGCCTTCATTGTAGATCAGTGTTTCTTAAACTTTTTAAGACTGAGGAACACCAAACAATAATTTTTTTTAATGAAGAACACCAATGATTTTTTGCTGAGCAAAAAAAAAGGGTCAGGGAAAGTCATTGAGCAAAAAAAAGAAAAGAGGTGGCCATTTTGAACTCTGTTGTTTTCACACCGGTGTTCCCCGGAACACAGTTTGAGGAACACTGTTGTAGGTTATGCTTCATGATGGACGGCTAGGCCAATGGGATTTCCTAGGCCTGCCCGTCTCAGGGTTGTAGTTGAACACAGCATGAGTCACAGGTGCAGGAATAGAGGTGCAGGGGGGTGCAGCAGCACCCCCCCGGATTTTGCCCTCTGTGCCCGTATCCCAGCTCCCAGCCCACTCCCAGCCCCGCTGCATCTGGGGTACCTGGCCGCTGGAGGGGTCGGCCCCAGGGCCCTGACCCCTGGGAACTTCACTGCAGGCCCTGGTGTCCCACCCGTTGGCCCTGCGCCCACGGCTCTGCAGCCACCCCCAGCTGATGCCCCGGCCTGAGGGGGTGAGGGGCACGCACGGGGTCAGGTGGGGGAGGCACAGCCTAGCACCCCTGCCCTAAAAGCTGTTCCAGCTCCACTGGCGTCAGCGTGTGCATACACGGGGAGAGGCATGTTGGCAGGGAGGGGTTAATATCGCCCCAGCGGAATTTTCCATGGGCGCTTTCCTGGCACAGGATTTCAGCCTCCCGTTGTACAGTGGACCCCTCGGGAAACCGACGTGAACGAACCAAGTGATGGCTCAGCAGCTGGCCCTGACACAACCCCAGGGGCTAGAGCGGGCCGGCACAGCGCTTACCCCCGTGCTGGCTCAGAGCCAAACAAGCCTCAGAGGTCACAAGCCTCCGGCACAAAAACCCAGGGAAGGGAAACTGGCCCGTTCACCGCTTCGCAGAGCAGAAAATCAATATTGCCCATGGGGAGAGCTCCAAGCGATGCAGCCCACCCCCCCGCAGACACTTGCTCCTCTAGGCCTCGGGGATTCTTGAGGAAGGGGGCACAGACACGGGATGGTTTGTTGTCATGATGCCACTGGGGGCTGGAACACATGACTTACGAGGAGAAGCTGAGGGATTCGGGCTTGTTCAGTCTGCAGAAGAGAAGATTAAGGGGGGATTTGACAGCAGCCTTCAGCTACCTGATGGGGGGGTCCAAAGAGGATGGAGAGAGGCTGTTCTCAGTGGGGGCAGATGGCAGAATGAGGAGCAATGGTCTCACGTTGCAATGGGGGAGGTCTAGATTGGATATTAAGAAAAACTATTTCCCTAGAAGGATGGGGGAGCACTGGGCTGGGTTCTCTAGGGAGGGGGTGGAATCTCCATCCACAGAGGTGTTTAAGTCCCGGCTTGACAGAGCCCTGGCTGGGTTGATTGAGTTGGGGTTGGTCCTGCTTTGGACAGGGGGTTGGACTTGCTGCCCTGAGGTCTCTGCCAGCCCTAGGATTCTATGGGTCTATGGATGTCTGTTTGCCTGTTCCACTCTGAGTTCTTTGGGAACCACAACAAGACTCCATATGAAACCACAGCACCTGGAGTGCATCGTGTGGCTGTTTGGCCCGTCGGGGAAGGCGCCTGATGCACACACACAAGTAGCGCCTGTGTACGTTCCAGCGCCCAAAGGAAAGAAACAATCCATGTGGGATCTGACTGGTGGATACAAATCACATTTTGGCCAGGGCTTCCCACAGAGCAACAGGAGAACAACACGAGATGTGCAGGGCATGGAACGGAAAAAAGGTGGCTGAGGTTTGCCAGGCGGCTGTTGCACCAGGCAGCAGGAGGTGCTGCCTTTCGGCCATGAAAAAGTCAAAAGGGCACCCAACATAGGCACTTGGGTGTAGTTTTCGTGCAATGCTAGAGAGATGCCTAGATTCTTGTGAGCCACACAAACAGGAGGCGGAATGGCCTTCTGGTTGAAACCTAGCCCTGGGACTCGGTAGATCCAGCATTGTCAAGTCTTGCTACAGCTGATGTTTTCCTTTAAGCAGCAGCCTCTGGAGTCACATGATTAGGTGAGACCCACGCCTTGCCCTAAAAATTAAAGCAAGTTCCGAGCCCTATTGATTGCAGAGAACAGCTTGGAAACGTGACCTAAGTGCACCCTGAAAGCTTGGAAACCAGTGGACAAAGAAAAGGAGCCTAAAGCGTACTGATATTTTTGGAAATCTCATGACTTTTGAAGGCTTGCAGATGGAGATTCTGTAGCTCAGAGTTGTACTCCTAGATCTGCCACTGATCTTAAGGCCCAGCGATCTTTCAATGCCAATTAAAATCTATGGCCCCAATTCAGCAAAGCATGGGCTTTCCTTTAAAGTGAGTGGGATTTAAGTACAGGATTAAAGTTAAATGCTTTGCTGAACTGGGGAAGTACTCCATGCTTCAGTTCCCCCCCCCCCCCCCTCGCTGGGCCTTAAGATCAGTGGCAGATCTAGGAGTACAACTCTGAGCTACAGAATCTCCATCTGCAAGCCTTCAAAAGTCATGAGATTTCCAAAAGGCGGATGATAATCCCTACCACACAGGGACACTGTGAAAATGTACATAAACATGCACTGAGATCCTCCAAGAGAAGGGCAAAGGAGGAGAACATGCTCTGTTGAGTCTCTCACAAGATCACAGACGCCCGTGATATTGTGGTGCCTAGACAGTGACAGGAAAAACGGGTTGTGAGAAGGACGTGGCTGTCGTTTGATCGCTGAGTGGCATCGGTAGCCAAGTCGCCTGCACCCTGCTATGTTTGGAAGGCTCCCGTATCAAAATAATAGGACAGCGTCCCAAGTAACAGCCCCTTTCCCTGCAGGGCTGGCATTGCACAGAAGGGTGTATTGGCTCATGCCCAAAGGATCCTTATGTACATTATTTTTATATCAACAAGCAGTCCTGTGGCACCTTAGAGACTAACCAAAATATATAGATAAGCTGTCACGGGCACAACCCACTTCCTCAGATGCGCAGAGTGGAGAGAAAAGGCCCTCACAATTTAGAACAGAAAAAGCAGGGGGAAATACCTGTTTATTTTTATATAAGAGCTGTCACAAGTCTTTTTCTTCACTCAGTTCAAGGCACAGCCAGACACCAAGCAGGGATATCTGCATGCTACACAACTGACAGCCTCTTTAATTTCTGTGGGACCGCGATTCCTCCTGGATGTGACAGAGGAGATGCCCGTTATACCGGGAATTAATTTGACCTATGAGCTTTACGCCCAGCAAGCAATTCCCCTTTCCATTGGCAAGGAAGCTATGAGCACAGCTGAATGGTGCTATTCTGGGGGGGAGGGTGTGGTAAACTCGCATCAGTTCACACAGGATTTATGGTAGGTTCAGGCCTGGGGCGTGGGGATGGAAACACAGGCAGCCCTGGTGAAAGTCCATCCCTGGTGCAAATGGGAGGCAGCCCTCGTTGGCAAACCCAGCCCTTGTGCTCATTAAGCCTGGGATTTCCCAAGGGACTCACACTAGGTGGATCCTAGCTCCCTTATGAGTCCCATCTGGAAACACCAGCCTAGAGGCAGCTGTTCGTGCAAATGCATTGCGGTGCACTATGGACTCAGCCCTTACGGAAAATCAGGCCAGGGGTTGCATCAGCTGGGACCACCCAGCTCCTGGGGTGATCCCCTGTTGCCACCGTGTCTGAGCCGCTGGTGTATACAGTGTCCTGGTGCGCTGAGCCCGCTGCCCCAGGTGTCTGGGGAAAACCCAGCGGATGTTTTTTCACAGTACAGTGTGATTGTATAAGACACTGGAGAAGCTCCTCCCCCCAGGCGCTGCGTGCAGGAGGGGCCCCACACCATAATCAATCCTATTGAATCAAATGGCTGTGGGCTAGAAAGCTAAAGGAAGGCTGGCCTTCCCCAGGGACCGTCCCTCTGACTTTCCACCTGTGCCAGCCTCTGTCTCTCATCTGTAATCGGAGGCGTTGGGGGCTCTATGGGACGAGCCAGTTTGGGGAAATCAGCGCCGGAAGCGTGACAGGCGGCTGGGAAGACCAAACAGGGCCTGACCCTTGCTCCGCACAGCCGCTTGGCCTGCCGTGAGAGCCCCAGCCAGTGAGAAGCCGCGTGCCAGGCATTCAGCTGCGAACCCTTAATGCACAGAGACACGACGACTGTGCCAGGGTGGATGGGCCTGGTCCCAAGCGCTCTGAACTCAACAGAAGGCATCCTCTTGATTTCAAGGGGCTTTGGGTCGGGCCTTATAACAGTAATAATGACCAATGGGGGGGCCGTTCTCTGTCAGCTGGAGTGAAGGGCCCCAGGCTGCCTCTCAGCCCTGTCACTCCGTCAGCTGTTTACAAAGGGCCAGGCCAGGCACTCTCGGTCGTTACAGCTTACATATTGCCTCCTGACACGATTCCTGACAGCATCCCGGCTACCGCCTGACGGGTGCGACGTCAGACAGGGGGAACGGGCGTCTACAGGACAGCGAGGGCAGGTGTAGTACAGAGGGGGTGGACCTGGTCTGAGTCAGAAGGTGTCTGTCAAGCAGGATTTTGCCCCATGCTCTGGGTTGGAAATGTGGCTGACCCAGAGTTCAAAGGCTGTCCACGCACGTCTGAGTCCCCGCTGGCAATGTGTCAGATGCTAATGGGGGGGGGGGGGAGGAGGGAGGTGGCGGGAGTCCAACTGTGACTTCCTGGCCATGTTTCTATAACCACCCGTGGGTGGCCATCAGGGACATTTCAGGTCAGGAGAATCGGCCCAGCTGTCCCTGGGGGCTATGGAAAGAGCATTGGGCAGAGGCAACTACAGAACCCTCAACCTTCCCCCTCGGATGGGGATCCAATGGAAAGGGAGGGGGGGTCAGTCTGTGTGGGGCCAGGTATCTTCTCCCTGAGCCTCCTTCCTGCTCACCAGGGCCAAGGATTAGTGGGAAGGAAATTCTGGGATTAAGGAGAGGGCGGATTACGAGATTGGGAGAGGGGGGTGCGTTCCGGGCCTGGGCTTCAGGGGGGGCTACCCCAGGATGACAGGGAGAGGGCACCCAAGGAGAAGACTCCAGGTTTGTAACACCCCCGTTAGGCTGTGCATTCACACCCCCGCAGACACACCCACACGCGCTAGCCCCGGCCCCTCCGCCCGGCGGGTGGTTCAGACAGAGGCCGGCAGGCGTGTCACAGTGTGTTTATTTTCGGAAGCATTTCCAGAGAGCTTTGCACGTGGTTATAACTCGGAGGCCGAGAGCGCCCCACTCGGAGCGGCTGGGGAAGGGGGCCGCGTGGCCGAGAGGGGGGCTCCAGGCCAGAGGAGGCAGCTGCTGAGAGAACACAGGAAGGGGCCAGGCCGTCCCGGCCGCCACTCCCCAGCAGATGGCGAACGAGCCTGCTCCTTGCCCCGACTGTTGATGGGGTCACTGCACCCTGAGAGCAGCCCCCCCCACTCCGCCCAGGGGCTGCCTCTCACTCCAAGGGGGGAGGATCCAGGAGCTGAGGGGGAAGGCAGGTTCAAGACAGGGGCCCTGCTGTTCAGAGGTGAGATGCTGAGGACAGGGGAGGTGCCCTCGTGCCTGAAGAGCTCGGGTCTCATTCTCCATCAGGGAACCCTCACCTGCTGACCACCCTTCCTTTCTGGTACCTCTGCTCCCAGGTAACCGCCTGCCTGCCCTCCCCCCATGACAACAAGCGGAGTTGGAACTGGGGGCCAGCAGCGCTAGAAGCACAGACACGTGGGCGAAGGGGATGATTCTTGCAGCTAGCGGCAATAGTAGGCTTTTATCTCCTCAGGGAAACCACGCCCGCAGGCAGGAAGTGGTGACCCAGAGCCCGTCCTCAGCTCTTCCTCGCCTCGCGTGATCAAACTGCTCCAGGGGAAGGAGGGATAAGCAGGGACAGAGGCCCAGAGCCTCAAAGTTGCCTCCCGCTTATTGATTTCAATAGGAACGAGGCACCTAAAGGCCGCGCAGGACATGAGCCGTAGAAACCAACTGCTAGAGAGGGGGCTAGTCTGTGCCTCGGCGGTACGGCCGCATAAACAGAAGCGCAACGGGAAGCAGAAGCCCAGCAAGCCTGCCAGGGGATGAAGCACCAAACCAACTACCAAAGGTCCTTTGCCTTGGTGTTTCAGACCCACCAGAAAGCTCCCCTCCCCGCCTTTGAGATCTCCAGCTGCATGAGGCCGAGAGATCCCCGCTGAGAGGGGGTGGGAGCAGATCCCTCCGGTGTCCGCCCTCTCTTGGTCCCCTGCAAGGAAGTGAGATGGGGCAGGGTCACATGTCCCCAACTCAAAGAAGGTGTCAGCCCACTGGGCCCAGGGAACCTGCCCCCACTGCCCCTGGGATGTGCAGAATCACAGAGCCGGCTGGGGCCCTGGCTCCCAGCCCCCACGATGCGCTAGAGACCCAGAGGCATTTTGCGGTGGGTGTCACCCATGTGACTCAACGGCCAGGCAGAGCTCACCCCAGGCATTCAGGAACCCCGCGTCTTCCTCCTCTCCAGCCCCCCTCGCACAGAGTCTCTCCTCTCCCTCCCCCCCCCGCCTGGGGGCTATTTAACTTGAGCCACGTGCGTGCACACCAGGCGACCTGCATGACAGAAATCCCCTCCCTCGCCCCCGCCGCACGGGCACGTTTTCCCGGAGCTGCCCAGCCAGCCCCGCCTGACAAACCCACTGGTGCGGAAGCAGTCGGATTGCGCGCTGGAGCGGATGCACTCGATTTCTGCTGTGGCCTTGTGCCCGGGAGCGACGTGTGGGGCATGTGCATGTTTTCTGGCCCTGGATTTGCACACCGGAACATATACACCCGAGTTCGTGGCCCGGACCTGAGCGCTAGCACGCTCTTGTTAGCTCTTCCTGTGTGCAGATCACAAAGGAGGGTGAGCAACATTCCCCCTCCCCGAAGGGGAAACTGAGGGGACAACACCTTACCCAAGGTCATGCTGCAGGTCAGAAAAAGTGCCAAGCCTAGAACCCGGGTCTCCTGAGCCCTGATCTTTTGCACTAACCACTAGACACTGTTACCCCCTGCAGCTTGATAGAGAGACGATGCCTGAGGGGGAGCAAAGCAAGTCACCGTAGTAAAGTGAGGGGGGTACAGAGGGTACCACTCTACTTCCACTCGCCCCCAGCAGGCCTGGGAGGGCAGCTCCCTTTGCCCGCTGGGACCAGCTCGGCTGCCTGTGCCCCTGGGCACACCTCTGGGCAGCCCTCGAGCTGGATGCCGGCTGCAGGAGCCAAAGGGGGTTGGGCGGTCAGAGGAGCGGTGCAGCCGCACAGAGCCAGCTCTACAGCCTGACCGCGGCGGAGGGCTACAGGGCTGCAGGAAGGGTTCATGGGGAGTCACGCCAAGGGACTTTCTTCTTCCAGGCCGGATACCCGGCGCTGGGTACGGAGGGGGCTGTAGGGAGGAGTCGGGTGACGGATACAGGGGTGTCTGTGTGGGTGGAGGAGGTATCACGGCCGGGTGCACTGGATCTGGGTTCACAGGTTAGACAATGCACAAGGGTGGGGGGGAGGGACGTGTGTGCATGGCTGTGCACCGGCCTGGCTTGAGGGTGCACACAGTCCGTGCCCGGCGAGGTAGGGGGTAGGAATGGAAGACTCTATGCAGGAGAGGGAAGTGGGGGCAAGGGGCGTAGCAGCCAGGTGTGTTTGTTCACACGGGTGCACAGGGTGAACCAGAGGCATCTGGCAGGGCGAGAAGGCTGAAGGGGCACACCTGGGGTGCAGGCAGGAGGCCCAGGGCCAGGGATGGATGCGACACCACAGTGCGTGTGCCTCCGGGTTTCTCTGTGGCGGGACGGCCGTGGTGCAAACACGCACGGGGACGAGTGCACAGACGGAGCGTGCACTGGGTATGCACGTCTCCACGGAGCTGGGTCTGCCCAGGGAGGGGCGGCGGGGTGCGCAGGGGGCCGGCGGGCTGAGCGTGGCCACAGAGGGGAAGCCTTAGGCTGGGGAGCAGCAGTGCTCCCGGGGAGTTTGCTCTGCAGAGCGCCTAGGCAGGGAGGCAGGGAGCCGGGCAGGCCGTAGGGCCCCCCCTATAAGCTGAGATCCACCACCACGTGCCTGTAGACCAGCGTGCTGCTCTTGAAGCTGGGGGCCAGCAGGAGGTCCATGCCCTGCACGGGGACATAGCGGAAAGCCCGGGGCGCTTGGACGGAGAGCTCCTGGAACCGGACGAACTTCTGCTTCTCCCCGTCCCAGAGGTACACGTGGGTGAAGGAGAAGTCGCTGCCCAGCACCATGTACTGCCGCTGGGCCGCCAGGAAGGGCTGCATGACCATGGAGCCCCGCGAGGGCAGGGTCTGCAGCTCGGTGAAGTGCTGCCCCTCCCACCGGACCACCTTGGAGTCCCCGATGTAGCGGCTGAGGCAAAGGAAATGGTCCCTCTTGAACCGGAAGTGCTTGACCATCTGCACATCCATCACCTCGCCCACCTCCCCCTGCGGCACGAACTGCTTCTGGGCCCGGCTCCACTGGTAGATGACGGGGGCCTGGGAGCTGCTGGAGATGATGAGCCGGGGCTTGCCCTCGCCCTCCACGTACTCCACATCAGTGTCGCGGTGCCAGGGGTGCAGGGCCTGCTGGGAGTAGAAGCCGTTCTGGTGCCAGCGGTAGAGGCTGGTAGAGCCAGCCTTGGAGCTGTCGGCGATGGCGAAGTACCAGTCGCCGTCGATCTGGAAGGCCTCGATGTCGTTGGGCTTGCGGATCTTCCTGCTGTCCATGTCCTGGATCTTGACGAACTTGTCCACGGTGGTGTCCCAGTGGTAGATGTAGGAGCCGCCGAAGAGCTGTGCCACCACCACGTAGAGCTGGGACTGCACCACGATGGGCTTGCAGTGCACGGCTGAGTGAGCTGCGGGAGGGGGGAGAGAGGGGCTGAGTCAGCAGGGCAGGCGGGTCCCACCCCTGCCCCAGGGCGCACTCTGCACGCGTCAGACACGGCCTGCACCCAGAGCCCAGTCCGGGGGCCGCCGAGATCCAGTCCAGGCTCTCGTCCTCCCCAGGGCTGAACCCAGAGCCCAGTCCGGGGGCCGCCGAGATCCAGTCCAGACTCTTGTCCTCCCCAGGGCTGAACCCAGAGCCCAGTCCGGGGGCTGCCGAGATCCAGTCCAGGCTTTCGTCCTCCCCAGGGCTGAACCCAGAGCCCAGTCCAGGGGCCGCCAAGATCCAGTCCGGACTCTTGTCCTCCCCAGGGCTGCACCCAGAGTCCATGCCAGGTGAGCAGAGAAATCCGGTTCTAGCTTTTCATACCAGAAGTGAAGGGGGCTGGAGGTTCCCTCTCCCTGTTGGCACTAAAGACATTTTTCACCTGTGTCTGTCACAGACCCAGGCACTTCCTGGAGGGTGAGGAGAGGAGGAGAACCCGGACTGGATTTCGGTGCCCACCTGGAAGGATGAAGCCCCAGTGGAATAGCCCTGGAGCAGTTTCCAGTGGCCAGTGGAGATAAGTGCTGGTGAGCAGCGCTAGCACGCCTGCTTGCACACACACCACACACCTCTGCACACACCTGCTTGTGCACACACACACACCATGCACCTCTGCACACACCTGCTTGCACACACACACACCACACACCTGCTCGCACACACACACCTCTGCACACACCTGCTTGCACGCACGCACGCACACACACACACACACATGTCTGCACACACCTGCTTGCACACACACACACACACACACACACACACACCACACACCTTGGAACACACCTGCTTGCACACACACACACACCATGCACCTCTGCACACACCTGCTTGCACACACACACACACCACACACCTTGGAACACACCTGCTTGCACACACACACACCATGCACCTCTGCACACACCTGCTTGCACACACACACACCACCCACCTCTGCACACACCTGCTTGCACACACACACCACACACACCTTGGAACACACCTGCTTGGACACACACACACACACCATGCACCTCTGCACACACCTGCTTGCATACATGCACACCACCCACCTATGCGCACACCTGCTTGTGCACACACCACACAAACCTCTGCACGCACCTGCTTAGTGACGGGAATTCCACACCTTCCCCTAGAACGGGCTTCCCAGAAGGTGGTGGAATCCCCATCGCTAGAGGCCTGTCAGAAGAGGTTGGACAAACACCGTCAGGGATGGTCCAGGGTTACTTGGTCCTGCCTCCGTGCAAGGAGGGACCAATTCCCTTGCATCCCGACATGTTTATGATGTTGTACCACTCACGGAGGCTCTTACTCACGTGCACACAGACATGAGAGACTCTCCCATAGAGTCCTGCTCCTGTGTACCTGCCCCGGCATGCACGGCCTGGAATCGCAAGGGGGCTCCGCTTGCTTGGCTGTGACCACGAGGATGCAGCCCTGCCATCCTCACTCCCTGTCTATGGGTCCCCCAGGGCCTCCTGCCTCTAAACTCTGCACCGTGTAGGCTCTGTGCCTATCCCCCCGCCGTGTGATGCGGATTGCAAGCTCTGCTGACGGGGCCGGGCTGGTCCCTCTGGTCTCCCCAACAGCCTCCCGGCCCCGGCCCCAGCCCCAGCCCCAGGCCTCCAGGGAAGCACCGGGCCCCGGCGGGATGTCTCGGTCCCCGTGGCTGCTCCTTACCGGGGATACGGTCGAAGTCCCGCAGCTTGCGCTCCACGTAGTCCCACTTCAGGACGGCGCAGCTGCTGGCGCTGGGCTGGGCCAGAGCCACATAGAGGTCGCTGCTGTAGGTGAAGGGCTCGGCCGACACCGACTGGAACGGCAGGACCTGATGCACCACGAAGTCTGGGAGAGAAGGGGGAAGAGGTGAGGATGCGGCAGCGGGGGGCACCTCAGTCGCCACCCTAGCCCGCGGGCAGGGCAGCGTTACCTCCACATCCAGGGGAACTGACCCCGTCCGCCCCCTCCCCTGCCTCCGGCCCCAGCCCGAGACACGAGCCGGGCCTAGGGAAGCCGGGAGAGCAGCGGCCCCGCCCACCTGTTGTGACGCAGTCAAAGTCCTCAAGGGCCAGGTCCCGGATATTCTGCCCCTGGTAGCGGGCAGGGCTGCTGCAGAAGACAGCCGGCACCGTGGCATTGGTCCGCTCCATCCACTCCACCAGCCACTTGATCTGGCAGTCGCAGGTCAAAGCGTTGCCCCTGAGGTCCCTGGGCAGGGTGGGGCGGGGGGGGGTGACAAGGCAGCACTGGTCACATGAGCAATGGGACCCCGCCCCTCCATCACCCCCAAGACAGCTGGGAAACCCCAGAGCTGGTGCTGACAGCCCCGGGCCTGGAGAAGGAAAAGGGCCCCGCCCTGGAGGGAGCTGGTCTCCGCCCTGGTGTGCGTGGGGAGGGGGCACATTAAGCCCCTTGTGCCTCATTCAAGAGACCCATCTTTCTGCTGCCTCCTGTGCTCTGAACCCAGCCCCCAGGGGCATGTGGACAGTGACACCCTCCAGCCCAGGCTAGGGAGCTGGGCGCTGGCCAGGAGGGGGGGGCGAAGGCACCGGGGCAGGCAGGAGATCAAGGGGCAGGTTGCATTGCTGAGAAGACCTCAGCCCAGCCCAGAATCAAGGTCCCCGGGCTGGCTGACTCTACACAGCCTGGAACAGAGTTCCTCACAGTGACCGGCCCCTAGTGCTGGTGGGAGACCGGGGCTGGGCCTTACAGGTCACTCAGGATGTCCAGAGGCGCGAAGATCTCTCTGGGCAGTGTCTGCAGGTTGTTGTTGGCTAACGATCTGCAGGGGAGAAGAGAGAGACTTGATTGCCGGGGAAAGTGGCACGTCAGACCCAGGGGAGGGTCCCCAAGCCAGCACTGCCTGTGCCCAGTGACAGCCCCTGCCCCAACTCCTGCCCCAAAGCCAGAGAGGCTCGTTGGTCGGCTCCCTGTGACACTCACACACACGGACCTGGTGTACTCCTGGGCCGGGCAGGCCGGGCATGCTAACCCCACAAGCACCGGGTGAGGTGTGCTGCACTCCCACGTGCCTGCGAGGTGCGCCCTGTGCACCCAGGGGAATGCTCATGGGAACGCCATGTGCCTAGGGAAGTGCGAGATGCTCTCTGCTCACAGCTCTGTGCAAAGCGTGCCGTGCCCACAGAGTGTGCTAGTTGCACACTACCCATAGTCTTGTGCAAAGCGTGCTGTGCCCTCGGGGTGTGCTAGGTTCATTTTACCCACTGTCTCATGCAAAGCATGCTGTGCCCACGGGGCGTGCTAGGTGCACACTACCCATAGTCCTGTGCAAAGCGTGCTGTGCCCTCGGGGTGTGCTAGGTTCACTTTACCCACTGTCCCGTGCAAAGCGTGCCGTGCCCACAGAGTGTGCTAGTTGCACACTACCCATAGTCTTGTGCAAAGCGTGCTGTGCCCTCGGGGTGTGCTAGTCGCACACTACCTACAGTCCCATGCAAAGCGTGCCGTGCCCACAGACCCAGGTCATACTCACAGGTGCGCCAGGGACTTCAGCCCTCGGAAGGTGAATTTCGACAGGGAGCGGATGTCGTTGTTTTCAATGAACCTGCGGGAAGAAATGGGGACAGGTCACAGCCTCTGCTCCCGGAGAGGGGCTGCTGCTAAGCAGCCCCAGGGACTCAGCTCCCCTTATCCCAGGGGTGACCCCCCCCCCAGATTGGAGACATCCCCGGGCTGGGATACAGCGACTCCCCCTCAACCCCAACCAGAGATGGCACCTTCCCTGCAACGCCCCCAACAAATCCTCCCAGGCAAACCCCCCCAGCCCGGTGCACGTACAGGTACTGCAGCTGGGAGAGGCCGGCGAAGGCATCGTCCCTGATCAGCGTCAGCTTGTTGGAGTTCAGCAGGCTGCCAAGAGAAGGGCGAGACATCAGCTCCGGGGGCCGCCATCTCCAGCCCTGCGGGGCTGTGTTGGCACTGTTCAGCTGGGAATGACACAGGGGAATCCCTCCCCCCATGGGGCAGCCAAGCCTCCAGACGCAGACCGTGAGTTCTAACCCTGCCCGTGGCTTGGCCCTGCCGCATGGGCCTTCCCCGTGGCCAGGGATGAACCGCCCACAGCCTGTGCCCCCCGCCCTGAGGGCCCCCGTGCCAGTGAGAAACCCGGAGACGTACAGAAACTGCAGGAGTGGGAGGTGAGCGAAGGCCGTGGCTTTGATTTCGGTAAAGGCTGCGTTCACCATGGTCCTGCGGGGAAGGAAAGGGAGACAGAAAAGCTCAGGACCAGTGCAGGAGGAGGGGGCGTTTAGTGACGGGGGAGGAAAGTAACTTACATTTCCTACAGGTACTGTCCTATCACAACCCACTGGGATGGAGGAGTGGGAGGGGTTGCGATGGGACAGTCCCTGCTAGTCCCATCAGCCCCGACGTGAAAGCATTCTGCCGGACCAGAAGTAACAACTGAACCCTGAAGAGGACTGGCAGTGTAAAACACTGTGACTCTAAAAGACATGCAATTAAAGCAGTAACGCTGATTTCCTGGTATTAATGCAGCCTCATTCCCTTTGGAGTATGTGTGGGTGTGGGGAGGCTTGGGGCTGAGGGTGTGGGGGGGCACCGGAGTCAGGGCAGGGGGTGTGGGGGGATCAAGGCAAGAGGTGGGGATATGTATGGAAGTGCAGGAGTCAGCACTGGGAGGAGTCTTATTTATCTTGGTTTTTACGTGTCCCCCCCCCCCCCATTTCCGAACAAATTTGAAAACACATGTGAAATGGCCCAGGCCTGCCCTTTCTGCCTTTTTCCAATTTTGTTTGGGGGGGGGGGTTGTTGTTCAAGTCAAAATGACTTTTTGTTTCACAATTTTCGTGCACTGTAAAGGAAAAGCTTTTTTTAAGAAGGTTGAAATCAAAACGATCCATTTCCCCAGAGCAATTGGAAACGCTCGGCAGCTCCTCCGGCTTGCAAAAACTGTCAAGATTTTCACTTTGGGTGCTGATTCAGGACAAGGAAAAGGCAGAAATCTTGAAATCCCTGCAGGCGGGGGGGACAAGCATCTCCTGCCCAGTTCAACCGGTATGTGGCACGTAAGCCCCCCATGTCACTCAGCCAATGCCCTCAATGCTGGTCCACAATCCCCCTGCTCTCCCAGACCAGAGCCCCACCATAGCTCTGCTGACACCCCTCAGCCCTGATCTGCAATCCCCTGTTATCCCACTCTTAGCTTGGTGTGTTCCAATTATTGCTCTGGGAGCCAGGCACGGCCTTTCCGGGGGTGGAGGATATCTGCCCTCTCTCCCCTGGCAGAGGAGATATATTGAAAGAGCCTTCTCTTTTTTTGCTGTGATTACAGCCAGTGTTCCATTTTTTTCCATCCACAAGCGGAATAAATTTTGTTCCATGCACCAAGGCATGTGCAGATGTGCACCACCAGGAGACACACAAACCTGGCTGGGGGCGCTCTGCTACTCAGCTGGGCAGCACTGGAATCTCTCCAGAGCAGCCGCCCAAGCGCTCAGCTTGCAGGGAACACTGGTTCCAGCCCACAGGCCTTTGGCACCCCTTCACAAGCCCACTGGGTAACACTGGTGCAAAGGGCACCTGCCTGCCTCCCGCTGCGGAGCTGGCCGGCCTGGGACAGCCAGTGCAATCCGAGAACGAGGGCTGGAAAGAAACGGGGGGGGGCTGGGAGAGGGGCGTGATGCTCAGTGGCTGTGGGTGGGGGTTGAATTGCTAACACAATGGGGGACCTGCCTTTGTCTCGCCCCATGCTCCCCTGCCCCCGACCCTAGTGAGGGGGCTGGGAGGGCAGCGGAGCCAGCGGGTGCAGGAAGGAAGGGGGTCCCTGCAGACAATTCAAGAATGGGGCCAGCAGGTGTCAAGGGGAGCTGCTTCGGGGACCCCTACTTGCACACATCCCCCTGCCCTCCCCGGCCCTAGGACTTGAGCGGGCCAAGCCATGGACAAGGGGTTGGGGGGAGGCAGAAATGGGGTTTGCGTCTGGGCTCAGCCCATCTCTATCAGAGATCAGGATGGGAGCTCGGCAGGGGGTGGGGGCAGGCCTGATGCATGTCCTGTGCGCGCATGCACACACTCTCACACACACACTCACACATGCACGCACACACTCACACACACACTCACCCAAACACACACAGATGCACACACACACACAGATGCACACTCCCACGCACACTCACACGTGTGCACACACTCACACAAACACACACAGATGCACACTCACACATAGATGCACTCACAGGCATACACACACACACACTCACACATGCATTCACATACACACTCACACACAGATGCACACTCACACACACACACACACACAAGGCACCTGCACGTGCCATGCAGCAGATGCACACCCCAGACAAATAGACGGGGCACCGCCCCACACACATCGAACACACCCCGAGCACAAGCCGCCCTTCCCCGCCCTGGCAATGGAAAAAAAGGTCTGTCCCAGCAGGGCCCTGCGGAGATCCGGCAGGGACGGGCGCAGGAGAACAGGGGACACAGCGTCTCGTCCTGCCTGGCTTCCACCCCGGCCAGGAAAGGGGAGACCCACAGGGGAGGACCTAGCGCTTAGTGGGAATCAGCTGTGATGAACACAGTGGAAGGAAAGGGCTGCCTAGGTCTGTGCTGGGGAGCTGCCCAGGAGGTGGCAACACAGGGAGAAAAGTGTTTGTGTCTCCCTCTCCACACACACACACACACACACACACACGTACTGTCCTTGCACCAGCATGCACACACACACTTACTGCTCTTGCACTAGCATGCACACACATACACTTACTGCTCTTACACCAGCATGCACACACACACTTACTGCTCTTGCACTAGCATGCACACACATACACTTACTGCTCTTACACCAGCATGCACACACACGCTTACTGCTCTTGCACCCGCATGCACACACATGCTTACTGCCCTTGCACTAGCATGCACGCACACACTTACTGCCCTTGCACCAGCACACGCACACACTGCTCTTGCACCAGCATACACACACTTCCATTCATGTATACACTGAGTTCGTTTGCACAACACACATATCGCACATCTGCGCACGTCTCGGATGATCAAAGACTCCCGGGGTGCACACGATGTGCAGGCATACACCCCCCATCCCCATGCTCACACAGCCAGACGTGCACCGCCACACACACTGCCACAGGCCACGCTCTAAAAGAAAACGATCCCCCGCCCCGAGGGGCAGAGACCCCCAATAAGGCCATGCAGGCGCGGTGATCTCATGCAAACTAGCAGCTCCAGGATAGTCCCGACAACCTGCATGCACCCAGAAGGTTATTACTGAACACACATCACATATATACCCCATGGAATCCCCCCGTCTGTGTTAGCCAACCCACAACCACCCCATCCTGATGCATCCCCAGAGAATGTGCTGCCTTTTGGGGAACCCCCAAGAGCATCAAGGACCCTCAGCCCACAGATACCCCACCTCTTTCTCCCTCAGCCCCAGCAGAGGCTCCCCTAACCCCCGTATCCCACCCTCCCCCCAGCGATCCCCCCTTGCCCCACTTCCGGCTGCTCGGCCGCTACTCACAGGGAGATGACCTCCGGGGGCAGGTTCCTGGGCACCGCCTTGGCGTCGATGCAGAAGGCAGTGTCCCTGGTGCAGGAGCAGCTGGGGGGGCATGGGGGCAGCTTGGGGGCTCGCTTGGAGCCCGCCGGCAACCAGAGGTAGGCCAGGCTCAGCAGGAGGAAGGCAAGGACTCGCCCCCACTGCATCACTTTGCCTGGCTGCAGCTCAGCCATCACCCTGACCTGGCCTCCCCCACCTCCAGGAGGAGAACCCCCTCGGACTGTTGCTTCAGTTCTGCCCTGGACCCCTCCCGACGCCCCTGGCCTGGCTGTCAGGGCCGGGAGCTGCAGCCAAGAGCCGGAGCAACCCTGGGAGCGAGGATGCTACAGTCCATCTTGCTGCTCTGCAGAGCACCACACTCAGCTGCCAGAGCAGGGGGTGGAGCAGGAGCGTTTTGCTGCCGAGTGATTCGTCTAAGTTCTGTCACTGCTCGGAATCTCGTCAGTGCACGGGGAGGGCGTGAGCCCATCGTGCAAACTAGGGTCTGCACGAGTGCAGGCTGCCCGCACTCCCGCGCTTGCAGGGGTGCATGTGCTGCATGTGCCACTATGCGGGTGTGTGCCCCAGGTGTGAATTCTGCGTGCATGTCTGACCACATGCGTGCGTCTCTCTGTGCGTGCAAAAAGTGAAAAGACACGTGCAAGAAGGCTGTGGTGAACGTTTGTAGCGTGTTCGTAGCAATATGGTGTGTACACAAATATAGGGTGGTGTGGGTCCTTCACAGGTGCGGGGGGTCTACCCGATGGAGCACGCCCGGATGGTGTCTGGATGGGACGGCGAGCTTCTGTGCGTTTGTGTGTGCTTGCATGATCCGAGGCTTGCACGTTCTGTGTGTGCGTGTGTGGACACAGGCACGGAGGCCGGAGTACTTGTGTGGGTGAACACGTGTGCACATGCACGAGTGTGCACCAAGTGCTCTTGTGCGTATCCGGAGCGCAGGGTAGGGCAGTTACCACAGCCTCGTCCGCTGGCTTCTGGCCCTCGCCGACTCACCCCCCCCATTACCCCCCCCCCACACACTGAGGCCTGAACCTGCAGCAGGATCCTCCCTGTGAACCGGGGTCACGGCGCTGCCCTCCCTGCCTGCCCATTTCCTTCTGACCTCTGCCCCGCAGCATTCGACCGACCGCCGATTCCCTCCCCCATCGCCCTGGCAGCCACCTTCCCCGCCCCCCCGCCTCCCTCCGTCCCACACGTCCTTGCGGAGCCGCTCTTGGGTAATTCATGACGAGCGGCGAGCGGCACCAGCCAGCAGTGGCTCCGGTCCCAGGCACGGCCGTCTCCTGGCGGTCCGGGAAGGGGGAGGGCTCCACAGAGGGCATTCTCCACCTCTGCAGCTGGCGCCCAGGCCAGGGCACTGACAACAAACAAACAAGGGGCTGGGGGGAGCGGGCCCAGCAGAGGCAGGGCAGGGGAAGAAGTGGGGCTGGAACTCCTTTTGGGGTGGGGGTGCTGAGCTGCACCCCGCCCCCCATGACCCCCGCTGAGATCAGGCTGCCAACTCTCCCAGACCGGATTCCACTGCTGCAAACAGCGTCCGGTCCATCCAGTCCGGGAGACCCTCACGCCCCAGGCTGGAGCCACAGCTGGGGGCAGCTGCAGAGCCCTGGGCCGACGGTGGGACCCCGGAGCTGGTGGGTCCAGTGTGCAGGGGGACCCTGAGAGCCAGCAGAGCCCGTGGGGGCTGGTGGAGGCAGGACCCCGAGGCCCGGCAGAGCCTGTGGAGCTGGTGGAGGCAGGACCCCGAGGCCCGGCAGAGCCCGTGGAGCTGGTGGAGGCAGGACCCCGAGGCCCGGCAGAGCCCGTGGGGCTGGTGGAGGCAGGACCCCAAGGCCCGGCAGAGCCTATGGAGCCAGCGAGACCCCAGGGGGCTGGCAAAGTGCGTGGGGCTGACAGGAGCCCGTGAGGACTGCCTGGAGGCTAGGACTGGGGGCTGGAGGAGCCAGCGGTGGGGCCAGCACCCCCCACACCCTTATTTCCTGCGCCTAGGGAGAGAAGTGATTGGCAGATTGTCACTGAACTCCCATGGGGCAGGAGGGGGCAAAGGGACAGGCTATGGAGTGAGGGGGTGGATCTGGAGCTGCGCTCGGCTGGGAGGGCCCTCAGGGCACAGGGTTCATCTGGGCCTTCTCCAGGGAGCAGGGCAGAATGCAGGGGGCCACCCTGAAGCGCGAGGTGCACCTCCCCCCCCAGCCTGGGGGCAAGGAAAACACAGGGAGCGTGTTCTGCTGAGGGCCAGCCTCCTACCTGCTGTCCCATTGTCAGCAGCAGCCGGGGGCAGCGCGAGCCGGGCGTGGAGACCGGCAGAGCTGCCCGGAGCAGGGGCAGAGGGGTCCCAATTCCAGGGGAACCCACTGGTGCGTCAGGAGGCACCTGCTTCCCTCCCATCAGCTATCGAAACCAGCTCATCTCTGCCGGCTGCAGCCGACCCCTCCCAAAGGGCCCTCGCCCCAGAGGCGGTGATTTTGATCCAGGCTCAAGAGCCCACGGTAAAGCCCTCAGCGGCTCCGCGCTCTGGCTCGGGCCTGTCTCTAAGCACGACACATGGAGGCTCCGTGGGGGAACCCTCCAGTGCTGGAGCCCACAACGGGTTCAACACACTGGGCAGGGCCTGAGGGTGTGACTCCCCCAAGGGCCCCGGCGGCCCACCCTCCGCGAAGGGCCAGGCACTCCCGGCGAGAGCTCTCGCGAAAGGTCTTTGATGTGCAGCTCTTGCTTTGAACCTCTGAAGCACCTTCCGGTGCCGGAGGGGCTCAGAGACGCGGGGCTCCGAGCCAAGCCTGGCTCTGGCCACATTGGCGGGCCGGAGACTCCCGCCAGCCCCTCGGAGCTGGGGGGACACTGGCCTCGCAACCCCTGCGGTTGCGGCTCTCGGGCGCTAAAAGGCCCATGTGCCCGGAGACAAGTGTCCTTGGAGCCTCTCACCGGCCAGGGGCCCAGGGGCTTATCAGCAACCTGCCTCTGAAGGGCTCCAGGGAAACAGGTTCACAAACAAACTCGAAGGGAATTAAACACTCGATTTGGAGCCGGGAGGGCCTGGGGAACTCCAGTATCTCACCCCCTCCCCCTCCCGCTTGCCCTCTGCTCCTCCGCTCTCTCAAGTCCCTTATATAAGCCCTTCTCCAGCCACGGCGCCTGCAGGGTCTGTCTTGTCGCAGGGGGAGCACGGTGGGATCCACAGAACAAGATGGACGTTAGCATCAAGGAGGCTCTGACAGAGGCCCCTCCGGTACGGCAATGAACACAGGATGGGCAGTTTTGCGTTTGTACAGCACCTAGCGCAATGGGGTGCCGGGCCACAACCAGGGCTCCAAAGGGCTACATTAATATAAGTAATAACGACTGGGGAGGGGGGTCCTTTCTCTCCAGCACACACACCCCTCCCCCGTTCTGCTCGTTGTCAGCGTTTTTCTCCGTTCCCACAGGACTACACTGCCACCCCAAGGGTCCCCGGCTTCGCTCTTCACTTCAAGAAACTCTTGATCGTGGTGGTGGTGGTGGTGGTCATCGTCGTGGTGGTGCTGGGCTTCCTCCTGATGGGGCTGCATTTGTCCGACAAGCACACGGAGACTGTAAGTACGGCGTTAAAACACGGGCCCCCTCCCGCCAGGCGCCTATGCAGAGGGGTGTGGGGCTGGTTGGAGCCATGCCTGGAAGCCCCGGAAACTGGTGCCGGAAACTTCTGGCCAATGCGCCAGAAGCAGATGCCGCCGGGCACAGCGGGCGGCCACCGCATGGGGCTGGTGCAGCCACGCCTGGAGCTCAAGCAGCGGGGGCAATGCGCCCAGTCTAAGACGCCGGAGCAGCGGGGAGAAGAGGCTGCTCCAGCGCTTCCTTGGGAACCGGTGGGGGTGTGGACAAGCACAGAGGGGAGCAGAGGGAACCACAGAGGAGGCTGGGCCATTGGAGGACTAGGGTTCTGTTGTCAAAGCAATGACCGACCTCAGCAAAATTTCCAGGGGGTTCCTTGGAACACCCCAGACCAGAAGCTGCCCCAGCCCAGGGCTCTGATTTACTCGCCCTAGAAGAGCAGGGTGGGAAGAGCCCTCAGGAGGTCACCTCACCCCATGCTCAAAGCAGGACCAACGCCAATTCAATCATCCCAACCAGGGCTTTGTCCAGCCGGGCCTCAGACACCTCCCATCTCTTTGCTGGCACGGACTCGGCAGGGACAAAGGGTGCGCGGCTGGGAAACAGAATGTGTCTTCAGGGTGGAAGCCGGGGCAGCAGGCAGGCACTACCTTCCCAAAGCTGCCCCAGTGCCCCAGCTACCTGGGAGGGCTGGGGCAGCTTGGCTCCCCAGCTGCCTGGGAGCGCTGGGGTGGTGGCATGGCATCCCCGGCCCTCCATGTGGCCAGGAAGGATCGGGCTAGGGTTGCCAGATGGTTTAACAAAAAATATCGAACACCACCCCCCCAAAAAAACAAAAAACAACACCGGGAAAAAATTCTTTTGAGAAAAAAAAAGCAGGGAGACCAAAGTTGTTAAGGAAAAAAAAAAAGTCACTGCAGCTTTAAATTGCCGTGCTCCCCCCACCCCGCCGTCACAAATGCCGCTGGCCTTCCATCTGAGGAAAACAGAAAATACTGTACCAGACATTTTACATGTCCAGTATTCTGGGGTTTTTTACCAAACAGAAGGCCAAAATACTGAACTGTCTGGGTGAAAACCGGATACCTGGCAACCCTAGATCAGGCTGAGGGTGGGTGGGGTTTTGGGAGGGGGATGCTGAAGGGGCGGGGCCTCAGGAAGAAGGGGCGGGGCCTCAGGAAGAAAGGGCGGGGCTGGGGCTTGCCTTCCACAGCTGGGCCTTCACCTGCCGCCTATGGTATAAGCAACCAACGGCTTTGGCTCCCCACCGCACACGCCTCACCCCGGGGGTGTCCTTGCCCCCTAGGTATTGCGAATGACTATCCAGAGCCTGGACGGGGAAGGCTCCCCGCAGCAGCTCTCCATGCGCGGGAAAGAAAGGACCGGCGCTTTCTACATCACGGCAGGGATCAACTCGTCAGCCACCGTGGTCTACGACTACCACCACGTAAGCAGGGCAGGCTTGGGGCAGCCTCTGCCCAACGGGACAAAGCTGGGCGAGAGCTCTGGGGGGCGTTCCCTGCTCTGCTCAGAGTTCAGGCAGGCTGGGACCCGGCTGGCCGCAGGCTGGAATCGCTGGAGGCTACCTTGCATGAGCGGTACAGGAACCGGGGTTACTTTCCGCCAGGCCCACATTGCCATCCCAGAGGTCGGCCAAGCCAAGCCAGTGCTGTACCCCGGAGACGAGCAGCGTAAAACCCAGGATCCAAGCATGCCCCAGGTTTGGGGTGTTCTGCATCCCTCCCTGGGTTTTGGTCTTGCAAATCCAATCTCCAAGGAGGCTTGGATCCCATTTCTAGCTACCCAAACCCCCACACTGCGGACAGGGTCCCAGAGAGGCACCGGCCCTGCCCTTCTCCAGCTGAGGGCTTTACAGCCCTAACGGGAAAGGCCGTGGAGGGGGCAGGAGGCTGCTGGGCTGAGCAGAGGGGATGGAGAGGGGGGACAATGGGGGAAACAGAAGGGGCCGGGCAGTTTGCAGGGTGATTCGGCTCCTGGGGATCTGCCACGTTTTAACGTCACCCCCTGCTCCGCCTGCAAACAGCTGCTGATCGGCTACCGATCCTGGCCGGGCCGGGCCTGCTACCTCAGCCGGATGGACCCGGAGAACATTCCAGGCCTAGATGCCATTGCCAAGACCTTTCAGCACCGCCAGGTGAGCGGCCGGGGCCGCGCTGGGCCCAAAGGGGGCAGAGGAGAGCGCGGGGAAGGGGCACGGGGGCGCGAGATGCTTGTGAGAGATGAATCATAGAATCACAGAGCTGGAAGAGACCTCAGAAGGTCATCAAGTCCAGCCCCCTGCTCTAGGCAGGACCAATCCCGATTAAATCAACCCAGCCAGGGCTTGGTCAAGCCGAGACTTAAACACCTCTAGGGATGGAGACTCCACCACCTCCCTAGGGAACCCATCCCAGTGCTTCACTACCCTCCGAGTGAAATAGTTTTTCCTAATATCCAACCTGGATCTCTCCCACCACAACTTGAGACCATTGCTCCTTGTTCTGCCATCTGTGACTACTGAGAACAGCCTTTCTCCAGCCTCTTTGGAACCTCCCTTCAGGAAGTTGAAGGCTGCCGTCAAATCCCCCCTCACTCTTCGCTTCTGCAGACTAAACAGACCCAAATCCCTCAGCCTCTCCTCATAAGTCATACACTCCAGCCCCTAATCATTTTGGTTGCCCTCCGCTGGACCCTCTCCAATGCATCCACATCCTTTTTGTAGTGGGGGGCCCAGAACTGGACACAATACTCCAGATGTGGCCTCACCAGAGCCGAATAAAGGGGAATAATGACATCTCTGGATCTGCTGGCAATGCTCCTCTTAATGCAACCTAATATGCCATTAGCCTTCTTGGCTACAAGGGCACCCTGTTGACTCATATCCAGCTTCTCATCCACTGTAACCCCCAGGTCCTTTTCTGCAGAACTGCTACTTAACTGGTTGGTCCCCAGCTTGTAACAATGCTTGGGATTCTTCTGTCCCAAGTGCAGGATTCTGCACTTCTCCTTGTTGAACTTCATCAGATTTCTTGTGGCCCAATCCTCCAATTTGTCTAAGTCACTCTGGACCCTATCTCTGCCTTCAAGCATATCTACCTCTCCCCCTAGCTTAGTGTCATCCGCAATCCATCCCCTCATTCAGGTCATTAATAAAGATATTGAACAAAACCGATCCTAGAACCAAACCTTGGGGCACTCCGCTAGTAACCGACCGCCATCCTGACATCGAGCCGTTGATCACTCCCCGCTGGGCCCGGCCTTCTAGCCATCTTTCTATCCATCTTACTGTCCATTTATCCAATCCACATTCCCTTAACTTGCTGGCAAGAATATTGTGGGAGACCGTATCAAAAGCCTTGCTAAAGTCAAGGTAGATCACATCCACTGACTTTCCCATGTCCACAGAGCCAGTTACCTCATCATAGAAGCTAATCAAATTGGTCAGGCACGACTTGCCCTTTGTGAATCCATGCTGACTATTCCTAATCACTTTCCTCTCTTCCAAGTGCCTCAAAATGGATTCCTTAAGGATCCCTTCCATGATTTTTCCAGGAACTGAGGTAAGACTGACCGGCCTATAGTTCCCTGGATCATCCTTCTTGCCTTTTTTGAAGATGGGCACTACATCTGCCTTTTTCCAATCACCCAGGATCTCTCCCGACCTCCACGACTTTTCAAAGATAATGTCCTCAATGACATTTGCCAACTCCCTCAGTACCCTCGGATGCATTAAGTCCGGACCCATGGATTTGTGTACGTTTAGCTTTTCTAAATAGTTCCTAACCTGTTCTTTACCCACCACGGGCTGTCCATCTTCATCCCATCTTGCGTTACTTGGCTCCTGGACTTCTGTGCTGACCTTGTCCGTGAATACAGAGGCAAAGAAAGCATTGAGTACTTCAGCTTTCCCCACATCATCTGTCACTAGGTTACTTCCTTCATCCAGTGGGGGCCCCACGCCCTCTCTGATCACCTTCTTCTTGTTAACATGCCTGTAGAAACCTTTCTTGTTATCCTTCACATCCTTAGCCAGTCGCAATTCCATTTGCGCTTTCGCCTTCCTGATAACCCCCCGGCATTCTCGAGCTATACACTTAAACCCCTCCCTGGTCAGTTGTCCAAGTTTCCACTTTTTGTAAGCTTCCTTTTTGTGCTTAAGTTCACCAAGGATTTCCCCCGTAAGCCAATCCGGTCTCCTACCATTTTTGCCTCTCTTGCTATGCGTCGGGATAGTTTCTTTCTGTGCCTTCAATAAGGCTTCTTTAAAATACTGCCAGCTGTCCTGGACTCCTTTCCCCTTCATGTTAGCATCCCAGGGGATTCTGCCCATCAGATCTCTGAGGGAGTCAAAATCTGCTTTTTTGAAGTCCAAGGTGTGTATTTTGATGAAAACCCGGCGGAGGCCGCTCGGAGTCCCTGGGAGACCGTCGCCCGCAGGCACCGGCGTGGGCTGAGCTCCCTCAGGAGTCAGTCCCAGAGCCAAACCCAGGAGGGAAGCAACCGGGGAGCGTTTCCCTGTGCAGAGCCGGCATTGCCTGCAGTGGCTGCAGCCAGGAGCCCGCGGGGGCCGCTGTCTAACCCCTCGCCTCCCTGCTTTCACTGCTAGGCGACGCTGCCTCTCTCCTGTGCCAGATGGATCAGTGTCTTGGCAAGGAAGGCTCATCTAATATTTGAGCAAGGGGAGTGTTGCTAAGGAGCATTATTCCCCCATTTTTTCTAATTTTTTTCAATCCTCGCACGCCTTTTTCCATCCATGTGTGGAATAACATTTTTTTCTGCGCCCCCAAGGCATGTGCCTCTGGAACCATATTCAGTGCTGGCAGGGGCTGCAAGGAACGATTTGCCCTTATCGAGTGGCTCCCGGCCCAGGCCCCCCAAAGGCCTGAGGAGTAGCAACGGGACCACGCACAGGCCCGGGGAGGCGTCGCGTGAATCCACATCGTCCTCCTTTTGCTCCGCCCAGCAGAGGATCAGGATGTAAAATCCCGTTTAATTGGCTAACGGGTTAGACATATTGCTTAACCCGTCGAAGGGGGAGCGAGTGGGGGGGCTGCTTCTGCCCAGCTGGAGCAACCCCCCTGCCCTTCTGCAGACAGAGGGTGGGTGCTCCAGCCAGCCAGGGCACCCTGGAGGCAGGGGCTGCACTGGAGAAGCCCCTGAGTGCAGCAGGGCCCCGCGGGGCTGGAACAGCCCCTTGCCCTCGGCCCCACTGGTTAACCTTAACCAGCAGGCCTCGAGGCCTACTACTAGTTAACCAGTTAACCCTTCACATCCCTAGTGGAGGCACGGGAAGAGAAAATGACTTCTCTAAGGTCGCCTGCTGGGGCAGTGGCAGAACTGGGCACAGATCCCAGGAGTTCTCACCCCCTCACCTCCCTGCTTTCACTGCTAGGCGACGCTGCCTCTCTCCTGTGCCAGATGGATCAATGTCTTGGCAAGGAAGGCTCATCTAATGTTTGAGCAAGGGGAGTGTTGCTAATGAGCATTATTCCCTCATTTTTTCTAATTCTTTTTCAATCCTCGCACGCCTTTTTCCATCCATGTGTGGAATAACATTTTTTTCTACGCCCCAAGGCATGTGCAAATGTGCACCACCAGGAGAGACACACAACCTAGCTGTGGGGGCTCTGCTAATCAGCGGGGCAGATTTGAATCTCTTCTGCATGGCCGCACAAGTGCCCAGCATACAGGGAACCCTGCGGGTGGGGGATAAGAGTGGTGGATGGTTTGGACATCCTGCCACAGCCCAGGATACTTCCTTGGCTGTTCCCAAGCACCGACAGCTCGGTTGCCACGGCAGGAAAACAAAAGGACGACAGCCCATCTGTAACGATTAGCATTGACTCCTTGGCCCCAGCCCTGGCTATAAATCACCGTTCCTGTAATGGAGCGGTGGTGGGGGAGCAGTGCGCATCTAACTATTATTTCTTGTCCTAGCTTGGACCGAGTGAAAAGCCGGAGGAGGGCGGGTTTCCGGCGCCCCAGGCCAATCGCTCCGCCTTGGGCACCACGGTTAATATCCTCTGCAGCAACGTTCCCATCTACTGGGCCTAGACAGGCTCAGGTGGGTGAGTAGCAACGCAGCTCTGTATCGGAAGGGGAGCCGGGTTTACTGTCTGTCAGTGCTGTCTGTCTGTTACACACACAGTTGCAAAAAGCTCCCCCCTCCTCCCAAGCACAGAGTTGTAAAGGCAACAAGTCCTTTACCGGAGATCAACCAAATCCCTCCCCAAGCATCAAATCCGGAGCACCAGGCTCCGGGCAAGCAGGATGCAGAATATCTCCAGCCGGCTGGGAAAAGCTGCAAGACTTCCACCCGCTCGGCGCAGACGCAGCAGGCTGGAGGCCCTCGCAGCCTTTCGCTGTCCCCTTAGCAGCATCGCTGCTGAGTTTGACGTGGGCCCAGGTGGAATCAGGCTTGAAAATCCAGGGGGCATGGCAGCCCTTTTGCTTGTTGCTCTGGCTGGGAAGGTGGCTGAGGGAAAGGCCTGGCTTTCCTACCTGGTGTGGGAAGTGTTCAAACCAGGACAAACGCCACACGGTAGCCTTGTGGTTCGGACACTGGCGTGTGGAGAACAGCATTCCCTGTGCTAAGCCCAGTCTGATGGTTCCAGACTCTCACTGAAATCCCTGAAAAAATCCAGTCCTTATTCTCTCTGGCTATGTCTACACTACAGAGTTTTTTCGGAAAAAATGGCTGTTTTTCTGAAAAACCTTGCGGCACGTCCACACCTCAAGCGCGTTTATGTGCAAAAAAAATTGAAAGACCAGAGGGGTTTTTCCGGCGTACGTGTTCCTCATTCTGTGAGGAAGAACGCCTTTTTTTGAAAGAGCTCTTTCGCAAAAAGGTGAGTGTGGACAAGGAAGAGGGGGGTTTTGTGCAAGAGGAGGAAAGAGAAAAAAGCACAGGTGCCCTGGTGGTCATTCTGTGCATAGCAATTAGAGCTTACTTTTGAGAGAGCGTTCATGCAGTCTGGATGCTTTTTCGTTGCGCTTTTGCAGTGTGGCCACACTCTTGTGCAAGACGTTTTTGCGGAAGATCTCTTCCGATAAAAGCTTCTTGCGCAAGAAGCCTGCAGTCTAGATGTAGCCTCTCTGCCTCAGTTCTCCCATCTGTGAAATGGGGATAAGGGCATTTCCTTTCGACTGCGAGCTCTTTTGGGGCACAGACCCTCTGTACAGCCCCTAGCACAATGCAGCCCACGACCTCAACTGGGAGCGTGGGCACGGCCATCGAGCAAATAAGAAGCAGAGACAGAAAACAGAGGAGGTGGCTTTCTCTGTGTAGGTTTCTTTGAGCCACAGTAGCCACATCCTGAATGCCTCATGCGCCTGTATTTACCTTACAGGTCCCCGTGCTGTCTGAGCTTTGCCTCCCTGCCGTCGCTTCCCAGGTGGGCCTGGTGCCCCGCCAGCCAGCGACCTCTCCACAGCCTGCGGCTTCTCTCTTACGATGATGCTGCCCTTCCGTGCGCCCAGCATGCTGGGCAACGGGCCTCGGCGCTGGCCGAGGGCTGGCGGGCGGGTGGCTGCGGGGTCTCCAAACCGCTGCAACGCTTTTGTTCTCTTGCTGTTCGAAGCAGCTGGGAATTTCCGGGTGGCACTTGCAATAAAACAAGATTTTCACGGAGGAGTGTCTGCTTCTGTCTGAAGAGTAAAATCCCCCCGAATCCACCTGTGGCTTCCTGGATTCTCCTCCTGGGGAGATTTGTCCTTTTCCTTCTGGACCCTGCCCTATGGCACTGATGTAATCGGAACTGCTCAGTTTCGGGCTCAGAACACCGGAACGGGCACTCACCCCACCGGGCTGGAATGTCGGGAAATTCACACTTAGGGAGAGGCAGTGATGGCTAGTGGCTAGAACACTGGCCGGGGGGTCATCTCTACTACTGACCTGCCAGCTGACCATGGGCCAGGGCACCTCCTAAGAGGGCTAGAAGGACATCAGTGCCTGGACCTTGTGCTGGCCCCTCTGCACAAGCGGGTTGTCCCTGGCCGTGCATGATCACTCGGCAAATTTCAGTGCAGCTGGGACACTGATAATGCATCCGGTTAGTGCATCGATCCTGGAGCTGGCTTTGTATGCAGGCAGGGTGATTATAGGATCGATAATAACCTGGGCCGAGATTTGCAGCCGTATTACCATAGGGATTTAGACACAGAATTCCCCATGAAACAAATGGAAAACCCCCCAGCTGTGCTGTTACCCTCAATCAGGGATGAGAAAATCTTGTTCTGTGGGGACTAAGTGTCTGCTGGGGGCAGGGAGAAATATAAATACACACACACACACACCATTGAACATGTGCACCCACACACACCCCCACACACACAGAGCATTGCACATGTGCACCCACACACACACCCCCCACACACACAAAAACAGCATTGCACGTGCACCCACACACACCCCCACACACACAGAGCATTGCACATGTGCACCCACACACACCATTGAACATGTGCACCCACACACACCCCCCCACACACAGAGCATTGCACATGTGCACCCACACACCCCCCCCCACACACACACAGCATTGCACGTGCACCCACACACACCCCCCCACACACACAGAGCATTGCACATGTGCACCCACACCCACAAACACACACACACACACACCATTGAACATGTGCACCCACACACACACACACACACACACACACACACACACACACACAGAGCATTGCACATGTGCACCCCCCCACACACACAAAGCACTGTTGCTTTCCCTCTAGCATCCAGTACTGTCCACTATGAACACCAGGACACAGTGGCCTTGGTGGGTGTGTGGACAGATCCACTGCAATGACTCCCATGTCCCTGTACTTCTAGCTTCTTTGTGATGCACCAGGCTCTTTCTGCACTATCAAGGGCACCTGGTGCTGGTACAGAACTTGTGAGGTGGGGATCATATGGCCCAGCTGCTGCCCCAACCATGCACAAGCCTACCCTGCAAGCTGAGTGGGTGCTGAACAGGCTGGGTCACCACGCACAGGAAGCGCTCCGCTATTCCCTCTAATCATTTCCATCCATGCGTGGAATATTTTTTTCTCTGTGCACCCAGGCATGGGCGAATGTGCACCACCAAGAGAAACACAAAACCTTGCTGTGGGCTCTCTGCTCATCAGTTGGGCGGCACCTGACCCTCTCCTGCGTGGCTGCACAAGCACACGGCCTACAGGGAAACTGAAACTCTCCCTGGTTCATGGCTTGTGCTCGAGGCCTTCACAGCAGAGTTAGGAGAAACCATCCCCGGCAGAAAGCGTCAGCTGTTCCCCTTTCATTACTGAATCCAGTGTGAAATGACTTGGCTTGCTCCCAGGCCCCCCCCCCCCGGGGGCAGAGGAACATCAGGGGGCATCTGTACAGGAGTCTCAGTATAGACATACCAGTGTGTGTGTGTAGATAGGTGTGTTTGGGCATGCTTATCTGCACATGGGGGGGGGTGCATGCACAGGCATATGTGTATATGAGTGTAACCACCACCAGACAGAGTTGAACCTGAGACCTCTAGAGCTGAGTATAGGAGGCTCTACCCGCTGAGCTAAAAGCCAGCTGGCGCCCAGCCTCTGCTGCTGAGGTCTCTTGGTCTTATCTGTTGCTGTGGTCTAGGTGCCACAGCATGGGACAGTGAACCACACTAGGGCTGTGGGTTACATAAGCATGCGTGCAGGCATGTGTGTGTGTGTGTGTGTGTGTGTGTGCAGTGCTCACCCAGCACTTTGTGTGTGTCTGTGTGCATGCAAGTGAGTGCGTGTGCTAGAGCATGCACACCTTTGGGTGTGCGTAAGCGGGCAGGCTGGCATACGTATGTGTACAAAAGTGGTGTTGTGCGTGCCTGTATGAGTGGGTGCGTGCAGAGCTGGGGGTGCGCACGTGTTGCACAGTGTGCTTGCGCACACACTCCTACAGCATGCTTACAGAGGGATTACGCTGGATCTGCACAGCCGTGTCACAGTCTCACCCTGCAGCCATGGCAAGGGAACACAAGAACAGCTGCCAAGGGACAGAGACTCCCCATTAGCTACCCAGCTGAAAGCACGGCCATGGGGCTGCGTATCCCGAACTCCGGGGCATTCAGAGCCCACACCGCAGCCTAGCGCCAGCTCCTTTATGGAGCAGGTGACGAAACAGGAATTTTTCATGCGGTCCCCTCCTTGGAAGTGGCCGACTGTAGTGTCAGAGGGAGCTAGCCAGAGGCTGAACGCCAGCAGGGTCAGGGTAAGCTGGCGGGCAGGGTCAAATCTCGCCTAAAGCTGGCGGATCCCACGTGAGGAGAAGGGGGCCATGTCCCGGGCTTCCTACCCCCGACTGGCCAGTTAAACGAGAGCTCAGTGCCCAGCTGCAGGTGGAAGAAGCCTGGAAAATGGCCACTAGCCCTTCGACCCCTGGGATTGGCAACAGGAGTCGTGCCGGGAGGGGGGGGGGTGTTGTAGCCGTACCCATTCAGCTTGGACCTAAGGGGCATGCTTCTAACAGGGAGCGCAACTACCCCCTGGAGCAACTCACCGAGGGCTGTGGTGGGTTCTCCGGCCCGGCCCCTTTGTAAATCGAAATGGGATGGGGGTGTCTAAGAGCACTGCTGCGGGAGTGGTTTGGGGGGACGTTCTCCGGCTGCTCTCTGCAGGTCTCCCGAGGATGCCTGCGGGCCGGGGAAGCGTCCAATCGCTCGCTCCGCGGCCCGGGAAGCAAGCTGCCCTGCTCCGTGCTGGGAGACGTGGAAGCAGCATCCCCGCGTGGCCACCCCAAGCCACTGAGGTCCGGGCTCAGCTTCGTTCTTTGACGTTCCCGGTCTGCAGGCGGCCCAACCCGGCCGCCGCAGAGGTGACACAACGGGGCGGACGGTCAGGAACACGCTCCCACGGTGGGGCGGGTGTGGGGGGAGGAGTAGCCGGGGTGGGCTCCCTGCCGCAAACGGAGCCGATGAGGACGCTGAGGACTCTCTCCAGGATGAAGAATGCTCGAGGGTAAATGCCCCTGAGAGCTACTTGGCTATATCCCCCCCTCCCTCCAACAGCACTAAGAAAACACGCTGCGCAGAGCAAGGGCAGTGCAGAGACCTTCCCATGGCGGGGTTGGCCAGCACACCAAGCCGGGGCTGCCAGGGGTCAGGCAGCAAATCCTCAGCCTCCTCCAAGCCCTTGAGCAGGGAGGCGGGGGGGCCCTGGCTCTTGCAGGCGGAGGAATGTGCCACCGTTTCCTGTGGCGTGTCTCCAGGTCTGTGCGGGCAGCCGCGATCCCAGGCCTAGCTCCCGGCGAACAGCTGGAGCACCGGCCAGGGAGCAGCTGGGCTGGCGAGACCCGAGCGAGGCCGGTCAAGAAGGGGAAACGTTTCGGGGAGGTGGCCGGGGCGGCGTCCCACCTTCCACGGGAGGCGGGAGATGTCACCCCTGGAATTGCTGGGCCCCTTGCTAAGCTGGGGGATGGGGTGGCATGCGGGTCTAGACAGGCCTGCCGTTCCTCTCCAGCTCACTAGGAAACGGCCTCCCGCTGAGCCGGGTTCCCGCAAAGATTCTCCATCCAGGAGCCCAGCGGGTTTGGTCTCCTGCCCCAGTATCAAGGTCACGGGCGCTTGTTCGGATGGGTACCCCATGGCACCCACCAGGGGCGCTGCTCCCCGAGGGACTGTCCCAGTGCAGAGACCCCCAGCCTCCCCCCCCCCGCTTGCTGGGACCCCAAGCCCAGCTCCCAGGCAGCACCCCCCGTCGTGGGGAGGCGTTGAGACCTGCGCCCCTCCCTGTAGGGAGCGCTGCTCCCGGGCTGCCGGTGTGCAGGGCAGGGGCTGCCCCGGGCTGCTCCCCGCCGGGCGGCTGCAAGTCCCTGCCTGGGGCAGAGGGAAGCTGCTGCCAGCCCCCAGGATTTGCAGCTGGGGCAGCAACATGTGGGGAGCGGGGGCGGGGGGGAGCTGGCAGGGGGCTGAAGAGGGCAGGGGGCTCAGAGCCAGCGGGCAGGGAGGGGGGAAGAGGGGTGCAGGGGGCCCTGGCGCCAGGAGCAGCCTCATTGCAGCCCCGACTCCAGCTGCCATGCAGCCCGCCTGGGAACAGCCGGGCAGCCACCGTGCGGCCCCGGCCCCAGCTCCAGGCTGGCTCTCTGCATTCAGCCCCTCCAGGCTGGATCTCGGTAAGGCACTGGACCTGGACGAGAGGATGATGTACAGGCTTCAGCTAGGAGAGATACAGCACCTCTTCTCCTCGGCTCCTGGACTGAAGTCCCTCCGCTGGCCCCGACCAGCTCCCAAGGCCTCGCTCTCCATGTTAAAAACAATCAATGCACCAAGCCCCAGCTACACCAAGGACTGGGTTTTGATCTGACCGGCCGCAGTGGCTGGGCTCCACCAGGGCACTGCAGCTCTCGCAGCCCAGGGCGGAGCACGGGAGAGCCGGAGATAAACCGTTCTCTGTTTATTCTCTGTCTCCGACCAGGACACAAAGCCGCAAAGAAAACCAAACAAATTCAGCAAGTCTGACCCTCTGTAGGAAACACTGCCAAACCTTCCCCTTTGAAAAGGCCTCTTCACTGTACAACAGACACTGCCTTCTGCCTCCAAACCCCAACACAGACCCCCCCAAAGAGCCAAAACCGGATCATCGCTTCTATCCCAAAACCCTAACACTGACCCCACCTCTTACCCCAAACCCCAACACAGACCCCCCCAAAGAGCCAAAACCGGATCATCGCTTCTATCCCAAAACCCTAACACTGACCCCACCTCTTACCCCAAACCCCAACACTCACCCCCCCTTCTACCCAATAAATCACTAGCAACCAATGGTCCCCCTAATCTTTTCCATCCATGTGCACAGGTGTGGAATAAATTTATCTCTGTGCACTGAAGCATGTGTGAATGTGCACCACCAGAAGAAACACAAAATCTAGCTGTGGGCACTCTGCTAATCAGCTGGATGGCCTCTGAATCTCTCGCACAGCTTACAGGGAACGCTGCTAGCAGCTAAAACCCTACATGGGAACAAATCGACCCAAAAGCCAATTGAAAAAGGCTTGAAAACCAAAATCCCTTTCCGAAATGGTTTTTCACCCAGAAAAAAGGAGAAGCGCAGGACACTCCATGAAATCCAGGAGGGCTTTGCTGGTGATATTGATTTGGTGTTAAAGGTGCTCAGATACCAGTGATGGACGGCAGCATTGATACTGATCGATGGATTAGAACAGCAACTAAGCAAAGGCCAGAGGTGAGGTCCGGGTTGGCTGTAGGCCAGTCACACTCTAAGGGTGAAGGCCCAGATTTTTAAAGGTTGCAACATCTACCTGATTTAGGAACCTGGATCACATTTTCTAATGGAATGTAGGCTTTTAAAAGCCAAAATTCCCTCGGCCACCAATGGGGCCTCAGTGCCTAAATCACTTTGGAAAATGTCATTGAGGTTGCTGGATGAGTTGAGCATAGCCCAGCAACACCTAAATAACTTTCCAAAACTGGGCTACAACCCTGAAGTTAGCGGGAGTTTTGATTTCGCCCCAGGAGTTTGGCAGGTCTTAAGCCGAGACTTTTCCCGGCCCTTCAGTGGGTGAATGTCACAGTGCCTAGATGTCGCCCATGGCCCACGTCAGTAAGGACATGTGGGACTGTGTGCTGGTCGTCCACCGAGGGACGAGTTCCCAAGGTGCCTCTGAGCCGCCTCGCTGGGCCGTGCATCCTGCCAGGCTCCCCGGCAGACAGTCTTGCTCCATGCCGAGCTTCCTTCCTTCACCCACTCCCACAAGGGTGTCCGGGCAGCCACCTACGCTAGAGCGGGGAACTGCTGCTGTGGCAGCATGAGGATGCAGTGGCGCTGGCCCCAGACAGTTTCTGTCTCCCCTGGAGTTGCCCCCTGCAGAAATTGGGCAAGGCGCGGGTGCAAACACTTCTTGGAAGTGATGGAGTTTTGCACAAAGCCCCTGAAGGGCCCACCCTCCGCGAAGGGCCAGGCACTCCCGGCGAGAGCTCTCGCGAAAGGCCTTTGATGTGCAGCTCTTGCTTTGAACCTCTGAAGCACCTTCCGGTGCCGGAGGGGCTCAGAGACGCGGGGCTCCGAGCCAAGCCTGGCTCTGGCCACATTGGCGGGCCGGAGACTCCCGCCAGCCCCTCGGAGCTGGGGGGACATTGGCCTCGCAACCCCTGCGGTTGCGGCTCTCGGGTGCTAAAAGGCCCATGTGCCCGGAGACAAGTGTCCTTGGAGCCTCTCACCGGCCAGGGGCCCAGGGGCTTATCAGCAACCTGCCTCTGAAGGGCTCCAGGGAAACAGGTTTGCAAACAAACCCGAAGGGAATTAAACACTCGATTTGGAGCCGGGAGGGCCTGGAGAACTCCAACTTCCCTTCCCCCCTCACCTTGGCTTCCCTCAGGTTCCCTATTTAAGTCTCTCTCTGCCCTACACACAATGGGCAGGGCTGGGCACCTCAGGAGAAGCCACAAGATGGGGGTCAGCATGGAGAAGGCTCTAATGGGGGACGCTCTGGTAAGCCTCAGCCTCACGCCCCCCCTTCTGGGGCTGGGTTTTAGCAAAAGGCAAATGTTATGTGAAAGCGGCCACATCCCTCGCCGCTCGGACGTGGCTGTGGTTATGGGCCAGCAGCGGATTCTGTTCCCGCAGCTGGGCGAGGGTGGGCCGGTGCGTGTGTCTGTGGGGCTCTGTCTCTGCATCCGTGGGTGCCTGGCCCGGGGGGGGGGGTGTCTCTGTTCTTGCCATGACGACGTGTAGGACATTGCATCCACGTCCTTGGTTCCCCCAATGCCTGTGGAGACGCAGTGCCCAGCAGAGCCGGCTGAGAGTCACCCACCGTTTCTGACATGCGGCCACCCTAGCAGCTCTCCCGGGTACATGAGCACCATCGAATGGGGGGTCCCAGGGAGAGGAAGGGCTCGGATCCTACCGGCTCAGCCTGTGCTACTCCCCAGCAAGCAGGTGCACCGGCGCTAGCAGGGAATTTTCTTGCCTACAGAGTCAGCCACAGGGCTGGGATCGAGCTGGCGCCTTTGCAAAGCGCGACTGGGGGGTATGGCAGATGGCTGGCTGCTGCTCCTTAAAACCATGGTCCCGCCCGGTCCCAGATCCCTGCCTATACAGCGTTTCTCTTTGTCTCTCTCCCCCACCCCCGGTCCTGCCTCCTTCCCCCGGCTCGCATCTTCACACCCCTTCCCCCTTCACCTCCTCTGGCTCCCTTTTCCATTCCCCTGCCGTGACCTCTCCCTGGGTTTGCTTGTGCCCCCAGCCCTACCATGCTTTGGATCCAGAGATGAACTGCTGCCCCAGCTTCTGCCCCGGCTGCCCCGGCTGCCCCAGCTGCAAGTCCTGTTGCAGCTGCTGCTGCGGCGCCTGGAAAACAGCCCTCTGCTGCCTCCCCAAGCTGCTCTGCCGCCTGCCCAAGTTCCCCGGCTGCCCCCTGCACATCAAGCGCCTCCTGATCATCGTGGTGGTCATTGTGCTGATCGTGGTGGTGGTCCTGGGAGCCCTGCTGCTGGGCCTGCACGTGACCCAGGAGCACACGGAGGCTGTAAGTCGGGCGTGGGGAGCAGGCGATGCCGGGCACGGGCATGTTCACGGCATGGCCACATGCCACCATTGGGAGATGCAGCCAGGCACAGACCCGGCGGCGATCGGTGTAGCTGACCGTAGATGCCGTCTTGTGCCGGTGCAAAGAGAATTAAGCACGGCCAGGCTGGGTCAGACCAAAGGTCCATCTGCCGACAGCGGCCAATGCCAAGGGCCACCAGAGGGAGTGAACAGAACCAGGAACCATCAAGTGATCCCTCCCCTGTCACTCATTCCCAGCTTCTAACAGAGGCTAGAGACACCCTCCCTGCCCATCCTAGCTAATGGCCACTGATGGACTGAACCTCCATGAATTTATCGAGCTCTTTTTTGAACCCTGTTAAAGTCCTGGCCTGCACAACATCCTCTGGCAAGGAGTTCCACAGGTTGACGGTGCATAGTGTGAAGTAATACTGCAGTGGATCCTAAGACCCCGGCCAGCCTTAAGAGAGGGAACAGGGCTGATTATCAGCGGTAGCTGAGAAAGGAAGAGAAGCTACAAAACATCCCTGGGCCCTTTAAAATGGCGGAGCTTCAAATGGGTCTGTGGTGGATGCCAGGGGGCCCTAGCAGAGATGAGAGAGATCTCATCTCTTCCCCTTCCCGCCCCCCCAGCGCTCTCTGCGACCGCTCCTCAGGCTCAGTGATCTCCTCCTAGGTTTTGCAAATGACCGTTGAGGGGCTGGAGGGGGAAGGGTCTCGACTGCAGCTCATGGACTGGGAAGAAGAGGTGGCGACTTTCTACGTGGATGCCGGGACCAGCGGCCCGGGCTCGGTGGTGTATGACTACAGTAATGTAAGCCGGCAGCGCTTGCTGGGCAGGGGGTTCAGAATGGGCCCTTGTCAACAGGCCCAAGGTCGGGACTGTGTTGGGGCCTCCTGTCCAGGGACAGCGGATATGCGAGGCAGGGGGAGGCATTGCCTTCCCAAACCGCCAGGCACTGCCCCACCCACCCTCCGCCCCCCAAACGCCGACTGTCGGCATACTAGGGGCGGAGCGTTGCTGCCCCCAGCGCCTGCCCTCCCTGTGCTCCAGGCCTGGGAGGTTGGGGCCGCGCGCCCACCGCCCTCTCCATGGTGCTGGGGGGCGGGGCCTGGGCAGAAGAGGCAGGGCTGGGGGTTTGCCTCCCCCAGCCCTGCCTTCCCCCACTGCCCATGACTGCGGCTGTTTTTAACCCCGGCATGGCCGTGGCATCTGCGCACAAACGTGGCGAAGCTGCATTAGAAGCCACGGCGTCCGGAGAAGCTGTTAGGCTCTGCCGGGCGCCCGTCAAAATCAGAACGGCGCAGGGGAGACCAGCATAATCAGAAGAGGAGTTTGAGTTTCAGCGCCTTGGTTTTCATCTTGCAAAGCCAACCCCCAGGGAGGTTTGGAGCCGGCTCCTTTCTAGCCAGCCCCCATGCCTTGGCTTGGGTTTGGGGTGAGGTACCAACCATCTCGAGCTGAGGACACAAAGAAAGGCCCTGGAAGGGTCCAGGAGGCTCCTGGGCTCAGCAAACGAAAGGAGCACGGAGAGAGATGACTCTGGAGTGTGCAGTGGGGGAGGGTGGTTTAGCTGTGGGGAATCACCACGTGCTCTGTCTGCAAACAGCTGCTGATCGGCTACAGATCCTGGCAAGGCCAAGCCTGCTACCTCACCAGGATGGACCGGGAGAACATTCCGGGCCTGGATGCTATTGCCAAAGCCTTCCACCAGCATCTCCAGGTGAGCAGCCCGGAAGGCACACTCAGAGCATGTCTTCACTATGGACTGGGTCCGTGGGTAGCGATCAATCCCGCGGAGGTCGATTTATCACGTCTAGTATAGACATGATAAATCAACCGTCGAGTGCTCTCCCATCAATTCCCGTACTGGACCAAAATGAGAAGAGGTGTGGGGGGGGGGGCAGATTGACAGGGGAGCATCAGCTGTGGACTTACCGCCGTGACGATACCACGGGAAGCAGACCCAACTATGTTGAGTTCCGCTACGTTTTTAAGTAGCTGGAGCTGTGTAACTTAGGTCAATGGCCCGCAGTAGTGTAGACAAGGACTCAGTGTGAACCATGCTGGATAGAGAGGTAATGAATGGGGAACCTTGCACTCATGCAATGCTGAATCGAAGGCCAACAGAGAATGTAGAGGGTGGAAGATAAACAGATAACAGAGCTAAGAGGGTATTTAGACCCCAAATATCAAACTTTCACAGGATGGTCCATTTGGTGTTATGCACAGTCATCAGCTGGGCCAGCAAAAACAACTGCACGTGCAAAACGGGCAAGTGCGTGTCTAGTTGCAGGGGTGTTTGTGCGCATGCTTAGAGTCACTCTCCTTTGTACACACACATTCCGCTTGATGCAGGCGGGGGTGGAAATTTGGCCCTAACGCTTCCAGTAATTCCACAATAGCCTCTGGAGTTTAATTGTTCCTCTAGTTTGGATCTTTTACATTCACCAGCTGTTGTGAGTAAGAGCGAGTGGCCTTCGTAAAGCATGTGATATATGAGGGTATGGAAATACTTTGCTAATGCTGCTTGACACTCAAAGTCCTAAGGTGGGGGGAGGTGTTTGATGATGAAGAGAAATACTGATGAGTTGAGTGCTTTGGTCAGTGAGTGGCAGAGTGAAAACTAGAACACAGAAATGCGGACTACCACTCCCTTGCTTGGTCCATTAGGCCACACAGCTGCCAAGAAGTAGGTGCAAAACCCATGAGTCCTGAATCTTTCATCATCTGCTATAACACTAGTCCCCCACTGCCTTCCACATTTATCTGTTATATGTTTTGAAGAGTGAATGTGCGCCAAACAAAGCCATACTTCAAATTTTGCATAAACAATCCTGTCACTTAACTTAGCCGGAATGTACTACTTTTTACACTGGAATATGCTGGGTGAAAGGTTTAAATAATTGTTTTTGTTTTTCACCGGAAAAAGGTCATGCTAACAAAATTCAAACCGAGTCGCCTAGTCAACTGTCATTTTAGTGCAAAGAAAATGTTTAGTTACAAATCGCAAAATAGTTCAAAAGAGTAACGGAAGCTTTGATTTCCTGATTCAAGTTTACTAGGGATGGTAATCATTCAATGAAACAAATCATGTTTGAAGTTGAAATCCTGCCAGTTCAAAACTGTTCTTTTACTTCCTTTTTGCAAGCACGTTAATAAAAAAAAAATCTATGGCAGCTATTTAATTTCTTGAAGTTTCCTATAAGTATAATCTACGCAAAATGACTTTGCCCTCACCTGCTAGTATTCAGATAGTTCTAGGTCTTATTAAAAGAGGCTGGCCTGTATATCTCCAGCCAGGGCAGCATTGCTAGAAAGGTTTTGTTGCTTCAGAAGCAATGGCCACGTGGGAGGGAGGGATGGAAGTTTAATGGGCATGAGGAGACAATTTAGTGTACGAATTGCCGGGCTGCCAGTAGCCTGTGTCTGTTCCTTTTGCAAACAAGGTTGTGTGGGTGGAGGGGGTTACATTTATTATTTCCTAATGTAGCTCAGGTCATTTATCCTGACTGCCGAGCAGGAGGAAGAGGAGGAGGAAGAATTCTCTGTGCCCCTGGCTGTTCGCTCCATCCTGGGCACCACAATTAACATCCTTTGCAGCAACGTTCCCATCCACTGGGCTTAGCAAGGGCTCGGGGGGGTGAGTAGCAATGCGGATGAAACTGGTTGTGCTCCATGGCTGAACAATCACATGTTGCGAGGGGGGTTTTGGGGGGCTGGCACCAGGGCGCCACGGCTGATGGACAAGCACAGGAGAGAATGTTTCACAGCCAGGCCACTCCAGCAAGTGTGGCAGCCTGGAGGGGCTGGAACAGGCCTCCCTGAAGCCCCCGGAAGACAGTCAGCAGGCAACTGGCAAGGGGGCCTGCCTGCAGCAAGGGGTGTGGATGCTTCATGCTCCTGCAGAGACAAGGAGATACGACTCCCCAGCACCCACCCTGGGAGAGCGCGACAGCTCGGAGTGGGAGATGCTAGCAGGCCCTGTAGCACCCTGGGGAGCGTCTGACAGAGTCCACACACGGCTGCTCTGGCAGACATTCCTGTCTGTGTATTAGAATAAGGGGGCATTGGCTAAGGCAGCTGGGACCATTAGCTCCCCAGCTCTCCCTTTAATCCCAGGAGCACCTCGCTCGAGGGATGTTAAATATCGGTTCATTGAAAAGTTGAGTAACCTCAAGAATTCTTATTGGTTAGTCGACTCTTCTATGGTCCCTGGGGGCGGGGCTGGCAGCCAGAGCGCTCTGGCCCCACTCCCGAGGAGACCCCTGCCACTCCACGTTGCTGCCTCTGTATCAGAGGCAGCAGCGCAGGGTGCCAGGCGGGTGCTGGTCCGCGAGGGGAGCCGGTCTGCCTGTCGCCCTGTGCTGCTACCTCTGATAAAGAGGCAGCAGCGCGGGGTGGCAGCAGCCCCTGTCTAGGGCGGGTTGTGAGTCCTGGTCCCGGCACAAGCTGGAACTGAACTGGGCTGCCTGCCTGGCTCCTAATACGCTTTAAATGCAGCGCCGCAGCGGGGGTAGGTCCCGTCCCCGTTGCAAGCCAGGACTGAGCCAGGCTGCTGGCCAGCCTGCAAAACAATTCACAGGAGAGGGGAGGAGGGAAATGCGTGTCGTCTGTAGCATTAACCTATAAACTTTTCCTTATCGGTTAATTGACTCCACTATTACATCCCTCCCTCACTCCCCTGTGGGCCCCTGGAAATCTGTCCCTAAAAGCAGCAATGAGGGAGATAAGGCAAGGGGGAGGGGTGGCACCCAGGGAGAAGTGACACTTACAGCTCATGAGGTTCACAGGGATCATTTTTCACACCCTCTCCTCCCCATGTTTGCTTTGCAGGATCGAGGGAGCATCTCTTGCCTGCCCTTGCTTCCGCCGGGCGCCCAGCACCCCATGCTCAGCCAGAGTCCAGCCTTGGCTGTGCTGACTCTGCACCGGGGGAGGGCGGGGGGGTGAGGGTGCAGCTGGCTCTCGTGCTGGCCCCGAGTCAGGAAAGCACAAAGCATGTGCCTAAGTTCTCCTATGTTCAAGGGGACTCAGGGGGGTGCTTAGCTGCTTTCCAGACTCAGGGGGACCCAGACGGAGGAGCCATGCCCATGAGAAGGGGGCCATCGGGCCCCTGCTCGAAGTGGCGGCTGTGTGTGGGCTGGGTTTGCATTGGATGCAGCGAGCGCTGGCGAGGGATGTTCCAGGGGGAGAGATCTGCTTGCCACTGGGAGTGTCAGATGTCTCTTTGGCAAGTGGTACCTGCAATCCCTCGCCAGCCCCTCTCTGGGTAAGGAGATGCTGCGTCTTTACCTGCCCTCACAGCTGGAGCGGAGGCGGGAGCGGGAGGGTGGGGGCTAGCACAGCGTGGCCAGAGCAATGGCAGCAGGCACATCTCATCAGGCTCAGGGCTTGTCTACATGGAGCGTGAGTCCAGAATTGCTATTCCGGATTAAGTCCAGCCGTGAATGCTCTTATTCCAGCATGAGCGTGTGCGAGTCCAAGTTAGCTGAAACCACGTCCTGTGCCTGCCGGGCAGGATTCCCTGAAAAACCTGCTTGGCTGCTTCACCGCTCACCTGCCTGGCTCCTTGGTAGGCCTGGCCACCTGGCAGGCTGCTGGGGTCCCTGGGTTTCCCAGCTCCCAGCTCCTCAGCTGCCTGCCTAGTAGGTTGATGGGAAGCTGGCAGCCTGGAAGTTGTGGGAATCCCAGCTCCCAGGCAGATGACTTCTTGCCAGAGCTAGGATCCTACAAGATCCCTGTCTAGAGTAGCCCAACAGGTATTCCTGGGGATTTCTAAGGCTCCCAGGACCACCGGCTGTGTTGCTTTAGAGCTTAGTGGAGCAGGAATTCCACTTCAGGGAGAATTTCAAAAAGGCTGATGCTTGTTCCAAGCTAACCAAAATACTCCTTCTTGCCAAATCCACTGATGGCATCTGTGATCTGGACACCCGCCCGGGAGGAACGGGACTGGGACCTTCTACTTCGTTTTCACAAAGGTCCCCTTGTCATTTTGACTTTTTATCATCCCAAGGAGAAAAAGCAAAATGTTTTTGAATCTGGCTGGGACCAAAAAACCATCCTGGAAGCCTTAACGTGACTTAGATTGTGCAACACACCGTGTGCACAGTGATAAGCATCTTTAGTTCCTTCTCCTTGTCAGGCTGTGATGTTGGTCTACATGCCCAGGCAAGGTGCAAAGGCAAGTCAGGGCTGTGGAAGTGATCCCTTGGGTTGGAAGGGAACAGAATTAAAGACAATTGCCATTTGGACTGAATAAGGATTCAGGTCCTTCCAACATCATGTCATTTTAACACTGAAGGCTAGCATAGTGAGTCACTCCATAAATCCAAGTAAATTACGCTGTCAGTCTATAGGTCAAGCTGAATTCTGCTTGGTGCTGCAACTCCAGAACAGGGGAGCTAGACACAACAGGCCTGCTGGTGAGATAAGGGGAAGGAATTCAACACAGCATCCTTGACAGCGTCTTCAGCTGCTGTTCTCTTGCCCTACTTTCCACTGGAATGTGATTTTTTTTAACCAATCTGCATATGCCCGCAACCTCTGTAAACACTTATTTCCTGCTATCTCGCATAGGGTTGCCAGATGGTTTCAACAAAAATACCGGAGACACTTGACATGACATCACAATCTACATTACATCTTATTTAGAAAATACCGGACATTTCTATTTTCTCAATTTGTTTCCCAAACAGAAAGCTCAAATACTGGACTGTCTGGTTCAAAACCGGACACCTGGTAACCTTAATCTCGGGGGATTGTTCCGACAGTATTTTGTATTGTCACTAAAGATTCATACACATCATATATTCACATTTTAGAGGGGGATCTAGGGGTCTGCGCCCTCTGCTCGCTGCGCTCACCTCCCGCCCTCCCCCCCCCGGCCGCTTTCGCTTCGCTGAGAGAGCCTGTTGACATCATTCTGTCGTCCAGCAGGAAAAACTTTTTTTATATATAGAGAGAGAGATTAATACAAGAATTTCCATGTAATTCCAAATATGGTTTCAAATAAAAGGCAGTGGATTATGACATTTTGTCTCTTGTAAATAGACTCGTAAAACAATACGCTCTTGGTGTGCTATAACCCACAGCCATATAATTAACCAAGGCGGAAAGCCTTTTGCCTAGAAGATTCATTTATACCTCAATGGATAAAAAAATAGCCTTGAGAACACACTGTACCAGTGGCCACCAACCAGTTGATCGGGATCTACGGTAGATCTTGGAGCCTTTGACAGTGATCCTGAGAGATTCGGCCAGGAGGCTATCAAGCGCCGGCACTTAGCTGCCCTTCTGCCTTGGAGCTGCCTCCTGCTTGCTGTGCAGGGCACAGAAAGAAGAGGAAGGGGGTGGTGATATCAGGGTGCCCCTCCCTCCACCCTGTACCCCATCTCCACGGGGGGGGTCAGGGATGGAGAGAGTTTACTGGCTGCTTTTGGGAGCAGGGGTGAGCCCCCTGCACCACCCCCCAGAAGCCACCTGTGGTAAGCAGTGCCCAGCTGGAGCCCACGTCCAAACTTCAGCCCCAATCCTGAACCCCTCCTGCACCCCAAACTCCTGCTCTAGCCCCGAGTCCCCCTGCACCCAAACCCCCTCCCAGAGCCTGCATCTGAGCCCCCTGCTGTTTAACAACCTCAGCTCAGAACCCCTCCCACACTCCAGATCCTTTAGCCCAAGATCAGAGTCCGTACTCCCCTCCCCCATGCCCCAGCCCTCTGCCCCCAGCCTGATAGCAATGCGTGAGGATGGGGGAGGGAGGAAGGATGGAGTGAGATGGGGCGGGGCCTTGGAGAAGGAGGCGGGACCAGCTTGTTTGGGTTTGAGGTGGATCCTGGATTGCATTTACATTCAAAACGGGATCTCGTGCTTGAAAAGGTCGGAGACCCCTGCCCCGTACGGATGTGTCGCAAGCAACTCAGCACACTGCACTGGGCAGGCACGTCGCAGCCTGGTGCCCATGCAGGAGGGGGTCTAGTTACAGTAGAAACTTGCTGTATCTTTTCGCCATACAGGCCAAGAGCCTCAAAGGTTTTTAGCTAGTGTGTGAGTGGGGGGGGCTGAACGGCTCTGAGCTTCTCCCCGCTCCGTGGAGTCACGCTGTGCACATGGGAAGTCGCTGTCTAAGATCTGGGAGAGGCCCAGCTCCTCCTTGGGCCGGTGGTGGGTCCTCTGTGACGGTGCGTCAGGGAGCACCCAACCCTGCACGCCCATTCGCAGCCAGATGTGACTCTCAGGCAGCCAGTAGAGTAGAAGGTTTTATTGCTTCTCAGAGATACAGCGCAGCACCGGAGCGATGTTAACACAGGAGCCAGGGCAGAGCCTTAGTCCTCTCGGGTGGAAGGAGCTTCACCCACTTCCTTGGTCTACTCTCAAACATTCTCACACATCATAGCTCAGCCCAGGCTAACTCACCCCCCAGCCACTGCTCCCCGGCCGCAGGCAGCTCCGCTTCCTGCATTGTCCTGCTCTCAGACCCAAGGGCTGTGTCGAGCCTGGCATGATTTTGCGCCAAAGCGGCCACTTTTGCGCAAAAACTTGCCAGCTGTCTACACTGGCCGCTTGAATTTGCACAAGAGCACTGACGGTCTAATGTAAGAAATCAGTGCTTCTTGCGCAAATACTTTGACGCTCCCGTTCGGGCAAAAGTCCTTTTGCGCAAAAGGGCCAGTGTAGACAGCTCAGATTTGTTTTGCGCAAAAAAGCCCCGATGGCGAAAATGGCGATCGGGGCTTTCTTGCGCAAAACCGCGTCTAGATTGGCCACGGACGCTTTTGCGCAAAATGTGCTTTTGCGCAAAAGCGTCCGTGCCAATCTAGATGCTCTCTTGCGCAAATACTTTTAACGGAAAAACTTTTCCGTTAAAAGCATTTGCGCAAAATCATGCCAGTCTAGACGTAGCCAAGGTGTATCTGTTGTCCCCTGGTCCGCAGGAGGTGAGGCACTGACATACTTCCACAGGGAGGCATGCCTGGCCTCTTCCCCCCTCATGCAGAGAGAGCTGCGGGGGGTGTGGGGGGGGAGAACTGAAATATACACCCAATTCAGCAGTGGATGTAACAGCACCCCCACTACGTCACAACCTGCCAAGTGCCTGGGATGGCACCGCGCTGCTGGGATGAAGGAAGCCAGGGTCGGCTTGGTGCTAGAGCCGGGGCAGGCGGGATGGGGCCAGGCTTGGCGCTGTGGGGAGGCGGGGGCAGGCAGGCTCCGAGAGCTCCCCTCCACACAGGAAGAGGACAGAGTGGGCTTGGTGCAGGGGGTAGTGGCCTGAGAGATGAACCCTGCCTCTTGCATCTCCGGAGGCAGCTCTGCTCAGCACCAGCCCCTCAGGCACCAGGGCGCCAACACAGCCCTGGCCACAAGGGCTGGCCGGAGCCCACGGGCTCCGCCAGGGGCCGAGGCATTGGGCCGGGTGGGAATGAGCGTGAGAGCAGCTGGGTCAGCTCGAGCCGGGGGCTGAACGGACGGCAGGAGCCGACAGAGGCCGGCCGGGGGCGGGGGGGGGGGGGGGAGGCAGGGGAGTCCTGAGGCAGCGGCAGCGAGCCACGTGCCCAGGCAGGGCCCTGGTCTTTGAAGCACTGAGGCTGATCCAGGTTCTCAGGGAAGGGTGGCCCACTGGGGAGAAGTAGCAGAGGGAGGCTGCTCCAGCACTAGGAGCTGCCTGCAGCCGGCGCCGGAGCCAGCCCCCCACCCAGAGAGTCCGACGGGTGGGGGCAGAGGGAGCAAGCGCCTCCGGCTGGGCGAGGGGCCTGGAGCAGGCTTCCCTGTGGTGGCAGAGCTACGGGCTGAGGCAGGAAGGGATGGAGGTGCTGCAATGAGGGCGGGTGGGAAGCAGCGAGAGGCACCATCCGAGGAAGAGGAGCAGGTGGCCGGGATGTGAGGCGGCAGGAGGGGCAGAGGCAAGGCTGGACAAGATGGCGGGGAGCAGCTGGGCTCTGGTGGGAAGCTCAGAGCCAGCAGGACCAGAGCGGGGGGTGGGTGGGAAAACAGCAAAGCAGGGCGGGCACTGGGGCAGGAGGCCTTCTGTCTAGGGGGCCTTCTTCTCTGGTGCCCCTCCTGGGAGATTGCATGAGCCCTTTGCAAAATAGACTCTCCTACCCGGGGTCCATTGCCTTCACAATTCAGTCTCTCCACTGGTGCCGTTTGCCCAGTCTGTCCCAGTCCCAATGTATCGGGGTGGACCGCGGCTGCCCGCATTCTCCACCACATGTCAAGCACTCGCCATGGTGCCTCCTGCTGGTCTCTATGGGAATCAGCTCTGTGGTCCGCAGGGCGCCTCCTTCTAGCTGGTGTCTCCCCCGTCTTTGAACCACGCTCTAAATCTGGACCCGCATCACTCCTAGATAGGGTTGCCAGGTGTCCGGTTTCCCCCCGGACTATCCGTTATTTGGGTCCCCCATCCGGTAAAGAAAACAGAAAATACCAGACATGTGAAATGTCCGATATTTCCTGTTTCCCTCAGACGGAAGCCTGGTGGCAACAATTTTCCCCTGCCGCGTCCGGCGGAGGAGCACGGAGCCATGTAAAGGCACAGCGCCTTTTTTTTTCCCCCTCAATAACTTTGATCACCCCACTCTTTTTTTTCTCAACAAAATTTTTTCCCGGTGGTTTTTTTTTGGGGGGGGGAGGGGGGTTCGGTATTTTTTGTTAAACCATCTGGCAACCCTACTCCCAGACTGCAGCATCCTCTTCAGGACACTGCCCTCTGGCAGTGCCTTCTCCAAAGATCATTCATCCCCCTTCCAGGGGTTTACTGACAGTCCTTCATGTCTGTTGCCACTGTGGCCTCTAAACCTAGCCCCTCTGTCTCAGGAGCAAGCCATGGTTTGTATGGGCCACACCTTGGTGGCAAGGTGGGATGCAAAGAGGAAGGGGGGACCCAGGTCCACCCACTCCGCAGGGTCCTGTCCCCCTTTATTCCTCTTCACTGCTTCTTGCTCTCTGAGCCGCTTCCCTTGTGACCCTTTGCATCCGCCTGGCCCTAGTGGTAAGGCCGCAGCCTAGCAGGTATCAGGCTGGGGCCTCCCCCTCTAGCCCCCAAGCCTGCCCAGCCCTGCTCTCATGCAGGTGCTGTTCTAGGAACCAAGCCCTACACCTTCCCCCAACAGGGTCTAACTGACTCTCACAGCTGGGCAGCTGCTTATATACAGGGCTGTCCCAGCAAGCCACACCCTGATTGGCTACTAAAAAGCCTCTGCCTAGTTGGCCAGGACTCTGTGCAGGCTCCCTCCAGCCTGCATTAACCCCTTCTGGCCAGTGTGGGGCAGTTGCCCCCCCCCACACACACAGTGCAACCAAGTATTTGAAATGTGTTTTACCAAGGTGACTACCTGGTTTTATGTGAAAGAGTTACACACGTCCTAGAACATGTGTTCCTTTGACTTCAATGTGTGACTTCTATATAGTTGGGTGACTACGTGCTTTTTGCAGGTTTGTCATTAGATACCAAGGAATAATTGTAAATCTGTAATACAGAGTCCTTAAACAAACACACAAGCACTGTAAGCTCATCGCTCACTGTTAGTAATACATCTTAATTTCTTACTGGAAGTGCAAAAATGTAACTTACGGGAAGGTGCGTGTTTGTATTCTTCACTCACCCCCAATCCCCCCCCCCCAAAATAAGTCGATTGAACAGATTAACATTTGCTCCAGGTCCCCCCCCCAGACAGAGGGGTTTTCTTGTGCAAGAAGGGGCAGTGTAAACAGCTCCTTCTGACACAAGAGCCTCTTCTGCAAAAATGGCAGCTCATTAGGTATGCAAATGAGGCTCAGCGATATTCCACGCTTAGCCTCATTTGCATATTTCTTGTGCAAGAAATCGCGAGTGCACCATAGCCTTAAAATCTTTGTAACACAGGAACCAAAAATAGATCTCATCAGCATGCAGAAGAAAGGGGTTTCCAAAAAGAATGTGGCCACTGAAGTTGGACCAGTGTGGATTTCACAATTTACGATGATCACTACATATTCGGGGGGGATCGGCTGGCCTTCCCTCATAGCAGTCAGGCAGCTGTAGCGGGCACAGCATGGGTCCCTGGTACCAAAGGCTCTGGTCGGGCCAACTCCGCCTGCCTGACTTACCAGGTTATTGTCTGATCTGGTTGGACTGGCACTGAACTGTAAAAGGGTTACATAATTGATGGTGGATTTACACTAACACAGAGTGGCACGACAGCCCTAGTGGCTCTTGAATAATAGATCAGGTGATGGCTTCCTCGCTAGCAGGTCATGCCTTTTTGCCCACGGAGCAGGACCTGCTGCCTTGTCCCTCCGGGCTCGGCTCAGTGGGGTTAAGGAGCAGAGACCTCCCTGACATGGGCTGGGTAAGCAGAAAATGGAGCTTTCAGCTGGGTGGAGGTCACGGGCCCTGGCCTAGCTGGACCCTCCACAGAGCTCAGGCAGGGTTGGTGAAGGGGTGCAACAGCTGTGGGAAGAGACGTGCCCAAGGTCACCCAGTAGGTCGGTAGCAGAGCCAGGAACACACTCCACTCCAAAGCCTGCGCTGCCACCTGGCTTGCTTGGTTTTAAGCATGACAGGAGGGGACTGAAAGGTCGTGTGTCTCCACCTGCTCCGGGGTTCATGTTCTTCATCCCTCCATCCCCACAGAGAAGTGAGGAGCAGCCTGCAGTCCGAGACATTTGGTTACCATTGCCCACGCACAGGGTTGACAGATTCCGCTGGTTTCCAGCTGCGTCGGTTGTTTCTTTTCTCCTGCCGGTGTTACTAACGTGACACGTACAAGCCAGGGCAGGTGGAGGGAGGGGCATGCGGATTGCACACCATGCTGTGAGAGCCGGGCGCCCCCTCGGCAGCCAATCCCAGCGCTGCTACGGTCCAGTCGCTCTCCCCCTGCCCCCCACGACGTTCTAGGGACGCCAGCACAGGGAGCAAAACTGCCCTGTCCTGGGAGACCACCTTGATTACAACAATCTTGTGCCCGCTGATCATGCCTGTAGCCCACGCACGAGCCTCGGTTGCCCGTGGCTGCTGCAATAGCAATATTCCACTAGCACCCAGAGGTGCCGCCAGCCAAAAGCAGGGCCTTGCAGTGCTGGGCACTGTTCAGACATCTAGCAAGAGACCACCCCTGCCCCAAAGGGCTCCAGGCCTACCAAGGAGCCAGGCAGGCCAGACAGAGGACAGAGGGACCTGGTAATGCTCAGGCATCCCACGTCCGGGAAAGAGGAAGGGTTCTGGTAGCCGCAAGGGGGTGTGTGCTTCTTTACAAGATCTGGATGGTCTCCAGCATTTTGCAGACCTGACCCTGGAGGCTGAACATCCAAAGCACTCAGGGGAAGGGGCAGGGGGACCAACCTAGAGGCAGCCGGGATCCCCCAGGATCTAGAGCAGGCTGGGAATGCAGTTGTCTCCCTCCTGCCTCTGGAGCTACGGAGCCGGATGGTGTTTTCCTCCCCCCCCCCCAATAAGTTTCCTAGGGACTTGCAACCGCACCTCTCACCAGCCCAGGCTCGGAGGAGAGCCGCATGATCCGTGAACGAGCCCCCGTCACAGAACCGTTCGCTCCCCGCCGTATCCAGGGAAACGGGGTTCCCATTCCGCTGGGGACGTCTACAGCTGCTGGGGCGGAAGGAAAGCCAGGTGGTAGGGGGGAGATGGGAGCCTGTTCTCTAACGACCTTGTTCTCTAATGGCCTGGGCCCCCGCCAGGGTGGGCGAGCAGTCCTCCGTACTCGGGACAGTTTCACTGGGGGAAGATTTCGATTTTCCCCTGGCACAGCTGGGTGTTGCGCGCCCTCGCTCTCCGGTTTGCCTCCCACACAGCCTGGGCTTGCGTGGTCCCCGGCCGCGGTGCTTAGCTGCCCTGCGAGCCACCCCTGCCTCTTTCCATGGCACTGTGGGTTTGGGCACCTCACCCCCTCTCTAAAGCTCAAGGACCGGGCAAACAGTAGAAACGTCGGCGGTTCCTTCTGGGTTAGCTCCTTGGCCAACGCTGAGGTGTCCTCCCCTGCCTGCTTGTCCCAGCTCTGGTGACTTTTAAAGCGATTCAAGCACTAAGGCTCCCTCACCCTCCTGTGGGACAATATCCCACCGACCGTGGCTTCCTCACCGCTGGGAACGCATCCCCCAGCCCGCCTTCTCTCTGCCTTTTCATCCCATGCCCCCCGTTCCCACTCCTGGGGCAGGTGGGACACGCCCTCTCCCTTCTTGCGCCTTCATCTTCTGCTGGGCAGATGGAGGCAGCCTGAGAAGTCAAGAGTGGTGCAGCTCCTTATCCCGCCCCGATCCCCCCGCCCCCGCGTCTGCAACCCGGCCGCACCAGCGAGGTTAACCAGGGGTTTATTTGGTTAAAAATACCATTTGATGTTTTCACGACCCTAGCGTGCAGCTCCAGTCGGGCGGCTGCACTTGCAAAAACAGGCAGGCAAGTCAGCCAGCAAGACATACAACGGCCTCCCTTATCGGCATGCGCAAAAATGGGCTTCCAGGACGGAGAATGGGCCAGACCCTCAGGAGGGCTGAAGGCCAGATCCTTCCTGAAGGGGCTTAGTGGGAGCTGTCCGAGGCACAAAAGCAATGAGGAGCCCTGTGGCACCTTAAAGACGAACCAATTTATTTGGGTGTCAGCTTTCGTAGGCTACACCCCCACTTTCATCAGATGCAAAGGGTTTTTTTTGCCCAGGAAGGCTTATGCCCAAATAAATCTGAGGTGCCCCAGGACTGCTGGTTGTTTTTGTGGATACAGACTAGCCCGAGACTTGTCCGGTGCCCGGCTATTTGGAAAATGTGATCCTCACGTATTTGTGCATTTTTCCAGGCGCCGACTCAGCGCCATGGGGATTTATGTAGGGTGGGTTCGAATCAAACCAAACTCTCCTTCCCACCCCACAGGGCTCTTTCGCTTGGTTCTGTTCCATCCAGATCAGCTGGGCTCCTCTGGGGACGAACCCCAAAATGAAGAACGGGGGGGGGGTAACACCAAGAGCCCAGGAAGCCTTATCCAGCCCGGGGCCTGTTCCTTGCATGTGCTGGGAGTCCTTCCCGCCTCCCAGCGCAGCCGCCTGGACAAGCCATGTACACGAATGAAGCGCAAGATGGGGTTTGAGGCTGGAGGCCAGGCTGGGTGGGAAGGGGGAGATGCTCCGGGATCTCGCGGCAGAGCTGCCTTTGAAACTGGGATGTGGCGTCCCAGCTCGCCCCGGGGGCAGCAGTTGGGCAGGGAGCTCCAGCCTCCGCAAGCAGAAGACTGTGCAAAGCGGCTGGCTGCAGGCAGGGGGAGGGTGGGAGTGGAGAGTTAGTGCACGGCATATGAAAAGCCCCGGCTCCTGTGCAACGTGTGCCCTGGGCATGCGGGGGGGCTGGCAGTTCAGGGGCAGAGAATGGGCAGCAGCTGAACCCGACTGCATGGCAAGAGACGACAGGCGCCCCCTCCTCCTCGCCCTCTCCTGGAGGCACCTCACACGCCTGCCCCCATCGCACAGCCAGGCCTGGACTCGTCAGCCTGCACAGCCTCCTCAGGGGGCCCAGCTAAGGGCAGGCAGAGGGATTCGCACAGCTCCTGGGTCTCAAACCGGTTCCGGTTCCCTTCACAGCCCCCGTACCAAAAGCGGGAGCAGTGCGCAGGCTGGGTCTTGTTAAAGAACCACTTCAAGGTGAAGGCGTGGCAGGGGCCCACGTCTCTGTCCTCCAGGCACACCGCTGCAAAACACAACAGGCGGCAGAAAGCTCGGGACACAGTCGGAGAACTCATGGGGTGCTGCTCCCAGGGCCCAGCCAGACACTCCAGGGACAGGATGGCTTGTGCAGCCTCTCAGGAGAGATTCACATGCCGCCTCCCCGGCTGATTAGCAAGAGCGCTCACAGCTAGGTTGTTTTGTTTCTAGTGGTGGTGCACATTCATAGAGGCCTCGGTGCACATAAAATTATTCCACACGTGGATGGAAAAGATCAGAGGCACCATTGACCAGGGACTTCCAGGAGTAAAAGAAGAAACTTCTGCAGGTTTTCTGCTGGCTGGGATTGCCACAGATTCATACCCCTGTGGATAGGCCCAGAAGGGGACCTGTAATAGGCACTAACCAGGGGGTTATACACATGGGCAGTAGGTAATACAGGCAAGGGAAGGCATTGCCTTCCCAAAACTGCCCACACGCTGTCTGGCTGGGATGGCTGTGGCCGCAGCATGGCTGCCCAGCCCTCCTGGCTAGTGGGGAAGGACCGGGCCCTGGCATGGCTGCCCAGGTCTCCGGCCGGCTGGGACAGGTGAGGCCATGCCATCTGCTGTGATGGGGAAGACTAAGGAGCATGGGGATATTCAGGGGCTGTAACCTGGGATGGGGGCCAGTCACTGCGGTAGGGGCCAGGCTTGGCTCCACAGGGGAGGCTGCAGAAGGGGCGGGGCCTCCGGTGGAAGGGGTGGGGCTGGGGCTTGCCTTCCCCAGCTGGGCATTCTCCCATGCACAGGGTTACACCAGCTCAGGCAGAACTCCCGTCCGAAGGCTGCAGGTCTTGCCTCAATTCACACTGAAGGATCCCAGAGTGCGGACGGGGTTCACTGGAGATCCCCCGTGGCAGGGACCAACAGGCCTGACCGTATTTCCCCGTGTGCCTAGCCTGACGGAACCTCCAAACTCTGAGGGGCCCCTTGCTGCAAAACACTGGGTTTCCCCAGAGGGAAGCCCACTACCCAGTGGCCTCAGACTTTTGTACTGGTGAGTCGGGGGGGCCCCTTTCGCACAGCAAGCCCCCCTCCCCTGATAAAGTAAAAACACTGTTCATATATTGGACACCGTTCAAAATGCTGGAGACAAAGCGGGGTTTGGAGTGGAGGCTCCCAGCCCCGCCCTCCATGCCCCCCCCGTGTAATAATCTTGCAAACTCCTAGGGGGTTCCGACCCCCCGTCTGACAATAGACTACGTGCTCAGTGCCCTATTTCCCCGGAAAACTCTGTGCCAGGTTTCCAGATGGCCCCTCCCGCAGGGCAGCTCAGTTCATGAGACCCGCTGCAAAGGGGGCCAGGGCCCCCGCCTCGGTCCTTCCACAAAGTGCTTACCTTGCGTCAAGTTCTTCTCGTCCCTCGAGCCTGTATCCAAGAGAGGCACAATGGTCAGAGTATCCCCTCGAGGGGAGTGGCAACAGAGCCAATGCAGGACAAGTCTCGCTTCAGTCCCCCCCACCCTGCACTCAAGGAAGGCGCAATCTCAGCCGCTGGAGTGGCCGCAGGTTTGGGCTAAGCTTGTGCTGGTACAGAGGACGTGGTATATTCAACTGTGGCAGCAAGAAGACTGGGTTCTGCACCAGGACCGCTCTCAAAGGGTGACCTGGCCCTTTAAGGAGGAGTGCACCAGCAGGAGCTCCGCCTCTCCAGGTGAAGGGAAAGAGTCCAAGTAGTCATGTGATGGGAGGAGGTAGCTGAACTCACGTTCCCCTTGTCGTCCTTAGCAGGCCCAATTCTGAGTCACACCCTCCCACCATGTGACCCCTGAGACTCATTCCCTTCACCGAGGAGGTGGGGATACACCTGACTCAGGTGAGGCCGAGCCCCAGCTGCGTTAAGGAGCCAGCAAACTCCCTGTGAAAGTATCAGCCAGGACGAAGAACATAAGAACGGCCATCATGGATCAGACCAAAGGTCCATCTAGCCCACTGTCCTGTCTTCCAACACTGGCCAATGCCAGGTGCCCCAGAGGGAGTGAACAGAACAAGGAATCATCCAGTGATCCCTCCCCTGTCGCCCATTCCCAGCTTCTGACAAACAGCGGCCAGGGACACCCTCCCTCCCCATCCTGGCTCATAAGAATTGATGGACCCAACCCCCATGAATGGATCTAGTTCTTTTTTGAACCCCATTGAAGTCCTGCTCTTCACCACATCTCTCTGCTTGGAGGAAGAGCACATGAAGCCATTAGCACTGTGGCTGAGAAGCAAAGCTGCTGAGTGCAGCGAGGAAAGTCCCGAACCATGTTGCTGGGTGGAGCCAGAATTCAGTCAAAGCCCTTCAGAAGGAACCTGCCATGGGCGGAATGCTGAAAACAGCTGAGCCACCGCCACAATGGATCCTGGGAACTAGGCTTGGCAAGACAGCCACAAGGCGAGACAACAGGCTGTACAGCCAAGGAACCAGAGCTCCATCCAATCCCCCGCGATCCCCACCTGCCTTTGCCCAACCTCTGGCCTGGCCTTACAGGCGAGAAAGTGAATTGAATTGGTGCCATCTCCCCAGGACATGGCCACACCCCCCTCCCGGACACCACGTACTTCGGTCAATGCACACCCGGATGCAGTCCTGCTCGCTGTTGAACCGGTTGGCGTTGCCCCTGCAGCCGCCGTACCAGAAGCGCTCGCAGGAACCCGTGTCCACGCGGTAGTACCACAGCAAGGAGTAGTTGGTGCACTTCACGCCACGGTCTTTGTCCAGGATGCATGGATCTCCGCTCTCCACAACACCTCTCCCCTCGCTGGGGCTGGGGGTGGATGTCTCCGTCCCACCTGGAGGCTCAGTGCTGGGTGTGGGGACCCTGCAAAAAACAATCAGCTCCTCACTGGCAGGCCCAGGTTGGCTGGCGGGGCTCCTGAAAACGGCATCTCTGGAAGGCCAGGTCAGGAGTGCGGACGATGCTTCTGGGCCCAGATCCAGAGTGGAGAGTGCTATGTAAATGCTGAGATCCCGCAGGGGCAGGCGCTATCTCCCAGACAGAGAGAACCAACGTGATCTGATGCATTAGCACTGGGCAGGCATCTGGTCGCCTCCAGTAACCCCCGTGGCCTCACAGTATTAACAAAACAATCCCAGGAGCCTGGAATGCAGCATCGCTCCACTCCCCGCAGACATTCCTGCGTCCTCCCGGCCTCCCCCTTCCCAGCCTCCCCTCTCCAAGGTCCCCAGTGATGTTTCAAGCCTTGCTCTTATTCCAGTCTGTGCTCTTGCTTACACCCCCGGTTCCAGGAGCCAGTACTTCCCAGGAGCCGCCGATGTGGGGAGAGCGCCCAGCTGACTCGCCCGGCTGGCTGGGGACTAGAGGCCCTACCCGGAGAACCACGTTTCCACCAGCGGCGGAGGAAGCAAACGTGCCATTGGGCCAGCTGCATCCTACAGCCACGCGTGAGATGGAGGGCAGGGGGTCCAGCCTGGAACGCAGCCGTAGGGTGGCTGGGCCCAGGTGTGGTCCCCTGCCGCATTCCTGCCACGTAGGAAGAGGCAGGATCACCATGTGCCATGCACCTGTTTGGGCTGGTGGGAGGTGGAGGCGTGGCATGAGGCTGGGTGGGGGAGAGCTCCGTCTGACACCAAGCGGCGTGTTCCGGGGGATGCCGTCGGCTTTCCACTGTAAAGCACAACAAACAGGTCGGGAATGAGCGAGGCCCCGGCTCTGGCTCCCAGCCAGGCCAGCCCCCACTCTGTGAGACTCGCTGCCTCTATCCTCTGCCCTGGAGCCTCGCTCCTGGGAGTGCTCAGAAAGCCCAGCGTCTCTGTGACGGCGCATTGGGGAGCCCCTGATCCTGCACCTCCATCGGCAGCAAGGTGAGACTCCGCCAGCCAGTAGAATAGAGGGTTTATTGCTTCTCCAGGATACAGCCCAGCACAGACGTGATGTGGTTACAGGAGTCAGGGCCCGGCAGCCTTAGACCCCTTGGGGTGGGGTCCACAGGCCCCTGACCCCTCAGTACTCAGCTTGGTCTCCTCTCTTCATGTCATCCCAGCCAAAAACTGCCCAGCTCCCAGGCCCTGCCCCCCGGCCAGGTGTTCGTCTCCGCCTCCCTTCCTTTGTCTCTCCCCCTGGGAAGAGCCTTGTTACCTGCTCAGGCTGGGCCTAGGTGTCTGGGCCAATATACATGTGGGTGAGTGAGTGGGAATCACACATCACAGTGCAGGAGAACCCCGGGTTACAGAGCAGACAGCCCCCCCACTACGTCCCAGTCTCACACTGGCTAAGCGCATCACAGCCCCTTCTAGTGGCTGTTTCATACAGAAGATAATTGCCTACTACTGCCACCAGCTAGCAGAGGTTACTCCCTCAGCTCAAAGCACACACTGTGGGGCAGGAGGTCGCCGATGGATCGTTGCCCTTTGCCCATGACTGCCGCAGTCAGGACCGTGGCTGGGCTGGAGGAGGAAGGGGTGCTGTGGTCTCCACGGCAGATGGGAACTCTCCATCTCCAAGCCCCGGCTGTCACTCACCCAGCAGGTTCCTCAGGAAGCCCAGAAGCATCCTCTCTGCATACTCCATTTCTGGCTCCTGTACTGAGCCAAGCCGCAGGAAGTGGTATCTCCATGCCGGGAGAGCCAGCGGTTCCGGCCCGATCCCTTCCTGCCTGCCAGCCCCCTCCTGGCCCAGGGCTAGGACGAACATGGCAAACACCCCGCACTGGGCGAAGCGGGACAGCTCCGGCAGCATCTCCTGGTCCCACAGGTCGGTTTCCCTGGTAACCACAGCAAAGAGCACCCGGAGCCGGTGCGAAGGGCTCTCCTGGAACGCCCGGCGCAGGGTCCATGCCACAGCTTGGCTGGCCGGCACCGCTGCCTCCCTGACAGCCAGTGAGAGCTGCAGGTGCTTTTCGATCCTCTCCCTAGAGCCATGGTGAGTGAAGGGAAACTCCCACAAATCCTCTCGCAGCGCGCGGGGAGCCCGGGAAGGCCCCGTCAGCACCAGACAGACACGGGTCCCACCCTCAGGCTGCTTGGGGCGGGAGGAGACCGTCAGATGGTTCAGGACGCTGCTGAAGAGCTGGGAAACCCGCCCCATGCTCCCGGCGGGCAGCGCGAGGGGGGAGTTATCCACCAGCAGAGCCAAATCCAGGTCCAGGCCCGGCAGGGACTGCAGCAGGAGATTCTTCCTGCAGTTGCCAGGATTGCACAGATCTGGGGGGCAGGGCAGGAGGACAGAAAGTGAGCATGTGGCTTTCCTGAAGCAATGGCTGACACACACCCACAAGTGGGGGACTATCGGTGGTGGGAATGGGCTAAAGGGAGGGAAGGAAGAATGGTCTTGTGGGGCACAGCCCTAGGCTACGTCTCCAGAGATCTGGGTTCAGTCCCTGGCTCTTCTACAGATCCTGTGGGAGCCCTTAAGCAAGCTGCTTTACTTTCCTGGACTTGTAACATGGAGGGGATATCTAGACTACATGGCTCTGTTGACAGAGCCATGTAAAATAGTTTATTCGGCATTGTCAAAGAAGCAGGGATTTAAATAATCCCCGCTTCATTAAAATAAACGAGTTTATTTATACGGAGCCATGTAGTCTAGACGTAGCCAAAGAGACGAACACGATCGTGGGGCAGAGGAGATGAATCCCAGGGAGACCAGCTCCTGCTGAGGCTGTGTCTACACCGCAGAGTCTTTGCGCAAACCCAGCCGTTTTTGCGCAAAACACTCGCAGAGCGTCCACACCTCAAGCACCTGTTTGCGCAAGAAAATGTACAGAGAATCGACCGTGCAGAGGGGTTTTTGCGGTGTAAGTATTCCTCTTTCTACGAGGAATAACTCCTTGTTGCGCAAGAGTTATTGCACAAAAAGGTGCGTGTGGACAGGGAACAGGGGGGTTTTGCGCAAAACCAGCCTATCGGAAGAAGCACAGGTGCCCTGCTGGCTGTTCTGTGAATGGCCATCCGAGCTTCCTTGCAAGAGCACGTCCATGCAGTCTGGATGCTCTCTTGCGCAAAAGCACATCGCTTTTCCGAGCGCTTTTGCAGTGTGGATGCGCTTTTGTGCAAGAAGTTTTTGTGGTAGATCCCTTCCGCCAAAAAGCTTCTTGTGCAAGAAGCCTGCAGAGTAGACGTAGCCTGAGAGGCCACTGAGGTAACTCCGGGCTCTGTTTCCTACTAATTACTAGGGTAGTAGCTAACCCGAGGCCTTCCCCTGCGAGCCCGACTCGGCTGACCCTGGCCTGCCACGGTTCTTTCCTTGCAGCGTGGGCAGATTCTTAGCCTCCACCGGCCAAGACCCCTGGGGAGTAGTGAAGCCCTCACCAAAGCAGAGTGTGCAGAGGAACACGGCTTCCCGAAGCGCCTCCGCATCCCGGGATGAGTCTGCCACCAGCAGCTGGACCACTCTGAACGTCTCGTCCATCTGGCAGGAGAGGCAGATGGACAGGGTGTAAATGAGGGGTGATTTGGCCCAGCAACCCCGCACTGGGGGGTTATTTACCAGGGATGGTCCTGAGAGATCAGGCCGCAGACACACCTCCAAACATCCGTGGAGATGCGCAAAGCCAGTGCGTCACACGGTGGCCAAAAGCCATCGGCACAAGGGGGTGCAGTTTTAGAGGTGACAGCCCTCTAAAATCCCATCTCCCTAAGCTGCCAGCAGGAACCCAGAGCCTTCAGCACTGCAGTGCGTCACTCTCCCACCTGGGGAGCTAAAGAGCTGGTAGCTGTAGTAAGTTGTTATCCTCCCATGGCCCAGCCACCCAAGAGGACTTCACACTGGGTCCCCTCTGCGGGGTGGGGGTAGGGGTTGCCCATAAGTTGCCTAATGCAGGAGGGGTGGATGGATGACACATTATGTAATGTACAGCTGGCCTGTACGAGGTGGGTTGTAGGTTCCTATCTGGGCCCAGCCGGCTCACCTGAAATGCCTGCTCCACCATGGGCAGGGAGTTGAAGGTTACCACTACCGGGATGATGCCCAGAGCCACATATTCCAGGGCAACCTTGCCAATGCCCTCCAGGGCCTGGCCCCGGCCACTGGTCAGGAACACGGCCACCTTCCTGCCCAGCAGGGCCGGCCTCACCCTCTTGAAGGTGTTGCGGCCCACGAAGCTCATGGCGGCGGCCAGGCGGCCCCTCTGGGTGGAACGCACGTGGGACAGGCTCCTCACCAGCCGCAGAAGCGGCCCCTTGCTCTGCATGTCCACGAAACGTTGCAGGTAGGTGGGGGCGGAGGCGTAGGAGAGCAGGGCCACACGGGCCCCGGCAGGGCAGTTGCCCTGGGAGAGGCGCAGGTCCTGCAGGAGCGAGGCCAGGACATCTTTCATGCGGCCGAATTCGGTGGGGGTGACGTCGGCAGAGTGCTCCACCACCAGGGCCAGCTCAGTGGGGAAGAGCGGGCAGGCCTGGGCATCGGGGTCTGCACAGAAAAGGAAAAAGCAGAGACACCGGGATGTCCGTCCCTGGGGCTGCACATTGGAGCAGTACAGAGCCCTGCCCATTCAGAGAGCAAGCCAGGCCAGGATCAGGGTGAACCTGCCTTTACATCCCATAATGTCCCTGCCACCTCCACCCTCCAAGCACGTCCATCTGTCCCTGCCATATCCGTCCATCCACCCACCGACCCAGCACGTCCGTCTGTCCCTCCCATGTCCGTCCACCCATACAGCATGTCCCTCAGTCCCTGCCACATCCATCCGTCCATTCATCCACCCACCCAGCACGTCTGTCTGTCCCTGCTACATCTGCCCGTCCGTCCATCACTCAGTGTTTGGCCGTAAAACGACTGGAAAAGATGCTCCACAATGAGGTGGAATTAGATGAAATTCTAGCCACTCAAAATACATTATCCCTGCAGCATGTTCTCGAAATCACTCTCTGAATTGCCACATCCATCTGTCCCTGCCACATCCACCTGTCCATTCCTCCACCCACCTGGCAAGTCTGTCTGTTCCTGCCACATCTGTCCATCCATCCATCTATCCATCCACCCACCCATGCGTGCAGCATGTCTGTCTATCCCTGCCACATCCATCCATCCATTCATCCACCCACCCAGCACGCCCATCTGTCCCTGCCATGTCCACCCATCCATTTAGCAGGTCCCTCCCTCTGTCCATCCATCCACCCACTCAGCACGTCCATCTGTCCCTGCCACAGGCAAACTGTGTGTCTCAGGCCCTCGGGTTCGTGCTGCTGGTTTCGCTGTGCTCTCTGGAGCAGACCTCCCGGCCTGGCCCTGCCAGCTGCTCCCGAAGCAGGCAGAAGGGCACACTTACCGCAGCTGGCTCGGAAAGAAGCAATGAGTTCACAGGGCTGGAAGAGAGAGTGGGAAGCTGGGTCAGTTCTAGCTTTGTTCCTGGTCTTTTCCTTCCAGGCCAATTGGGCTCCCTGCTCTCCCCACCTCCCCAGGGACGCAGGGAGGCCTGTGGGCCCCGAGGGACTGACCCCCGGGGCAGTGATGCAATAGATCCAGCTAGACCCAGGTTTCTCTGTAAGAGTGTTTAGGTCTTTTGCAAGTGCCTCCTGCCGAAGGGGTGGGAGCCATTCCCGTAAGATCTTGTATCCTTGGGGCACTTACCCAAATTCTGCCCAGAAACCTAGCGCCGCCTGCATGTGCCCATTCAAACTGACCCAGCTGCCTGCCTCCTCAGGCTGAGATCCACCCAGGCTGCTCGCAGGGCGATTCTTGGCAAATCCAGCCCCCCCAAAACCAGCTTGCCCTGGCCCGGAGGAGCTCATGAGAGATGCAGCTGCAAACACCCAGCACACAAGCTGCGGGGCTGGAGGAGCCCTGCTACATCCTGCCCCCTCCTGCCTCTCAGAGGACAGTCCCATCCACAGCTTCTCCTAGCGGGACATCTCACGGGCCATCAGAGAGGGGCGACAGTGCAGGAGGCGGGCCAGGGGAGTCGGGGGACAGCTGGTGCTGATTCAAAGTGAGACACCGTGTAGCGGGAAAACCCCTTACCTTAAAGAGGGGCACGCCAGGTAACCCCCGCAGACCCTCGGAGCAGAAAGGAAAAATAGAGAATGAAAATTCAGCGAGAAACCTTCCTGAGAAAGCCTCGGGGGGGCTCAGAGTGGTGGGCTCGCCGCACACCCCACTCCCTACGTCCCACTGAGGGGGAGCATTTGCCCACCAGGGCCAATCTCCTGACCAATCTGGGCCATGCGGCACATGGGTTTCTTCCTGACCGTGATCCATTTATGCGGATTGGTGACCCTTGTCTCAGCAGGAAAAGCAGGGTTATCAATAGCCAGAAATAAATCAGCCAGGCCTTTTAAAAGCCCAGCCACAGCCGCTGGCTCGTGGTGCCCCCAGACCCACCTCCACACACCATCCCCCCGCAACAACTCCATGCGGCGGGATCCTACCATCTCTCCTGGTGGTCCCACGCTGCCCCGTGCCCCGTGGTCTCCTTTTCTCCCTGCTGGCCCCTGAAAGGTGGTGGGCAGTTAAAGAACGCAAACCTGCTGGGCAGCAAGGCAGGGGACAGGAAAAACAGCCCCCAGGCAGGGAAAAAACAAAAGGAAATTTTTCTTCACTTAGCGCACAGTCAACCTGTGGAACTCCTTGCTAGAGGATGTTGTGAAGGCTAGGACTTTAACAGGGTTCAAAAAAGAGCTAGATAGATTCATGGAGGTTTGGTCCATCAATGGCTAATAGCCAAGATGGGTAAAAATGGTGCCCCTAGCCTCTGTTTCTCTGGAGGTGGGTGAGGTGGAGGTGGGAGGAGGTGAGGATTCCCTGTTGTGTTCCCTCCCATCTGCTGTTGGCCACTGTCAGCAGACAGGATACTGGGCTGGATGGACCATTGGTCTGACCCAGTGTGGCCGTTCTTACGTTCTTTAACAAATGAGATCCCACTGCTAAACTCAGCCAGCAGGAGGTGCTAGATCCATGGTGAGAGGCCACTTGTCCCCATCCCCCACTCCAGAGCCTAGGCTGCCTGTGGGCACCTACAGACCAGGGCAAAGGGCTATACTGGGAGCAGGGAACTGGTGTGTTTGGAGGAGGGGGGTCAGAGGTGCTTTCCTGCGGGGGCTGCTCACCTAGGTCCAGCTGGGTTTGCTGGCAAAGCCGGCTTTGAACAAGACCGTGGGTGGGCATGAGGCCTCGGGAGCGGGGCGAGGGCTGTGGCCAGGGGCAGACGAGAGAGGGGCATTTCTGTGGCGTGGCCACCAGGCGCTGAAAGGAAGCCTGACTGGGAGGGGGGGCCGCGGCCGCACCATACTCACCCTGGACCCGCGCCGGCCTTTCCTGCCTTTGTCCCCCCGGGGCCCCTTGTCGCCTCTTCGTCCCTGGGAATCGAAGGGAAGGGACAGACAGGGTCAGGCAGCAGCCGGGGGGTGAGAGAGAACTAGGGCTGGTCCCTCAGGCACATCCCTCACACCCCGCTTACACCGGTGCCTCCCAGCCTGCCCTCTGAGAGCCTACATAGCAACCCCGCCAGTCCCCTAGGCCTCCACCGCCAGGGTCGAGGGACAGCGAGTCCCAGCTGGACCCTGGGTGCTGCCCCCTCGTCCCGCCGCAGTCACCGCCAAGTGGCAGTGCTCAGCGGGCCCCTCCCGGCAGTAGCCGCGGGCTGACGGCAGCAGCCCTCGAGCAAAGAGGGCACCTCCGGCTCCACTCACCTGAGCTCCAGGCTCTCCGCGGCCTCCTCGGGCGCCCTACACAAGAAAGCAGGAGAGAGGTGAACGCCCCCAGGGCCCAGACGGGAAGCTGCCGGGGGGCCCTGGGACCCCAGAGCAGCCGGAAGAGCTGGGTTGCGAGGGAGAGGTTTGAACTCAGCAGGGCCGGAGGAGAAAAGCCATGAGGAACGGGAGGCCCTCGGTCACCTCGGCTTTGCAATAAGGCCTCTTCCGCCCTCGCTCTGGTAGGATCCCAAAGCACCGCACACGCCGCGCTCCAGAACAGCTTCCTCCCCCCCCCCCACGCCAAAACGCAGCCGCCTCCCAGGGCTTGCCCGCGCCCAGCAGCAGCTCCCGGCCCCGGGAAGAACTGCAGGCTGGGGGCTGGTCCTTTGCGCTGGTTTCATGAGCTCAGTGGAGCAGCTGCGGATCTACACCCGCGTCGGTGAGACCAGAATCAGGCTCTGCAGCGCAAGTGCAAAGTGCACGGGCTGGCAGGGGGGGGGTAATGTTCCTGGTTTGCCAGTGGCACCGATTACCTTTGGGCCCTTCCTCCCTGGAGCTCCTCGTTTATCACATCCATTGTCCCCCTAGAAAAACACATAATTACGGTGGGACCTACACATAGCCAGTGCCTCTGTCCCTTACTGGCTCGCTGGCTTGCTCCCCGGGCCTGCTCTCTCTGCCCCACCCTAGCGGGAAAGTACCTGGCCTGGGAATTTCCCGCTGCTGGGGGCTGCATGGGGACAATTGAGTGGGCAGTATGGCCGCATAACAGGTGCTTTCCCAGGCACCAAGCCAGGGGTGGAGGAGAATTTTCTCTCTCAGGCTGACCCACGTTAAGAGACAGGCGCATTTCACCCAACACTCAGGTCCTAGGTCCCTCCACATGGGCGCTGGGCGGCTGCAATGCATTTGGGAGGGGCTCCCACAGCCATTGGGGGCTCAAAGGGGAAAAGCTGAGAAGGCAGGGATGGGAACATTGGCTCTGGTGTTTCCTGTCAGTTGGGGCTTGTGCGGCCTCCCTGGAGAGAGTCAAATGCCGCCCAGCTGATAAGCAGAGGCCCACCGCTAGGTTTTGCTTCCACTAGGTAGTGCACATTCGCACTAGGTGCACATAAAATTTATTCTGCACAAGGATGGAAAAGATTAGCGGGAACATGGCTCAGCTCCCATCTGCTGCAGCCTCCGGCCAGGAGCGCCATTCTCCCAAGACCGGCACCACGAGAAACACTCCTGTGCCAGAGCAAGGCCAGCGTTCCTCACTTCCAACTCACCAGTGCCCCCTTGCGCCCCAGAGATCCTACGTCCCCCTTCTCGCCTCTTTCTCCGGCTTCCCCCTGGAAGAGAAAGAAGCCTGCCAGCTCCGGGGAAGTGCTAATGGACCAACAGGGAATGCTGTGCCCAGGAAAACGTGGGTGGGGATGAGAAGTTCAGGGGCTCCCCCCAAACCCCGAGCTAATTAATGTCCCCCCTGTGATGTAGTAGGGGTACGGTCCACTCGCCGGTTGCTATGCTTGGGATGTCGGCTGTGGATGACCCCACCTGGCCTCTGTCTGTAAGCACTGCCCAGCAGGGGGTCGCCCTGAGGGCCCCCATGTGTAGACCATGGCCCAACCGGTTCGGTTCTCACCGGAGGGGGAAGGAGTTTGAACAAAGGAAGGGGGTGGTTTGAGAAAGAGGCTTATCTTGGCTGGGAAAACATGAAGAGGAGAGACTAAGCTGAGTACTGGGGGTTTGGAGGCCTGTGGACCCCTATCCCAAGGGGTCTGAGGCTACCTGGCCCCTCACTTGGATGCCCACATAGAACCCGGGCTGTGCTGTACTCGCAGATGGGGTTGCCAGGTGTCCGGTTTTCTACCGGACAGTCCGGGATTTGCGCCCCCTGTCCGGTAGAAAAATTCAGAAAATACCAGACATGTGCAATGTGCAATGTCCCGTATTTGCTGAATTTCCGGCTGGGTGCTGGCTGGAAGCCTGGCGGGGGCGGGGGAGCGACTGGGAGGCAGGGCGCGATTGGCGCTGGGAGCCCTGTGGTCCCGTGCAAAAGCCGGGCGGGGCGGGGCGGGGCGGGGCGAGGGGGGGAAGTGGCTCCCAGCCATTCCCCCTACCCCCGCCCGGCTTCTGCTAGCAACTAGAGGGAGTGCCTGCCGGGGGCGCGGCCCGTTGGACTCCGGCAGCACCCAGTGGCTGCACTCCCCCCCCCCCGCCAGCTCTGCTTCCTGCCCCCCTTCCTCCAGCCGCCCCCTCCTCCTGTCCAGCCCCCCCGGCCCTCGATCCCCCCCCAGCTCTGCTTCCCGCCCCCCCTTCCTCCTGGCTAGCTCCTCGGCCCCCGACCCCCCCTGCCAGGCCCGCCTCCCACCCCCCTTCCTCCTGGCTAGCCCCTCGGCCCCCGACCCCCCCTGCCAGCCCCACCCCCCACCCGGACGGTCCCTCCCCCCCCCGCCCATGATCAAGTGTGTCCAGTATTTTGGGCGGGTCTACCTGGTAACCCTACTTGCAGAAGCAATAAACCCTCTCTATTCTACTCCTGGCGGAGTCTCATCTTGCTGTAGATGGGGTACAGGATCGGGGGGGGGGGGTCCCTGACACGCCGCCACACCCCCCAATATGCACTCGTTGGACCAGGGGTATCATGCAGGGTTCTGCAGGCCCCTTGCAGACAGAGCTGCCACCCACAGTGCTGGGAACCTGCTGGGCAGGGGCGTTCTGCAGGCTGCCCCTTGGTATGCAATGCACCACGATCTCACTGACCTTCTCGCCCTTGGGACCAGCGGGGCCGGTGTTCCCAGGGGGGCCCACGTCTCCAGAAAGCCCCTAGGCAAAAGACAAAGGGAGCTCCAGAAACGCCCACCGGCACCAGCTCCCTAGGGACTAAATTGAACATCCCTGGGCAATGGCCAGCAACTCGCTCAGCTCAGCCACCTGCTGGGGGAGAGGCAAGAAGGACCCATGGCTAGGGGTCTAGGTGGAACCATGCTGCCTGGAAGCTGGTGTGGGCAGGGCAGACCGAAGTCCTTACCAAAGGGGAACTTTTTCCAGCAGGGTCGGGGGCCCTGTGGTGTGGAGGCTTTTCACTGGCAGAGCAAATGCCAGGAGCCTGCAGCAAATATCCCCGGGGAAACATGAGCAATTAAAGGGGAACCACTGACACCACAAACTCTGCCCCCAGCACTGTGGGGCGGCTGCCGGGCCAGGGGATGGCTGGATCCTGGCACCGGAGGGACTGAGCAGAACCACTCCCCAGTTTCACAGTCCTCATCTCTTCTATGGCCAGCTGTAAAGTGTGCGGAGAGGGGAGTCCAGAGCCGGCACCTGAGCTCCCCGGCACCCTGGGTGACCTGCTGCGCCCTTCGTCCCTCGGGGTCCTCGCAGCCCCTGGAACACAAACAGTGGAGGGAGATGCAATGCCCCAGGTGGGGGCCCATGCGGACTGCCGGTGGTACATGCCCACGGGCGGATCCAGCTGGCCTCACCTGTGCACCTTGGTAGCCCTTCTCCCCGGCGGTGCCTGGGGGACCTGCGCCGCCCCTCCTGCCCTGTGGAGAGACCAGGAAGGGTTGGTCCGGAGGCAGCTGAGGGATCGGACTAAGACGTCCCCAGCGATCCCACTGCCTCGCTGTGGCCTTGGGGAAGTCACTCGCCCCCTGGGCCGGTTTCCCCACCTGTACACTAAGGATATTTCTTTCCGTGATGAAGCACCTGCCCCATACTGGGCTCTGAGGGGTTAACAGAACACTAGGGAGGCTGCACAACAGGCAGCCAATCAGAGAAGGGCTGAGAAGATCAGCCAATCAGGGCCCGGCAGGCCTCTATAAGAAGCTGCAGGGGCGAGCAACTCCAGGAGCTGCCTGGAGCTCTGGGAGGGAAGCCCAGGTGCTTAGGGGGAGGAAGATGGGCCAGCCCCTGGAACAGAGTGGTGCTGCTAATGTGGACTGGGGAGGAGCTAGGGGAGTGGCTGCAGGGGTACCCAGGCTCAGGCCAGGCTGAAGAGGATGCTGGGAGCTAGGAAGTGGCCCAGGGAAATGAGCAGAGGTGTTAGAGGGGACACAGCAAGTGGTAGCCTTCTCCAGGGCCCTGGGCTGAGACCCGGAGTAGTGGGTGGGCCCAGGTCTTCTCTGTCACCGCCACGGAAAAAGTAGTTACAGTTGTCCCTGAGGGGAAGTGGCTGGACGGAAGGGCGGAGACACGGCCAGAGGGCTGCGTCATGAACAGGACTCCCGGTCCCGGGAGGGACGTGGCTCCTGGAGCAGAGGCGACTATGGCGCGACCCAGAAGTGGGCGCACTGGCTAGCAGAGATAATTCCCAGGAGAGCCTGCAGGAGGCGCTGCAGCGGTGAGTAACGCTTATCACACCCTCCCTCTGGGGCGGGTACCAGGGACGTTTCGCTATCGGTTCCCACCTGGGCTCCTTTCTGCCCCTTCAGACATGTGCTCTGGGGAGAAAACAGATGTTTCTTTACTACATGGCCCCCGCCCCCAAGCCCTCGCCATGCTCAGCCCAGGGGCCTCGGACAGACACCGGGATGCTGAGAGAGAGAGACGGTTTCCAAAGCTGCGTCTGACCCCAGAGGCAGACTCTGGGGGGCTGGGTGACGGGGGAGTTCTCGGGGAGGGGGTGCCCTTTGCCCCACCCTGCCCGGACCCCGCTTGGAAATGGAGGGCTCAGCACGGAGCTCTGCCCAGGACAGGCCTCCGTGGGGCCAGAGGGTGTCTGGCCCAGGTGAAGCCAGGGATGCGCTCTCTGAGAGAGGGCCCCGCGATGGAACCCCAACAGGTAGGAAGCAGGCTCCAGATGGGGACTCAGATCCAGCCCAGGACTGTCATGGCTTTGTCGTATGGGCCTCCCTGCCCCATGCAAACGGACGAGGCGCTGGGTGGAGGGGCTTAGATGCCAGACACATGCTAGGGAAGGAGCCAACGGCTCTTCCCACTAGGGGCTGAGGCCTCAGTGACCTGCTGGGGCAGGGTTTGGGGACAGGGGTGCTGCTGGGAAGTTCAGGGCGTAGGACAGACCGTGGGCATCCCCCCTGCACAGGAGGAGAGAGCAACGTACCGGGTCTGCAGTTGGCCCCTGCGAGCCAGGCGGCCCAGGGCTGCCCTCCGGTCCCGGCGCCCCCTGTGCAGCAGAGGGAAGAGATAGAGACGCCGAACAAGCTGTGAGAAATGGCGGATTGCCGCAGGGTCCCGGAGCCAGCCTGCCAGCCCCGTGCTGCCCCCTCACTCGCACATCCCTCCTGCAGGCACTGGGAGCGCCTTGCCCCCTGCAAACCCACCAACGGGCACTGCCCCCTCCCTGCAGAACAAACCGTTCCCCTGCCCGCAGCCTGGCAGCAGCACGCGCCAACGGGCAGGGGCAGGGTGGGAAGGGAAGAGGAATGCCCGGCACCAGGGAAATTGTGGGGAGAATTTCCCACCGTGGGGCTCAGCCAGCGAGGACATTTCTGCTCTGAGCAAGCTCCAGGAGGTTTCCAATGACCGGCCATTAGCAGGCGGGATCTCTGGAGCCAGAGGAGTTCCCCCTGGGCCAGCAAACGGGAGAGACAGAGACACTCCGGCCCCGAGCCTGTGATGGGCTCCCTGCCATTTGACCAGGGTTCAGCCATTGCTAGCCAGGCCAGCTCACTGCCCTGCCTCCTGCTCCGGTCTGTACCTCTGGCTGGGCTCTGAACTGAGAGTGGCCCAGGGTAGCAGAGAAGCCGCCCTGTGTTTATCGGGAGGTGCAGCAAACGGAGCTGTGGAGGAGGGTCGTCGGGACGGGTTCCCTGCCATTACCTGGCTGCCTCGTTCTCCTTTCCCGCCGGGGGCGCCGCGCTCTGGGCTGCTTCTCCCAGGATTTCCCTGTGGAGCGGGAGTCAGAGGGGGTGAGCGCACCCATCCCGCCCAGTTACCTCAGCATTCGGTTCTCCCCTTCTGCTTTGTGCACACCCCCTCTCTGTCCCCTTCCCCATCCTCCCCTCCTCCGCCGCCTCCCTTCCAGCCCTCCCGGCGCACCACAAAGTGGCTGATTCACAGCGTTCAGGCGGCGAGGGCGGGGGAGGCGTGGGGGGGGGGGGGCGAAGCAGCCGGTTTATGATGCTCTGGAAGGGTTGGGAGGGAAGGAGAGGAGTAGGGATGGGCCGCAGGTTGGGAGCGGAGGCGGGGAAGAGGCCTGGCAGGGGCGTTGCTATTGTACAATCAATGTCGATGTTTCTTTTTATTGTTAGTTGAAGTGGACAGGGGTTCTATCAAACGATGAACGATTAAAGCGTTTCTGCTGGTTTGGAAATCGTCAGCAAGCCGGGGGTGAGTGTATTGAATCGAATTCTGGGGGTCAGGGTTAGTGCGCGTGATCGATTGTGACGAGGGAGGGCCACCCACGCCGCCCACTCACTAGCCTTGGTCACCCATCGGTGGCCAAGGCAAGGGCTGGCTGCCAATGGCAGGGTGGCCAGCATGAGGGAGCTGCCCTCTTGGCTCCGGGTCGGTGCCTTCGCCCACCCCGGGGCCCAGCTAGGCCCTCCGCAGGCCTCTCATGCCGCAAAGCAAGGCAGCATGGGCAAACCCAGCACAAGTGGAAAGAGACAGATTCACTGCCCTCGGGGCGGGGGGGGGGGGGGGAAGGCCTGGAGCTCTGCTTCCATCAACAGGCCCCAGCAGGACTCTGGAAACTGCCCCATCTCCTCTGTGGCCCAGCCAGCCCTGGGCCTCTCCCCGGAGGCGGCCAGCGAGTGTCAAACGCCAGGTGATTTCAGGGGCTCAGACTGAGACCCAGCAAACTCATTACACACGGAGGGCCAGGGAGCGGACAGGAGTCACCACCCACAGGGCCTGCAATGGCCAACCCCCCCCTTCTCCCCCAAACTTACAGCATCGCCGGGGGATCCTGGAGGCCCTGCGTCACCACGGCCACCCTGGGAGCCTTTCCGTCCCTGGATCAAGGCAGGAGGAAGGGATTAGCAGCGTGGCGCCAGCAGGCAGAACCCGGAGGTGAGTGGCTCTTACCCAAGGGGACTTTCCCCACACAGAGATGGGGGGTGCCAGGACCAGGGGCCTGAGAGCAGGGGGCAGGGGACGTGAGGCACAGGGGCCTGGGACCTCCTCCTCCTTCTTTGCCCGCTCTGCCTCGCTGTCCACTCACCTGTCTCCCACGGGATCCTTTCGTCCCTGGATTCCCAAGCGGGCCAGCTTCCCCCTGGGAACGAGAGAATCCGGGAAAGGGGTGAACCCTCGCTGCCCTTCAGTCGTGGCTGCTGCCCGCTGTGCTCCTGGGGGTGCTGAAATGGATAGTCGGGCTCCCACGGCTCCAAGGGCCGATTCTCTGCCGCCCGATAGGGGACGAGCCAAACCGAGCCGGCGCTGGGCGCTGCCTCTTCCCCCTGGTGCCTGACCCCCAGAGGCCAGGAGTCTGCCAGACGACAGGGCAGGAGCCAGAGGCTCTGGGGGGGCGTTTTCGCTCCAGCAGCAGCGTTCGCTCCAGAGGGGCAGAGGACGGTCACTTCCCCAGGCGTGGTGGGTGACACGGGGGGGGGTTGTTTTAGGGAGTGCCCTGCAAGCCTGGCCCCAGGATCAGGGTGGTGCAGGGACCTGGTGCTGCCCGGCTTGGCTGCAGGACATCAGCCCCCGAAGCAGCTCACCTCCTCTCCAGGGACGCCGTCATATCCGGCTTCCCCAGGAGCTCCCTGGAAAGAGAGTGGCATTAGTCCTGGATGCTACCCGGGACAGATGCCCCAGACACAGCCCTCTCTGGGGGCCAGGCCTTCCCAGCAGTTGGCATCTTAGCAGAGAGGATGCCTCGTGGTCCCCGCCCATTCCAGCCACGACACGAGTCTCCTCCCCTCCCACGATTCCTTGCCCAGCCCCTCCTCTTTCCCATTCACCCCTGTGCAGCCACGAGCTCCAGCCACGGCCCAGCCCGCCACCACCGCCGATTTTTGCAGGTGGCTTTTACGCCTGGCCCCAGGGGCGCGCACCCGGAGGGCCAGGTTGGAGTGTGTGCGGGGAGCCGCTCCGGGCGGGAGTGTGGCTGGCAAGACTGGCTCCTGGGCAGATGTGCCACGAAGCCGAGCCCTGCCCTGGCTCTATGGCATCCGTGACAGCTGCCTGTTCGGTTCTGCATACCCCGAGGCCTCTGTACCTGCTCTCCAGGGTATCCCATCAGTCCCTGAAGCGAGAGAGAGAGGAAACCAGTGAGACGGAGGAATCTCTAACGGAAGGGAAAGTAGCTGCCAAGGATGATCCGGCATCTTACCTTGGGTCCACACTGGCCGGGGCATCCCTGGGTCCCCCAGCTTCCGTGGAGCCCCCGCGGCCCCTGCTCCCCCTGAAAGCGGGATCGGAAAGGAGAGGCCTTCAAGCGTTGCCATGACAAAGGGGGCTTGGGACGTAAGCAGCACGGAGGAGGGAGGTGGCTGGGAGTCACCCAGAGCCATCTGGGTCTAGCTGGGGAAAGGGCGAGGGTGCAGGAGTGGCGATGGGAGAGAGCTAAGCCAAGGGGAACCCAGGCTGGGTATCAGGGGTGGATGCTGTTAGATTGCTCCTGGCATGCGTGGGAGCCTGGGCCGGCCCATGCCATGGGGCAGAGAGCTCAACGGGCTGATCTGGGGCGGTCCAGGGCCATGGGGCAGCGGGCTCCCGGGGCTGGTGTGAGCCTGGGGCAGTGGGGCTCGTGGGGCAGAGTGAGCGTGGAAAGTCGGGGGAGCCCATCACTTGGATTTGGGAAACAGCCGCCGAATCTCTGGCACACAGACCCGCCCTGGGCTCTGGCTGATCTCTGGCACCCAGGCCTCCGGACTGCGCCGGATGGCAGAGGCAGCTGGTTTCGAAGGCCATGCCCAGACCGTGGGAGACTCTTAGGAGTGCCAGCTCCAGCCTGCTCCTCGGCTTTTTGGTCACGCTGGTTTCCAAAGCTCCCCTGCCACCACGCTGTGATCGAGGGGAGCACGCTCCGGGGTCTGCAGCAGGCCAGGCAAAGCCAGGCCAGAGCCCCGCCACTGGGCTGTTCCAATACAAGATGCAAGGAGGGGACCAGATCTCTATGGCCCGGGCTCTGCAACCCAGTAGACACCAACGGCCATGCCCAGTGGCCTTCCCACCCCATGCCCAGTGTCTCTGCCCCGGAAAGAGGTTATTGGCCCTGATCTGGGTGCGGGGGGCACGTCCCATGCACCCCTCCCGCCTTTCTACAAAGTAGGGCCCAGCCTGGAGTCAGGGAGCCACCTCTCCCTGGCGCGTTTCAGAGACAGACAAGAGTTCTACTCACGCTGTGTCCATAGTGCCCGTGGTCTCCAACCAGCCCCTTGGCTCCTTTCTTCCCCTAGGGCCAAGAGAGCAGAACATTGAAGCAGAACGCAGCCTAGGAGCTGGGGTGGCAGGGAAGACTCTGGGTGAAGTACCAGCTGTTCTGTGTGCAACGGCCTAATGGGGGAGTCAACTCAGGGGACAAGAGTGGTGCAGTGGATTGTACACAGGGCTAGGAGCCAGGTGTCTTGGGCTGTAGGATGGGGGGAAGAAGAGGGAAGTGTTGTCTAGTGGACAGAGTAAAGGGTCTTTAAATCAGGAGTTGGGGGGGTTCTCTTCTCAGCTCCATGCCGGAGTTTGGGTGTCAGAGCCCCAGTTTTAGGCTTGACCCTGGAAGGGAGTTCTCTCGGTCGGGGGTAGAGCAGAGGCTGTGGGAGTCAAGGAGGTTTATATGGAATGATTTAGTTGGGATTGGCCCTTCTTTGGGCAAAGGGTTGGACTCAATGACCTCCTGAGCTCTCTGCCAGCCCTAGGATTCCATGATTCATATCCTCAGCTCTGAGGGAGTGCCATCTAATGGTTAGAGCAAAGTGCTGTGATTCGGAAGCCTAGGACAGAGTGCAGTCTAGTAGCCATAGGCAAATCTCTGTGCCTCAGTTTCTCCATTAGTGAAACCATCCTGTTTGTAAAGTGATTTGAGATCCCCAGAGGAAAGGCCTGGCTAGGGGCGTACTAAGTATTCATCACTACAACTAAGTGGTTCAAGACCAGCTCCAGTGTCTGGTGACTCCAGTTGACACCACCCCAGCTAGCAGAGCTCAAAAACCGCAGAGGCCAAGTTGACAAGGGCCCAGCTGGGTCAGACCAATAGGAAAGTGAGTTGGATACACCAGGAGATTTCTCCTGACTGGAAGGGAAAGAGAACATCATAATCTCTGCTCAGAAACACAGCAAACAAAAAATCCTCTCGCACCCTTAGATCACTCCCCCGGGCGCTGCTGCGGATCCAGATGTGCAAACAGCTGGCCTCATCCTGACTTCTCAGACCAGTGAGTAAGCGCAAACGGCACGTCGCAGGGAACATGCCCTTTCCCAGGGCTCGTTGGCACAGGCTGGTTTTGCACTGGCAGCGCTGTGGGTGCTGCTGCACGGGCGCAGCTGTGCCAGCCAGGGGGCGGAGCCGTTTGTGCCCAGACACGGCGAGCTCCATCTGCAGGGTTCACTCACTACCCTGGGGCAGCACGTGCCGCGCGGGGCTTTGCAGCAGTGTTCCCGGCAAGCTGGGCGCTTGGGCGGCCGCTCCGGAGAAATTCCAGCGCCGCCCAGCTGACTAGCAGAGCGCCCCCAGCTGGGTTTTGTGCTTCTCCTGGTGGTGCACAACTGCGCGGGCCTCGGGGCACATAAAAATGTGTTCCGCACATGGGTGGAAAAGGTTAGCGGGAGCATGGCTTTGTCACGGAACCCGGTGGCGCACAGGGACCGATGAAGCCGGGTCCTCACTGCAGCACCCCTGCATGGTCGCCTCCATGCCGAGTGGGGGGGCGCGGGCTGTGCGCCAGGCAAACCCCAAGTTCTCCACACAGCCTCCCACTCTGGCTGGGGCCCGGTGCAAAGCACTAGACAGGAACGCCCCCCAATGCGAAGGCTGCTTGTGGCAGCCCTGCCTGCCCCCCCGCCCAGGGCTAGCGCCCCCCGGTGAGCGTTTTACCTTGTGCCCTGGAGGGCCCGCAGGGCCTTGCAGGCCTGGCAGTCCCATACAGGTGCAAGAGCAGGGGTGGCAGCATTTCCGCTCCGACACAGCCAGCTGCAGCGGGACCGAGAAAATCAGCGGCACAGCCTGGGCGGAGCCCTGTGGTGGGGGAGCGCGTCCCCGGGGGCCCGGTGCGAGGCTCAGTGGGGCTGCAGGCTGACCCACTGCAAGCGACTGACCAGTGCTAGGAAGACAGGCCCCTTAGGCTACAGAGCAGCTGCCATGCGGCCGAGGCCAGTTGGTCAGTGCCCCTGCCCCCAGGAGCACACCCCCTGGGCCGTCTTGTCATGACCACCCTCTGCTGGAAGGGTCAGAGCCCGGTAGCTCAGTATCCCAGCTCCCTGCCAGGGTGGAGTCCAACCTGCTGGCAAGGGGCCCTTCCTTACCAGCTCCTGAGCCAAGAGACTGCCGCTCTCTGGGTTCTCCATGCGCAGCTGCTGGATCTGCCCGAGCGGGCGCCCAAACTCAATGAGCTGAAGCTCCTCCACATGGGTCGCATTGTTCATCGCCAGGGTCACCAGGGCGTGGAGCCGGCCTAGGACGGGAATGGGGCAGAGCCGGGCTCAGGGGGGCATGTAGGCTACGAGCTGCAGCGAGGGGGAGGAGGTGGGGCAGTGGTTTTCAAAGTACTGGGGCGTGTAATGCCAGGCCCTGGGTGGCTTTGTTGTAGGGGGACCAGGTGACTAAGGCAGGCGCCCTGCCTGTCCTGGCAGCCTGAACCGCACTGCACCCCAGAAGTGGACAGCAGCCGGTCCAGCTCCTAGACGGGGAGGGGTCCACACACTGCCCTCCCCCTGAGCGCTGGCTCCACACTCCCATTGGCTGGGAGGAGGATGCCTGCGTGTGAAAGCAGCATATAGAGCCGCTTGTGCCTCTCTGCCCAGGACTCAGATCTGCTGCCGGGGTGCAGCGCGGTCCGAGGCGCCAGGGCAGGCGGGTGCTGACTGGCTGGAGGTGAGCCCGGGCCCAACCCGGCACCCCAATCCCCTGCCCCAGCCCTGAGCCCCCTCCTGCACCCCAAGCCCCTCATTCCCGGCCCTGCCCCGGAGCTCATACTCGAATCAAAAGAGATCGTTCGGTTGCGTCACTGGCATCAACAATTTTCTTCAACTGGGTCGTGAGAAAAAAAGTTTGAAAACCGCCGAGTTATGACGCCATGGGGCATGTAACCCACCTATCTGCCTCTGTCCCTTAATCTGTCCACACGGGAGTTTCTCCATCCATGGGGTGCAGGCAATAACACAGCCCGCCACACAGGGAAGGGAAGGACATAAGAACGGCCAGACTGGGTGAGACCAAAGGTCCATCTAGCCCAGCGGCCAATGCCAGGTGCCCCAGAGGGAATGAACAGAACAGGGAATCCTAAAGTGATCCCTCCCCTGTCACCCATTCCCAGCCTCTGGCAAACAGAGGCTAGGGGCACCGTTCCTGCCCAGCCTGGCTAATAGCCATTGATGGACCAATTCTCCATGAATTAATCCGGCTCTTTTTTGAACCCTGTTATCGTCTTGGCCTTCACAACATCCTTTGGCAAGGAGTTCCACAGATTGACTGTGCATGGTGTGAAGGAGTACTTAAATGTTTGTAAAGTGCTTCGAGATCCTCAGATGGGAGGGCCATGCGTTATGGGTAAAATGTGGCACCAAGGAGCCAGGTGAGATGGAGAGAAGGACGCAAATCCCTGGGATGAGGGAAGAACAGAGACACCATGGTCCTGCAGTCCCCACATGCCATCAGCGCCCCTGTGCCGAATCCCCTCCCGAGGCCTGGCTGCCTCCCAGGCTAACTTTCTGAAAACCTCTTCCCCTGCAGATCTGCCCACCGGCCGCCAGGTGGTCATGTCATCCACCCACACACCTTGCGCCCACAGAGCAGCTGACGTCTCCTCCAGTCTCCTCACATCGTCGTCCAGCCCATCCGTGAACAGGAGCAGCACCTGGGCCACAGGGACGTTTGGGACGCATCAGCCTGGGCCGTGGTGGAGGAAGCGGCACACAAGGCAGAGCCAGCTGCTGTGCCCCAGCGTGGGACCTCCCCAGCCCCACCCAGCAGCTGATTCTGCTGGACGTACCCACTGACACCCAGTGCCCCAGGTACTGACCAGGTGAACCCTCTCCTGAGCTTCCAGGACGGGACAAAGGGTGCTGAGCAGGGAACCTGCCGCAAGGGGGTTGGACTGGCCGAGGAAGGGAGCCCACCGAGGATGTGCCCATGCGGCGCGGGGCCCAGCTCCGGCTCTACCTGGTGACTCTCCGGCAGGCGTCTGCTGGTCTCCAGGAATCTCGCCAGGGCGTGCTGGTTCAGGTAGGTGCGCTGGAAGGCGTGCGCCCTGCGCAGCTGCTGCAAGGCCTCAGGCTGGTACCTGGCCAGGCTGGTTTGGAAGAGGACCTGGCCACTCTGATCCATGCTCTGGATGCTTAGGGTGATGTTGAGCAAGGCGCAGCTGACCCGGCTCAGGGAGAAGAGCTCCTGGACGATGCCTTCCAGGTACTGGTGCAAGCCGGACTGCTGGTAATCGGTGACGTCCAGGCCGACAAGCAGATGCAGGGGGCATGTTCCTGCAGGGCAGCACATGGAGACCCAGCCAGTTCCCTGACACCCCCCATTTCCACTTCAGCCGAAAAAGTGAGGCGTCCGTTTCCTGCCCATACTCAGCTGGGGACTCCCCCACTTGCCCATGGCATTCGGAGCATGTGTCAGTGTTCAGGGCCTGTCAGTGTTCCCTCTAAGCTGAGCGTTTGGGTGGCTGCTAGCAGCGCGCCCACAGCCCGGCAGCATGTCTTTCTGCTGGTGGTGCATGTCTGCCCATGCCTTCGTGCGCGTAACAAAATTTATTCCACACATGGATGGAAAACAGCACCAGCAGAGGCTCAGCAAGCCACCCGAGCTCGGAGCAGCAGGGAAGGCTTCTTAGTCCCTCCTGTTCTCTGCAATCGTCTGGTCTCCAGGGGGGCTGGGGCGCTTGGCTCTAATTCTAGCCGTTGGGCTCAGTGCGGAGGTGGCCTGGGATGGTCTGTGCTAGATAATGGGCAGACTCAGTAATGGTCCCTTTGGGCCTTAAGCTCTATGGATACGTCTTCCAAAACACCCGCCCAGTCCTGAGCCACTGCGTCTGGGTCAGCTGACTCAGCTCGTGCTGCAGGGCTAAACTCTGAGACACCACCCCCCCCCCCGCCGCCCTTCGCGGATCGACAGCAGGTGTCAATCTAGAGCAGTGTTCCCTGTAAGCTGAGCCCTTGGGCGGTCACCCAAGAGAGAATCACGTGCCGCCCAGCTGATTAGCAGAGCGCCCACAGCTGGCGGCAGGTGTTTCTACTAGTGGTGCACACCTTCCCTTGCCTAGGTGCACATAACAAAATGTATTCCACACAGGGATGGAAAAAATTAAGAGAAAATGCTGACCCGGGTTGGCTCTACTGAAGGCCCCTGATTTACACCACCTGGGGACCTGGCCCTCTGTCTTTATACATGAAATGGAGCTTGTGGACTGTGTAGTGGATACAGCCCAGGGAGTCCCCTTATACCCTGTGTACACATACAGCCAGGCCTGGGGTCTCACTCTGGGGGTCCCTCCAGCCCCTGTCCCCCTTACACAGAGAGAGTAGGACCTGGGGACTCCCTCGGGTGCACCCTGGTGCCTGTAGGGACTGGGACTGCCCAGGGCAGCGTAACGGAATAAGCACCCCTCAGAGAGTTCCCACTTACCTGTGTCCTGACTCCGAACCCCTCCCGCTCCGGCAGCGAGCAGGAACAGAGCGAGCCAGGCTTTGAACAGCCCCATACCCGGCTTCCTTCCAGGCAGGGCCTGGGCTGGCAGGGCCGGAGCCACGGGGGCGGGCAGCGGGTCTGCGTGGGGGAAGCACGGGGATCTCCTTCCCAGAACTCTTGTCCCTCCGACGGTCTAGACCTGGGGTGGGGAACCTTTTTTGGGCGGGGGGCCACTGACCCACAGAAAAATCAGCCAGGCAGGGGCCACACACAAGCAAAAAACCAACAACCTCTCACTGAGGGGGGCCCCGACTGAGAAGGAGAAAGGCACTCCCCACAGCGCCCCACATTCCCTCCCACACCAGATCCTGGGGGGCCCAGGCTAGTAGATTTTGCGTGCTCAGCCCTGCGGTGGGACAGCAATGGGGGCTGAAGCGCCAGCGATGGGCTCCCCAGTGCGGGGGGGGGGAGGACTAAGCCTCGGGGGCCAAACCAAGGAAGCTGGGGGTTGCATCTGGCCCCCAAGCCTGAGGTTCCCCACCTCTGGTCTAGACTCACCCAGGGAAGAGGCCTCATTTTCACCTTCATTCTGCAACCCTCTTGGCAGCTCCCAGTCAAACTGGGCCCCGGCAGATCCACAGGGAAGCGGATACAGGGAGGGTGTCCTTTCCGTAGGCTGCAGAGGCCCTCCACAGCCTTTCTGTAGGCTTCCCTACAGAAGCTGGTGAGCACTGGGGAACTCAGGGCCTTGACTTCCTGGGTCCCGCCACATGCATGGAACGTCCATAGGACACGGTTCCCCGCCTCCCTGCGCAGCCCCTCCCTTGATCCCCCCAGGCCTGTTCTTCTGCTGCGGGCTGTCTGCAGCCAGAGAAAGAGCAGGATTGACCCCGTCGAGTGGGGACCAAGCAGACCTCGCAGAGGGTTTATTTCCACAAGTCTGCAAGCTCCCTGGGTCTGGAGACTCCACTGCACCACACGTAACGAAGAGCAAGAATCAAGCACCTGTCTTGGGAGCTGAGTCAAGACTCTGGGTCTGGCACCATCTCCTACTCTCCGTGAAAAACAAACAGGGCCCAGCCCCGCGGAGGGGCTGGTTTTGGCTTCCCCCAGCCCTGTTTGTCCCAGCTGCATCTGGCCCCATCCTTCCTTGGCTGTTTGCAGGGATGCATTTGGGTGCGTTTGACTCCTCTTGCTAATGGGAGTCAGCTCCCAGGCATTATGCAATGGATTTGACGCGGCGGTCTGGGCGAGGAGGCACCCAAAAAGGGGAGATTTACCCCGAATGGTGGCTGAACTGTATGTAAGGATACCAAATGACTTTTCCATATGCAGCTCATCTGAAGAAGTGGGTTTTGGCCCACGAAAGCTCCGGATATTCTCTCTATATTTTTGTTAGTCTCTAAAGTGCCGCAGGACTAGGCGTTGTTTTTAAAGTTGCAGACTAACACCCGAGACTTTTTCCCATATACAGCTCATGTTTCTTGGTTCTGTCTCAAGCTGGGTGGATGCAAACGCATCCCTTCACTATGTCTTTGGCTTCAGTGTTGCAGTGAGTTAATAATAAATACTAACAATTCTTTAATTTATGTTGCATTTCAGCTGAGAGTCTCAACATAACCTTCTTCCCCCATCCCCCACTTAAAAGATAGGAAAACAGATGTACAGAGAGGTTAAGATTCAGTTCAAAATAGAACCCAGAAGAGACCTCCTATTCCATGGTCTAACCACTAGACAACATTCCCCCTTAGAGTCAGGAGTAGAACTTAGAAGTTCTAAGTCCCCTCCCTTGATCTAACGACTGATCATTCCTTCTCAGAATGGGGAAGGAACCCAGGAGTCCTGCCTCCTTAACTGCTAGACTATCCTGTCCCTATTTTTACCGCACAACAGCCACTGTATCGATTCAACGCTGTGAATTCACTGCAGAATGAAAGAGAAAGACCCTCATTTCAACGCAAATACCATTCGGAGTCAGCAAAGTGGCCAGCTGAGAACCAAACCCAGCCAAGAGCTGAACCTGCAAGATCTCCAACTGTCTTCTAAAGCGTATCCCCAGTGTCAAGTATTCTCTTTACAGAAATCAGAGCCTCTTACCTCACCGCACTGTTCGGCAGCACATAATATCAGCCGTGTCCTTGGATTCCCCAGAGACTTCTCCAAAGTGAACAGAAACAGGAGAATGATTTTACTTGATAGCCGGCAGCAGGCTGGATGGAAAGTAGCTGCTATCTTGGGACGTTTTGCATTTGGAGCGCTATGTGTTTATTCCCCCAGCTTAAATAAATAAATAAATAAATGGCTGCGTCAGGAGACACCACATTTTCCGCCCCGTGAAAAATCTACTGGCTGTCGAAAGCAGCCCCGATTTTAGCTTTCTGGTTCTTAAAGAGAACATGTGGGGTCAAACTAACCTCCCTAAGTCTCCGAGAGGTCGCTATGTGAGTCTGTATCTGCAAAAACAACAAGGAGCCATAGAATCATAGAATACTAGGACTGGAAGGGACCCCGAAAGGTTATCGAGTCCAGTCCCCTGCCCTCATGGCAGGAGCCAGTACTGTCTACTCTAGAACATCCCTGATAGATGTCAGTCTAACCTGCTCTTAAATATCTCCAGAGATGGAGATTCCACAACCTCCCTGGGCAATTTATTACAGTGTTTAACCACCCTGACAGGTAGGAACTTTTTCCTCATGTCCAACCTAAACCTCCCTTGCTGCAGTTTAAGCCCATTGCTTCTTGTTCTATCCTCAGAGACCAGGAAGAACAAGTTTTCTCCCTCCTCCTTGTGATACCCTTTTAGATACCTGAAAACCGCTATCATGTCCCCCCTCAATCTTCTCTTTTTTAAACTAAACAAGCCCAATTCTTTCAGTCTTCTTTCATAGGTCATGTTCTCTAGACCCTTCATCATTCTTGTTGCTGTTCTCTGGACCTTCTCCAATTTCTCCACATCTTTCTTGAAATCTGGTGCCCAGAACTGGACACAATACTCCAACTGAGTCCTAACCAGTGCAGAGTAGAGCGGAAGAATGATTTCTCGTGTCTTGCTCACAACACACTTGTTAATGCATCCTAGAATCATGTTTGCTTTTTTTGCAACAGCGTCACACTGTTGACTCATATTCAGCTTGTGGTCCACTAGAACCCCGAGATCCCTTTCTGCAGGACTCCTTCCTAGACAGTCGCTTCCCATTCTGTACGTGTGAAACGGATTGTTCCTTCCTAAGTGGAGCACTTTGCATTTGTCCTTATTGAACTTCATCCTGTTGACCTCGGACCATTTCTCCAGTTTGTCCAGATCAGTTTGAATTTTGACCCTCTCCTCCAAAGCAGTCGCAACCCCTCCCAGCTTGGTATCATCTGCAAACTTAATAAGCGTCCTCTCTATGCCGATATCTAAATCGTTGATGAAGAAAGGGAACAGAACCGGTCCCAAAACAGACCCCTGCAAAACCGCACTGTGGCACCTTAGAGATGACCAGATTTGTTAGGGCATATGCTTTGGTGGGTAAATCACAGTACGGCATACGGGATAATGCTCACCAAATAATGCCAGTGGGATTTATTTTTGTCCCGTGCAGGGCACCGTATAGCCAGCTTTCAGCAAGCCCGTTGGAAAGAATTAAGGAACAGACTTGCTAAAGGGCACATCTGTCCATGGGAGAATTTGTTGCTAAAAGAATATAATGAAGCCATTGGAATGAAATTCCACGACAAGTTTCAATGAGATTTCAAGTTTCCCTTGGTGGCAACCGGAATGAGAGACCAGGCCACGCTGTCGGAACAGGTGTGAACAAAAACTGCCCATACCACCAGATTTGCCAACATGCTGCAATTTAAAAGAGAAAAATACCCAGATTAGCCTCCAGATTCTTAACAGCTGTAAATCATAAAATCATAGCACTGGAAGGGGCCTCCAGAGGTCATCAAGTCCAGTCCCCCGCCCTCACAGTAAGATCAAGCAGTATCTAGATCATCCCTGACAGGTGTCTATCTAACCTGCCCTTAAATATCTCCAGTCATGGAGATTCCACAGCCTCCCTAGGCAATTTGTTCCAGTGTTTAACCACCCTGACAGTTAGGAAGTTTTTCCTAATGTCCAACCTAAACCTCCCTTGCTGCAATTTAAGCCCATTGCTTCTTGTCCTATCCTCAGACATTAAGGAGAATATTTTTTCTATCTCCTTTTTGTAACACTTTTTAAGTACTTGAAAGCTGCTATCATGTTCCCTCTCAGCCTTCTCTTTTCCAAATGAAACAAACACAAAGAAAGAAAAGGTCTTTCAGTCTTCCCTCATAGATCATGTTTTCTAGACCTTTAATCATTTTTGTTGCTCTTCTTCTGACCTTCTACAATTTCACATCTTTCCTGAAATGTGGTGCCCAGAACTGGTCACAATACTCCAGCTGAGGCCTAATCAACGCAGAGTAGAGCGGAAGAATGACTTCTCATGTCTTGCTCACAGCACTCGTGTTAATACATCCCAGAAGGATGTTTGCTTTTTTTGCAACAGTGTCACACTGTTGACTCATATTTAGCTTGTGGTCCACTCTGACCCCTAAATCCCTTTCTGCAGGACTCCTCCCTAGACAGTCGCTTCCCATTCTGTATGTGAAACTGATTGTTCCTACCTAAGTGGAGCACTTTGCATTTGTCCTTATTGAACTTCATCCTATTTACCTCAGACCACTTCTCTGGTTTGTCCAGATCATTTTGAATTATGACCCTCTCCTCCAAAGCACTTGCAACCTTTCCCAGTTTGGAATCATCTGTAAACTGTATAAGCGCACTCTAGGGTTACCAGGTATTCAGAAAAAATACCAGACACACTTGATCAGGGGAGGGGGGGAGGGACCGGCTGGGAGGGGTGCAGGGCTGGCTGGGAGGAGGGGAGGGGGGGATGGGAAGCAGGGCTGGTGGGGGGTGGGATCGGGGGCAGCGGGGCTGGCCAGGGAAGATCGGGGGGGGGGAGGGGTAGCCGGTGGGAAGCAGGGTTGGTCGGGGGCAGTGGGGCTGGCTGGGGGAGATCGGCGGGGAGTCGGGGGGAGCGGGGCTGGTCGGGAGGGGTCGAGGGGAGTGGGGCTGGCCGGGGGCGGGGAGCGGGAGGGAGAGAATCTGCCGGCGGGGAGTGGGACTGACCCGGGCACATGCAGATCCCAGGGCGCTGCCTGTCCCACGCACGGTCCCGGCGAAGCACGAGCGAGTCCAGCTACGGCTCCACAACGCGCTTGAACCGCGCTCAGGAGCATGGACAGGGCTTCTCCTCCTCCCCAAGGTGTCACTCCTATGTCAGACGCAACCACAGGCTCCCAGTGCCAATTGCGCCCCCCTCCCAGCCACTCCCCCCGCCCCCACCAGGCTTCCGTCGGAAAACCAGAAAATACCGGACACTGCACGTATCCGGTATTTTCTGAATTTTTTTACCGGACAGAAGGCGCAAAAACCGGACTGTCCGGTTGAATACTGGACACCTGGCAACCCTAGCGCACTCTCTGTGCCATCATCTAAATGGTTGATGAAGATATTGAACAGAACCGGTCCCCAAACTGACCCCTGCGGAACCCCACTGGTTATGCCCTTCCAGCATGACTGTGAACCATGGATACATACTCTCTGAGAGCTGTTATCCAACCAGCTATGCATTTACCAGCAGGCACTGGAGGGCGGGAAAGGTCTGCCCTGCCCTCTCCAAGCCTCCAAATCCAGGCAGGTCGTGGCCAAGCCTCCTCCTGCTGCAGGATCTGCCCTCCGTTTCAGCGGGCGTGGGATCGAGTCCCATGGGAGCAGAAACTGTGGCCCGTGAACCTGGTGAGTTCAGGCATCTCTGCCAAGCCCCAGATTCCCCCGGGGCACTTCTGTAGGGAGTGCCGCACAAGAGTGGTCCCCAGCGCGTTGAAAGCCCTTAGCAAATGGGAAAGCAGGTTGCTGCAAAGCGCATCGCAGCAGGCAGAGTTTAAGGCCCAAAGGGAGGAGTAGATCACCCAGGCTGACGTCCTGTGGAGCCCAGGCCACGGAGCCCAGCCAGCGCAGGTAGCAGGTAGGAATGCAAGCTACGGAGAGTCAGGCAGATCACAGCCCTCACCCCACCGTTGGGACAGAGCTGGGTTGCGGGGAGCGAATTTCCACCCTATCACATAGACAGGACTCACTTGTTGGAGGCTGGGAATCTAACCCACCCCCATCAGTCTAAATCCTGCACACTCCAGCCCAGTGTACTCAGTCTGGGGGCTCCTTCGGGGGCCACAAGGAGGATTCAGGGGGTCCACGAAGCAGAGTGACTCGCTGGGCAGAAAGTCAAAGCCCTGTTGCATGGGGCTGAAGCCCGGACCCTGAGCCCCACCACTCAGGTGGGAAGTCGCAGCCTGAGCAATACGGCTGTGTAGGGACCCTCTAGCATGGAGCCAGAGGCTGCTGCCCTCTAATGCCAGCCCTGGCTTTACATGCAGAAAACCAACTGTTGTGGCACAGGTGGGCTGTGGAGTTTGTACGGCATATCAGAGTGGTCCTTAAAAAGACAGAGGATGGGCTATCCTACCCCATCAAAACATGGGGATGCACATCATGCCCTTTGATTTTAAGGGGTTTGTGTGGGTTTTGTAAGCTCTTTTGGGGGCAGAGACCAATGTTCCCTCTAAGCTTTTCTGTCTGTGTGTGGAATAAATTTTATGTGCACTGATGTATGTGCAAACGTGCACCAGCCGTACAAACAAGAAACCCAGCTGGGAGTGCACTGGAATCTCTCCTGAGCGGCCGCACAAGCAGGGACTATCCCTTTGTTCCGTTTGCACAGCGCTGAGCACGAGCACCGCCATTGACAGACAATAGTGAGCTTGGAGTGCTACCTAGTGGCGACTCCTTGGGCTGATCCCACTGCTGGCCAGTGGCCAACCCTGGCCAACCCATGGCCTTGTAGCCGTCCCTCATGTGGCTGAGCTAGCCCCATCAGTGCTGCCTGAGTTCACGGCCGGAGCCAGGCCTCCCAGAAGCCACTGCAAGCCTTGGCTCTGAGCTGGGCTTGGCATGGGACGGGAGACACTGTGTTCTGTCCCACCGAGGGGAGGGCAGAAGCGAGTGTAGAGACTAAAGGAAGACAGGGAACAAGTCAGCATGATTATGAGGGGGAAAGGCATCCCTCTCCCAACCAGTGCTCTATGGGCAGGTGATCAGCAGCGTTCCCTGTCAGCTGGGGGTGCCTGTACGCCTGCTCAGGAGAGATTCAAACGCCACCCAGCTAATGAGCAGAGCGCCCACATGTAGATTGGTTGTACCTGGTGGTGGTGCACATTCACACATGCTGTGGTGCACATAAAAAGTTTATGCCGCACATGGATGGAAAACATTAGCGGGAACATTGGCGGTGAGTATTTGGGGCAGGAAGAGGTCTAGTCCCAAGAGGAGCATGTGGTAGGAACCCCACTGCCCGAGTCTCCTCTGCCATCTCTGCCCCCTGTGTTCTGTAAGGAGAGGCAACCAGGGCCATTAGTGACTGCTGAGGCAGACACCGGGCATGCACAAACAGGACACAGGAACACTCTGTATCCTCCCACACACCTTGACAAATGAGCACAGCCCCCACCCAGCTGCTCCCAGCCAACACCTGCCCCCATGCACCATAGCAAGGGCATGGCACCCAGGGCTGCTGGGAAGAGGCTGCCGTGTGTGGCCTAGCCCCAGTCACATGACCAGGGGAAAGTTTTCCCAAAGTGTGTGCAGAGCCACTAACTGTTTCTGGGGCCGTGAAAGGCAGGGCCCTGCTTGCCAGCCACAGCCTGCAGCCAAGGGAGGCCCTAGGGCAGGAAGGGGAGGGCTGGTCGCAGCAGGAGATGTGCTGCCTGGGGTCATAGGTGCCCTTGAGTGGGAAATAACTTACAAGCACAAACTCACTGCAGATTGGTGCCACCTGCAAAGAGCCAACCCCCAGCCAAGCCCGGGGGGGGCAGGGAGCTCGGCTCTCCCCTTCCTTGGGCTGCCTGTTTGCAACCAGCCTGCTCAGTGGTTAAGAAGCACACAGGCCGGGTGGGCTCCTGACAACCGGGGGTCTCGGTGTCCTTGTGCAAGCCAGGCAAGAGCCGCCCACCACGGGCCAGGCCTGAAGTGACACAGCGTGACCTGTAGGTGTCAGCCACAGACCTAGTAGCTGGGGCGCTTTGCACAGTTCCAGGTGCACGTGGGACGGCTGCTCCGGGCTCCCTGCTGGGGCGAGTGCCAGGGCCTGGCTCCATCCTTCCACCCATCAGCCCCCAGCATGGCCCCTTTGCACAGCTGAGGTGCCCACCCCACGGCTGCGCTCCTCACTCGGGGGTCGCTTCCCGGCCCTCAGCCTGGCTGAACAAGGGGGCTCAGCAGCAGGCAGAGTCTGGCCTGGTGCATCAGTCCCGTGTGCAGAAGCCTGGTGCACAGATACAGGGCTCGTGCTGGGATGTGCAGGTGGGTTCCTGGGGGCAGGTAACACCCTGCTGCAGTCCCACTGGACAGCATCCGCAGACAGGTCCAGGAGCCAGTAGGATGCTGAGTGCACTGGGGGGCCCAGTGCATGCATACAGGATGTGGACCCCCGTCTCTGCCCTGGAATGTGACAGCCCCCCGCCCCCGTCTCTGTCCTGGAATGAGACAGGGCCTCCCTCTGCCGGCTGCCAGGCCAGCACATCTCACCCGCATGACATTCACCTTGGAGAAGGGCTGCTAGAAAACGAGAGGCGGGGCCAGCGTTGCACAAGGGCTCCGCCCCCAGCCGCTCCTGGCCCAGGGTTCACCCCGGCCCCCTCAGACTCTCATGAACTGGCTGGTCCCAGGCCAGCGCCTGGGGTGAGACAGGTTCAGTCTTTCCCATGCTGAGGCCAAGGCCTCAGAGGGACTTGGGAGGGAGGCGAGATTCCAGCATGGGGACATCACTGGGGCACAGCCCCGGTCCAGGTAGTTCCTCTGACACTAGGGACAGCGAGGTTCCCTACCCCAGCACGGGGAGCCCTTAACACCTGTGCAAAGCCAGGGGGACTCGAGCCCCCCAGGACTGGCCTCTCTCTCCACCAGCAGCCTAGTGCATGAAGCCAGAGGCGGGGAGCCCTGGGGTGCTCCCATCCTGGGGGTGGCTGGCCCTAGGCTTGCACGCTCAGCCCCTCCTGAAGCAATCCAGAGGCTGCCAAGGAGGCTGGTTCCCCCACCCCCCAGTGGCCTTCCCAAGCCGGAGCGGGTTGGGGTCTATGGCATCCCATGGACCAGCGGGGGGGGCAGGGGGGTTAATGATCTTCCCCTCCCCCATTGCACAGAGCAAGGGCCCACGAGGGAGGGGGCAGGATTTCCGAGCTGCCCTGGGGCAGCTGGGAGCCCCGCCCGCTGGGGCTGCCCCTTTCTCCCGGCTTCGCTGCAGGGAGCCCCGGGATTGCAGCGCCCCCCCCCCCCCCGCAGGAACCGGCCCCCGCCACGGGGCGCAGCGCAGCGGGCAGGCAGCAGGGAGCCCGGCGGGGGCTGCCCGCCCCGGGGGGGGGCCGTGGCGCTGCCAAGCCGCCCCGGCAGCCGCGTCTCCCCCACCCCGCTGGCCCGGTGCCCAGCAGGGCTGCGTGCTGCCGGCTGGAGGGGCCGAGCTCCCGGCCTGAACCCGCCCCCGCCAGCTCCCATTTCCCTAAAAAAAAGAGGGGGGGGGAGCCCTCCGGTCTCCTGCCACTGCTCCGCGGCCCCCGCCTGCCCGCGCCGCTTCGCCCTGCGCTCCCGGGCTCGCCCGCCAGCATGTCCGGCCTCCGGGCGGGCTGGCTGCTGCTCTCCTTCGCCGTGCTGGGGCCGGCCCTGGACTTCCCCGACTACCCCGAGGGGCTGGAGGAGGAGGAGGACCCGGAGCCCATCGACTACAAGGATCCGTGCAAAGCGGGTAGGGCCGCGGGGCGCCCCCGGCTACCCGGCGCAGCAAGGGGCGGGCAGCCGCCGGCCGGGAGCCGCGGGAGGGCAGGGGCCGGGTGAGCCCGGGTCAGGCTGCCTGGCCGGCGGGGCAGACAAAAGAAAGGCGCCGTGTGTGGCCGGGGTTGTGTGCCCCCCCCCTTTGTGTTGCAAGAAACTTTTTCAGCCCCCCCAGGAGGGTTGCCCCCCTCCGCCCGGAGTTGTGGGTTTCTCGGGGGGGGGGGTGTTGTCTACCTGGGTGTGTGTGTGGCTGGCCGTACCGCCTGCGAGGGAGACGGGGAAGGAAGTTGCCACGAGATTACGCTGGGGCGGGGGGGGGGGGTGCGATCCATCCCTCTGTTTAGGCTTCGGACGTGGAAGGGCGGACGGGGCTCGAACGGGCTCGCCTTGCCCCCAGCCGGAGCTGTCAAAGCAGCAGGCGAACTCTTCCCGCCCCGACCGAGCCCGGGTCACCCCCCCCACCCCGCGGCCCCGGCACAGCAGACCCCCTGGCTTTGTGGCCTGAGTCTCTCCTCTCGTTTACACCGCTTTCGCCCCGGTCTCACTCCGGGGTGAAGGGGAGGGCTTCTGCTCCAGAGCTCAGTGGGGCAGGATCGGGCCATAAGCGAGAGGAGGATCGGGGCCTAAAGAGTTTGCAAAACTTTTGTTGTCGTTCCTCTCTCCTCCCAGCTGTATACATCCCTGCAAACAACAGTGAGAATTTTTGGGGGGAGGGGGCGGGAGTAAGATTTATAAAGAGGGATTTGGGGTGCCCATTACAGTTAGTGATTATTGCATGTTAGGTGATCAGCGCCTTGGGGAGAGACTTGTGCTGGGAGAGGGGAGCTTGGGTTCCCGGCTCTGCCACTAGCCGGCTGCGTGTCCATGGGCAAGTCACATCACTGCTCTGTGCCTCAGTTTCCCCATATGTGAAATGGGGACACTTTTGCAAAGAGCTGCTGCTGAGAAAAGTGCTGTAAAACCTTTACAGTAAACTTATTAATCAGTCCAGCAGGATGCGTTGCTAATGGCCAGCGCGGGAGTTTAAAATCTAAAGCTGCAAGGGAATCCGCATGAGTGCTGGGGTCCCGCCGGGCCGATTAGATTGCAGGAGTGGGTCCTGGACTTGTGTTTGTGCCGCCAGGATGGTACAAAGCATCTTCTGATTGTATCCGAGTGATGCTTGTTATTCTCCGCGAGCAAGCCGGGCCAGGACTGGTATTAAAATTGTACTAGCATCTACCGCCTCCCCTCCCCCCAGAGATCAAGGCTCCGTTGTGCCAGGTGCTGTATTTCATGAGAGATGCTCTCTGCCCCTAAAGAGCCTGCAATCAAGACAAGAGTGCTGGGAGGGGAAACTGAGGCCCAGAGAGCGGCCGTGAGTTGCCCAAAGTGACACAGCAGATCAGGTCTTGGGAGAGCCTAATCTTGTGCTTTGGATCTTTGTGCATTGTCCATCTAAATCTGCTCTCTCCAGCCTCCACTTCTTCCCCTTGTGTTTGTGTGGGAGGGGGAGGGGACTTTAACTGTGGATTAATTTAGTGGAGGTCGGTATGGACAAATGGAGGTTCCCCGGGGAGTTCCCTGGGATTGTGCTTGCTGGTCCATTGTGTGTCTGAGACACGCGGAGTGGCACACTGGAGCCCTACCCCCCACCTTGATTGGATCCATATGTGGCTCATTCAAATGTATGGCGGCGGTGACGGGAGTCCCCAGTCTGGATCGGGGTCCGTTGGATAGGCACAAGCACCAGCCCCGTCTTGAAGATCCTTATTGCCCGATGAGCTTTGAGCGTAACTCAGGATCAGGGCAGGGCTGTCGCTTCTTACGGGATGGGGAAACAGTTCCTACGTGGAGTTGCTCTGCTAAGATTGGCCTGGCCAGCTACATCTCCCACAAAGCTCTGGGTGTGGGGGGGGGGAGAGAGAATGAGTGTGTGTGTGTGTATATGTGTGTGTTTTCAAGGCACCAGCTGCAATAAGTTTTCTAGGACTTTAAGAACAGCCGGAAACAGCTGACTCCTTGGCACGTGGAATTATTCCGTGGCTCCGTTAAGTTCCACATGGAGAAGGGGCGGAGGGAATAGCCAAGAACAGGGCTTGGGTTTCACTGCACAGCTCAATGCCCTGGGTATCCCGAGGCCGCCTGACCACCAGGGGTAACTCCCTGCTGCTCCCAGCCTCCATCACCTTCCCCCTTGCCGTCTCTCCCCCTCTGCCCCAACCCGGGGTGGTGCTTGCCCAGACCCGGCTGTCGTGCCAAGAGGCGTTTTCCTGAGCAACGCATCCAGGCTTGTGGTCCTGCCAGCGCTGGCATTCGAGTGCCCACATCACAGCGGTGCCCACTCCCTAGATGAAAGCAATGGGAGGTTCTCCCCGTCCTGCAGCCATCTCCTCCCCTCCTGTCAAAATAAACCTCCCCGGCTCTGATCCAAGGCTGCCGCGGTGGCTGCTGCTGTGACTACCGCCTTAGCAGTTCAGACTCCCCAGTGCTGAGGGGCCCCTGGGTAGATTGCCAGGGCTGCTGGCTGCCTCCGAGTCCGTGTGTGCTGTGAGTTCTGTCCACGGCGTTGGGATCCAGGCAAACACCCCCACGATTGCAACTCTGGGGGTGGCAGCTCCGAGAGGGGAGCCCTGTGCGGCTTTCACTCCCCTGATGGGGCCCAGAGGACAGCGTCCACCTATTCTGTGTTACTGAATCATAGAAGATTAGGCTGGGAAGAAACCCCAGGAGGTCACCTAGTTTTCCCTCCCTCCCCCGACCAACCCCAACTAAATGATTCCAACTAGGGAATTGCTATTTCCGTAGATCCAGATCTCTGACTACAGATTTTCCTGCTTCCCTCATCACCTGTATATCTGCAGCACCTTCCAGTTGCATTAAGTACTGCGGGGCAGTGTCTTGCTTGTGCAGTGGGGTGTCCAGGTTTTTATTTTTGTCTGTCTTGCACGTGCTGCTGTGGACAGTTGCTGTATTGAGCGGGTGGCTTGCCCAGGGAGTTGGCAAGTCTTTGGGTAGGCAGCTGGCTGAGCCGGTTTTCTGTCTCTGAGTCGATCTTTTGTGGCAGCTCGCGTTTATAAATCCGCTAATTAGCGCTTTGGTTCCTGTCGATCACGGTGGGCTAGAGGAATGGGCAGGAATGTGGCTAGCAGGCCTCCTGGGTTCACTTTCACAAGAAGTGTGATCTTATTGTAAGAGTGTTGAGGAGGGAGGGAGGGGCTAACCCCAGCTCTGGGAGGGAAGTGTGGTCTAATGGCCAGACTAGCTCATAGGGGAGCTGAATTCTGTTCAGTTCTGACACTGACTTGCTGTGCACTCTGGGGCCAACCCCTTCACCGCTCCGTGCCTCAGTTTCCCCCACTGTGAAATGGAGATGTGGATATGGACCCCCCTTCCTGGCTTGGGGTGAACATGGTGGAGTTAACATTTGCACTGAGCTTTGAGCAGGCAAAGGCCTCTTAAGGGCTAACCAAGCGCGCACAGCTTGTGTTTGTGCTTGCGTTGTCCTTGGGAGATTAAAATAAACTTGTTGAGCTCTTCAACAATGGAAACAAACTCCCAAGTGTCCCCCTGCCCCCAGCCATGAGAAAAGGACAGCAGCTATGGGCTTAGCCCTGTGTGAATTGCTGCTTCCTCTCAGCTTGGTGAGCTGCTGCAGTAATTCTGCCTCTGTCATGTGACATTTTGGAGGAGGAGGGAGCTGGAAAATGTGGATCCTGATTTTGGATCCCCCCCCCCCCCCCAGGAATGATTTGAACCTTCCCATTGTGAAGTGTAGGGTGTTCGGCTGTGGGAGGGTTGTCTGGACCCTTTGCTGGTCCAAACGTCCTTCCGGTGTGGCCTGATTTCTGGATATCCGCGCATCCAGGAGAGCGGTGTGTGGGATACAGGATCACCTGGAATAAGACTGGGGCTGTCCCTGAATAACTGGGCTAATTATTCAGCTTCACCATCCTCCTGTGTAAGAGCTCCCCAAATCATACCTGGGGTGTCTCTGCCATACACACCTAGTTGCAGGGACGCAAGCTTCAGCCTACTTGCCAGTTTCCACGGGGAGTCACTGAAGCCGATTGTCATGGTTGTATAGATGCGCCCTGTGAGCAGCTGCCAATATGCAGCTTTTGCCGGGAGACACAAAGCACAGACCTTTGTCACACCTTGACTTCTAGCTCTCCTCCGTCCGTGCATCGTGCGCAGATGTAAAGCTGCGACTAGATCTTGTGACTCTCACCCCCATGGCGTTGGATTTTGTGGGTCAGTGCGTGGGGCGGCTCATGCCCTGCTGCAGCTCACTGCAATGGGACACCTGTCCGGGAGAGGCTCTCTGGCCTCGGGGGGGAGGGGGGGGGCGGGATTGCAGGTAAGATCTCATGAGTTTCCTTCCAGCTCTATGTTGCTGCGATTCTATAATAAACCAGTCGGCGAGAGGTCGGCTCCCACCCTGCAGCTTTTGCAGGGCATGGGGACGGCTTATACCAGGCAAGCTTTGGTCGCATGCTGAATTGGGGTCCCAAGGGTTTTAATCCCAGGAGCGAGCTGGCAGGATTTCCCATGGCGAAGCACAGGGCTGCCTGCCTGGCTCGGTGGCACCTCCCATCTGCCCTTCTGTAGGTGCTGCCAGCAGCCTGGGCAATCCTTCTGCCATGGATTCATGCCAGCGGGGCGTGTCACGCAGGATGCAGGACTTCCCGAGGCTTATCAAGCCGCGCTGCCGCTGTGCGGAAACAGGGAGCAGAGGCAGGGCGCTCCGACGGGCAGGAGGCTGCTCGAGAGGACAGGGACCCAAACTCCCTGCGGATTCCTCTCTGGCAGAGGAGGGGAAGGAGAGAGCCAAGCATCCAGGAGGCAGCACAAGCAGGAGGGGAGAGATGAACAAGAGAAACTAGCCTGGGAAGAGTGGAAGGAGCTTTTGGCTCAAAGAGCTGTCTGAATGGAAGAGGAAAGGGCCAGTTATGTCAAGGGACTGGTCTGCCCGAGTACTGCATTTCTTACCCACTGTGATCTTTAAGGCAGCTAGAACAGGGGTGGGCCGGATCCGGCCCCCGGAGCCGTTTGATCTTGCCAAGCACCTTCCAGTTCAAAACGGCTGGTAGCTCCCCTCCGCCAGGGCGCCCGGCGCCTAGAGGGAGCTGCCAGCCATTTTAAACAGCAAGGTGCACCCCGGGCAGGGGGCGAGGGAGTTCGCGCGCTCCCCCGCCCCCACTCCCAGCTGCGCTGACTGGCCTGGGGGCAGGGGAGCGTGCAAAGTCTCTCACCCGCCCTGGGCACGTAGCCCTGTGCGGGACATGGAGGAAACCTCCTTGAGCTGCTGCAGGAGGGAGCCTGCATCTGGGTCCCTGTTGGGCTGCTGGCCGGGAGCCATCGAAGGGAAGTGACTCCCCGCCTGAGCCTGCTTCTTGACACCCCAGCCCCTCCCATTTCCCAGCTCCCTGCCTCAGGTCACCACCCCCTCCTGCCCTACGTCACCCCCAAATCCTCCACACACGCATGCCTCCCCAGGTCACAAACCCCTCCCAGACCCTGTACCCCTCCCCCTGCCCCTCGCCCAGGAAGAAATTCACTCCTGCAGCCCTGCTCCCTCCTGGACCCTGCACCCCCATCTCCTGCCCCAGGTCACAACCCCTTACATCACCCAGACTCCCACTCAGACCCCCCCCACCCTCTCCTGTGCCCCAATCCCCTACCCTGAACTCCCTTCTGCACCCAGCCTCCGTCCCAAAGCCCTCCATCGAAAAGTGCCGCCACCACTTTCCAGAATCTTGGAGGGGCCCCTCCCCCATCAAAAATTATTGCCCACTCTAGCCTAGTGTCATGGGGAAACGGGGGGCCTGGCTTTGCAGGAGGGAAGGCCCCCTCCCGGTCTTTCAGCTGCCGTGTGCGCTCTTGGCAGGCCTCCAGTCCAAGCAGTGACCCAGGCTGGCCGGTGGAAGATGTGATGCTATCCCAGCTGGAGGAGACGGGGGCCCCAGCGCTTCCCTGACTCGGGAGTGGCATGAGAGGCTGGGGAGGGCACTGACTCATGAGGAGGTCTCCTGGGGTCAGCCACACATGCGAACAGTCTCCGGCTGGGAGAGGAGGGCCCGGGAGCTAGCAGCATCATGGGCAGGAAGAAGGAAGCTCTTGGGGAAGACAAGCAGATGTCCTCTGTGCCCGGGAGCTAGCGAGCTAGACGGAAACTCCGGCCTGCGTCCTTCCCCTCCGAGAGGAAATCCCTGCGTGCTCGGATCGCATCGCTCCCTTTCCCAGTGGCTTCAGATTTCCGAGCCAGGGCTGGTTCCCGCGGAGCTGCGAGCGGATGCTGCTTGGCCCAGGGCCTCCCTGGCGGGGATCGAGTAGGTGCTAACGAGGAGAAGCATCTAGTATAGCTCTAGGACGACGTACATGACCTAGTCATTGAGCGAGATGTATGGCGGCTGTATTCGGAGAGCGGCGTGTTCGTGCCCGGGTTTGGTGTCAATTCCACGTGGGCTACAGCCGGAGAAGACACTTACTCCTGGAGAAGAACGTCCCAGCACATGCTTGAAAGGCAGTGGGGATGGCTGCTTGCTTGGCCGATCCCACAGCTTATCACCAAGGAGGTTTATTTTGCCCAGGCTAGGAGGTAACCCAGCAAAGGGCTGGACATGGTTAAAAAGGGACTCGATCCCGGGGGAGGCGAGGATCAAAAGAGAGCAGGATTTCAAGGTGCACTCTGTGATGCAGGCAGGGAACATCGCCTGGGACAGAGTCGTCTCCCCCCCCCCCCCCGAAACCCTTGAAATGTCTGTAGGGAGCTTAGATCTACCGAGTTCTTCCTGCGGAAGACGAAGAGACACCTGGGAAACTCAAGGTGGGTAAATAAACAGCATGTTGCTTGAAGGAGGCTATTTTGGCACTAGCTACCAGAGGGAGCAGAGCAGAAGCACTGAAGAAGAGCCAGCCTTCTGAGGTAATCCTGGTTAGCATCCGGGGATGCAGTCCAGGTGAGAGGATGGTGCGATTCCGCCCGGAGAGAGGAGACGGCCTGAGAGGTGATGCCCGTGGAGGGACCATACGAAGTCCAAGGTACCGCTAGCTTGGTGACTGACACAAGACCCCTGTGAGGCAGGCAGCTGCTCTTCTTCCCATTTCAGAGATGGGAAAACTGAGGCCTCAAGAGATTCAGGCCTGGTTGAATTTTGCTGGCAAAAGTTCTGTTGGTCGGGGGTGTGGTGCGGCGTGATCTGTGAGCAGCCAAGCAGTGATGTAGTGGTGCCCTAGTGGTTAGAGCAAAGGATTCTAGAGTCAGGACTCCTGGGTTGTTTTCCAGCATTTCAGTTAGAGGAGGCAGGCTCGGGAGACGTGACTGCAGGTTGTATCGTGGTCTCTGCCACTGACTGGCTGTGTGTGGTTAAACAGGCCACGCCTCCTCTCTGCCTCAGTTTCCCCATCTGCACAACAGGTCAGTGTTCTCAACCCCACACGCAGGCAGCAATCTGAGGGCCAATCCGGGAACAGCTCCCAGCAGCCCCTCTCCCCGTCCTGCCAATGAACCGCAAACACTCTTCCTCCTCCACGGCACTCTCCCCTCCGGAGAGCCCGTTTCCATGTGAATGACCTTGATCACGAAGAACCGGGGCAGGATTAAAAAAATAACCTGGTCCCCCTGCTGCACCATTTCCAAATATTTTTCTTTCCAGCAGCTCTTCTTTCAGTAAGTGACGGACTCCGCTGGCTCCAGCTCTGTTTTCATAGTTGACTTGCATTTGCAAATGGAATCCACACCCGGAGGAGGTGTGTGTGTGTGTCTGTGTCTGTGTGTGTTTTCCCCCACCAGCCCTGTGCAGCGTTCTCTGTTGAATAAATATCCCTTCTCTTCCGCTTGCTTCCAGAGAGGCCTTGGCAGGCGTTAGGTTTGATTCCTTGCCCTGCTTCCTCAGCTGGCCCTGGGGCCCTTGCAGAAGCATCTCTTCTGCAGGGAGTAATGGAGCAGGAGCAGTAGGAAGGCGAGTTCTGCCTCCTCCCTTTGGGGCGATCAGATCCTGCTTGGGACCCATTGCTGAGCATCAGGGGAGCTGACAGGATCGTCGGCCCCTGGGCAATGTGGAGGGGCTGCTCTGTGTTCATGGAAGGGATGGGGCTGGAACAGCCAGCCCTCCGCACTACCTGGACGGCCCTCCGCTGGCCCCAAGAGCCGGCCCAAGTGCACAGCGCAGGGCTCTGGAGCAGCGGGGTTCAAACTTTTTTTCTCATGACCCGGCTGAAGAAAGCTGTTACCCGCAGTGTGGGGTCCGGGGTGGGGCTGAGGGTGAGAGCTTTGGGGTGGAGAAGGGGGCTCCGGCTGGTGTCAAGGCTGGGGCGGGAGGGGCTGACCTCGAGCAGCTCCTGGGCAGCGAGGGGGCTAAGGCAGCTGCCTGAATCTCCTGGCATCGCAGACCCTGCTGTGCCCCAGAAGCAGCCGGCAGCAGGTTCCCGGCCAGTGGGAGTGCGGGGCTAGTGCTTGGGGCAGGGGCAGTGCCCCCCCCCCCCCCCACCTAGGAGCCGGGCCTGTTGTCGGCTGCTTCTGGGGCACAGCGCAGTCTGCGGTGCCAGGACAGGCTGGAAGCTGCCTCAGGCCCCCCACTGCTCACCTGATCCCCCTGCAGCCACGAGACTCAGCGCCCGGCATCCCAGCACTGGGCCGTGATTCTAATGGGGCCGGGGCTCTGGCTATGTCTCTGCTATGGCAGCAGCTCCCAGGAATCTCGAGCCCTTTAGAATCACCAGGCCCCTGGGACTGTTGCCCCCTTCTCTCCCCCCATTGGCAGGCCTGCTGAGTGTATCTCAGCTGGAAACCATCTGCTGCTATCTAGGGTGTCAGACGAGGTGACCACCAGGCTGGCAGCAGGCCTGGGAATGCAGGGAGCTCTGCTGAGCGCCCCTCGTTGCTGAGTGGGCTCTGGTCAAGCGGCGAGCGCTCACGTCAGAAGCATTTTTCCACCTGCCCTACCCCAGACGTTGTGGGCTCCAGATATATTGTGGGTCCCACCCTCGGAGATTTACAAAACAAGGCCCAAAGCCGCCCGGCCCCTGTCCCATCCCTGAGACGCTCCCTAACCGGCCTCCCCCTGGCATGGACGGACAGGGCTAATGTCTCCAGCCACCCTGCCATCCAGGACCCCAATTGCCCCAGTGCCTCCTGCGTGTGGGGAGTGTGCAACGGGTGCGGACTAGGGCTGTTGGAGAGCGTGTAATTGAATAATCGTGTAACCGCATCCAAATTTAGCCGTTACCCGACTATTCGATAATTCCCGGGCCGGGCTGGCAACTGGTGAGCTCCTGGCCCCACTCCCGGGGAGCCCCCTGCCATCCCGCACTGCTGCCTCTGGATCAGAGGCAGCAGCGTGGGGCGGCAGCAGCCTCTGTCCGCCGGGGACCTGAGCTCTCTGCAGACAAGAGGCTGTGCCAGCATCCTACTGAGCAGTCTCTCCTGGGCAACGGGAGAAATGAAGGCAGAGAACAGAGCTGGGCAAGACCTTGAGACCTGGACCGGAGAGGTTGTGGGGAGAAGGCAAAACTGCGGCGCTTGCTGCAGAAGGAGAGAGCAGGGCCAGGGGACAGTGCTAGGCTGGGAGGCAGGAGACTGGGTTCTGTTCCCAGCTCTGCACGCCACCGCCCTGCTCCGTGCCTCAGTTTCCCCATCTGTAAAAAGAGAAGAATAATACTGACCCTGGACCTACTAATTGTCTTGTCTGTTTAGCCTCTAGGCTCCTCAGCGCAGACAAAGGGCAGGAGGGGAAACTGAGGTCCACAGAGGGAGGAGCCCTTGTGAAGGTCACACGACAGGCCTGGCATGCCCTGTTTGCTTTCCCAATAATCCGTCCCTCTTGCCTAATGCCCAGATAGACAAAGGCCATTTCTTCTCTAGCCCCTTCCAGATTTCTCTGTTCCCCGTATCTAAACCACTAACCCAAAGACGTGTCTCTATTCCCAAAGATCGAGCGGCTCCCTCCCTTTTCTGATTGGCTCCAGCAACAGTGAAAGAAGACGAGGAGAGCCATGCTCGTCCGGCTAGCCAAGCATCCTGTCTCCCCACAATGGCCAGTGCCAGGTGCCCCAGAGGGGATTAAAAGAACGGGGCAATTACCAAGTGATTCACCCCCTATTCGCCTGGCAGTTAGACGCCTAGGGAGAGCCACAGCCTGGCGCGGCATTCCTGACTTCTCCTCCGTCACTGTATCGCATTCCTTCTCTAGCCCACTTACTGCGTTTTCTCTGCGTCTCACCCTCTCCGGTCCCCGCACTGGCTGCCGTCACCGTGCCTCGGTGCGGGGTGTTCTCCCCATGTGTCCCCTAGGCCAGCCCGCCCGCCCGCCTGGGACCGTTCGCACAGCCAGGAGGGACTAGATTGAGGTGGGGAGCAGCGGGGCTCCACTCAGAGGCAGGGGCCTCTCCACAGACCTTGACTGGAGCTTGAGGAATGCAGAGAGGGACGCGCTGCAGGACTAAAGCAGGTCCCCCAGGGGCAAGGTGGAGGGGTGCCGTGGTGCACTGAAGGGGGTGCATACCTGGGCAGTGGGTGAAGGTAGGACTGGGGGAGGCAAGCCTCCAGCCCCACCCCCAGCTCCGCCCCTTCTGCTGTGGCCCCGCCCCCCATAGGAGTCAAACCGCCTCCCTGCCCCGCCCCCCTCCACCACAGGGCAGGTAGGCCTCCCCTGAGCATGCTGAGGGCGGGCGGGGGTGGAGTGTGGGTGGGGCCAGGCTGCCGGTTTGGGACCTCCCCCCACCTGTTATACCAGACACCCCTGGGTGCATGCCCGAGAAAGAACCCTCAACTTCATGCAACTGCCTGGCTCCATATCTTGTTGCCCAGAATCCCCCAGGCCTTTGCCCGCCCCAATGCCATACCCCTGCTCCCCAGAATCCCCCAGGGCTCCAACCCTTCCCCAGCGGTGTACTGTTACCTCAGTTACTTCCCCCACCGGCTCTGCTGATGGCCCACTCCCTGGCCAGATGCTTCCTGGCCCAGTGCCTCCATTTCCCCCTCTGTTCAACAGGGTCAGCGAGACTGACCTGCCCCATAGCACAGGTCATGGAGCTGAATTTCTCCGTTGTGTGTGTGTGTGATGAATATAAGAGCGGCCACACTGGGTCAGACCAAAGGTCCGTCGAGCCCAGTGTCCTGTCTGCCAACAGTGGCCAATGCCAGGTGCCCCAGAGGGAATGAACAGAATAGGGAATCATCAAGTGATCCCTCCCCTGTCATCCATTTCTCCCCTCCTCCCCGACAAACAGAGGCTAGGGACACCATCCCTGCCCATCCTGGCTAATAAATATTGGTGGACCTGACTTCCAGGAATTATCTAGTTCTTTTTTGAACTCTGTTAAAATCCTGGTCTTCACGACATCCTCTGGCAAGGAGTTCCACCAGCTGACTGTGCACTGCGTGAAAAAAGCCTTCCTTTTGTTTGTTTTAAACCTGCTACCTATTAATTTCATTGAGTGACCCCTAGTTCTTATGCCATGGGAACAAGTAAATAACTTTTCCTTATTTACTTTCTCCACACCAGTCATGATTTTATAGACCTCTATCAGATCCTGCCTTCGTCTTCTCTTTCCTAAACTGAGAAGTCCCCATCTTTTTAATCTCTCACTGGGGAACGAGCGCCTGCCTCCGAGCGGAGCGATTGCCGCAGGCCAGATAAACACTCCTGCCCGGTGAGGTTAGACACAGGAAGGACTCTGGACTGGTCACATGGGGAACACGGGGGTCGGGCCTCATGCTCCACTCAACCCTTACTATTGCTCTTTATTTTGTATCTGGGGTGCTGGCCCTGTCCAGAGAGGGGCACGGTACTGCCCAGGCCTGCTAGCGTGGGCTCTGTGCACGCTCCTCCCCGCTGACAGAGTGCATAGCACTGTGGGGTCATGCTCTGCCGATTGGAGGAGCGGAACCTTTTCCCCCTGGTGCAATGGTGAGGTATCTGGGTGGGGGTTGTGTGGCCCCATGACCGCTCCATCTGCGGTGGCACAAGCAGGGTGCACTTGCTCAGTCGCACTGCGGGGGTGCTGTTTGCACGACTTCCGTCTCTTCTGGGATTCCCAGAGAAGAGTCAGTCTGGGGACTGGGTGGGCCCAGGGGGCTAGAAAGGGGATCACAGGTTCCTGCCCAGACCAGGAATGAAGGGAGGTGATGGGGGAGGGAGAGTGTGTGTGTGTGTGTGTGTGTGTGGAGAGAGAGAGAGAGAGAGAGAGAGAGAGAGAGAGAGAGAGACAGGAAGGATGGGCCAGGAGTTAAGATGCTAGCCTGGGACTTTGGGGTCCTCAATTCAATTCTCTGCCCTGTCCCAGACTTTTGGGTAAGCCCCTTTGTTTCCTACTTGTGATGTGGGGATAACAGCACTGCCCTACCTCACAACTGCTGAGGTGACGGGGGCCATACAAGTGCCTAAGAGCAACATTAAAGACTGAACGGAGAATGAGGCCTGCATGTGCACACACACACACACTCTCTCTCTCCCCTCCCTCCCCCCCCCTTGTTGGTTGTGCACATGTGCAGCCACTCAGGAGAGATTCAAATGCTGCCCAGCGGATTAGCAGAGCTTTTGTTGCTACGGGTGGTGCACACGTGCACTTGTCTCAGTGCACATTCAAAATTATTCCGCACATGGATGGAAAAAATCCCTACATGGATAGAAAAGAGTAGAGGGAACATTGCCTGACCCCCTGTGTTACATCCCGGTATCCACTGAACCAAACCTATACAGTAGCCTCAGAAGAAGCCAGGGGCTGGTCCACACCCAGTTGCTATTTACACTGGTGCAAAATCCTGCACCGGAGTAAAAAGGTGCCTTGGTTTCAAATCATTTTGGGTTCTGGTGGCGTCCATGTGCCTGCAGCGTCCATGTGCCTGCAGCTTACACCAGGGCTAAACTCCCTCCCCGAGAAGGAAGCCTGCAGATTTTTTGCTCGTACTGGAAAATGATCAAGCCTGGGGGTTTGGTTTGGTTTCATTGTTTTTACTTGGCCAGTGCTAGCTGTGCAGAATTGTGCTTCTCCCCCACCCCCGCCCACCCCGCTATGGTCCTGTTGGTGTGTCACCCGGCTCCAGTATTTCAGGGGGGAGAAGGGGGCGCGGGACTGGCTGAATTCTCTTTTCAGCTTGTTTTTGCTGTGAGCGTAGCGTGCTCTGTGCGCAGCGCCAGGCTGGCCTGAGCTAGCGAGGGGGAGGGGGGACATTCCTGGCATAGTTAACAACTTTGGGATGGAAGTAGGATGCTGAGCTGTTGAAGCTGAGGCTGTGTTATTTGCCAGATCAGCAGCTGTCCGGGATCTACGTCCCCTCCTTCCATGCCGCTGCCTTCCTGTTCTGAGTAAACCCACAATCCCTTCCGGTGGTCTGCACCTGGGGGGGCTGCCCATCAAATCCGTTCCAGGTAGGCGCAGGAATCCACGTCGATGTTTGGAAAAGATCGTTTTAGATCCCAGCTCCTCCCCCCCCCCCCACCCCCAGAGAGTTTGGAATACGAGACTTCTTCTCACGCTGGCTCAGGCCCGTCGTCCAGCCAGGCCCGTCTCCAGCAAGCGTCACCAAATCCAGATGCTTCCGAAGAAAGTGCAAGAAGCCCCGGAGTTGATCAGTGGTCGGGCAATCTGCCCCATGTCAGCTGAAGCTTTCTTGCAGGAGCCTTCCTTGCTCTCTGTTTCCTAGGATTGTTTCGAGTCTTGTTGGAAATCCCCCCATGTAGCTGTGTCTACAGGGGTGCCTCTTCACTAGCTACCTCGGGGCGGACAGCTCTTTAAGTCAGTGCCACTTACATTGCATAGGGTGTTTTCACATCTTTGGTGGACGTCGGTTCACTTACGCGGTAATGCAGGACAGCTCTCTCAGAGGGTGCTGCAGGGTTGTTTCTTTCATAGAATCCCAGGGATGGCAGAGACCTCAGGAGTCATCGAGTCCAGCCCCCTGCCCAAAGCAGGACCAGCCCCAACTAAATCATCCCAGCCAGGACTGTGTCAAGCCGGGACTTCAAAACCTCTGGCTACATCTACACTGCAGGGTTTTTGTGCAAGAAGTCTTTTGCGGAAGAGATCTTGCACAAAAACGTCTTGCGCAAAAGCACGTCCACACCTCAAAGCGCATCGCTTTTGCACAAGAGAGTGTCCACACTGCATGGACGCTCTTGCACAAGAAAGCGCTGATGGCCGTTCACAGAATGGCCACCAGAGCATCTGTGCTTTTTCAGATAGGCTCTATTTGCGCAAGAAACCCCTGCGGAACGTCCACACCAGCCTTTTTGTGCAACAGCTGTAGCGCAAAAAGGAGCGATGCCTCGTAGAAGGAGGCAAAAAGCCCTCTGTTCTGCCGTTTTACTGTCCATTTACTTGCACAAAAGCACGCTTGAGGTGTGGACGCACCGTGGGATTTTGCGCAAAAACCCTGCAGTAGCCCTAGAGATGCAGATTCCACCCCTCCCTAGGGAACCCATCCCAGTGCTTCACCGCTCTCCTAGGGAAAGAGTTTTTCCTAATATCCAAGCTAGACCTTCCCCTAAATGACAGGCCAGGCTCACACAAACCAACACAGTGTAGAAGTTCATCACACTTTCCGTTGTGCCACACAGCCGCACATTTAAGCTCAGAGGCACTTAGCCAGAGGTCCCGCGTTCAATCCCTGATACAGTTGGCTGTTCCTGGTCTGGCATCCTTGGGACCTGACTGGTCCTGAATGGGGCTTGCCAGACCAAGGGAGGTCAATGTTGTTCCCTCTGCAGCCGGCACGTTCTCCCAAAGGGCCTCCAGCCTCCCAGCTGGTCTCCCCTCCTAGCCGCCAGCCCTGGCCCCCAGGTTCCCATTGGTCTTGGCCACCAGACTCTGCTCCCGGCCCCGTTCAAGCTCCCTAGCTGCCAGCTCTCCTGCTGCCGGCCCGGCTCCCGCTCCCAGCCTAGCTGCATCCCTAATCCAGCTACCGTGCCAGCTGCTGGCGCGGCCTGCTCCCATCTGCCAGGCTCCCAACGATCAGTCTCTCTGCCACCGGACTCCCAGCCAGCCCCCGCTCCCAGCCGCTGGGGCTCTCTGGTCCAGCCACATCGATGGTCCTGCTGGACCAGCGAGTCCCGGACCAAAGAGATTCAACCTGACCAACAACCCACGTGGCAGCTTGGCGGTAGATCAAAGAAAGAGCTTTTCCTCTGGTCAAGATTTGCTAGAGCATAAAACTGCCTCCTCTCCATCCCATAGGAGTCTCTTTGGTCGTGTGTGCCCAGCTGTGTTTATTATCCGACAGACGTCTGGATAGTTAAGTCACTCTTGTGTGGCGTCCTGCAGCTTTAAGTATCTGGAGAGCTGGCCTGGGTGTGCTGTTTGCTCTCCCTGTCTCCCAGCTGGAGAAAATGCCCACTGTGGTTTCTCCTTTGTTTTTCTTCCCTTTTATCCTGATCTGAACTGTTTGAGGCCAGAACGGCCCACTGTGATTATCTAGTTTGACTCTCTGGCTAGCATGGACAAGAGGAAGGCTTCTTTCCCCCGGTTATTCTCTTATCTCCTGAGCCTATTTTGAGTCTGTCCTCTCCTTGAATTGCAATTTGCTGCTCTTGGAAATACATTTGGAATAGAGCTGGCAATTAATCACAGTTAGCTCGAGCAATGAACTCAAAACAAATTAACTCATGATTTAAAAAGTTAATCGTGATTAATCAGTTTGAATTGTTCTGTTAAGCTGTAACAGAATGCCAATTTAAATCTATTATAAACTAGTGGATTTACCCTGGGTTGCCTGGGTCCGTAATTCAGGAATCCCAAGAAGTGTGTTTTGTTTCTTCGTCCCTGTAAACTCTTATCGTTCACTATGTTGTAACAAAAAAGGCCTGTAATCAGTTTGGTTTCCAGTAACATTTTCTTCTCATTTTCAAACCTTAAGCATTGATTTAGCCGGGCTAAGCCAGAGCACTGCTCCAAATTTCTCCATTGTATCTTTTTTTCTGTAAGATTTACTGAGAAGCACTCCTCTTCCAGGGTCATCCTATTTTTCTGGCTCATCTCAGTTCAGTCTCTTTCAACATTCGCTCAGCTATGTCAATGACTTGGTTTGGTGATTGTCTCGTTTCTGTTTGATTTTATGAAGAGCCATCCCATTTCAGGCACATCCTGTTTTCCTGACATAACCAAACCCTTACGTGGCTTTAAGTTAAGAGGGCAGAGATAGGGTCCAGAGTGACTTAGACAAATTGGAGGATTGGGCCACAAGAAATCTGATGAGGTTCAACAAGGACAAGTGCAGAGTCCTGCATTTGGGACGGAAGAATCCCAAGCATTGTTATAGGCTGGGGACCGACTGGATAAGTAGTAGTTCTGCAGAAAAGGACCTGGGGATTACAGTGGATGAGAAGCTGCATATGAGTCAACAGTGTGCCCTTGTAGCCAAGAAGGCTAATGGTATATTAGGGTGCATTAAGAGGAGCATTGCCAGCAGATCCAGAGAAGTGATTATTCCCCTTTATTCGGCTCTGGTGAGGCCACATCTGGAGTATTGCGTCCAGTTCTGGGCCCCCCACTACAAAAAGGATGTGGCTGCATTGGAGAGGGTCCAGTGGAGGGCAACCAAAATGATTAGGGGGCTGGAGCATATGACCTACAAGGAGAGACTGAGGGAGTTGGGTCTGTTTAGTTTGCAGAAGAGAAGAGCGAGGGGGGATTTGATGGCAGCCTTCAACTTCCTGAAGGGAGGTTCCAAAGAGGATGGAGAAAGGCCGTTCTCAGTAGTGACGGATGGCAGAACAAGGAGCAATGGTCTCAAGTTGTGGTGGGAGAGGTCCAGGTTGGATATTAGGAAGAACTATTTCACTAGGAGGGTGGGGAAGCACTAGAATGGGTTCCCTAGGGAAGTAGTGGAGTCTCCACCCCTAGAGATTTTTAAGTCTCGGCTTTACAAAGCCCTGGCTGGGTTGATTTAGTTGGGATTGGTCCTGCTTAGGGCAGGGGGCTGGACTTGATGACCTTCTAAGATCTCTTCCAGCTCTATGGTTCTGATTCTAAGAGGAGGCGGTCTACTGAATTTGGTGGTCCTGGCTCTTACCATTTAGGAGGAGTTCTTCAACAAGACAGCCAGCCAGCTTCTCAAAAATATAATAGAGGTAGAAAAACAGCCTAACTGTTTATAACAAATGTAAGTTGATAGTCTATTGATTCACAGTGCGATTAAAATGGTGATTAATCCGATTAATTTTCTACATTGTTTGACAGCCCTATTTCAGAATAGGGGCGCTGTTCTCTTGGGGCATCTCCCCAGAGACTGTTGCAAAGGGATACTATTTTGAGAGCTTAAATGGGACTGATGTGGTGCAGAAGACTTAATTCGGCTTTGCATGGAGGGTCAGTTCCCCCAGGTTGAGCTGAGATAGGATCTACTTCTGTTTTATCTGCGTGACCCTCCTTTGCCACTGTCATTCCCCCTGTTTGCTCTTGCTTGCTCAGGAGAACATCACGTTCCCTTTTTGTGTGCAAGACCCCTCTCTCTCAGCCCCATGGCTCCCCGTTCGCCTGCTGCTCCACCTGCCTGGCCTGTTCCAGTGTGGCTGTGGGGTCTGTCTAACTCATCTAGGAGGGACTGGTGCAACTGATCGGGGAAATGATATTCTTTTAATAAGCCCTGCAGGATATTTCCAACTGCGAGGAGCTGCTGGAAGGCTACCCAGCTACCCAAGTCTTTGGTTTGCCAAAACAAGCCATCTGGCCTTCTGGAGATTTTTAGCGTAGTAGGGCGCTGGGGATTGGCGAGGGTGAAAGGGGAGCCAGGGAAGGAGTGTGCCTCTTGCAGCTCGGGGACTTGATGCTCCAGGGACTGGCATGTGTCATAATAAGAGCCTTGTTTGTACAAAGCTCAGCCCTGGGATTACATCAGCATTCCAAGAATCAAAAGCAAGAGAGTCAGCGTCAACCAGCTGAGTATCAAGTTATTGTCCAGCCGTTGGAAAAAGCCGGTTAACCCAGGGCTTTTGCCCCCGTGAGATTTCTGAGCTGCTGTGATGCAGCAACACCTCCGTGTGACCCAGTCAGAAGAACGCTGCTGATACTGAGCAGCTCTCTGGTACCTTCCCCTTCTCGCGAGAGTTTGAGCTCAAGCCCCACTTGCTTCAGCTTGAGTGGGGCTTCATGGGGCATAGACTCCGGGCTGGCCCGCTGCATAGAGGAGAATTGTATTCTAAGCCTTTCAGAAACAGGAACCGATTTGCTTCCTTTCGGGAGGGGTCAAGGGGGAGTCCATCAATATTGTCCCAGCATTACTGATGGGGAAACCGAGGCATTGGGGGTTGAAAGCCAAAATAGTCAAAAGAAACCACCACTTTGGGTGTATGGTGCAGGGAGATGTTGTTAGATGTTTGGCTGTGTGTGTGTGTGTTTTCCATCTGTATGCCGCCCCCGCCCTGCAGACAGCTGGCACGGCAGATCTTGAGCGAACCTCCCAATGACCACAAGATCCATTAAGGGACAAAGGCGCCCAGCCAGGTTTCTTGTAGACAACGTATGGCAGTAGCATCCCACACACTCCACCGGACCACTAATCCATGTGTGCCCGAAACAATGGACCAGCTCAGAGAATGGCAGGACTGTCCATTCCTCCCTCGGCCGCACACTGATACTTCCTCTGAGATGCATCTTTATACCCCCATAAAAATAAATCAGTACAGTTCTCTGACATAGTTAGTTACCACCCTCTCATCTTGCACATGCTAGTTCTATCAAAACAACCCTATTACATGCTGTCATCCTGACCTCATCTGTAAGGAGAGGTCACTGTGATCCATTTATCCTCGGGGAATGGTTTGTACCATCCTTCACACAGGGTTGTGCTGGTACCACTCGCTCTCGGGATGGGTTTGCGTCAATGCTCTGTGACTAACGCTTCTTAGGAACGGGCATTTCTGCAATGTCTGCCCTGCTCTTGCCAGTTTCTGTGTGCAGCTGCTGCCTCAGACCAGGCCTCTGATACGAGGGCTGGTGTCTCAGGTTCTCTTCCTACGTGGTAGGTGCGTGAGACGGGAGCCTGATTTTTAGCGTTGAATGAACAAAAGGAGAGCAACTCCCCGGATTCTTCCTGGCCACGCCCAGTTGTTTGTCGGGTTTTTGTTTACCATTTGTGAGAAATGAGCCCATCCGATCCACTGTGCCCCTTTACAACTGTTCTAACAAACCCGAACTGATCTGTCACTTATGGTAGAACCTCCAAGTCACAACCACCTCGGGAGCATTGGTAACTCTCAGCAAACCATTACAGTGATGCTTCCTAGCGTTTACACCTGAACATTGACTTCCTACAGCTTTGGAACTTGGTTGAAAAAAAGTGCTGCTTTCCCCATATATTTTAGTAGTAGTAGTATTAATAGGCAGTAGGTTTAAAACAAACAAAAGGAAGTTTTTCTTGACTGTGCGCTGAGTGAACCTGTGGAACTCCTTGCCAGAGGATGTTGTGAAAACTAGGACTTTAACAGCGTTCAAAAAAAGAGCTGGGTAGGTTCATGGAGATTAGGTCCATCAATGGCTATTAGCCAGGATGGGTAGGAATGGTGTCCCTAGCCTCTGTGTGTCTGGGAATGGGTGACAGGAGAGGGATCACATGATGATTATCTGTTGTGTTGCCTCCCTCTGGGGCATCTGGCATTGGCCACTGTCGGCAGACAGGACACTGGGTTAGATGGACCTTTGATCTGATCCAGTCTGGCCGTTCTTATGTTCTAGTTTAACAAAGCACTGTATGTTTTTTTGTTGTTTTTTTTAATTTTGTCTCTGCTGCTGCCTGATGGGATACTACTGGTTCCAAATGAAGCGAGGGACTCACCCGTTGGTTCGTAACTCTTGTGTTCCTATTTGTATGAGGGTCGTGCCTACGGGCCCCAGTCAGGGAGCAGGGCTTTATTGTGCGTGGGTCTGTACAGGTGAGCAATAAAAGATCCTGCCGCAAAGAGCTCTCACTCAAGAGTTATCTGTCCATTGGGTTTCCATCATGCTCTGTCTACCCCAGGCTTGATTGTCAAGGGTACTGAGCAGGGCACCCGCAATTAAGCCAGTGGGAGCTCTGGGGCTCTGACCAACAAGATCAAACTCGATCATCACTAGGTGATTGTGTTACTGTCGGCACTAATTAGCCCAACCCCTACATTCCCGCACCCGCATCCCCTCCCACTCTACCAATAGCCTGGGAAAGTAAGCACAGAAGCTGATGCGCAGTCTTGGCTTGGACAAGCCAGTAGAGGAAGCAAATGGCAGTCCCTTCACCAGGGCAGCCCTGCATGCTGGCCCTTGGATGATCCGACCATGAGCTCCAGCTGCCGTGGTACAGCACAGAGAGAGAGGGGCTCTGCATTGATCAAGGTGAAAGCTCCTAGTGCCCATCACTGTCACCAAGCCCTCAGTGGTTTCCACTACACTGGAGACAGAAGCAGCTGGAGAGCTCATGGCTATGCTGTTAAGAGGCATATTTGCAGGCCGTTATCCTGAGAGCAAGTCCTAATGACCATCTTGATAGGAGTCTCTTTCTTTCTTTCTTTCTTTCTTTCCAGTTCATTTTCACAATGTCTTTCCTTTCCCTGCCCTTCCTCTGCCCAGCGACTGCAAATGGGAACTAGGTCAAAGTTACAGTACAGGGAAACACGCAGCCGCCCCAAGCCGCTGCCCTTCAACCTGCCCCTGCTGGAGATTGCTGTGTCCTCTCCCTCCTCTGGCTGCAGCCCAGGCCTGAGCTGCTGAGCTGTTGTTGTGTCTCCCTGCTGCCTGCCCTGCGCTCAGGTCGATCCCGGGCTCACCCAGATAAGGCCCCGTTTCTGAAATAGACAAAACAGGCCCCGGCAGAGCCAAGCGGAGATAAACCTGGCCGGGAGCACCCGGCGTCCATGTACGAAATGGAGCCTGCGGAGGGAAGTGGCGTTAAAGGGCAAAGATCTGGCGGAAGCCCTAAGGGACTCGTCTTTTTCCAGTGAGGAAAACGGGCAGGTTTTGGGGCAGGCTGGCAGGGTTGCCGGACACTTGCAGCCCGTCTGCATTATGCGTCAGCTCACTGGGAATGCTGATGAAATCGACGCAGTCCGCTGCTCTCAGTCCTACTGAGAGAGCTCAGGACTCCGACTCTCTCTCCAGGGCAGAGGCCTCCCCAGTGTGACCCTGCCTCTCCACGCCCACCACAAGGGCCCCGTTGTTGTGGCTGAAATCTCTGTGAACTCACTTCCAGTCTGTCCTCTGGGGATGTTTTAATAAGGACATATGCAAAGTGCTCCACTTAGGGAGGAATAATCCGTTTTAGAATGGGAAGCGACTGTCTAGGAAGGAGCCCTGCAGAAAGGGATCTAGGGGTCAGAATGGACCTCAAGCTAAATATGAGCCAACAGTGTGACACGGCCGCAAAAAAAGCAAACATCCTTCTGGGAGGCATTAACAGGGGTGTTGTGAGCAAGACACGAGAAGTCAGTCTTCCGCTCTACTCTGCGCTGGTTAGGCCTCAGCAGGAGTATTGTGTCCTGTTCCGGGAGCCATGTTGCGGGAAAGAGGTGGGAAAATTGAAGAGGGTCCAGAGAAGAGCAACAAAAATGATTAAAGGTCTAGATATGACCTAGGAGGGAAGACTGAAAGAACTGGGCTTGTTTAGTTTGCAAAAGGGAAGACTGAGAGGGGATGTGATAGCCGTTTTCAAGTATCTAAAAGGGTGTTATAAGGAGGAGAGAGACAAATTGTTCTCCTTGGCCTCTGAGGATAGGGCAAGAAGCAATGGGCTTAAATTGCAGCAAAGGAGGTTTAGGTTGGATATTAGGAAAAACTTCCTATCAGGATGGTGAACACTGGAATAAATTGCTTAGGGGGGTTGTGGAATCTCCAACATTGGTGATATTTAAGAGCAGGTTGGATAGACATCTATCAGGGATGGTCTGTATGGTGCTTGGCTCTGCTGTGAGGGCAGGGGACTGGACTTGATGGCCGCCTGAGGTCCCTTCCAGTTCTAGTGTTCTATGATTCATTCGGTGATGTTACATATCCCACAGCACGGACATTAGATCTGGACTCTTGACCACAGTTTCCCCCTTCTGGTTTGTTAGCGTGGTGCTGTGTGTGTATGTCCATCTGCGGCTCCCCTCCCCAGAGGTGGCTGCACTGCCGGGGGGGTTGCATATACAGAGCTTGTGGGAACCAAACTGAGCCCTGTGGCACCAAAGATAACCCCGCCCCCGGTGCTCCCGATGCAGATGACACCCTGGTGTGGACAGGGAGCCTGTTAATAATGGGTGCCCCAGACACGTCATTGGGTCAAGATTGCCTGCCCTTCAGCTCCTAGCGTTCCTCGTGCACTTGCGGCTGTGGCTGAGCGATTTGGTGTCTGCGCCTCTCCCGGGCCTTCCCCGTGGGGGCTTCCACAGCAAGCCGGGCCCCAGCCCCTGCTCCCCAAGTGCCAACAGGCCACTGCACAGCTCTGGGATAGAACCCAGCAAGTCTGAGCAGCCTGCCCCTGGCCTGGGGTCCCTCCCCCTCCTCCCCTTCCCGGAGTCTCTCCCCTTTGCAGTGGAGTTCCCAGCGGGGAGGTGGATGGGCAGCCCTGAGGGAGGCAGCACTGATAGACGCCCTCCCCTTACAGGAAAGCATGGGCAGGGTCGCTGGACCGCCCTGTGGAATCAGAGAAATGCCCCTCTGTCCCCCCCGGGCCGGGTCAACCCTCGCCCCTTGTTACATTCCACGGGTGGGATCCTTAGCTCACCGTCTCATTGACTTTTAACATCAGTTGAAGGTCTGGCCCCATGCGGCCTTGCGGTAGACCCCTTTGCTGTGGCTTCTGTTCAGTTCTGCGGGACTTTTCCCTGAGCACAAGGTCCCAATGCACAGAGCCGGTTACGCCAAGCCTCAGCTAAGGATGTAATAGTGGAGTCCATTACGCATTTCCTCTTGTCCTTGCCAGGAAATTGTTTAGCAGGCTGGCCAGCAGCCTGGCTCAGTCCTGGCTTGCAATGGGGCCGGGACCTACCCCCTCCACAGTTCTGCATTTAAAGCGTATTAGGAGCCAGGCAGGCAGCCCAGTTCAGTTCTGGCTTGTGCCGGGTCCGGGAGCTCACAACCCCCCTCAACAGGGGCTGCTGCCACCCCGTGCTGCTGCCTCTTTATCAGAGGTAGCAGCACAGGGCACCAGGCGGACCAGCACCCGCCTGGCACCCTGTATCAGAGGCAGCAGCGTGGAGTGGCCGGGGGCTCCTCAGGAGTGAGGCCAGGGCGCACGGGCTGCCAGCCCCGCCCCCGAGAACTACAGAATAATCGAGTAACCGATAAGAATTCTTGAGGTTGCTCGACTATTCCATTAACCGATATTTAACATCCCGAGCCCTGGCCTTTTGGCTCGTTGCTCCAGGACCTTTGGTGTGTGGCCAGAGTTCACCTTTCAGTCCACGGGCCATTGCTTTGGGAGAATGGGCGAGCACAGGCAGTCGGGGGGAGAACGGTTTGGTAGCTAGCGAGCTCTCCTCTCTGCTCACTCGATCCAGGGCTTCCTGGCCGTAGGGACAGTGAGCGGGTGGTAACATTGGCTGCGGTGTTCAGCAGGTTGCTAAGGCCATGTCTACACTAGGAAACTCTTTCAAAGTTAGTAAATTGGACTTAGTAACTCTGGATTTAACAAATTTGAACTAGCGTGTCCACACTACAGTAGGGTTACCAGGTAGTCATAAAAAAAATACCAGAAACGCTTCATGCGGAGAGAGGGACCGGCCGGGAAGGGAGCAGTGGAGGCCAGGAGGGGGGTGTGGGAAACAGAGCTAACAGGGAGGGCAGCGGGACTGGCCGGGGGAGATGGAGGGGGCCGACGGGAAGCAGGGCTAGTCAATGGGAGGAAGGGTCGGATGGAACGGGGCTGGCTGCGGGATATCAGGGGAGGGGGGCGGCTGGCAGGGACGGAGCTGGTGGGAGGAGGAGGAGGGGAGAACTGGACGCTGGACGCAGGGCTGGCGGCGGGTGCAGCGGGGCTGGCCGGGGAAGATCCGGAGCAGGAACCGGCCAGCGGGAGGCAGAGCTGGCGGCGGGGGGGACTGGCCGGGGAAGACCAGGAAGAGAAGTCGGGGAGAATCAACCTTGGCCGGCTAGGAGGGGGCGGGGGAGCGAATCAGCTGGTGGGGAGCAGGACTGACCCAGGCTGTGCAGATCTCAGGGTGCTCCCGTCCCGCGTGAGTCAGTCTGGCTGCGGCTCCACCACACGCTTGACCAGCGCGCAGGAGCATGGACCGGGCTGCCCCTCCTCCTCCTCACACGCAACCAGGGCTCCCAGCGCCGATCGCGCCCTGCCTCCCAGTCACTCCCCCGCCCCCGCCAGGCTTCCGTCAGGCGCCCAGCCAGAAAACCAGGAAATACCGGACATTGCACGTGTCTGGATTTTTTTTTTCTTCTGGATTTTTTTTCTTCTGGATTTTTTTTACCGGGCAGAGGACCCCAAAACCAGACTGTCCAGTAGAAAACCAGACACCTGGCAACCCTACACTACGGGGGAGCCTCAAAATGAGTCGGAGGCAGGCTCCGTGAATGTGGACGCGCCACCTCGGAGTTAGCGCTCCAGGAAGCCCTGGGGAGTACTGAGTTCTAACGACTCTGGGGAGCAGTTATTTCGAAATAGCGGCACCGGCGGGTCCACACGACCGCTATTTCGAAAGGAGTAACGCTAATTCTGAAATAGTTATTTCGAAATAGCGGTCGTGTGGACCTGCCGGTGCCGCTATTTCGAAATAGCGCAGCCGTGTGGACGCGCCGCTTATTAATTCAACCCTGGGGGTGTTATTTCGCAATAAAGTCCTGGCGTAGCCCCGGGCTGAAAGGCCAAGAGAGAACGCGGTGTGGGACGGAGTCGTCAACCCTGGGATTTCTGGGTAATCCGATGCATGTTGGGCTGGGCAGGAGCCCCTGGAGTCTTGGGGTGACTCACTGTGACGCTGGGCTTGGCAGGAGCCCTGTAGGATTCTGGGTAGCAGCGGCTGTACCCCCAGGCTTGAGAGGAGCCCCAGGGGATTCTGAATAACAGGGAATGTGGGGCTGGGTAGGGATCCCTGGACTTTCTGACCCCGGTATGGAGGAACAGGGTTCGTTTCCTATTGCACCGTGCTGGCCTGCCGAGGCGCATTGCTGAGATGGGATCTCAGTCCGGGGCCTCTTGCTGGTCCTTTGCCTGCGAGCTGGGCCGTGTTGCTCATGGCTGCCTGCAGGGGTGGCTTTTGATGATGTTGGCCATTGTTTGGGGGACTGGATTAAGGCCTCTGCCCAGCACCTTTCATGCAGGAATTGCTGCACTTTGCGCTACTGCACAGGTAGCACTTTCCGGCCAAGGGGCTCGAACGCGCCGGATGACTTGGAGGCACTCAGCTGGTGGCTGCCTGGCTTCCGGCCCCTTGAAAAGGCCTGATTTCTGGACAGTGCTGGGCACCCACCAGTTGAAAACCAGGCCCCATTTCGGTGCCTTCAAGCTGGAGATGCAAAATCTCACCTCCCTGGCCCTTTTCAAAGGAGGGCAAGTCTCAGAGGATGGGGGTAACTCAGTGATCTGAAGCTTCAGAGGGGTAGCCAAATTAGTCTGTACAGGATAAACTTAAAAAAACAACAGATAGACTGGTAGCACTTTAAAGATTAACAAAACACGTAGATGGTATCATGAGCTTTGAGAGCCTCCCCGCCCCCATGCGATTACCCCCTGAGACATCCACCCCGCCTCCTGGCCAGACTAATCTAGGCATCTGAGCGCCTACAGTGAAAAAGCTGCATCTTCCAAGGCTGCCATTCCCATACCCCTCTGCCTGCCGCTGCCTTCCGGCAAAAATGTGAGCCGCCTTTTCAGTTCACAGCCAGGCACCGCCTGTGCCCCTGACTTTTATTAGCACCCTCGGAGGTTGCCAGCCAGTTAGGCTGCTTGTTCCCAGGGAGATCATTGAGACATATAAGGCAGCCCAGCGGTTGTGGTTTATGGTGTGTGCTCAGCATATCGAGGAACTTTGTCACCAGGCAAAAACCAGCAAATTGACACGTCCAGGTAAAATCAGTTTGGAGAAATATGCAGGTCAGCCCCAAATCTGTCCAGGAACTGTTAAACCCAGGCCGGTCTCAACTTGTCGATCTTGAAAGAGCTCCGCTGGTTCACACAGGGTCACGTCAGGTGTAAAAAACAACGCTGTGCAGAGGGCTGTAGCTTATGAGTTGTATTGTGAGCTTTTCTGGGCAGGGGCCATGAGCCTAACCCACCCCTGCCTTGCGTCTTGGGAGGTCGTGTACACCAGTGTCAAGCGAGCGCAAGGTGCTGCATTAATCTTGCTTGTGCTCAGATACCATGGTGATGGGTGGCTATATGAAGCCCTGAAATAGATTACGTATGTGGCAGTTGTGTCTAGAGCAGAGTTAGTCAATAGACTGTGGACCACATCCAAACCCTAGATGCTTTGGAATGGACCCCAAATCTTTTTGTTTACGTCTTCTTTTTCCTTTTTCTTTTCTTTTATCGTTTCTTGTATGTTTTTATTGTTTTCTCTGGAATCTGGACCTTGACCTGTGTTCCCTGTAAGCTGTGCTCTTATCCGGCCACTCAGGAGAGATCCCAATGCTGCCCAGCTGATCTGCAGAGCGCCCACAGCTCGGTTTGTTTCTACTGGTGGTGCACATTCTCACATGCCTCGGTGCACACACATAAAATGCATTCCATGCATAGATGGGAAAAATCCACACATGCATGGAAAAGATTAGAGGGAACATTGATCATTGACCAAGAAATTTGGACCTAGACAAAAACGGACGACCAAGATCAGGGCACCTTTGTGCTAGGTGCTGCACAAACATCTGGTGAGAGACAGCCCCGCCCAGAAGGGTTTTTACAGTCTACGTACACAAGACAGACAAAGGGAGGAAGGTGAGAGGACTTGCTCAAGATCACGCAGCAAGTCAGAAGCAAAACCAAGGATAGACCTCAGATCTCCTGAGTCACCAGCTATGCTCTACCCGCTAGACCACACTCTCTTTCCTTTCTGCAGTGTGCAGCAATGCACATGTTAGCGTCATTCATACGCCACCTCCAAATGGCACAGGGCAGGGATGGGTCTGGACCTTTGTTTTCCTCTGTGTCTGTACTAGGGATGTATGTGTTTAGCCGGTTAACCAATTAAATGGAATTTTACTGCCCTGGTCTGTACAGAGCTGAGCTTTGTGCAAACCCCTCTCTGGAGCAAGGCCTCTGAGGGATGCCGACGTTCTATTGCCAACCCTCCATGCTCAAAACTCAGGACTTGGCGACCCCTCGCCAGTCAGGAGATCAGCTTTAAACATGAGATTTTTTCCAAATGGCGGGGTTCTTTTTTTTTATTTGCCTTCTGGCTTTTGAGCCTTTTTCAGGGGAGCAGGTCCCCATTTTCAAGCTCATTTCTGCACGCATGATGGCCAGAAACTTAAAAAAAAAACCACAAGGGGAGCTGCCATTCTCTGGTATTCACATGACTCCAGGAGCTGAGGCTAGAAGAAAAGCACCAGATGTCACCAGGCGCATGACAAAATCGGGAACTTGGCCCCATCAGCAGCAGCCTGGGACACTGGATAACTGGCGGAAGCCCCTTCCCGGTTTGTTCAGACACAAGTCGCCACTTGAACCCTGCAGAGATTTGCAGCCTGTGTACTAAGCCACCTGACAGCAGGATCGGAAGAGGAGCTGTCCCAGAGACCAGTTTTCCCTTCCATCTGGCAGCTCTGTATGGCTGCGTCCCACCATCTGCCGGAGCTTTGGGGGCTAGTGCAGGCGGAAACTCACAGCGACATAGAATCAATTCAAGCCAATGCACTGAGAGAAATTAAAAGTGGCTTGGGAATCGCTGGGAATGGGTCGACTTATTTGTCGGCAGGGGGTGACTCAGGAAACTCCAGGCGATCGTTTTATGGCATTCGTGGAAATATTTTGCTTGGAAAAATATTTGGACTAGCTTGTTTACCCGGCGTCGCGCGGGGCCTTAATTCATTTAATTTATTTTAAATACAGTAAAAGGAAAGTTTGTACCAAGACTTTTTGCTCCACCCCTTCCTGTCAGGGCACGAGAGCAAAGTGCACAGCTCGTCGGCCCCCTGCGCTCCCCAGCCAGAGTGAGGAATGCAGCAAACTGGGCACTTTACTCCGCTCCCTGACAGTGATCAAGAGGAACAGCCAGCAATGTCCCTGTACGAATCTGGGGGCGGGGGCAGCTTCACCGCTTCCTGCCCTCCCTAAAGGGAGTGGGGGTAGGAGGCTCGGGGTTGGGGCAGTTTCAGATGGGGTGGGCACCCCCAGCCAGCCCTTTTCACCTGTCTGATGATTCTCTTTTTGGTTTGGTTTGATGAGGAGCAATCCCATTCCAGGCACGTCCCATTGTCCTGGCACAACCAACCCCTGACCTTGTGATGATTAGAGGAAGGTGTATACTAAATGTGATGGTTCTTGCTCGTACCATTTGGGAGGAGTTCTTGAACAGACAGACAGACAGACAGACAAACTCTCTTAGATATACAGTCGGAAAAAAAGTGGTTGTTTCTTGTGACATTATCTGTTTGGGGGGGGGTTCAGTGCAAAAAGGATGTATGTGTATAAATATAACATTGAAAATGATGAAACACTGAAAAACGTTCATGTTTTTTTTCCCAAAACATTTTTGTTTTACGAAATTTTTCCTGGAAAATTGTTACCATTGTCTGACCAGCTCTGTTCATTTCTAATCCCCCGGTGTCTCCTGTGGGAGAGGATCCCTCCACCCTTCTCAAAGCACTGTGCAAATAGCAATTAATTCAGTCCCACAACCCCCTGTAAGATAGACACGTCTCATCACCTACTTGGTGGCAGGCGATGGCGTAAGGACGCTATGTGAGGAGCACCCATTGCAGCCACATTCCAGCTGTCAGCAAGCTTTGGCCCTACCCGAAGGAAATATGGCAAGTCAATGGCAACCTGGGAATAAACCCCACAAGTACTGACACCCAGTCGCATCCTGTGCTCAGTAAAGAGCACTTGCTCTCCGCAAGGAACCCAGCTGTCCTCATTCCCACTAGGTACAGGACCACAAGCCCGCGCAGAGTCAGGCTAGAACCCAGAGTCCTGGTTCTTAGTCCTGTGATCTAAATACTTCTGCCTCTTTGGGACCATACACCCGCTGGGCATGTCTACAGTAGCCTTTCAGCTCTGCCAGTGGTACCAAAGAGGGGACAATGCAAAGAGATTCTAATGCCACCCAGCTGATTTGGCAGAGCACCCCCAATCAGCGCCAGTGTTTGTACAGTGGTGCACATCTGTACATGCCTTGGTGCGCAAAACAAAATTTATTCTGCAACGGATGAACAAAATTAGAGGGAACGTCGGGGCCAATGACTACTGACTTTTTAACCACCACATCACTTAGGCTTGTGCTAGACAGGTTCAGTAAAAAACAGCTGGAGGTGAAATGGTGATAACGGAGGGAAAAAAGATTAGCTTTGGTAGAGACATAACTTGAGAACGGCCACACTGGGTCAGACCAAAGGTCCATCTAGCCCAGTATCTTGTCTTCTGACAGTGGCCAATGCCAGGTGCCCTAGAGGGAGTGAACAGAACAGGGAATCACCAAGTGATCCTTCCCCTGTCACCCATTTCCAGCCTCTGACAAACAGAGGCCAGGGACACCATCCCTGCCCATCCTGGCTAATAAGCATTGATGGACCAATTCTCCATGAATTTATCTAGTTATTTTTTGAACCCTGATAAAGTTCTGGTCTTCATAACTTCCTCTGGCAAGGAGTTCCACAGGTTGACTGTGCGCTGCATGAAGAAATATTTCCTTTTCTTTGTTTTAAACCTGCTACCTATTCATTTCATTTGGCGACCCCTAGTTCTTATGTGATGGGAACAAGTAAATAACTTTTCCTTATTCACTTTCTCCTCACCAGCCATGATTTTATAGAGAAAACTGCTCTCCCCAGCGTTCCCTGACCTGCAGAGATCCTCCCACACAAATCACCCATGACGCATTGCAGTCGTGTCCATACATGTGTAGCTAAGGTCTCTGAAAGTGCTGATGGCAGGCACTCACCAGGGATACTTTGCTGCCTTGGTTTTGTGGAATGTTTAAAGACACAGTCGTAGTGCTTGGTGTCCCGTTTCCAGCTGGAGCCTTAAGGAGCGTGGCGAAGAGGGCAGATTTTAGACGGTGCCTCTCCCTCGGCTGGGCATTGTCGCCACCTTGTTGCAGTGGCCGATTTGTTCTGTTTTGTTCCTGCTGCAGGAAGGGGGGGAAAAAATGAGGAACTTTTCCAGATCCGAAGCATGCAGTTGGTCTGCATTGATTCCCTTTGCCAACCAGCCCTTTAAAGGGCTGCAGAGAATGGCCTCCCGCTGTCGTGTTTTCCACCCAAGTGGCTATTTGAGTCCATTGCCTCTTCAAAACACACAAAGCCACCTTCATTTAGGGTGACGCCCAGCTCCAATGAGCCAGACCCATCGTGGCGCTAAATCAGCGTGGCAGGGCTGAACGCCTGTGTCCCTTTTCAGAGGAGATGCCTTTATTGGTCCGTCACTGAAGACAATGGAATGAGGCTGAGAATCTGGTGCTAAAATAGTTGCAGTGTCGTTGCCCGGGTCTTTCACACACCATAAGTCTCCCCATGTGGCTTCTCTGGCTTCTCTTGACGTACGGCTCCTGGCTGCATTCCTAGCCTGGCTCCTCCTCCAGTGATTTTACTTGCCCTGTGCAGTTCTTGGCACTGCCTGAGCAGGGCTAGTATCAGAGCCCCTGCTGCCCCGGCAGATGTTGCGGGTTCTGACGTGTTCCCTAAAAGCTGTGCTCTTCGTGACGTTGTAAATATTACCGTTATGTATCTTACATTCTGTCGCCTCCTTGCCCACACAGTCGGATAGTTATTCCAAGTGTTACGCTCTTCATAGCCGCATTCCTTTCTCTAGCTGCACGAGGCAGTAGATCTCCGTGGCGGACGGCCTGTGGCCCAGGAGCTGCATGCAGCCCATCGGGGTGCTCCGGGGGGCCCATGAGACATGTTGTTTACCATACCCCTTGGGCAGGTGTAACTTGCACACCTGCTGGGTGTGGGGCACTGTCCCATGGAGTGGCACTTAAACCTCTTGTAGAGAGAATGAGATTGCTCTAGATTAGGGCTACTCAATTTTGGAAGCCCTGGGAGCCACAACGATACTCTCAGCACATGCAGAGAGGCACAACTTAAGTGCAGTTGCATATACATGCAAATATATATGTAAATATATGCAAATAGCTTCTTTCACACAGCACTCCCGACACCTCCTCCTTGGGGGCTACAAACCCTAACCCTAACCCTAACCCTGTACCCGTCTGTTCCAGCCAGCCCGTCCGCTTGTGTCTTTCAGTGCTCACCCCACTTGGGAGACACCTCGCCCTTTGGTGCGTGTTCCCAGTGGAGGCCATGTCCAAAGGATCCCACCTGCGGGCTGTATGTTGAGTCCCACTTAAACGCAAACCGCACCGCGGGCCGCAAACAAATGGGCCGCGGGCTACCTGTGGCCCTTGTGCCGTGCGTTGGGTAGCCCTGCTCTACAGCCTTAGATGCGAGCCAGCTGGCTTTTAGCTTACGCAGTAGAGGCTCATGTACGAAGCCCCAGAGGTCCCAGGTTTGGTTCTGTCTGTTGGCGTTACGCGGGAGGGCCAGATTCTGCTGGTTTCCGGCTGCATCATTTTTTTTCCTACCCGTGTTACTGAAGTGACACACACCTACAGCCAGGGCACGGGAAGGGAGGGGGCGTGCGGATTGCACACAACACTGACAGTGAGAGCCAGGCGCCCCCCCTGCAGCCAATTACAGTGCTGCTACCGCTCATCCGGTACCCTGCAGATTCCAGGGATGCAAGCACAGTGAGCAAAACCGCCCTACCCCAGGAGGCTGACTTGATTACAATCTTGCAGCCCACTGAGATCCCGGAGGGTCACTCGTGTGGCCCACGCACTAGCCTAGGTTGCCGCTTGCTGCCGTGTGGCAGGCAGGGAGCCCAGACACCGTGGCCCGGCCTCGTCCCCAGCCTGCTCCTGGACTCTGACAAATCTCCCCTCTGGTTTGGTTCAGCTGTAAAACAGGGAGCAAGCCTGCCCTTCTGCGGGAGGTGTATCGAGATACCGGCTGCGCCTAGCCTGCAGAGCTTCCAGCAATGCAGCTGTGCTGCTGTCAGATCTCTCCCGTAGCCGCTCTAGGCTTGGGGGAAGTGCTGTCCCGTCGGCATAATCAAACCACCCCCCGTGAGTGATGGCATCAGCGTCAGTGGGAGAGAGTGCGGTGCACGCTGCCACTTACTTCAGCGGAGCGTATGCTACTCCGGGTGGGCGGGGGGTGTTCACCCCCCCGAACGACATAAGTGTTGCCAATGAGACCTGGTCCACGCTGTGATTAGGGGTGTGAATGGTTAACCCTGAAGCATCACTCTTCCTGGGTGAGGCTGACTGGTTACGGTTAACTAGCAGCCCAGCTGGACCCGCTGTGCTGTGAAGGGGGGTGTTCGTTTGCCGCTCGGCGGATGGGGGCGCGCCAGCCTGTCTGGGCCCGCTGCACCATGCCACAGGCTGGGGGTGGAGCCGCCCCCTGCCTGGCCCTGTTTAAGCGATTCACTAATTCAGCATAACGATTCACCGATGAACTGATGGAACGGGGTTTTACATCCCTTCCCTGTGATGGTTGGAGACAGGCCTGAACTCTGAAGTCCGGAGCCAGAAGTCTCCACGTGTGGTCAGAGGTGGGGGGTCGGGTCAGCTGTTGCAAAAGGGGCCCGGTACCATGTTCATCTCCGGGTCGGTTTCTGATTTGAGACCGACATTTCAAAGGCGTTTTGTTTTCTGCTGTGACTCTAATCGTCCTGCCTCGTTTTCATAACTAAGACCTAATTAAATTGAATTGCATCAAAGCAAGGACTTGGCGTCACCTTTCCTTGCGCGTTAGCTGGTCCTGTCGCCTGATTTCCTTTTCCTTTTTATTACTCTTCCCTCCACCTCTTCCTTGGAGCCAGAAAATGGCAGTGAGGTGGAAATGCAGCAGGGGGTGGCTTGTTTCACGGAGCCCCAGGCGCCTGCTGGCATCCCAGTGTGCTGGTTGCTTTCCCTTTGCACGATCCTAACATCGGCTGCGCAGGGATTGCAGAGCAGAGGGCAAGACACTGCCTCATCCAGACTGCAGCTCCCCCATCACGGACCATGCAAACCCAGCACAGGGGTGGAAGGTCTCTGCCCCAGGGAGCTTGCAATCCATGTATGTCTTTCGACTCTGGGCTCTCATTATAGGAGCAACAGAAATGACCTAACCCTCCCTCCCCCGCACCATGCCTGCCTGAGGGTGTTTCAGTGAAAGTCTGGGCTCCCCAAGCCAGACGGCTGAGCCAAATTCCTGTAACTCGTCTGAGCTGAATCATCATCCCATGGCGGGCTGGCTGCGTGTGGATGGGGTCTCTCTGAGTGGCAGCCCCCCTTCACCGGGGGTGGGGGGATGCAGTTGCATGTGGATTCCATCTATACAGCGAAGAGGGGAACCTAGATGGCTTTTCCAGAGGAAGGAAAGGGAGGGAGGAGGTGGAAACCATCTGCCAAGCCAGTCGTTAAGTCTGGGGGGTTCTTTCTCAGTCTTCTTTGGCCCAAAACTTTCCTGTTCTTTTTTAGCACTGTGTTTTCCCCCTGTGGCAATGCAAGTTTTATCCTTCCGGTTGCTCCCATGGTCCCCCCCCTCCCCCCATGCTGCCTTATGCACAGGCTTTGTTCCCTTTGGAAATTCCAGCTCTCCATAGCCGGTCACTAAGGCCGGTGAGTCTGTCTGGCAGGGTAGGAAGGAGGCCAGCGAGGGACAGGAGAGGAGCAGAGAGAGGCACAAGGTGGGCGACAGCAGCGGCAACAAGGGTTTGAAACACAAGAAGGAGCATTCTGACCTGGCTCTTGGGCTGTTACATTGTTTGCACCACCCCTCGCACAATAGGGCTCCCTTCTCTTTGGTCCCTCAGCGCTATCCTAATAAACATTATTAATAACACTAGCGGGAGTTCAGAATTCCCTCCCCTGCTGTCTCCTACCGCACGTGTGGGGTCAGTGAGGGGCAGTCGAGGCTAGTGCGTGGGCCACAGGAGTTGGCCTCCTTCATCTAAGTGAGCCGCAAGATTGTGGTCATCAAGACGGTCTCCCGGGAGAGGGAGGATTTACTAACGTCGCTGGAGTCCCTAGAATATGCGGGGGGCGCCGACGGAACTGCAGCAGCGCTGGGACTGGCTGCGGAGGGAGCGCCCGGCTCTCACAGTCAGTGTGTGTGCTCCGCACGCCCCTCACTCCACCTGCCCTGGCCGTATGTGCATGTCACTGTAGTTAACATCAGGAGGGGGAAAAAAAATACACGGATGAAAACCAGCAGAATCTGGCAACCCTGCATGGGGGCAACAGTCAACAAAATGTCTCGTGGGCCGCACACAGCACCCCGAGGGGCTGGATGCAGCCCTTGGACAGCAGTCTGCTCACCGCTGCGTGAGGTGTTCCCATTTTGTGCATCCTGAACTCTGCAGTCCTGTTCTGGCACCGTTCCACCATTTCTCTGTGGTTTCCATTCTCGGTGTGTTCTGCACTGGGGATTGACCTACATTATCTGCTTGCATGGCCCTGCGTAGTCCTTAGCCACCCAGAGCTGGCTCTACGGCCGTGACTGTAGAATTGCCCATATAACGAGAAGGCTAGATACTCTGTCTTCTCTGGGGTCAAATTTGAGAGAGAAAGAGACGCACGCACACACAGACGCACACAGACACATACACACAGACGCACACAGATACACAGAGAGAGACACACACACAGACTACAGGCTTCTTGCTTAAGAAGCTTTTTTCAGAAGAGATCTTCCGAAAAAACTTCTTGAGAAAGAGAGCATCCACACTGTGATGCGCTTTTTCGAAAGAGAGCGTCCAGACTGCCTGGACACGATCTCGCATGTAAGTTGTGATTACCATGAACAGAGTGGCCACCAGGGCACCTGTGCTTTTTCCTCTTCCCTCTTCTTCCGAAAAAACTCCCTCTTCCCCGTCCACACACGCCTTTTTGCAAAAGAGCTCTTTCACAAAAAGGCTTCTTCCTCGTAGAATGAGGATTACCAATTGCACGAAAAGCCCTCTGTTTTTTCAATTTACTGTCGCTTGCAGTGTGGACGTAACTCAAGTTTTGTCGGGAAAACAGCCATTTTTCTGACAAAACTCTGTAGTCTAGACATAGCCAGAGAGACAGAGACATATGCGCGCACACACACATAGACACACACACACACACACACACACACACACAGAAAGAGAGAGAGAGACATACATACACACACACAGGCGCACAAATACACAGAAAGAGAGAGAGAGAGACACACACACACACACATACACGGACTAGGTCTGTGTACCCGGCCTGGCCCAATTTAAGGGCTTACTAGGAGGAAAGTGGTGCTTGGCCTTGTGGGCCCTCTGCACAAGGGTGAATTTCATTGTCCCCATGGAGACAAATCTTCAGGGCCGCCCTTACTCCGGTGAAACTCCCGGTGGCTGTAGTGAGGTTTGCCTGACTGAGGCCCAAGCTGGGCGCTCCGGGGTTGGCTCCCAGCTCCTGATGGACCCGAACCAACTCACTGGCTCGGATCCCAGATCTGAACAATGCACTTGGGCCACTAATCTTTCTACCAGGACAGCCCCAAACGGAGATCCAAGCTTCCAATGTGTTTAAAATCTGAATCCAGACGTTGCAGCTGGAGCCCCCATCTCCATCTGCCCTTTGAATGTTGGAGCCCCCCCCAGCCGCTGCCCCGGCCTCTCCTCCCAGCAGCCCCCGTCGCCCCCCGAGAGCATCCCTGGTGACTCTGGCTCTGCGGTCAGCAGTGGCCGTCCTGTGAAGGCGCTGAGTCCGGCTCACTGTGGGGAAGGAGGGAGGCCGAGGCCCGGTTGTAGCATATGGTCTATATATTCTCTTTGGCCGATGAAGCTGAGGTTCTGTGAGTATCCCTTGGCTGTCGACTGGTGTGTGTGCTTTTGCAAAAGGAGCTCCAGGTTAAAACAATTTGAGTAATAATAAGTAATAAAAAAAAAGCCCCAAGGCCTGTTGTATCCAAACCAGCATGACTGCTGCCAGCGGAGCTGGAGAACTGACACAGCAGTGAGGGGCACAGAACGCCAGTGGCTGCTCCAGCTACATCCATCTTGATTGCTTTCCCTGGGAAGGGGCGGGGAGGAGAGGCAAAGCCTGCTGCATTCTTTCCGAGGTGCAGGTGAGATCCCCGGCGGGGGGCCGCACTTTGCCCTGGCAGCATGGGTTCTAAGGTCGGTTATCTGGGATTGTGACATGACCCGCTATGCTTGTGCACGCTTAAATCCATGGAAAGGTCACGAGACAGCAGATGCTGCCCCCTGCCCCCCATCGCGTGCTGTGATTATCAGGGCCCCTCATGAGCTGGCAAATATGCCCAGGGCACTGCAGCTGCAGTGTGGCCAAGGAAATTCGGCTGAGCTGAGCTTAGTGTACTGGTGGCAATAAGAACCCAACAGACTGGAGTGCGCGCCCGGGGTTCCTAACTCACCCAGCTACCGGGTGGAATTTGCTGCCCTGTGATTCGCCCCATGATTCCGTCCGGCCCTGGAATCTCTATCCATAAGGCATGTCTGGGGCCGTGGGCCCGCATTGGCCTCCACCTCGTGCAGTCAAATGCTGAAGGGTAGCATTTGACACCTCCTTGCACTGGTGGAATGTTCTGCCGTGACAGCCTGGAGAACAGGATCTTCTGTTTGTCCGTGGAGCAGGCAGGGCCAGGCAAACTCTTCCCAGCAAGGCATGTGCTTCCCCTGTGACATACAAGGGATCCTCTCTAAAGTCAAGAAGAGCATCTCAGGGACCACCCTTGGCCTCTTCTTAGGCTGCCCATTAAGGCACCCGTTAGCCCCAACAAGTTATAGCTGTCCCTCGGGCTGTCAAACAGTTTTTATAAAATCATGATTAATTGCCATTTTAATCACACTGTGAAACGATAATAGAATGGAAGCCTGTCCTGTGGAATGGTGGCCCAAGCATGAAGGGGCAAACGAATGTTTAGCACATCTTGCGCACCATATTTTGCCCGGGTGGCTACCAAAGTGCCATGCGAACACCTATTCTCCCTTTCAAGTGACTGCGCCAGTAAGAAGAGGGCTGCATTCTCTCTCATAAATGTTAACCAACTTGTTTGTCTGAGCAATTGGCTGAACAAGGAGTAGGACTGAGTGCACTTGTAGGCGCTAAAGTGTCACGTTGTTTTGTTTTCCAGTATAGTTATATACCAACCCCCCCCTCCATATTTGTAAATATTGTGTGTATTTCACAATAAAGATATTGCACTACAGTGGTGGTACTCAACCTTTCCAGACTACTGCACTCCTTTCAGGAGTCTGATTTGTTTTGTGCTCCCAAAATGTCACCCCACTTAAAAACTACTTGCTTCCAAAATCTATTTATTTAAGAGAGTTTATTGGTCAGTCTGTCTGTTCAAGAGCCCCTCCTAAACAATAAGAACTAGGAACAACAATTTCGGCAGGCAGCTTCCTCCTATCATCACTTAAAGCAAGGCCAGGGTTTGGTTGTGCCAGGACAACGGGATGTGCCTGGAATGGGATTGCTTCTCATCAAACCATGCAGAAAAGAGACAGAATCACCAGGCGAGTGGGAAAGGCTGGCTGGGGGTGTTCTCCTCCCACTCTGCCTGGGACTGCCCCAGGCCTGAGCTTCCCACCCCACAGATGCTCTTTAGGGAGACTGGGGGGAGGGGAGGCTGACGCTCCTCCCACAATTTGTCCGGGAACATTGCTGGCTGTTCCCCTTCATCAGGGAGCGAGGGGAAAGTGCCCAGTTTGCTGCATTCCTCACTCTGCCTGGGGAGCACAGGGGGCAGACGAACCTGGACTTGCCCCAGCTAGAGGATATACCTCCCTCCCCCGGCTGTGCCCGCTGGGGCTGCAGCGGCCATGGAGAGGCGCTTCTCACCTGGCCCCAACCTTCTGAGGTGAGAGAGGGCTGGGGTTGTCCCCTTTCCCCCAAGCAGCCTGCATCCTGACCCCCTCTTCCCCAGCCCCACCCCAGAGCAATGATTTAAATGAATAAAAACAAACATTAATTAAGGACCCAAGCAACAGGGATCTTATCTGGTGAAGAATGGAGCCTTCTGCTGGCGAAAGCTTGCAACACATCTACTACCTATCTGAGAAAATTAGGGACCCGAGCAACACTGGTGAAATCTTCTAGTAGAGATTATAAAGTAAATCAATTGGAATGTAAATATTGTACTTGCATTGCATTGTATAGATCACTGTTTCTCAACCAGTGGTATGAGTACCCTTGGGGTACTGGAGAGAAGTCTGGGGGGGTATATCCACACAACTGAAATTTGGAGAAAACTGGATTTTTGTTTTACAGTGTTTTATTATTTTTGTACTTTTTACACCCAAAAATTTCATCGCCCGCCTGACTACAATTAAGTTGTTTAAACAAATGTGTTGCAACAGTAGAAAAAAAATTGTGTGTCTGAAAACTGTTGGTACTGGGGGTACTTATAATTTTTTTAAAAGGGTACTTTATAAAAAAAAAAGTTGAGAAACACTGGCATAGGGCAGTGTAAACAAGTCATAGTCGGTATGGAATTTTAGCTTATACTGACTTTGCTAGTGCTTTTTCTGCAGTCTGCTATAAAGCGAGGCAAATATCTAGCTGATATTTACTATTCATGGAAGACCTCTATGTTCACCCACTAGTATCTGTGTGTCTGGCTGAGAACCACTGCACTATATCGCTTGTATGCAGTTAACTGGAAAATACTATTTCTTTTATCTTTTTTACAGTGCAAATATTTGTAATCCGAAATCATAATGCAAAGTGAGTCTGGTACATTTTGTATTCTGTGTGCAACTGAAATCAATATATTTGAAAAGACAGAAGAGCATCGCAAAAATTTAAATACATGGTATTGTGTTATTGTTTACAAGTGCAATTGAAATGGCGAAGAACCATGATTAATTTTGGGCAATCACGTTTTTTTTGTGTTGCGTTAACAGCGATTGATTGACAGCCCTCCCTGTGCCACACAGCTACTGAAGGGAAACTGCACTCTAATGTCGGTAGCATCTTTTGGGAGCTACTGGCTTGGTCCAGATTCACACTGCAGACAGAGAGCAGCCTTTTCCAGAGAGGAGCTTTTCCAGAAGCTCCTGCTTGGTAGAACCCTACGTGGATACAAAATGCTGTATCTGCAAAAATGAGCTGCAGAGATCTGCGTCCCTATCCCTGGATATACAGCGGATATCCGTGGGTTTTTAGGGCTCTACTGATTGGTCCCAGGCGGAAAGGTCTACTTTGGAGACAGTCCTGGCCTCTGGGACTGCAAACCACATGTGTGAAATTCACTCCTGTGCAGAGGGGCTGCGACGAGGACTCTGCCGTCACAACCGCAATGGGGCTGGTGTGCAGATTAGGCCTGGTGTTGGGCCCCTGATGATGAGGAACAGATTCTGCATTAGAGCTGCTCGTCAAGGCATCCGGTCGACCTGTCTCGCTAGCAATGGCTGGGACGCCTCCGGTGTGGCTTGAAGAATAGACCGACCCTGGCAGTCTTGCTAATGCTGAGCCTGGACAAATCATGAGTCATCCCGCAAATCCTGGGACTGGCTTCCTGGTCAGGAGATTGGGGACACAGAAACGAGCTGCTGCTGGGTTCTTTCCCGCCTCATGTCCAGGCCTTTTGGGTGCACTCCGGGCCGGTGTTCCAGCTTTTCTCTGCAACCGTACGAACCTTATGCTTCTCACCTTGCCATGTACAGCTGTGCTCAGAAAGTGGCTTGAGAAACAGACCAAATACAGGTTGAACCTCTCTAGTCCGGCACTCTCTGGTTTGGCAAATTCCGTGGTCCAGCATGATGTTAGTTTGCCAGATGGCCACTTATCATGGGAGTGGCCAAGTTTCCCGCACGCCCATAAAGTTTGTTTACAGCCACCAGGCCTGGCTCTCAGTGTTCTGTGCTGTTATTTAGCTTTAATTTACCCCTAAATGTCTTCTAGAAGCCCAGGAAGCAATGCTGATAGACAATATTGACCTCCTGTGATTCGGCAAATTGTCTGGTTTCGCACCAGTCGTATCCCAAGAGTGCCGGACTAAACAGGTTCAACCTGCATAGCGCCACTCACCACAAAATCACAAGAGCTGGCAGCACTGCAGTCTAGCGATGCCTATAAGTCGTTGCTCCTGCCCCTTCTACTGGGGCTGTGTTATGGTGCCAAACAGGACCCTGGCACCAAGACCCCAAAGCCCCCTCAAACTATTAACAAGGAGCAGTGACTGCCCTGGCAGCTAGGTGCCAGTCAGAGCCTTCCTGTTGACAGAGGGCAGAACAAACCCCATGCATCCCCGAAACCCTGAAAGACCCTGTTTCCTCCCTTCAGTGGGACATAGGGGCTGCATAAGGCCACAGACTGGGAAATTTCACCACAAACTGTTCCAAAGGGAACTGAGCTCTTGAAAATCTGGCTCCGCCGCAGTTGCAGGACACGTGAAAACCCAGCCCTGAGTGTTTCTTCTTTTTCTTGGTTCTTCCCACGCTGCATCACATCCCATGACTGCAAGCTCCAGGGCGCCCCTTTACAAACCACCCACCCCGGGAAGGCAGCCAAATTAAACCCTGCCGACTCCCTCCCCTTCACCGGCCTGTCCCCTTTTCTGTTTTCCAGCTGCCTTTCTAGGAGACATCGCCTTGGACGAGGAAGACCTCAAGCTGTTCCAGTTGGACCAACTCGCAGACCTCAGACGCCACACCTTTGAGAAACCAGCCAATACCACCTCAGGTACAGCAGCCCTGTCAGCGCAGCGGGGACCGCTCAGCTGTCAGGATGCTTTGCTCCGGTCTCTTTCCCGTGCCTCCACGTGCAGGTGGAAGGAGACAAGTGAGGTGGCCAAAGCCTTCCCGACTTCCCGCTGTTGTTTAAGATTAATCAGTGCCCCCAACCTGCAAAGCAGAGGGCTGTTTCTGCTCAGCTATAGCGGCTGCTGCTGAACCCGGGCTGTGGGAATGGTTCCCATGGTCACATTTCTAAACGATTCCCGGCGGGCATATCCTGCTGTGTAATGGGACGGGGATCACAGACTGGAGCTTTCAAAGGGTCCTGATGGGAAAGTTAGCGGGACTTGGGAGACCAGCTCCCCGAAAGCCCCTTTGAAAACTCCATCCTTCATTGTCAGCCCGGAGTTCGGTACTGGGGAACACCCGCCTGGCTGCAGGTCATAAGAACATAAGAATGGCCATACTGGGTCAGACCAAAGGTCCATCCTGCCCAGTACCGTGTCTGCCGACAGTGGCCGATGCCAGGTGCCCCAGAGGAAGTGAACCAAACAGGTAATGATCAAACGATCTCTCTCCTGATATCCATCTCTACCCTCTGACAAACAGAGGCTAGGGACACCCATACTGTCTAATAGCCATTTATGGACTTAACCTCCATGAATTTATCTAGTTCTCTTTTAAGCCCTGTTATAGTCCTAGCCTTCACAACCTCCTCAGGCAAGGAGTTCCACAGATTGACTACACGCTGTGTGAAGAACTTCCTTTTATTTGTTTTAAACCTGCTGCCCGTTAGTTTCATTTGGTGGCCCCTAGTTCTTATATTATGGGAACAAGTAAATAACTTTTCCTTATTCACTTTCTCCACACCACTCATGATTTTATAAACCTCTATATAAAAGGTCACTGTAACAGGTCGCTGTAAGAAGGGAGCTCCTGACCCAGTGGTAAGACACTGGCCTGAGTGTCAGGAGGCCCCATGTTCCTGGCTCTTCCACTGCTATTCTGTGTGGCGTTGGGTGAGTCACTTTGTCTGCTTGACTCTGCCTGGAAATGGAGAGCACAACACAGAGCTTGGAGCACCAGTGATGGGAAGCACAGATGCTTCTTATTCATGCCCTGGTTGTCTCCAGCGGGGCCGGTCTTGTCGCTCTCTCAGAAGGAGCAAGATGTAGCAGGGAGCGGAGAAGAGCTTTAATTTGCCCCCTCTCGGCTTCCGAGGCAGGCTTATGAGGATTGTTTGTAGACCCATAGCGCCTAGGAGCCCAGGCCAAATGGACTCGGTGTGCTGGGTGCTGTACACACACAGGCACAGTCCATACCCCCATGGAGCTCGTGGGGTTAGCCCCCAGAGCCGCGGATAGGAAGCTCACTTCCCCATCTCCATGAGTCTCTTTCTGTGTCCCCTGCCAATCCCAGACCCTCTTGCACTGAGACGTCCTCCTGCTCTGGAATGTTCACCACAGGCCCTGACTTGTGCACGGGAGCCATTTGGCGCAGCTGGACTCCCCAGCCCTGGTCTCCTGCCTTTCTCCCCCCTCTCTGTCCCCTGAAGACAAACAGAACAGCCTGGCCAGTGCTGGAGGGCTGCACAGGGCTGGTCTCCCCTCCTGCTGAGAGTCAGGGGTCACCAGTCCCACAAGCTGTGCCACTGTTAGCTCAGCTGAGAGAGGCTGAAAAGGGGGCAGCCCCCCCCGGCAGGACTCCACGGCCAATATTTGCAGGCGGTGTGTCCGGTTGGGAGAAGACAAAGGCGCCCCAGCTCCCCCGGGGCTAATTCCCATCCTGCTGCTCGGGGGAGCTGTTTAACCGCTCGCATTCCCCCGGCTGGGCTGGAGTTGCTGGGGATCTCTCCACGAGTCTTGCTGTCTCCCTGGCGGTGGGGTCTGTTGGGCCGCAGGGAGACGCTCCCCGCAGAAAAGAGCAGACGCCCCCGTGGCATGAGACTGTCCTAGCTGGGCTCGGCAAAGTGCGAGGGGAGAGGCCAGAGGGCACAGTCCTGCCACCGGCCCCAGAGGGACAGACCCTTGGGGAGCTAGCAGCTTTTCTCCATCTGTGGTGTCTCCTACCTCATGCGCCATCATGCCTCACACAAAGTGCGCGCCGTGGTGCGTTCTGGCCGAGACGCTCTCCTTTAGGGCCTCTTGACTTGGGCACCCCAAATCACTCATGAAAATCTCTTCCTGTGCACCAGTGAGGGATCCCTGGGCCAGATAAGGCCCCCGCATAACCCCAGCGCCTAAGGGAGGGCATGTCTACACTGGGAAATGATTTCAAAATCACTGATTTCGAAATAACCATGTCCAAAATAACAATTGCTAGCTAAGGGTACATCTAGACTGCAAGCTTCTTCCGGAAGAGAAAGCTTCTTCCGCACCTCAAAACCGGATCGAAAAAGCAATCTGCTTTTTCGAAAGAGCGTGTCCAGACTGCATGGATGCTCTCTTGAGAAAGCCCAGATTGCTATGCACAGAATGGCCATCAGGGCACCTGGGCTTTTTTCGATTGCCTCCTCTTTCGAAAAATGTTCTGGGTCCACACACACCTTTTTCCGAAAGAGCTCTTTCAAAGAAGGCATTCTTCCTCGTAATCTGAGGTTTACCAATGTCGGAAAAACCCCTGCGTTCTCTCGATTTAATTTCAAAAGAACATGATTGCAGTGTGGACACAGGTGAAGTTTTTTCAAAAAAAGGGCAGTTTTTTCGAAAAAACAATGTAGCGTTTTTTCCCCTAAGCGTTATCCCCTAAGCGTTATCCCTCTTCAGAAGCAGGAGTTGTTATTTCAAAGTAATGGGCGTGGTAGTGTGGACGCTCGCCTTGTTATTTCAGAATAAGGGGAGTTATTTAGACCTGGGCTAAGCGAGGGACAACCTACACTAGTGAGCAGGCTGCATGAGTGGCCCTCCTTCATCTCCGTGGGCCGCACGATTTTGCTCACTGCGTTGGTGTCCCTAGAACGTGGAGGGGGCACTGACAGCACCGTGTCAGCGCTGGGACTGGATTCGGGGGGGGCACGCGGCTCTCACAGGCAGTGTGTGCACGATCCGCACGCCGCTCCCTTCACAGGCCCTGGCTTTACGTGTGGGTCACTTTAGTAATATCAGTAGGGAAAAAAATACACGGACAAAACCCAGCAGAACCTGGCAACCCCACGTGTGGGCAGCAGTAAACAAACTGGCTCATGGGCCACACACGGAACCCGCATGGGCCAGATGCGGCCCGGGGGCCTCAGGTTGTCCCCCGGGGGACGGCTCCTTGGCAACTCACTCTCCTGTCCCGGCTAGTCTCCGTCTGCGAAAGCAGCGAGCCCCTCACAGCGTCTCCTTGCCCCGGGGGCCCTTCTGTTTGGCTTGGCCTCACCGTGGCCCTGCAGCCCATCACGCCAGGCAGCCCCTTCTGGGAGCCCGTTGGTGGCCGCGTGGCGGTCGCTGAGCATTCCAGACTTTTTGGAGACAAAGAACTAGGCGCCCCCTCCCCCACTGTGGCTGCTTTTATTTCATTTTCTTACCAAGCCGGCCATCATTTTGGATGCAGCTGGGGTTCCCGCGCCAAGCGCGTCGCTTGCGATCCCGGGTCTGCGGCTGGCCCCGGCTCTGCCCCTTTCAGAGCCTACTCAAGAGGGACCAAAGCCAGCGTCTCCTCGGTGCTGTAGAGAGCCGGTGGCTTTGGCCAAAGCCAGGCTAGGGGAGTTATTAGCCCAGGGGTGGGCGATATATAGCCTGCAGCCTGGATCCATCCTGTCACTGTCCCACAGCCCAGTGTGACCTTCGGGCAGGCTCCCTGCCTGCCGTGCTCCCCCACACCATTCAGCATGCCTGACTACAGGGGCCTTGTGCGTCTCTGCCTGCTGCATACCCCCGGGGGGTGCGTCACGCACTGTCCCCGCCCCCAGCACCATCTCACAGCTCCTATTGGTCAAAATCTGGCCAATGGGAGCCGCCTGGGCCATGCTTGCAGTGCAGGCAGCACACAGAGGGCCGTCCCTGTAGGGGCACATGGGGCATGGAGACACACATGCCCCCTGCAGCTGGCCTATTTGAGTGGCCCTCCTTCGCCCCGAACCCCCGCACCCTCTCCTAGACCCTAATCCCGTTCCCCAATCTCTGCTCTGCACCCAAGCTCCGTCCCAGACTCCGCCCCTCCTCCATTAATATCATGGAAGAGTGCAGCCTTTGCCCACCCACCAAATTCTTGGTACAGCCCCCCCCATCCAAAATTATTGCCCACCCCTGGACTAGTCCATTTTGCCTATAATCTGGGCTAGCAGTGGGGTCCAGCCTGGGTTTCCACTGTGAAGTCCTGGGTTCTAGTGTGACTCAGACTCATTTGTGAAGTGAGTTTGATGGCCTCAGCTTAGTCCCTATATCATGACCCTCACACTGGGCCTCGAAGCCATCACCCCAGAACGGATGGAAGGGTGAGTGGGTTATTGATTGGCCTGGTGTGTGGGATTGGTTGGGCCGGGTCCATCGCTGGTGTAACCGAAGGCGGTGGTGTTACACCAGGGGGAATTTGGCCTGGGACGGTGAGGGTCACCTGGATTATAGGAGATGGTCACACCTCTGCCTTCGCTGCTCTCATGCCCCCAGGGATCAGCACCAACAGCACCAGCCTGGTGGCCAGGCGGCAGCGGAAGAGACAATGGAGACAGGTGCGGTCTCGGAGCCGCCGCGCAGCCACCTCCCGCCATGAGAGGGTGTGGCCGGACGGGGTCATTCCCTATGTGATCAGTGGGAACTTCAGTGGTGAGTGGGGGGCGATTGGCTGGGCCCGCAGGGAGCAAGTTTCATTGCCAAGCTGTATGCCTACATGGCTGCAATGTGGCCCAGTGGTTACAGCAGGGGATTGGGAGTTCAGACAGCTGGGTTCTCTTCCTACCTCTGCCCCAGACTTGCTGTGGGGCTGTACATGAGCAGCTTCCCTGCTTTGTGCCTCAGTTTCCCCATCTTTTAAAATGAGGATGGTGATGACTCGGACCCTGCCCAATTTATGGTCATAGGATTTTTTAAAAATAATGAATGTCATGATTTCAGATATCTAAATCTGAAATGTCATGATGGTGTAACTGCAGGGGCCTTGACCCAAAAGAGGTGGTGGTAGGGAATAAAGTTAATTTAGCGATGGCTGCTGGCTGGGAGCTCAGCTCTGAAGGCAGAGTGGCCACCAGCAGCAGCACAGAAGTCAGGATGGCCTGGTATGATATTGCTACCTTTCCTTTTGTGCTACTGCCTGCAGAGCAGGGTCCTCTCTGGCCCGTCAGCTGTTGCTTTCCGGCCACCCAGCTCTGAAGGCAGCAGCACAGAAGTCAGGATAGCCTGGTCTGGTACTTCTGCCCTTCTGCGCTGCTGCTGGCAGGCTGCTGCCTTCAGAGCTGGGTGCCCAGCCAGCAGCTGTTGCTCTCCAGCTTTGAAGGTAGCACAGAAATAAGGGAGGCAACACTGAAACCTTCCTCCAATACCCTTGCAAACCCCCACCCTGCTGTGTCCTCCTTTTGAATCAGGACAAAAGTTTGAAAAATGCTAGTGAAATTAGTATCCTATCGGGAACACGTACACAAGAGGCCAGGTTTCACAGGGGAGATCAGATGTCACTATCTGTGATGCATTTTTCCTGGCTGTGAATGTGGTTGGGCTCCAGTGATGACTCTTGCCTCTTTTGGTAAGAGGCCTGTAGATTGTGAACGCAGCTGCTGGGCGTGGGGCTTGTTGGAAAATCTGGCCCTGCAGTTCCATGTTTCCACGTAAGAGTGAAAGATGGTTGCTTGTTAAGCATGATGCTCTCTCAGCTGCAATAGGGTTCTGTGCCCCTCCCCCACCTCCGCAGGGCCTATTGTGATGATTATTGGTATTACTGTAGCACCTAGGAGCACTAATTATGGACCAGGGTCCCCTGGCGCTAGGTGCTGTACATTCAGAGAACAAACACCCCACGGGGCTTAGAGTCTCAGTCACTGGTCTCCTCCTGCCTCTCTTGCAGGTAGCCAGCGGGCGATCTTCCGGCAGGCCATGCGCCACTGGGAGAAGCACACCTGCGTGACGTTTTTGGAGCGCAATACTGAAGAGAGCTACATCGTGTTCACGCACAGGCCTTGTGGGTGAGTGGGGCTGGGGACCCTGTTCCCCAGAGCCAAGGGGGGCATGGTGCATGGAGCAGAATTGCACAAGCTGGGAACCAAGGCTGAGACTTTGCAAAGCAGCCTAGGGGAGTTAGGTACCTGCTTTACTTGGAAACTCAATAGGAGCACCTGACTCCCATAGGGCCCCTTGGGAAACCCCAGCCTAAAAGGCTGCGTGCAGAGCTGAAGCACCCCATATAAGTGGGGCAGCATTGCCTAGTGATGAAAGCACAGCCATGGGAGTTAGCACATGTGTGCTCTACTCCGCTGCTGATTCGCTGGGTGACCTTGGGCAGATCACTTTGCACCCCTGGGCCTCCATTTCCATATTGCACAGTGGTGGTAACAACACGGACCTGCTCCCGCAAAGGACTGAAGGGGCTTATTGTGTAAAGTGCTTTGAGATCCTCGCATGGAAGGAGTTAAGGGGGGGGGGCCTTGGATTAAGAATTATAACTTTAATTATAAAAATTTGCTTCCCTGCGGATCTAGCCCAGGGTGTGTCCAGTGACTGCAGGGGGTTGGTTCTGAGCTGCAATCAGTCTAGCCCCAAAGGTGAGCTCTTGTCGGGGCTCTCAGAATCCCTGCAGCCTGGCCAAGGAGCTTTCCTGGTGGTATTTTGGTTCGTCCACTTCCAGTCCTGGCCTGAGCTCAGGGCTGCAGAGAGGAAACACAGTTGCTCTTAAGAGTTAACCCCAGGCTAGTCCCAGACAAAGATCCAGGCCAGGTCTTACTCCATCCAAACGTTCCCCCATCCCCACCTGGAGCAGCTTCTCGCCCCCCTCCCCCCCACTTGCAGCTTCTCGCCCCCCTCCCCCCACTTTCGCTTTTCCAGCTTTCACTTTTCCATCCCTCGGGCAGCAGCAGCCCTGGCTGAGCCTCCCCAGTTTCCGACGGGGCCCCTACTGGAGTTGGAGTTGCAGGGGCTTTCACTGAAATAAAGCACGGGCAAGCCATGAAAAGTTTCCATGGAGTAACGCTTTCCCATATGTGCTGCCTCCGGCGGAGACACTGCCGCACTAACCCTCCCAGCCCCCCGATTTCCAAACCGTTCGGAGGGCCACAGTTTCCCCACGGCCAGAGGGAGTATCTCCCCGGTGTCCCCGAGAGTATCAGTTACTCCCGACCTGCCATTGTGCGGTGACAGCGTCCTGCCCATGTAGGGATGATGGATGGAACCTAAATCTAATCCCAGACCATTTAGCCCGAGGGGAGGTGTGTACCTTTAAGAGCATTAACCCTTCGGAGACTGGCATATTGGCCTCTGCCCCTGAGCACTAAGGCTGGCAGATTTCTCACTCCTGCTACGGATAGAGCTCTTATTCCCCTTCCCCCACCCCAGCTGCTGCTCCTACGTGGGCCACAGAGGAGGGGGACCTCAGGCCATCTCCATTGGCAAGAACTGCGACAAGTTTGGCATTGTGGTTCATGAGCTGGGCCACGTCATCGGCTTCTGGCACGAGCACACACGCCCAGACCGGGACGACCACGTCTCCATTGTCCGGGAGAACATCCAGCCAGGTAAAGGCCCCTGCACGCCTCTCTCCTCCACTCCTTTCCACTGGCCTCCCCTCTCCCTCCTCCCCACGCCTGCCACCTTTGAGGATGGCAGCAATCAACCCATGCTCGAGGGGAGAGAGCTAGATCAAGGACACGTGTGGTTTATCTGGGTTCCCAAGCCTTTTCCACCTGGGGTCAGTTTACCCTGTAAGCTGGGTGCTTGAGTGGCCACCCAGGAGAGATTCAGCAGCTGCCCAGCTGATTGGAACAGTTGCCCACGGCATGTATTTCTATTGGTGGTGCACATCTACACATGCCTCGGTGCATATAACAAAATTTATTCAGAAAATGGATGGAAAAACACATTAGAGGGACCATTGCCTGGGCTCGCCTTATTCGTGCCTCTGTCTCCCCCGCTTTCCGCAGGGCAGGAGTATAACTTCTTGAAGATGGAGCCCGAGGAGGTGGAATCCCTGGGGGAGACGTACGATTTTGACAGCATCATGCACTATGCCAGGAACACCTTTTCCAGGTAGGAGCCCGCGGAGAGGTTGCTTCATTCGCTTGCTCAGCCCACGCGTGCGCACCTGGCCTCTCCCCCCCCGCAGCTGCTCTGTGAAAGCCACACCTGGGCCTGATGCACCCTGGAGCTGAGCCTGGCCTGCTGTGCAAGACATATTGGCTAGGGTGAAAGTCCCCACAGGGCGCGGGCTGCTGGCTTGTTGGCCAGCTCAGACGAGAATAATTGTCCCTACTGCTCTGGGTCCAGACTCCTGGCTTGGGGCGTGGGTGTTTTGGAGGGAATGCGCAGGAGGAGGCAGAGAAAATCCCTTGATTCAGGCTTCGGTGGGTGAGTAGCTCCTGGAGAGCTGCTTGGTCTTGCCATGAGGGCAGGGCACTGGACTCGATGACCTCTCGAGGTCCCTTCCCATCCTAGCGTTCTAGGATTCTGTGAAAATGAGACACCCCCCAACCCAGTTCATTACGGACATCTCTCCACTGACATCCCTTGTGTGGGTGTGCTGGGCGCTGAGCCGGCTGCATCTCGAGGCAGGCTCCCCGTCTCCCCCCTCAGAGGGCAGGCTGGGGGCGGCTGAGCACAGACAGGCCCCATGTTCAGGCTGCTTCCCACAGGGGCCGGTGCCAGAAGGGCACCTGAGAGCAGCTCCCGAATCAGCCTGAGCTAGCTCCCCATTAAAAGCCCATCGCTAGGGTAGGCCCAGCAAACCACTTGGTAAAAATAGGCTCCGTGGCAGCTGGAGCTGAGTCAGGCCCGGCCTTGGGGCAAGGCGGTTGCTAGGGCCTCACACAGCCCGCTGCGCTGGCTGGGAGCCACCCGGCTGCACGGCACAGCCACTGTCCGTGGCCACCGTGGGCCCCACAGACTCTTTGGCCAGGCCCGAGCTGAGTGTTTACCTGAGAAATGTGGGGCCCAGCCTGGAAAACCTCATGTTGCCATGGGGAGGGAGAAGGCTTTGCTTTCCCAGGCTGTGCAGCCCTGCCTCCCACAATTCCCGTCTTCCTCCCTGATTCAGCCATTCTTTATCCACCGCGGTTGGGGAAAGCCAGAGAACAGGGGGGCCTAGGTATTCGCATGGAGAGCGTCTCTCCTGTGGCCTCTTTCCTTGCCAACGCAGGCCTGCTCCCAACAGGGTTTGTCCCGTCTGGATTTCAAGGGTCCAATTGCTGAGGCGTCCGACCCTTCCGCTAGGAATTTAATTCCTCGACTCATGAGGCACTTCCTGGTTACCAAACGTTTCCTTCAGCCCCAGTTCCTGCCAGCCAGGTGCATCTCATCCCACGGTTTCTCCTGCCCCCTCCAGTGCTGGCAGCAGCCACGCTGCGCTCCCCCCGAGGGACCTTGGCACAGAGAGAGACGCCCCAAACGGATTCTCCCTCGCCCCGAGCCGTGCTGGGATCCCCATCAGAGGCATGAAAAATCCCCTCAGGAGAAGTTTCTCTTCTGAGGCAGCTGCAGCCGGGGAAAGGGCTTTGAAAATGCAAATGGCTAATTAGGGTATCTCAGAATCACTGGGCGTGAGCCAGCCGCACCGCCACTGGGTCTGCCGGGTTGCAGAGAGCTGACGGTGTTCTCTGTGAGCCTGGAGGCTCTGCAGGATCCCTCCTTTTGCTGCTGCTCTCAGGGTTGTCAGTCTTCTCCCCGGGGAGGTTGGCTGGGCAGGTGGGGCTGGGAATTCCCGTCGGTGTGTGCTCGGCAGACGCCTGTCACTGCAGGCTACGAAGGTGCGGCTGGTGCAGTTTCCCCGTGCTCTGCCTGGCGGGTTTCGCCAGGCTCCATTGCCAGCCTCAGCCCCGCTGGCAGGGACATGACGCTGGGTTTTGCTTTTGTAAGAGACACACCATGTTCCCCAGGTGGCCTGAACCAAACCTGCCCAACTCACCCGTTACCCTCAGGGCCGGATTAAGGGGGGGGCGCTAGCTGGGCAGCTGCCCGGGGCGCCAACCTATCGGGGGTGCCTGATGGGGGGGGGGCCGCGCATGCGTCACACGCCCCGCTGCCCGGGGCGCAGGAATGGCTCGAGCCCGCCCTGGTTACCCGTCATGGAGACAGGGTCCTTCTGGCTACTTACCAGGGACTATCACAGGCCAGGGGGCCAGATACAGAGTCAGGCCTGCATTAGCAGGGTGTTGGCAGATTTCTGTGAGACCAGCCAGATCAGCTCGGCTCAGGCCTCGATTCAGGATGCCCTGGGCATGCCAGGCAGTGGCTTAAGTGCTTTGCTGAATCAGATTCAGCAGCATCCTAACTAAACACTGGCTCCTCCTGAACCAATAGGAGTGGTCTTGGGTCTCTCCCCCACTCTGCCACTGACAGATTGGGTGGTTAGGGGCATGTCACTTCATCTCTCTATCTCGCCTTCCTTATTTGATTGCAGCTCTTCCGAAGCTGGCTAGGTGTGTGCATCTCCCAGCAGAAGGGTGCCCCAGTTGCAAGGTGCTACCAGAATAATTTGAGATGCCTTTGGCTTTGGGTGTCCAACTCGGGACCCTTCCTTGCAGAGGTGTTGGTCATTCTCAGCTCCAAGAGAGGGCCGTGGGCGAGGCATGCACCCACCTCCTCTAAACCAGGACAGGGAGGAAATTCCAGGCCAATTCTGCAGATTTTGGCACTGGTTGGACCCCAAACTTTCAGCCATCCAAAAGGTGGAGACATTTTTGATCTGGGGCGCTGGACATCTGCCTGTAGCTGGGTGAAGTGGCATCTGCAGAGCCAGCAGCCCTGACCACCGAGAGATCCTGGGTCTCCATCAAGAACTTTCCCTAGTCACAGCTGGTTGGCGTATTTTTTTTTCTCTTGAATAAAAAAAAATTTGGCATTTCCATCCTGCCCTGTGATTTCGTGAAAGCTGGAGGCTGGATATGGGACGTGGGCTGGGGGGCTGCTCCCGGGGTCATTGGCAACTCACCGCAGGGTTACTCGCGGTGGAGCTGGCCCTGAAACGTCACCACTTATTTTCCATCTCCAGCCAAAGCCTTTTGAGGAGGAAAAGGCCGATCTGGGGCATCCTCGAGGACGGTCTGCAGCACATGGCGCTGCTGCTGTGGAGGATGGGGGGGGAGGGGGGGGACAATATCCCAGCTGCCTTGCTTTGGGCTGCTTGTTTGAATTCTGTGGCTGCTCCCGTCTTCGCCCTGGCAGCCAGAAGGGAGTCCCTGCCAACTGGGTGAAGTGTGTCACAATGACAGCACAGGGCCAGGGAAGCGCGCCTGCAAATCACTCAAGAGGACAGAGATGGAAACTAGAGAGAAATAAACCCGCCCCTCCCCCCGTGTTCCCCTTCCAGATTTATTTAAACATGTCCATATGGTAACAGGAGCGGGGGAAGATTCCATTCGTTAGCTGCAGAGCCCCGACCCCAGCGGGGGAGCCAATGCTGCTGGCACGGCCTCTCCGTGCCTCCTTCTCGTGCTTTTCCATTTTCTGCCATTCCCCTTGCTCTCCTTCCCTTCCCTTCTCCCGCTGTCCGGGTGCGTCTACACTGCTGCAGCGCTCCCGGCCTGCGCTGGAGAAGGAGGCTGGTTTAGTGACCCTGGTCTGGGTGTGATAAAGCCCCGAGTGGCGTAATCAAGCCGGCCTCTTGGAGAGGTGACGACAATTCTGTGAACGGACCTCCCTGAGGCCGTAGCTAGGTCGCTGGAGAATGCTTCCATCAGCCTAGCGCCGTCTACCCCAGCCGTTAGGTCCGTGAAGCCCCGGCTCTCCGAGGCCTGGGTTTTTCACCCCCTTCTTCCCCCCCAGAGTCGTAGCTGGGCTGAGGTGAGTCCCCTCTGTAGACCAGCCCTCGGTTCCTCTTCCACACACATTCTCACTCTTTTTCTCTCCCCCCCCCCCCCCCCGTTTCATTTCCTCCCTCACACACCCGGCCGGCACCGTGGGATTTGCTGCCTGAGGCGAAGCAAGAAAGAGACACCCAGTCACTGCAAGGAGCATGGGCCCATGTAGGGTCTCCTTGCCTCCCTGGCAGGAGGACCAGGTGCACTGGCTTATTGGGACTTGGGGGAGCTCATCTCTCAGGTTTGGGCCTCGCAAGATGCCCTAGGGGGAAAGCCTGGCCCCTCGGGACCATGTGTCTGTGGGGAAGATCCTGCCTTGGCTGGTGGGAGAGATCTTGGGCTTTCCAGGCTCCAGTGGAGTTTCCCCAGGGGTTGGGGAGGGAAACCTCTTCCCTGACCCCCTCCTGAGCTCTGAGCGGGTGGGATAATGCGCTCTCCCCTCAGGACATGCCCCCCCCCATGGTTTCGGTCTCTGGTGAGGACAGAGGCAGGGGGCTGCCTGCTGGGGGCTGCTGGGGGTGTGACAGCACCACACTTTTGTTTACATGTCGGTGTTTTCATGTTGGGTGGTGAAACACCCACAGGCCGTGGATAGCTGCCCTGCTCTGCACAGCTGCTGCTGGCTGGTCAGGATGATGCATGGGGTCACTCCAAAGGCACATGTTCCATACGGTCCGTGTTGGCCAGGACCTCCTCTGCTCTCACCACTAGCCCCTGCTCCCCCCCCGCCCCCCCCCAGAGCTAAGCCAATACCCAGCAGTCCTCACTCCAAACCTCCTCTGCTCTCACCATTAGACCCCAGTTCCCTCCCAGAGCTAAGCTAATACCCAGCAGTCCTCACTCCAAACCTCCTCTGCTCTAACCACTAGACCCCACTCCCCTCCCAGAGCTAAGAAAATACCCGGGAGTCCTCACTCCAAACCTCCTCTGCTCTGACCACTAGACCCCACTCCCCTCCCAGAGCTAAGATAATACCCAGGAGTCCTCACTCTGAACCTCCTCTGCTCTAACCATTAGACCGCAATCCCCTCCCAAGACCCATACTAATTGAAAGATTAGCCTTGCTGCTCCCACAGCACCCCAAGTCTCAATCTCTGACTGGCAGAGGACACCCTCAGGCCTGAGTTATGTGCCCTTCTTCCCCCACCAGCCGCATGCAATCCTGTTCTTCCACCGGTGCGGGCTTCTGGCCTGTTCGACTCACTTTCCATCATGTATACAAGGAGCATGTTAATTACAGGGGCCCCGTGAGCTGGTATTAGCAGCTTGCCCCTTTTCCCCTAGAACAGGGATGATCTCTGCCTGGAATTTTACAGCCCTGCCACCCTCTCCAGGGCATGGTGTCTGACGCCCACCCTGCGTCCCAGGGGAGGAAGCCAGCCTGCGTATTACACCGTTCCCGTTCGTCTGCTTTGATATGCTCCCCTCAAGGCAGGCCAGATCCAGCTCAGACAGGGCCGTGACCAGTCCCCTAGCCGTGCAGAGCTCGGAGTGCGGCTGCTGCATGGTGTGCTCTTCTCTGCTCCAGTTTCAGTCCCCTCCCCTCGGCACCCTTCCACACACAATCAAGATGGCTGATTTAAAGCCATGGGGTTGTCGCTGCCTCCCGCCCACATGCAAAGTGGCGCAGCTCCCCCGGAACGTTGGTCCCAAGCTGCCGCCCCGGCTCCATCAAGTTCTGGGATCAAAGCAAACTTCCCTCTGGCTGATAACCAACAGTACTGCTGGCTGCAGCAATGCTAAGAAAACACACAGCTTGGCAGAGCTATAACAACACTGTTGCAACAATACAACTGGCAATAGTTGTAGAATAGTTGTAGAAAAACAGCTACTAATGTTCCTGCTAGTATTAGAGGGGTAGCCATGTAATCTCCAGCCTTACTCTTGATTGGTACTCTTTTCTTATGCCTGTATATTTATACCTGCCCCTGGAATTTCCACTACATGCATCTGACGAAGTGGGTCTTTGCCCACGAAAGCTTATGCTCCAATAAATCTGTTAGTCTATAAGGTGCCACAGGACTCCTTGTCGTTCCTGCTAGTATTGGTACTACAGATGTAGTACAGGTTGAACCTCTCTAGTCCAGCACCCTCGGGACCTGACCGGTGCCGAACCAGAGAATTTGCCGACGCACGGGCGCATTACCAACACTGCCACTGCTTGCTGGGCTCTTAGAATACATTTAGGGGTAAATTAGAGCTTAAACAGCACAGCACACAGAGAGCCAGGCCTGGTGGCTGTAAACGCACTTTATGGGACCGTGGGAAACTTGGCCACATCCATGATAAGTGGACATCCGGCTCACTAAACTCATGCCGGACCATGGAGGTTGCCAAACCAAAGAGTGCCGAATTAGAGAGGTTCAACCTGTAATGCCACACAACATTTCTAATAAGTTTCAGTACTGTTGATACGAGTATTAATGCTGCTGTTACTGCGTCTCATACTCATATGTTAATTCATCCTAGTTCTCACATGCAGTGCTCCTTGTGATACTGCACTGCTAATACTAATAGGCTACGTCTACACTGCAGGCTTTTTGCACAAGAACGGCCGTACTTGCGCCAAAACTTGCGGAGCGTCTACACTGCACGTGTGTTCTTGCACAAGTAAATGTACAGTAAGACGTCAGAACAGAGGGCTTCTTGCACAAGAGTTATTCCTCTCCCCATGAGGAATAAGCCCTCTTGTGCAAGAGCTCTTGCACAAGAAGGCAGTGTGGACGGGCAACAGGGGCTTCTTGCGCAAGAAACCCCTATGGCTAAAATGGCCATCAGAGCTTTCTTGCACAATAGAGCGTCCACACTGCCATGGTCGCTCTTGCGCCAAAGCACATCTCTTGCGTAAAAGCACATGGCAGTGTGGACGTGCTCTTGGGCAAGACCTTTTGTGCAATAACTCTTGTGCAAAAACAGTTCTTGCGCAAGAAGCCCGCAGTGTAGACATAGCCAGATAGTAACAGTGCTAGTGTGGTGTCCCGGCAGCCTCTGGGGCCATTACTGTATGATCCTGTGGTAAGAGTCCTGCTTTTCTCTCCTTACTGAGTGCTTTTCCTTCCAGTCTGCAAGGGCGACTTATATCCTTCCCCTCCCTTCGCTCCACCAGTCATTTCAGGAAATAATTGGGCTGAATTTTTGTGGCACCTTCTTTAACTGTGTGGCCATGTTCATTTCTGGCGTAACCCCACCCATGTTCCCTCTAATTTTTCCTTCCATGTGTGGAATAAATTTTATGTGCACCAAGGCATGTGCATATGTGCACCGCCAGCAGAAACACATGCCGCCAGCTGGGGGTGTTCTGCCAATCCTCCAGGCAGCATTTGAACCCCGCTGACTCCAGCATCTTCCCAGGCGCCGTGAGCAGGTTTGCGGTGACTGCGTTCCACTCAGACCACAAGCACACTGGGACTTGCTGGAACAGCTGAGCCAGCCCCACCAACCCTCACTTAGGTCTCAGATTGAGCCTGGGGGTGCAGCAGAGGCTCAGAGAGGGGGGCAAGGACCTTCCTCACTCTGCTGCCACTTTGAGGCACAGGGGAGCCCTGGGTGGAGCCCATGAAATGTAACATTCTGCCCCGGGTGCTGCTTTGCCATGGAGGGACCTGTGTGGCTGGCATCATCCATTCTCTGCTCTTGTTCCAGGGGGGTTTTCCTTGACACCATCAAGCCCAAATACAGTGTGAATGGGGTGGTGCCCCACATCGGCCAGCGCACTCGGCTGAGCAAAGGGGACATCGACCAGGCGCGCAAACTCTACAGGTGCCCAGGTAAGGCTCACTGGCAGCTCAGCATCCAAGGTGGGGGTAGGGGAGATGCAGAACACCTGCCTGCTGGGATAAGAACGGCCGGACTGGGTCAGACCAAAGGTCCATCTAGCCCAGTGTCCTGTCTGCGACAGTGGGCAATGTCAGATGCCCCAGAGGGAGTGAACGGAACAGGGAATCATCAAGTGATCTACCCCCTGTCACCAATTCCCCGCCTCTGACAAACAGCAGCTAGGGACACCATTCCTACCCATCCTGGTTATATCTGATGGACCCAACCTCCATGAATTTATCTGGTTCTTTTTTGAACCCTGTTAAAGTCCTAGTCTTCACAACATCCTCTGGCAAGGAGTTCCACAGGTTGACTATGCGCCATGTGAAGAAATACTTCCTTTTGTTTCTTTTAAACCTGCGACCTATTAAGTTCCTTTGGGGTACGTCTAGACTACAGGCTTTTGTCGACAGAGGCTTTGTCGACAGACACTGTCGACAAAGTTTCTGTCGACAAAGAGCATCTAGACCACATCCGGTTCTGTGGACAAAGCAAGCCGCTTTGTCGACATGACAGTGTAGACGCAAAGGACAGTGTAAATGCAATAACGCCTTCTGTCTACAGAACTCTGTCGAAAAAAGGCGTTATTCCTTGTAGAATGTGGTTTACCGCCGTCGACAAAACTGCCGAGTTCTGTCGACGTTATGTTGACAGAACTCGGCAGTAGTGTAGACGCGGGTATAGTATTGTCAACAAAAGTCCACTTTTGTTGACAAAACACTGTAGTCTAGACACACCCTTGGTGACCCTGAGTTCTTATGTTAGGGGAACAAGTAAATAACTTTTCCTTATTCACTTTCTCATCAGTCCACAATTTTATAAACTTCGGTCACGTTGCCCCTTAGTCTCCTCTTTTCTATGCTGAAAAGTCCAAGTCTTTTTAATCTCTCTTCATATGGGACCTGTTCCAAACGCCTAATCATTTTTGCTGCCTTTTTCTGAACCTTTTCCAGTCTCAAGATATCTTTTTGGAGATGAAGTGACCAATCTGTATGCAGTATTCAGGATGTGGGCATGCCATAGATTTATATAGAGGCAATAAGATATTCTCTGTTATTTGCTATCGCTTTTTTAATGATTCCTAAGGATCAAGGACAATATAGAAGCCAGATACATCAGCCTGCCCTGATACATTCTTATTATTACTGGTATTCTGATAGCATCCAAGAGCCCAAGCGAGTGCAGGGCTCTGTTGCGCTAGGTGCGGTACATATGCCCCAGAGAGCTTGCAATCTCAATAGACGAGGCAGACAAAGAGTTGGAAAATGGGGATGATTATCCCCCCCTTACAGAAAGTGAAGCAAAGCACAGCAAGGCCCCTCAGCGAGCGCAAGAGTTGGGCCTTTTTGACCCCAAAAGGCTCCATGATCCGGCTGGTTGAAATGGTTCAGATTTTGAAATTTCCACCCAAAAAAAAATCATCTGAATTTCAAATTTTTGACAGAAAAAAATGACCGTTTCCCCCCACCAATTCTCCCTGGTTTTCAATCGACCCTGACCGATTTCTTTTTTTAAATTTTTTTCAAAATGTTGGCAAAAGTTGAAACATAAGTAAATAGTAAACCCAAAAGGAAAATGAGTGGTTAGAGTGTTTTCAGAGGAGTAGCCGTGTTTCAGCAAAAACAGCGAGGAGGCCGGTGGCAGTTGAAAGAATAACAAATGAATGAGGGCATAAGCTTTTGTGAGCTACAACTCACTAGCTCTAATAATTTTTAATCTTTAAGGTGCCATGAGACTCGTTTTTATAGAGAGAGATTTTAAAAACCCAAAGCCCAGCTCAAACACGCAGAGCCCTGCAAATCCGCAGATATCTGCAGGGATCTGGGGCTCGTTTTTGCAGGTATGGCTGTGGATGCAAATGTGCAGATATCTGCTTTCTATACGCCAGTATGGATGCGGCCATCCATGGCTCATTTTTGCGGATGTGGGTGTGAGTACGGACATACGTTTTGTATCCGCGCAGGGCTCTGCAGATATGCCTGCCATGACTCCGCTCCAAATGGGGCACGCAGTACTGGTGTTGTTTTATTCTAGCGCACCCACGTGCCTGTTTGGTTTGTCTCCTAGCTGCATGACGGAAACATCTCTGGCGAGGCAGACTCAGAAGGGAGTTCAGAGGGCAGGGAATGAGTCAATGACCCACAGGGAGCTCCTCTGGGAGCAGACTCACAGCCTCCATAAGCTGATCCCGGCGTTCCAGCCCTGTCCTTGCGCGTTATTCCCCTGGTTCTGACATCATGCTCAGAGCTGAGGGTTTCCCACTGCTGTGTGAATGGAAATAGCATGACGTAGCCCAGGTCTGAGAGCCCTGTCTGGGCTGACTGCTCCCAGCTTCATCAAGGCTTGGTGGACCACCCAGCCATCACTGGCTGCAGCAATGAAAGAGATATCCAACAGGAAGGCAGGGAGAAATAGTCAAGAGAAGGGCCGCAGCGTGTGAAACTTCTGGTTCCCATTTGACTCCTGAGTCCTTGTTTGGCCTGGAGATGCCAGACCCCTCCCCCCCAGCCTCCCTCAGTCTCTGTGGTCACAGAGAGGATGAAGGTTTGTAAACAGAATAGGCTTGTTTTCCCCCGAGGAGTCCAGGCATTGCAGAGGGAGTGTTTCTGACGGGAATGATGAGTCAGTGCCGAGGGATACGGTAGCGCTGGCGGAGTTGCGGGCGTGGGAAGCACAGGGCTCAGGAAGCCAGGAGAGGCTGCAGGTGTGCTGGCCGATTTGTGTGTAGGAAACTGGCGTCTTCCTCTTATTTTGCCTGGCTCTCGCTGGTGCCGATCACTTTTGGGGACCACTCAGTCTCCCCTAAATATTGTCAACACCAGGATGAAAATAAAGAGGATACAAATCTGTCGAGTTTCCCGAGCCCTAGATGGGCCTCTTCTGCGGTTGTCTCTGGATCCCAAAGTCGACAAGCTCTGTTATAAACCTCCCCCCTTACCCCTTACTGGTGGCTGCAGACAGAGGATTTTATGGAGAACCAAAGCACGTGTCAGGCAAACAGAACGCGGCTCTGGAGTGCCGCCCACAAAAAACAGCCAAGGAGACAAATGCCGAGCGACAGTTTCCTCCCCCAACCCCAGTTAACAGGGTGTTAGAATCATAGAATCCTAGGGCTGGAAGAGACCTCAGCAGTCATTGAGTCCAGCCCCCTGCCCAAAGCAGGACCAACCCCAACTCAATCATCCCAGCCCCGGCTCTGTCAAGCCGGGACTTCAAAACCTCCAGGGATGGAGTGGAGATTCCACCCCCTCCCTAGGGAACCCATCCCAGTGCTTCCCCACCCTCCTAGGGAAAGAGTTTTTCCTAATATCCAACCTAGACCTCCCCCACTGTAACTTGAGACCATTGCTCCTTGTTCTGTCATCTGTCGCCACTGAGAACAGCCTCTCTCCATCCTCTTTGGAACCCCCTTCAGGAAGCTGAAGGCTGCTCTCAGATCCCCCCTCGCTCTTCTCTTCTGCAGGCTAAACAAGCCCAGATCCCTCAACCACCCTTCACAGGTCATGTGCTTCATCCCCCTAATCATTTTGGTCGCCCTCCACTGGACCCTCTCCAATGCGTCCACATCCTTTCTGTAGTGGGGGGGCCCAGAACTGGACGCAATACTCCAGATGTGGCCTCCCCAGTGCCGAATAAAGGGGAATAATCACTTCTCTAGATCTGCTGGAAATACTCTTCCTAATGCACCCGAATATGCCATTAGCCTCCTTGGCTACAAGGGCACACTGTTGTTGATGGGGAAGATCGGCTGGCGAAGAGCAGTCAGTCTCCGGTCTGCCGCTGGGGGTTCCCGCAGGCTTCAGAGCAAGTGTCTTCCATCTGGTTTCCCTGACATCCATGGTGCGATCAGTGATCTGCCATCAGAGCTTTGTTCTGCAGTGGCTTTGGCGGCCGTGAGGATGAGGCTGGGGGAGACCCCAGGGAATCTCCTAACCAGTTCTAATCAGCTGCCTCATAAGAACATAAGACCATAAGATCGGCCATACTGGGTCAGACCGTGGCCAATGCCAGGTGCCTCAGAGGGAGTGAACCAAACAGGCAATGATCAAGCGATCTCTCTCCTGCCATCCATCTCCACCCTCTGACAAACTGAAGCTAGGGACACCATTCCTTACCCATCCTGGCTAATAGCCGTTAATGAACTTAACCTCCATGAATTTATCTAGTTCTCTTTTAAACCCTGTTACAGTCCTAGCCTTCACAGCCTCCTCAGGCAAGGAGTTCCACAGGTTGACTGCGCTGTGTGAAGAAGAACTTCCTTTTATTTGTTTTAAACCTGTTGCCCTCATTGCGCATGGGGCTGTACGTACACACAAGAGGCGGTCCCTGCCTCAAGGGGCTCACAAGATAAATAGACAAGGCAAAGGAACAATTAAGACCCCCCATTGTACAGATGGGGAGCTGAGTCAGAGTCAGCAGAGTTACCGCCAATGCAACCTGAGGTCTGAACTTGGCCCAGTGAGCCAAAGAATGAGGCTGTGTAGGAGCTGGATTGCCTGGGTTCTATTCCTGCCCTGTCACTGGCTGGGTGTGAGCAGCTCATTCCAGCATGCCTCAGTTTCCCCATCTAGGACATGAGGGTAATACCCAGATGCTTGGGCTGAAGGGGGCAGGTTGCAAGGCAGAATTCATCCATGTGTGCAAAGGGCTCCTGGATCCTCAGGGCAACGTTGCTAGAAACAGGTAATGTATTTACAGAACAGGTGCTATAGTGACAGAGGCGTTGCAAATGGGTGTGATATCTAAGTACCCTGCAGAGAGCAGACCGAGAGCCAGAAATCTACACAGACCCTGCCTCCGGACAAGAGCAGACCCCGAAGAAACCCCTGCTGCTTAGAGATAAGCTGTACCGTGGAATAAAACAAAGCACGTGGCTTATTTTTGCTACTTTTGCTCCTTTATTGTGGAGACAGAAGCCTGCAAGGAGGTTTATTCCGCCCACGAATGGAAAAAAGTTAGAGGGAACATTGGTCGACATGGCCAGTATTTCTAAGGTTAGAAACCCAGCAGGGAACGTGACTATTAAAAAGAGCCTTGGCTTCCCTCTTCCCCAATTTTGAAATGATCTCTTACATTTCACCTTGATCCTTGCTCCTTCGAGGCACTCCCCCAAGCTGGCTTCACACCCAGGGAGGCTGCCTTGGCCCACGAACAGTGATATTGAAAGGCCCCTGAGCTTCGTCACAGCTGACTAGGTCATGTGGCTTCCAGATGGGAACACTGGGCTAGCTCCAGACAGTGCTAAGCACTAAACCTGTCACGGGCCCAGCTGCATGGAGTGGCAGAGTGGGGGGCAAGATTCCTGCCCGGAGGGAGGCGGGGCAGGGGGTTGACAGCCACCACAGGGGCACTAGTATGGATGCAGTCCCTGGGACGTCTTAACTGGCATTTGGATGCAGCTTGCACCTGGCTGGGTTTGCGGCAGGGCTGGCCTGACCATGAGGCCTCAGGTGCCAGACTGTGGGGGGGCGCCAGTAGGACCCAGAGTGTAGAAAATTGTGTCTGCTGCTGGTGCAGATGTATTCTCTCTGCTCTTGATGCACTGAGAGGGGGGAGTGCTGTGCTGGAGGAAGGAGGGCACAAGAGATGTAACAGGCAGGCAGGAGAAAAGGGGGCATGGGGGCGTCATTTGAGCTCCCTGCCTCAGGTGCCAAAATGTTGTGGGCTGGCCCTGGTTTGCGGCTCTGGCTTGGTGGATATTGGAACTGGAAGGCGGGGGAATTGTTCGTGGGAGAACTGCTTTGCTGGAAAGGCCGAGATCGGAGCGAGAGGCAGAGGAGAGGGCAGGGAGGGGGCGCGACACGAAAACTCTCGTAAGGTTTCATTTTCCACCCTAAAGTCGGAACTTCTGTTGCTGTGGCAACAGGGCACCAGGTTGGGTTTCCATGGCTACTTGGGAGCCTCAGTCCCGGCTATTGATTTAATTGGAGAGGCCTCTTAAAAAGCCAGCGCTGCTGCGTGTCCCCCGGCTTGCAACCCAGAGACACAAGACGGAGATTTCACTTGGAGCAACAACAGCCAGAGGGGTTGGGAGCCGGGGGGGGGGGGATGTTTAGCATCAGGTTTGCAAGTACTAACTTGTGCAGGGATGCAGGGTCAGCGCCCACCCCAGGTGACGCAGGCCGGCTAAGGGGGATAAATTGTTCCTGTGTGATGTGCTATCCGGGGGGGTGAGGGCTGGGATGGGATCTTTGAAAGCCACTGGTGGTTGAGCCTGGTCCAAGCCTCCCTGAACTTTGCATTCAGGGCTGAACTTGGCAGCCGTGGGGACGCCGGAGTCCGTGAAAACTACCATGGGGCAGCGCGTGCTGCTTCGAGCATGCACCGGCAGGCCAGAGACGCGTGTCTGCAGTTCCTGGGAGCGTGCAGTGATGGGCTGTGTGGCCCTGCAGAGAGGGCCCTGTCCTTGTCCCCGGGATCAGCCCATCTTCAGTGCTTGTTGGTCCACTGAGCCATTGGTCTCCCTCGCCTTGTGCTCCCTTGGAATGGGACTCAGGGTCGAAAGGAGCTTCCTGTCCCATCACGGCCTCAGGAGCCCAGACCACCAGGGCCGTCCTTACCCATGCACAGTTGCTTGGGGATCTGAAAATCTGGGGCACCGCTGGGTCTTCATGTCCACCCACCCACCTCTTCCTCTCCCTGCTCTGTGGCGCCGCTTCCTCTGGAGAGGAGCTCGTTTCATTTACTTTCACAAGATGCCATCGGAAGATGATAAAATCCCATCTCTCCAAAACGTCCCCGCTGCCATCGGGCACAGAGGCACCAGTTCAGCCAGGCTACGTAGGGCTCCATAATTCCTACAGACGGCCCTGCGGACTGTCCAGAGCTGCTGGGCCCGCTGAAGGAGGCTGGAGCCCCCAGGGCAGCGGTGCAAAAGCTTTGGGGTGTTCCTGGCGCACAGGTGAGGTTTTGTAGCAGGACCACCGATGGGTCAGAATGCTGGCAGCTCAGAGACAGAGCCCAAGCAGGCCGGGGGTTTCTGAGGCTTCTTACAGCTTTAGTCCCCCTCCTGTGTCCTAGCCGCCCCCAGCCCTGCGCCCATTATCCTCTCGCACCAAACTGTTACTCCCACACCTCGACTCCAGCTCCTGCCCTCCTCCCACTCCACTGCTGCTCTTCCTCCCTGTACGAACGTAGCCGCTCTGAACTAGGGATGTAATAATGAAGTCAATTAACCGAGAAGCAAAAGCTTATAGGATAATGCTATAGACTACATGCATTTCCCTTCCCCCCCACCTCCCTTGCCACTAAATTTTTCAGCAGGCTGGCCAGCAGCCCGGCTCAGTCCTGGCTTGCGATGGGTCTGGGACCTACCCCTGCTGCGGTTCTGCATGTAAAGTGTATTAGGAGCCAGGCGGGCAGGCAATCTGACTCCGTTTCGGCTCATGCCGGGTCTGGGACCTACCCCCACTGCAGCTCTGCATTTAAAGTGTATTAGGAACCGAGCGGGCAGGCAATCTGAGTCAGTTTCAGCTCACGCCGAGTCTGGGAGCTCAGATCCCCCCCAGACAGGGGCTGCTGCCACCCTATGCTGCTGCCTCTTTATCAGAGGCAACAACACAGGGTGACAGGCAGCTGGTCCATGAGGGGAGCTGGTTTTTAAACCGGCTCCCCTCATGGACCAGCGCCTGCCTGGCACCCTGCACTGATACAGAGGCAGCAACGCGAAGTGACTGGGGGCTCCTCAGGAGTGGAGCCGGAGCGCACTGGCTGCCAGCCCCACCCCTAGGGGCTATAGAATAGTCGACTAACCGATGAGAATTCATGAGGTTACTCGACAATTCCATTAACCGATATTTAACATCCCTACCCATCAATCCACCTGCTGCTGCTAGCGGTTCCCAGCCTCCGCCTCCCCGTCCGCCCACCCAGCTCCTCCGCTCTCAACCCTTTTCCAAGCCTTGGCTTGTGGTGCCCCTTCTGAATCCATGCCGGTAACACGTCCCCGCGTGCCTCTGCTGTGGCCGGGCAAGACACTCAGTCCGTCAGCCCGGACCCTGATCTCTGAGGGCTGCAGGTGGAAGAATCAAGAGGTGGCTTTGGGGAGGTGGGTGGTGCTGGCTTGGGGAGCTGGCCTGGGCAGCGATACGTTAGGTGCAAATGGCTTGGATCTAGAGCTTCATCTCTGCTAGGTCTTCTGTGCGGGGCCTTCCTGGGGCTGGAATTGGGGGAAGGCTGGGATAAAGTTCTTTCATCTCTCCCATTTGGATGTGTCTTGTCCCCCAAGCCCTCTGCCTCCCACCCCCTGGCCTGGCAGGTTGCTGGGGGCATGGGTGGCTTTCCTGCTGGGTTTTAACCCTCTTCCTTTTCCTGTTTTGTTCCCAGCCTGTGGAGAGACCCTCCAGGACAGCCAGGGGAATTTCTCCTCCCCGGAGTTCCCCAACGGATACCCTGCACACATGCACTGCATCTGGAGGATATCGGTCACCCCTGGGGAAAAGGTACCTGCTCGTTGTCGCCCACCCCACCCCGGCGGGACGTTAGCCCCTTCTCGAGTCTTATGCCCTCAGGTTTCACCAGATCCCTAGCAGCTTGGGATGGGAAAGGCCCGTCCAGCGTGGCTGAGACCCTTTTCCACACTGCCAACGAGGGATCCCAGCTAGATTGTGGCTCTGCCCTCTAGCCTCAGACCCGTGGAGCTGGGCAGGACGGTTCAGCCTCCTCCCCGCCCGGCCGTGTGCCGCCCATTGCCCGCAGCACAGCCGCTTCTGGGACAGCCCCACGTCCGTGCCAGCTGGGGATGGAATGAGCCTCGTGGGCCACCCCCAGCAGGGGATAGCACAGCTGTGGGGGCTGTTCCCGGGGGGCCTTGCCAGCCCATGGGAAATCTCCCGTGGGCCGGGGGGACACAGCTGTTTGCGGCGGGAGGGGGTCAGCAGGGCTGCCGGCGGGTGAGAGGTGCTGGGGGGAGGCAGGCGATTGGCAGTCAGTGGGCGCTGAGCCCCCGCCATTTTTCCCCATGGCTGCTCCAGCCTATGGGGCTCCCAGCACGTCCCTGGAGGGGGACTTAGAATGATCTCTCCTTTGGGAAGCTCCCCCCCCCCCCAGTGATCTGCCTAATGAGCCAATCCAGAGCCCCGCTGACGTCCCTGGGCAGGCTCCCAAGATGCTCAGTGAGTGTTGGATCGAGTCCTTGTTGCTCCTCTCCTGGTTCAGCTCTTGCTCTTAGACCCATCTAGAGCCTCCCTCCCCCACCCACCTGCCTTTGACTCATGCCAGCCGACGGCTCTCTTGGCTTTCCCACGTCAGCAGCGAGGCAAGCTCCATTGCTCTACATCGTTAGTGCCTCTAGCTGCCATCTCGCAATGCAAGCGCCTCTCCGGCCCGGAGCCCTGCGGGACTTTGGAGAGGAACCCAGCTCCGACACTGCGCACGCATGGGGTGCGGTGAGATCTGGAGCCAGGCTCTGCCGTCGGGGCCTTCTAGCTGGAGGAGTTAATCAGCAGAGCTTTATGCAACGTCATGATTGCCCGCGTTTCGTTCCAGGCTCTCACAGTCCTCTCACGTGAACCTTTGCTTTCCTGAGGGGCTTGTACAGCTGAACCGCTCTAGCCTGGCACTCTCTGATCTGGCAACATCCGTGGTCCGGCATGATTTTAGTTCACCACATGTCCACTTAGCATGGGTGTGGCCAAGTTTCCCACAGCCCCATAAAGTTTGTTTACAGCCACCAGGCCTGGCTCCCAGTGTTCTGGGCTGTTATTTAACTCTAATTTACCCCCAATGTCTTCCAAGAGCTCAGTACGCAGTGGAAGTGCTGGGAATGCTGCTAGACAATATTGACCTCCTGTGGGTCGGCAAATTCTGGATACCGGTCCAGTCCCGAGGTTGCAGGACCAGAGCGTTTCAACTGGTAGTCCCCACCTCAAACTCAAAGGAAACTCCACGCCAGCCAGGATTCAGTTTGTGTTTCTGTCCTTTATTTCCACCCAAAGTTCAAAGCTAAGCCCAGAATGTGCGACACTGTGGACACTCGCCTGTGTTGATTGACAGCTTTCCCCAGCCAGCGGTGGAACTTGCCAGAGATGCTGGCAGTAGCAGAGGGGCCTCGTTCTCGCTGTGGTGCATAGGCGCGGCTTTCCAAATTTTGGGCCTCTCTGTTCACAAGCCACTGGGGATTTGGGCTGCCTGACTTGGTGAATTTCCTAACTGAAAGTGCCTTCATGGGCCACAGTTTTCACGCCATGGTGAGCACCCCCCTTCTGCACGTCAGGCCCCTGGAGGGTGTCTAGTCGCTTCTGGAAATGGGCAGGTCTTGAATCAAAGTGGCTGCCGGGCACTGGCGCCCTCTAGACATCTGAGATGGTGGAAAGAGCCTCAGCTGAGCAGAGGACGCGATGAGTTTGTGATTCCACCAAGTGGAACGGGAGGTAAAAACTCCTAAAAAAATAGTAACCGTGTAACTGATTACAATTAAATCAGTTACACGAGACCAGCAAGCTCCTGGCACCACCAGCCTCCTGGGAGTTTAACCTTTAACCGGAACCAACCAGCATCATCTAGTCGGTTAACTGGTTAAACTTTAGCATCTCTAGTGGAAAGCCCTACTGCTGCTCTTGGGTTCAGTCACCCACCCTCAGAGCCTGTTGGAAGGACATGGATGGAATGGCATAATGACCCCCGGATGGGTTTGAACCTGGGAGCTGGAGGACTGTGGTACAGGCTAACACTACGTCCATTATAGTAGTAACTCTGAGCTGGCACCAGTAGTAGGCTCTTATCCTGTCCTAACCTACCTATCGGAGGGGGAAGAGGCACTCACTTAGCCTGTGTGTTATCCTTGGGTCCTTGCACAGGGGGTGTTTAGCCTCTGCTTGTTTTCCCTCTCAGATCATCCTGAACTTCACGACCATGGATCTGTACCGAAGCCGGCTGTGCTGGTATGATTACGTGGAGGTGAGAGACGGGTTCTGGAGAAAGGCCACACAGCGAGGTAACCAACAAGAATCTTTTAGGGCCTGGGCATGCCAAGCTATGCTGTGCTGCTGGAACTCAATCCCTATAATAACCTCTTCCTCCACCATTAACTCCCAGCTCTCCCTGCCCGCGTTTTTCGCCTTTTCTGCTTTATTTGCTTGTGGCAAGAAAGTTTCCGCAGTGATGCTGAGTGGTGGTCATGCTGTCAGCCAGAGCGGGCAGAGTAACTAGTGTTGTGGGCCTGTTTTTCCTCTCTCTCACCCCAGTGGGGTAAATGGGATTAATCCCCATTGACATGAGTGTGAGATAAGAAACGCATCCGGAGGATCATAGCAGCATAATGCTGGAAGGGATATCAAAGGGTCGCCTGTAGCAGTATTTCTCAACGACCGATCTGTGGACCTGAGATCTCCCTCACAATTCAGGAAGGCAGCCAGCCGGTCCCTGGTATCAAAAAGGTTGAGAAACACTGAGTAGTCTATCCCCAGAGCCGAGGCAGCGTTCGATCTATCTAGATCACCTCCAACAGGTGTTCGTCTGACCCAGGTGTGGGCAATAAGTTTTGCAGGGGGACCACTTCACGAATTTTGGTTCATGGGCCAGGCCCACCCTCCCCAGAAGGGGCGGGGCCTCATACAGAAAGGGGCGGCTCCCTCTAGGTGCCACAGGCAGGGGGAGGAGACTTTACGCGCTCCCCCTGCCCCTAAGCCAATCAGGACCTAGAGGCGGTGAAGTGCACAAAGTCATTCGCTATTCAAAGTGGCTGGTGGCACCCTCTAGGCGCCGTGCGCCCTTAGTGGGGGGAGGGAGCCACCAGCTGCTTTGAACACAAAATGAGTTTGTGCGCTCCCCCCCCCCAGGTTTTGATTGGCCTGGGGGCGGGAGAGCGGCAGGGTGGACAGTGGGCCAGATCAAATGGCTTGGCGTGCCGGATTCAGCCCGGGGGCTGTATCTTGCCTACCCTGGTCTAACCAAATCCTTCCCCCATGTTCACCCGCATCTTCTAAGCACTTGGCAAATGCAGCTCCATTGGCCTCACTGGAGTGACCCCTGCATGTGACCAATAGCAAATGACCCGATTCATCCACTCGGCCCATCTGGCAGGCAGGCGGGGCAGTCTCCCCTTTTCGGGACAGAGCGGCTCACACAGAGGCATGACGGGCCAGATTTTCCACCCCCTCGCGTGCAAAACTCTTTGGAAAAACCTGCCACTTGAAGACTTGCTAAGGATCACACAGTGAGGCAGTGCTGGGAACTGGGCCAGGAGTTCTGATTGATAGTTTCCTGCTTGACCATTAGCCTGCACTGCCTTTAAAAATGGCTGGCTCCAGCTTATGTCTGCACAAACCATTTTCAACCTACATAGGGGCCTTCAGAATTCCTTCCCCCAGAACCCCACGTTCTCAGTGGTGGCAGATGGCAGAACAAGGAGCAATGGTTTCACGTTGCAGTGGGAGAGGTCTAGGTGGGATATTAGGGAAAACTCTTTCCCTAGGAGGGTGGGGAAGCACTGGGATGGGTTCCCTAGGGAGGGGGTGGAATTTCCATCCCCAGAAGTTTTGAAGTCCCAGCTTGACAAAGCCCTGGCTGGGATGATTGAGTTGGGGTTGCTCCTGCTTTGGGCAGGGGGCTGGACTCGATGACTCCTGAGGTCTCTGCCAGCCCTGGTCTTCTATGATTCTAAACTGGGTTTGCCCAGAGGGGACCTTTCTGGTAACTTGCTCTCGCCCCAGAATTTGATCTCTGCGACGATCACTTCGGTGCTCCCTTGAATGCTACTTGCAACATTCGGGGCCACATCCCCTGCTGGAAACACCAGAAACGGCCATCGAATGGCCGGTCGCCCATCCAAACTGGCAGAGTGCCAGTGTCAGCCAGGTCTTGTGGGAAAGCGAGGTTGCCTTGCCAACTGTTTAGCTCCACGCGGGTGGTGCAGGCAGCAGAGGGCGCGCGCCACTGCCGGCCTGCAGTACATGCTGCGGCGAGAGACCCTGTCGAGTACGTGTCCTTCTCCAGGCAGGTTCTGCGGGAATAAGCTCCCCGAGCCCATCATCTCCACCGACAGCCGCCTCTGGATCGAATTCCGCAGCAGCAGCAACTGGGTCGGCAAAGGGTTCTTCGCTGTCTACGAAGGTACCAGGGGCCTGGAGGGGTCGCGCGGGGCGGGGCGGGGCGGGGCGGGGCGGGGCGGGGCAGGGCAGGGCAGGGGGAGGTCTCCAAGGTCCCTTTTCTTTGGAGAGGGCGGATAAGGATTCTGCTCCTGGGAATGGGCCTCCCAAATAACTTTCTCCCAGGGGCTCCCCGGACTCCTTGGGCTGGGCCCCAGCAACAGCATCCCCTGTCCTGCCAGGAAACACCATCCCCCTCTCCCCCCCTTCCCTTGCAGCCATCTGCGGGGGAGAAATGAAGAAAGACAACGGCCACATCCAGTCTCCCAATTACCCTGATGAATACCGGCCCAACAAGGTGTGCACCTGGAAGATCACAATCTCCGAGGGCTACCACGTCGGCCTCACTTTCCAGTCGTTCGAGGTACGGGCTGTGAGTGTGCGCAGGGCCTGGGGGCTGGGGTAGCACCCCAGTTAGGGGGCCCAGAGCCCTGACTCTCCTGGCGGCCCCGATCCTCAGACATGCTGAGCTTCTGGGACTGGGTCCATTGAGGCTGGCAAAGGAGCCCAGTGCTTCCTGGGATTTGGCCATGATGATCTCTAAGCCGCTCAGATGCACTAATTAGTTAATCTTCCCAGCTGCTGGGTGAAGGGGCAGCATTGCCCAGTGGATAGAGCTCTGAGTGAGGCTTAATTGCTTTTCATGGCTCTGCTGCGACTGACCTTGGACAAGTCACTTTTCCCTCTCTGTTCCTCAGTTTCCCCATGTGGGTGTAATGATCCTTTAAGCTTCCTGGAGGAAAAGCCCCAGGTAAGAGTTGAGTATTGCCCTCTTCCCCATAGTAGAGCTGAGTTAGAGAGGGGAAGTAACTTGGCCAAGGTTACTCAGTGGCTCAGTGTCAGGATTACAATGCAGATTGCTTCATTCCCTGCCCGGTGTGTAAACCTCTTTGGAATGCCTTTGACAGCACTGGCAGTCTGAGTCCTGCATCACGCTTCACTTGTGTTAACAGCAATTCCCAGCAGGCTGCAGCAAACGTGCCCCCTCCCGTCTTTTCACAATCGTCTCTTGCCCAACTGTACAGCAGTAGGCTCACTGGAGTCATCACAGGCCCGCAGGCCATAAGCAAACCCACAAACCTGAGTCATCTGGAGTCACACAAACACATACACACACCCCGGCTCTTCCCATTACAGCAGCATTCCTGCTAACCGAGAAACCTACCGGCAACCTTGCCTGCCCGAGCTCAGAACTTCCCGCCCGACGTGGCGAAATTTCCTTTGGCCCGAAATCAGAACGGCCAGTCGGCATTTCCAAACATTCCCACGCACCCACATGGCCGTGGCCCGGGGCTTCTCTCGACACCGCCCGGTCGCGGTGCTCGGTTGGGAAGCGACGCGTTTTCACTCCTTGATCTGCATCGCAATGCAGCGCGCCGCCCTCCGTGAAACAAAGCCCGCTGATCGTTTCCCGTCGAAATGATCGATCGCCTTGGCACGTCCCCGCAAACTGCCAATGCCTTCGCGCCGGAGGCTTTCCTGCAGTAACGGGTGGGTTTCTGCCCAGCTCAGCTCCGCAGCCCGGCTGGAAGAAGGCCGCAAGGGATTGTGGGAAGGGTCGTGGGCCCGGCCATGGAGACGGCCTGACTGCAGCTCGGTGGCTGTCCCTGCGTGAGCTTCGATTGGGCTCGCGCGCTAAAAATAGCAGTGGAAACAGGGGGGCGATACGAGCAGCCCACCTGAGTGCATACCTGGAATCTGAGCAGGGCTTGTGTGGGCTGCTAGCCCTGCAGCCGTGTCTTCTGCATGCTTTTGAGTGAGCGAGCGAGCCCCCGTGTTATGCGTACAGCAGTGACTCCTCATGCGCAGCTCAGATGCGCCCCTCCAGGCGCTTTACGTGCCCATTATGGGCTTGCCTATGCTTTCGAGGGGGGGTAAAGCCGGCATCACTGCTGGAGGCCGTGGCTTGCACCAGGAGAAATGTGGTTCAAGTGAAAGTAAACTCAGACTCTGCATCCCCAACTTCTGTCTGTAGCATGATCCCAGCTCATACACACGGTCTGCCCTTCTCAGGCATGTCTGTGTCCTGGGGTGTTCAACTGCTCACACGTGAACTGAATGTGCAACACGTCTCCTTCGGGGCAGCTCCCTAGGTCCTACTCCCTGCTCTGCCACTGACCTGCAGGGTGACCTTGGGCAAGTCCCTTCCAGGTTCTGTGCCTCAGTTTCCCAAATTTTACAGTGGGGGCTGTGGTCCCACCCCTGCCTGTTGTTTAATTGCGTTGGGATTATTAGCTGACAGGAGCTCTAGTGCCAAGTGAAACCACAATGGTTTGGGTCACTGCTCCTGGGCTGGGGAGTTAACCTCAGCAGGCTAAGTTGCCATCTGGTCGCTGGGCAGCTGATGGATCCTCGGGAGCCTTCGGGTGACCTTCTGTATTGCCCACTCCCCCCCATCCCAGATTGAGCGGCACGACAGCTGTGCCTACGACTATCTGGAGATCCGGGATGGCAGCACCGAGTCGAGCAGCTTGATCGGCCGATACTGCGGCTATGACAAGCCCGACGACATCAAGAGCACATCCAACAAGCTGTGGATGAAGTTTGTCTCGGACGGCTCCATCAACAAGGCTGGCTTCGCCGTCAATTTCTTCAAAGGTACCGGGAGCCTCCTTCGGCCTCTCCCCCGCCAGCCTCGCCTGGAGCTGACGTGAGCCTCCTGGTGCAAGGGCTGGGTTCGGGGCGGCGTAGCGGGGAAGGGACAAACTGAGCTGCTGCCCAGCTCTGTTGAGGGAAGCTGTGTGGCTTTAAAACCCCAGCCCTTATCCTTGGTTTTCAGGGAGCCAAGAGACCAAAGCCAGCCCAGTCCCAGGTCCGGCCCAGCCCTCTAGCAACTGGCAGGGAGCTTAGTTTGCTCTCTTTCCAGGCTACTTCTCCCCAAGTTTTCTCCCTGTGCTCCTGCAGTCCCCAGCCCAGCTGGGTTCCTGTCCTCCAGGGGGCCTCCCGGAGTGGCACTGCGCCCCCTGCTGGCCAACACCGAGCTGTAGCCCTGGCAGCCTGTTCCAGATGTCCTGCTGCCAGACTGGGGGTGGGCAAACTCAGGCCCAGGGGCTGGATCTGGCCCACCAAGCGTTTCTCTCTGGCTCGTGCAGCTGATTAGCAGAGCGTGCATATTTACAGCCGGCAGTGTGTGTTCAGCCTCCCCCCCGCATGCCTTGCTCCATCCTGCGCCCAGCTGCTCCCAGGATTCTCCTGCGAGCTGTGCAGGGGCGTGGAGGGGAGCAGGGAGCGCTGCAGCCAGGGTGTCCCCTTGCCCCTGTACCCCATCTCTGCAGAGCAGGGGTCAGGAAGAGGGAGACCCACAGCGGAGCTGCTCCAATCTCTAGCACGGACGGTCAGTGACTCAGAGGAGTGCAGAGGCACACACACACTCTATGTCACTGTCACACACACACCCCGTCTGCACCACACACACTCTGCACCCTGCACCCAGTCATGGTCACACACACACTCAGTCTGTGTCACCAAGTCTCTCTCTCACACACACAGTGTTTCTCTTTCACACTCCCTCACACTCTTGGTTTCTCTCTGCAGCCCTCAGCCCCGCCCCTTCTGCCGCAGGCCCCGCCCCTTCTGCCGCAGGCCCCGCCCCTTCTGCTGCAGGCCCTGTCCCTTTGGGGGGCCTGGGGCTGGCCCGCCACATTTGTGCCCCCCCCCAAACCAGGCCCTTACTCTGCTTTTGTTCCCTCGCAGAGGTAGACGAGTGCTCGCAGGCCAACAACGGCGGGTGTGAACAGCGCTGCGTCAACACCTTGGGCAGCTACCGGTGCGCCTGCGACCCCGGCTACGAACTGGCTTTGGACAAGCGCCGCTGTGAGGGTCAGTATCTCCAGGGGGGGGCCCTTCCCAACGTGCTGAGGGCTCCAAAGCTGTGACTCCATTTTCCCCCTCCTCACCTTGCCCCCAGTTGCTCCAGCACCCCCCCCCCGCTTCCCCCGGCATGCTCTAGGACAGTTGAAGTCTCCCACAGCCCGGCCTCAGGGAGCGGGGTGTTGAGGGAAGCATGAGCAATGCTCCCTGTGCTTGACCCCCTGCAGCCGCCTGCGGAGGCCTCCTCACCAGACTCAACGGCTCCATCACCAGCCCGGGCTGGCCCAAGGAATACCCCCCGAACAAGGACTGCGTCTGGCATCTGGTGGCGCCCTCCCAGTACCGCATCTCCCTGCAGTTCGAATTCTTCGAGACCGAGGGGAATGACGTGAGTCCCACGGCGCCTCCTGCGTTCACGCCTCGCCCCCAACCACTTTGCTGCAGGTCCCCACAGAGTCGCCAGCCCCTACGTGCGTGGTCTGGGCTGGCGGGGAGGCCTGGCTGTGGAGGGAGGCCCGATGTTGGTTTCTTACAGCCTGGGAACTCGGCGGGTCAAAGCCCAAGTAACAGGGCCTCTCCGAGGAAGTGAGGGACTTTTCTGCACCAGGGTGTTTGTTGCACTAGATTCATAGACACTGCGGTCAGAAGGGACCACAGCGGTCGACTCGTCTGGCCAGAGACCTTCCCTGAAATCAATTCCCAGATTGTGAATTGTGATTGTGATTGTGAATTGTGATTGTGAACCTGAGCAGATCTTTTAGAAAAACAGCCCATCTCGGTGTTAAAGTTAGCCTCGCTGTGGAAAACGTACACCCTATTTCCAGCTTGAATTTGCCAAGTGTCAGCTCCCAGGCACCACTGTCCAACTAGTGTGGATGCATTGGTGCAAATCTCACGTAGGCACGTGCACTCTGCTGTAAATCATCACACACACACACACACGCACACACTATGGCCAGGCGCTTTCTGCAGCACGTTTACACCGGTGGGTAGGAGCAGCGGAGACACACTCAGGGCTCTAGGCCCCGAGAGCCGGCCGCCTCTCCTCACCCCATCTCAGCTGGGCTCCTCCGCCTGTCCCCTCAGCAGGTGTGCAAGTACGACTTTGTGGAGGTGCGCAGTGGGCTGTCGGCCGACTCCAAGCTGCACGGCAAGTTCTGCGGCGCAGAGAAGCCGGAGGTCATCACTTCCCAGTACAACAACATGAGGATCGAGTTCAAGTCCGACAACACCGTCTCCAAGAAGGGCTTCAAAGCCCATTTCTTCTCAGGTAGACCCTCCCGCCGGCAGCATGGGCATACTCTGCCCCGCACCCCACTGCTAACCACTTCCAAGCACTTCCCTATGCCGAGAGGGTGCAGTCCCCAGCCCTGTCCACTGGAGGGCGCTGTGCTGCCTCCGGGGAGTTCTCTGCAGACACCTTCCCATCTACAGCTGGGTTGGGGGGGGGGGGACCCCTTGGAGGTTCTGCCGGCTCTTCCCAGCCGCATTCTCAGCTGGTGTGAACCAGCTTCGGTGCTGCACTGATTCACACCAGCTGGAGATGTAGACCAAAATCCCAGCCAGACTCTCCAAAGGCCGCTGCTTAAGGAAATTAAAAAACAAAACAAAACCCAAACCCGCTACTAAAGCCATTTACAAAACTCTCCATTGAATAGGGAAAAATCTCTGTCCTGCTAGCATCTCAGAGGGGTTGCCGCGTGAGTCTGTAACGATAAACGCAAGGAGTAGTCCTGTGGCACCTTAGAGACTAACAAAATGTAGAGAGAGTAGCGTGAGCTTTCCTGGGCAAAACCCACTTCCTCGGACGAGCTGGGGAGGGAAAACAGGAACCCAGAATTTATAACATAAAAAGAAGGGCGGAGGGAGCCCTGTCAGTTGTAGGGCCAGAGTTTGTTCCTCTGGTGCCACTGTGCACTGTGGGGCACGTTCCATGCGTGGTCTGCAATCGGCCCCCTGGTACAGGTGTAAATCCAGAAGACACGGAAGTGAACGTGCTCCAACGTCACGGAGGTGGGACTCTGTCCCGGAGTGCTTAGGCCCAGACTCTCTGGCACTGCAGTCCCGGTTAAAGTGCGAGGTGCTCGGAGCCGGACTAACTTGGAGGATCTGGGTCTCACTGCTCACTCTAGCCCCGACTCCGCCACCCTTGCTTGCGCCCCGTGTCCTGCGGCAGCCAGTGGCACAAGGGCAGGACTCACCGGGAGGGAGGGCAGCGGAATCCAGCCTCATGTGGGTCAGAGGCCGCCCCAGGGGATGGTCAGAGGCCGCCCCAGGGGATGGACAGAGGCCGCCCCAGGGGTGCCTCCAGGCCGAGTTTGGCAGTGATGTAAAGCAGCACCATTCCCAGGGGGTAAGTTACACTCTGGGCTGAATTCTGCTGTCAGCAGCATGAGCCCAGCTCCTCTCAATCCCTGTGTGTGACTGTAGCCATGCTGCAGTCGGGATGACAAGCCCTAAGCAAGGGATATGTGCAGCCAGCACGGCCTCACGCCTGTGGGCCTTCATTGGTTAGACAAACTCCCCCCGCGACTCTTCCTCCAATGCCGGAAGCCCAGGTGTTGTCTAATCCCCACTGGGGAAGCTTTTTGGGGACCAGATGCAAGCAGGGCTTGTCTAGACACAGACTGAGCGCGTGGCCTGCTGGGGAGGGACTCCACCCCCTGCCATGCGCTATGGGGCCCTTGCGACCGTGCACGAATATCCCCCTAGGGCTCTGTGGCACACTGCTGCGGGCAGCGTCGGTGTGCCACGCTCCAGGTCCGTGCACAGATGTGCCCACGTGCGAGGCTGGATCTCAAGGGCAACTTCTCAGCCTGCAGGCCATTAGTGGTACAAAACTGCCCGCGCACATGGCAGTATTTAGGCATCTAACCACCTGCATACGGCTGCTTAGCCAGGCAGCACTGCCTGCCCGGCTTTAAAAGGCGCTGAGCCCCCAGAGGTCCGGCCGAAGTTCATGGGACGTGCTGGCGCTCAGTGCCTCTGAGGAACAGGCCCCAGATATCTTAGGACTGTCCTAGAATTGCAGCAGCGCCCAGGTGCCCCCTTGTGCCAGGCACTGTACAGACACAGAACAGGAAGACCGGCCCTGCCCCAAGGAGTCAGATTCGTTGGCCTCCATGCAAAGGAACAGCTCCAGGGCAAGCAATGAGGTGCCCTGGCCCTGCCTGCCCTTGGTGCTGCCCTTCCCTCCCCAGGGCACTGCATTCTCTGGCATTCTTGTGGCATAACAGCTTCCTGAGCTGTCCCAGCTTGGCCACGGGTGTTGCCTCCTCCGCTTTGCCTGCCCCCCGCCGCGCGTCTTGGCTCTGCTTTGACAATGCCACTGTCTGCTCGGTGCCATGGCCGTGTGTCCCTCTTCCTGCCGCGCTGGGGCCACGGCGGGCGCGCCTTCTCTGCTTGAGGAGCCCCTTCCCTTCCTCCTCCGACCGGGATGTGCTCAAACCTCCCCCTCCTTCCCTAGGCTGGTAGCAGCAGGGAGATATTGACCTGTCCTGGTGTCTTGGCTATGCAGAGTCATTTGCATCCCCGGCTTATACCTAATGCAGCAATGGGACTGCCCTGGGTCTAACTCTAGGCATTGCGGAGGTGTTAAGTCTCGGCAGGATTTGTCCCTTAATGCTGAGGTGGAGGCAAATCCTCTGATACGTCTAGCTTGGGTCTCCGTCCTTTGAACCAGACAAGGAATGTGGGGACAGGTCACTGGAAACCGTTACCTGCTTATTTCCCGTGTGGTTCGTGTCTTTCTCTTCTTCCCTGCTCCGAAGCCTCAGAGCAGCGTTAGCTTTTGAAAAACTCTTTATCCGCCGCCCTCGCGGGCGAGCTCTTCCAGCCGATGGAGAGCAGCGTCGCTTTGCAGGAGCCCAGCTGACGGGCTGGCTCTGGGACCCCGAGGCATTTGGGTTTGGGGTGGGGTTTTAGGGCTCGCCAGGTTTGGTCCTGAAGTCCCTTAATGACGTTACAGCTGCGACACATCTCATGCTTTTCATGCACGTATAGGAACATGGTTAGCTTTGAGCAGGTGCTGAAGTCCCAGGGAAGGGCAGGCGATGGAAGGACCTGTGTGAAGGGGAAGCACATGCTATTCTGCAGAGGAACGGGTTTAAGCCTATGCCGTAGGGCATTCCCGAATGTAGGCCAAAGAAAGTAGAGCAGTGATGTCAAACTCCTTGAGGCTCCAGTGGATTCCTCAGGGTCCTGGCTCTCTCAAGCCTTCTGCATGAGCTGTTTTGCCCTCAACACTCAGCGAATCTCCTACGGCTCCATGGGCACCCTGCCCCATGCCCATGCAGCCACCGGAGACGTTCCCAAGAAACAGCCCAACAGGGCTCCGGCAGCTTCTCCAGCACCATTGCATTGCTTGTTGATCGAGGCTTGTGGCGGCTGGAATGGCCGGCGAGCCAGTGGGCCGGCCTCGCGGAGAGGGTGTTGGCTTTATTTTTGTCAGTGAAAACTAGGCAAGAAAACCCAGCCAGGCCCAGATGGCAAGAATCGCCACCAGCCACCAAAGAACCACCTCCGATACACAGCCAGCCACATTGCCAAGGCGTCCGGGTAAGTCTCCTATTCTCCTCGGCTTCCTAACTTGAGAGCCTGCTCTGGGGACTTCACTCACCTAGAGGGGTGAAATCCGCTGAAGCCACCGCAAAAATTTTGTCACTGACTTCAGTAGGGACAGGGTGGCTCCCGTTAGTTCTAGCGGCACCGCTTGGGTGGCTCAGAGCTGCAGGATCCAGCCCCGACCTAGGTCTTCCTCGGCCTGCTGACGTGCCATGTGTGTTCCTGGCCCCGTTGTGGACACGCAGCCCTTCCCCAAAGGCTTCCTGAATAACCATCTAGCCGCCCCCAGAGCAGTTCTCTACACACCCTGGCTTGCATTGTGTGGCCCTGGGTGAACCGTGGGTGACTTCTTGGGGGCCCCCAGTCAGTCCCAGCGCTGCTCGCGGGAACCTTAGGCTGAGAATTCCCAGGGTGCCCACTGCTAACGAGGCCTTAAAAATATCCCTTCTGTCTTCTCACGCAGGTCACGGCCGGTTCCTAGCAGCAAGGTGGAGCTGGAGGGCACAAACAGAACTGGAGTCTCCCTCTGGCCCATCACCCTTCTTTACCCCCAGAGTATTCTCTTGCTGAAGCCCAGCACCAGGCAGAGCCAACTGCGGGCAGCTCTCCGACATTTCCTTGGCTGGTTGGCCTCCTCTCTAAATGCCTTCCTGTTCTCTGGAGTCCTTGGGCCATTCGTGCTCCAGGCTCAGGCAGGAAGCAAAGCCATTTCCCTGCTGTCCTGTTGCATGGGAAGGAACCCTCCTGCCTTTGTGTCTGAGTCACGTTCCTCATCTCTGGGGCTGGGGATAATCGGGGGCTGCTGAAAGCGCTGGCTGGGAGCGGAGCTAACGCCGCGGGTTAAGGTGGGGGGCTGTTAGCCCAGTGAACAAGATCAGCAAGAGTCCGAGATGGGTTGGAACCGCAGCTGTGCACCGTGTACGCCAAGACGTTGGCCAGAATGCCCTGTTCCTTAGCAGGAGCTGCCTATTCTTGGTGGTGTCTAACCATGCTTAAGGACCCATTTCTGCTGGATCTACCCGTGTCAGCGCTCAGGTAAGCTCCCCCGGTAATATCCCTTCCACACCGGCGCATTGCGTCCCAGCTGTATGTGTGTGTGATTCAGTCAGTAGGTCCGGTCCCTCTTCGGTCTCTTTCTGGCCCTTCCTTCCAACTGGGCAGTGTTATCTGCCGGGTGGTTGTCCTCCACCTCAGCAGTGGCTGCATTCCATCCCCGCTCCAGGGGGGCCTGCTCCCAGAAAGCACCGCAGCGCACACTTCACGCTGCGGCGCTTGAGTCTCGGTGAAGGCAGCGCGTGCTTTGGCCAACGGGGAGCTTTCAGGAGTTGGGGCCACGCCAACAGGGCTGTCCAGCCCAGTCCTGCATCACTTGATTGCAGTGGGTGTGTGGGGTGCAGGTGGAAAGCAGACTCGGGCCCGCAGTGTGGCTGGTGCTTTGGAAACCGGCAGGATACGTGTCAGACGGTATCGCTATAACGCATTCTTTTCAATGAACGAGTTGCTAGAATAAATGGTTGCTAAAGACAGCTCCTTTCCTATGCAAATTCTCTTTGTCTCCCCATCCCGAGTGTCCTTTCTGGTGGGACTTTATTACACAGTCTCCTGGCAACACCCCAGCCTCGACTGAAACGCTCCCCCTCTGCTCTGTTTGCTGCCTGTCCGGTTAGGCCAGGGCCAGCTAATAATTTTCACCGGGGGGGGCCACTTCATGAATTTTGATACATGGTCATGGGTTGGCTCCACCCCCCCAGAAGAGGCGGGGCTGGGGCGGGAGAGGCGGGGCTGGCCTGCCCCCCAGCGTTGTCTGGGGCTGCAGGATTTGAATGAAACGCGCAGCAGAGGGCTCACAGCTCCCGGGGTTGCTCTGGCTATTTAAAGGGCTCGCGGCTCCCGCCTCTTCCGGGATAGCGCCGCAACCTTGAGCCGTTTAAATAGGATTCTGATGCCTGAGCCACCGGCGGGAAATTGGGTGGCACAGGCAGTAAGATATAAATAGAAAACAGCCAGCTGCCGTCCGCAGGCAGGACAAAGGATCCGGCCCCCAGGCCACATCCTGCCCACGCCCGAGTTAGGTCTTTCAGAGCCCCCTCCCTTCTGCCTCATGAGCTATCCAGTTACAGGCCCCGGGAAAAGCTCTGGTCACATGAAGCAGTGGCCGATCAGAACAAGGGGGGAGGTTGCACACGGGGCGTGTTACTGCACGTCTCCCCGCGCTTAGCCGCAGCCAGGCTCATCGGGGCCCCAGGCCCATGCACCGTGCTACACAGAGCCCCGCAGGCATGTCTATGAAAGAGGGTCCTGAAGATGCCTGGCTGGTTGCAGAGTCCTAGGAGCACACCCAGTGGCTTTTGTTGTGATCAGGCTTCCAGGGTGCCAGGCCCCGAGTAAGGGACTTGGCCTGGCCCTGTGGAGTTGACAATCTAAATTGAGGGACTAGGGGAGGGGTAGCTCAGTGGCTTGAGCATTGGCCTCCTAAACCTAGGGTTGTGAGTTCAATCCTCAAGGGGGCCATTTAGGGATGTGGGGCAAATCTGTCAGGGATGGTACCTGGTCCTGCTGTGAGGGCAGGGGACTGGACTCAATGACCTCTTGAGGTTCCTTCTAGCTCTCTGAGCTAGATTATATCCTTACTCTACTGATGAGGCAGTGAGGCACAGATGTGACCAGGCCCCATGGAGAGTCCGGGCACCGAGCCTGGATTGTGTGAGTGTGAGGCATGAGCCTGGCCAACCTTTCCTGAGTTTGGACATAACTCCGTGAAATGCTTCAAAGCACTGTCAGGTTCCTGCATTCCCCATGGTTTAGAAATGGCTGCTCCTTGCAGACCAGTCACTCCTGCTTTGCAAGCACCTGAGGGTGTGCTTGGCCCTGTACAGGGCTAAAGGCTCTGGGGGCTTGCACTCTGAACAGGTAGTACACACAAGGGCTGGGGCTGACTTGTCTGTCCCTGGAGTTGGGATCTGCTGTAAGTGGAGAGCACCATCGGTGTAGGCTTAACTGTCCTGTTATTAGGGGGCTGGAGCACATGACCTTTGAGGCGAGGTGGAGGGATTTGGGTTTACTTAGTCTGCAGAAGAGAAGAGTGAGGGGGGATTTGAGAGCAGCCTTCAGCTACATGACGGGGGGTTGAGAGAGGCTGTTCTCAGTGGTGACAGAATGAGGCACAATGGTCTCAAGTTGTAGGGGGCAAGGCCTAGATTGGATGGGGAAGCCCTGGGAGGGGTTCCCTAGGGAGGGGGTGGAATCTCCATCCTTGGAGGTTTTTTAAGTCCCAGTTTGACAAAGCCCTGGCTGGGATGATTGAGTTGGGGTTGGTCCTGCCTTGGGCAGGGGGCTGGACTCGATGACTCCTGAGGTCTCTGCCAGCCCCACTCTTCTATGATTCTGGGATTACTGTTATTTGTGTTACACTGGCACCTCAAGGCCACAGCTGAGATCAGGGCCACACAAACACATCGTGCACAACCGTCCCCGCACAAAGCTCCTCACCTAGACACAGCTGACAAAGGGAGGGAGGGGAAACCAGCCAAGAGAGGATAAGTGACTTGTCCAGAGTCACACTAACAGGTTAGTAGCAGAGCTGGCAAATAGAACCCGAGTCTCCTGGCTGCCAGTCCCGTGCCATATCTGCATCACCCCGCTGCCTCTTGACCTGCCCCCCCCAGCCAAAGAAATTGCCCATAAAGATCATCAACCTTCCCAGCTGGAAGCCCTGGGAACCCTACCCATGCTCCAATGCCTTGAGAGGACCTCGCGTTTCAGGGCGGTTCTGCCATGTGCCTGGGCAAGTCCTTCCCATAACGGTTGAGCCAGGGTGCAGCAGAGTGGAGGTAAGTGGGTACGTGGGAGGACTTTGCCTCCTCCGATCTCCTCCACACACCGTCCCGTTGCCGGTGCCCAGAGTGTGCACAGCGATCCCTCACATGTGGTCTCCTGGAACTCCCCCAAATTCACACGCTGCACACCGTGGGCTGCTCTCCCGCCCTCTGGGATCTGTGCCGAGAGCTGTCCCCCCCGGGATGATGTGGAATTGGCTTTTAGCAGGCCAAGCCTAGCAAAGACTTTATTTGACCGATAGCTTGAAAGGGCCAATTGGCTCCCAATACTCCCTTGTCTCAGACCTGGCTGGAGTCCACCAGCCTGTGTCTGCCCCCTTGCATTGTCCCCTGTGCTGACCTAGAGCCAGAGAGTGCAGGATAACTTGGGATAAGAGGTGCCCCCTCTGCCTTGAACACTCCCTCCCAGGGCTGCATCAGATCCTCCCGGCCCAGCCACCCCTCGGAAGTTTGCTTTCAGGAGCCACACGGAGGTGGTTGGGGAGGGTGGCAGGTGTTTCAGGGGGTTTGTGGGGTTCTTACACAAACTTTCCCTTTGTGCTGCGTCTATCCTGTAGTTCTGCAGCAGTCGCTGTGTCTGTGCTTCCCCTCCCGTTCGGCTTGCTGAGTACGACCCCAGCTCTCTGCATGCTGCCCGCCCCCTCCCCTGCCCTCAGCCCTTGGCTTGGCTCCCAGTCGGGGGGGTCCAACTGCCCTTCCTGACACCGCGGCCCGGGTTGGCGTTCATTTTCTCTCTCTCTTTCTCTCTCCCTCTCTCTGTCGTTCCAGAGACGAAGCAGCCGCTGCCACCGCCCCCAAAATCTCGTCCCCCCGGCTTGAAATTCCGCCTGCAGAAAAGACTACGAGGCCCGAAAGGAACGAGGCCCATCCTCCGGTCGGCTCCTCGGGAACCCCTCTGCCCCTCCAAAGGATCCAGGGACCAGGGATCCAATGTCCTCCCATCCTGTCCTAGCTCGGCACCTCACCCCGAGAGCGGCCCAGGCCCCAAATCCCTTGCTTGACAGAACTGGTTGTTGGCCTTATTATTATTTTTTTAATTCGCCATTGTTTTTAGACTTCTCTGGTTTGGCGTTGTCCGGCCGACCTTTATTTCCCCTTTTTTATTGTGTCTGTGACATTTCCTGTTGATGAGTAAAGAGGGACCCCGTGTCCTGGTCTTCCTTGCATCTTTGGTTGTCCTTGTGTCTGTTTTTCGGCCGACCCGTCGGTACCGTAAGCAGGTAATGGTTGTGTCCCTCGCATACTGAATTGAGGTCCCTAGGGAGTGAGCACTTGGCACACTTTACAGACACAGAGTTTGAGTCTCCTCTCGCTTGCACTATTGTGCTTCTGTCGCTGGTGGCCGTGAGAGCAGGCCCATCGCTCTGGTGGCTGCCGGCCACACGAACTGGCTTGTCTGAGAGATTCCTTCCCCGAGAGCTAAACCTTTCGAGGCCAGGGCCTGGGACTTTCAGCAGCCGAGCCCCCCAGAGGCGGGCAGGAGAGAGCGAGTGATTTCGGCACTTCCCCGGCACAGTGTGTCTCCTTGGAAGATGCTGGCGCTCGAGCAGGCAATGCCGGGGGCTCCGGTCCCGTCGGCTGCGGTTCCCTCGCGGTCGTTCCGTGGGGGTCTGCGCCTCCTTACGAGCAAGCCCTGAGGGGGAGCCTGCCTCTTTCTGACCCAGCTTTCGCCCTGTCGAGAGGGTCGCCCGTTGCCCTGGCAGGGAGCAGTGGCTGTGCCCGGCTAACCCGAGGCCTGCGTCTTCTCCCCTTAGACAAAGACGAATGCTCGAAGGATAATGGGGGCTGCCAGCACGACTGCCTGAACACCTTCGGCAGCTACCAGTGCCAGTGCCGCAGTGGCTTCGTGCTGCACGACAACAAGCACGACTGCAAGGAAGGTAAGCGGGTCCCCCGGACGGCAGAGAAGGTCCAACCGTCCGGCTGGGCTACTCGGTGCTCTGAAAGGCTCGCTGCCTGATTTTTTGCTTTCCCCAGCTCTTCCTCCAGGATAAGCCTTTGGGAGGGGCGGGTGAGTGAGTCTGGGGAGGGGAGGGGGGAGAAATGAGCCCCTGACTGACTCCTCCTTTGGAATCATAAGAACATAAGAATGGCCGTACTGGGTCAGACCAAAGGTCCATCTAGCCCAGTATCCTGTCTGCCGACAGTGGCCAGCACCAGGTGCCTCAGAGAGGGTGGACCGAAGACAATGATCAAGCGATTTGTCTCCTGCCATCCTTCTCCAGCCTCTGACAAACAGAGGCCAGGGACACCATTTCTATCCCCTGGCTAATAGCCTTTTATGGACCTAACCTCCATGAAATTATCTAGCTTCTCTTTAAACTCTGTTATAGTCCTAGCCTTCACAGCCTCCTCTGGCAAGGAGTTCCACAGGTTGACTACACGCTGTGTGAAGAAGAACTTTCTTTTATAAGTTTTAAACCTGCTACCCATTAACTTCATTTGGTGTCCTCTAGTTCTTCTATTATGGGAACTAATAAATAACTTTTCTTTATTCACCCTCTCCACACCACTCATGGTTTTATAGACCTCTATCATATCCCCCCTCAGTCTCCTCTTTTCTAAACTGAAAAGTCCTAAATCCTCTTCCTGCAGCCGGCTGTGATCACAAGGTGACATCCGTCACAGGGACCATCACCAGCCCTAACTGGCCCGATAAGTACCCGAGCAAGAAAGAGTGCACGTGGGCGATCACCACCACGCCTGGGCACCGCGTCAAACTGGTAACGTATAGGGCAAGGGGCCAGCGACAGAAAAACACACAATATAATGACTGACCCTTCCAGTCCTCATATGAAGGATACAGTCCTCCTCAGACCACTGATCCATGTAGCCCATTGTCCTCTCTCCACCTATGGCCACTGTCCATGGATGGACGGTGGCGCTGTGGCACGCGGCGGAGGAAGGGAGCAGTTAGGTACTAACATCCCCATGGGGCGTTTTTTGTTCCTGTTCCTCGGCAAGCGGGCAGATGGGGTGGGAGTAGATTGCAGGCAAGGTGACCTCTGTACAAAGCCTTCCAGCTGCAGTCAGACGAATGTGGCTCCTCACAGAACGGCCAGAGACATGACTTGGAATCATAGAGTCACAGAACACTAGAACTGGGAGGGACCTTGAGAGGTCATCGAGTCCAGTCCCCTGCCCTCACGACAGGACCAAGCACTGTCTAGATCATCCCTGACAGATGTCTGTCTAACCTGCTCTTGAATATCTCCAGTGATAGAGAGTCCACAACCCCCCTAGGCAATTTATTCCAGTGCTTCATCACCCTGACAGGCAGGAAGTTTTTTCTAATGTCCAACCTAAACCTCCCTTGCTGCAATTTAAGCCCATTGCTTCTTGCTTCTGCAATTTAAGCTCATTGCTTGTCCTGTCCTCAGAGGCCAAGGAGAACAATTTTTCTCCCTCCTTCTTGTAACACCCTTTTAGATACTTGAAAACCGCTATCATGTCCCCTCTCAGTTTTCTCTTTTCTAAACTAAACAAGCCCAATTCTTTCAGTCTTCCCTTCTAGCTCATGTTCCCTAGACCATTGTTTCTCAACCACTGGTACAAGTACCCTTAGGGGTACTCAAGAAAAGTCTGGGGGGTATGTCAACACAACTGAAATTTGGAGAAAACTGGATGTTTGTTTTACAGCGTTTTATTATTTTTGTACTTTTTACACCCAAAAATGTCATCGCCCACTTGACTACAATTAAGTTGTTTAAACAAATGTGTTGCAACAGTAGAAAAAAGATTGCAGTCTGAAAACTGTAGGTATTGGGAGTACTTATAACTTTTTTTTTTAAAAGGGGTGCTTTATAAAAAAAAGATTGAGAAACACTGCTCTAGACCGTTAATCATTTTTATTGCTCTTCTCTGGACCCTCTCCAATTTCCCCACCTTTTCCTGAAATGTGGCTCCCAGAACTGGACACAAGACTCCAACTGAGGCCTAATCCGTGCAGAGCAGAGTGTAATGGTCCCCCATCACCATAGTACCTTGAGAGCCAGACTTCTGGGCTTTGCCACCTACTGTCATTGTAAGTGTCCTTCCATCTCCTCCCCTCTTCCCAGACCTTCACGGAGCTGGATGTAGAAGGCCATCAGGAATGCACTTACGACCACCTGGAGGTTTACAATGGGAAAGATGCCAAGGCCCCAGTCCTGGGCAGGTTCTGTGGGGCTAAGGAACCAGATCCTGTCATCTCCACCAGCAACAAGCTGTTCCTCAAATTCTTCTCTGATAACTCCGTCCAGAAGAAGGGCTTCCAGGCCACCTATTCCACAGGTAACTGGGCTTTTGACTGCTCGGGGCTCGGGTCAGTGGCAGGTACCTAAAACCTGCAGAGTGTCGTGGCAAAATCAGGCCAGGTGTGAAGCTCTGGTCCCAGAGGAGAGGGGCTGGGGTGTTGTCATGCCCCTCCTTCCCCCCACATCTCCCTGGGAGCATGGGGGCTTTAGAGACTCCCTCCTTGTGTTAAATGTATGGAGGGGACAAGGGAGGAGAAGAGCAGAGCAACTTGGGTCACCAGGTGATGGCAGAGCAACATGGAGAGGAGCCAGTGTACTGCCAGTGGGTGGATTGGAACCTGGGACGAGGGATGGGAAGGACTAGTTGACAAGCAAATGCTTATCGGCTAGTCCGAAAGAGGCAGCCATGGGGGGGGCGAGGAAGGAAGGGGCTTCAAAGCTGACCCCAGCTGGCCCCAGGCTCCATGCTCCATGCGGTGCTGCTGCTTTGAAACACCGGGGAGGACGGGGCCAGTGGGGGGCTGTTTGAGTCCCCTGCTGGCCCCGTGCGCCCTGCAGCGCTTTCGCCTTTGAAGTGTAGCAACAGCCCTGGGGCTGTTCAAAGGCGGAGGCACGCTGTCAACTAATTGCACATTGCATCGACTATTCAATTAGCCAATTAATCTAAATTCAGCATCCCTACCTGGGACCTCTGGAGCTTGGTGCATGAGCCTTTACCGCCGGGGTGGGGAACCTTTTTTGGGTCAGGTGCCTCACACAAGTGAGAAGCTAAAAAAGAAAAACTCACTAACGTGGCTCCCAACTGAGAGAGAGAAAGACACTCCCCATGTCTCCCCTCCTTCCCCTCAGACAGCAGATCCTAGGGAGGCCCAAGCTAGTAGATTGTTTCCGCCAGCCCCACGGTGGGATGGTGGGGTGGGGCTGGAGCACCAGCACAGGCTTCCCAATGCTGGGGGGGAGCAAGCTGGGGACCACACCCGGCCCCCAGGCATGAGGTTCCCCGCCCCTACTCTACCGCTTAAGCTAGAAGCCGCTCTCAGCTAAGACTGTAGAGCAGTGTTTCTTAAACTTTTTAAGACCGAGGAACACCAAGGATTTTTTTTGTTGAGAAAAAAAAAAAACCGCAGGGAAAAGTTGTTGAGCCAAAAAAAAAAAAAAAAAAAAAAGGAGGCTTGTCCCTTTAAGGGCGGCCATTTCTCTCCTCGGCACACCTCCAACTGCCTCGCCTCGGGATGCACTTTAAGAAATGCTGCTGTAGAGCCAAGTCGTCCTCTCTCTCTGTAAGTGGTCTCCGTGCCACTGCCCAGGACAGGCCCCGCACCCAGCAGGTGTGTGGGTTACACAAGCAAAGCCACCGCCCAGTTTCTTTGGGAAGTCATGCTTTTGGGGGGCCGGCGGGACGCGGGATGGGGCGCTTCTGCATGGCCCCTTTGGCCGCCCATCTCAGGGCTGCTCAGTGCAAAATGGGTTGGCTGGGTCTGGGGCTATTGTCCAGGATTCACAAAACGCCCACGTTTGGCCGACGTAGCAGAGAGGCCAAAGGCTGGAAGGGGCCAGAGGCCGAGTCCCACTCCCACTCCTTCCATGCCACACAGGTGGGGTGGGCGTGGGGTGAGCTCTGGAGGTAGGTGAGGCCCAAGGCGGTGGCAGAGACAAGGCGTTAGGACACGGAGCGGGCGATGGCCCTCTCTGGCAATAGCTGGTTGTCCTTCACCTCCCGGCCGTGTGTGTGTGCTCTGCCTTCAGTGTGCGGGGGCCAGCTGCGAGCTGAGGTGAAAACCAAGGACCTGTACTCACACGCCCAGTTCGGAGACAACAACTACCCCGGGGGCTCGGACTGCGAGTGGGTGATTGTGGCAGAGGAAGGCTACGGGGTGGAGCTCATCTTCCAGACCTTTGAGATCGAGGAGGAGGCCGACTGCGGCTACGACTACATAGAGCTCTTCGACGGTTATGACGGGACCGCGCCACGCCTGGGGCGCTACTGTGGATCCGGGGTAAGCTCCCCAACTGTGCTCCCTTCCCTCCTCCCCTGGTCAGCTTCAGAAGGAGGGGAGATTGAGGCCACACCCCTGAGTGAAATTGCGTGCGTGTTGCATACCCACATTTGGGAGTGAAACAGCAGCCCCTGAGCCAATAATTCCGGGGCAGAGAACTGGTTTCTTTGGCTCGGGAGCTGCTGACCCACAGAAAAATCAGTTGGCGGCAGGACACAAGTGAAAACCCTCCCAGATGTGGCCCCTGACTGAGAAGGAGAAAGAGACCCTTGCACTCAGAAGCTAGGGAGGTCTACACTAGTGGATTTTGTGTGCTCCAGCCCCACAGGGAAGTGGCAGGGGGCTGGAGTGCTAATGTAACCTCCACCAGCTGGATTTGAACCTGGGCTCTCCAGAGCTGAGTATAGGAGCCTCTACCCGCTGAGCTAAATGCCAGCTGACTCTTAGTCCCTGCTGCTGAGGTCTCTTGGTCTTAACTGTTGCTGTGGTCTAGGTGCCACTGCATGGACCAGTGAACCACACTAGGTACGTGAGTTATACCAACACAGGCTCCCAAATGCAAGGGGTACCCCTGAGCCTCGGGGGCCGGATCCAAGCAAGCCGGGGGCCGCATCCGGCACCTGAGGTTCCTCACCCCTACAATGATTGATCATTTGGTTTGGTGGCTGAACCGAAAAATTCAGGCGGGAGACAAAATGTTTTGTTTGATCCCAAATGGATTTTTTCAGGGGTTTTTTTTTAACGTTTGGGGTGGTCTTTCTTCACCCACTTTTTTTTTTTAAATGTAAGCCAGTCTAGCCACATTTCTAAACAAAAAGTCGAAAACGTTTGTTTTGAAAATGTCAAAAATGAACCATTTTTTACTTTTTCTTTTTTTTTTTTCCATTTGTTTTTGGATGACACTGTTCACTGGGGAGAGGTTGGACTGAAAAATGCCATTTTTTGGCAAATAGACTCTTCCCTGAAAAATGCCCTGGCCCAGCGTTAGCTACTGGGGGATGGGCACAGGGTAAGGCCTGATAGCGAATGGAATAACCGATTATAATGCAAAGCACAGCAAGCCCATTGGAGGAGAGGGAGAAACACCTACCCTCCCGGGGGGGGAGTTATTGGGCCCAAAAGGAAAGGAGGAGGTAAGCCAAGCCGAAATCAGTGTCCACCCAGCATCTGTGTCCACTGAATTAACCCAGTTCAGATTGGTGCATAAATAAACATTAAGCTGCTACCCCCATGACCTTCTAGGATCAGCCACGAGCACGGTGGGGTGTAAACTGCCCAATCCCAGGACGTGTCCTGAGATTCAGCCGTGACTCTCATCCCCCCAGGCCTTCACCCTGCCCCCTCCTTGCTTCAGAGCTGGTGATGGTTTGCTGCTGACCTCTCTGAGTAGCAACATACAACGCCCTTCCTGCAACCCACTGAGCTGCACTGGGGGAAGGGGAACATTAAACAAGGCTCCCCTCGTATGCCCCAGAGAGTCTGTAGACCAGCGATGGGCAACCCAGGCTAGTGCATTTGCCGCAGGAGTTGGCCACCTTCATCTCAGTGGGCCAGTGTAACCAAGTAGGGTTGCCAGATGCTTTCACAAAAAATCTCGAACATGGCTGGGAAAAAATTGGTTGAGCAAGAAAAAAAAAAGGGGGGAGACCAAACTTGAGGGGGGGAAAAAAAGGTTGCTGCGCCTTTAAATTCCCCTGCTGCCCCAGCCAGATGCAGCAGGGGAAAAATGTCCCCGCCGGCCTTCCGTCCGAGAAAAACAGAAAATACCTAACATTTTACATGCGCCAGTATTTTCTTGGTTTTTTTAACGGGCAGAAGATGCAATTACCGGACACCTAGCAACCCTACAAGCCAATCTGTGGGGATCGGGCAGTTTTGCTCACTGCGCTGGTATACCTAGAACGTGCAGGGGCCCTGGCTTTAACATGTCACTTTAGTAACACCGGTAGGAAAAGACTATGTGGACGGAAACCAGCGGAGTCTGGCAACCCTGCGCATGGGCATCGGTAACCGAAATGTCTCGCAGGCCACTCATAGAACCCCAATGGGCTGGATGCGGCCCTATGGCCGTAGGTTGCCCACCGCTGTTGTAGACTCTCAGATCCCTGCAGTCTCGCCCTGTGGGGGTAGAAACAGGGGGCCCTGACTGTCTCTCCACTCTGTTGCCTCCCGTCAGCCCCCAGAAGAGGTCTGCTCCGCCGGAGACTCGGTGATGATCAAGTTCCACTCGGACGACACCATCAACAAGAAGGGTTTCCACCTGCGGTACACTAGCACCAAATTCCAGGACACGCTTCACTCAAGGAAGTGAGGGCCACAGCCACCGGGGCCCCTCGCCACCCCCTGCTGGAGGGACGGTTCTTTTCTGCATACAACAACCGCATGCGCGGGGAGGGGGGGACCATACAGGCAGACAGACAGACTGGACGGAGAAACACACCGCGAACCTCAGCACTAAGACACACTCACACAGTGGTCAAGGTGCAGTCAGCTGCTGGCATAGAGCAGATTTTTTTTTGGGGGGGGGGGTCTTTTATCTCTTTAAATACCCATTCCTGGGCCTCTTTGTTTGATGAAGCAGGGCAGCCCCTCCAAGCCAGAAGCAAATGTTCTTTTTAACCACTTTGCAACTACCGTTGATGAATCGATTGTATCCCCAACTCCCCTGGTCCCCTCCCGCCCCCCAGGAGGTATCGCTTAATGCGGGAAAACCCAATTGTGTGGCAGGTCTTTGCCTTTATAAACTTGACAAAGCAGGTATCGGCTGAGCTCCCTGAACGTCCAGACCCCACAGGAGCGAAGAGCCCAGCACGCCCACCTGCGGTAACAATGTAATAAATACTCGGTCTTGTAAGGCCGTTGGCCTTTTTAACTCTCCGCTCTTTGGGGGGTTTGTTGTAGTGGTGCTCTTCTGAGAGAAACCTAATGTGCCGGGGGCCTTTCCCCCCCCCCCAATGTACGTTTGTTCTTAAACGCCTGATCGCCGGTTGGAGCATCGTCCTCTCTCTCATGACCCATCGGTCGATCTAGAGACCGCCCCGAAAGCGACTGCGGGAAGGAGCCACGCGGTACCACTGGCCCCACTTGGAAAGTCTGCGTCTAATAAACGGAACGTGTTGCAAACGAACCCGCCTGGAGTCCTTGCTGGCGTGCGCCTGCCCGCCAGGTATTCCCCGCTGTGTCCCCTTCTTTTGGGGATCCTCTTTTGTCCTCTGCCACCTGCTGGCGGTCTCTGGCCGTGCTGACTCTTTTGGGGGGTCCTGCTTTGCAGAGGCCATGGTCTCATTGGGTCTCCCTCTTGGAGGGACACTAATCTCCTGGGTCCTATATTCCTGCCGGCTCGCCTGCTGTGTCCAGCTCCTCCATCTCTTGTGGGGCTCTTGCAGTAGTGGCGCTCTTCACATGTTTCCAGCTGTGCTCTCTCTTTTGTGGGCCCTTTTCTGTGCTGTCTCCATCTCCCGTGGGTCTGATTCTCCTTTCGCATGCGTGTTAAGGTGGAGGAATTCTGGAGGTGCCCATGGAGTGTCTCCAGTGTATGGTAAATGAGACTGAAAAAGGCCCACTCTATCTGGGACTTGAGGCAGCAAAGCAATGAAGCAGTTGCTTAACGTGTAAGCAAACACATCGGTGCTTTGCTGATTCGGGACATTGCAGAGAAGAGGACGGGCTTGACTGCGCATATTTAAGAAGTACTTTTTGTACATGTTTCTGTATTCAGATCACTTTTCCCCTCATGCCATATGCTAAGGGGAATAGCAGGAAACTGTTACAGAGCAATTAGACACAAGAGAAACCTGTAAGGTCAGAGGGGCACTTAGAGTCAGCAAGGAGCAGAGTCTTGGACAATGTTTCCTCTAATTCTTTTCTATCCATGTGCAGAATAAATTTTGTTCCATGCACCAAGACATGTGCAGATGTGCACCACCAGGAGACACACATGCTGCTGGCTGTGGGCACTCTGCTAATCAGCTGAGCGGTCTTTGATTCTCTGCTGGGTGGCCGCCCAATTACTTGGCTTACAGGGATCACTGGTCTACATAACATAAGAACATAAAAATGGCCAGACTGGGTCAGACCAAAGGTCCATCCAGCCCAGTATCCTGTCTGCCAACAGTGGCCAATGCCAGGTACCCCAGAGGGAGTGAATCGAACAGGTAATGATCAAGCAATCTTTCTCCTGCCATCTATCTCCACGCTCTGACAAACAGAGGCTAGGGACACCATTCCTTAGCCATCCTGGCTAGTAGCCATTTATGGACTTAATCTCCATGAATTTATCTAGTTCTCTTTTAAACGCTGTTATAGTCCTAGCCTTCACAACCTCCTCAGGCAAGGAGTTCCACAGATTGACTATGCTCTGTGTGAAGAAGAACTTCCTTTTATTTGTTTTAAACCTGCTGCCCATTAATTTCATTTGGTGGCCCCTAGTTCTTATATTACGAGCCAATTAGCCCGTTGTAAGACGGGATTTTCAGGTCTCTCCTGACCCTCTGGTGTTTCGCTCCGTCTCTCTCTCTCTCTCTCCTCCTCCTACAGCTTCCCCCTCTCTCTCTCTCAGCTCTCCTCCACCTCCTGCCTCTCTCTCTGTCTCTCTCTTTCTCTTCTCCTCCCCCTCCTGCCTCTCACTCGGGGGACCGCGGAGCCCAAATGGCTGTTTGGGCTCCACACTCCCCGTGCTGCATGGGGGGCGCGGAGCCCAACGATTGCTTGCGCCACTTGCTCCCAGGCAGCGGTCTGGCTGAGCAGCGCAGAAGTCAGCTGAGCACCACAGCGGGAGGTGAATGGGGGCGGGGTGGTGACGTTCACAGCTAGGGGGCGGGGCCTGGAGCCGCTGTCATGCCGCACGTCACCGCCCCGATCCCCTTCGCCTCCCGCTGTGGCTCTCGGCTGACATCTGCGCCACTCAGCCGGGCCGCCACGGGGGAGCAAGCGGCTGTTTGGGCCCCGCACTCCCCATGCAGCATGGGCTGCCCAGAGGGAACAGCCAGCATTTCAGGCAACAGCGCCGCCCAGAGGGAACAGTCAGCATTTCAGGCAACAGCGCCGCCCAGAGGGAACAGTCAGCATTTCAGGCAACAGAGCCCCACAGCGGGAATAGCCAGCATTTCAGCATTACAGACTCAGACATTGGGCTACTATATATATGATGGGAACAAGTAAATAACTTTTCCTTATTCACTTTCTCCACACCACTCATGATTTTATAGACCTCTATCATATCCCCCCTTAGTCTCCTCTTTTCCAAGCTGAAAAGTCCCAGTCTCTTTAATCTTTCGTCATATGGGACCCGTTCCAAACCCCTAGTCATTTTAGTTGCCCTTCTCTGAACCATTTCTAATGCCAGTATATCTTTTTTGAGATGAGGAGACCACATCTGTACGCAGTGTTCCAGATGTAGGCATACCATAGATTTATATAAGGGCAATAAGATATTCTCCGCCTTATTCTCTATCCCTTTTTTAATGATTCCTAACATCCTGTTTGCTTTTTTGACTGCCGCTGCACACTGCATGGTCTGTCCTGGGTATGAACCCCAACGAGGCTGGGTCTCTGAAATGCTCAGTCGCCGGCACATTTGGTAGGAGGAGCACCAGGTGCAATGAGAACAGTGTTCGCATATGAGCCTGTCTCTGACCCAGAGATGGGTCCAATCCCAAACTCCAGAGCTTCAGGACAGCTCGGAGTCAGGCCTGAATGGTGCCCAGGGGGCCCCACTCGGACTGCAAGAGTCATTCTGCAGCAGAGGAGCCGTTGGACAGGGGCTCGAGACAAATGGGTAGAGCTCCTGGTCCTGTCCAGGGGAAAATCCAGATGCCTGAATCACACTCTCCATCCTCAGCCCAAATAGTGGGCGGAATCCTGGTCGGGCAGGGGAGTTGCCAGCTCTGTTGTGGGTTTGCAGGAGGCACCTGGGAAGGGAAGCCAAGTGCTGGAAATGTTTGCCCTCAGTCTTCCCAAACTCCTCTCTCCTCCTCGCTCCAGCCCAAGAAGCACACACGGAAGTGTGATACTGCCTCTGTCCTGTGTCTGTCTCTGCATGAGTTGCTGGAACTCTCGCCTGTGGGTCTGCCTGTCCTGTCTTACGTTTCTGCAGCGTTTTTCCTCCCGAAGGGTCCCAAAGCACCCAGGGAGCCCATCCTGGGGGCTTAGCACCCCTGGGGGACCTTTGCCCTGGGGTGGGGTGACTGTGCAGTGGGCAGCTAGCATACAGGGCGGTGGGAAACTGGGGGACACAGCAAAAACACTGCGTCAAAATATTGAATGTCTTTGCAGAGGAGCTGGGATGTCCGCCTGCTCCAAAAGACATTGCAAGGTGGCCTGCTTCAGCTCTCTGGGAAGGATTAACGGAGATGCACTAAGCACCGCCAGAGCCACACACAGCCGAGGCCTCCGCCGTGGGGCAAGCCTCATTCAGCAACTCTGCCAATGACTCCAACGAGCATTTCCCCATTCAGGGCAGAGGGGGTAGAAGCTGAGTACGGGCCTCAGGACTTGCGCTGTTCTTTCCATCAGTTTCCGCGTGTCTGTGGCGATTCCCTTGCTGAGCAAACTGCTCCGTTCGGCATGGCCCTGACGCTGGAGTTTCTCTTTTGCTCCTTCCTCGGCCCAGGGCTGCTAGAAAAAGAGAAAGGTGCCCATATACCGGGGGTGGGTAATCGTTCTCACGGGGGGGCCACTTAAGGAATTTTGATATGCGGTCACGGGCCGGCTCCACCCCCGGAAGGGGCGGGGCCTGGAGTGGAAGGGGCGGAGCTGGGGACTAGCTTCCCTCCAAAGTTGTCTGGGGCTGGAGGCGTTGAATGAAAAACACAGCAAAGGGCTCGCGGCTCCTAGCCCCACCGCTACCACATTGCCTGGCCGCCGCCCGGGGTTGCTATTTAAAGAGATCATGGCTCTAGCCTGTGCAGGGAGGGCGCCGCGACTGGCAACCGTGAGCCATTTAAATAGGATCTTGTGGCCCGAACCACTGCCTGGAAATTCAGTGTCAGGGGCAGCAGGACAGACATAGAAAGTGGCCAGATGCAATACGAGGGCTGGATCAAAGTGTTAGGTGGGCCGGATCCGGCCCCCGGGCCACATCCTGCCCAGCCCTGCTATATATTGTGATGCTGGATGTCCTAGATTAAATAGCGTGGCTAGCTTAGTTATCACTGACATTTTCCATCACTCCTCTAGCCAGGACTAAGCTGGGACCTGCCCCCATTTAACAACATGAGAAGGGCAGAGAGCACACACACACACACACTCACACTTACATACAAACACACACACTCCACACACCAGATCACAGCGCCCCTCTGGCGAATCCAGGAGTTTAAGGAGTCCATGAAACAGGTCTCTGAACTTTCTCCGGAAAGTGACTAACCTGCAGTCCGCTTCCTGACAGTCTCTGCTGCCAGCCTCGGTATGAAGGGTGCTTATGACATCACCCGGGCAGCTGCTGATGTCATAGACAGCTGGCGTGTGGCTCTGGAGTGAAGATGATATGGAGATGGGCCAAGTGAGCGGGAAGGGAGCGGCATGAGGCTTAAGAAAGAAAAATGGCAGGACATGCACTACACCCCCCGGCAGCTTTCCAAGAAGATCGGAGTCACCTACTCCATGGCCCAGTTCATAGTGCAGAGTTATCGCCGGCCACGCCACCCCAGAGCCTGCCAACGCATCGCCCACCTGCAGCCAACTCCCAGAAAGCTCCACGGGACTGTGTGTAAGGCCCAGTGCACCTGTTATGTCAGGACTAGGGCCCAACATGCTGGCGCGTCCTTGACATCTTGCAGCAGAGCAAAGGGGGAAGTGGAGGAGGAGACGAGCGGCGGGGAGGCTCCGTTGGCATTGAGTGCCAAGGGCGGGAGGGGAGCCAAAAACAGCGGGGACTTGGATGCGCCTTCTCTTCTCATCTCCTCGCGATATTACTCCTGGGCCAAGTCCCGAAAGGAGGATGTGAGCGACGCTGATGGCCCCTCCACATCCTCCATCAGGGGAAGAGGCTACCTGAGACCTCCTGCGAGAAAAGCAAAACTTTCCCAAGGAAGGAGGACAAGGAGGAGACCACGTGTGAAAAGGAGAAAAAGAGCCATGAGCAGGAGACGCCAAAGGGCAAGAAACCCCTTTGCTTGCGCGCCTCCCATGCAGCCCTGCCAGGAACGAGGTAGAGAAATTCCCATCAGCCTCTTTCTGGATGTACCATTGACCATCTACCTGGAGGATGAATGGGGCACGTGGGCAGTGAAAGGAGAAGAGAGGCAAGCTGGCAGGAAACGGAGAAACAAAGGCGTTGCTGTCCAAGTGCCTTCCATGTGCACCACCGAGCAAGTGGCAGGAGACAGCTACCAAACCGATTCTTCTTGTGGCGAGGGCGAATCCAGGACCCAGCAGTGGGCTGCAGCTGCATCTAAGACAGTGGCTGAGAGCCCAGGGGAGAAGATGGCTCCAGTCCCTGAAGAGATCTCCTCTGACCATGGGCCTGATCCAACAGCAGGCGAGGTCCCGGCAGCCAGCAGCAAGCAGTGTGCTGGCTCTGGGCGGTGGGAAAAGCTCCAGAACTGGCTGCTGTCCTTCGGAATGTGTTTGGAAAATATAATAAAGTCCTAGCTCTCCCAGCCAGATCCTTTCCTGTTTGCTAATGCTTCCTTGGTCCCCAGTGGGAGCACACTTAGGGCTTGTCTACACTGGCACGTTTGGTCGCCAAAAATGGCCTTTTGGTGACAAAACCGTGCGAGAGTTTGCACCGCCATGTGGCTTTTGTCAGGAAAAACACCCAGTTTTGGCAACAAAAAACTTCCAGCCTTGCCCGGGACTTTTGTCTTTTCCCCTCCCTTTATTGTCGGCAAAGAGCCAGTGTGGACTCTTGCTGTTTGTTTTGTCGAGAAAACCGGCTTCCGTCAGTATCCCACAAGGCCTGCGCTAATGGCTCTGCTCAGTGTTTTGTGATCTCTGCTGCCCTGCAGGCATGTGCCCCCTCCCCCTTTCAAAGCTCTGGGTAGTGTCTGACAGCTGAGTGAGCTGCTCTGTTTGGGGAACAAAGAGCAAATAATTGGACTGCTCCTGTTCTGCCCTGCTAGGAACCCAGCGGCAGGCAGGCTGCTGCTGCCGGGGGAGGGCTGGAGTGGGTTGCTGTGCTGCTTGGATGTTCCTCAGCACAGAGAGCTCCCAGAGCGACAAGGGAATCCAAGAAGTGCAGGGAGCAGCTCTGCCTTCCTACCGCACTGCCCTGTGGGATACTTACCCAGAATGTTTTGCTCTGTCTGTCAACAGGGGAGCTAGCCATGTGGCCAGGAACTATCGACAATGGGAGGCAGAAAAAATGGTTTGACTGGTTTTCACTTTTGGTGACTTTTGCACGTTGGCGGCACTTGTGTCTCCAAAGCTCCCCAATGTAGACATAACCTCAGAGTGCTGAGACAGGGACCAGGGGCATCACAATGGGATGGGAGACTTGCAGGTAGCCAGCTGTGAGCTGCAGGAGAGTCTGGCTTTGAGGGCCTGTTTTAAAGCCACCGAAGTCTCTGTGCTGACTTCCCTGGGCTTGTAATTGGGTCCTTGTACAGCCCTCTGTTCACCACCATCTCTGAGCATCTTACATCCCGGGTTCTGGGGTTGATCAGGCGATTATCTGGTCCCTGGCCACAGCCCCAACACCCGGCAGGCAGCTTGCTCAGGCAGGGGCTGGGCCTAAAATCATGCTATCCTGGGAGAGTCACTCTGATTTTAGGGGTCCAGCAGGGCCTGGCAGGGAGGAGAGGCAGCTGAGTGGGTAATAAACACTGTCTGAAAAGTATCTCAAGTCAAGCTGGGTGGTCAGTTCTCTGTCCTGGCAGGGTTGTTGAGATTTGCAACTTTTTTCCCATCCCAAATCTATTTTTCCCATCTCCAAAAAGGTTGGTGACTTGCAGCTCAGAAGAATGGTTTTGCTTTGGTAACTTCATTTCAGTTTCAAACGCACACACACACACACACAAACACACACCCCCACACACACAGAGACACACCCACGTGCACGCACACACACAGACACACCCACACAGACACACACACCCACGCGCACACACACACACATACACACACACACACACACACAGAGACACCCCATTCTTTGAAGCCTTTTTTGAGTATAAATTCGCTAACATGGCTGCACTGAATGTTGCTTTGCGGCAGAAATCGGAACAGCTCATTTCGCTAGCGTCAAAGCTTTGCCATTTCAGAACTTGTCCTTTTTCAGGGTGTATGCGGGGGGAGCTACCCTAACGGACCCTCTCCCACCAACAGCTCCGGCCCCAGCGAATTGGCCTCTTCTGATGAAAAGACGTTGGGTTGGGAAACTCCCATCCAGCTCGGGTCTCTCTTGCAATTGCAGCTCCTCGGACCCTCCGGATGGCAGGCCGCTTTGATTTAGGTGCCGACAGCTGCGGGGAATGTTGGCCTCCTTCTTCCCTTTCCGTGACTCCCTTCCATCTGCCCAGCTCGCGTCTGGATTCAATCTGCGTTGGCCCTCGCGCTGTCTTTGTATTGATGCCCTGCCAGCTATTAACATTTCAGCAACCCCGGCGCTGTCGCATCAGGAGTGCCTGTCTGCTCCCTGGGCTGTATGGACAGAAAGGGCCGCCTGGGCAGCCTGCTGCCTGATTCCCACTAGTTCGCCCGCTGATCGGTTCAGTAGCCACCGATCCGCCCTGTGCTAATTGGGCCAACTTTTAAGTGGAGATGGAGTGGGGCGAGCAAACCCGGAGCCCATTTCAGCTGACTCATGAAATTGTGCATGGACTGAGCCTGGTGGATGTGGTTGCCCATCACTGACCTCTGCTGGATGGTATGTGAACTGCACAGCTGCGCGGCATAGGTCTACTACTGCTAGCTGCTTATAGAGATTTGTCAGGGAGCATCAGTATCCTCAGGCTTGTGTAGTCTGCGGAGGGCTGTCGTGCAGCCAAAGTCAGTAGGGTTGATGGTGTCCCACCAGGAGTTCTGTAGTAAAGTTCCCAGCTCTAGCTCCATCCTGCGAATCCACAAATCCCTGGGAGAGAAGGCTCAGAGTGTGCTCTAGGGATGCTAAGTAGCAGTTAATAATCTAATCGAGTAGTCGATGGAATTTCCATCGACTACTCGATTAGTCGATAAGAGGGTTAGCTCCCGGGGGCGGCATGAACCAGGACTAAGCAGTCCCAGCTGCTAGGCTCTTACTGCGTTTCAAAGGCAGAGCCGCAGCAGGGGGCCCGGCGCGAGCCAGGAGTCAGCGGTCCCAGCTCGCGCCGCCCCCTGGTGGCTCTTACTGCATTTAAACAACAGAGTCACAGCAGTCCCAGAGGCGGCTCCCTCCAGCACCGGCTCCTGCTTCCCCTCCTTGCTGCCTCTAATATAGGCAGCAAGGGAGCAAGGGAGGGGGGAAGTGAGTAATGACTCAACTACCCGATAAGTCTACTCGACTAGTCGCTTATGTCCCTTGTGTGCTCCCTTTTGCATGTCAGTGGAGCGTTGGATCCTGGCCATACGGCCGAAGAGCATACGATGCTGCTGTGGAACATAATGAAGAGACGTTGTCTGAAATCAACAAGATGAAATTCAGCAAAAATCAAGTACTACGCTGGGGGAGGAAAAATCAAATGCACAGCTGCCAAATGGGGAATAACCGGCGAGGCAGCGGTATTGATGAAAAGGATTTGGTGGTTTGTAGTGGATCAAACCTTGACTACGAGTCAGCCATGTGATGCGGCTACGCAAAAGACTCCTATCGTTCACGGGTGTACGAACAGGGTGTTGTAGGTAAGACCTGGGAAGTAATTGTCCCTCTGTCCTGAGCATGAATTAGGCCTTGACTGGAATATTGTGTCCCGTTCTGGGCATCAGACTTTAGGGAACACGGATAAATTGGAGAGTCCAGAGAAGAGCAACAACTATAAAAGATTTAGAAAATGTTGAGTGACAAGGAAAAGGTTAAAAAAAACCTAGGCATGTTTAGTCGTGAGAAAAGATGCCTGCTGAAGTCTTCAAACTAGTCGAGGGCTGTTCTAAAGATGACCGTGATCCACGTCATAGAATCCTAGGGTTGGAAGAGACCTCAGAGGGTCAGCAAGTCCCCTGCTTAGAGCTGGGGGCTGGACTCTGAAGAGGGGATGGTATAAAAGTGCAGGGAGTACCCACATTTGATAGATTCTGAACTTTGTCTCCGCACAAAGCTATTTTTGCGTCCATAAGCGGGACACAGACATCACGCAGGAGGCAGCAAGAAAACCAGCGACTGTTTGCTGCTTGCAGCCTCGGTAGAGAAACGCATCCGTCCCGCCTCAGAACTCGACCCGACTGCAATGGGCACCCGGGTGGCCCCTCTCTGTGGTCCTGGCCTTGATCTTCTGCCACAAGAAGTTCAATTCCTTAGTGGAGCAGCGTCTTGGAGACCTTGGACAGGGACGCGGAAGGTTGAATACTTCTCCCCAGCCGAGGCGGTGTCCTCAGCAGAGTCTGGATGCGTGAATTCTACTGCACCGCCCTTGTTTGGGACCCATGGAGCGGGAAGTCCTGTCACCCAGTTGATCCCTCCGCACAGGATAGTGCCAGGATGAGAATGCAGCAAACATCCTGGACCAAGTGACAGTGGCTTGTGCTTTTGCAGTAGCCACGAGTGAGTTCTCCCTCGGCTGATCTCACCGCAACGTTGTGAGCAGCCGTGGCATGCCGCACAAACCTGGCGTGGCTTTGTTTCACGGCGCCTTTCGGCTGGGGCTCACAAACCACGATAAGCAGGAAGAAGTGATTTTCAGGGCGATGCCGTAACTGGACGGCTTCACTCCAGTCCTTCTGCTTGCCAGGCAGCTCCCATCCAGGGGTTCACATGTGGTCTGAGAGGCAGCTGGAGAGGTGAACCCAGCTCCCAAAGCACCACACACAGTGTTCCGAAGCATCGATGTCACCTTGGCGGGGGCAAAGGACAGGACAGAGGGTATGTCTAGACTACAGGCTTTTGTCAACAGAGGCTTTGTCAACAGATACTGTCGACAAAGCTTCTGTCAACAAAGAGTGTCTAGACTACATCCGGTTCTGTTGACAAAGCAAGCCGCTTTATCGACATGAGAGTGTAGATGCAAAGGACAGCATAGATGCAATAACGCCTTCTGTCAACAGAACTCTGTCAACAAAAGGCGTTATTCCTCACAGAATGAGGTTTACTGCCGTTGACAAAACTGCCGACTTCTGTTGACGTTATGTTGACAGAACTCGGCAGTAGTGTAGACACAGGTATAGTTTCGTCGACAAAAGTCCACTTTTGTCGACAAAATTCTGTAGTCTAGACACACACGTACTGTGGGGCTGAGACCCTAGAGAACACAGCAGGGGAAGGCAATTGAAATGGTGCAAAGAGATCTAGTTCTGCAGCCTAAATTGTCTGGGAGCCTGGATTCGGGATTCTCCATTGAGGCAGTGGCCATGGGCAGCCATTTTCAGCACGGAGACATGTGATATCCCCCGGTCCACATGGGCTATTGAAGGTGAGTCTGGGTCTAAAATGTGAGACATGCTCCCTGAAGGAGGAGCAGACGGGAGGTAGACTAATGTCTCGATGCGCCCAGGCTCCTGGACTTTGCACAGGTCTGTGCCGTTTCAGAAACAAGACAGCTCCGCAGCTCCCCCTTGTGACCAAACAAGCTAGTGATCATAAAATCACAGAATTATACAACCCCCGGGCCCAAAGCAGGGCCAACCCCAACTCAATCATCCCAGCCAGGGCTTTGTCAAGCCAGGACTTAAAAACCTCTAGGGATGGAGATTCACCACCCTCCCTAGGGAACCCAGCCCAGTGCTTCCCCACCCTCCTAGGAAAAGAGTTTTTCCTACTATCCGACCTAGACCTCCCCCAGGGCAACTTAGCCCATTGCTCCTTGTTCTGCCATCTGCCACTACTGAGAACAGCCTCTCTCCATCCTCTTTGGAACCCCCCTTCAGGTAGCTGAAGGCTGCTATCAAATCCCCCCCTCACTCTTCTGTAGGCTAAATAAGCCCAAATCCCTCAGCCGCTCCTCATAAGTCATGTGCTCCAGCCCCCTCATCTGTGTTGCCCTCCGTTGGACCCGCTCCAATGCATCCACATCCTTTCTGTAACGGGGGTGCCCAGAACTAGACGCAATACTCCACATATGGCCGAATAAAGGGGAATAATCACTTTCCTAGATCTGCCAGCAGTGCTCCTCCTAATGCAGCCCAATATGCCATTAGCCTCCTTGGCTGCAAGGGCACACTGTTGACTCATCTCCAGCTTCTCATCCACTGTAATCCCCAGGGATGGGACTAAGCTGGGGAGATGGGATGTCAGCATTTTCTCAGAGGCTGGTTTGCTCTAAGTATCAAGTGGCGTCTATTATCTGGGAGGGGCAGCAGTGAGTAGCAGGGAATGGGGGCGGCATGGGAGAGGGTGGGGCTGCTGGGGAGATGGCGTTGGGCGGGCAGCCAATGCTAGGAGCTTTGGGAGGGTGTCTGTTGCCAACGTACGTAACAGCAAGAGCACCTGTTGCCAGGCAGACCTGTTAGTGAGCTCTGGTTGCGGGGGTGGAACGCTCCAATAAATAATATTTTCTCTTCATTAGAGGGTGGGGGAATAGTTTTAAGTCATTTGGCCTCTGACTGAGTGGAGCCCAGTGGCCCACGTGAAATGCATTTGCCGGGTCTTGGCCCAGCTAGGTGAGCATCAACATCAAAAAACAATGGCTACCTAGTTCTGCCACTGACCCCTCTCTATGCATCAGTTTTCCCATCTGTAAAATGGGGATAATTAGGCTGACCTCATTTATCAAGCACTTGGGGAATCTACTAATGACAAACACAACAGCAGAGGTAGACACTATTACAGGAGGCCCCTGACTTGCAACCGCCCAAGTTGCAACCCCCCCCCCCCCCACTTACAACCATTTCTGTAAGTGCAGAAGGGGCCAGAAACCCCCAACGTACGTCCTCGTCCCGCATTTACAACGGCGCACGGTGCCTACCGTAAATGCCCGTTCGAGTTACGACACCCCCGACTTGCAACGCTTCTCCCAGAACCAATCACATTGCAAGCCAGGGGCCTCCTGTATTAGGGATGAGCAGGAGAGTAGGGAACAATTTGCCCTGCCTGACTCTGTCCCTGCTGCATCTGCTCTGTGCCCAATCTCCAGGCTTGTCTCAAATTGCAGGTAAGAAAGCTGAATACCCCTTGGAATAAAACCTTGATCTGGGGGTCACCACTAGATCCCTAATAGGCAGCTGGTCCTTGCCCCTACTCCAGGAGGAAGGGATAGGCAAACAAAAGGGCAAGTTTTCTTTGCTTGGTCTGTGTTTCATGCTAATGATAGGAGTGGGATAATAGTGTAAAGCATGATGGGTAATTGCATGCTAATTGCCAGTTAGGATCTTATTTAGCAATGTTCTCTCGCTCGCTGTAGCTTGCCTAATTTGCAAAGGGAACTTGTGTGTGAATAGGATCTTTTCATATATTATTTAATACCAGACACTGACATAAAGAACGGCCTCTGCAGTGACACTTGCTGGGATAAAAATGACGTGGGTCATCCATCTTCATGCTCCCTGGTATGGGCTGCCCACCGGCCGGTGGTCAGGAGGAAACCTGCCCTCTCAGCCCTGCCTAGCCTGCTGCTGCACAGCTGGCCAGGAGTGTAATGCAGACATGCCCTCTTTCTGGATTAATTGCCAGGCAGCTACTGACGCGCCTTGTTCTCGTGGAGATGAGTTTTGCAGCATTTGCGATGACTAATTTAAAACGTCTCATTGGCAACATCTGCGAAATCACAGGCATTTCAACTGTTGTGGCTTGGAATGCGCCGCACTAGAAGTGGAGGGGGGGAGTAGTTTTTGTTCTGGCTGCCCCTGAGCCCTCCGGCATTTCTTAGGGATAACAGGCAGGACCCCAGCCTAGGTGGACCATTCGTGTGTCCCGGTACAGCTGGAGGCAGGATTCCGCTTTGCAGGGTCTATCTCAGTGCAGATGAAGGGCACTGGTCTCTCTCAGTGCAGACCAAGACAAGATTCCCAACTAGACTGGCTTCTGTGACATCTACGCTCTGAATCCAGAACCTCCTACTGCTTTGGGTGTGTCCATCGCCAACGCTTTCCTTAGGTCTGCAGGCACATTGGGCACAGATCCTCAAAGGGACTAAGGCACCTGATTCCCTTGGGAGCTAGGTGCCTAAACACCTTTGGCGACCCGAGCCTCTGTGCTCCATTCCGAAGGCAGAGCATTAGCCAAGCGCAGCAGAGCTGCTTGCGAGGTCTCTGAGGCGCTGAAGTAACCTCAGGGCAGCTGGGGAGGAAGGAAATGAACCTCTCGGGCTGCAAGATCCTCACTCCACCTTGGCAGGGAGAAACCCTGCGGTGGTCTGTCGTGATCACGCGAAGCCAGGCGGGCCCCGCTCCACAATCCTCGCTCGCGCAAAGTCAAGGGCTGCAGGATTTAGCCGAGTAGGAACGCGTGTGTAAAGTGCTTGGCGCGGGATACTGTTATGGGGTTTTGTCACTATAGTACGGATTACAGCCTAGCCGCGATGCACTCTTTGGTACCAAGGAGTTCTGCGGTAGTATTACCCGTAGCAAAGGGCTTTCATGGTGTGGAGCAGTGCTCTGGTGTGAGCGTGCGAGTGTTAAACCACGTGGAGCGGCAGTGCCGTGTCGGGCTCTCTGGATCCATCCCTAGGGGCTAGGGCAGCAATTCTTGAACGCGGGGGAGCAGTCCCCCGCGGGGTCAGGCTCCCCTAACGTCCTTGGCTCGACGCCAGAGCCAAGCCCCCTGTGTCATGTGGAGACACTCACAGGATCACTGATGTGGGTTCAAGGCACCCTCCATCCATCCCACTGCAGTTGTGGTGGGTGGCAGCCGTGGCCCATTCTTCCACCCTCTGCTCAGTGTGTTTTATGGGGCCCTGTTCGCCCAGGGTCCTACACTGATCTCCAGGAGCCTCTGTAATGGGCCAGCTCCCGCAAGTTTCCCACTGCCGCACCCCCCCACGGATAAAAGACGTCCCTGGTACACACACACACCCCCTCCAGCTGCCCCGGGGCGCCAACGCGAGCAGCAGGCAGGGCGGCACACAGGTGATTAGTTTATTGATACACACTGTCAGCACAGCACAGGTTTGGAAGGGGTTGTCTTTACAGCGTGCATCGATCACAGAGACTGGACAAGCACCGCATCCGGCCCAGGATGGTACGGATGCTGCCACGCAAGCGCCATGCTGCGGGTCTCAGCCACATGCGGGGCGCAGAGGGTGCGGGGGCGGGGGTGGCGTCTCTCAGAACAGGCGTGGCCCCCTCCGGCGCCCACCCGGCCGCTGGGGAAAGGGAAAGCTGGCCCGCATCTGTCTTTAAAGCCGTTCCCAAGCAGAGATCTGCCCCCCTGTGCTGGACACGCTCCCGGCCCGCGTGTCTCCGAGGGCTTCCATCCCCTCCGGGTCTCCCGGGGGCGAAAAGTCCCATCCACCTCCTGCCCCAGCGTGTGCGTTACACCCGCCTCGACACACCCACCGCCAATGGGCACTTTACCGCCTCCTCCCACAACATCGGGGCGCTGGGCCCACGTCCTCAATGAGGTCACATTCGGCTGTGACATGCCAGCGCCTCTGGTCGCTAGCGAGGCTGTCAGCCCCCCGTACCACCTCCCACTTCCAGCTGTCTCTAGGCAGGGCCGCCTGTCGCCGGCCCCCTCCTCCTTCTGCCTCCAGGGAAGGCTCTCGGGGTAGATCTTCACTGTGACAAAACCATCTGTGGGCCCCGCTGCTGCGGAGCCCCGGTCAGCTGACTTGGGCTCAGGCTGCTAAAAAAATTGCAGCGTGGCTGTTCCGACGTGGGCTGGAAGCTCTGGGACCCTCCCCCCTCACAAAGCTGGGGGAGCGCCAATGTTGTGCTGTGAATCTTTCATTGCACTGTGGACATGGAATCATAGGACACTAGAACTGGAAGGGACCTCGAGAGGCCATCAAGTCCAGTCTTGCCCTCAGGGCAGGACCAAGCACCATCTAGATCAGGGCTACTCAACTTTGGAAGCCCCCGGGGACCACAATGATACTCACAGCACATGCCAAGGGCCACAACTGAAGTGTGGTTGCATATTCATGAATATATATATGCAAATAGCTTCTTTCACACAAAGCCATGGTGCTCCCCGCACCTCCTCCCTGGGGGCTAGAAACGCCAACACCCTGTACCTGTCTGTTCCAGCCAGCCCGTCCGCTTGCGTCTTTCAGTGCTCACCGCCTGGGAGACGCCTCGCCGTTGTGGAACACGTTCCCAGTGGAGGCCATGTCCAAAGAATCCCACCTGTGGACCGTGTGTTGAGCCCTGAGTACACCCAAACCGCACCGCGGGCCGCAAACAAATAGGCTGCGTGTTGAGTAGCCCTGATCTAGATCATCCTTGACAGATATTAATCGAACCTGTTCTTAAATACCTCCAATGATGGAGAGTCCACAATCTCTCTAGGCAACTTATTCCAGGGCTTAGCCACTCTAAGCCCTGGTCTACACTATGGAGTTATTTCAAAATAACAAGCGGAGCATCCATCTGACCAAGCCTGTTATTTCGAAATCCCAGGCTGGTTATTTGGAAATCTGTGCTCCTGCTTTCCTCGGGGAATAACGCTTCTTTTGGAATAGCGGCTGTGTGGATGCGCCGCTGCCGCTATTTTGAAATATTGACACCCCAGAGTCATTTGAAGTAATGACTCCCCAGGGCTTCCTGGGACTCTAAGTCGAGGTAGCGCGCCCACAAGAACGGCGCAGCCTTGGACTCATTTCGAGGCTCCCCCGTAGTGAGGACATGCTAGTTCGTTGTTGTTATTTTAGGAGTTGTTAAGTTGTTAGTTTGAATTTAATTATTTTGAAATAATTTCCTAGTGTAGACATGCCCTAATGATGAGGAAGCTTTTCCTAATGTCCAACCTAAATTTCCCTTGGTGCATTTTAAGCCCATTGCTTCTTGTCCTGTCCTCAGAGGCCAAGGAGAACAATTTTTCTCCCGCCTCCTTGTAACACCCTTTTAGTCACCCCCCACCCTCCTCTGCCGGTCCCTCAGGAAGGCTGACTGTCACCCCTACCAGTCCCTGCCTGCACTGACCACTATTCCACACTGCCATGAGCAACGGCACATGGTCCTGCAAAGCCTGTGTCCTCCTTGCTGGAGTGAGCTCTCAAAACCACTGCTTGTAGAAGCTCATGAGGACGCCGCAGCTGTGGGAACCTTGGTCTTCGCCAGAGGCCAGCCCTGCCCATGGCCAGCAGCAACCTCTGCCCAGCCATGTCCCAATGGAGGCGTGGATTTTTGTTTTGTTGGGTATCATGGCTGGAGTTTGCAATCAGAGAGGAAAGCAAAAGCTTGTGGAAAAACAGCCAAGGTCCCTAGCACTTCTGGCCGCAGCTTTACGAGCACAATACGGTGACGGCACACAGCAAACACTGCATGGCCAGAGGCTCCTGCACCCTGAATGCCACTGAGAATGAAAACACTGCTGGGCCCACCAGAGCCAGGCCTCCCTGCCTGGCACCCTTGCCAGTGCTTGACACTTCCCACTCCCTTGAAGGGTGAACTTAGTGACTGCCTGATAGTTTAAAACAAACAAAAGGAAGGTTTTCATCACTCAGCACAAGTTAACCTGTGGAACTCCTTGCCAGAGGATGCAGTGAAAGCTAGGACTTTAACAGAGTTCCAAAAAGAGCTAGATAGATTCATGGAGGTTAGGTCCATCAATGGCTATTAGCCACGATGGGCAGGAATGGTGTCCCTAGCCTTTGTTTGTCTGGAGGTGAGTGATGGGGGAGGGATCACATGAGAATTACCTGTTGTGATCCCTCCCTCTGGGGCATCTGGCATTGGCCACTGCCAGCAGACAGGACACTGGGATACATGGACCTTTGGTCTGACCCAGTCTGGCTGGTCTTATCATAATCAAGGCCCTGCTCTACTTCGCTGGGCAGTGGGGACATGGCACTGATAGATCACTGGGGCTATGCTTGCGAGGCACGCTCCATGGATATCTGCGGGTGTGGAAATGACTGCCCACCAGGGACAGCGAGCAGGTCCCAGCAGAGGTCTGCTCCCCTCTGGTGGACACGTTCCCAGCCAGCGCCTCCCCATGGCTGGTCTACAGAAAATCGGTGACTCTGCTACTGCTGCCAGTAGGGGGGGTCGGCCCTTTAGCCCACACAGCAGCAGTTCAGGCTTTTCGAGCTGACGGCCCCCTGGGTTCAAGACCCCTGCAGGCAAAGGGCAAGGCCATTGCAATTCTAGGGGGCTGGGCATCTTTCAGCAGCTGGGCTCGGAGTCCTTAGTTCGTTTGCTGGGACCTGCTGCTTGGGAGGCCCACAAGCGCCTGTGTGGGTCCGGTCGGCTGTCCGAAAAACCTCTCCCCACAGAATGTCCCCGTTGCCTCTGTGCTCCAGGCCCTGGCCCCAGACTGCAGCGGGATGCGGTGAAAGAGCAGACGGCTCGTGCCTCTTCCAGCTTCGGCGGTGCCGCCGCCTCCTATCCTGTGTCAGGGCCCCAGGCAGCCCGAAGGCTGACAGGTGCTTCACGCCATGTGTAACGGGGAGCCGGCCGGCTCCCCGGGAGAGCTAAAGCTTTCACGTAGCACAATAAGACCAGCGCTATTTATAAAAAGGAGGCAGAGAGGCCCAGCCGGGGAGGGAGGTGGGCGAAGTGCCCTCTCGCTTTTCCCATCCCTGCGCAGAATAAATTTTATGTGCACCAAGGCACGTGCGGGTGTGCACCACCAGGAGAAACACAGGCAGCCAGCTGTGGGCACACTGCTAATCGGCGGGGCAGCACTGGAATCGCTCCGGGGGGACGGAACACGGGAGGTGAGCGGGGCAGGAGCTGAAGGAAGGTCCGCGGGACTGGCTTGGACGGTGGGCCTGGCAGGCTGCCGTGAGGCTGGGGCGCTCCACCCCAGCACCTTCAGAAAAACCTCTCTTGGGAGCAACACATCAGCGGCCGTAGCGTGGGCGCAGCAAGGAGACCCAGCATGCCAATCGCCCTGGTGCACGGGGGGAGAGGGCAACAGAGCCGTGCTCGGCAGTGGGAGCGGGCAAGGGGGGGCAAGAGGAAGAGAGGCAGAAATCTCTCCACCCCCCGCCCCCGCAGGCAGGTCGCTCCAGGACGCGGCTGAGGCTGCCAGCGGGGATGCTGCATTCCTCTCCCCACCCAGCCGGGGCTGCAACAGGGGAGCAGCCCGGGCATCGTCACACTGCAGCCACCCCCAGCAATCCCAGCCCGCCCCAGGAGTGCCACGAGGCCTGCCGGGGCCTGCCGTGGGGCTGCGCACGCAGCCCACATGCTTGCCCAGGGTGCAGCCTGGTGCCGTGACAGAGCCCGGACTGCAGGAGCGGCCGCTGCACGCTCTGCCCGGAGCCCGCAATGCCCCCGCCCACGGGGAGGCCCGGCCAGCTGGTTGCAGTTTCCCACTTGGCTGTCTAAGCTCGGCCACACATGGGGGCTGGGTGGGTAAGTGCACACCGGGCTCACAAGCCCCCAGCACACGTCTGTCCCAGGCTAGGAGCCTGGCTCCCAGGGGCAGTGTGACCTAGCCAGTGTAGACCCACCCCAGGTTGCAGGTGAGGAGTTGTCTGAGCCAAGAGCAGGGTGGGGGGGCATAGTGGAAGAGGGAGGACTCACTAAATTGACAGGGGGAGGCGGGGCGGAAGGGCAGACCCAGGGGAAGGGGGGCTCCTAGCGGAGAGGGGGGCGCTCCGGGTTCCCCCGGTGTCATTTCCAGCTCAACCCAAAGCTCCTGTTCTTCCCAGCTTGAAAACGACACCAAGAGGGCAGCTTGGTCCCAAAGGTGCTGGAGCTCCCACGTCCCGGGGGGGGAAGGGCGGACGGGGGGCAGGTCGTTCCACCTTGGCATGAGTCTGATGAGCCGCCAGCTCCGGTACGTCCCGTCGGGCTGACAGCAGCAACACGCCTGCCGCAGTCAATGAAGAGCCAGTGGAGGCCACGATCCCACTGGAGCAACCCCCGAGGTCCTGTCCTGCCAGAGCCGGGATCCGGCCACGTCCTCAGTGACCTGGAGGGCAAGGCCGGGCGCCGAGAGCACGGAAATCCTGCATCCATCAGGCCCCTCCGCGTCCAGCTTTCCACCCCCGCCGGCTGCAGAGCACCTTCAAGCCGTACAGTCCTGCCTCATGCATGCCCCCCCCCACCCGCCGCCCCCTCCCCCAGTCACTAGCGCCCCACGCTGATGTTGCACGTCTTGCAGCTGGGGTCCTTTTTGGCGTCGGCGGTGGAGAGGCTCATCAGCTGGTGGCCGCTGATCTCCCCCAGCATGCCCAGGCTGAGGTCGACCGGCTCGGTGTAGATGAGCTCCAGGATGACGTCCTGGGCGTGGCGATAGACCAGCTCGCCGTCCTCCGTGCAGCACGTCAGGAACTTGTTGCAGGAAATGTCCAGCTGGGGCAGGCGCTCCCGGCAGAAGTGGTCGCCCGGGGAGCCCTTGGGGGCCAGCACCAGGATGACGTAGTGGTAGGCGGTGTACATGCAGTAGAAGTCCGCAAAGTAGAGGTTGGTGCTGGGGCTGAAGAGGCGCTGGGCTGGGATCTGGAAGCGGTAGCGGCCGTAGGGCGAGTCCTGCGGCGGCTGGCCCGTGTTGAACTCGGTGTTGCAGCTGAAGAAAATCCCGTGCAGCATGCCGCTGGTGGGGGAGCCATGGCTCCCGCTGTTGTCCTTCAGGGAGGGCTTCATCGCGTTCCCACAGTGCACCCTGAGGGGGAGAGAGCCGCAGAGAGTCGGCCCGTGTGACCGCTTGTTTTCCCCGCTGTGTGCGGAATAATATGTGCACTGAGACATGAGCGGATGTGCACCACCCAGAGAAACACCAGCTGCCAGCAGGGGGCGCTCTGCTAATCAGCTAGGCAGCACCTGACTCTTTCCTGGGCGGCCGCCCTGGGTGCCAACCAGCAGAGCAGGTCCGGGCTCCATCTCCCCTACTAGAGACCCGCAGCTCCTCCGGGTTACCCCAGCAGGCCTCGGCTACTGATGTGGGCTTAACACCAGCTGGGCAGTGTGGACTAGTGGGTAGAGCAGGGGGGCGGGACTCGGAGGCAGGAGTTGGGGGTTCTGTTCCCTGCTGTGGGAGAGGGATGGGCCCTGGGGTTAAAACGGGGGGCTGTCCCAGGGCGGGGAGTGCGTTTGAGGGAGGGCAGGCCGGCTCTGTGCTCTCCCTGCCCTCTCATCCTAGCCCAGGAAAGCAGCGGGCCGTGGGCGGGGGGGGGGGTGTTACCTGACGTGCTGGAAATATTCCTTGTGCTGGTTCCGATAGAAGACAGAGAACCGGAGCATCCGGCCCGCTATGAGCTCGGCCTTCTCCTGCAGCTGGGCCAGGTGTTCCTTGGCGTAGTCTGGGGGGGGGGAACGTTCACCATCATGTACCTCACTGCAGCCAGCTCCCCCCTTTCCCGCCCCACAGCTCAGCCTGGTTCCCCCACCCCCAGCCAGCTAGCTCCCCCTCTGCACGAGAGACAACCAACCAGCTCCCCTTCCCGTGTTTCTGCCTCTCTCCTATGGCTGCAGCGGGCTCCCCTGCCTTTCCCGCCCTTTCCCCTCCCCCTGGCTCCCACACGTCCACCAGACTGGGGTTCACTAGCCCTCGCGCCCCCTCGTTCCCAGCAGCCTCTGCTCATGGCTGTTTCTGTGCCTTTCGCACAGAACACCCCCCTCCCCTCCTGGGCTGCCATGCACTCATCCCCCCGCCCCTTTGTCCCCTTCATATGAGCACCCACAGCCTGCCACAGGCTCCAGCCCCAGGGCCAGGGGGCCTCTGACTGCACAGGGCGCCCCTAGGCAGCACCATTGTCCCCCAGTGCTGAGAGGACGGGGGATGGGCAGGGATACGCTGTCAACTGTGGGGGGCAGGGATACTCACAAAGCCCCCCACCCCACTGCCTGTGGAGGTGGGGTGGGCCCCCCCCGAGAACAGAGCAGGGGCACAGCGACCCCTCTCACGCCCACCCCAGTGAATGCAGGAGAAAGGAAGTAGATGTGCAGCCCCCACGGGCCTCGCAGTGGGCCCCATGCAGAACAGTTGCTGATGAAGACAAATGGCTGCCCAAAGAGGCTGGAGCCCAAGGGGCAACCCATGGACAGCCCCGTTCTCTTTTAATACTTAGGAAGCGTGAACCCCCCGCCTAGGCCTCGCACGAGCAGTGTGAAACCCATGCTCAGAGCTCTCACAAGCAGCGTGAAACCCATGCTCAGGGCTCGCACAAGCAGTGTGAAACCCATGCTCAGGGCTTGCACAAGCAGTGTGAAACCCCTGCTGAGGGCTCGCACAAGCAGCGTGAAACCCATGCCCAGGGCTCACACAAGCAGTGTGAAACCCATGCCCAGGGCTCGCACAAGCAGTGTGAAACCCATGCTCAGAGCTCTCACGAGCAGTGTGAAACCCATGCTCAGGGCTCGCACAAGCAGTGTGAAACCCATGCTCAGGGCTCGCACAAGCAGTGTGAAACCCCTGCTGAGGGCTCACACAAGCAGCATGAAACCCATGCCCAGGGCTCGCACAAGCAGTGTGAAACCCATGCCCAGGGCTCACACAAGCAGCGTGAAGCCCATGCTCAGAGCTCTCATAAGCAGCGTGAAACCCATGCCCAGGGCTCGCACAAGCAGTGTGAAACCCATGCCCAGGTCTTGCACAAGCAGTGTGAAACCCATGCTCAGAGCTCTCACAAGCAGCGTGAAATCCATGCCAGGGCTCGCACAAGCAGTGTGAAACCCCTGCTGAGGGCTTGCACAAGCAGTGTGAAACCCATGCCCAGGGCTCGCACAAGCAGCATGAACTGCCCGGACCCTGCGTAAGTGGCAGAACATGACAGAGTTATTTTTCCTCCAGGCAGCTCCGGTGCAATGAGCTCAGCTCTGAGAACCAACCCCGCCGTGTGGGGCAGCAGACTGGAGATGCCCTTCCCAGGAGAGGCCACCGGGGTCCCCGGTGCCAGGTGGGCCCCCGGACCATGCAGCCGAGGTTTCCCGACCGGCCATGGCTCCCGACTCCTCCATGCGCACTCACCCCCCGTGCAGAACTCCACGGTCTCGCTCCAGCCGGACACCAGGTACTCCCCGTCGCTCTGCTTGACAGCCGTCTGCACGGCCACGCTGTACTCGGTCCGGGGGCTCAGGAACCAGTGGCCCCTCACAGTCATGGGCAGCGGGACCGCCTTGGCCACCAGCTTGGTGGGGACATCCTGTTCCAGGGCGAGCGCCGTGCCACACATGCAAAGAGAAACCAGGCCGGGGACTGATGCAGGGTGACTAGGGCTCCCCTCACAGCCTCCCCCCCCGAGCAGCGGGACCCCCAGACCCTGGGAAGCACAGTGCCCACCCGGGAACAGCCTCCGAGCACTGCACAAAGGTGCTCTGGCTGGGCCCTCCAGCCGCCTGTCTGCCAATGGCCTTACAGAGCTGTTCCCCGGGACGGGACGGGCATGCCCGTCGGAGCCCGTCGAACCCTTCTTAGCAACCAGTCTCGTCTATGACAGTGACGGCAGCTGGGGCTCCCAATCAGCCGGCCAGCAAGCGATGCGGGACAGGCTTGGGGCTAATGCTGCAGCGTCCAAAACAACCATCGCTACTCACAAGCCATGCCCTGCCCGGGTGCAAAATGAGCCGCGGCTCTCGGCCTCCGCGGATGGGGCTGCCCACAGGTAGAAAGCCAACACCCGCCCATGTGCAGGGCTCTGCCAGTATGTTGCTCTTGCATAGGGCAGATTGACAGAGAATGCCACCGACAGCCACTGCGTTCTAGCTTCACCCTAGCATCCGGTACTGTAGTACGCTGCAGGGTGGTAACAGCTGTTACTAGGGGATATGGAGCCGAAGTGCCTACTGAAGTGGAATACTATTGTATCTATTACTGCACAGCATTTTAATACTCATTAGTGTGGTATTAATGTCGGTGGAATACTCTGCTACTTGTTATTGCAGAGCAATTGAACAATTGCCTGTTGTAATACCGGTCGCTGCGGACGATGTATTTCTGCACATGATACTGGCTGCAGTGGAATACTGTAGTACTTGAGTACAGGTCACCGCTGTAATTATTGCTATGGGATTCGTTGCTGCCTAATACTATGTTGCCGTGGCATTTGTTTCGGCAGTAACAGTACTACAGTACTCTACGGCACGCTGTAGTGCCCGTCCACACAGTATTCAGTCCTATGGAACACGCATTCTTTTTCGGTTTGAGCAACAGCTGAGATGGTGCCTTCTGCGTTTTACCGCTAAGGCCCCAATGTACGGCCAGTCCCACTCCACAAAGGTTTTGCCCACCCCCTCTTGCAAGCAAGATCGGGAAAGCAATCTCCCGGGGCCCTGGAAACAGCCAAACAAGCTCTGGGGTGTCCTGAAAACCTTTCTTTTAAGGCACAAATTGCCGCGTCAATGGGCCACCAAAACGCCTGTGCCGTGCGGTGCCGTTTCTGTGGCAACAGCAAATGCTGGAGAGTCAGGAGACATGGGGGAAAAAAAGAAGCTTATTATTGGGGAGGGGAAAAAAATAACGTTTCACATTAAATAGCATCACCGTGGTAACCATCCTGCGAAACGGATCCTGAATCGGTGACTGCGTTCCAGAGGGAGAAGGAAGAGTGAGTAATTCACTCCCCAGCTCCTCGGGCTTTGCTTTGGAGGGTCCATACTGATTTGGGGGGTACAGCTGCCCACTGCTTCGTGGGAACAGGCCTGAAATCTCCCAGGACTCCCTGCTGCTCCGACCCCTCGCACCCATTCTCCCAGGCAAGCCCCTTTAACTTCACAGCAGCCCTAGGGGGGATGGGGAAGGAGGTTCCTTCTCCATGTACTGCCTGGTTCAGGTGTCTCAGGCTGTTGGGGACACCAGTGGGCTGAGAGGCCGAGGGGCTCAGAGCCCGCTGAAGGATTTTGACAGCAGTGGGAGCTGGATTTGAACCTGACTCTCCTAGTTACCTACAGGGGCAGCAGGCACAGCGCCCCCACACGCACCCTGTCCACCCCGTGCTGTTCCCACTGATTTTCCACACTCCACAGGACACATGCCGTGAGTCCTCTACTGAGGCAGCCAGCCAAGGGGCCTACTTTGGAGGATGTAAAGAGGCAGCCATGCAGCTGGGACGAGATGGCAGCCGCTGGGCTACCCGGGGAGTGACTCCAGGTGGGGCTGAGCACGCGAAGGAGAAAGCGCCCGCGTGCCCCACCGTGCCCCCCAGCCCCCCGCCCTGGCTCACCCTGTGCTTGAATTTGTTGGAGTTCTTGTTCTCCTTCTTGTTGAGGTCAATGAAGTAGTGGGTGACTCTCTCCAGGTCGCCCCCGTCCATGGCCCAGGAGATCCGGAACGAGTCACAGGTGATGTTGTTGATCTCGATGCTGCGGGGGGTGGAGAGCAGCTCCATGGTCCAACCCGCCTGGCTCCTAGGCACAGGGAGGGGATCAGAAGGGGGGGAGGAGGAACCACGAGGTGTAAAATCAAGTGGCTTCAACGCCAAAGCCCTTTGGAAACAACAGAAAGACGTTCCCTGAGCCAAAGTCGGTTTAGTCTCCTGCCCTCTGTGTGGCCCCCACAGCAGAGCCTCACCCCCCTCCCCCAGCCCTGGACGCTGTTGCAGCTCCCCATTCTCGGTGGGAGAATTTGGGGGTGCCCTGAGACAGCCCCTCTCCCAACACTGCATGGAATTTTTTGCCTATAGCAGGATGCGCCTGCCACTGCTGTGAGCAGAGCCCGGCCGCCACGGAGTGGAAAACACCCGTCCCTACAAGCAGGTGCCGTCAGGGTATCGCAAAGGCAGGCTGATCTGGTTAAGGCACTAGCCCAGAACTTGGGGTGTGGGGGGCTGGATTCCATACCTCGACTCCCTGCATGGTGCAGGTAGGTCACTTCCGGCCAGATTTCCAAAAGGGCTGGGCTGTGCATGCCCCCTGGATGGGTGCCAGGCTGCCAGCGTGTGCCCAGCTGAGCGCTTTGAAGGATGTGGCCCCGGCCGTGAGCCCTTGGAAACCTGAACCCTCGCTGCTCTGCACTTCGGTTCTCCTGCTGTCCAAGGAGGGGCACTGGTGAGCTGTGTGGGGCAGGGAGTGTCTCTGATTCTGTGCCTGTGCGGGGCCCAGCCCAACGGGCACCAGTCTGGACTGGAGAGCCTGGGACAGAAATAACCAGAGTATCGCCCTCCCCAACAAGCTGTAACTTAGGCAGCGATGCCTCAGCTTCTGTCGTTCTCACTCGCTGTGTCCCTCTCCTCAGAGCCCTAATTAATTCCATCTGCATCCATGGTACCAGCTGAAGAGCGGGTGTCAGCCCACACGGAGGTTTGACAGCGCAGCCGGCACCTTGCAGGTGTCGGTGCCAGCGAGTCTACTGCCAGCCTTGAACGGGACAGATTCGGAGCAGATGGTGCTGGGGAGGGAAGGGGCTCCGGGCCAAAGGCGGGAAAGGAGGAGGGATTTGAGGATTTTGTTGTTGTTGTTGGTTTGAAAGGCGAGAGGACTCTCGGGCAGGGAGCGCTCTGGGGGAAGGGCCCAGGTCCATGTTCCCTCTAATCTTTTCTATGTGTGGATTTTTCCATCCATGTACAGAATAAATTTTGTTATGTGCTCCCAAGGGTGTGCGGATGTGCACCACCAGGAAAAATACAAACCCAGCTGTGGGCATTTGTCTAATCAGCCGGGAGGCACTGGAATCTCTCCTGAGCATCGGCGCAAACGCCCGGCTTACAGCAACACTTGCCCGGCTATGCTAGGATATGAGAATCCAAGAGGTTGTGTTCAAGGGGCATGTACGTGCAAAGAATGGGGGTGAACTGGGTGTAGGTAGTGCACAGAAGGTGTGTAGGGGAAGTGGTTGTGTGTTTATAATATGCACCTACCACATATGTGCAGTGTCATGCGTGAGCAGAGGTGGGGTTCATGTGACATCAGTATGTGTTGCATATGTGCATTGGGCAGAACCCATGGGTACAGGTGTCATGGATGTAACATGGGGGTGTTCATACAACACGTGTGTTTGTGCAAAAGGGCACCAGGTGAATTGCTAAGACAGGTAGATTTATGGTGGGTCTGAGCCCTGCGTGAGGCCCGCTAACAGAGTGGGCTCTGCTGTGTCCTGCCAGCTTGGGGGCTTGCAGGAAGCTGAGCGTCACATGGGCAGAATTTCACCCAGTGCTGCAGCTTTGCAAAGGCACTCGGCACCCAGCTGCTCTCCCGGGGATCCTGGGAGCCGCAGCGCTCAGAAAAACCTGACATCTGCCCCGCACTCAGAGTCTGGGGCCGAGGCCTGGCGGGGCTGCATGACGTTACCCACGTCTGCGACCTTCACAGGTGCCGGCAGCGCTGCGGTGAGGACTACTTAAGACGCAAAAGGCAGGAGAGCCGAGGGCTGAGCTGCAGCGGCAGCTCCTTGGAGCATTATGAGGCCAGCTGGGGTATTGTCCATGAGGAGGAGCAAGGCATGAGACACTAAAGCTCACAGGCAGAGGTGTAAATCAGGAGGGATTTCACTTCCACCCGCCTGGCACAGGCTGGGAGGGAGAGATCAGATGTGACCTGGGGAAGCTTTTCCCCCTGCAGTGGGCCCTGGGAGGAGGAGAAGGAGTTCTGCCCAGAAGGGACCCTTCTCAGCTGAGTGTTTCTCTTTAAAGGGACGGTGCTGTCTTTGCTCAAGGCTTTGCTGGAGGGGGGCAGGCTGCAAAACAGCAATAGCATAGGACTTCGAGTTGGGGCAATGTATAATTACGTGTAAATGTTGTCCGGCACCAGCTCGTGGTGCTCCAAGGAAAGCCTGTTTTATACCTACAGCCCAACAGGCCTCTGGGGTTGAGTCTGCAGTCTGTCCCTGCCACTGATTTGCTCTTTGACCTTAGGCAAGTCAATTCTCCCAGCCTGTGCCTCAGTTTCCCCCTCCATACAATAGGGATAATGGCTACACCTCTGTTTCATGGGCGCAGGATGAAAGGGGAGGGAGGGAGGTCAGGCACCCCTGGGGGCCAACTGAGTTGGCTCTGGTGAGTTTTCCATTCAGTTCACTTTTCTCTGGCAGCTTTCTAAACAAGTGAGCAATCCGTATCAACGGGGTGAGGCTCTACCTGGAGAGAACAGGTCTGAGCACCTGTGCTCGCCTAGGGAGGGGCATTGGGTAATCAGCAGTTGCTAACCAGCCTAATTTACCTTCCCTTTGCTCTGAGTGCCGGGGGGCCGAGCCCTCCCCAGCCTGGTGCTGGTAAGTCAGCCTAGGGTGCTTGGAGTCTGTTTTGAAAAGCTGTTCTCTATGCTGCTGTGGTCATTCCAGATCCCTGGGTGTTTCTTCCATCCGCAAGATCAGCCTCTGCCCCGGCAGGGCCTTTAGAAAGACAGATCTGCAAATGGGTCTTTTCTCTCCCCCCACCCCATCTTCCCCCCCTCCTCCTCCTCTCCCGTTCTCTCTCATGGGCCCAGGCTCCTGCAGCAGGATCACAGTTGGTTTCATGTCAAATTTTCCTAATTGTCTTTCTTCTCTTCCCCCCCCTGCCGCGATGGCTCCTTTGTGTTGGGGAAGCAGGTGCTTTTATTTATAGCTGCTGCCACATGAACAGCCCACAGCTTTGGGGTTTGTTGCAAGCGAGCGCTCAGAATTCAGCAGCTCAGAATTTAACCCCGCGAGGACTCCAGCTCTCCCACCAAAGGGAGGGGAATTGCAAGGGGCCTGAGTGGAGGGGGAAGGCTGTCTTCAGAAATCGAGTCCCCGCGGTTACCAGGGTGACATGCTCGTTAGAGGGTCAGGGCCACCGCTCACAAGGACCTGCATGGGGCCTCCTTTGTTTGCCTATATCTGCATGCGGCAAAACCAAACGGCCCCCCCACCCCTTTTAATGTGGGGAGAGGACAGATGATGAATCCACTTGGATCCTATGAGCAACCCTATAATAATAACCAGCTGGTGAGCAAGGCAATTCGAGAACAACAACCAACCAGAACACACAGCTCACGAGCAGCCCGGTGATACTAACCAACCGGTGTGCAAAGCAACTCGAGAACAACCACCAATCAGTGTGCCGAGCCCTTGCGAAGAACCCTACGGCAACCACCAACCAGAGTGCACAACTCAAGAGGAAATCCACAACCACCGCCAGCCAACACACCCTGCACCTGTGAGCAACCCTACAGTAGTAACCTGCTGGTATGCACAGGCCGGTGTGTGCCTAGATAACCCACACACCTGCTGGGTCAGGGTTCACTGGCCCATGGAGCAGCACTGAGACCACTTGCAGAGAGAATAATGAGTTTGCTCTACGGCAGTGTTTCTTAAACTTTTTAAGACTGAAGAACACCAAACAATAATTTTTTTAATGAGGAACATCAAGGATTTTTTGTTGAGGAAAAAAAAAAGGTCGGTGGGAAAAGGAATCGGGGAAAAGTTATTGAGCAAAAAAAAAAAAAAGGTAGTCTGCCCCTTTAAGAGTGGCCATTTTGAATTCTGTTGTTCTCCGTGGCACACCTCCGACTGCTTCATGGCACACCGGTATGCCGCAGAACACAGTTTAAGAAACACTGCTCTACAGTCTGAGCAGCAAGCCGTGGATGCAGTAGGCTCCAGAGGTCCTAGGTTCGGTTCCGCCTGTCGGCATTAAACCGGCACTCATACCAAACCATCATGCACAAGGGTGGGCATCAGGAGAGGCAGGCTGAGCCTGCTGTGGCCACGGTGCTATTAGCAACTGAGTGGGAGATAATCGCCAGCTCTCTGCTGGCTGCATTCTCCTGCCAACCACCCTGGTAGGGGCAGAAAGCTCTGCAAGCCACAGCTTCAAGCCCAATCAGTGGGAAGCAGCTGCTGATAAACAGCCAGTGGTTGCTGCTGGTCTGCTCCGAGACCGATCCTATGGTTTGCTTAGAGACCGGTCCTTGGGGATGCAGTGGGACTAGTAACACTGTCCTTTGGATCAGCTGCAGTCAACCTAACAGAGAGCTGTTGGGTTTCATGAACAGAGCTGTGCCTTGTGACCAGCGTTCACTCTAAGCTTTTCCATCCATGTGTGGAATTTTTCCATCCACGTGAGGAATAAATTTTGTTACATGCACCAAGGCAGGTGTGAATGTGCACAGCCAATAGAAACAAAACCGAGCTGCGGGTGCTCTGCTAATCAGCTGGGCAGCATTGGAATCTTTCCTAAGTGGCCACACATGCGCCCGGCTTTCAGGGAACCCTGCTTGTGACTGTGGCCAAGGGGCCGATGCGAGTTCCAAGCAGCAATTCACGGGCGCCTTTCCAGCCCGGCTCGGTTCCGGCATAGGTACGACTCCCTCAGCACCCCCAGACGATCCCAGTATTTCTCTTTTCTCCTTGACTCTTTTCTCAGGTGGATGCAACTGTGTCAAAACTCACCCAGCGAGTCGACGGGGGAAGACCGAGGCCCCAACGTCCGATGGCCAACTCTCTCTGGGGCCACAGGGGAGCCCAGCCTTCATGCCGCAGTCTGTCTTCGGCCTCCCTGCGGAGGCTGCTGGCAAAGGAAGGGGAGGGAGCTGTTGTGGCTGGTGGGTTTGCAGTGGCCACCGTGGCTCATTGAGAAACTCTGTATGATTCACCCATCCAGCACACAGCGGCCGTTTTCCTCCAGCGCCTCCGGGGGAGAGGCTGCTCTCTCTGCAGCAGAATCCGGTTCCAGGAGGGGTGCTTAGCACTTCCTGATGACCCCGTGTGGCTTCAAAGCAGCAGCAGCAGCAGGTAGGCTGACAGCTCAGCCCGTCAGCCCGGCTCTGCTCAGGGTGGCAGAGGGTTCAAGAGGAAGAACTTGGGGAGAAAAGGCCCCCGGGGGATAGTTCTCAGCCTTTCCTTGGGCGTAGTGGAGATGGAGGGCAATGGCAGCCATACGCAAGGAGAAAACTCTGTGGCCCTGTGGCGTGGCTGTGTGGCCTCCCTGGTCTCAGGGGGGAGCCCTGCCAGGAATCCAGCCAGAGCAGGAGGGAAGCTGGGTTAGGCGTGGAGCCTGGAGCTCAGGAGCAGATGGAGAGAGAGGAGGAGGCGGTGGATGAGACCAAGGAGGGAGGGCAGATGGAGAACAGACACTGGGCTTCCCATGTGAGGTATGTGAGCGGCGCGTGGCCGACGCGCCGTACAGAACTCCGAGCGCTGACAGCCCAGGAACGCCGGGTCAGGAGCAGAAGTGAAATGTGCCTCTGCCACCGCCACACAGGGAGGCTGACGGCACCCGGCTGGCCCGGTGACCCACCTCCCCTCAGCAAAGCCCCAAATGCCCAAAGGATCAAGTGCCTGCTGCTCTCCACCCCAGGGGATCTGGCTGCCCCCAGGCGCCTTTGGAAGTCTCTCAGCTGCCATTCCCAGGACGGGCCCTGACCTGCTCTGAACGTCCAAGTGGAGGATGGTGGGAACCCTGACATGGTGCATATGATCTGAGGAAGTGGGTCTGGCCCACGAAAGCTCATCACCTATTAAACCATCTTGTTAGTCTTTAAAGTGCTACATAGTGTTTCCTTTTGTTTTAGCAAGATCAGACTAACACGGCTACCTCTCTATTACTATGGTGTATATGGAGAAGCTGTGTTTTTGGAAGGGAGAACACACACCCCACCTACACACACACCCCCACGCACACACCCCACACAGACAACACACCCCATTTCATCATGCTTGGGTACCACCACACAAAGTCTAATCTGCAGCCCTGTGGTCTAATCCAGTGCAATGTGTCCATGTGTTTTTATTACCCAGACTTGGCAACAGGTCGCAGGGAGGAGATCCGGATGGCCAGCTCAGATCAGTCCCTGCCAGTAATTGGCATCATGTTCCAATCCATTTTTAGGTCCAATTAATACCCGGCGTTTGAAGAATGCATAGCAGGCTGTGTGGCTCCTCTGATGCACATGGGCTCTTGCGAAGTTAGTCATGAGTGCATGCAGATCTCCTACGCACGCAGAGGCGTGAAGGCATGTGTGGTGATCCACAAAGGGAGGGAGAGAGGGAAAGATGTATGTGCAGATGGCATGATTCCTACAGGGACAGCAAGCTGCCTGCTCAGACACAGAGAAGTGAGCAAAAAGCGAGAACATGCATGTTGCGCCCAGACATGAAGACATGCGGAGAAACAGCACACCATGAGACACTATTGTTCAACCTATGTGTGTGCACCAGTATACTGAGACCCGTACATGCATGGCGAAGCACACGTATGAACAGACACAGGCATGTGCAGATACACACGTGTGTCAGTAATTGGTTTGTCTCTGTTACAGGAAAAGATAAGCTGGAGACACATACGCAATTGGGACTGCATGTGCATGAACAGTGACAGCAACTCCTGCCCAGAGAGATACACACAACTGTGTGTGTGGCTGTCACTGAAAAAAAAGATGCACATGTGCATGGTACAGCAAGGCACAAGTGACTAGCCTGCCACACGTATGTCCAGTGCCAGGAAAGAAAACATGCATATGCAGGAAGCTGCTGCTGTGTGAAGCTATTGCTTTGCTGCTGCATGTGCACGCACAAAAAAAGGGTGATACACACGCAGGCATGTGGTGGATGGAAGCACACACATGTTACGTTATCATATGATTTGTGGACGTGGCCAAAGAGAGGTGCCACGGTGCATGTGCAAAAAAGACATCCAGGCACATCCAGAAATGGGGAGACGGATGTATGCACCCAGGTGGAGCTTTACGTGCATGGCCGGGGAATAACACACAACGACATGTATGAAGAGGCAGGCGCATGTGTGAGGTGCACACGGAGGCCCAGAGAACTAAAGGAAGGCAGCTGTCACTCTTTCTGCATACGTTCAGAGAAAGAAACATCCAGCGACAAAGACACTGTCGTGCAGAGACGCTCGAAGGAATGCGTCACCCACGCTCTGCACGGGCAGAGGAAGACCTGGAGTGGGGTGTGCCCACGGATGCACACGAGCATCCGCACGCTCGTGTACAATTGTGCACATCCTTTTCACGCGCACACATCCCTCAAGCAAAGAGAGTTCCATTTCCAACCTCCGATTTGCAAATTAAAAGCCACTTGACTACAGGGGAACGCAGCGCCTTGGCCAGCGCTCAAGAGAGGCAACTCCCACGCGTACAGCCCCGATCCAAGGCAGGGCCTGGAGAGAGCCAGGGAAGAGCAGAATGTGTGTGGGAGGAGTGGGGAGTGCGCTGGGCTCCGCAGGGACCAGCCTAGCTCTGATGTGAATGCCGCTCCAAAGGAAGGGCCAGGGACGTGGGAAGCAAACCTCGCCTGTCCCAAATCCCCTGTCTCCGGCTGGGGGACAATCCCGAGCTCCTGCATCTCGGTCCCTTTAAACTACAGACCCTCTCCTCGGATCTCACCCATGTCATCTCCTTCCAGCCCCTCTCTCCTACCCTCGGAACAGCAGGCTCCGTTTTCACCTGTCTGAGCCAAGCCAGGGGGATGGAGCCGGAGCGGGGTTGGAAGAGATGGGCTCCCTGCTGTTCAAGGTGGCCTGAAAGCAATGCCCCCTCCCCGCACCCCCTAGGCTATTGCAGGCAGAGAAATTCGCCCAGCAGAGCCTACCAGGGGCTGAGAAACTGAGCTGTAGAGAGCCAAGGTCACAAAGGCAGCGTGTTGAGGGTGGACGGTCGGGTGCAACTTGCAATCACGCCCCCCCACCCCTGCTCACATGCAGCCCCTCCGCACACACAGCCCTTACACCCCCACGCAGACCTGCTCACACACTTGCGACACGTGCACGCACACCCCACTGCCCATGCACAAGCACATGCTTACAAACCCCCACACAAACAGGCACCCCCAGTCACTCGGACATCAGAGTACACACACACACACACACGCCTAAAGAAACATACATTACTACGGGCCTACTAATACAAACACACCAATTCACATTAGGTTACACAGCCACACCCGGTCATTTCTAAGTGCATATGCACACGTACAGGCACACAAACACGTATGTATGCATACACACCGACCGGCTCAGCCACATATAATCACAACCATCCAGCTACAAGCACATGCATATTATGCATCTACACACACATATACCCGCAAACATTAGGGCATCCACTCGCAGCCGTGTATACACAGTACATACACACCCCTACAGATAAGTACATACAACACATCCCCATTCATATACAAATACACACCGCCACAGGCATGTGCATTCATGCAAACAGAGAGACAATCATGCATGTGCATGCATCATGCTCAGTCACACATATCATCAACCTCCGTCCAGCCCGCTCCCGTAGACTTGCATACAGACCATACAAGCCATGCACATGCGGTGCATGGACAGCCATTCACAGATTCCCTGTGCACTTCATAGTCACATACATCATGCAAGCAGACCCAGCCTCTCAGACACCCACTAACTCACACATGTATGTACACCCCCTTCCTACATCTGTGGATATCCCACACATGCACAAGACACCCCAAGCTGGCCACCAGTGTAAGCCTTTTAACAGCATGGGACTTTAGGCTGTCAGAGGTGTGTGGCCCATTATCCACCATTCACAGACACCCACTTAAAGTTCTCCAACCTTCCCCGTTCCGATCGGCTGTGTCGTGAAGAAAGGAGAAGGTCGTTTCCTTGAGGACGGTGAAAAGCAACGTGGCAGGTACAGCTGTCTCCTCAAGCCCTTGAAACTGATGCCAGGGCTTGGAGAGATTCACAGATGGGGCCCATGCCTCGGCTATTTAACCTCCCTTCCCAGCTTATGTATAAGGGGCTTTTCCTGCCTAAGGGTTTCTAAAGCACCATCCTCAATAGTAACTCATACCTAGCACTATCTGCCCTCCATGCGCTTCACCAGACTTAATCCCTGGGAGGGAGGGGTTTTTTTGCTCCCGTTTTACAGATGAGGAAACAAAGACATAAGTGACGTGCCCAAGGCCACGCAGTGAGTCAGTGTCAGAGCAGCGCTCGGAACTAAGGTGTTCCTGGCACCTGGTTGGGCACTCAGAACCACACGCTCACCATCCCCGAGTACAAGGTTAAAAAGCACCTTACCTGTCTCCACAGGGAACCTCTGAGGGCGGCTGAGAAGTTAGTGTGGCTGCCTTTGTGTATTAAATGTGTGTCAGGCACGCGGGGGGGGGGGGGAGGTTTCTGATTTGCAGAAACTTGGCTGCAAAAGCAGTCGCTCCAGCTAGGTGCTGCTGCCTCCCATGCAGTCCCTTGCCTCCTTCTGGGCTGACGCTGCTCCTCTGCCTCCGGCTGCTGCTGTTGCTGCCCAGACTCTTGCAAACGCTAGGAAACAGCAGACACCCTACCGAAGAGGAGAGAAAAAAATCACAGCAGCATGCAGGAGAAAAAAAAAATATACAGCTCTTCTCCGCCAATCGGGTCTCAGGCTGCAAAGCATCAGGTGATGAGCAGCCCCGTTCCCTGCCTAGCTTCCTCAAGCTGCATCCTCGGCTGTGCAGGGACAGCACTGTGAAATTACAGAGACTTCGGCCAGGCTGGAGGGTGGGGAGTCACAGCATGCACGGGCGTGGGGGCAGGGAGGGGACTGCGGCCTCGGGATGGGTGCAGAAGCGGGCCGTGCATGCCTGCCTGGTGCCAAAACATGGGGAGAGACGGGCAGTCACCAAGCAACGTTGATTCATCAGAAACTTTTGGAAGAATGGGCCGGACTCAGACACTGGTTTGGCAGGGTTGGCAGCAGCCATGTATTTGAGCAGCGTTAGGCGCCCATGCTTGCATGGCTACAGCCTGCTGCCGTCCTATTCCCTCCTGGATGCTTACTGATTACCTGGGAGGGGGCTAAGTTTGTTGGACTCTCAGCCTTTTCCAGCTGGCGACCAAGTCAAAAATTATTCATAGTCCCCAGATGTTTACGATAAGAATAAGAGATGTATTGATTTTTGTGTGTGTGCGTGCGTGCGTGCATGCGTGCGTGTGTGTGTGTGTTTTAAGCAGTTGGCAGCACATATTCTTTCTCTTTCTCTCCCTGTCCGGGTTGCAACCCCTGGTGTGGAGTAATTGTCAGGACTCCTGGGTCCCACTCCCAGTTCTGATGCACAGAGGGCAAGGCTGGAAGGGAGCATGAGATTAGCTGGGCTGCCCTCATATTGCTCACAGGCAGGGGCAGCGGGTACAGGAGGCAGGAGGAGGCGTTGCCTTCCCAAACCACCAGCCTGACCCCGCCCACTCTCCGCCCCCAGAACGCCTACTCTAGGCGTACTGGGGGCGGAGTGTTGTTGCCCCTGAGTGCCCGCCCTCCTTGTGCATCAAGGCCTCAGAGGCTGGGACCACGTGCCGCCCCACCTCCCCATGGTGCTGGGGGGTGCGGCTTGGCTCCTGTGGGGGCGGGGCCTGGGCAGAAGAGGCGGGGCTGGGGGCTTGCGTCCCCCAACCCTACCTTCACCCACCGTGGATGCTCACAGGCCACTAAGTTTCACCATGACGCCTGTATGGAGCTCAGTATGTTGTTGGCTAAGCCATGTCTCCCAGAAAGGCCGCCAGTCTGATCTATCACTTGGAGCTCCTCAGCCTGAAGGCCCCTGAACCAAACCTTGCAGCAAAATCGCGGGGAGCGGAGGAGAGCCATGGATGCTGGACTTTCCCCCCCTTGTCAGTGGCTTGTATAGAAAATTGGACGGTCAAGTGAAGGGATTTTAGGCTGAATGGGAATCTCTCCATTCTCTTCCCCGACCTCGCAGCTGCCCCATCGTGTCCCGAAACACCGTCCCCTGGGCTGCTGCTGGGACCCGCTTGGCAGCGTGTTGAGTAGAGGTAACGGATATGCTGGTAATTACATCATCCATCTCGCTGTCAAGGGCACCTGGCTAGACAGGATGCGGCCACAGCTGCCCGGCAGAGCCCTTAATGAATGCTCTTTGTCACTGTCCCCTCTGTCACGGCCAGAGCACGGTGGCACTTGCAAGGCTGCCAAAAGAGAGTTCACCTCCCCAAGCCTGGGGCTTCCCTCAGCCCTGGGCTCACGGCCAGGGAGCAGACGGGGCGTGGTGGGGAGTGCACCTGTGAATGGTCATTGCAGTGAGCGAGTTGCATGTGAATCTCCGCTGGAGTGGGGGAGTAGCTGGATCAGCGTCCATCTACACTGATTTGGGACCCAGGGTCAGAGCACCAGCTTTCCGCGTGTGCTGCCCCTGCACAGTCGAGATCGGCTGCGTCCCCAGATGGGTTCATGTAAGACCTGGGGGGGGGGTGTTTTCACCAGAGGGCCCTGGACCTGGAACTCCATCCCAGGCTGACAGAGCACAAGTCCAGTGACCATCAGGAAGGGTTGGGAGGCACTGCCAATTTGCCCCGCCTTTCCCAGACGGAGGAGGAGGAGGGTTAGGGACAGGCCTGTCTCTCAGTTGCACTGAGCCGAGGGACACCATGGGAGGCAGTGACTTTGCTCCACAGTTATACCGGAGTAATGGAGAACAGAGTCAGAGAATTTGACGGCGCTGACATAGCAGGGAAAGCAGCCGCTGGGAGGGCATGCGGCGGGTCATGGTAAACTGCTCTCGGTATTTATTTATTTTAGTGTCTAAGCGACCCAGCCATGGACCCGGATCCCATTGTGCTAGAGCAGGGGTGGGGAACCTCAGGCCCGGGGGCCGGATGCAGCCCCCAAAGCTCAGGACTCCCCCTGGGCATTGGGGAGCCAGTGCTGATGCTCCAGCCGCCACGCTGCCCCCTGGAGGCTGACACACAAAATCTACCAAGCTGGACCCCCCTAGACTCGGGTGCGAGGGGAATGTGTGGAGTGTATTTCTCCTTCTTAGCCAGGGGCCACTGTGAGAGTTTTTTCCCCACTTCTTACTTGTGTGTGGCCCCAGACTGATTTTTCTGTGGGTCAGTGGCCCCTGACCCAAAAATGGTTCCCCACCCCGTGCTAGACACAGTACAAACAAGACTCTCTCTCTGTGACCGAAAGAGCTTACAATCTCCTCCGCTCTTTATCTCATGGCCTCCTGTTAGCTGCTTTTCCTGTGATGACGTTGTCCCAGTGCTCCCTCACCATGTAAGTAGCACCAGCTTACAACTCACATACATTGAGTGACGTTTAGTGGTCGAGGTAGGAAACAGCTCAGGCCTGGACCAAGTTGACTCTCTCTTCTGGATGGGTGAAAATGACCCATTCATTACATAAGAACATAAGAACGGCCAGACTGGGTCAGACCAAAGGTCCATCCAGCTCAGTATCCTGTCTGCCGACAGTGGCCAATGCCAGGTGTCTCAGAGGGAGTGAATCGAACAGGTAATGATCAAGCAATCTCTCTCCTGCCATCCATCTCCACCCTCTGACAAACAGAGGCTAGGGACACCATTCCTTACCCATCCTGGCTAATAGCCATTAATGGACTTAACCTCCATGAATTTATCTACTTCTCTTTTAAACCCTGTTATAGCCCTAGCCTTCACAACCTCCTCAGGCAAGGAGTTCCACAGATTGACTATGTGCTGTGTGAAGAAGAACTTCCTTTTATTTGTTTTAAACCTGCTGCCCTTTTAGTTTCATTCATTCTTATCAAGGGGACCCAAAGTGGTTCATGGACCTTGGACTGGCCTGCAGTACAGGGGAGAATTCACCTGGGGAGCAACTGTGATGGTTCTGTAAACCTGAGATTTCCTCTCTGTGTTCTGTCCCTCCACCAACAGGACATAATGGAAATGAAGGCTAATTAGAGGGGTATGAGAGCCCATCAAACCTCTAGAACCGTGTTTCCCAGTTGGTGCTCCGTGGAAATCTGGGGTTCCACGAAGGGAAAGTAAGGGTGCCGCAAGAAAGAGGCACTCCCCTGCCCTTCTTAAAGAGACAGAGTCTGTTTTGCAGTTGTGTTTTTTTTTTCTCGACCAATTCTGGTGGGTCTTTGTTTTGCTTGACAGATTTTACCCTGGCAATCCTAGGGGTTCCTTGAAATTCTTTTAAGCTGAAAAGGGTTACATGGCCAGATAAATTTGGGAAACACTGCTCTAGGAAGCTTTTTTGTAGGTGTGGCTTTGTGAAACTTTGGAGAGTTTTGCAAAACGTCCCTTGTCTAACTAGGCACCCGTGGGCAGATTTTCAGCTGATGTAAATCAGCATAAAGCTCCATTGAGCAGGTCCTATCATACCTTGATTTTCCAAGAAAACTCTTACTGAAAATGATGAGTCACCCTCTGGTCTCCTTTACACCAGTATCAACACAGGATCTCTCTATTTGTTTCAGTGGAGTTACTCCAGATTTACACAAGGACCCATGAAATCAAAGTGTAACTCCAGGCATCTATTTCTAATTACAAACTTGTGCTACACAGAGAATACAGATTCTTATTTGAAAGTCATTCTCAACGGGCTTCTAGGCCTCTTACAAAACAAGATTTAACAAAGGAAATCATACAACAGTCCCAAATTTGTGTTTGGCCACAGCTAATAAGCAGAGCCTCAGAAATCCTTTTATAAAGCTAGAACAGGGGCTCCAATTTGGGCCAAATGAGTTCTCCCATCCCTCCTGTTAAGGGGTGTAAGAGGCATTTCCAGGGTTTCACTGTGGCTGCAGAGACTGGGTTGCCAGGTGTCCGGTTTTGAACCAGACAGCCCAGTATTTGAGCTTTCTGTTCAGGAAACAAATTGAGAAAATAGAAATGAGAAAATAGAAATGCCTGGTGTTTTCTAAATAAGATGCAATGTAGATTGTGATGTAATGTCAAGAGTGTCCGGTATTTTTGTTGAAATCATCTGGCAACCCTAGCAGGGATGGTGTGGATACTGCAGGAAAAATCAGCATCCCTCTTCAACTTTCCGCTCTTCGCCTCAAGTGTTAACATGCTCCATTACTGCAGTTTTATGGCACAACAGATGTAATGAAGGAGCCCTGCCTTTCTGAGAGGCTGGTTTCAAAAAACACCTTTATCTTTATGTGTGAAAATGAATACAATAGCAACAATTTCAGCTAGTGGGATTTTCCCTTAGGCCTGGAGAGCCCACTTGCATTGCCTACCTCCCTCCTCTCCTGCAGAGGTGTTAAATTAAAGCCCCGAAACACTAGAGATTTTTCTATTTTTGCTTAGCACTAGTGAGGTGATACCTGAGGCTGTTTCCTAGCAGGCAGCAGCCACAAACAGGCGCCAAGGATAGTTACAAAGCCGGGGCTTGATTTTGAAAAGCAACTTTGGGCTTTTCTCCAGCAAATAATTGCAGGCCCAGTTTTATGGGGTCAAATAATTCAGTGTACCATACTTTGACACATAGCTGCTTGGCTGCCTCCTGGATACCAGGTAATCTGTGAAGCGTGTGGGTTTGCAAAATTGTGTCTGAGCATAGAGCTGTATGGGTGTAAAATTGCAAGTATTTGCAACCCCAAGCATTCGAAAATCATAAGCCAGTCCCTGGAGAAAATCAGGAGATTTTTTTTAAAGATGTTTTGGTTTCTGAGTTTTTGGGTTGCATTCAGGTTACGTTATCAAGCTTTTCTCCAAAATGAGAGCTTGAAAGGTATTTTTTCTTTAAAATTAAAATAAATTATTGAAATCTTATGTAACTAGTATCCTCCAGGAGCTGGGGCATGTAAGAAAAACAATAAATATCTCAAGACCAATGTTCCCTTTAAGCTACGTGCTTGTGCAGCCACCTAGGAAAGACTCAAATGCTGCCCAGCTGATTAGCAGAGCGCCCATGGAGCCACGGGGTGGATTTGAACCTAGGACCTCTGAAGCGGAGTATAGCCACACACCTAGCGTGGTTACTCCCACAGCTGGCAGGATGTGTGTCTACTGATGGTGCACATCCGCACATGCTTGGGTGCACGTTAACAACATTTATCCTGCATGTGGGTGGCAAAAAATGAGGGGGAGCGTTGCTCAAGGCTGGCAATAAAAACCACAAGATTTGGCAACACCCTTGCAAAGAATGAGAAGAGGGGCATCCGGGGCTCGCAGGCCAACGTGAGAGTTTGTGCCCAGCAGACGAAGCCCCCAAAGGGAAATGAAAGGCGCTGCAATCCAGGCGCTGGCCGGACTCTGGTTAAAACCCAATCCCCAACAAAGGGTCAGCATCTGGCAGGTTCCCACCCCCTCGCCCCGCCCTGGGGCAGCCTGATGGCCTAGGCTGCCAGTGTGCTCCGGGGGGGCTGGCAGGGGGACGGTGGGGCCAGCAGCACCACCTATGCAGGAGGTGGCTTGGGAGACTGAAGAGTCTGGACTCCTGGGTCCTCTGCTGGATGGGCCCACTCATTGCCTTTAGCACCCTGCCTCAGTTTCCCTCCCTGCCCACTAGCAGCTCCCTTGTCCCCAGGGGGTGGGGGAGGAGGGCGCCCCTCACCAAGATGGCGGCCCCTTCCTCCCAGGCCAGAGGTCGCCCCTCACCAAGATGGCGGCCCGCTCTGTTTTTCCCCGTGGAGCGCGTGGGCCCTGCACAAAGATGGCGGCGCGGCCGGAGTCCTTCCGGTTTTCCCTGCCCCGCACAAAAATGGCGGCGGGCCGGTGTACGCGTGCGCGCTGGAGTTGAAAGGTCCAGTCTGGGGCCAAGCGTTCTCCTGGCTGCTGCTGAGCGAGGCCGGGGTAGGAGACTATGGGGGGGGGGGGTCTGAGCCCTGGGGGGAGGGAATCTGGACTGGAGGGGTGGGGGGCTCTGAGCCCTGGGGGGGGGCTGGAATGGGGGGGTCTGAGCCCTGGGGGGGGGGCTGGAATGGGGGGGTCTGAGCCCTGGGGGAGGGAATCTGGACTGGAGGGGTGGGGGGGGCTGGAATGGGGGGTCTGAGCCCTGGGGGAGGGAATCTGGACGGGGGGGGTCTGAGCCCCCTTTTGGGGGGTGTCTAGATGGGGGGGCCTGAGCCTGGGGGGGGTGTACTGGGGGGGGTCTGACTGGGGGGAGGGTCTGAGCCCTGGGGGTTGTCTGGACTGGGGGGTCTGAGCCTTGGGGGGCGCTGCACTGGGGGGGGGGTATTCACCTGGAGGGGAGATTGAGGCTGGGATGGGGGGGGTGAACCTGATGATGGGTGGGGTCAGAGCTCCCTATGGGGCGGTGCTTAGAGATGGGGTGAGCCTTGAAAGGGATGGGTCTGAGCCCTTTGCCTGTGGGCGTTGAACTCCTATAGTGAGGGGTCTGAAGACGGGGGGCAGCTCCTCCTGCTGTGGGGAAGGCGTGTTCCTTTTTAGCATGGACTCTGGAAGGTCACTGGGCCCCTGCATGTGGGGAGAAGGAAAGGTGTCCAAGCCCCTGTGTGACTGTACTGGGGTCTCAGTCCAGCAAAGGTTCCAGGTGGGAGGTGGCTCTGAGCCCTGATACAGTGAGGCCTGGGTGTGTGGGCCCTTATTTCTGATCCCCTTTGGGGGAGCTGGTCCCCAAGCCAGCAAAAGGCAGATCACCTACAGAAAAGGTCTCCCAGCTCAGGCTGTCCTGTGATCAGTACACCTTCCCTGCCCCTCCCCACCAGGGCCCTTCAATTAATCATACCCAGGGTATCTTGGGTCCCCTTTGTCTCTTGTGATTGTTAATGCATTGTCCTAGCAGTTATCCTTATTCCTTTTTCTCTCAATTGCAACCCAGTTCCTCCTCCTGACTGAGCTGTGTCTGGAGAGTGAAGGAATCAGGATAGCTGCTCAGGAAATGGATTTCTAGGGATCAGCTCTTTGGGCTGCTGGAAGTTTCAGCCACATTCCCACTGATCTCTCTCCTCCCCAGGTAACTGGAAAGGATGTCAGAAGGGAGTTCAGGCAACGATGCTGGCAACCCAGGCAGCCTCCGGCCTGGACTCCCTGGGGCACGAGGGCTGATAGGGAGGAGACCTGCCACCCCAATTACCCCTGGGCGCCTCCCCTCCATCCGTTCCCGAGACCTTACCCTCGGAGGCGTAAAAAAGGTAAGTGTCCCCGATCGCCCAGACAAGACTCCTCTCCTGACTTTCTTTAACCAAACGAATGGCCCATAGAATACATTTGATCTCAATTTATAAGACCTTATCCTTCACCCCCCGGGATTAGTACCACTGACTTTACCATGTGCTGGATCTAGCCTGTAATATCCATGATTTGGGGCTGTACTAATGATCGAGAATACATAGTCACTGCCCCAAAGTGTTTGCCCCCCTCAACAGACCTGCTTAAATCCTGTTGCGCAGACACTTCTTTGAAGGACTCTGCTAATTGTTCTTGGCTCCTTTTCAGAGTCTAACAAAAGATGCCTCCTACTGACACGAAAGAGCTTAGAGACCCGATTTTTTTTTTTTTTTTTTTTTTTTTTTTTTTTATTACAATAGTTTCAGTGTCCACTTGGGTCTTCTATCTTTCTGCCTGGAGGAAGGGGCATAAGCTAAACACAAACTGCTTGGGTTAAAAAGTAAGTTGTCCATTTTGGAATGGCTCTCACCTTCCCGTGCAGCATCTGATAAGGAGGAGATGACGCTATGTTGACTCTTGCTGTGATCTGATATGGCAATTCCTGTGCAGAAAAGTTGTTGGAGCAGGGGCCTCTGTGATCAGAACTCTTCTCTGACACTAACTCGTTCTGAGGCCTTGACACTCTGTTTCCTTTTCCCATCTGGAAAGTGGGGGAACACTTGTCTACTTGCCTTATAGGGCTGGGTGTGAGGGTCAATCAATTAATGTCTGAAGAGAAGTCAAAAAACAAGTCTTAGATTAGGGGTGGGGAACCTAAGGCCTGGGGACAGGATGCGGCCCCTGGCTTGCCTGGATCCAGCCCCTGAGGCTTCTCATTCTTGGCTCCACCCCAGAGCCTACAGGGGCCACAAAATGGTCTAACCCCAGCCCCCCGGGCATGCGAGTGTGTCTTTCTGATCAGTTGGGGACCACATCAGTGAGGTGGGGTCCTTTTCTTGGGGGGGGGAGCTTCTTTTGTGTGGCCCCCAACTGATTTTTCTGTGGGTCAGTGGCCCCCGATCCAAAAAATGTTCCCCACCCTGTCTTCAATCAACAGCATTATTCAAGCACTATCAGCCTAGGCGTGATCTTGCCAATCTCTGGGTGTTGCCATGTCCTTTGTGGCCTCTTCTTTCAAAGGCTGCCCTCTAACCTGTCCCAGTGCCTCATGGGCAATATGTGTAGTTGGAGCTTGTACCTTCTGTAGAGGTAACAGGATACGCTTCATTGCCTGAGTTTGTAATGCAGCCAGATTGGTTCTGTGCCAGGCTTCCTCACTCTTGTTTGTAAAGCATCTTTCATGCATGGATGCTGGACTAATCAGGGCCTAGGTGGACAGTCGGGTGCCGGTGCGTAAGATGGCTTGTAAATGGCCCCGCCGGTGGGCAGAACCATGATAAAACTGATGCAGAGCACCTCCCGAAGGCAGGAGTTACATCCAGGGTCCAAAACTTGCCCCTCTCAGGATCTAACACAGTTAGTAAGCTCAGCAGCAGATGGTGGGGCCACCAAATAGCCCCTGTTTGGTTTCTGTGGCTTATATTTGGCACTTTCTGAACAAGCGTCTCAGTCTGGTTTTTGTTTTGTTTTGCAGAAAACGTTCACCCCCAACATAATTAGCAGGAAGATCAAAGAGGAGTAAGTGGCCAGCTTACGCTGTCTCAGTGGAGGGGAATGTGGTGATCTGAAACTAATGTGTATTGGTTGCCGTGCACGATTAAACAGCCTGCAGATTGCACCCCAGAGCTGGCTGCATGGCAGTGGTCATGCTAGACAGTTTGTAAAATATTCTGGCATCTTCTGCGTGTATGATGTTGTTAGAAGATGTGCGCGAGGGTCGCGTCAAGTGTGCTGGGGTTTAGCAGGAGCGTTTCAAACCATACGCCCTCTGCTCTTTTCCTCCAGGCCGAAAGAGGCTGTCTCCGTCAAGAAAGAGAAGAAAGAGAGAGATCGGGATCGGCAGCGAGATGGCCACGGGCGAGGCAGAGGGAGGCCGGAGATCATTCAGTCCCACTCCATCTTTGAGCAAGGCCCAGCAGAAATGATGAAGAAGAAGGGTACCATTAGTGGGGGTTGGGACAGCCCTTGCGGGTGGGAGGGTGTTGCAGAAGCTACTTTTCCCAGAGTCTCTTTCCTGCTTTGCTTCTCCTCTGTGGAGATAACTTGCAACTAAGGCCAGTGATAGAGATGGCTGCATTTGGGTGGCAGTGAGAAGGATCCCCTGGGTCCTGCTTGTATGTATCTTGGATGGCAAAAGCCCTTTGGGCTGAACGGTGATGCCCCCGGGTTGACGGACGCTGGCGCTGCCTAGATGCTGGCTCAATCAAAGTGGCACTTTCAAGTCTAGTGAGCTGAGCCATGTGGGGCGGAGGGGTTGATGATCAAGTTCAAGCTCCTAATGCAGCGGGGATGTGGCAGCCTAAATTATAACTCGTCAGCTGCTGAGCCAGTCACTCGGCGAAACATGCGTGTTTTGCACCGGGACGACGCTTGCTCAAACGGCGCTCACTCATGTAGTAGCTTGAGAGAATGCCTTGCGGAGAAACCCAGCCCTGAGCTCCCCCCCCCCCCCCCCCCGTGGTGCAATTCCTCTAGGCCACGCTGGAGGCACATTGGCAGGCGAGAAGCTCCTTCTAGAGTTGAAGGAGGGGACCCCCGTCTGCTGGCCTCTGAATCCAGAGCCACGCCAAGAGAAGGTGGGGGTTGACATACGGCGCTCAGCAAAGGGGTGATCCCTGTTCCAAACCTTCACCCCTGCACTGTCCTCTTCCACGCAGGCACCTGGGACAAGACTGTGGACATGACAGACTTTGGCCCTTCCCACATCATCAACATAAAGAAAGAGAAGAGGGAAACGGACGAGGAGACCAAGCAGATCCTGCGTATGCTGGAAAAGGATGATGTAAGCAAGGCTGGGAGGGAGGGGGAGGCACCCCCTGGGATTCAGGGCTAGAGTTCTCCAGCCAGCTGGAACAGAGGAGCTTACTCCAGGATAGGGTTGCCAGGTGTCCGGTATTCACCCAGACAATCCGGTATTTTTGCCTCTCGTCCAGTAAAAAAAAAAATTCAGAGAATACCGGACACCTAAGATGTCTGGTATTTTCTGAATTGTTCCCCGGCCAGGAGGCGTAAATGCCGGGCACCTGGCAACCCTACACACACTCAGCGCCCAGCCTTCCCCCCCAAGCAGGGGCAGCCCGTGAGCCTAGGGTGCCACCGGCCCAGGCGCCCGATGATGATGTCACAGGGCGCCGGGGAGCCCTGTGATTACGTCACGGCCATTGACGGCTGTGCAGGCGGGGGCGCCAATCGCGCCTTCCGCCTAGGGCGCCAGCTGCCGCAGCCAGCCTTGGGCCGCTCCTGCCCCCAAGCTCCCCCCGGCTCCCAACACCCCCAGCCCCCATGCTTACCTGGTTCCCCAAGGCTGCCGGCACAAAATGGCTGCTGGCCAAAAGACCTAGGGGAAGCAATGCTTCCCCTGCGCCTTAGTGCTCAACCGCTCCCCTGTTCGTATCCATGCACTCACTCTTAAAGGCTTAAAGGGGACATGCTGTTTTATTTTAATTGTTTTTTGAAGTCCTTGGAGTCTTTTTCCCCCGGTGTCTTTTTTTGGGGGGGGGGGTGTCGGTATTTTTGTTTCAACCATCTGGCAACCCTACTCCAGGATTGTTCCACTGAAAAGGGGCGGGGAGGTTCTCCCCCTCCACCCGCCCCAGGAAAGAAATGAGGAGGGCTGGTGTAGCTCTCCCCTCTCTGCCGCTGAGGGATGTTCTACTTTCTAACTCTTCCCACTCTCCGCCTTTCCCCCGCCAGTTCCTTGACGACCCGCGCTTGAGGAACGACATCCGGAACAAGCCGGTTCAGCTGCCCCTGGCCCACTCGGGCTGGCTGTTCAAGGAAGAGGGGGATGACCAGGAAGATGTCAAGCCCTGGGTCTCCAGCTCCGACATCAAGGAAGAGAAGATGGAAGTGGATTTGCCTGCAGTGAAAGGTACCGGATCCGAGCCCATCGTGGTCGGACTCTGCTGCAATCCCTAGGGGGATATGTCCCAGGGCTGAGCTTTTACCAGTCCTAGTTGCAGCCTCGCAGCTTGGATGCCTGAGTAGAGGAACCCGGAGCTGGTTGGTGGCAGTGAACTCCCAAAGTCCAAGCATTAAAGCTGAAGTTACTGGCTATTGACCAGGAGGAGACCTCCTTGGCAGGTCTAGTACATTTGCTCTGGCCCTTCCACTTCTAGCTCCTCACCCCGTTGTAGGGAGCAGAGGCACATCAGGGCTTCCCTGATCAGAAGAGCAGCGAGGTCCAGAAGTTGCATGGGATGGAGGGAAACCCCATGGGGATGTGACTGTGACCATTTAGTATGTTGGACCCTTGACAGCAGCCCAAAAGGTACCATGTTGTTAGCTCTGACCCGGGATGGTTCTTGTCTGAGACTGAGACCCCTCTTCCCCGCCCCCTCCCCCCCCCGAATCAAAGGTTGATTCCAGGGTAGCCCTGGCTTTAACTGGGTGTGACACTACTCTCCTAGTCACTGAGGTCCAGGTCTGCACGGTGCTGAGAACCTCGATTCCCACCAACTCCAGCAGGAGGCGAGGGTGCTAGAGCCCGGCTTTCTTCCCGCACCCTTGGCTGTCCTGCTGCAGACTTGCTGCAGTGGCTGCAGCCTCCCGCAGTGACGCGGACACTCCCCGTGCATGGGACTGCTGGGTTGCGGGGCAGTGGCGATCGCCCCGCACGGGGAGCCTGCAACCGTGTCTCTGCTCTTAGTGAAAGAGGAGCCCCGCGATGAGGAGGACTCGGAGCAGCCGCCGGCGGTCACCAAGCCAGCTCCGGCAAAGGCACCTCCCAGCTACCCCCAAGAGATCTCCGTGGCAGAGATGCTGCAGCAGCTGAGCCTGAGCAAGGAGGAGGAGCTGGTCTTCCTGCAGCTGCCGGACACGCTCCCCGGGCAGCCGCTCACGCAGGACACCAAACCCATCAAAACAGAGGTGCAGAACGAGGAGGGGCAGCTGATGGTGGTGATGCAGGAGAAGAGCCAGGTAGGAGGCCCCGCAGGGAGGGGAATGAGATGGACATTGCAGCAAAGGGCAGCTTGCTGCACATCGCCCCCGGGAGGGGGGAGCTGTATGCACAGGTTGGGGCTGGGCGCTAGAGAAGCATGAGGCTCGTGATTGTGGGTAAAACCTAGCAAAGAGCCGAGCCCTGTCCGGTGGCGGCTCCCTGGTGTGCATGTGCAACGGGAGGAGGAACAACGCCACAAGGGACGGAGTCTGTGTTGGCGCTTCTGGGGGGTTGGTTGTGTCCTGCAGTGACATCGCTGGGGTGGGATGGGGGCACAGAGGCAATTTGAACAGTGCTCCCCAAGTCCCTTCCCTGGGTCCTTCACACACGCCCAGATTTCATTGGTGCCGTGTGTGCAGGCAGCTCCGTCCATGTGTTGGCTCGTGATAATTCCCACTTCCCCCAGGCCAGGAGCCCAGTCTGTTGGCCTGTGGCATCCTGCCAGCTCGGGCCAGGTGGCAGATCCGCTGGCAGCCTCGCAAGGCTCGGGGGTGTTAGACCCTGATGGAGCTGGCACCAAATCCTGAAAGAGGCAGCTAGCGTCTCTCCAGTGACACAGCGTACGTGAGCCTCGCTGCATGGAGGAGGCAGCACGTCCTGTGGGTTCTTTTGCTCCTAGCCTTTATGCAGGGGGTGGGGGGCTTGCGCGTCCTAGCTCCTGGCTGGAGAAGAGCCCTGGGCTGCCTGGGGCCAAGGTGCTGGACCACTCGAACCCCTCCCATGTTTCTCCACAGGAGGTCAAGCAGGCTGATCACATCTGCACCCTGGCGGACCTGCCGGAAGGGCAGGTGGGGAAGCTGCTGATCCACAAATCGGGAAGGGTGCAGCTGGCACTGGGCAGAGTGACTCTGGACGTGACCATGGGGACGCCCTGCTCCTTTCTGCAGGTAACCGCTCGCTCAGTGGCCGGTGGGCAGGGCCAGCGGCTTGTCCTGGCCCCGCTGGAGGAGGGTGACACGTTGCCAGCCTGGGGAATGCTTCCTCCACCCCCGCTGTGCATTTGTAGCCCTGTGCCTTGTGTTTCAGGGCTGACCTGACCTGGAGGGGCCCCCTCTATGGTTGAGAGGAGCATTCCCTGTCCGGGGCCCATTCAATCTGGGGCCTCTTGCCTAAGATGGCTAGTGAGAGTAGCTGTCGTACGGGATTCTGTGACCCGCAATGCCGGTCTCCGTGGTACCTAAACACCATCGTATGGAGCCCTAGCTGCTAGGGATAGGACTGAGGCTCTAGAATTCATTTCCTGCAGGGCCCCTTCGGCAGCCCCCGGGTAGCAGCGCCTCTCCTCTGCTCTGCGCTGGGCCTGACTTCAACCAGTGCCCCAGAGGTGCAAGGTTCTGTAGCTACTAGGGGTGTAAGTGACTAGTTGACTAGTCGCTTCCCCCCCCCCCCCCTTTGCTGCCTCTATTGGATGCTGCTATTGGAGGCAGCAAGGGAAGGAGCAGGAGTCAGCTTAAAAGCCGGTTCCGGAAAGACGGTGCTGGGGAGGGTCGCGGGGACTGGGCGTAGTTGATTCCCAGCTCGCACCCAGTCCCAGACACTGCTTTTTAAATGTATTAAGAGCCGGCAGGCTCACGCTGGGTCCCTCCTGCTGCGCACCAGCCCTTTAAATGTATTTTATGCATTAAATACATTTTAAAGGCAGAGCCGCAGCAGGGTTAGCTCCCAAGCTGGGAACTGCAGCTCCCCTGCTTATCGACTAGTTGATTAAACTAAATGTAACATCCCTAGTATCTACATCTCATTTCCCCAAGCCATCCGCTTGCTGTGCCCTGCGGGGAATGAGAAGAGCTGCTGCTGTCTGTCTTATTGGGGGGCCAGAAGGAGGCCCCATGACATGAGGGTGTGTTGCATCTACTCCCCAGCACTGGCAGTGGGGGAATTTATCTTAGAGACGGAGGCTGGAGGAGAGAAGTTCAGCTCACTTGCTTTGGGAGGAGGTGGGGTGGGGAGCCTGCAGTTTAGCAAGGATTTTGCCTACTCTAGTCACCTACTAGCTGGGTCTGTAACCAGCGCACAGGGGATTTAGGTGCCCAGGCAGCTAGCAGATGACTTACTGGGCTTGGCTCTCCCAGCTGGACAGGAACCACTTTTTCCCCCTGCCCGAGTTGAAACGCACACGACAGAGCACTGAAAATCGGTGCTTGATGGGAGCGTAACTCGCTCCTGTGATGACTGAGGGCCCGGGCATGACGCTAGAGTGTTGCTCTCTCAAGGAGTCGTGAAGGTGCATTTCCCTGAGCCCAGAATCCCGGGGGACAGGTGCTAGTTACTCGTGGGCAGACCTGTCCACAGGGGCGGCTCTAGCTGTGTGTAATGGTGTCTCCCGTGTTGTTGAAAGGAGCTGGTATCCGTGGGCATTGGCGACAGCAGGACTGGCGAGATGATCGTCCTGGGACATGTCAAGCACAAGCTGGTGTGTTCCCCAGACTTCGAGTCCCTGCTGGAGCACAAGCATCGATAGGCGAGAGGCAAGAAGGGGGGGAGTTCTCTGGCTTTCTCCTCTCCTTTGTGGAGGTTCAGGACAAGCAGCAGCCACTCGGAATCTCCCAGCTGGGCTGCTCCTCGCACCCGCCCAGGACCTCCGTCCCAGCTCTGGTGCCGTTCTGGCTGCGGGAAGCAGGCGCGTGTCCGAGGAGGCTTGCCCATGGTGGCCGTGCAATGCCCTCTGTGCTGCTACGTCACCCACGGGCCTCTTGCACTGAGAGGCCTCCTCTCCGGGTTCTTTGCTGGCCGAGCTCTGAGCAAGAGGCATGAGGAGGGCGCCTCTCCTCCAGCTGTAGCTATAATTACAGGGGACAGGTGCGTTCCTGTCCCGCCTGGCACAAGTCTGCACATGTCTCTACTGTGTGTAGATGAACTCTCTTCCCACCCTGTGCATGTAGAAAAGCTCGAGTGATTCCGGCCTCTGCCTGGGGGCCCAGCTGCGGATCTGAGACAACCGGGGTTCGGGTTTCCAGCGCAAGGGTGGGTGCACCTTAGCCTGCCCAGTACCCCTGCGGGGGATTTCCCTTCAGCCCTCTGGACTGTGTATGAGCTTGCAGTGTCTTCCCATATCCACCTGCCTTGCCCTGCCCGAGTCCCCTCACTCAGCCAGCACCCGTGGGCTGAAAGGACTGGTCTGGGAGGCCCGATGAAGCCCCTCAAGCGACTTCCCTGTGTTTGAGTGAGCTGCCTCTGCCACCCTCCCATGCCCTGCTGGGAAGAGCCCAGAAGCCGAGCCCACCGCCCAGCCTGGGGACAGTTACACTTTTGCCAGTGGTTCCCCTGTGGGCAGAGCTACCAGGTGAGTTTCTGCCAGCTCTTGGACCGCCCAGGCTGGAATCCTGCCTCCCTCCCTAGGCTGCAGTCAGACACGGCAGGCCCATGCTAGCTGGCTCCGGCTCCCACGTAGGGGGTGTTTAATTGCAGGGTGGCTCTGCTGAGACCCGCTGTCGAGGTCCTGGAGGCGGGCTTCGGCCTGAGCCTGCAAATCTATGCTGCTCCCAAACAGCTGGAGCCCTCTGCCCCGGGCCAGCCCCGGGTTTTTATTTGCAGTGTAGACGTACCCCGAGCCACTTCTGCTCTGCAGGAGGGGTGTGCAGCCATTCAGTGCCTTGCTTTCACATCCCCCCCCCCAGAGAGACGTGCTGCCTCGCATCCTTGCTTGTGTGTCCCTTTAAAAGGCTAGGCCCTGTGCCCGGTCAGTGTGCGATTCGGCCTTGTGGGTGAATCCCCCGCACCAAGGAGTGAAGGGGAGGAGCCCTATTTGCCAAAGTCACTTTGAACTCCTAATGTGCCGTCCAAGTGGGACGGGCCTGTTTAAATTTTCCAGCCTGCCCTGCTGGGGAACCATGGGAGAATGTGCCATTAACTTCACCCGCGGCTTGTCATGCTGTTGAGGAGTCGAACGTTAAAATGTGGCCTTGGTCCCAAATCCAGTCAGCACCCTTCAAGCTCCCCTCCCCTCCGGCCTCTGTCTCTCCCAACCCCAAAATCTGGCTGGCTGCTGATGGGCCCAGTCCCCAGTGCGTTCATTGTATTATTGAGGCTGTGGAGGAACAGGCCAAGTCCACCTGTGTACAATGGCCGCTAGGTTCTGGAGGACTCCACAGAAACCACTTTGTTCCACCTCTTCCGCTGAGACTTCAGCCGCCCCGAATTCCTCGCCTGCTGGTGTGAGCAGCTGAAGAGAGCCGTCGACCTCCCCCGGCTGCTTGCGCCGAGGCAGCGGGTTCCCACTGGGGCGGTCGCTCTCGGAAGACCCCTGCGCTTGACGCTGTGGGAGAGCTGCCCTCGCCGCAGTGTGGCAGCAAGGCTGCTGGACTCTACCAGCAGCGTTTTGTGTGGCAATCCAAGTGGAATAAAACTGCTTCTGAGTGTGCCTGTGTGGGATGTGTGTGGGCTACAGTTTATTCCTGGCTGGCTGCAGCACATCCTCTCTGTACTTAGGGTCTTGTGTGCGCTCTCGCCCTGAAACTCACTGCCCTTCCCCCTCCACCAGCATTTGGGAATCTGCCCGTCCTTCCTGCAGTTTCCTAAATCTTGGCATCCTCAAGGTCACCTTTTGTCCTCCTAGCTCCCTGCCTGGTTGCACCTTCCCTCAGAAGCATCTTGCCTTTGTTGCCTACCCTTAGTCTCTGACAAATTGGGTGTACCGTCACAAGCTGGGTCAACTGAGACTGATTCTGGGCAGTGTCTGTGGGGGTTTGTTTCTTCTCCTCTGCCCTGCCCTCCAAACCTGCTGTGTGTGAAGGGCTTGGTACCCTCGTCTGCTCCATCCCTAACCCTTGTGGAACATCTACCGATACCACTGTAGGAGAGTCATTTAGTAAATATTCACACTGGTTAAAACCAACCTCCCCTCCTGGGGCTGCTGCAATTTTGATAGAAACCTTGTGAAATCTCCAGGCGTTATCTGACGTTACCATCAAACCTCCCACTCTGCTGTTCAGGAGGCAGTAGCAACATCTCACTCGTCCAGATAATCTGCTTTATTAGCACTGAAATCTGGGTTTGCACACTGCAGCAGGCAAGGGCGTGAGAGGGATGGCTAAGGCTGATGGCCAGGTTTCTGGTGGGACGGTTGCCTGTCACTGTCGTTCTTTGGGTTGGGTTCCACGGTTTCATGCCCCTGGACTCAAAGGAGGGTAAAATAAGGTGGAAAGGGCCCGTCTTGGTAAGCCCAACTTGCCTCTAGCAGTTTGGCTGGCTTCAGATGCAACCCCCCTGCACAGTTATGGCTTTGATGAGAAACACGGGTGTAGCACAGCCTTTTGGGGACCAGCTTGCCAACAGTGTCAGGGAGCTCTTGGGGTCAGGCGCCGGTCCCTGAGAAATACTGCTCTGCCCAACTCAGTGGCCAGAAATGTCTTTGTTATTAGAAAAGCCAAGTTGTTGGGGATCTTTACAAAAAGGCTTTTAATCCTCAGAAGGTGGGTATTGTCTGTGCTGGCAACTTGTATCTCTTACATGTCAAAATATCAGAGTTGTGGCCCTCTAGCGACTAGCTATTGCATTGTCCTCTGTGAGGTTATTGGAAGAGCATGGAGCCAAAAGCAAACCTTCTTGGAGGAGGGTCTGGGCTCTCAGATCTTTAGTGTGCTGTATATGCCCCCTCCGTTTTTTTTATTGGTCAATTGGCTGTTGCTTTGCCAAGCAGATGGCTTTGGCCAAATACACCTGGAGAGTTGCCCCATAGATCAAATGTTCCATTGGGCCGGAGCGGCCGTAGAATGCTACCATCTCTAGCAGTAACAGGGTGCTCTAAGGGCAGGGTTAGACCCGAGTGGGGATGTGGTACTCTGCAGGTACCAGAGAAAAGAGGAACGCGGGGCCAGGGTCGTTGGTCACTCAGGGTTTGTCTTTATTGGTGCAGTGTGCTCTTGATGTAACGCGCCATCTTGAAGGCCTTCATGTTCAGCGTGCCTCCCTGGATCCCCTTCTTGCCCACAAGAATGAGGCACACGGGGCTGGCTAGGGCGACCGTAACGGCATGAGTATAGGCGTCACTGTTCTCCTGCTGTTTGGTCCGGAGGTCCATGGTGTAATTGTGGGTGTCGTCGGCATAGAGATTGTCCCGGATCACCAGACACCTGAGCCCACCCAGCGTGGCTCCCTTGGTGAGCAGGGCGTCTCTGTTCCGGCCCAGGAGGGCTTGGATCTCCTGCTGGCTCACGTTTGCCAGAACCCCACCGGGGTGGGCCGCCAGCAGCTGTTCGTGAGCCACGGAGATCACCGCTGCATCGCAGCACAACCCGTCTCTCATCAAGCTGCTGACGTACTCCTGCCAGCCTGACATCCTGTGGGATGGGGAGCAGTCTGTGCCGCTGACCCGGGAAGCGAGGGAGGAAGGATCCTCTTCACTTCGTGCAGGGTAAGGAGGCCCCTTGCTCTAACCTCCACGTTCCACCCATGCAGTCTCTGGCCGTGAGGGAATGGCTTATTTCAGGCCAAACGGAGGGAGAGGCTCTGTCTACAGGGACATCGTGCACTTCCTCCCAAGCCCCGCGTAAACCCCCAGTGCTCACCAAACGAGGCTTCCAAGCCAGACTTCCAGACGCCAAGATCCTGCTGTGTGTGTTCTCTGCACCAAGCAACCCCCACCGATGACGCCCCAAGCAGCTGGCCCGTGGGTGTGGGGGCTTAGCTGCCCTCCATGGCTTCTGAGCTCAACTCTGGAAACCGGCTAGTGCTAGGACAACAATGAGGTCGTGTCTCCTTGTGATGTCACAGAGCACCCGCACCGATGTCGGTCTGAGCAGGTGGTGTGTCCGTTGCTGTGGCTGCAGAACTCTCCTTAACCTTTCGTTCCTTGCACCCTGCGCGGGGGAACACACGCGCTGATGGAGTTGTCAGGCCTTCCTCCTCGTCGGCTGCGCTCCTCCTTCCCAGCCAGCGCTGCTGGAGCAGCGGGCTTCAAACTTTTTTTCCTCATGATCTAGTAGAAGAAAATTGTCCATTCCCGTGACCTAAGATAATTTGACGGGAGGGGGGCTGAGAAGGAGAGCTGTGGGGTAGAGGAAGGGGCTCTAGCGTGGGGGGGCCTTACCTCGAGCAGCACCCAGGCAGCAGGTTTCCTGCCTCTTCTGGCACTGCAGACCTTGTGCGCCCCAGAAGCAGCCGGCAGCAGGTTCCCGGCCAATGGGAGGGTGGAGCTAGTGCTTGGGGCAGGGGCAGTGCGGGGAGCCGTGCGCGCTCTCTCCCCAGCCGTGCGCTGGGGTGCAGTGCAGTCTGTGATGCCAGGGCAGGCTGATAGCTGCCTCAGGCCCCCCCCCCTCCCCCCCGATCACCTAATCCCCCTGCAGCAATGAGACCCGGCGCCTGGCATTGCACCACCACCACTAGCAGGCCGCAACCTGTTGTTTTGAAAGCCACTGCCCTAGAGCAGCTATTTAATTTGAGGCTTACTCTGTAAGGACCACAGCCCCAGAGATCACCAGCCCTTCCACCCTAATGTCCTCCGGCTTACAGGGCTGCCTGGACCCTCACTGACCTGCCCCCTCGTCCATTTGGGCATTACTGCCCCCTGCCTCAGTTTCCCCTGTTCAGATACGCAGGCCTGGGGTGGCAACAAGTGCACCTGTGGCCGGGGCAGCTGAGGCGGGGGGCCTGGCCGGGGGAAGGAGGGCATGGAGCTGTTCTGCAAGAAGAAAAGCAGAATTTACAAACGGAAATAGAGGCTGGAGAGGAGACATTTGCTCGCTGCCTCCATGGCACCTAGGCAAGGTGGGTGAGGTGAGCCCTTCTCTCAGGCTAATGGCTATGGGCCTGCTCACGAGGCGGGGAAGGGGGCAGCTGCTCCAGGGCCTGGCAGGGCAAAGAGGGCAGGTGCCCTGGGGCCTAGCCATTGCTACTGTGGCAACAGCCACTACCAGAGCCCTAGGCCACATGCACCATGGACCAGCTGGGGGGGACCAGCCTCCACCCCCCCCTGCTCCTGCCCAAGGCCCTGCCCCTTCTGGAGCCCAGAGCTACCTCCTCCCAGCTTGCCCAGGGCCAGGCAAAATGTCAGCCCCCCTGTGTGAGAGAGATGCACGTTGGAGCTACACCCATATGTGACTCGTGGTAGAAGGTGGGCGGTGCACAGCCCCCCCCCCCAAGCCCCTGCCAAACTTTTAATTGTCAATGGGGTGCCCCCACATGCCTCCTCCCTGTCCCTGGGGGAGGCCCCCTCTCCACCCGCAGGCACCAGTTGCCACTGGCTACACCAATCTTGTTTTCATCAATTGCGTTATTACGCCTCTGCTGTTCTTACGGCTGCTTCCCCGGGGGATAACCGCAGCCGGCACCACAGAAGTGGAGCGAAATAGCTCAGCTGAGAAGACAGCAGTGCCTGGTCTCTTCAGGCAGCAGCCGCTGCGTTCAGCCTGGCTCCGACTTGGAGCTAATGGTGTGAACGCGCCCTCTGGTGTAAGTGGCGGGATCCACTTTCTCCAGCCATGGTGCCAGCAGAGGGAGGGTGCAGGGAGGATGCCGGAGCCTCTCGCTTTTCCCCAGGGGCTGAAGAAGCTGCTCCCCGCAGAGGGCTGGGTTGCAAGCTGGGGAAAGGGAGGGAAGCGCTTGGCCTTGCCCTTTCTTCCCTGCCTCCTGCCAGCCTGTCGCCTCCTGGCGGGTGGTTTATTAGCAGTGGGGAAGGTTGACCCCTGTCCCGGGAGACGCCTGCTGCAGAAAGGCTTGGGCCTCTCGCACAAGCGGCCTGCACGCTGCTGCGACCCCGGGTTGGCCATGAGGCTGGGGCAGGGAGGGGGGCGTGAAATATTTCCACACCCACAGGGTCAGTCTCTGAGCCCTGGCTCTCTCCCTGGCAGCACAGGACTCAGGGTGGAAACTGCCCATTGTGGAAAGCTCCCAAGAGAGGGTCTTGAGGCCAGTGCCTCCGAGCGTGGGACTCGATCTCCCAGGGAAGTGCTGCCGCTAAGGACTGGGATGAGCATAGAGGGCCGGTGCGGTCCTCTCCTGCTGAGCCAGAGCGATATGCCCATAAAGGCAGGGTCTCTATGGCAGGATAGGGACCAGTCCCCCTACATACGTGGTCCCAATGCTGCAGCCACACACATGCCGCTCCGGCCCCTGGGCCGTAGGTTCCCCACCCCGGCAGCAGGGCAATAGCTGTGTTCCTCCCCGGCAACCTTTGCAGGCTGGTGCCATTCGCCAGTGCCCCCTGCGGCCTCGCTCTCTGGGCAAAGGGGTTGTGTAGGGCTCTGATGCCTCCCAGGAGGCAGCGGCACGTCCCCTGGGGACTGGAAGCAACAGGGTCTGGGCCAAAACACTGACTGAGACGAGAAAAGAGTATTGGCTCCGGAAGCAAGCTCGGCCGGATCCCGTAAGGGACAGAGAGGTGTGGTTGGCCAAGCCAGCTATGGAGGGGCCACCCCAAGGGGTGATGCAGGAGAGAGGGGGCCCTGCTGCCCGGGGGGTTAGCTTCAGCTGGGATTCTACTACTGACGGCAGGGGTGGGGACCCTATGGTCTGGGGACCAGATCCAGCCCTTACCTGGCTCTGGCCCCTGAGGCTCAAAGTTCCCCTCCTGCCCCTCCCCCCCGCATCAGGGAGCAGCACTGGCGCTTCAGCCCTGCAGCACCCCCAGCTACCTCTTGCCCAGCCCTCCCACCTCCAGCCTGCTCCTGCACCCTCTCAGACCCCCAACCCCCCCACGTGCCAAGCCCTCTCCCCAGCAGCCCTCTCCCACACACTGAACCCCTGTTGGTCCTACCCCAGGGCCTAGGGTGGCCCACAAAATCTACTATACCCGGGCCTCCCTAACCTCTGGTGTGCAAGGACAATGTGGGGAGCGTCTTTCTCCGCAGTCGCGGGCCATGTTTTGGGGGTTGGGCAGGGGGTTTGCTTCTCACTTGTGTGCGGTCCCCAGCTGATTTTTCTGTGTCAGCAGCCAAAAAAGGTTCCCCACCCCAGACTGACAGACTGAGGGAAGCTGGCTGCCTCTATGCAGTGACCCACTCAGCCTGGCAAACAAATCTGTCATGAACTCTTTGGAGGCCAGAGGTTTTAAGTTCTTGAGGAATGTGCCATGCTCAGGATGGGACTGGAGGATACGACCAAGAGAACACCCTGGCATGGAGAGAATCATGCCCTGCCTCGCCCCAGCTGGTAAACCCCTACCCCACATGCACCCCATCCTCTTGCTGGTGGGGCCTGACTCCAACAGGGGCAGGTTGGGCAGGGGTGGAGAGAAAGTGGCTGCCGGGTGAGCAGCAGTGAAGGGAATGTGCGTCAGCAGCAATGTTCCCTCTAATCGCTTCCATCCATGTGTGGAATAATTTTATGTGCACTGAGGCATGTGCATGTGCACCACCAGTAGAAACAAATACCCGGCTGTGCGGGCTCTGCTAAACAGCTGGGCGGCACTGGACTCTCTCCTGAGTGGCCGCACAAGCGCCCAGCTTCCAGGCGACACTGCTCAGCAGGCCGAGGTGGGTATTTTCCTGAAGGGCGCAGAACCCGAATGACCAGCCTGGTGATGCTTCTGCTGGGGAAGCATCCGCCTGCATAGGTGGCCATTCTTGCTCAGCCCAGGGCAGCGTTCAGAGGCTGGTGTGGGAGCACTGAGTGACTCCTTCCTGTTGCTTGATGCCTTGGGTACGATCATTTTTGCTTGCCCATCTCCCCTGCCTCCTACTTCTTGGGCTGCTTCTCTGGTTGGGGGGAATATTGCATTGTCCTCTCCCTTCCCCTACACATCATGGCCCTCCCTCCCTCACTAGCCCCCTAATCAATTAATGTTCATCTCCCCATAGGCAGCTGCAATGTTGCTTTATCATTTATCTTTTTTTAAAGAAACCGAGTTCTTTCCAAACAGATGATTATAGATGAGCGAGAAGAGCTGGTGAGTGGGTTAAATAATGTGTGGGTAATTCATTATTGATTATCTGTGGGGACATTACCCCTCCTCTATCTCATCTGTCCCTCTCAGCATGCTGCCACACCTTTATTTTGGGTCCAGAGAGGGAAGAGGCTGAGGTAGCCCTGAAAGAGGGGTATCTAAACTCAGTCAGTGCTGATGTTTTTCCGTAGCTCGCTTAGAGTGAACGCTATCTGCACTGATGTTAGGAAAATTGAAATATAGCCATTCCTAGGAGCGTCTTACACTCAATAAATGTCCAATTAATGGGTGACTAGAAGGTTTTTCACAGGAATAATTAAATAATTGATTTCTGGGGAGAGGACTTGGGACGTGTGCTACCGTCTGCCTTCCTCCGTAGGTCTTTTTCCAGAACTTCCAAGCAGAAACAAAATGAAGCGTCGGAGAAACGCCAAGCTAAGATGAAGCAAAACAAGATACTGGAGATGGAAGGGAAGAAAAGGGATTCTGGGCACAGTTACTTCCCAGTAATCAAGTCATGTTGTTACCCGCACAAATTTCTCTATCTCTTCCACACTGTAGGGTTGCACCTTGAGCCCTAGGAACTGGGTAAAGGTGTGTCCCCCTACAGAGTATGTCAAACATACATCTTTGGGTTCCTTTGTCTTTTACATAGAAACTCAAAGATGTATGTTTGACAATGTCATTACACAGCATGGGGATCTTGAGTCTTTTAATACCTTGAGCAGCGTGACCGCTCTGTAAGCAGGGTCCAGGTCTGTGCCCTTTTGGCCTTTTGACGTTAGGCTCCGTTAGCTGGCTAGTGAGAGTGCCTGTCCTGTAATCGGGGGGCAAGTCACATTCCCCTGAGTACATTGCAACCTGGAGCAGTGTGACTCACCTCCTTCTAATTCCGGGTTAGGTTTCTGCCTTCTTGCAGTTTTGGCCTCATGTCCTGCTAGCAGTCTAGTCTGCGTGAATTGGGGTGCACCTCACATTGCTCGGCTGTATGGGAAATACTTTGTACTTTGATACCTTTTGAGCATGACCGCCCTGTAATTTGGGGTTGGGTCTCTGCCTTTTACTCCCTGGCTTTATGCACTTTTACCTTTCTAATTAGAGTGACTTCCCTGTAATTGGAGTGCTGATCGAATCCCTCTCCTTTATCAGGGATTAGAGTTATTTTAGGGCCTTTCAGAGTATGACTGCCCCATAATCAGAGTTCAGGTCTCAAATTGGCTACTGTGATTATGTTCCTTAGTTCAGGTAGTCAGTCACTACATGGTAATCAGGGTGCAAGTCTTGGTCGAGTTTAACACTGTGGGCGGAGTGACCTGTTGTGATGGGTACTCTTTCTGTTCTGGGAAGATCCCCCTTTGTTTGGTACAGGTGTGTTTGTGAGAGCAAGTGATACAAGTGGGTTTGAAATCTTTTTATTTATGCAATGTTTTATTAAGATGATCTTGCTAATATTGAGAAGCTTCAGAGGGCAGCCGAGTTTAGTCTATACAGGATAATCTTAAAAAACAACAGACTGGTAGCACTTTAAGATGCTTTTTAGGTTTACCAGATGCACTTTAAGTTGTTTTTTAGGTTTTTGCTAATATTGCCACTTCACGATGTGTGAAATGAATTAACTAAATTTGATTATACCTACTTAATAAAAATTAGAATATTCCATGTTAAATTAACAGATTTGTCATATCAATTTACTTTGCTTTCTGTAGCTCCTTATTTATTAATATATTGATATTTGAGTAATTAAATGAAATATATAAATTCAGCTATTGTTTCAGTTCTTCTTTGGCTAAATAAAAAGGAATTTGGTAAATTTCTGCCAAATGTTGTTAGCATTGAGTTTAATTTCATTATCTGTGTTTTACCTTTTCTGTGTGGTCATTGGAAGTAACTACTCTCTCATAGTGCAAGTTTTCACTTTTTTTCTTGCCTCACATTTTGGCAGACTGCAATGTGACCTTGAAATGAGAGTGAAGATCTCACTGCCACTTAGCTACATAAAATTGCTTTCTTTGAGCTTCTAAGGTGCAAAAAAATGGGTGTTTGGTTCCTTCACTGCTCACAAGCTTGTAGATCTCCTGCAGACCCTAAAGCACACTTCTTAAGCACAATATATGAGACCTCTCTTTCTATGATAAGGTTGGTCTAAAATTGGCAAGTGCCTCTGATTTCTGCAGCTTTCCATTTCAGATTCTCTAAAACGTTGCTTTAATTACATATTAAAAATTAATATTGCGTTAATCTCTTCAGAAATTAATTTTTGTGGTGTATTACATTTCAGTAGGCTGCTATCTGTGAGGTAGTGCGGTCTAGAGTACTGGCCCTAGATTCAGGAGACCTGGTTTGTACTCCTGGATCTGTTACTAGTCCCTGCTGGAAACAGGGCACTGGACTAGATGGACCACTGGTTTGACTCCCATATTATTCTATTGTGTTTGGCCATTGCAGAAAATGTCCTTCAGTAAGGAGCCCACAAGCATCTTTATACAGAACGGGAGATGGAGGCTTAAGGCCATGGGAAAATGGAATTACATTCCAGGAAATTCCCCAGATATCCCATCTGTCTCTCTAAGAGGTGCCCCTCCACCCCTCACCTTCACACCTACTTGCATGGCCCCTAGTGCTCCATACCTTCTTTCAGGTGCTTCCTCTGTTTGGAGTGGGGTCCAGGGCATCTGGGACGCACTTGATGCTGTACAAGGTGGTAGCCCCAAAGACCATCAGAGGTCTTTGGAGATCTCCCTAAACTACACCTCCGTGTGCTGCAGCTTCCCAGGCTGGGAGCTAAATCGGCCACACAGAGGAAAGACGCAGACAGCAGTCAGTGCGAGGTTGCTGCAGTCTGTGACATCCTCACACATCTCAGGACCTTTTGACGTCAACGAGAGTTCCATCTGTTTACGTGGAGTGTGAATTTGATCCACGGACTTTATCTACATTGGCTACGGCGTCGCTGTCAGCCCATAAATAGATATAGTTCTGGACTGATGAGGCTACCCAATCTATGCTCTCTGTATACATAAAACAAGTATAGCCATAATAAAGTGGTACATTCTTTAAGTCTATAGCATCTATTTAAGAATCTGAATATTTTATGCAAAAACATTTCATGGATACTTTCAGGAAGGCTTGGTGGCTTGGTAAAAGTTTTTCAAAACCTAATGGTGACATTCTGGGCCCAGGAGGCCATGCCCCCTTTCCACTGCGGTGGGCGGGGGACGGAAGAAGGATGTACACTACCAGTCCCTGCATAATTATCTGCAACGCTCCTGGCAGTTGTGCCTGAAGATTCAGACTACCTGCTAGGTAACTTGCTGACTGGGGAGACTGCCCAGGAAGCCAAGCCACTACCCGCTAAGAAGGCTTATTCTATGCCTCAGCCCACAAGCAAGTAAGATTTATAGACAGGTGGCTTACTTTGCCCCAGTCAAGGATAGAGAATAAGACAGAGAATATCTTACTGCCTCTGTATAAATCCATGGGACACCCACACCTTGAATACTGAGTACAGATGTGATCACCTCATCTCAAAAAAGTTATCTTGGCATTGGAAAAGGTTCAGAAGGGGCAACAAAAATGATTAGAGGTTTGGGGCGGGTGCCTTATGAAGAAAGAATGAAAAGACTGGGACTTTACAGCTTAGAAGATAGGAGACTAAGGGAGGATATGATAGAGGTCTATAAAATCCTGACAGGTATGGAGAAAGTGAATAAGAAAAAGTTATTTACTTGTTCCCATAACATAAGAACTAGGGGTCTCCAAATGAATGAATAGGTAGAAGGTTTAAAACAAACAAAAGGAAGTTTTTCTTCACGTGGTACACAGTCAACCTGGGGAACTCCTTGCCAAAGGATGTTGTGAAGACCAGGACTTTAACAGGATTCCAGAAAGAACTAGATAAATTCATGGAGGTTAGGTCCATCGATATCCAGGTTTTTTTATGTGGGGCCCGTTCCAAACCCCCTAATCATTTTTGTTGCCCTTTTCTGAACCTTTTCCAATGCCATGTATGTATGCCAGTATGGCTGTTCTTATGTGTGATGGGACGTAGCAGCCCCAGATGGGGCTGACAGGGGTGCGCTAGCTTGACATGCAGGGCCTCCATCACATGAATGTTAGGCCCTCTAAACATGGGTATAATTGTTACTAAAGCAAGTGTCTAAGGGCAAGGAAACACAGAGGTCACCAAAAGTAAATCCTTTATAGAATGCCCAGTATTATCGGGCGCTGAGTGCCTTCAAATCTTACCATCTATATGGTCTCACAGGATTTGGCAGATATCCAGAAAAGGTAATGCAAGCCATAGTGAAAAGGAGAGAGGAAAACAAATCTGGAACTCCTTTGCCTGGGAAGAGACTGACCAGGCAGGACCAAGTTCAGACCTGGTCTAAGAGGGTAGAAACAAAGTCTGAATTTTGCTTAGGGCAAGAAATTAATGACTGAATAATGCAATGGGGTTGTTGCTAAGTGTCTCCAAGCAGGAGAAGCAGGTCCTAAGAAGCAGGGGGGAAGCAAAGAGGCGGATTTCAAAGACAGAGTGAGGCACATGGAAGGAGGGAGAAAGGAAGCTGTGGGATTGGGCTTCTCAGTGAGAAATCCCAGCAAAAAACAGGGTTCATTCATGGGGGCGGGGGGGAGGCTGAGTCCCAGGGTTGCTGTTCCTGGTGCTGAATGCAGCTCCCCAGGGACTCAGCAGCCACCAAAAGGGATCAACCCCACTGCAAATGCATCACCCCCTCCTCCAGGAAAGACTCCGTACCATGGAATCCCATTAGTCCCTCTACCCCGCTCATCCCGGGGGAAAGGCGAGCAGGACACTCATGCATGGAAGCATCCTGCTCTCCGGGCAAAGCACTCCAGATGGAAACCAGGGCGGAGAGAATGAGTTCTACCTGGCTGAGAAATGCCTGTAGCCTTACCCTCTCCACCTACTAAGCTATTGTGACCCCTGCTGGTTTCCTCCCCAGCTCTGCGGCTGCACCTAGGAGAGGCTGTCATTGTGCTGGGCGCTCTACAAACACTGAACCAATACAGCTCCTGACACAAATAGTTCACTCGCTAAGAAAATAGATTACGCTGGGCTTCACTCTGCCTCAGTTCCCTGACTTGCTAGTAATAGTGCCTAGCACACATAGGGGTTGTGAGAGTCAACTGACAAATGTTTCCCAGCCTTCGGAAATCCTGTGATTATTGCAATTTTTTTCTTTCAGCCTTTTTAAATGACACTTTTGTGGATTTTTATTTTTTTAAAATGATAAAAACAAGCATGGAAAAGCCAAAATTTGCATTTCCATTTCTGGGAGGGGTTTTTTTGTCTCTCCTTTGCCCCCACTATGTCACTCTGCAGGAAGAGGAGGCTGCGTTACATTCGAAATTGAGTTGCTGTTAATTGAACTTTAACGATTGCAGGAGTCTGTCCGGGCCACACGCCACGTGGGCTGCACCCGCCACCATGTGGGGACGGATAGCACGTGGAAGGCACCATTCACCGTGCGGGGGTGATAGGGCCCTATCACGTGGGCTGCACTACTCACCGGAGGGGAGGGTATTTCCCTAGGGTCTGTGCACTCCCCCTTTCCCCTCCAGTTTGGTCGCCTGGGCGGGACCTTGCCGGGATAGTCTCCAATGGGAGGCCGGCGCTGAGTGACAGGCAGAGTCGAGGGCCAATGGGAAAGCCGTGGAATCGCCAGGCGTCAGGGCGAGGTGCTGGGGCTTGACTGTGGGGGCGGGAAGTTGAGGCTGGTGCGGAGCGTCGTGTCCGGCGCGGTGAGGGCGCCGGGGGGGGGGAGCCACCTCCCGGGGAGGCCCCTCTCTGGGGTGGGGGGCAGTCAGGGGGCCCCTCCCAGGGGAGTTCTAGGGGGGGGGCCCTCTCTGGGGTGGGGGGCAGCCAGGGGGCCCCTCCCAGGGGAGTTCTAGGGGGGGGCCCTCTCTGGGGTGGGGGGCAGTCAGGGGGCCCCTCCCAGGCGAGTTCTGGGGGGGTCCCCTCTCTGGGGTGGGGGGCAGCCAGGGGGCCCCTCCCATGGGAGTTCTAGGGGGGTCCCCTCTCTGGGGTGGGGGGCAGCCAGGGGGCCCCTCCCAGGGGAGTTCTAGGGGGGGCCCCTCTCTGGGGTGGGGGGCAGTCAGGGGGCCCCTCCCAGGAGAGTTCTGGGGGGGGTCCCCTCTCTGGGGTGGGGGGCAGCCAGGGGGCCCCTCCCATGGGAGTTCTAGGGGGGGGCCCCTCTCTGGGGTGGGGGGCAGTCAGGGGGCCCCTCCCATGGGAGTTCTGGGGGGGGGTCCTCTCCCTGGGGTGGGGGGGCTAGCAAGGAAGTCCCCTCCCATGGGGGTTTTAGAAGGGGGACCCCCCCGGGGTAGGGGGAGCTAACAGCAGGGTTCCTCCCATGGGGATTCTAGCAGGGGGTCCCCTCCTTGGGGTAGGGGTGGGCAGGCAGAGGGGCTCTTCCCCCAGGGGTTCTAGCAGAGAGGGCCCCTACTCGGGGCTGGCCCTGGCGATAGTGTGATAGGCGCTGTACATACAGTACATGGAGCCTGGCCTTGGGGAGAGTCATCCCTGAGCTGCCCCCCCGGATGCCAAGCAGGGGCTTCCCTCAGGTCCCGGTCTGTTGGTGACACACCCCCCCCCCACCCCCTTGTACATGCCTGCACACCATGAGTGTTTTCTCTCCGGCAGCCTCGCCATGGATCCCCGAAGGCCGCCTTTCCAGGGCGCTGCGCCCTTTCGCATGCCCTGTGGGTCCCGCATGCTTGGGCCTCAGCAGCCGCCGCCTCCTCCTGAATATTTGGTCCGAGGCAGGGCAGTGTCTGTGCCACATACCAGCAGGATGCAGAGGGCGTTGGAAGAGCTGTGGCAGCCAGCGGGGCTGGTCCAGGAGGTAAACGTTCCGCGGGGGGCACGGTCAGTGTGTTTCTCTGGGAACATCTTGCCTATTCATTTCTTTATTGGTATGACAGTACTGCCTAGAAGTCCTGGGGCTCATTTACATAACCTGCTCGCAGCCCCTAGGCGCTGCACAGATTGGTTGAGTCAGCGAACGCCTGGGATTCCCATAACTGAGGGGCTTGACGGAAGATGTTGATCTCTCTTGGGGCATGTTTGTCAAGTGAAAAATGTCTTCACTGACATGCTAAAAGTAACCATGTCGATGTCCATCCTGCTGCTCGTGTTGCCACTAGTCCCATCCCAAGTACGACCCATGCGGGATCCTGGCTATGTACTTGGGTGGTGGGACTTGGGTCTCCCTCATGCTATTACAGCTATATATCTATTTTTAGCATGCTAGCTTGGTCAGAGCTAGCAAGGGTGTATCTGCGTGAGCTGTAAATTACACATTCTAGCTCCATGGTCCTTTGCACTGTTCCTGTGATTGTGAATCCTAGAACTGTGAGGGACCTGGAGAGGTAGTCTAGTCCCCTGCCCTCGCAGCAGGACTAAGCACCATCTAGAGTCCATGGGTTCCCAAACTGGGGGGCATGAAGAAATTCCAGGGAGGGCGCAAGGTGACCCAGCCCGCGCCCATCAACCCCCTCCCCCCCCCACTAAGTTTTGCTGCTATTTTTGTTTTTTGGCCTCGGTAAGTTCCTTTTTTTTTTTTCTCAACAAGCTTTGCTGCTATTGGGGGGGGGGCGTGAGGGTTTCTCAAAAATCAGAAAGGGGGCATGATGCTGAAAAGTTTGGGAACCACTGATCTAGACCATCCCTGACAGGTGTCTGTCTAATCTGCTCTTAAATATTTCCCGTGATGGGAGTTATTCTTGTAGCAACAAGCGGAAGGAAAAAGCAGTTTTTTAAATCATGAAAGTTGTAATAGTTGTCTGGGAGGCCTGGGCTAGTGCAAGGTATAGAACTATCTTTTTTAAATTGCTTGGCTCTCACGCCCTCCCTTTCCCTATAAATATATAGATTTCACTTAATTGCTCTGGGTCATTTCAACTCCAGTGTAAAATGTTTTGTTTGCAAGGAGACCTCTTGGGCAGGATTGATAGAAGCATGTTTTGCTCCCCTCCTTAAAGAGAGCTGTATAACCTACTTTTCTCCCCACCCCCGTTTCAGAACTACACCTTCTTAAAGACTAACTTGATGGGAAGAAGAGTAGCAAAATCTGACTCTCTTGATATTTTTAATCTGCCATGTATTTGAGTGTGTCTGTCTGTCTGTGTGTGCCTGTCTCTGTTCAAGAACTCCTCCTAAACAGTACGAGCTAGGACCACCAAATTCGGCAGGCAGCCTCCTCTTATCATAACTTAAAGCAAGGTCGGGGTTTGGTTGTGCCAGGAAAATGGGACATGCCTGGAATGAGATTGCATCTCATAAAACCATACAGAAAAGAGACAATCACCAGGCAGGTGAAAGGGACTGGCTGGGGCATGCCCTCCTGCCCAGGACTGCCCCAACCCCAAATCTCCCACCCCCAGGTGCCCTTTAGAGAGGGCAGGGGAGGCTGAAGCTTCCTCTGCCTCCATTTGTACGGGGACATTGCTGGCTGTTCCCCTTCATCAGGGAGCGAGGGGAAAGCACAGTCTGCTGCATTCCTCACTCTGGCTGGGGAATGCAGGGGGCAGATGAATTTGGTCCTGCCCCAGTTGGGGGACATGCACCCTTTCCCCGGCTGTGCGCGCTAGAGCTGCAGTCGCCATGGAGAGGTGCTTCTCACTTGGCCCCAACCTGCTGGGGTGAGAGGAGGTTGGGGTTGTCCCCTCTCCCCAGCGCAGCCTGCGTCCTGACCCCCTCCGCCCCAGCCCCACCCCAGAGCAATGATTGAAATGAAGAAAAACACACATTGTTTGAGTTAAGGACCTGAGCAACAGGGACTTTGTTTGGTGGAGTAGGGAGCCATCTTCTGGCAAAAAGTGCAACACATCTACTATGTTTGAAAGCATATAACAAAAATGAATTGGTTAAGGGTCTGAGCAAAGCCGGGTAAATCTTCTAGTTCTTAATATAACAGTCTGAAAGTAGGAGACCTGCTATGGCAACTTTATTCTTAGACTGTAAGCTCTCCAGGGCGGACTGTCTCTGGTTAGGTGCCTACACATCCCTGATAACACTGCAGTTGCTTCGAAATAATTGTAGCAAATATATTAGTGTCTTTGTTCTAGCAGAGAATATTGTTTAGTGTTAACCTAAACCAGTGTTTCTCAACCTTTTTTTAATAAAGTACCCCTTTTTCAAAAAAAATATCTCCAGTACCTACAGTTTTCAGACACACAAATTTTTTTTCTACCATTGCAACACATTTGTTTAAATAACTTGTTCGTACCCAGGCAGGTGATGAAATTTTGGGGTGTAAAAAGTACAAAAAATAATAAAGCACTGTAAAACTTAAAACAAAAATTTAGTTTTCTCCAGATTTCAGTTGTGTTGATGTACCTCCCAGACTTCTCTCAAGTACCCCTAAGGGTACTCGTACCACTGATTGAGAAACACTGACCTAAACAATTGCAACTAAATAGCTGTTCTTATTGCTGTGTATGTTGGTATCCATTAGTGCAGTGAGGGGCAGCGTAGGCTACTGAGTGTCTCGTGGACCATACGTAGAACCCCAATGGGCCGTACGTGGCTCTCGGGCTGCAGGTTGTCCACGACTGGATTAGTAAAATAAACTGACTGTGCTCCCTGCAGCATGGGTGGTGTCTGACTGTTCCTTCTCTTGCTCTTAAGAGGCCTGGCCATTTTCCCTCACTTTCTGTAGTGACTCTGTTGAAGGTACAGCAGACAACTTATTTTAAATTTAAAATCTTTAGCTTTAGAATGAATTGCTGCCTGACAGTTGTAAATGTGTAACTTGAGGTCTGTAGCCTACAAATCTCTGTAGGGAAAATTTACAGCTGCAGTAAGTGGATCTGTGTTGGGGGGGGAGCTAAGAAAACTCTGCTTTTGGTCCACCTGGGTTTCCTGGAAACACTGCTGTCAAATCAACTGCCCTCCTTAAGAGTTCCCTATAGAGGCTTTCCTTACTTTGTAGGTACTCTTTAGCACCCAAGAGAGAGTTTCTTGCATGATACATCTCTTGGAAGTACAGCAACATTGAGACTGTTGTTCCCTTTAGGTCTTAATGAGGTTTCTCTATCTATTTTTTTACATCGTTATCCTTTGGCTTTTGGCAGGAGCCTCTTGCATCTGTCACAAGTCTGCCTTCCATGTTCCAGGGACTTGGTGTTGAGACAGTCCCAAGATCAGCCTTGGGACGGACAGTTCTACCTTGGGGTAAGTTATCTCAGTCTTCTACAGGTTTCTCTTCTGTTCCTGTAAAGGCTACTTTGTGGGAGGTTTCTTCAGGCATGTTTTGAACCTGTCCATTTAGGTCGAGGCATCCTGGGCAGGGGAATGGGTGATATGGAGGCCAAACCTAAAGCCGTCATGCCACTGCAACCCAGCTTTCCGTCATCAAATGTAATGCCAGCTGGGGACAGCAAGGTGGAGAGAATGCCGCTTGCTCCTGGCACGTGAGTAAAATGTGGGTCTGAGCCAAACCCTTGGTTCAGAAAGAGCTATGCATGTGATGCTTAGTTGGCAGTAGCTTTTACCTAGCAGTGAGCTAGGCTTGCATGCTGCAAGTGTGCAGTGTATGTAGTAGGAATAGTAAAATGTGTGTAATTAACCGTGTAACTGTGGAAAATTGCAGAGGTTACATGAAGGCGGCAGTTGGTTCCCTGCGAGCTGGTGCGTGCAGGGAGTCGGCTTTAAAGCCAGCTTCCTGCATGTACTGGCTCCCACTTGCCACCCCCTCCACACACACATCTGCATTGCTGCCTCTGATTCAGAGGCAGAGGGGTGGGCAGGCAGCTTCCCATGTGTACCCATGTGCTCATCACTTAACCGTGTACAGTTACACTCTCACATCCCTGGACATCACAGACAATGGAGGTGGCTTAATGATGTAAACATCAGGCTTGAAATATAAGTGCTCCTTAGCAGCAGAAGTTGAATCCCAGCAAGGTTGACTCAATCTCCTATTTTGCCAAGGCAGGTAGATCGAGTGATGCTGTTTGCCATGTGGTGGTTAGGGATACTAGTGACTAGTCGACTATCTGATAAGCAAATGCTTATCAGATAGTTGAGTAGCCACTGGACTAGTCGCTTCCCCTCTTCTCCCCCCCCCCCACACACACTGTGGGGGAGGAGCAGGAGCTGGTTCCCCCCAGCACTGGCTCTGCAGGGAGCAGGGGAGGCAGAGGCACAGTGGGGAAACAGTGCTGGTGATTCCCACAGCCCGCGCTTCTGCTTTTGAAATGTACACGAGCCCTCTAGGGCTTGTGTACATTTCAAAAGCACAAGTGCTGCAGGGAACAAGGGGTGAGGGGGGAGTCAAGTAGTCCCTGCTCGCCCATGCTTTCTGCAGCGCTCCCCGCCCTCCCCCCGCTGCCTCTGAGAGGCACAAGGGAGGGGACAGGAGCCTGTGCTAGGCGGAGCCGGCTTAAAAGCAGCCCCTGCCTGTGGCCAGCCCTGGCTGCTGCGAACAGGGGCTGCTGGACTCAGCGCGAGCCAGGACCAAGCAGTCCCGACTCGCGCTGATCTCTGCAGCTCTGCATTTTAAGTGTAGTAAGAACCCAGTTGTTCTTACTACGTTTAAAATGCAGAGCAGCAATGCGAGTGGCTCTGGAGCTGGTTCCTGGCTCTGCACAGCAGCGCTTATCAACTAATCCTGTTGTCGATGCAAATTGTATCAACTATACGATTAGCCAGATAATCGCATTTTAACATCCGTAGCGGTGGGCTTTTGAATGAGAGGAAAAACAAGGTTTGTCTGCTCCATCTGGGTGGTAAACGGTGTAGTGCTTTTGTGTGAGCTGAGAAGTCCCTCGGTGTCCTTGGTGAGCATTCCCTCTCTTGTGGAGTTTGACTTCTGGCCTGCATGCCAGAGGTGGCTGCATTTCAGTGATAAACAAATCCAATGCTTCTAGGTGAAGTGGGGGATGAAAATGCTCTGGGAATGAGGTTTATTATTGTTAACACAAGTCACAGGCACGATCTGAGTCATCTTCGTGTCTCGGGGAGATCTGTACAGTCGTGGTGCCTGACATGGCCCGTCTGGAAGATTGTCCGCAATAATTGCGACTGGTTGGGCTGCACTCTCGTTTTTGTTGTCATTCTACTGTAGAGTACATGTCGAAAGGGAATTGAGGCAGAGTCATGAGATGTGTGTGGCTTCTACATTGCAAACGTGCCTTCCTCACCCTCTCAGTAATAGGTCTGTGCTGTTGTTCTGCCCCACTGTGAAATAATAGAACTAGCAAGCAGGGAAAATACAGTGTGGGGCTTGTTCACTCTTGGCTCTTGCCGTAGACCTATGTCCAAAGGAAGCCTATGTCCTATATGTGGCGGAATCAGTAGAAACTACACTGGATAAGAGTTCTGGACGAACGGACTGTGTCTTTACGGGGCATAGCACAATGGGGCCCCATTTACTCAAGTGCTATTGTAATCTTGTTATATATTTTAGAAATGTGCGTGTGTCCATCCGTCTGTCTGTGAGTCTGTTTGTTCAAGAGCTCCTCCTAAACAGTAAGAGCTAGGACCACCAAAAGTTTGGTATGTAGCTTCCACTTATCCTAACTTAAAGCAAGGGCAGGGTTTGGTTGTGCCAAGACAATGGGATGTGCCTGGAATTCGATTTTCTCATAAGATAGAAAGGGAGGGGTCTGGTAGGAGGGAGTTATACTGTAGAATGACCACAGGGGGGCAGCAGGCAGCCAGAGATGGGGACCTGGACATCTATAACCCCATTGGGCCAACAGGGAGCAGGGTTGGAGAAAGGGTCAGCGATCTGTTATATATTTTAAAGATCTGTGTCTGTGTGTGTCTCTGCCCCCCAGCTGGGGGACAGGCTCCCCTCCTCCAGCTGTGCCTACTGTAGCAGCCGTGGACAGGCGCTTCTCATCTGGTCCCAAGCTGGGGTGGTTCTCTCTCCCTGGGGCAGCCTACATACTCAACCCCTCTCCCCCAGCAAAACGATTTCAATGAAGAAAAAGAAAACCAATTTGAGATAAGGATCTGAGCAACGCCAGGTAAATCCAGTACAAATTATAAATAAGAATGTAACACAGGGAATTGTCTTGTACTGCCTCATGGGGAAGGCGTAGGTGGAACTTTTTAACAGCGCTCATCCATCTACAATGTCCGTGCCCCTCTCCTAAAACTCCCGATGAAAGAACAAGGTGTCACAGGCATGCTACTTTTGAAGGGTTTGAGCTCTTGAACAGGGATACTGGGGAGCCCTTCGGGTCTAAAGTCATAGCTGTGTTGTTTGGTGAAGGACAAATCTGAAGAAAGAACAGATGCGGATCACAGAAGTGTGGTGAGTCTGGCTGCAGTCTGACTCCTGTCGTTCTTGGATGGATGTCATTGCTTGTGAATCTTGGTTTTCAACAAGCTTCAGCCTCAAAACTGAAGGAGTGAAATAAAAACACATCAAAATGTGTGTTAAACGTAACCTGCGTCCACACCAGTCAAGTAATCTCCATTATAATGGGGGCGGGGGACCTAAAGCAGGGGAAGGGTTAACTTCTTTCCTTTTCATTCTTGCCTCTGGATTCAGAATTCTTGGCCGTGGGCTAATGGAATCGCCACCTGTCCCTCTTGGAAGAACATCCATCCCGCTCGGCAGGATGCTGTACAAAGCTCCTACAGACTCGCCTTTCCTGCGCCCAGCCATGCTTCCGCCTCCGCGCTCACAGCCACTGCTGTCAGCCCCCCAGTTTGCACCCCAGCCAGAAAGTCCTCCACCCCCCCTCGTTGAACAGATGGAGAGAAAGTAAGTGAGAGATAAGTGTGCAACTCACCATACCCATAGCTAGACCTCCCTTCAGTCAGCTGGGACGTAGATACTGTAAGTGGCTACAATAGCCATGTATGCTCTAGAAAACCATAAGGTAAATCTGCTGCTCAGTGGTCTGGCTTGGCACCTGGCGGGCTCATTGCTGCAGATTCTTGTATGCTATTGGGGGGAGAGAATGCAAATATCTACCTCTCATATTGTGCATTGATCTCTTCTGATCTGTGGCTTTGGTCTTGGGTTAACAAAGAAGTAGGACCCAGTGCAGAGTAGAAACCACAGAGGAAGAGCAAAATTCTGTGAGGGGAGGATTTCGTAGGTGCCATGAAAACACTTAGAGGGGCTCACTTCAGCATCTAAGCAACGGTTCTTTGAAACGCAGCCTATGTAAGGCTTTTTGCAGCTGCTGTCTTACACTAATTTGCTAATTGTACAGCAGGGGGAGCTATGTTGAATATATTCTAATATAGTCTAGATATCCAGCTCCCTGACTTATTTTCGGACTAGTAACATGGGTCATGCTGCAAAGGGAGGGGACAATACTAGTGACCTTCAGGAAGACCCTTCCAAATTCTACACAAACTTCACACAGTCTAAATCAGCAGTGTTGCAAAGCCAAGCTGGAACTTATCTCTTAAAATTAATATTTTTTTTTTAAACAGGCAGTGTGGTAAGAACACACGTAGTCACTGAACAAAGTTGGGTAGATTGCTTAAAGTCCACTCTTTCCTTAGTTTGCCCATCTGTAAAATGGATGCAATATTTCCTGCCTTACAGTGGAGGGTGGGAGTTGATGAACATTTACAAACGGCTTTGAGCTGTGCATGTGGAAAGTATTAATGAGATGTTCTCAGTGCCTACTAATTGTTACACAGGTGTAAAGTATAGAAGAGATCAAGGAGTGGGGTTGATGCACTTAAATTTTTTTTTTTCACCAAATCCTCAGTAATGCTGTCATCCTGTTTTGCCTCTTCGCATTAATTTAGAGAAACTATTGTATGGCTTTTGTCTTCCTTCCCTTTGTATTTTTACAGAGAACCGGTAATGAAGCAAGGATCCAAAGGAACAGCTTTTCCCTTAGGATTGAATCTAATTAAAATACACTGCAAAAATGAAGCTGTTTACCAATACCACGTGACTTTCAGGTAGTGGCGCTTTGCACATTTCAATTTCTATCTCAATTTATAGTGAGATGTGTAGCTGTGTTGAAATAAGCAGTGGGATTAATGTGACATCTATGAACTTGCTTCTCAGAATTTTTTTAAGCAATTCCTGTGGAGATGTGGAGGACAAAGTGCCCAGAGAAAACATTATTAATTTAAAATTTCACAAATCCTGAAATTGGGGAAGATACTGTTCTCTGCACGTCTGGATTTAATTAGAGGAGTGTATGGTAACAATTCTTTCAGAATCCTTTTGTTGGTCACACAACTATCCTGCAGATGTGACACAATACAAACTCTTCCTCTTGGCATAAAGCAGGGGTTTTCAAACAACGGGTCGTGATCCAGGACTGGGTTGCAGAATATAAGGCACTGGGTCTCGTGGATGCAGGGGGATGAGGTGAGCAGTGGGGGAAGCTAAGGCAGGTACCCACCGGTCCTGGCACTGCAGACTGCGCTGCGCCTCAGAAGCAGCTGGCAGCAGGCCCAGCACTTAGATGGACGGAGGGTGGAGAGAATGAACAGGGCTCCATGCACTACCCCTGCCCCTGCCCCGAGCACTAGCTCTGCACTCCCATTGGCTGGGAACCTGCTGCTGGCCGCTTCTGGGGCGCAGCCTGGTCTGTGGTGCTAGGAGAGGCAAGAAGCTGCCTTAGGCTCCCTCCCTCCCCCCCCGCTGCACCATTGACCAAGAACCACTCAAGGTAAGCCCCTCCTACCCCAGCTGTGACCTTCCCTCCACTCCCCCATAGCTGGAGCATCCTCCTACATCCCACCTCAGCCCCACCCTGGAACCCACACTCCAGTCAAATCATGTTGGGTTGCAGCATCAACCATTTTCTTCAACAGTGTCATGAGAAAATAAGTGTGAAACCTGCTGGCATAAAGCATTAAGACCGTACCGTGAGTGTTAATAGATACTCTGGAATAGCCACTAGGTGGGGCGAGTCACAATATTACGTGCTATTGTAAGTCTTCATGTCAGTAAGACACAATCCTTACCCTGTGGCATCTATGTTAATAGAGAGTTGATTTGAACTCTAGCTTTCTTCTTGTGCCTTGATATTAATCTGCACATGGCATTGACTTTTTTTTCTTCTATTGCAGTTTTATGGGCTCGTGTTTGGGTTGTGGGGTGTAATACTAGAGCCCTCTGAGAGCCTGTAATCAGCACAGTAGCGGTAATTAGAAATGGAATGCATACTCACCTTTTCCAAGTAAAAGGATATTGCAGACATTATAAAGCATTCTCTTTATTATTCCCCACCTTTTCCTTAATTTCTTGATTTGCAGCCCTAATGTGGAATGCAAGAGTATGCGCTTTGGGATGATGAAGGAGCATAGGTCGGTGACAGGAGACGTTACTGCATTTGATGGTTCTATCCTCTACCTGCCTGTCAAATTGCCTCAGGTAAGACATGATACCGGTGCAGAAGATACACAGGCTGACTCTTGCGTGGTGCCACGTGGTTTCAGCTATTATAAGGGGCCAGACAGTAACATTCCAGTTACATGGCTTTTTTTGAAAAGTGTAAGTGAAACTTATCAGTAAAAAAGTGCAGGTGTTTTATCCCGTGACTGGCATATTGTAAACCAGTCATTCTTAGGGCCTTGGTTGGATTTCCATAATCCACTGAATATCTGTAACATTCTTGTGAGCCTTGAAACAGCTGAGGACATCAATTGCTTTAAATGGCTTTTCTCCTTATTCCCAAGTAAAGAGAAGTGCATATTCCCCATACGTTTCCAGGACAAGAGAGAGGAATCATCTGCCACTCTAACAGATAGAGATTCAGAAGAGCACTTGGGATGTGTAACTGGTCAACTTGGAGCAGGTGGCAAGGGATTGTGACTTTGGTACCATTCTCTCTCCACTTTGTAGAGTGGCTGCACAATTGGCAGTTTGGGGGACACAGGACTAGAATAGATGAGGGTCTGGCATGTTCAAATTGGTGTATTTTTAGCTGAGTAACATGCAGGAATTTTGCACAGTGCCCGTCGGCACTAATCTTTCGGGAGCACAAAACTGTGATTCACCAGCAGGCAGCATGCGCAGAGATTTGCCAATATAACTAGGTCTTGGAAGTTTCAAGACTGCATCTCTACATATACGTGTCTAGTGGATCAGAACAAAGATGAAGATGTGGACCCCCATATGTCTCAGGGACTGGATGCGGGAGAAGGGGGCTGTGATTTTGCCAGCCATGCTTCAGGTGGAACAATGTGCTGAAATCCATTACTTGCATCTCCCCAAAAAGTTGGCCTCCCCAGTGGGGATATTTTTGTACAGATCAGCTCTTGCTTGGAAGATGCTGGATGCTCTCTTGTGATGCAGAGGTGAATCCTTTGGGGCAGCGGGAAGGGCATTCTCAGCTACAAGGTGGCTCCAAAGGGGGTTTCAAGTTTAATGGTCTGAGTCGTTTCACTTCTTGCGGCTACTAAGACGCCTTCATCCCTGCACTAGATGGTTGAGCTGACGTGTCAGAGAAAGACGGATGGAACTGAGATCAGCATAAAGCTGCAGATGACCAGAATCCTGGAGCCCAGCTCGGACCTGTGCATTCCGTTTTATAATGTGGTCTTCAGGAGGTAAGGAAAATTTGACTTGTCATGATGCTTAACCTTTGACTTGAGTGTGTGGCTGCCAGCCAGTTGACAAGGCATCCCAGCCGTGTAATGCCTATGCTCCATTTTCAGTCAAGTTTCTAAGCAGTTGCATCCATAGGTGACTTGTGATAACACACAGGAGGGGCACTGGTCCCTGTACTTGCACCAAAACTTTAATTGCTAAATGGGGTGCCCCCAAATGTCCCCCTACTCTTCTGGGTGGCCCTCCCTTCACTAGTTGCCATGGTTGTACCACTGATGCATAGGGGTGGAGGGGTTGTGGAGAGGGAATTCTTCAAAAAATATAAAGGGAAGAAGTTTCGAATCTTCCAAAGCTAGATTCGGGGATGAGGGAGGGAGCCACTGTACAGATACCAGTACCCTATTGCTGCAGAGTAATTTTTGCAGACACCTGTATTCTAATTTAAAATCTATCTGCTTATCCTGAACCATGGTCGGTCACCTCATCAGCTGTTTAGGTACTTAGCCTAACCATCTGCCTTGCCTTATTATGAAAGCCAGAATCTCTTGCAAGAATTCACACACTTTGCATGTGTCATCTGGGACATGGCAGGTTTCAGTCCTTGTTTCAAACAAATTCAGGAGAGTCTTTCTTGTCTTGCATTAGAATATCTATTTTAGTTTTTACTGTACTGTATCGCTATATTCCATTTCCAGGGCATGGTGTATAGAGTTCATTTAGGCAGATTGACTTACAAGCAAATGTTCTTCCACTTTCTTTGCTTTGTTTTAAGGAACACTCAGTTTTTTGGTGTGAGCTCTCTGATCCTGCACGATTGTCATTGACTTCAGTGTATGCAAGATCAAGACAGACGGAGAGCTGGAGAAATTAACTGTTAAACCCAGGAGCAACCATTTTATTTTTTTTTCACACGGGGAGAGTGGTGGGAGACAATACCAAGAACCATATTTTGGCTCAGAGAAATCGAATGCATCTGTGTTTCTCCGATTACTTTATTTTTTCTTCCATGTTGAAGTTGCATAGGGTTTTAGGGTTTTGTTTTTTCCGGAAGGCTCTGTTTCTATTCTCCAATTTTCTTTAAGTTTTTTCAAGCTCTTTAAAATGAGAAATATTTTTTATTTAAATGGTCAACATTGGTAACTTTATGTTAATTTTAAAGTTTTTTTTTTTTAGGTGTGGGAAAACTGTAAAAACCTATGACTACAATGCTCTCATGAACACTTAAACAAGTCAATTAAGCCTTTGTTTTGGATTTAAACTTTTCTCTTCCAGTGTGTTACAAACATTGCACCTTTGGGCCAGTTCAGGAGAACCTGAAAGTGAAGCCAGCCAATGTGTTTTCATAGCCCTGGTTGTGAGAAATGCACAAGTAAATGGCAGTTTATTGGTGAAATGTAGATTAGATTTTGAAATAGTTTCAGTTTGAGTTCAATCCTTGAGAGGGCCATTTAGGGATCTGGGGCAAATCTGTCAGGGATGGTGCTTGGCCCTTCTGTGAGGGCAGGGGACTGGACTCGATGACCTCTCAAGGTCCCTTCCAGTTCTATGAGACAGGTATATCTCCATATATATATTTAATCTCAGGTGGAGGTAGATCCACAAACATACAGACTCATCTGATAGTGTTTAAACAAATGAATACAATGACTTAAAAGGCTAGTTTCTCTGTGCACAAGCAATTCTAAAAGGGGATCTGCAAAGGGAGGGGAAACATTTTTGGGGGGTTATTGGGGAAGGGAATGCTTTGTTCGCTTTCTGATAAAAGCCTGAAGTTAGTTTGTTTTTTGTTTTCAGAAAAGATTTTATGTTGGAAATTCAGGCCTTGTGTGCTCTGTCTTTACGGAACTGTTCTGCTTTACTGCTCTGTCTTCTGTGGGTAACTAGAGAACTCTTAGATTATGTTACGCCAGGAAATGAGACCTGAACCAGAGCAATGGAGAGATGGATTTTAATCTCTGTTTTTAAATTTCTTGTTGTTGTTGACACCCAGTTTAACTCAAACACCGACAAACTTGCTGTAGGAAAGAACTGTTAAAGATTCAGCAACTCTCCCCTCCCCGTGTCCTCAGCTGAGGTCTGGGAAGGCTCCCACTCCATGTCTTTAATACTTCAACAAAAACAGGAGAGATGGCATTCCTGGGATATTAAGCTAGAAAAACAAACCAGAAGGAAAAAGTTTAAAATCAAGTTGAAACCTGTTTCGGGTGTCTTGCGTCAAAAGGAAAAAGGGCACATACCTTGGATGGTCTTTTTCCTAGCAGACCATCTATTACTTTTCTTTTTTTAGTGCACAGAGGAGCTAATCCTACAAAATGCTGAGCTTTCTCCATTCATATTGGCTCTGTTATATGTTGAGGATATGAAGCCCCTCACAGATCAGATTCTTAAAAACTATTTTGTAGTGTCTCCCTAACGGTGTGAGCGATGCAATGCAACTTTAATGGTGATGTTTATCTGCCCCCGCCCCCCGAATCTTGAAATTATCCTGCTTTTCTATTCTAGGGTGATGAGAATGTTAGATATGAAACTTGTTGGGAGAAATTTCTATGACCCCACCAATCCTACAGTGCTGCAGCAGTATAGGTTAGTACTATTATTTGTCTCTGTGCTTATTGGCATGATCTCCAGGCACCTTGCAGTGCTGAAGGAGAAGAGCCTGTCCTTTCAGTACTTTAGTCTAAACAAGCTGCTGGTGGTGTGCAAATGTTTCACATTCTAACGGCCTGTTTTGCAGAGATTAAGCCCTGTAGTTGTGGGCTGCTGGCAGGAATGGGTTGGGTAGGAGAGGACCTTGGATTGATCCTCCCAATTAACCTGGCAAGGGGACGATACTGGACTTTGGAAATGTCCAGTCCGTTATGTTCTGCCGGGACAAAGAGAGAATCTCTCTGCTACTAGCTCCCAAGCCATTCACGGATGACTATTCGCACTGTGGTAGGGATGTGAACGACTAGTCGCTCCGCCCCCTTGCTGCCTCTTTTTGATAGAGGCAGCAAGGAGGGGGAGGAAGAGGAGGTGGTACTTCAAAGCGGCAGCTGAGTCCCCAGCTGACCCCGGGCTCCATGCAACGCTGCTGCTTTGTAATGCTGCAGGGAGCACAGGGACTGCTTGAGTCCCCCACCAGCCCCGTGCTCCTCACAGCGTTTTCACCTTTGAAGTGTAGCAACAACCCCTGGGGCTGTTGCTACACTTCAAAGGCAGAGGTGCCCTATCGAATAGTCGAAGCAAATTGCATCGGCTATTCGATAAATCCAAATTTAACATCCCTACACCGTGGTAGTACACAGAGGCTTCAGTCAGGATTGGGGCCCTGTTGTAATGATGGTCTGGAGGCTGTACAGATTTCGAGGTAAATATGGTCCCTGCGGCTAAGTGTACCGTCTGTGCAAGCAAAAAGAAGCCAGCAGACAAAGTGAGAAGAGTGGTGGTTGGCTCACATTTTGTCTCCCATCTCCTTGTGAGCAAAAGGCAAGTCCCACGGCAGTCGTGCCGTGCAAAACCCTTCGTTAATCTCCATCCTCCTTCAGGGTGCATAAGCCAGGATAATGACGTCTGTCTCTTACTAGCGGCTAAACCACTCGCAGAGGTTTGAGGCTGATGCTGCTTCTGAGTGAATGGCTCCAGGCCTAGTTTGTGCTTTTGGATCTTGAGGTCTCAGGAGTCAGCCCTTCCAGACACGCCTAGCCAGGCTCCACGCTTGTGCTATTGATTTGCGTGTATAGGCCTCTTGCCATTGTATCTGTGCACCTCCGTTCTAGAAACTCATGTGCCTTGTCATGTGTCATGTGCCTCGTCTGAATGCTGAGGTGCCAGTTTGGTCGTTGTAACCTGAAAAAATCTGACATGCAGTTCAGAAACGTTAGCTGAGATTCTAGCTGCTGGCTGTGTTAAATGTATTCCCTGTGCCACACTTGCCTTGCATTTGCTGTACAGTTTCACTGGCAGAACAGCTCATATACTGGGGTTTTGGATGAGCATGCTGATACGCAGGCAATCTGCTTTCCCACAGGTTACAGATCTGGCCAGGTTACTCAGCCAGCATCCGGAGGACGGATGGAGGTCTCTTCCTGTTGGCAGACGTCTCCCACAAGGTTATCCGGAATGACTCTGTTCTGGATGTCATGTGAGTAAGAGAAGATGTGAGAATTAAACCTCTAGTGGGCTCAGGAAACAGGGATGGGGCTTACAAAGGATTGCTGTTTCCGTAAGTGTGCCATGAGGAATAGTTTTCTGAAAGGGGGAATGTGGCGATCCCATAGCGTTATCCTCTGAACCGCCCACAAAGCTTCAGGGAAGTGCAATTGAGTGGGGAGTCTAAGCATTGTTGTTTGAATCTTTTCTTTCACTGCAGAGCAGTTACAGCACAGATAGTGCAAGATTCCCCCATGCTGTTTTGTTAGTGCAATTTATCCATGACTTAGGGCAGGGGTGGGCAAGAGAGCCTCTGTGGGCCGGATCCGGCCCGTCAAGCAGTTTGATCTGGCCTATGGACACCCTGCTGCTCCCCCGCCCCCAGATCAATCCGGGCCTGGGGAGTATGGAAGTCTCGTGGCCCCACCCCTTCCACCCGAGGCCCCGCCCCTTCTGGGTGCCCCCTTCGAAAATTATTGCCCACTTCGACTTAGGGAATCTTATAATTGTAGTTCTTCCTTGTGTAAGAAGGTGGCTGAAATCTGAGGGCTTTTATCCATCCTTCTCCACAAAGGAATGCAATCTACCAGCAGAGCAGTGACAACTTTCAGGACGAGTGCACCAAGCATGTAATTGGCAATATCGTCATTACCCGCTATAATAATCACACGTACCTTATTGATGACATTGACTGGAATAAGACGCCGAAGGACAGTTTCTTCATGTCGGATGGGACAGAGATCACCTTCCTGGACTATTACAGGTAGACGCTTCTGTACCGAGGGAGGTGGTGTGGGAAGAAGAAGAAGAAATCTGATTGGTAACCAACGTTCAACAGCCAGGCTTAGTTTGGGCTCCATTCTGGAGCATTGCCCTTTCTTTAACTTTAATGCAGATGTAGTCCGAGCCCTGAGTTTCTCTTCTCTAGCTTTGTATGAGAGTCTCTTCCGCAGGCTGGGAGCTGAGCTGGTTGCTCTGGGATGAGGAAAGTGCTGCTTTAAAAAATCTTCCCTGATTTCTTTTCCAGCAAAAATTATGGGATAACCGTCAGGGAGGCGGACCAGCCGCTGCTGATCCATAGACCCAGGGAAAAGCAGAATCCCCAAGGGAAGGTGAGTCGGTTTTGCAGCTGGAAAGCCTGGGTAGTGGGATTTTTCAGCACTCGATTCCTAGTGAACAGCTGGCAGCCTTCGTTTGTGAAGCTGTCTACTCAAAGGAAGGAACCAATGAGGCCATGCAGAATGCCTCCCACGGCGCCCTTTTGAGCCCCGTCAAAGGTAACTGGGATACCAGTAGTGGCAGAAATAGCCCCATGCTGGTCCTGGAACGCACTTGATTCCAGTCTCTCTTTTCGGCAGTTCAAGCTTCCCCCTTTTTTTAAAGCGGTTTCAAGGGCTTGCATCTTTCATGTGCCCAGTATGGCGGGAGGAACCCAGCTGGCAGTCTGTGTTAATATGTCCTGGCTCCCATTTCCCTTCAGCTTCAGAGGGGTGAGATTCTGCTGCTGCCAGAGCTCTCCTACATGACCGGGATCCCTGAGAAGATGAGGAAGGACTTCAGAGCCATGAAGGTTGGAGCACTGCTGCCGCGGGGCAGGTCTTGAGCCCCCCCTGAGCAGACATTTCTCTTTGCTTATGTCCTCTGCTCCTTCTCCCAAGACTTGCAAACTGGTGCCCAGGAGGTGGATCTAAGAGCCAGTTCACTGGACCCGGTCATGCTGCACGTGTCTCTTGCAATAACATTCAGACTGACTGATTTCCGTCCACCCTTCCTTGTCTTCCCAGTGGTAGGAGTACAGTGGGTTGCTGGAATGGCCCAGTTGTGAGGATTAAACTTCTCAGACCTATTCTCCCTTCAGTGTTTCGCCATAGCCCAAACATCGAGCTCTTAGGCTGAGCCCTGAGATTGACATTTGGCCAGGCCTTGGCAGGGTTATGGGTTTATTTTGACAGAGGGGATTGGAGGTAATTCTGTAGCTGGGGAGTGGGTATGGGTTAGCTAGAAGCCTAGGGTTGAGGTCGAGCTATACAGGACAGGGAAGTTTGAAGAGCTTGCAGTGCCCTATAATCACTGCGTATTTGAGAGAGTCTGTGTGTCTGTCAGTTCAAGAACTTCTCCTAAACAGTAAGATCTCTAGGACCACCAAATTCGGTAGGCAGCTTCCTCTTATCACAGCTTGGAGCAAGAGCAGGCTTTGGTTGTGCCAGAAAAACGGGATCTGCCCAGAATACGATTGCTTCTCATAAAATCCCTCATCCCCAGCACCACCCCAGAGCAACAGTTCAAACGAAGCCTGGACATTTTTCATTTTATTTTCCAAAAAACAGCAATTGAGTCGATAACCAGAGTCAACACTGGGTAAATCTTCTAGTTGCCTATAAATGTAAGGAACCTAGGTATTTGGTAACCCGTTAGTATACACATCTGGGGCCACATCTCTGCTTGTGGTGCCAGAGATCAGTCTTCTGGCGTTCGACTTAGTGGCTCTAGTTAAGACCCGCTAAATCAAATGCCAAGGGTGGCACCGGTACTCCTTGCAGTTGCAAGGAGGAAGGGAAGCCGATGGGAGCGTTTGCTCCTGTTGGCCTCCCTCTGTGAAGACGGCGCCAACTTTGGCTTAAGGGAAGCTGACTTAGCTATGTATTTTATGTAGCTGGGGCTGCGTACCTTAACCTGACTTTCCAGGTCTAGTGTAGACCTGGCTTAGGTAAGCAAATCCCTAAATGTAGTGTAATGAGGCTCCAAATAAATGGGATTCAGTAATCTGTGTCCTTCCTCCTTTGCTGTAAGGAGTTACCTGGGAACAACTGGATCAGTACTTGGATTTTTTGGTGGGGGTGTGTGTGGGGGGGGGGGGGGGTGTGTGTGTGTGTGTGCTTATAAAACTGCAGCTGGGTGTTCTTGTGCCAGTGGAAAAAAAGTGACATGATCCTGAAAATGTTTCAGAGGGGTAGCCATGGTAGTATTCAGTGAAAACGAGGAGTCCTGTGGCCAGTGTTCCCTCTAATCTTTTCCTTTCATGTGTGGATTTTTTTCCATCTGCGTGTGGAATAAAGTTTTATGTGCATCAGAGGCACATGTGAATGTGCACCACCCATAGAAACAAAAAAACCTAGTAGTGGGTGCTTTGCTAATCAGCTAGGCGGCATTTGAATCTCTCCTGAGTGGCCGTCCAAGTGCTCAGCTTACAGGGAACACTGCCTCTGACGCCTTAAACATGTTAGTCTTTATTTGAGCATAAGGTTTCGTGGGCTCTAGACTACAAAAACTTATGCCCAAATGATTGTTCGCCTTTAAGGTACCACGGGGCCCCTTGCTGTTCACCCTGCAAATGATTGATTGCGTATACAAGTAAAGGTCGGATATCGCTCCAGTCCCGCCTCAGGATACTGACATTCTCCCATGTGACTTCTGCTCCCTTACCCATCCCCTCCAGGACCTAACCAGCCAGATCAACCTGAGCCCTAAGCAGCACCATGCATCTCTGAGAAATCTGCTGCACAGGATTGAGGAGAACAAAGCTGCCAGTAAGGAAATGTCACAGTGGGGCCTATGTTTGGACAAGGACGTGTATAAGGTAAGAGATTTCCTGTCCTACGCTACTATTGTCTAGAGCAAGGGGTAACACGGCTGTTCTCTTCTCTTCCAGACACTGCCACTGATTTGCTCTGGCCTGGGATGAATTACTTGAACCTTGCTGTCTGTTTTCCCCATCTATAAAATGATGATGTTACTTCATTGGGGAAGGGATTTTATTTGAGACTGTGCATGTGTAAGCACTCTTCAGAGTGTCATTGACATGCAAAATATTGTCACCTCTTGGGATTCTTTAAGGGCGCGTCTACGCAGCAGGGCTTCACTCGAAATTAGTTTTGCAACTTGAGCTACGTCAATTGTGTAGCTTATTTCGAAATGGGGAGCGTCTACATAGCACTTATTTCGAAATAGAGCACTCGTCCTCTGACTTCCCTTGCTCCTCCTACAAGGAGGGTTACAGGAGTCGGAGTAAGAAGTCCTCCAGCTTGACACTATTTTGACACTATTTCGAAATAACTGTCGGCTGTGTAGATGCAGACTGAGTTATTTTGAAATAATGCTGCGGTGTAGATGTACCCTAAGGGAAGTAGTTACTTCCTGCATCCTAGTGACCCCGATACTGTACGGCTCTGTAATATCTTTCCTCTTCAGAGCAAACCCTGTAGATCTTACCCATCCATAGCAGGGACTTAATAAGAGTATGTGTGAATTCCATTGAGCATGAGATCAGAACAGGTTTTGACTGGTGGCGATATGGCCTATCCTTTTATGACCACGTGTACCGCAGTGCCTAGAGGACCATGTGGCATTTGGTCCCCGTGCTATCTTCTCCTATAACAACAACAAACAATTGTCTGGCTTCCTGCTGCACCTGCTGGAAACCTGCCAGTAGCTCACTGTAGAATGTGCTGAGTTTTTCATTCATAGACAATGTCCTCCCACTGACTCTTAGACGGAGATGGAAAAGACCCTTGTAGAGGTCACCGTACGGTACATTCAAGTGCTCTGTCAGTTCCTTGACTTTGACTGGACCCTGTTCTCCAGCAACTTTGCATATAGCTGAAAACCAAACTGCACCATTTATTGCCCTCTTTCTATAGTAATGCAAAGTGTGTTTAAATGGTGGGATAAGAGACCCTCTTAGAATGCTTCCACATAAGGGCCAGAGTGTAAAAACAAAAGTAAAATCCTTCAATTCTGGCTGTCCTGACTTCTGTGCAATTCGTTTCAACCTTAAAACCTTTAATATGAATGTTTCTTCCCCATGGCTGTACACTTGGCTCTTTTTGTAAAAAAATCAAAACAAAGAAACTAAAAAGAATTCCTTGTTCAGTATGAAGGCACAGTTTAGACACACACTCACAGCACATAGGTCAGTTGATGCTATTTACATAGCCTGCATCAGAAGAACAGTGGGGAGAAAAGTCTCCTTTTCCCTTTTGAGTTGGCACTTGCCTGAAGAGAGCTCACATGCTAAAAAGGCAGAGGGGACAGGTGGCAGATAGGACTTGAGCACCGTTTCCTGGTATCTTTGCAGTGTGCATGTAAACAGTTGTGTGTGTTTCTCTTCTTCTTCTCTTCAGACACAAGGGCGCATTCTCCCTTTGGAAAGAATATATCTGAGGAGCAGCTCTTTAATGACTTCTGAGGAACTAAACTGGACCAAAGAAATAATGAGAGAAGCTGCCATCTCTACGGTAAAGTCCGTTGCAGACGGGTTGCTTCCCGATACCAGGAAAGCGGAGCAGCCTGTTCAGCTGCAGTTTTTTTTTTTTAAGTGCCCCTTTGGTTTCTAATTTGGGGAAGGCACAAGCTGTATTGGTGCCTGGACTACTTCAGTCCTTGCTGGACATGGAGTTAGATTTTTTTCCAAGCACTAGATTTATTAACCCTGGTGTTGGGTGTCTTTCCAAGTGGGAAAAATCTTTCCTCAGAATGTGCTTGCTGATGGACACGTTCTGCTAGGGGAGGTTTGGAAGTGCTTCATCTGGAACTAGAATTCAGAATCTTTTTTATCACTTACTGTAACTTTTTTTTTTTAATTTTCCTCCCAAGCTTGTGTAGATTAAAGTGCAACAGAAGAGCAAGGAGCAAGGCTTGTGGAAGTGCGCTCTGCAGTGCAGATGTACATTTGTCTGCTTTCTGGCTGTGTTGCCTTAAATTTTGGTGGGAGGTGAAGGGAAGAAGTGTTCCATCAGTGGGTCTTCTATATCCTTTCCCAGCTCTTCCTTTGACTTTGGGCGTCCCACTGAATTTCTCTGGGCCTTGGTTTCCTCATCTGTAAAACCAAAATGCATCTATTTCAGAGGGTGGGTAATGAGGGTTTATTGTTGGCTTGGTAAAATGTTTCTGGTGAAATCACCACTGTCTTCACTCATACAGGCTATGTGATGATGTTGGCTGTCTGCTTCTGCTCCTAGATTCCCATGTATTACTGGGCATTGTTTTATCCAAAACGAGCCGTGGACCAAGCGCGTGAGTTGGTCACCGTGCTGGAGAAAGTCTCTGGCCCCATTGGCATGAAATTAAGCCAGCCTGCCTGGGTGGAATTGAAGGATGATCGAACAGAGACCTATGCTAGGACTATCAAGTCCATCTTGGGCACTGAGGTAATAGGGAGGGAGGGACAGAGTGAATATGGTCTGGGTACTCCTATTTAAAAGATATCAAGGCTGTTCCCCTCTCTTGGAGTATAGAAGGTGGGAGCCTGCACTTGACTCTAAAATACCCTGCCACTAAAGGCTTTTGTTTAGAAATTCCCCAAGGTCACAGGTTCTTTGGCCTTGGCTTGGTTTTGCCGCCACCACCCAAAAGCAAAAAAATCCTCTTTGAGAACTCGGACTCATTTGGGAGTTCCTTTGTGTGAGGTACACTCAGTCTCTTTAACCCTTCCTTTTGGAGAGAGCTCGGAAAACTAATTTATCCTACTAGTATGGCTTGCAGTCTTAGGCACGTACACACAGAACCTCCTGCCTTCTAGGACACTGGAATCAGATCATGCTCTTTAAAAGGGTTGTTGGTTTTTTAAATTATTAACAACAGAAAGAACACACTTGGTGCAGTATTATTTGGTTGCTAGCTATTACAGACCAGCTGAGGGGGGTGGAAATACTTCCCTGGGATTCAGTTTACAGTATAAGGGGCTAGTCATGTGCTTAGCACAGAGGAGTCCAACAAATCCCAAAATATAGAAAATAACCTGATTGCGTCTGACTAAACAGTCTCGGTCCTACTCACATATCTGTAGATTCAAGATTTAGTCCTTCCCTAGGCATGGATGTTGCTGGATGTCCTTGCGTTGCTTCCAGGCTTAATTCACGTCTGTCCAGCTCTGCTCTGGTCACAAACAGACAGTAACAGAAAGGTCACTGCTTCTGATTCAGAAGCCCATACTCCTGTTTCCATTGGCTGTCCTGGCCTCCTGTTAACTAACTGCCTGCTTCCCTAGCATTCCTGGAGACTCTCTAGGACCCACTATCTTTGGTTTTAACCCTTCTAGGCAATACAGTTAGGGTTAGGTTTCAAGAGTTAACCTCTGTGAAAATACTTTCGTTAACTGAATGGCTGGAATGTCCAGAGAAGAGTATGGGTTGGATCTCTCTAATCCAGCACTTTCCAGCCGCAACATCTGTGGTCTGGCATGATTTTAATTAGCTGGATGTCCACTTATCCTGGGTATGCCCAGATAGAGGCTGCTCTGCAGGATACTAAAGCACCTCCTGCCTGCAATGGGCCAGGGCACCCCCTGCCCCAGGCGCAGACTGCTCTGGCAGTCCCCATCACTTAACCTTACCTGGTAAGCGTCACCCTTAAATTGGTTAAACCTTCACATCCCTAATGTCTGCTACCTTGAGGCTGTCCCTAGGGTAACCCCTGCATGGATGAGATATGGATTTAAACTGGATAATCTTATTTAGTAAATCGTAACCTTTCCATAGACCCCTTCTATGACATGCTTTAAGACTTGTTGAAATCGATAAACGAGTGGCAAATCGAGGATGTAAATGGTCCTATTTCAGTCTTGCAGCATCACAAAGGCATCCGACTCAGGTATGCCCTCAATACAAATCAGGGGAGCAGGCAAGCTCTGCAGGGCTTTATAGGCCCTGTGTGTGGGGAACAGACCTACTTAGCCCCCTCGGATGCTGTCTCCCCTTTGTGGACTGTTGTATGGGACTTGGGTGTTGCTCTACTCAGAGCTGTCCTGTCCATAGGGCAAATTGGGGTGGCTAGCCCAGGCCCTGCACTTTGGGGGGGCCTCATGGCGGCCACACCAACTATCCTATGAATGAAGGGACCAGGGGATTACAGGGCTGGCATGGGGAGGGGGCAGTAGAGGTTCCCCCCCCCTTACTCAACACGTGGGTGGCAGGAACCGGAGTGCCCCAGCAGCCTGCGCCACTCCACTTTGTCGCCCTCTTCCAGCCCGCTGCACATGGGCTTCTCTGTGGCAGCAGGAAGCTGAACGCTCCGGCCCCAGGGCTCTCCGCTGCCTGTCGACACGGAGAAACTGAGGGCAGCAGGGCGGAGCAGGCTGCAGGGCCGCTCCGGCTCCTGCCGCCCACGTGGTGAGTATGGGGGGTGATTCCTGCTGCAGCTGCACCAGGCCCCCTGTAATCCAGGCTGCATTGCTTCAGGGAGCAGGGGTGGGGCTTGGGGCAGGGTAGGCCCCAGGCCTGGTGCGGGGTTTGCCCTGGGCTTCCCTCGGGATGGCCTTGGCTCTACTCTCCAGCTGCAGCCTCTCAATAGTTTAACAGCTATCAAGCGCTGCACGTTGCTTGTGGTGTTTGAAGATAGACACTTGATCGGCAGAGGTCTTGAGAGACTTTGCTACCTGCCCACATCCTGTCCCTGGGATCTAATGCAGATGTTGCACTTGCAATGCTCCTCTGCACTGCCCTGGCGATAAGGGCTCGCCTGTTTACATTGGTTATTTGTGGAACAATTATTTTCCAGCTTTCTGTGCCATGGGATCTTTCACAACATGCAGCTATCAACGCCTGGCTGCTTGTTATCTCAGTTAAATGAGGCACGAGGTTTGCTTTAATTGCTGCTGTTCATGTCATGGAGGCTGGATGCCAGCCCATCAGCGAAGGGCTTAGATACTAGAAAGGAACATTGGGGTTACACAGTTCATGGGGCTGTTGCTGAACACCTGGGCTCCCAAATCCAGGCCTCCCTCCAGGCAGAGGGAGCTGGGGAGACCCAAGAACGAATGAGGCCCAGAGTTCTTATGATGAAGGTGCTAATTATCCTAAATTGATGTTTAAGAATATTGGCATAGCTATAGGAATAGGCTGCTAGCAAGGATTCTGCTCATTCTAAAAAATACCTGTGGTACTGCTCTTGGTTGCTGCTCTATTAGACAGGATTGTGTGTTTTCCTTCACCACAGTGCTACTCAGGGAGGGCTGCATTCATTCCACTGCAAAGGCAGAACGAAGTCGGTGAGCAACCAGCAAAATCTGTGATGCTAACACCTGACTCTGCACTTATTTCCTGAAGGGTAAGATGCAGATGGTGGTCTGTATCATCACCGGGACCAGAGATGACTTGTATGGTGCCATTAAAAAGCTGTGCTGTGTGCAGTTGCCAGTACCCTCTCAGGTGAGTCAGTGATAACATCACAGTGACCTTCTTGGGACCGGTTGGGATGGTGGAGACGGGGATTCCATACTCCAAGTTCTAGCCTGGAATGAGACCACAAAATACTTCCCTCTTCATCCTCGTCTACATTTGAGGCTTCTCAGCACGTTTCTCTCTGGAGTTAACGTACCTCTCGAAGGAACAGAGCAGGCACGCTCATCTGGCCACGTTTAAAAATAAACCAAGCCCTATAGTAACACGAAATCATCGTCATTTCACCTGACTCTTAAGGAGACCATGAACAAGCCACATGATTTTACTGCATACCTCTAAACAGTCTGCAGAACTGGAATTCATCTACAGATTTAACACCGTTACCCTGGGCTTGAGCAAAGAGGTTAACTGGCTGGCGCATTACCAAGCCAGTTTCTCCTGCCTTTAGCATCTGTGTTTTCACATCAAAAGCTATGTATGGGGCACATGCAGCCCATTCAGTTAGCCTCATTAATATGGGTCCTACAATTGACAGGTACTTTTTCTTCTGTTATATATCTCTCTTGGTTTCTTGTATTTCCACTCCCATTCATTTGATGAAGTGGGTTTTACCCGTCAAAGCCTATGATTCTCTGTATTTTAGTTGGTCTCTAAGGTGCCACAGGACTACCCATTCTTTTATAAAAGGCTAAGGTCTTTTATAAATACTTGCCAGCTTTAGCTGAAATGGGGGGTGAAGGGCTGGGTGGGCATCTGGTTTTGTGTTCGGTGCATCTGTGTCTTTTGTTAAGCAAAGTCCAAATTCTGCCCTTAAATGCACATTCAAAACTCTCGACATAATGAGAATTACACTTGCAGATTCAAGGATCAGAATTTGGTTATACAGGCTTTAACAGATGCAAACTTTTACTCCTTGTTAAACTTAATGAGATTTGGGGAAAAGCGAAGAAATAAAATACTAATGGAGAAACTTAACAGCTGTTAAAGTGGTATAGAGGGACGCCTTGTAATATGCATGCACAATCTGTTACGTTTATGATTGGCATATAGTAGGAATGCAGTCTGGGGTGAGGAAAAATAGACCCTGCTTTTGCCCTCTTAAAAACTTAGCTGGAGTTAAGGGTTTTGTGGGGGGGGTTTTAATATTTCCCATCGCTGCAGGTCATCAATGTTCGAACCATCATGACCCAGCCAAGCAAATTAAGGAGCATCGCACAGAAAATTCTGCTGCAGATTAATTGCAAGCTAGGTGGGGAACTCTGGGGAGTGGACATCCCATTGGTAAGCCATGCAGAAGTTCTTTCCCTCGAGAGAGGCACCTTGAATGACTGTAGGTGCAGGGCTCTCATCTGTGACCGCTCCTGCGTCCTTGGGTTCCTTTCCCACACACGCCTGCCTGCCTGTTGCAAGCATGCGCAAATATTAATTCGTCCTAGATTGAATAGATGAGGAATAGTCCATAGTGTGAAAGGGGTATTCAGCCTCTCTGGTAGCTTTCCACCTTCCTGCCTCTTTCCCAGGGGAACGTACGCCTTTCCCTCAACCTGCCTCTTATAGGCCATCAGCACGCTAGCCTAATACTCAAAGCATGGGTATTCCTAACCCTGCGCAGACCTCTTGTGTGGGTGCTAACTCTGCCTGTGTCTCCATTACCTGTCTGTAAAATCAGTACAGTAGCACTTCCCTCCATCCGGGCGTACTTGTGAAGGATAGAGCAAAGGAACTGCCTGGCTAGCTCTTTGCTGGTTACTAGTAACTTTTGATTAATTCCAGGGATTTTATGACCATCGCAGAGCTAAGCCCAGCGCTGGGACTCCCTCTTGCCATTTAATCCAGCTCTATTATTTTGCTTTTTAGGGAGGGTTCAGATCAGTGGCGTAGGGAGACTGGGACTCATGGATGGATGGACAGTAACAGGAGGGTGGGGGCAAGAGCTATTGGAGTCACCTGTCCACCCCCAGCTCTGGGGGATGATAGAAACTCTGGCCCAGGGTCCTGGAAAAATAGGGGGCTTTAGTAAAGTGCACCCCCAGCTGTGCTGCCCCCTGCCCAGCACTCCACCCAGGGAACGGGCTTGGGGGCTTGCCCCACTCCGGTGCTCCAGCTGGAGATTGGGGGTTGGGGGTTCCAGGTGGGAGGAGCAGAGCAAGTCCCCAACCCGGTTCCTTGGCTGGAGCACTAGACAGGCTGAATGGGGCAAGCTGGGATCCCAGATCTCAGCAGGAGGGGGCAAAGCAGGGCAAACCCTCCTGCCCCGATCTTCTCTCCCCAGCTGGAGCACTTGCGCTGACGCCAGCCCCAGTCCCTGGCAAGAGCACCTGGCTGGTTGTGCAGGAGCAGAGCTGGACCGGGAGGTTGGGTGGGACTGGATGACAAGCGGGTGGGTCCTTGGGCTCCTGCCGACTCGGGCCCACCCGTGGCTATGCCCCTGGTTCAGATAAAATTTCCAGTGAGATGGTGAGTTATGCCTGTGACTAGCAGGTCCCCACTGCACTCGGGTTCCTTTCTCCTTTCCAGAAGCAGCTGATGGTGATTGGCATGGATGTGTACCACGATCCCAGCAGGGGAATGCGCTCTGTGGTTGGCTTTGTTGCAAGCACCAATCAGTAAGTGGTGTCTGTACTGGAGTGGGGGCTGCCCACTTATGGCCTGTAAAACCTGGGCCTCTAAGCTGCTCCGTGTGTGGCTGAGGGGTGTGCCTCACACGGGAGCCAGTGATGTTTGCAGAGCATCTGACCCATGGTGTGGACTGCAGAGGGAGACGGATGGATCTGCTGTTTAATAAAACAGCAGGTTTAAAACAAACAAAAGGAAGTTTTTCTTCACTCAGCGCACAGTCAACCTGTGGAACTCCTTGCCAGAGGATGTGGTAAAGACTAGGACTTTAACAGGGTTCAAAAAAGGGCTAGATAGATTCATGGAGGTTAGGTCCATCAATGGCTATTAGCCAGGATGGGTAGGAATGGTGGCCCTACCCTCTGTTTGTCTGGAAATGGGTGACAGGAGAGGGATCATGTGATGACTACCTGTTATGTTCCCTCCCTCTGGGGTATCTGGTATTGGCCACTGTCGGCAGACAGGATACTGGGCTAGATGGACCTTTGGTCTGACCCAGTGTGGCCGTTCTTATGTAATGGAACGTTCCAGAATCTTCTGTCCCAGTGAAGATACCATAGGTCCCAAGTAGGGCAGTTGCTGTTTTGGTCAGTTTTCTCCAGCTTGATGTATTTCCTGCTGCTTTCTGGGGTGCTGATCAACTAGCCGCACAATACGTCCTGGCCAGTAGCAAAGCGGGAGGCTCTGGGAAGTTTGTCTTATTCTTCCAGGCTTCTGACAGCCTCTTTCTGGAGGTGCCTGTGATTTGAAATTGCTCATTGTCAGGGCTTGACAAATAGTGTAATCTACTCACCTGTGGCGAGTAGATTACAACCTGGAAGAGCTGGCACAGAGCGATCTGCGCATGCGCAGAGCGCAGAACTGCACAGCTGGCGAGCCCTGCACATTGTCATACCCAGATGAAAAGCTTTCCTGTCTTGAGTGCTTCCCCTGCATTTGCACTGCTAGGGAGCTGCATTTGTGATGGAAAAGTTACATCGCTTGACTGGAAGCAAAACTTTTTCTTTATCAATATTGTCACTTTATGGCACTGCCTTGCCCGTACTAAAACAGGAAAAAAAAAATGTTGACTTAACCTTGGCTGTCCTTTTCAGCAGGGTTTAATAACTTGTTTGTTTGGTATCACCAATTCCCAATGCCAAGGACCGGCCAGTGTTATCTCTGATCACATGGTGTTCCTATTGCTGTATGAGTGAGTCCTTTTAGAAACAGTCCGAGAAAAGACGTATGCAAAGCTGGAGCGGAGTTTGTTTTGATTTGTGTAACTCTTTTGGGCTTTGGCTCCCACGCGTCCTGTAGGTAATATTTACCTCTCTCCTTCTGCCACAAGTGTTCTCACCAAGTGGTATTCTAGGGTTGTGTTCCAGATGCCTCATCAGGAAATTGCAGACAGTTTGAAGCTTTGCCTGGTCGGGGCCTTACAGAAGTTCTATGAGGTGAGGAAATGTAGAGGGTGACTTCACAGACTGCCTGGACCCAAGCAAAAATTTTTTTGAGCCCAGTACAGATTTGTAACATGGGGTCCCTCCCACGCCCACACCATAATTTCTGCTTGGGCCAGGCCCCCTGGGCGTCTGGGCCGTGGTAAAGTGTACCCTTCCCCTGCTCCATGTGTGGGCCCTGCTGACCACTACGAGAAATGGATGAAACTGCAAAGAGAAACATACTTGTCCTTCACGGTATTCAGGTGGGCAGGCACCATCTCTGTTCAGCACCTTAGGATGAAGAGCTCTGGATGCCACTTACAGATTTAAAAAGAGCTGGGGTAGTTCTAGGGATATCAAGAATATCCAGAGTTCTACCTAATGACACAATTTGGAAGGAACATGAAACCTTGTGCTTCAGGGCTTAAGCCAATCTCTTAACTACATGTGAGGGGTAGATTGTCCCATTTCGGCCGGCTGTGTGTGCATCGTGCACCTGTTTCCAAAACATCCAGTGCTGGGCACATCAGAGACAGAGTAGCGGGTTAGATGGACGAGACTCGGTGTGCAGAGCCCTGCCTGGTTAGCAGTGTCTACCTGCGGATGCGGATATCCACAGATCTGCAGGGCTCTGCTCCCAAGAGACACCGCGGTCACTGGAGTGGAGCATGGAACCAGCGCCAGCATCAGGGCTTCACCTCACCTAGCCACACCCCTAGCTGCGGTGTCTCCTGTCTGGGGTTCGTGCAGCCCTGCTGGCAACAGGGCTGGGGGTAATGCAGCCAGGCTGGGGAAGGAGCTGATTGTGGGGTGGGCTGGCTCCCAGGTGCAACGGGACCACGTTCCTCTCCAGTGGCCACTGGGTCTTGGGAGAAGAGCCCTGTGGATCAGTGGACCCTGATGTCTATCCACAGGTAGACATTTCTATCCACACAGGGCTCAGCACACTGAGTCAGACCTAACTCCTTCTAACCCACTATTGTCCTAACTCCTTCTAACCCCTAACCCACTCAAATAAAAGTAGAAACCATTGGAAGTGAAGCGAGTGAATAAGAGACTTTGCAGACCTCGCCTTGAATCGAAAATGCTGAAATGGCCCCTAGTTTGGCACGGTGTGTATGATTTTCCTTATCTCAGGGACTTGCTTAATTACCTCAGTGAAGGCTAATGTGCAGCTGGGGCTCTTGCTGAATGGCTTTTCTTGCTGTCAGTGCTACTACCTGTCTTAATGGGTTAGATTCCCCTGTCTTTGAACAACCTCAGCACGTCTATCTTGTCATAAATTCCCTCGGTACAAAAAAGGAATGGTCCGCTCTGTGCGAAAGTGTAAGGGCCGTTACGTTACTGCTTGATTATTTCTCTACTTCAGCACATTGTGTATACGCTTTCAGCTAAAATGGGTATCCGCATGTCTGGGAGGATGGCTTTTTTGCAGTTTGGTCTACTTTCGGGCTTTGAGGCGCAAAGGCACCAATTTAAAAAGAAGTCCTATTTATAAAGGTGTCAATTAGATACAGGAGGCTTTTATCTCTTGAGGAAGGTGCCAGATTGACAGCCCTGAAACTGAAGTCGAGATGCAGGATCGGTCTTTCCTGGGCAGCGGCAGGGCAAGCTTTTCCCAATAGTGTCCTCTGACTCTGCCTTAATGGAGCTCTAGAATGAGTCCCCTTGTAGTGGGAGGAGCGGGATTCAGTTTGTGGCCCATTCAGTCCATAGTATTTTGATGAGGCTGCCCAAAAGGGTGCTGGTGGTGGCTTTGTAGAATGTGGAGACTTGTTCCCTTGGGACTGGACTGAGACCAGGCCAACTCATTTCACATGGGGATCGATGAACCAGCATCTTTCAGGGCCGCGGTTTGATTAGCCGTCATTGGTGTCGAACAGCCGACTGACTGCCTTGAAACCCCACTCACAAGGCTCAGTAGTGTGTCTTTGTGCTTGTGTAGTGCTTGTGGCCCATTGTCTCTCACAGCATGCAAGCTTTCACTTCACAGAATAAGCTTCTAGGCCATGTGGTTGGGGCTATAATCTTCCAGATAGAAACTGAGGCCGCATTATCTCAGCCTCAAAAACCTGCTTCAAAATTGGATGTTAACTCTGTGTTATCCTGAGCGTTAGGAGTTAGCAGTTGAGGTTCACAGTTACTGACCTCAGTCCCACCAAATGATGCTGCACACAGCAGTGACTTGAACTAAAAGTCCATGTCAAACTGTCCTCTGATGCCAGCGGGTATTCTCTTAGGCTGTGCCTACACTACAAGGATTTTGCGCGAAAACCGGCGGAGCGTCCACAACTCAAGCGCGTTTTTGCACAAAATCGACAGAACAGAGGGCTTTTGCCGGTAGAGTTATTCCTCTCCTCATGAAGAATAACTCCTTTTTGCACTACGGCTCTTGCTCAAAAAGGCAGGTGTGGATGCTCCGGAGGGGTTTTTGCACAAGAAACCCCTATCGGAAAAAGCACAGGTGCTCTGATGGCTATTCAGTGAACGCCAGTCAAGCTTTCTTGCGCAAGAGCGTCCATGCAGTGTGGACACACTCTCGCGCAAAAGCACATCGTTTTTGCAATGCGCTTTGAGGTCTGGATGCGCTTTTGCGCAAGAAGTTTTTGCGCAAGAACTCTTCCGCAAAAGTCTTCTTGCGCAAAAACCCTGAAGGGTAGACTAAGCCTTACAGAGCCAGGATGGTACTTGACCTTATATTTGTGGGCTCTCAGACCGTAATCCCAAATATAATTCACTCTCCTTCACAGCATTAGTCTGTACTGCACTAAGACCTCAAATTCACCCATGTTACCCTAGAACCTTCTTATAATCATAGGGTTAGGAGGGGCCACGGAGGTCATCTAGTCTAACCCTGCCCCCCATCAAGATTCAGAATCTGTTGTGTCCAAATCGAAGAACAACGCCTATCCAGCCTCCCTTGGGAAAGCCCCAGTGAGGGAGCGTCCACTCTTTGTCTTGTTTCCTGCTCAGGTGAACCACTGTCTGCCCGAGAAGATAGCCGTTTACAGAGATGGGGTGTCAGACAGCCAGCTGAACACCGTGGCGCGCTACGAGATCCCACAGCTCCAGACGTGCTTTGATGCTTTTGAGAACTACCACCCTAAGATGGTGGTCTTCGTGGTGCAGAAGAAAATCAGCACCACTCTCTATTCTGCTTCCACTGAGCACTTTGTAAGCCCTGTTCCAGGGACTGTAATTGACCACACTGTCACCAGCCGAGACTGGTGAGTGGCAGGTGACCCACACAGTCTGTTCTTTGGCAGCCTCCATGTTCCCTCCCTCCATCACTCTGTAACTGCCACTAAAAGGGGTGCTTGTGCAAACCTAGCACGTATTTCAGTTCCAGAGTAAAGGGCAGGAAATGGCCCTTTCTAGCTACAGAGGATGCTCTAATGAAGTTCTTTCTGGATTCCACAAGTTCAGTTCAGCCCTTAAGCCGGGGCTACTCAACTTTGGAAGCCCCGGGGGCCACAACAATACTCACAGCGCATGCCGAGGGCCGCAACTTAAGTGTGGTTGCATAGACATGCAAATAATTTTTCACACAATGCCCCGGTGCTCCCTGCACCACGTCCCTGGGGGCTTGAAATGCCAACACCCTGTAGGCGTGTTCCAGTCTGCTTGCGTCTTTCAGTGCTCACCCTGCCTGGGAGACGCCTCACCATTGTGAAGCGTGTTCCCAGTGGAGGCCATGATCAAAGGAACCCACCTGCAGACTGCATGTTGAGCCCCACGTAAACCCAAACCGCACCGCGGGCCGCAAACAAACGGGCTGTGTGTTGAGTAGCCCTGGCTTAAGGCATCCTACTGAGGCAAGTAAACCGTGTAATACCATTTGCTCTAGAATGCTTTCTCATAGGGCCTTGCAAAGAGAGTCCCTGTCTGCTTTGTACATGAAACAATATTCCTGGAGAATAGTTCTATGTAAGCTCAAAAGCTTTGTCTCACCAGCAGAAGTTGGTCCAGTAAGAGATTCTCCCACCCCTTTTGTGTGTCTTCTCTCCTGGGAGCAACGCAGCAGCTGCAATGCTAAAAACAGTCTCCTAGCATGTTGATAAGGAGGGGTTGGGCTCTGTCCTTGCTTAAATTTCCCATCCATTTCCACAGTTGCTTTCCACCACAGAACGTGTTGCAGGAATATAGACTGAAATGCATTAGGGGTGGGGTACACCAAGGCTACGGCAGCAGTGCATAAGAGCTCTTGCATAGCTAGCGCATAGGCATTGCTGTTGTACCCTGGCTGGGTAGATGTTACTGTGCCCTGGGGCAGGGCATGCCGAGGATGTAAGCAGTGAGGTCATGCAGTGATTTCAACTTAGAATGGGGCCTTGATAAAGCAAACTCAGCCTCTCGTGTAAAACTCAGCCTCTGGTGTAAAACGCTTTTAATCACTCTGCTTAAGAAACAGCCACCGTCTTTTCTCTTGTCTGTGCACGGACGACTTGACTCTCTTTACAGTGTTTCTCTTTCTCCTTCTCAGGGTAGACTTTTTCTTGCTGGCGCATCACGTCCGACAGGGCTGTGGCATCCCGACTCACTATATCTGTGTGCTTAACACGGCCAACCTCAGTCCCGACCACATGCAGAGGTGAGAGCGCGGAGCCAAAGGCCCCTCTTTACGAAGCTGCGCAGCAGAGAGGCTGAGTAGCTGGAGGTGACGCTGTAACACCCTGTAACTCAAGTCCTCAGTGTTTTGCGACATCTTTGTCCAAACCCTGCCCTAAAGAGAAGTGCCGGTTACTCCCTTGTGCCATCTGATGTGATTGCTAAGGTGCATTTAGCAGCTGCTCCCCCCTCCCGAAATATTGGCTGTCTGCTGCTGAGTGTCAATGCAGTGGACTTACTGGTGAAGTGACCTGATCCAGCGCGGCACATTTTCATTTTGGAAATAAACTCTGACTTGCCTTGCAACATTTGTCCTACTCGGCAAGGCAGGATTGCCTGCTATGTGGGTGTCCTTGCATGGTATTTCCTGTTTCTCTTTTTCGGGAACATACTAGCTTGGGCTATTTCTGAAATTATTGAACGGGGATGGGGGAATCATGGCCAAAAGTCCAGCATACATGAGGTCAAACTCAGATTGGTTTGGCCATTTCTTGTAATCTTGTGTTCTCCAGCAGAACATACTGTCGGGAAATGCTCTTGCAATAGACAACAGCAAAGCTGGAACGCTCCCCAAGGCCTGTTATTACAAAACGCTCTCCGTTTGGAAGTTAGCTGGAGACCAACTTACCTATCCCTTTACAAAGAATGAGGGGAAATTACTTCTGGGTCATGCTTTAGCTCATTGGCCCGAGTGCTTAAGACTCAAAAATGTATGGTAGAGAGAAGGCACATTGGACATTCCTACTTCCCCTTTTTCATTATACAAAGGGGGGAGAGAATCGATAGAATTGAACAAAAAATGTAAATGTGATGAACTCTACAATGTATAATTAGCACATAGCCTGTGGAACTATCAATGACTATTATAAGTGAGCAGGATTCAAAAAACTGTTAGAAATCTATGCATAATGAGCATATGCACCATTTGCATTAAATAGGTCAGTGCTTTTTTTAGAGAGAGATCAGGAACAGACTTCTGCTGTGGATAAATCTTACTGTATATTTTAGAAAAGTGCATCTGTCAGTCTGTCTGTGAGTCCTGTTTATCAAGAACTCCTCCTAAAGGGGAAGAGCTAGGAGCACCAAATGTGGTGTGGAGCTTCCTCTTAAAGCCAGGGCAGGGTTTGGTTGTGCTAGGACCATGGGATGTGCCTGGAATTTGATTACTTCTCATAAAATGGAAGGTGGGGGTCTGGTCGGAGGGACAGTTGTACTGCAGAATGACCACAGGGGGGCAGCAAGGGGCCAGAGATGGGGACTGGCATGTCTGTAACTCCATTGGGCCAGCAGGGGGCAGGAGTGGAGAAAGAGACAGCTATCTCGTATATTTCAGAGAGTTTATTTATCTGTTCCCCAGCTGGGGGACATGCACCTCTCCCCTGGCTCTGCCCTCTAGAGCTGCAGCAGCCATGGAGAGGCGCTTCTCACCTGGCCAAGCTGCTGTGGTGAGAGAAGGCTCCGGTTGCCCTCTCTCCCCAGGGCAGCCTGTGTTCTGAGTCCCCTCCGCCCCAGCCCCACATCAGAATAATTGTTTACATGAAGGAAAACAAAACTTATTTGAGTTAAGGGCCCAAGCAAGGCCGGGAAAACCTTCTGGTTACTCCATAATGGTCCAGTAGGGATTTTTTTGTACCTTCCTCTGCAGTCACTGGTACTGGCTGTCGCGCTTCCTGAGGTAACGGCACCTCTGTTCCCCTTTGTGGCCTCTTCAAGGGTCTCAGGCCTGTAGCCTTAGCCTCTTTGGGGGCGGGGTCCTCTGCCTCTCCTCTAAGATTGAAGGTGCAGCTCATGGTGCTACTGTTGCCTGACTTCGGTTCAGTACCCGCCCTTCTGTTTCTTGGGGAATGACGGGGGCCACCATCCAGCCTCATGAAGCACAATATCATTTCTTCAGAACAGAAGCGATACAGAGAAAACGCGTCTTCACATGCAGGGCTCAGCTTACCAGGCAGTCACCCGGCTTCCGCACGGAGACCCTGCTAGGAAGGGAGTCCTTCGACACCTGTCCTTGGTGTCTGACCCTCTTGGTCACAGCATTATTGTGACCGGAGGTACGAGGCACCTCTCTGCCATCTGCCCTTAGCATGAGGCAGTGTTGTCTGTCCCTGCCGGAGGTCAGCTCCCCACCTCCAATGGACCAGGGCAAAACAAGCCCACCCTGTTCACCCGCTGAAGGCTCCGCTGTCCCTCTGCAAGCTCACGCTGGGTCCATTCTGACCAGCAGGCCCGACGAACTTCTCCATTAGGCATCCAATTGGCGGCTTCCAAAGCAACAGCCGACCCCACTTTCACTTCTGCTCACCACTTAGCTCGCAGCGCTTAGACGTGTGTATAGTGAAATCAAGCGAAGCAGAGAGTCAAGTAGTAGCAACTAGAAGTTTTGAAAACAAACCACAGACTCGGAAGATTAGGGCTGGAAGAGATCTCAGGGACCCCGGGACAGCCCTGTGTACCCTCTGTACTCTGTCAGTTGGTATGAGGTGGTCCATGGGTTATAGCTGTGTTGGGTCTTGGATTGAGTGAGAGTGACCTCCCCCTTAGGTGTACATGGTCACTTTCCACAGCTTTGGTGGCCTTCTTTTAACGTGCTAGGACTGGTCTATGCAGCTTTCCACAAGGCAGAGGGAATTTTCCTGGCTAGGGATTGACACTGACAAATCCTCACCCAGTTACCTTCACTCTTGCAAGAAGCTCCTTGCAAATCCCTCCTGGGGCCAAAAGGAAATCCCTTGCTCCTCGCGATGCATAGACGGTTCATAAAGTTGATCTGATACCCCTTGAAGACTCCTAGTGTTCCAATACGTTTCACGTGCTGCCGTCAGAGAGAGGTTACGGGTTTGCCACAGTCCGACCGTTCAGTGCGAAGGGTTCAGCCCTTAACGCGCACCTCTCCGGTGGCCTCGAAAGGAGCCATCTCTCAGCACGTGGTGCCGCTTGTGGGTTAGATACGCCATGTCCCAAGTCGGGAGGTACGAATACTAATGGACTCTTCTTTCCTCCTGTTTCTAGGTTGACTTTCAAGCTTTGCCACATGTACTGGAACTGGCCCGGCACCATCCGAGTTCCAGCCCCCTGCAAGTACGCCCACAAGCTGGCCTTTCTCTCCGGACAGTTTCTGCACCATGAGCCTGCTATTCAGCTCAGCGAGAGGCTCTTTTTCCTGTAGCTGGGGATGCTGGGAGGTGCCGGGGGAGAATCCAGCTCCTCAAAGTGCAGATGGTGAAGGGAGCCTCTTGGTTGGAGCTTTGGTTGCTCTGTGGTTCCCTCGGGGGACACTGCGCACGACGGCTTCTGACAGCCACGGGAAAGGAGACTCTGAGTTTGTTTTAATAATTGTATAGCTGAGGTTTTGCTTTTTACTTGGTTACTTAAAGGACACTGGAAGGTGAGACCCAGAAACGCGACCTCCTTTAAAATCGATGCAGTAATCCAGCAGCGGGGTAGGCCTGTCTCCCCTGCAATGTTGACCGAAGGCTAAAGGTGCTTAGCAGAGCCCATGTAAGAGTGGGTGTCTCCTAAGAGCTATTTGCAAAGGGATGCGAGGAGGCAACAGGACCAGATCAATCTTGTGTTCAGTTTGCAGGCGGTTAAATCTCTTCCCAGGCAGCTGGTTGCCCACGGAAAGGGGACGGCAGGGTCCCATGGTGGGAAGAGTTTGAGCTCGCTTGCTTCTTCGACATGGGCATAAGGACTGGCCTGGACCATCTTGCTTCCTCGGCCACACAGGGCTGCTGCTCTGCTGTAGCATGTCTGGTGAAGATGCACTATGCTGATGGAAGATGGCTCTCCCTCTCCCCTTGGCATGAGTGCCCCGCAATGAAAGGCAGAAGCTATGGGGGGGGGGGAGCCTTTCTGCTGTCTGAGCGCTGGGGCAGGCGGCTCTTAGGTCCCCGTTCCATGCGTCACCCAAAGGGGTGACCTTTTTCACACCCCTGAGCAACAAAAGTTACATCAACTTAAGTGGTGGGGTAGACAAGCCCTCAGGAGAGAGTCAGGAACTTTTGACCGTGGTGGCCGGAGCATTGAGCATGGAGCTTGTCCTGTAAATGCAGCCTTCAGGGGCGTAGGTCCCGGACATGCAACAGCAGGTGGTGGGGAAATTTAAATCTTCACAAGGCATCCCTGCTTACATGGGGGGTGGTTTTGAGGCAGCTGCAGTAGGAGCTGCATTAAGCCAGAGCTCAAGGAAAACACTAAATAGAACATTCTCCAACTTCAAGACAAGTCTTCAATGAGACGTCAGGCCTGAATAATCTTTTGTGTGTGTGTGTGAGAGCAAGCGCGAGAGCGAGAGCGATCCTGTTTTGGTCAGTGCCTTTGATAGAGGGCATGGAAGTAACTAAATAAAAACTGCATTTGTTGTATGTTCTTTCCTTTTCCCCACTGCCTCTCTGTAAAGCTTTTTATGCCTATTCTTGTGTAGTTTCTAGTTTACCGCAACAGATTGCAGTAGACCCCAAAAAACTCTGGAAATGTATGAAACCGTATTGGTCGGCTAAGGCCCAGGATTTCCACAGCAACCTGGGAAAAAGTTCTTTTTAGCGTTGTCGATCGGTTCAGAATTTCAGGAGCCCAAACATAGGTGACTAACCTCTCCAAAGGAAATGTTGGTTTACTGGAGAAGGAAGGTTTGTGGGTTTAAAAGGTGTTGGGGTGATGAACTGAGCCATTATGCATCATGGAGTACGACTTCTAAAATATCCCTTTACCTAGATGATTGGGTTAGCCCCAGTGCATGCCTCTGCAGTAGTACTTTAGAAGCTGTTGGATTAGTGACCCAGGAGCATTTCTGGAGCAATTATTGATCTTTCTGCTTGTTTCCAACAAACAATCCATGTTCCCAAAAAAGAAATGACTGTTTCTAAAATGAATACCCTGCCTATGTAACTGTAGTGAATTCTTGTCCCTCTCCTAATTTCCAAACCAAAGCCCTCTGTGGACTTGAAAAATCTGACAGGCTATGTCTAGACTGCCCCTTCTTGCACAAGAGAATATGCAAGTGAGGCGAAGCGGTGAATATCACCATGCCTCATTTGCATACTTAATGAGCTGCCATTTTTGCGCAAGGGGCTTTTGCGCAACCCCCCTCTTGTGCAAGAACCATTCTGCCGTGTCTCCTAATACCACTTTCTGTGTTTCGAATGTAACTTTCAATGTTTGGTTGTATTTTTTTTTTTAATGCTTTACGAATATCAGTGTTTGCATGAAACCAGAGACAACATATTCCCTGATCTGTGTCTAAAATATCCCTTGCATCACTCTGAAATTTATTTGAAGCTTTTACATTTGTACTTCATTTTTCCTTTTTGTAAAATCTAATGCTTTAAAGAGCACGATCCTACAATTTTATTTGTTTTTGCAGACGTGCTTAAAAGTTACCAGTTACTGTAAGAAATATAATTTTTAATTCTTTCTCTCAAGTCTGGGATAGCTGTTTCCCAGTGTTTTCCAGTTGCCATGTAAGCATGCTGCATCCTCAGGAAAGATAAATTTGTGCATTTCAACTGTTCAGCATGTTTTTATTTGTATGTGAGTGGATGAGGCTAAAAACCCCTAGAATTTTAAAGCTGCCTATGAATATGTTGCAATGCCGGTCTAGAACGGTTGGCTTGAAGATTTCTCTGTGAATTCATTGGATTTCATTTTGAAGCTGCATTTGAAAAGTTTCTGCCTCTGTCCAATTGCTCCTCTCAAGATTTCCACAAACTGGATGAAGATTAAAGAATCTTGTATTCCTGGTTTTGTAGCCTCGCGTCTCAGTTTTAATATCGAATGGTTGAAAAACTTTTGTATAAATGTGTAGCTCTGTTAAACTCAGTAAAATTATAACCTAACTCTGTTAAACGTCTTTTCCTTACTGTGTTGAAAATGGGGTGTTTTGTTTTTGGGTCTTTGTTTTTTGCATTGGACTGTACCAATTTTAAGTGGTGTGACCGCTAGCGAAATGGCAAAAATCTCCCTTTTTGGAGAGGTGGTTTGCTAGGCTAGCAGAGTGGAACAAGCGAGGGAAAGCGGAGGGCATCACAGCGCGTTCACGAGGCCTGTACTTAGAAACACACATTCCTCAGATCTAACGGGTAATTTCTGAATGAAGAATGTAACCGCCAGTGTTCTGATAAGCATCAGGAAGAGGAGCCAACAGACTCCCAAACTGGTACAGAGGGTTGGGCAGGGTTCTGGTCTGACATTTTGCTTCCTCCAATCCCCAGGGAGCAGGTATTTAAGTCCCTGCTGGTCAGGTTATTCTTCTCAAAGTCAGAAGCTTAAGAGGGGATTTGGTTGATGTGAAATACAGGTGACCCTGATTTATGACCGCTCGACCTGCGACTTCCCCCTCTTCCCCCCTCCCCCCAGATTTTACGGCCACCCTGCTCCAGTGGCCACCTACCACCTGGCACAGCCCCCGGCCGGCTCTGGGCGCCATTCGCACTGCTGGCTCCAGGAGACTACAATTCCCAGAAGGCAACGCAGGCCAGAAACAGAACCCCCATTCATAACATTGCCCCTATGGGCAATAAGGGTACGACTTAGGACAGCCTGACTTATGACCGTTCTCCAGGAACCAATTAGGTTGTAAGTGAGGGGGTTGCCTGTACATGTGGGATTCTCCAGTCATCTGTCTTCTCCCCTCCACCCAACCCTTCAGCACTGGGTCGGATCTTGTGCTTTGTGTCGCCAAGGTGAAATAACACTAGTGGTTGGCTTTCCACAGAGTTGGCTCTTATGATTTTTTTTGAGGGGGGGGGGAGGGACTGATGTGCCTCTGTGATCCAGAGGCAAGCTGGTCAGCCAGATAGTCTGCATGTTGCCCTTAGAAGAAATGGATAATAGTTGTGTGCAAGCTACCAGCTGTCCCCCCTCCTAGGCTATGTCTAGATTACAGGCTTCTTTCGGAAGAACCCTTTTTCAGAAGAAATCTTCTGAATAAATTTCTTCCGAAAGAGAGCGTCCACACACACAAGCGCATCAAAAAAGTAATCTGCTTTTTCAAAAGAGAGTGGACGCCATCTCGCATGTAAGCTGTGATTCCTATGGGCGGAATGGCCACCAGGGCACCTGTGCTTTTTCCTCTTCCCTCTTCTTTCGAAAGAACTCCCTCTTCCCCATCCACGCACGCCTTTTTCCGAAAGAGCTCTTGCGGAAAAAGGCTTCTTCCTTGTAGAAAGAGGATTATCAACGCTGGAAAAACCCTGCTGTTCTTTCTATTTACTTTCAGAAGAACGCGATTGCAATGTGGACGTAACTCAGGTTTTGTTGGAAAAACAGCCATTTTCCTGACAAAACTCTGTAGTGCAGACATACCCCTAGTGTGCAGGCAGTGGAGGGTGAGGCCCTGGTCTGTGCTCTCAGCCCCTTGCCCATGGAGAGGTAACTTCGACTGGGATTTCTTCCATCCCCCATCAGTTTTTCCTGCTTCATTTGTCTCTGACACTTTGCTCTTGTCAGGGTGTGAACCTGAATGGTCAAAACTGTGGCCCCAAGTATTGTGCACGACTGCACAAGTGTTCATAAAAGCTGCAGAAGGTGTGATGGACTGCCATACATCTGAGGGGAAAAAAGAACAAGGGGAAATCAGTAAATCTCTGTGCTGTTGTTCATCCTACAGCTGTGCCCTTAAGTATTTCTCTCTCAGATTGATTTGCTCAGTAAGTGCATTTTCAGACTTGTGAAAAGTGCCCTGTTCACTAGTATCCCTCCACCAAACAGGGCTCACCTATTGCTCCACTCTGCCAAAGTCCCTGATCTGACACTACCATCTCTGGAGGGGAAAGCGGCCTTTAGCCTCCCTGGGCCACTTTGATCCAGATCACTAACAAGGGACAAAATTGTGCCAGCTGTCCTGGGTTTTTTTGTGTGGTGTAGACACTTCTCCCCTAAGAACAGGGCAGCCACTGAACTGCAGCTGGGTGGTAGCTACTGCCAGTCCGTGCTGGCGAGGGTTAGATTTGAACTGGTGGCCTAGAAAGGAGCTCTCCCTCCGAAGCTAAGCTGGCGTTGACAGGAATTTCACTAATGTTGAGTGACTTGTTTTAATGCTCTTGAATTTGATTTGCTATTTCCAGTGAGGTTCTACTCTGAGCGGGAAGTGTGGGGCCCTGAGTCTCATCCTGGAGGGGTTTCCAGTCCATTGAACGTTCCTTTCTGGTCAGTCTACTTCCTCTCCCCGGGCTAAGCCTGGACTTGTGAGCGCAGGATCTCTCTGGGCTTTGGCAGACCAGGGGACTGGGGCTGCCTCTCTCGTACACCCCACCTGCCCCATTTCAGGGGAGGCGATGGGGCTTGTGGGGTCGTTAGCGCACTCACCGCTCTGGAATAGCTCCCTGGGCGGATGTTTTTACTCCAGAAGGAATGGCCTTTTCAGCCACACTCAGTGGCTCATGCTACACTTGAGAAAAGAGGCTCTTATTCTGGAATGAGAGAGAGTTCCTCGGGACTAGCGATAGGGTATGAATTGAGAGCGCTGTCTGAACCCAGCTGCTTTGTTAGACGGTCCTCGAGGTCCACCTTGACCGGGAGAGGAGAGCTGTCCCTTGAAGGCGGGTCGGCCCCCTTCTGAGACTCTTACGAAAACAAGCTAGTAGGGGTGTAAAAAGTGTGGCCCCAGGCTACGTCTTAGCCTCTAGGGAGAGAGGCGTTGCAGCAATGCAGGGGATGTCTCCTGCTCCCGGCAAGGAGAGGTGCTGCTGTCAGGCAATAGCGGACGCAGCCTTAGATGCACAAAGCGCACCTGGCGGCCGGCAGCGCCCGGGGAACGCAAAGGGGAGGGAGGCTCCGTGTGTCTCCAGCTCCCAGCCCCCGCCGATGCTGCGTTGCTCAGCCAGCATCTCGCAGACGTGGGGGAATGAGACACCCGGGTAACGGGATCGAGTCACTGCCAGGCCGAAGCTGCCACCTGTGTGAACCCTGAGCCCACCCGCGGGCCGGTCATGGCAAGCCCTCAGGTCGGCTCCCGCTAACAACAGCCTGAGCCCCAGCGTATGGGTTCAGGTTCCTCGGTGTCCAGTGCGGCGGGGGGAACAGAACCGCAGCCTTTTGGATAGAGACAATGTGATGGCAGCTACACCCTTCACCTGAGAGCCTCCCAGGCGCGCTCAGAAGGATGGACTTGATCCAGCAAATTATTTCCCTTCCTCGCCAGGGGCGCGTTCATGGCAGCAGCAGCCTGCAGGGCTGTGAAAGATTAATCGAGAAGCATCACCCGTAACCGTTCCGGTTAACCATTAACGGGGGGGGCTACTCCAGCATCGGGCAACTCGGTGTCCCCCGCCATGGGCAGGGGCCTGCTCCAGCATCGGCCGCCCGGGTGCCTCCGCAGGCAGGGGGCTGGAGCAGCTCCCCCCCCCCCCCACTCCCCCTTAATCGGTTAACGTAACCAGTCACATTGTCTTTATCCAAAAGGCTGCGGTTCTGTTCCCCCAGCCGCACTGGACACGTCTGAGCAACGCAGCATCGGCGGGGGCTGGGAGCTGGAGACACACGGAGCCTCCCCTTTGCGTTCCCCGGGCGCTGCCGGCCGCCAGGTGCGCTTTGTGCATCTAAGGCTGCGTCCGCTTTTGCCTGACAGCAGCACCTCTCCTTGCCGGGAGCAGGAGACATTCCCTGCATTGCTGCAACGCCTCTCTCCCTAGAGGCTAAGACGTAGCCTGGGGCCACACTTTTACAACGTGCCGCGCCAGGAGGTGCTCGGTGCTGCCAGCTGGGGCTGCACGTCAGTTTCAGGTCCTGCCAGGGCTGGAGCACAGAGGGAGGCAAGGCCCCAGCGCTCGATGTAACCCACCTCTGCCCGGGGAGGAGCAAACCACGCGGGGAGCGGCCTGGTTCACCTGGGTGCTGCACAGCGCTGTCGCTTTGCTGCATTTGGGGGAGGGGGTCTTTTCACCCCCCTGAGCCAGAAAGTTCCTGTGCTCTAAAGTGCTAGTGTAGATGCGGCTGAGACTAGAGGTGGGGAGCCTTTTGTGGGTTGGGGGCGGCTCACCCACAGAAAAATCCGTGGGGGGCTGTGCAAAGGTGAGAAGCAAAAAAAAAAAAAAAAAAAAAAAAAAGTGGGGGGCCCAGGGCAGTAGATTTTTGTGGGCCTTCCTATGCCCTGGGGAGGGGCCAAAAATGAGTTCAACCCTGAACAACTCATTTTTGTGAGGGGGCTGCTGGGAAGCGGGCTTAGGGTATGGGGGCTGAGCTGGAGAGTGGGTGTAGGAATGGGTTGGTGGGTCTGGGAGGGTGCAGGAGTGGGCTAGGTGGGAGACGGGGGCAGAGTCTGGGCAGGAGGGGGGGGTGCAGGGCTGGAGCACCAGCCTAGCTCCCCAATGCTTGGTGGCGAGACCCAAGCCTCAGGGGCCAGATCTGGGCAAGCCAGGAGCCGGATCTGCCCTCGGGGCTGTAGGTTCCCCACCCCTGCCTTAGACAGAGCTGACTTCAGAGCCCCTGTGCTAAAAACCTTACAGGGTTGCTAAGTGATGCAGAAACAAGGCTGGGTGGGTTGGGTGCCTGCCAAAATCACGGCGATGACATGACGCTATGGGGAGCTGTCCGGGGGGCTGTTGGCCTGGTATGTGTAAACATCAGCCACAATCTTAGGAAACCACCCATCCGGATGTAAAGGGGTGGCAGTCAGGCATTGGGCTCTCATCGACTGCTGAACGCCGGCTGCCCTCAGACTCCAGCGGAGACCTGACTGTCAGTGGTGCCGGGATCCAGCCACTGCCGTAGAGGTAGATGGAAGCTTTGCCGGCTCAGCCTTTGGAGGAACGAGGCCCCCTGTCTCTGGGCGCTGAGTGGGGGAGTTGGCGCCTGCCTTGGGGCCGTTGTTTCGAACCGGCGAAGGGGCGGCGGGGGCTGGGTAGATAAGGTGTCTGGCCTCGCTGGGAGCTGTGGGAAGGGGAGACTGAGGTCGGGCGTTTCTGTGCTACCTGCAGGCAGCCTCCTGGTTGCTGGGCCGTGGTACCAGTGCTGTGGGCAGCGCCATCCCGCTGCCCAGATTCAAACCCATCGGAGGCCTTGCACCTTTGTTTAAATATCACGCTGCACCTGGGGTGGGCACAGCCAATGTCAGGGGGGCATTCACTCAGGCTGCCAGGCCAGTGCTGCTGGGGTCATACATGGTGCTTCTCAACAAGTGCCAGTGCCCCAGCTGGGGAAGGCAAACCCCAGCCCCGCCCCTTCTGCCCCAAATGTTGCCCTTTCCACAGCCTCCGCCCCCCCGCTGGAGCCAAGCCTGGTCCCCATCCCAGGTTACTGTTCCCGGCCTTCTTCAGGTGTGCCTACACTGCACCCTTAGCTCGAAATAAGCGACACAAATTGCGGAGCTTATTTCGAGTTAATTTCAAAATCGAGCGCTGTTCTGAAACATCCCTTAATCCCCGTGGCAGGAGGGCTACAGGGACATCAGAATAGCGTGCCCCTTATGTCAAAAGATATTTCGAAATAACGGGCAGGCTGTCGAGATGTGGAATAGCTATTTTGGGATACTACAAGTATCCCAAAATAGCACCTCTGTCTACGCACCCCTAGTGGCCCCTGTCCTGGTGAGTGGTGTGGCTCCCCCTTACCAGAAGGCCAAGCACCTAGGTCAGCCATGCAGCTGCCCCATCCTTCCTGGCCAGCCAGGAAGCCACGCCATGGCCTGTGCGCCCTCCCCGGCAGCCAGCGGAGAACAGACAGTGCAGCAGTTTTGGGAAGGCAACGCCTTCCTTTGCCTACGTTACCCACCATCCATGCCTGTGGCCGCCAGGTCTAACCGCTGCCTCTAATAAATCTCCTCTCCAAAGGCAGGAGGGTCCTTGCCAGGGGCTGAGCAGCTAGACTGCAGCTCTCCTCAGCTGTAGGAGGTTGCAAGACAGCCTGGCGTGGATGAGCACGAGCAAGAATTCAGCATTTTCTCTCTGCCTTCTCCCAGGCTCCTGAACTTCTGAATGCATCCCATGCTTCTCCTCCCCTTGGTTAATCATTTGTCGTCCATCGACTATGTTCTCCTACCGTGCTCGCAAGAGCAGCTTTGATCTCGGTTCAGGTCCCGGTCCCACCACAGCCCCTATGCATTTTCCAGCCTGTTCCAAAGCCTCGTGAAGAACGAATGAATCCGGGGATAATGCTGGGTTGAAGTCAGGACAGGGCTGGTATCCAAGCCCCTGCCTTGTGCTCTCCCAGGTCTGTGCGGACGGCTGCATTCAGATTCCGGTGCGCGCTGCATTCAGTCCCAGGAACGGGCTGTATTTTTTTGCAATGGCTGAAAAATCCACAGGTATATGCTTTGGTGTTCTCCAGTGGCTTGATGTTGAAGGCTGAGATTTCCTCTGGCTAATGACTGTGTTCCCTGGCATGAAATACCTAAGGTGCAGGGGCAGCCATCCAAAGAACAGCCCCACATTCAAACTTCCATGAACCTCAGATCTTTGGGGCGGGCACAGATCAGTTCTCTGGAGGCCAAGGTAGCCTCTTAGGGCACCTCAGCTCAGCCAGCAGCAGCCCCCGACTGCTCCTCTCCAAGCCTGGGTCGAGAGATGGGGGAGTGGGGGTTGCTCATTGTGATGCTAGAACAGATGTGCAAACATCACTGAAATTGCAGCTCCAACGCCTACCCTGCTCCCTCGTCTCTAGGCCCCAGACCTTCTTGTCCAATCCTCAGAGGCCAAGGAGAACAGTTTTCCTCCATCCTCCCTGTGACACCCTTTTAGATACTTGAAAAACTGCTACCATGTCCCCTCTCAGTCTTCTTTTCCAAACTAAACAAGCCCAATTCTTTCAGTCTTCCCTCACTGGTCATGTTTTGTAGCCCGTTCTTCATTTTTGTTGCTCTTCTCTGGACCTTCTCCAATTTTTCCACATCTTTCTTGAAATGTGGCGCCCAGACCTGGACACACTACTCCAACTGAGGCCTAATCAGCGCAGAGAAGAGCGGAAGAATGACTTCTCGTGCCTTGCTCACAGTGCTCCCGTTAATGGGATGGGAGAGCCCCCGGGTGTGTCTGTGTAAATACAGCCTGCTCCTGCTTTGCTTGGCTATTCTGCAGAGGGAGCGGGATTTTTCTCATTGTAATCAACTTCATTTGTGACCCAACCCCAACGAGGTTTGTATCACGTTCAGGGACAGCTGACATGTGGCTACCACTGTGGGTGGTTTTGTGGGAAGACAGAAAAGCAGCACTGTGCTCTATGAAGGGCCTCACAGTTAGCAGAAAGAGTCTTGCAAAGGCAGCGCTCACTGGGATGTGCAGGCTGCCTCTTTTCTTATGTCAGTTGTGTTGGGGGGGGCGGTTTCTTTTCCTACCCGGCTCGCTAAGGCTGGAGGGCGGACGTCACAGCCAAGCAGTGGACGGCAGCGGATGGTGACTAAGAGCCACCAGGGTGGCGCTGGAGAGATGCAGTGGCCCAGGCATGGTGTGTGAAGTTCCCAGGTTCCTGGGTGGGGGCTCTGCCTCCCCGAGGTGCCCTGAGGTGGTGTGTTGGATGGATGGGGAGGAACCCCTAGATAGTGAACCCAGGCCTGGCTGCTGCTGGCGCTACCTGGCAGTAGGTTCAGAAGCATGTGCCTGCCGGGGAGGACTGGCACTGTCCTTTCCCATTGTTAACGCCTACTGCTGCCCCCTGGGGAGGGGGCAATGAGGGAAGGGGTGAGAGGTTGCACTAACCCAGGGGTTAAACGAAATCTCTCTAAGACCAGCCTGGTCAGGGGGCTAGTGAAGGTTGCTGCTCCCAAAGGCAGCAGGGGGAAAGACCAACCATGGTCTGGGGGTGGGGTAGCCCTGCCCCTTCCTGTTTAGGCCCTGCCCCTCCCTTTTAGGTCCCGCCCCTTCTGGGGTGGCCCAAAGCTACTTCAAAAATTTTTGAAGTGGCCCCCGGGCAAAAATTATTGCCCACCCCGGTCTAGATAGTGCTTGGTCCTGCTGTGAGGGCAGGGGACTGAACTGATGACCTCTCGAGGTCCCTTCCCGTTCTAGAGTTCTGTGGTTTTATGAACATGGACACACATGCCTCCCCAATAAATAAGGGTGTGTTCATTATTTCCCCCTGATTTTTATACCATTCTACATACATTTGATCAGAAACCAAAACAATCTCGGCTGTTGAGAGACACAGGGTATCTCAAGCGACCAAGTAACTGGCCAAAGAAATCAGTGTGAAGCAAAAAGAATGTAACTGCACTGGAAAGAAACAAAATATTTTAAAACTGTGTTTTCTTCTACAGCATTAACTTACCTTCCTGATGCCCTAAAATAACCTCTGCATAAGAATCCAAAACCAAAGAATCCGAATGCACAGGAATACCAGTGAGCAGACTTTCTAGCACTGTCTTGATGCAGAAGATGTAGGCAGTGGCGGTGTAGCCAGATCTATCCCAGGATATTAGACAAGGTGGGTGAAGTCATTAGCTCTAAGGAGACAGATCCTCTGCCAAAACACCTGTCTCTCCCTGGGAGTGTCTGGCTCACACAGTCCTGCTTTGTCACCTTTGCTCAGTTTGATGGATCAAGAATCCTTAATATGGCCCTGTCCTCAGGTCTCTTGTTCACTTGCAGGAGAGTCTGATTTGAAGACTGAGGCTGAGGCTTTGGTCTTGTAAACGCACCCACAGGTACCAGGTTAGCTCTGTCCAGTTTGGCCAATATACCTGGCAGAGGGGCATTGCTGGCTCTTATAACAGACATTGGGCCCTGTCATCGCGTGTGATTGAGCTGGGCAGATCCCCCGTTGCTTGGAATTACCTACTGACTTGGGAGGTTTCTGCAGCTAGTCCCGGGGAACTGCTCAGCATGGAATAAATCCTCTGGCACGTGGATTCTGGCAGCAAAACCACTCAGGCAGGATGGGAAGTCTCATAAGTTGCCAAATTGGCATCTGCAGCAAATCTGGCCAAGCTGAGCAAGTGGCACTGGGCATCTGCTTGCGCAAAGCCCTAGGCCTTGGAAAGGGAGTGCTTAACTCTCAGGAAGGAGGCCGGGTGTGACCAGACGTGCACTCCCCAACCTCTGAGTGAGGGCTATGTGAGTGAGTGTGGGAAGAGCTGCTGCTTCATAGGACAGGCAATACGGAAACAGACTAAAGGTCCACCTAGCCCAGTAGTCTGTCTTCAGAGGGAATAAAAGCTTCAGAGGGGTAGCGGAGTTAGTCTGTAACTAGAAAAACTTAAAAAACAATGAATAGTCTAACCCGTAGAGACTGTCCAGTTTGGCCAATATACATGGCAGAGGAGCTGGCATTTGATGGCATAGATCACATTAGTGGATGTGCAGTTAAATGAGCCAAACCGGACAGTCTTTATGGCAGTGTTTCCCAATTTTATTTGGCCACGGAACCCTTTTAAACTCGAAAGAATTTTGCAGAACCCCCACTAACAGTCTTATATACAGAGCTGAAAAAGTAGCCCACAAATAAGTAAGGATAATAATAAGCAAATGCTAAACAAGGCCATGAGCTCAACATTTAGTTGAATTGCACATAGATTAATCTAGCATAGCCAATTTATATGTGGCACGGTTACATTGTTAAATACAAGAAATCTCGTGACTATACTGAAGTAAAGTATTCGCAAGAGCACGGCCTGCACACTCCCATACAAGCAACTGGTTGGACAGCGGAAGCTTCAACTGTGTCTGACGTGGCGCTAGTGTGTTTGTATTCAGTCACCCACGTGATCCATGCTCCCTGAGAGTGAGGACGGGGATTTGCGGTGGTATAGAACAGGCGATCGCGTCACTGACTGATGCCACTGAGTAGTGACATCATCGTCCCCACGCTCTGGCTAAGCTGGCATTGCACAGGGACACTGATCGTGGCAAACACACATGAAAATTGTTTTCAAGAAAATTCATAAAAGTTTAAATATTAATTATTTTTTTAAACCATAAACTGTGATTGTAATGGAATTTTCTCGCGGAACTCCTATTTTCACTTTGCAGAACCCCAGTGTTCCACGGAATACCATTTGCAAAACATTGCTCTATGGGAAAGAATTAATGGACACAAATTAGATATCCGAAAAGGCAACACACAGAAACCTGTGGGAGAACACTTTAACCTGCCCGGGGAACACCTTAATGGATCTCCAAGTCACTGTGTTGTTTCAGGCCAATTCCACAAGCCAATTCCACAGGGAAGGGTTGGAACTTAACTTCATTTATAAGTTTGATTCTTATCAGAATGGAATGAACAGGGATATCTCCTGGCACACACAATACCTTCCTGTCCTAATGACTTAACCAACCAACCAAACAATGGAGGTGCTAATTGTTCTTATCAGCCTCTTATAACTACTTGCACAATCTGTCTTTTTTTCCTCCTTCTTCCCACCCTTCCCTTATTTATTCTTAAATCTGGACTTTTAATATTCCAGACATCTGAAGTGTGTTTTACCCATAAAAGCTCACAATATCCTCTACATGTTTTGTTAGTCTCTAACGTACTACTAGACTATTCGTTGTTTTTTAAGTTTTTCAGAGGGAATGAACACAACAGTCATCGAATGAGCCGCCTCTGCTACCCATTCCCAGCTTCAGACAAACAGAGGCGAGGGACACCCGCTCTGCCCATCCTGACTAATAGCCATGGAAGGACCTTCCTCCACGCATTGATCTAGCTCTTCTTTGAAACCTGTTATAGCCTTTGCCTTCTCAACATCCTCCGGCAAGGAGTTCCATAGGTTGGCTCTGCCTAGTCACACTCAAAACAACCCTGTATGTGTGGCTTCAGCTGCAATTCAGCCTCCCTCCAGTCTGAGTGAAGTAGCTACTGTATGTTACTTTTCCTTGCTGTGCACAAAACACACAACAAGGAAAAGTTTGTGTAGTGGAGAGAAGCCTAATTTCAGTGCCTGGACAGACACAGGTGAAAGTAAACCTGTTGTGCGCAAACAGCAACTCGTTCACCCTGGACATTTTTTTTAATTGTAATAATGCCCTACCATAAAGAGGTAGATTGCTCCTTCCAACACCACTTGCTGCTTCCAGGGCCACCACCAAGCACTTATGTTTTGCTCCCCATGGCTCAGCAGTCTTTCTTGCTGACATGGATCCAAGTAGCTTCGCACGGCCCAACCTTGACCAAAGTCCCTGGCATTGGTCTCTCCAGTTTCTGCCAAAGTGTTCTCTGAGCTCTACAGAGTGTTTTGTTATCCTTCGGTCACTGAGTGCATCCCTGCCTGTTAGAAGCAGATTTTCAGAAGCCTGGTGCAAGCCAGTAAGAGGCCGGGGAGCAGTGGTGCCAAGTCCAGGCATTAAAAGTACCACTGGAAAGTCTACTTTTAAAGCCAAACCATTGGGTTTGGTAGAGATTTGTTTACCGGGTGGCTTCTGGGCTGTGTAAGTTGCACTTGGTTCATGGTGTGAAGCTTTTCTCAGCAACTAGCTGGACTTGACACCTCCTGCAATGAAAGCTGAGTGTCTCACAAGCATGGGACTCCGGGAGGACATCAAATAGCATGAGACTGGCAATAACTCATTGGCAGAGCCTCTCAACCCACTTACGTTGTCCTGGCTTTCGTAGTGGCTTCGTGTTATTGTTTCTGTTGACAGTAGCCCCTGGGGGCTCCAATCAGACAGCATGCCAAGTGCTAGGATCTGCACACACAAGTACGGAGGTGGGCCATAGCTCAAACTGCTCCATCCCGAGACATACGTTGCAATTGCTGGAGTAGCAAACTGGGGCTAGACACAGCCTCGTGCCCCCTGTGCCAGGAGGTTGGTGCACCTTACAGGGGGAGGGCAGGCGGTGAGGGTGTTCCAAAGGAACAGGCAGTGGTCTATAAACATTAGTGACTAAGGAACAGTGGCTATAATCCTGGGGCGCTTGGGTAGCACCTCTCAGTGTGTGTTTTGGGTGGTGGGGGTTGGAGCACATTCATCTCCAGGGAAGCACAATCGGCAGTGACTTACACCTCTTTCTTTCCTCTACCACGCTGAGCTTATCTGATGATAAGTTGCAGTGGGGGAGGTCTAGCTTGGATATTAGGAAAAACTCTTTCCCTAGGAGGGTGGGGAAGCACTGGGTGGGGTTCCCTAGGGAGGGGGTGGAATCTCTGTCCCTAGTGGTTTTTAAGTCCCAGCTTGACAGAGTGTAACCCACACACCTAGTGTGGTTCACTGTCCCATGTAGTGTCACTTAGACCACTCACAGTGAGAGATAAGAACAAGGGAGCTCTACAGCCTAAGCTGAGAGCCAGCTGGCTTTATAGTAAGGACGTTAAGTGTCGGGTAACTGACTAATTGAATAGTTGATGCATTTTTGCATCGACTATTCGATTAGTCGATAGGGCACCTCGGCCTTTGAAGAGTAGGAACACGCACCTGTTGCTACACTTCAAAGGCGAAAGCACTGAAGCTCGGAGTCAGCGGGGGGACTCCCCCACTGACCTCAGGCTCCATGCAGCGCTGCCGCTTTGAAATACCCCCCGTTTCTTCCCCCCATCCTTGCTGTCTCTATCTGATAGAGGCAGCAAGAGGGGGAGGGGCGAAGCGACTAGTCGAGTCGACTAGCCGATAAGCATTTGCTTATTGGATAGTCGACTAGTCCTTCACATTCCTGCCTTATAGCTCAAGCTGTGTAGAGGCTCCTATGCTAAGCCCCAGAGGTCCTAGATTCAAATCCACCTGATGATGGTTACAAGAGCCCTGGCTGGGCTTATGTAGGTGGGGTTGGTCCTGTTTGTAGCAGAGGGTTGGACTCGATGACTCCTGAAGTCTCTGCCAGCCCTCGGATTTTATAAGATGGCAGGGTTGCCTGTGATAGCAGGGAACTGGACTCAATAACCCAGGAAGTCCCTTCCAGCCCTGTGACCTATACTGCTCTGTGAGTGTGGCATGCTCTTGCCAGCTGCTTGGGGCAGGGTGCCTCTTGGTTTGAGACACTGTGCGGAGCCGGGAGATCTGGGACCACGCAGGCGGGGAAGAGCCGGTGGGGAGGCAGGACAAAGGGAGCCCAGTTTCATTGGAGGAGCATTTCAGGAGGTCTGGCCCATGGCTCTTAAGAGAGGCTGCCATCGCTAGTTCAGGTAACAACACAAGTAGCCCCCTGGCCTGCTGTGCGTGGCCTGGCTGACAGGGGACACACGGACAGCTATGGATGGCCGCAGTTCATTTTTGTGGATACGGCTGCTGATACCAATTTTGTATCCATGTAGGGCTCTACGTGGAGCTTCTGCTCTCATCTGCCCCTCTGACATTACCGGCTTCACATCCTCTGTCTCTTGGTACAGTAGACTTCCAACAATCTGGAACCTTTGGGACCTAGATGGTACCGGATTATCAGATACGCTGGACCATAAGGAGGTACTATAAGCTGGTTTTATATATATATATATATATACAGTCTATACTGTATATAAAGTATTTTTAACCCTTTTTATTGTAGCACAAGCACTGTCCAATGTCACACAATGCCAGTGGCAGACTGACTCGGTCCCATCCGGTTTCGCTCGGCTCAGCTGCTGCCGCTGCTGCCTTGTGACTTGTTTTTTGCTAAAGCTCACTCACTAGGCTCTTGCCATTTTGATGCTGGACTATTGGGAGTGCCGTACAATTGGATGCCGGACTATTGGAGTTTTACGGTACTTGCCTCCATCCCGGTTCATTCCATTTATAATTATCACCATTCCCAGGGCAGCTGGCCTAATAAGTCTCCTTTTTATAAACCGCCTTAATTGCTGCTGTAAGGAAACAAGGCTTGCTGTGTCCTTTTCCCCAGGACTGGGGTGAGCTCTCCCCCCCCCCCCCCCCCCGCTACCTGGAAAAGGGGCTGCCTTTCCAGCTCCCACTAGCCAGCAACTGGCTTTCTGCCTCCAAGACCAGGGGCCTGCTTTGCAAGTGACATGACCGACCCTCAGGTTAGGAATCCGATGGCTAGCCCTGTCGCGTTCCTGCCCTGCTGGGTCTGCTCGACGCTCTGGGGAATGCTCGTGGGAAGGGTGTGTGGCAGGTGACAGAGGCGGAGGCGCAATGGGAGAGGGGATTGTGATGTGGGCTAGCAGCCACTGCTGGTTTCTGCCCAGAGCTGCTTCTTTGCTCCGCCTGGCAGCAGAGGGGGTTCGTTGCTGGGCAAGGCTGTGCTGCTTCTCCCTGGGGTTCCCACCGCCACGCAGAAAGCGACTGGGTAGCTAATAAACTATTCATGTGTCCCAGATCCCATTTCTTGCTGGTCAGGCCCTTTGATCCCATTAGCCACTCCAACGCGTAACCCTATCCGTGGCCACTGCACCCCTGGGTAGTGGTGCCCCTGGCTGAGCGGTAAATTGGAGCAGAAACTGGTGAGGTGGGAATTCTCGGAGTATGATGGGCTCATGTACACGCTATTCCCCGGTGCTGTGTGCAAACTGCCCCTTGGCAACTCCTGGGTGCAAGAGCCTCAGACAAACCCTGCTGCCTTGTGCCAGGATGCAGCTACCTGTCGCTTTCCAGCACTGACACTAAACGCCACCCGCTGAACCATTCTCCTCCTGCCCCGCTTTCTCCCCTTAGGATGCATCACGGCTTATGGGGACCACGTGTCCTGGAAAGACACAGCAACCTCTGGGAATCGGGGAAAGGGCTAACAGTCCAGACAAAGCCAAGTGCTTTAACCCAGTGTTTCTCAACCAGTGGCACAAGTGCCCTTAGGGGTACGCGCGAGACGTCTGGGGGGTACGTCAGCACAACTGAAATTTGGAAAAAAACAAACCTTTGTTTTACGTTTTACAGCGTTTTATTATTTTGGTACATTTTACACCCAAATATGTCATCGCCCACGCTGCTACAATTAAGTTGGTTAAACAAATGTGTTGCAATGGCAGAAAAAAAATGTTGTGTGTCTGAAAACTGTAGGTACTGGGGGTACTTATAATTTTTTTTTAAAAGGGTTACTTTATAAAAAAAGGTTGAGAAACACTGCTTTAACCCACTCGGTTCCCCTAATGCCCTTTGGATGCAGTTCCTGCCTGGCATACCCTGACCCACACGGCACAGCGGCTCACGACCCATTCTACCTGCCAGGACCAGTGGCAGATATAGGGCAGGGTGAGCGGGGCGGCTGCTACAGGCCCTGCATTGCAATAGGCCCCGCGCCAAACCGCCGCATGGTGCCCAAACGGCCGCTTGTGCTGCTTGCTCCCACACGGCGGCCCAGCTAAGTGACGCAGAACTCAGCCGAGCGCACAGCGGGAGGCGAAGGGCGTGACAGAGGCTCCAGGTCCTGCCCCCTGGTCATGTATGTGACCGCTCCGCCCCCCTTTGCCTCCCACCGTGGCGCTTGGCTGAGTTCTGCACCGCTCAGCCGGGCCACCGCGCGGGGTCCAAATGGCCGTTTGGGCTCTGCGAGTGAGAGGCAGGAGGGGGAGGAGAAGAGAAAGAGAGAGTGAGGCAGGAGGGGAGGAGACTTAAATACAAATGAAAATTTTAAATTATTAATACAGAATTTTGTTTAAGAATGACTTACAATATAATTTAAATAGAAATTATCCAACTAAATTAAGTTTCTATCAAATTGACTCAATTCACATTTAATATGAAAATAGCCTTCAATTTGCACACTTGATGCCCTTTTTCTATTTTTTCTCCAAAGGGGGGCCCCGTGAAATTGTGCCGCCCTGGGCCCCACAAAACTCTCATCTGCCCCTGGCCAGGACCCCGCGGAAGCAGACACTGTACAAGTGTGTGGTGTGCCGAGACTCTGGTCTGCACCCACCCAAATCTTTGCATCGCCCACAACGGGGTGTCGCGCCTGTACGGGTGCGGGACTCACACAGCACTCAGCCGCTCCTTTGCAGCATGGCCAGTTGTGCTCTCCCGAGGTTGACTCTATGGCAGTCCGTGGTGCAGTTGAACCCTTCAAGGGTTGTTCTGGAACGTTTCACTGGTTCTTCAATAGACCTCATTCCAGTGGGGCCAAGGGGAGCCAGGCTGTTGAAGCGCCTTTTTATTTAATGAGGCTTCAGACAGAAACCTTGACGGCTTGTGATCATTAAAAATCTCCTGGCCGGCTTGCAAGAGTGTGGGGTTTATTAATCCCGAGTCCTTGACACATTCTAGGTAGCTTGCTGAACTGTTTTCTGCCTCCAAAACACTTCATCAAAGGCTGCGGGGTACAACAATGCTCTGGAAATGTGACTCGTTGGAAGAGGGGTGAGGACAGGAAAGGCCGACGGAAAGGTGGGCATTTAAAGCACCCGTGGTCTGGCTGAGAATCCTTCCAGAGGGTCCGTGGCCGGCCCCAGCCTGTCTGTGAGCAGCACCCACTTTGCATCAGGCCCACAGAGGCAGCGTCCTCTCCTTGCCTTCATTTTTACAATACATAACGAGAAGTCTTGATTTTTGGAGTCTGCTGCTGCTCGTGCATAAATATTTCCACATACCAGCCACTTTTAATGAGACAAAGACCTGTCCCCACTAGGCTGATTATAAGGAACAGGGTTATTATCTCAGCTGTATAAAAGACCCTGTTTTACGTTATCAAAGGGGTCATGCTAAGCTTGACCCTTCTCTCTAAATGCGAAGATGAGAGAGATCGCTGCTGGGTAATTTACAAGAAACAGTGTAATTAGGAGAATGGAACAGGGGATTCACATAACCGGAGGGCTTCAAACACTCCCCATTGCACTCTTAAATAAGCCTGCTGTGTGCTCATTTGCTGGTAAGTGATCAGGCAGGCTTACAACCCACCGAAAGGATGTGGACCTGCTCAAGTTGTAGCTGATGTCAGCGGGCAAACAAGCAGGTAGGCAAAGGTTTTGGTTTGTCACTAGCAGCGCTAGTTCTGTCCTGCTAGAGATGTCGGGAGGAAGAGACCGGGATGATAGACTTGGAGGATAGAACCTCAGACTGGGACTTAGAAACCTGAATGCCATGCCCAGCTCTGCCACCGGCCTGGCTAGTGGCCTTGGGCAAATCACTTTGCTGTCCTATGCCTCTGCTTCCCCATCTGTAAAATGGGGATGATAGTGACCATTGTAAAATGTTTTCAGGTCCATGAGTGAAAAGTGCTGCAGGAAAACTGGGAGTTGTTGCAGATGGGGATGAAAAGGCCAGTGCCTAAACACGGCCCCAAGCATGGGACAATGGATGGTCTTTGGGTTAACGTGCAGGTCTGGGAGCCCAGATGCTTGTTTTCTGTCTCTGCCCTTGACTTGTGCGTGACCTTGGGACACTCTCATCCCTTAGCTTCCCTCTGTTTACATCAGGGCAGAAGCCACATTGCTCCATGGGCCTGTAGTGAATTCATTAAGGTTTGTAAAGCACTTTAAAGACTAACAAGATGGTTTATAGGTGATGAGCTTTCGTGGGCCAGACCCACTTCCTCAGATAAATTGTGGAAGAAAATAGGCATGACCATATATACCAAAGTGCTACATAGTCCTGTTTTTTGTTTCAGCTAGACTAGACTAACACGGCTACATCTCTATTACTATTCTGTAAAGCACTGTGAGAGCCCCACAAGGCAGGAGCTAGAGAAGGACAAAGGGTCATTATTATTCATTTATTATTAATGCCCTAGTCTTCCACCCTGTTATGATGTTGTCAGCCACCCTGAGCCTGTGATTCAAGTCAGGTTAATCCCGCCCTCTGCCTGGGAAATGGCAGAGCTCTGCATTTTGGGTGCTGAGTGTGGGGCATGTAAGGGCTTGCCTGGATCTGGCCCACCTTTCCTGGATCTGGCCTCTAAAAGGTGGAGCTCCCCCCCTCCCCAGACTCTGCACCCTGACTCCACTCTTGCACATACCTCCAGCCCAGCCTGCTCCTACACCCTCCCTACCACCCTCGCAGACCCACCAACCTCCATCCCACCCCTGCACCCTCCCTTCCATTCAGCCCCCTCTCATACACTGAACTCCTCAATTTTGGCCTCACTCCAGGGCATAGGGGGCCCCACAAAATCTACTAGCCTGCCCCCCCCCCCCCCCCGCAATTCTCAGTTGGTCTTTTTTTTTTTTTGTTCCTTCTCACTTTTGTGCAGCCCCCAACTGATTTTCCTGTGGGTCAGCGGCCCCCGACCCATAAAATGTTCCCTGCTCCTGGTATAGAGGGTGCCTGGGAATATGGTCACAGTCAGCACAGGCAGAGGTGGAAGTGTAGATCCAGGCAGTGGCCAGCGGTCACCCCTCTCTGTCCCATACGCCCCGAGTGGGCCTAGGTTTGAACAGCAAGGTCTCTCCTGGTCCTGTCCTGCCCCCTGGGTATTATTGGTCTTGCAGTAGTGCCTAGCAGCCCCAGGCTGGCTCCAGGAGCTCCCCGTGCTGGGGGCTCTAGGAACGCAGCCCCCAACGTGGGTCAGTCTCCCTGCGCGCCTCCCCCCCCCCCCCAACCTGCTGGCCCGATTTCAAGCCAGTCCCCAAGTTCGAGGCTGATTCTGGAGGGGCCTGTGACCCCCCCCTACCCAGGCCCGGTGTGTTCACACGTGCTAGTGAGGAAGCTGGGGGGGGGGGTGAAGCATTAGGATGGGGGTGCATCCCCCCACTATTGTCACTGGGCCCCAAGAAAGGGCCCTGCCCTCCCCCCACATGCCACGTGGTGCTTTCCGCTTCCCCAGGCGGCGTGTCCCAGAACCGCCGAGGGGGTGTGGCTATGCTAATCAGCGCGGGCCAGTGCCCAATAGCTGTGTCCGGGGGGTGGAGCCGCCGGACGCTGCCCCTTGTACGCAGCGTGCGCCGCCGGGTGCGGAGAAGGGAGCGGGCCGGGCTCGGCTGGCAGGTGAGAGCCGGGATCGGGGCCGCGCGGGGGGGTCAGAGCGCGCTGGGGGGCTGGGCAGAGGCAGTGGGGTTCAGGGGGGCTGGGCAGAGGCAGGGGGGTCAGGGGGGCTGGGCAGAGGCAGGGGGGTCGGGGCTGGGCAGAGGCAGTGGGGTTCAGGGGGGCTGGGCAGAAGTAGTGAGAGATTGGGGTGTTGGGTTGCTGGGCACGGGGGGTGGGGGTCAGGAAGTGCTGGGCAGGGGGGTCAGGGCACCTGGGGGCTGGGCAGAGACAGTTGGACTCAGGGGGGCTGGGGGTAGGGCATGGGGGGCTCGGCAGAGACAGTGGGGCTCACAGGGGCTGGGGGTAGGGCATGGGGGGGCTGGGCAGAGTCAGTGGGGGCTGAGCAGAGGGGGTGGTGGGTCAGGAGATGCTGAAGTAAGGGCAGTGGGAGGTGCTGGGTAGGCAGCATGTGGCGCTAGGTGCGGGAGTTGGGGAGTCAGGTGGTGCTGGGGCAGAGCCCTGGGGGTGCTAGGCAGAGGGAGTTGGGGGTGTTGGGTTGCTGCATGGTGGGGTGGAGGATCTGAAAGTGCTGGGGGAGGGAGCTAGGGTGTGGAGGTGCTGGGCAGAGGGGGTGGTTATGAGGTGCTGGATGGGGGAACCAGGAAATGGGATGCTGGTTGCAGAGGATCTGTGGGTCTTGGCCTCCAGCAGAGGTGGGGGCTGTGGGATGAGTGTGCAGGCTCTAGAAGAATTGGGGGGGGGGTGTTTACCAGCTGAGGGGGTGTGAACTGGGTGTGACCATACTGCAGAGTTGGGATGCTAGTGCCACTTGCTGTGATGGGCACGGGCTCTGGTCCTTGGGGCACTGCAGTGACCCCTAGGGTGGGTGATGGGAATGGGTATCCCAGTGGCAACGGGTAGATGATCTGCCTGTGGGAGCGATGAGGCCAGCGGAAAGGGCTTGGACTGGGGCATCTCTATGGTATGCAGCAGGTCTGACAGTGGGGAGCTAAGCGCCCAGGAGACAGAAGGGCACTGGGTAGGCAGGGGGAGGGAAGAGAGACTGTCGTGAGTGGGGCGGGGGGCTGTGTTGGGCCTTGGTAGCAGAAGGGATGGTGGCATCTTTGAGAGAGAGTGAGAGAGGCAGACGGCTTGGGGAGAGCTGATATCAAGGCCTGGGCAGGGGGCATATCGGGAGCAGAAGTCATTTGTGGACACTCGGTTGCGTGGAAGGACTTTGCAAGGCAGGCAGGGACATGCTGGGGAGATCAGCGAAATGGGTGGGCTGTTCAGTATGCCCTTATGCCTATGGGTGTCAGGAATACATATTCCTCTGGAGGCCTAGACGCTGCTAGAAGCTAAATATTGCCAGATATGATAAATCCCAGAAGGTATCTTAGCCCCAGGTAGCGCTGTTCTCGTTGGCCAAGACGATGGTCCTCTCAGGCCCCTGTGCTACTCGCAGCTCTGGGAGGAGGGCAAAGGGTGAGGACTCTTGGGTTCTAACCCTGGTCCTCCCATGGACTCCTCCTTTGGGCATGTGAAAGTCACTTACTCTGTGTCTCACACCTGGAGATAGGGTTACCTCACAGGTGGATTGCAAGCCAGTGGCTGGCAGCTGTGCAGCCTATTGGTAGAAATATTGTAATCATACAACCCCTCCCCTTCCCTTGTGTTTAAACATTTCCCTGTCACAACTTTCCTGGGTGTTGCTGGCCGTGTGGACGGACTTGGGGTTTGTTTTCTCTCCTCTCTTGTTTGCCAATTGCCGTTCCTACTGTAGGTGAAAAGCAGTATGCGAGGCAAAGGGGAAGCTGGTTTGTCTTTCAGCCCTGGCTGCCTTCAGGGAGCCTGCCAAGCAGAGGGTTAATGATTGCCTCAGGTGGCAGTGGTGTTTGCTGTCTGGACGCCTGTCTATGACAAACTGGACTGAGACCCGCTAACCCTTGCCAGATGTAGGACTCTCCGTTTTGAAAGAGAAGGCGTGTAAGTCAGAGGGAGGCAGCCATGGACTGTTGAGCTGGGGTTGCCTCTGCCCCGTGGTGGTACAGGGACACCATGACCAGGCCAAACGCAGGCCTGGTGTGAGCAGACACACTGCTGGTAAGTCAATGGAGTGGTTTCTGTGGGCACTGTCGGCCCATCATGCTTGCGGGGTAAGATTGTGGATATCGCACCCCCTTTGTGGTTGCAGGGAGAGACTAGGCTTTAGGGGTTGATGAACATGGCTGTGGGGAGGGAGGGATGCAGATCTGCCACAGGAAGCGGAACACTTACAATGGTCGTGCAGCAGGGGGCAGTCACAGAAGACCCCTGGGGCTGCTTCCCAGGGTGCTGACAGCCACTGACACTCTTTGCTTTCTGGTGCTTCTCATCACCCTATCCTGCTGGGCCAGATCTCCTGGTCTCCCCAGCCAAGGCTCAGAGCTGAGATCACGCTACGCCCCGCCCCCCCCCCGCCCCCGGCGCGTGAAGAGCAAAGCAGTTTTAGACCCAGCTTCAGGGAAACCACTCCCCAAATGGGCTCAGGACCCCAAAGAAATCATTCAGGCAAGCCCCCTTTAACAATGAAAGGAGACTGTACACACAGATTGCTCCCCTAGGTAACAATAATTTACACTGGGCTTGGTAGTAAATAAGTGATTTTTCTTAAGTACAAATAATAAGATTTAAGTGGTTGCAAGTGAAAACAGGCAGAACAAAGTGAATTACAATTTAAAATAACAAAAAAATGCATTGCTAGTTCTAACGCTTACCCTAAAACTGTTCTTATTCTAGCTAAGCCTCCAAACCAAGGAAGTTCCCTGGGGTCCCTGGTTCATTCTCTGGGGTGTGACATGCCAGCCAAAGAGACAGACTGAAAACTTTGCATCTTAAATAGCCTCCCTTTCAGGTGGGAATTCTCTGTTTCAAATTCTTCCCTTTCGTGGAAAATTACCTCCTCCGGTACCAGGTAGGGAGGTCACATGGCTTCCTAAAACAGACCACTGCTAAGATTTAAAGGACAAAGGGGGCTTTTTACAGGTGATCACCTGGACATTGAGGGAAGCATCATTGCTGGCTTCCATTTGCACATTTAAAACCATGAACCATGCCATACTCCATAGCTCTAACTTTACATGCAAGAATGATACAGACACCAAAATAAGATCTACAGGTCCAGCAGATTGAGACATTACAATTGATAGGTGACATGAGGTATTTTGTCCAAAGCATCTTCGTTATGTTTATTGGCATCCATAAATCACTTTCATAAAGCCTGGGGAGCCGGGGTCTGTCACACTTCTCCCAGAGTGTGGATGGAAAGTGGTCTTGGAAACACCAGCATTGAACGGGTCAGATAGTCAGGAGAAGCCTTAGCTTAAAGCATGAAGGGAGTGATTAGGCATATGGAAAATGTGCCCTCTTGACCTTGTTTCAGCAAAAGCTGCAATGACTTGTCCTGCCCCCTCCACTGGAGGTTTCAAATACTGTGTGTGTTGGCATTGTGTGTGTCTTGTGCTGTCTGTGGAACATGGTGCGGGCCAGGTTCAGGAGAGGTTATGCTGAGATGTCCCAGGGGCTTTGTCAGAGGATAGTGAGGAACCTTGCTCGGGGGCAGAAAGAGGAAGAGATGTAGGGTGCTTTGCTGTCACATGCTCTCACCTCTTTCTGGTTGGTCGTGCTTGCACAGACAAAGCGAATGCTTGAAAATCACTTTCTCATCCCATGGTGTCATCTTGCCCTTGCAAATGTTGCTTCTCCCTCTAGCTTTGCTTGCTCTCCCGCATTGGAGTGTTTAATCCCTCCCATTTCCATTGCATGTCCAACGGATTAGATAAATGGATAGTGCACACACTCACCTGTGCTTAAAAGAAAAGAAGACGTGGAGTTAGGGCTTTTTGATGGAGAGGAGATGCCGAAGCAGGACCGCTCTTCATTTTTGGCCTTATTTCCCTTTGCAAGGGAGTCAGGTACCAAGCGAGGCTCCGACACCTGAAGCACTAAAGAGCAGCCCCCTTGCGAATGGTACAGCCTGCTGAGACCAGGCAGCCAAGTGTGCTGAACAAGAACAGAAGCCGTGAGGCTAGACTGCCGTTTACCAGCAGCATCCACTTCTGTTCTCGTAGCTGCTGTAGTGCCCAGGTGTTCGGTGTGCTCCCGACAGCAGTATAAATCCCTATGGATATTGTAAGGAGTGGGGTCTGTCTCTAGCTCCACTCCGGACTCGCGGTCTCCCTGGAGCGGGTCAGTTTCCTTCTCTGTAAGTTGGAGACAATGGCTAATTCACCGGACTCTTAGTCCTCTGCTCACTCCACTAGCTTGTGTTTCCTCCTGACCTTCCAGCATACCTGGGGTTTGAGGGCAGCTGAGCCAAAGGTGGGGGGAGACACAAGGACGAAATATTGCACCCTTCCGTTCCAAATAGGTCACACGTCGCCCTGATGCTGCTTTGGACTCTGTCATTTCCCTGGGGCTGAGCCTTTGTGGGGCGAGACCCGACCTGGTTGGGACTCGGGCCTCCCACCCGCCCCGTTTCAAAGTAGCGTCTCCTCTCCAGCGAAAGCCCAGTGGACTTTGCCACTCGATCGGGAATACTCCTGGTCAGAGGGCAGGAGCTGATAGAGAGGCTATTTGGTGTTGAATCCTGCAGAGGATGCCTTCGAAGGTCAGTCTGGCGGGGGTGGGGAATTTGAACATGAGATGGAACAGGCAGGATGCCAGCCAGTCTAGCAGGAGACGGCTGGTGGTTTTCTGCTGGTTGTGGGGGGAATCTCTTGTGACTGTTGCTCATGGGCAGCTGGACTGCTCTGGTCTCCGACAAGCACTGGAAATTCCTCACCTTAGGAAGAAGCTCCAGGCCCGCAGCTTCTTTTCTTCCCAGACTATTGCACAGTATTGTTCTTCGTCTCCCATGCTCTTCCCAAGAGGCTCACTGTCCTCTCCTGTCTCCTCTCTGAATGGCTCCAAAAAACCCAAGGTAGTGAATAGGGGCAAGTGTGGATGGATTCCTCCAAGCGTAGGGATATACCTCTTGAAAGGCAGCCCCCAAGCATTTCTTTAGCACCTGTCACCCGGCAGCAGCACGGGAGAGGTCTAGCCACACCCGGGACCTGCCCTGTAGACCTGTTCCTACATGTTGTAGCGTCACTGTTCCTGCATACTCGGTACCAGGTCTCCTGCATGTGACGTTTCACTAGCACTTCAGGAGCTATAAGGAAAGGGTTAGATCTCCAGGAACTCAGTCTGAGCCCTCTCGGCACAGAGGAATAGGGTGTTTTTCTGCATTGCTTGTAATGCTTTAGAACAGGGGTGGGGTTTAGGGTCCAGGGTTGCTACGCTGACCTGCAGAAAAATCAGTCGGGGGCTGTACACAAGTGAGAAGCAAAAAAACAAACAGACAAACCCTCACTGACGTGACCCCCCGACTGAGAAGGAGGGGAAAGACGCTCCCCACATTCCCATCACACAACTAGAGGAGGCCTGAGCTAGTAGATTTTGTGTGCTCCAGCTCTGTGAGGGGACAGCAGCGGGGGTGCATTGGCTCCCCAATGCTGAAGTGGGAGCTATGAGCCCGGGGGTCCAGAGTCAGATAAGCTGGGGGCTGCATCCAGTTCCCCATCCCTGGTTTCGAAGCTTCTCCAGCTAGCAAAGGCATTCTCAGTTGACAGTGTACTGGGACTGCAGGTTAGATCTAATTGCAAGGAGCTTCAACATCACCTACTCCTGGTGCCTCTTGTGCTTTGTCGGCGTTTCCTAGATTATCACGACACAAGGTGCAGCTTTCCGAATGCTGCAGCCCCCGGGTCTGAAGAGCCTTGAGTTGCTCTGCAGCCTTTTTTTGCTACTCTGGAAGGCCGCAGAGGTTTGTCCTACTCGAAGGGATCCTCTCAGGCTGGCTGTAGCATGCCTGGCATCCCTGCCAATGCATTTCAGCCCCACTCTGGAGGAACTTCCTTTAGGGAAGAGAGGAGTTTGTTCTGTGTGACTCACTCCATCTTTGGTCTCTGGGCGCCAGCAAGGGCTTGTGAAGCTGACACCAGTCCACCAGGTCTTTCCCCAGGCGTCAGGGGAGCCTACCGCGTGGTCCGATTTTGAACTGGCAACTTCAGAGCGAGCCCTGGTCCTTGACCGTCAAGGCCCCGTGTAACCTTCGTACTCTGCTGGGATGGGTCTCTCTCTGTCTTAGCTGCTCCGGCGCAGCTGTGCTCGAGTCTTGCTGCGGCTCTGGAGTATTTCCTTAACGACCAGGCATTTCATTTTCGCTGCAACGTACTTCGTGGCTGAGCTCAGCCACAGGCATGGTTATGGGCTTGGTGTGTGTGGTGTTTTTTACCTCGGGAAAGCTCAAACCAACGGGAAACCACGCCAGGGTTAGCAGTGAGGACAAGGCCCATGCCCCACGCTTTGCTTAGCAAGCGTCTCTAAGCTGGAGGGAGAGCAGAGCTGTAACTCTTCCTGCGTTTGAAGAGTTATTCTTGTTCCATGCCTGCCCCTCAGGGTGCAGAGTTGGCAGAGAGGAAACCTGGGAGTGGTGTGATCTTAGTGACCTACTCAGAGTTTCCATGAATTTCAACAGCTCGGGCTTCTGGGAAGGTGTTTTTATGGTGTGTGTTTAAATTTTCTTCTGCAGTTAGTATAATGCGCGGACTGTATTCACTGAGCAGATGACTAAGTTGGTCCGTTTGAAGCCTGGCGGGAGGTTAATAATGGGGCGTATGCTATAACCAGAGCTGTGTAAATAGATGTAATCTGGGGAAAAGGGTTGGACAGAGAGGTGTCTGCATTTGCAGTGGAGACTAATATTCCTGGGTTAGCCAGACCTGAAGCAGGGCGGGGGAAGCTTTTTGTTTCGGGGGCTGCTGACTCTCAGAGAAATCAGTCGGGGGGAGCACACAAGTGAGAAGGAAACAAAAAAGCCCCTCACTGATGTGGCCCCAGACTGAGAAGGAGAAAGACCCTCCCCACATTTCCTTCACGCACCAGAGCCTGCGGGGGGGGGGGGGGCAGGCTAGTGGATTTTATGTGCTCCAGCCTGGAGGAGGGACGGTGAGGCTAGAGCACCATCGTTGGTGCCCCAGAGCTGGGGCAGGGGGAGCCCTGAGCCTCGAGGGCCAGATCCAGGGGGGCCACATCGCGGGCCTTAGGTTCCCCACCCCAACCTAAAGGATTCTGAGGCATCAGAGGGACTTAGTCACGTGGTGTCTAATGCAATTCGCTGCTGGTAGGTGGGAAGCAACAGCTTGAATTACTCCTCCTGTTGATGGGGTTCTCGGCAGCGGTCACCATTAGGAGAAACAAACCTGGGTGTCATTGTGGGCAGGTCGGAGAGGGAGTGTTAGACATCGCTGTGACTGAGAATAGCCTTGTATCAAGGGATTTACGCCTTCCCGCCTCAGGGGATGAACCAGCCCCTTGCTGTTGGTGATCAGGAAGAAAATGCCCCGAGGAGCAGGTTTATTGCAGGGTTTTACACTCTTGTGATTCTGGGGCGGATCTGCCATGGCAATTTCTGTGTTGGGCGGTGGTTGGCTTAGTAGGGGTTGAGAGATTGGAAGTAGCCGGTAAACTGAGTGTTGGGAAGGAGGGGAGAAAATAAATTCTTCCCTTCTCCTCTGGCTGCCAACCATCATTCCAAGCCCATCTTGGGGGGGAGGGGAGAGTGAGGGAGTGTGTCCCCACCCTGGCCCATCCCAAAATCTGTGCTGTGCTGCATCCAGATTTGGGAGGGGAGGGGTTAAATTGGCAAAGCATCCCTCATAAGCCCTTGCTAAAATCTCACCAGCCAGCCGGACTCCAAGGAATTCCTGGTGCTTTAAAAAAAAAAAAACCCACACAAAAGATTTCAAAGTTGCAGTAAGCCCTTGAGAATGTCGATCCCTTTTTAATGGGAAAGTTTTGGATGCGGCCGAATAACAGCAGTGGGTGCCTGGGTTTGGCTTGCCTCCGATTAGCCTGGAGTTGGGGACAACAGGCGCTCTGCTTTTCCCACCCGGCCCCAGTCTATGTGCGGGGCAGGGGACGGCCCCTTGCAGAGCAGGCCTGTCGGGAAGGGCTCTGCCCGTCCAAATATGGCTCTGGCCGATGAGCCAAGCTCTTATTTTCAGAACATTGGGTTGGGTAGGGGCCAAAGCCGCCTTAGATCCGCTCCGAGAGGAGACCACAGTCTGTAACGCATCAGCAAACTTTTGTTTTGAATGTGGCTGTGGGCCGGATGTGTGGGAGCAGGGACTGCATTCCCCTGTAGGTCGAATGGGTGGGTGTTGGCTAGGGATGTAAAATCCCGTTTAATTAGTTAACTTAACATTTAACTGGTTAACTGATTAAATGGAATTGGACTGGGGCGGGGGCTTTCCAGTCCACTGGGCCTCTGGGGTAACAGTTCATGGGAAATCATCGCCTGGGAAGGGTTAACCGGTTACCAGTTCACATCCCTGGTGTTAGAGGAGTTGTATTGCTCTGCTAAGTGGCTGTAATGCTGGTGTGAAGCCCTGAATATCGCTAGGGGAGGGAAAGGGAGATCGGGTCCCCACTGCCCATTCTGTCTTTGGCCTCTCTGCGGGGCTTCCAACTCTCTGCTTCCTCTCCCCCCCCCCACAACCTCTCCCCCCTCCCAACACGTTTCCCAGAGGGCACTAGGCAGCTGCCAGGAGAGAGGGACTTGCCATTGCTGTAGGCCTGGACTGAAAAGAAGCCACCTCAAAGGCCCCGTAGTGAATTACCCGCCCCCAAGCCCTACAGGAGTTTGTCTGTGTCAGAGAGTGTTTCAGTCTTCAATGCACTTACGCTCTCAACCTCCCTGTGCGGCAGGGCAGTGCACACAGAGGCTAAGTAATTTGCCCAAGGTCACACAGGACACTTGTGCCAGAGCTGGGAACTCAACCTGGGTTTTCAGAGTCCCGGGCTGGCATTTTATCTGCTTCACCAGCCTTCTCAGTGGTTTGTGGAAGTCCAGAGCCCTGAAAATAACTCTGCCTACAACTGGACTCAGCTTTTCCTTGGGCTTAAGGATGCAGCACTTGCTAAAATACTGGGCACCAACTGGGGTTTGTGTGTGCTGCCACCCCTGTATCCACGTCTGTGTTAGCAGCACATGACTGAGCTCTGGGGAGGGGGCGAGAAATCTGGCAAGGTCCAAGCCAAGACTCTACTGAAGTGCGCAGCTGATGATCCTGGGGAGAGTCCAATGTTCCCTGGCACCCCAGGTTTTCCCTTCTCAGCAGCACAGTGTGGCCGTGTTCCTGTGACCCAGAGACATGACTTTCCCCTCCCAGTCCAACTCCGCAGCGCACGTCAGAATGGCCTTGTCCGTGGACTGCAGCAAGAAGCCCAGTGCGTGCAGGGTCCTAGCGAGCATCCTCCATTTCTCTGCCGAGGCATCCCGGTCTGTTTGGTGCTGGATCCTTCACAATGGGACGCCGCTGGGGAATGCAGGAGAGGGTTCTGTTTTCCTGGCCACAGCTGGCCCTGAACCACCTGGGGTAGGAATAGCTGGGATAGCTGCCTGAGGCCTTCCCGTGTTGCCGGATGGAGAGAGATTCCATGTGGAGCACAGAGGGTGAAATTCTGGCCCCGCTGGAGATGCTGCTGCTGCTGCTTCCGTTTAACAGGGCCGCTGTTTCCCCGGACACACTAGGGAGGCTACATCGGACACCTGAAACCTTGCTTACTGCAAGGCACTCTGAGCCTGTGGTTAGATCCAGAGGAGAAGCCCTAGATCTGCTCCTACGCATGGGCAGGTGACTCCGCTAACCAGACACTGGCCTGGGTCAGTAATCTTTATCATCCTGGAAGGGATGTAGATTCTCATGCTTCAGGGTGTCACATCAGCTGGTCTCCAGGTATGGGGTAGGGATGTTAAAATTAGATTAATCAACTAATCGAATGCTCGATGGAATTTCCATTGACTATTCAATTATTTGATAAGGGATCTTCTGCTTTGATAAGTGGCTACATTTCAAAGGCAGAAGTGCCATGCGGCGGTCCGCCTTTGAAACGCACACGAACCCCAGTGGAGACTCTTGTACATTTAAAAAGTGGAACGCCGCCCCTCCCATGGAACTGGAGCTGGGGGGAGCCAGCTTTTAAGCTGGCTCCCCCCAGCACCCCTTCCTCTTCCCCACACTTGCTGCCTCTTTCTGAGAGGCAGCAAGGTGGGGGAAGTGACTAGTTGATTAGCGTGTCGACTATCCGATAAGCTTTTGCTTATCGGATAGACGACTAGTCGATTAGTCCCTAGCATAGGGAGGGGGCGGGGTCAGGAGGAAACTCCCTCTGGTGGTGAGTTGTTTCCGTAACTGCCTTCGGCAAGGTTCTTGTCAGCTGGTATTGGCTGATCAGGTGTGTCTGATCCGGCCTGGCAATTCCCATGTTCTCCGGTAAGGCTGCCCTCTTCGTGCCTCCTGGTGTCATGCGTGGCGAACGGGAGCCACCCAGCGTGCGGCTGGAATACAGTTGTGCTGATTTCTCAAATAGAAATAGGTGAAGAGAAATACATGTGCATCTCTGCCTGGGGGAGAGGCCACTGGGATGTGGTTCAACTTCTCATCTGCAGCACAGTTAAAATGCAGCCTCGTGAGCATGACATCTTACTCCTCGAGCAGCTGCCTCCTTTTCCGAGGTTCCCAGATGGCTCAGAGGCGCTCGCTGCAGCCCAGAAGCCAGGTTCCAACAAAGCTGCATGTGCTGGGGGCTCGGTGCCTCATGGCTGTGAGTGAGGCCAGAAACCCTTGGAGCAGGGGCCTTGGCTGGGGTATGTGACGCCTGCCCTGGGGTCACCCACGACCCTATGGGGGCATTCAAGGTGACTGCCCGGAGGGGGCGGGCTTGGGTCACAGGGATGCTGGTCTCTAGCCGTGGTCTGTGCAGGCTTTGAGCGGTGGTTGTAACTTAGAAAATACAGAGGAAAGGAGGGATGTGGATAAACAGACATGGTGCAGCTTTCAGGCCAGGAACGTTGCGCTCCGCTGACTCTGGGCTTTGCATTGTGGGGCCCATCAGTCTGTGCAGAACTCGAGATTGGACCTGGGTGCAGTGGGTCGGCACAGAGCCCCCCCCCCCCTTGCACTCTCTGGGGTGGGGAAGGGAGCCTGGGTAGAGGTGGCATCCTGCTGCTCGAAGGAAGCGAAAGCTGCCGTGGCCAGCTGCAACTGCTGGGCCTTGCCCCGTCACAGGAAGTTTCCTGAACCTCCCATCCTGAATCTCCCACCCAGCTGCTCCAGTTGGACTGCGTCTTTGCAGCACTAGGTCAAGGCTGTCGTGTGGAGCGGCTGCAGGGAGCCGAGCCATGTTTGCACAAGGGCAGTGGTGACTTCTGCTTGTGCGGGCCGGGCCCCTGCGAGCTCCGCAGGCTTGGCGGAGGGTGGAGGCACGTTTCATGGGCTGCCTTCCCCCGGGCCCTGTAGACTGAGAGCATCCCCTGGGAGGCTCTGCTGCGTTGCTTTGCTGGCCTGGTGTGCTCTGCCTGAGGGTCTGGGGGCTTTGAGGGGGGAGCACTGAGGGCGTGCTGGCTAATTGGCGAATGCGGTTCAGCAGGGAGCATTGACCGTGTGCGCAGACAAAACACTTGGCTCCTTGGGGGCTCCCTGCTCGCTCTCCTGGCCCCGGGCCGAGCGCTGTGACCGTGGGAATCGCGGTGGGCATCCTGCTGCTAACCCCACCCTCCCTCTCACCTCCACAGAGACGGTGAGCCCTGCTGCCCCTGGGCACTCGGTGCGACCTGCTTGCCGGCACCTGTTCCAGATCCCTCCGGTGTGTGTCTGCTGAGGTGAGGGCCCTGCGTCAGGCGAGAGCTGTGGGGAGCCCTCGGGGGCCAAGGCCTCCCAAAGACAGTTCCCTCCCTCTGTGGCTTGGAGCACGTCACGGCACACAGTGCCTCGGTTTCCCCACAGGCCACGTGTCGGCAGTAATGCTGGCTGCCTTCTGTCACGGGGGTGAATGTGTCTGTCTGTGTGGGATAGCGCCGTCCCGGGGAAGAGGGTGGCAGTCAGGAGCACTGTCTGGCTGCGTGGGCTGCTGAGAAGCCCCAGGGACAAACCCAGCACGGTGGCCAGTGGATATGGAGGTGATGCTGGTGCCTGACCCCCAAGACTGGTCTGCAGCCTGGAATGTGCATCGCCCCCATTCCCAGGTGCTGAGAGAAGCATTGTGTCAGCGGGGAGGGGAGGGAGGGCTTCCCTGTGTGGTTCCCCTCCCCCCCGCCCCCCATCGGAGCCCCCAGAAGGCTGGAGCCCGACGCTACATTCCTGCCCATCTGCATGGAGGATGGTTTCCTCTCTTAAAAATATTGACCTGACTTAACCTTCCCGGAGTCACGCAACAGCAGCCTCTCTCCCCTGCCGCTCCAGTGCGTCACGTGCTGGCAGCAGAGCCTTTCCCTTTGGGAATGGGCCCCACGGCAGAGCTGCTTGCCCGGAAGGGTGGGCCTGGGGAATTCTTCGCTGGGGCAGTCGCTGGTGTTCCCTAGGGCTGCCCCTGAGGCCGTTGCAGATTTGCCGGCGGGGGGAAGAGCGCACGGACCTTTCCTCTGCCAGCGGGATCGGTGCTTTCAGTGGGAACCACGGCAAGTTCTTCTGTCCACGTTCCGTGCTGACTCGCGGCCCCTCGTGACGGCGAAGGAGAGCCCGACGGCAGCTGAGCTCCTGGAGTATAGGGGTGCTCGGCTGCAAAGGGAATCTGCTGGGCGGGTGCCGAGCCCTCGCAGGGTGTCACAAGGCCTGTGTCCTCCTCGCCGCTGGGTGCCTGTTCTCCTGCGTGGGGAAGCCGAGTAAAAGCTGGGGCAGCTGGAAGGAGGGGGCCTAGCTCAGCCAGGCGGGGTGCTGGAACAGTGTGGGTGCAAATTGCAAACCTTGTGTAGAAAGGAAACCACTTCAAGCCCGGGGGGAGCACCCCGAGTTCCAGCACCTGTGCAGCCAGGGGTGCTCCCGGAGCGGGCCTGACCCAAGCAGGTGCTGGCTGCAGGCCTCAGCAGCTCTGCTGTCGGTGCCTGGGGCTGGTATTGGTGCTACCCGGAGTGGTAACCCCCAGGCTGCCGGGAGCACTCAAGTTAACCACAGCATCTGTCTCCTTTTGCAGCATTGCCTGCTCACCATGATCCTGGGCGCAAGCCCCCTTCTGGGGATGCTGCTGTGCCTCCTGAGCATCTCCTGCCAGGCGCGGGCTGGCACGGACCCCTCGCCGCAGCCGGCGTCACCGCGGCCTCCTTCCTGCAGGCGCTCCTGCGCCGCTACGGCGAGAGCGAGGCGCTGACCCTGCCGCAGCTCAAGGCCCTGCTGAACCGCCTTGACGTGGGGGTGGGGCACGAGAACATCTCCCGGTCGGAGACGCAGCGCAGGAACCTCTCCCGGGTAACGTGCCACATGAATTCCTGGGTGGCCCCATCTGCAGCGCCCTGGGAGGGGATGGCCCTGGCTTCACGCACCGTTTTCCCCCCCCCCCCCGCCCCTCCATTAATACGTTGCTCAGGGTCGCCACGGCCCTGGCCATGCGCTAAGCTTGTCTGGAATAGACAGACGGGCCGTGGTCTCGGTGGGGAGAGTCACGGGGGCCCGGTGCCACCCTACAGGGAGGCAGCTTGAGCTCTGCCTGGAAACCGCGGCTGCCCCTGCTGTGCCTACTTGCTCTCCTTGGAACCCTGCCTGCTGGGCCCTGTGTTCCCATCCCTGCTGCGTTTTGCTCACTGGGATCTGGGGGGGAGGGGTGGCGGGAGGAAAGCCGGCCCTGCTGGGCTGGAGGAGCCCGTTACGGACCCAGCAAAGCTGCTGGGATGGTGGGAGGCGGGGATATTGCCTCTGCGTGGAGAGCGCTCTCAGGGTGCGGGTAATGCAGCCCCTCCAGCTGGGGGGTCCTTGGAACCCTTCAGACCCGCAGGATGAGCTAGGGTCTTGCATGCAGCGGGATAGGCCCAAGTCCAGCGAGGGCTGCTGTCAGCACCCGGGAAGGAGGGGACACGTCCAGGAGCCCTCTGAGAGTGTCCATGTTGCCGAACCAGGCAGCAGAGCCCAGCTGTGGGCTAATCAAGGTCTCTCTCTCCCCACCCCAGTGCTTCAGCTCCTCGGAGCTCTTCTCCGCCCACAACCTGAGCGAGGGGTCCCGTCTTGGCTCGCGCGAGTTCCAGGAGTTCTGCCCGGCCATCCTGCAGCAGCTGGAGTCTCAGGCGTGCACGGCGGAGAACCTGGAGAACGAGGAGAATGAGCAGACAGAGGAGGGGAAGCCCAGCTCGGCAGAAGGTGAACGGAGAGCCAGCGGGCCCGGAGAGGGGGCCGGGGCCTGCGTTAGCTATCAGGGCGTTACTGAAGCGGGAGCTTTCCGAGCATCACTCAAGTGCAGGGCACCGATGCTTTTTCTCAGCCCCGCTGTAGGAATGGAGATAGCACCAGAAATGAACCCGTCTCCTTTCCTGCCTGCCAAGGCAGGCCCTGGCCTCAGGCGTGGAGCACGAGCTGCACACTGGGGCTGGGCAGCCTGTCCGGAGCGGTGTCTTTGGCTGACAGCTATTAGGAAATGGCGCTAGCCTGCTCAGAAGGAAAGGAACCAGGGAATAGAGGGGGTGGCCTCATGGGATTTGAGGAGTTTGACTCCCACGTCCTAGAATTCCCCTTGCTTCCCTGTACATCAGAGAGAGAGAGAGAGCTGCGCAGAATTCGGCAGAGCAAAGGAGCATGGGATACCCACCTGTGCTCCCCACTTAATGTGACCCAAGACCTTCTGTACGTACCCAGTGATGTGAACTGAGACAGGGCACATCTGTCCCATGTGCATGCTGTTGGCACAGCTTGTGTACCGCACACCAGCGAGCGTCAGCCCAGCGTGAACTAAATCCCTTTATAGACCGGCCTTGGGTTGCACAGAGGAGGACTGAGGATAGAGATCCGAGGCAAGGGGGCCCTTTTTTTTTTTTTTTACATATTAATCCATAGCTTTTCCAGCAGGTTAAGCCGACGAAGTTGCTCTCTAAATCGAATGTGGAATCTGTCTGGTGGTCATGATAGGGCTGCTTGCGAGGTGCTAGCCTGCTGCGCTGGGACCTCCTAATGCTAGCTGGCAGGGGGGAGGGGTAGGTGGTCAGAGTCCCCATCCCCCCCACTGTTAAATTACAGAAAAAAGCAAAAATTCTCAGCTGAGGGTGATGACCTGGGACTAGGGACCCCGGTTCTATTCCAGGCTCTGCCTCTCCGCTAGCTGTTTGGCCACGGGGAAGTCACATTGACTGACATACAATCACACACTCTCCACCTCGGTTTTCCCTTCTCCAATCTGTGTGGCAGTCTTTACCCCCCCTCCCGAGGGCCTGCCTAAGAGCCAGGTGCTTTGGGAGGGAAGATGCTGCTGAAATGCACTCTGCTGCTACGACGCTTGTCGTCTTAGTGATGGCTTTGAGCAGCTGTTGGAAACCAGAGGGACCCCACTAAAATTACCCCTCCACACCTGAAAGTGCAAAAAAACCACCAAGCACCCGAGCATCCTGGGGAAATGCTCCTCTGAGCCACTTCATGCTCTTTCCCTGAACTCTCCCGTAAGGCGTCTGTCAGCCCCCCCACAGCTGGATTTTTCTGTTGCTTAGGTCATTCCAAAGACTCTTCCTGGGGGAGAGATTTCTCTTGTGATAAGCCTGTTGAGTCTTTTCTTCCCTTCCCTACTAAGAGCAAGGCAGGACTCAGCGAGCACGCTAATGGGGCCATTGATAATACAGAGTGGAAAATTTGCTACTGGGACATGTGACTTTAGTTCCCAGCGCAGTCAGCGCTCCTATAACTATGGAGCAAAGCAGCGTCCCGTCAGTGAGAAAGTAGGGATTGAGTCCCTACATCTGGGCCCTGCTCCTCCCGAGAGAGACACACACACACGCTCTCTCACTCACATACACTGGCTCACACTTGTTCTAGGCTGTTTTCTCTCACCGGAGGATCCGGTTCATAAATAATGGGCGTTTCTATTCCCCTTTCATCCCAAGCACATTGCAGACTGTTGATATGAATTGCATTTTGCCCACCTCTGAATGGACCGTGGCGGCTGTCTCTGTGGCCACGCCGTGTCGCTGTGGGACAGGCTGAGGACTCGCACGTCGGCCGTCCCGTGGCACTGACGGGAGAGTTCAGGGAGAGTCCAGCGTGCAGTGGCTCAGATGAGACTGTCCCTCGGGGGTGGGTGATTTGTTTTGCGTAGAGCCGCGGAGCCCAGCCCCGAACCCAGTGGCGCCAGGCGCTGTGCAAACACGGCCCCAGAGGAGCGTCTCAACGTGGGTTAACGTCCCGCAAGCGTCGGGGGCCGGTAACAACCAAAAGTGGCCCAGGCCTCCTTGGAGTAATAGCGCCCCCTATTGGAACACACAGGTATTGTCTCAGGAACTCATGGTTCGACCGTCTCTGGTGCCTGCATTCTCCTCCTTGTTCCTGGCTCTGCCTCACTTTTTTTCCGGCCTGTTAATGGGTTACAGCTGAATGCAGCACCTGGAGCATAACAATACCCAGTGCCCTTTAAAGTAATTCAGAGACATGGAGTGTCGTTAACCAGGTTTATTTCCACTCCCTCCCCATCCTGTAACTGTCCCACCATTAAAGGATCTCAAGCAGCACAGTGGATGGGAATGAGCCTTCGTCACGGCCAGGCCCGTGCCTCAGCGAGGCCTGACTCCCTTGGCCTTCCTTGCCCAGCTGTATCCTGAGCTGCTGGTGTCAGGCCCTCCCCGCCCCCCCCAAAGCGCCTTGGTAATCCAGCCCTCGTTTCTTCTTGTTCCGCAGTGTGGGGCTTTGGCTTTCTCAGTGTGTCACTGATTAACCTGGCCTCCCTCCTTGGAGTCTTCGTCGTGCCCTGCACCACCAAGACCTTTTTCAGACGGGTCCTCACTTATTTCATCGCGCTCTCCATCGGGACGCTGCTCTCTAATGCGCTCTTCCAGCTGATCCCAGAGGTGCAGTAGAACCCACCCTGCCCTTCTTTGTCTCTCACGGGGCTGGCTCTCCTGCCGGCCTTTACAGCTCCACCCCTGCCAAACAGATTTCTCCATCGCCAAGGGGAACTCTTCCATGCTGGCTCCCCAGCACCCTCTGACTCCTCTGAGCACCAGGAAACATCCCGTAGTTTCTTCAGGGTTGAAGTTGGTGGTTCAGGCCGCACGTGTCGCCCTGTACCATCCTAGCCTGCTTCCTCCTTCCTGTCTGGTGGCCTGCAGCTTCTCTGAGCACAGCAGTGCCACTGCAGGGCAGCTGGCAGCGATCCTAGCATGAGAGGGAGAAGAGAGCTCCTTCCCCCACGTGGCTCCGGCTGGGTGGCCGATCAGTTCCCCCCCAGCTGGCGTCGTTGGAAGCATGGGTGGTCCTAGCTGCCGTGAGGGCGCTCTGCTTGTGGAACAGGTTGTAATAAGGCCTCTCGCTCGGTGTGTTCTGATTGGCCATTGGTTGCCAGTGGGGAGATTTCCCAAAGCCTGCCCGTGGTGAGTGGCGCTAAGCGCAGACCAAGTGTGTACTGGGGGTTTCAGTAGGACTGGCCATTCCCATACGCAGCATGTTCGCAGCATCATCATTGGGCTGATGGGCGGAACCGGGGGGGGGGGGAGCGGTCCCGGGGCTCATGAGAAGGGGGTGTGAATGAGGAAGGAAGGAGCACATGGTAAAAATGCACTGAAGGAACCCCTCTTGTCTTGGGATCCCAGCTTTCTCCTGGTGGCAAAATCCCCGGAAGGATCTCTGCAAAGTGAGGTTTCCTGGTGCCCTGATGGGTTTGTCAGATACGTTATGAATTAATTTTTGGTTTAATTGCGCAATTCTGGAGCTAAATAAATATTCCCAGGTGCTTTACAATCAGGTGTTGGGCGCACATGCCCTCCTCCAGCCTGCTTTCTGGCAGCAGGTTGTTCTCAGCAGGGCCCAGGTGCTTGGGGACCTCAGATCCTCAAACTGTTCAGCCTAGGAGTTGTGGAACGAAAATAAAAATCTCAGCTTCTCCCTGGAGCATCCCTCCCATGGAGATCTCGGGCTCGCTTTGCCATCAGCATATATGTGTGCATTGTACTGCCCTGAAGAAGACCGTGTATCTAATCTTAAATGGCTATTGCCCTGCTTTGCCTGCGCTCCAGAATCTCTTGGCGGTTTCAATCAGCCGCCTACTGGCAAGTGGAGAGAAGTGGGAATGGCAGGACTGGTGTGTGTTTCTCTCAGCCCCTCGCAAGCTAGAACAAAACTAGTCTATTTCATGTTGGGTCTCCCAGGCTTGGCGGTCTCAGTCTACTCCCAGCATTGCTGCATATCCCATGCTGGCATGGGTTGTTACCACATCGCTAAGCCAGAGTCTGAGGGGACCTCTTGTTTGTGGGACTTGGGGAGGTATTTTTCAGCTCCAGAACTGTAACTTTGTTGTATTTATCTCTTAAAAACCAAACAAAATGCCTTGCTGCCTGATCTGGTGGGAACTGAAATGATGGTGTACACTCCACCCCCATGGTACGCTCGTGGCAGAACTCCCACAACATGGAACGTAAATGCAAGTGAATCCGTTAGCTTGGAAGGGCCTCGTACAGACCAGGGGGAACGCTTGGCCTCTCTAACCTTGTCTGGTGTTCAGATACCCCAGGGATGCGTGCGCTGGCCATGCACAGGGTGAATAGGCTCAGCTGTGTGATGCGGGTGGAGTGTACAAGGTAAGGCTATAAAACTGAGGTGCTCCATGGGACGCTGGAACTCTGACATGCCCACCTGCCCCATAAACGGGCCTTTGGCCCCTGAGAATGGCCTGTGTCCACCGAGAGTCTGTCAAGGTCACCAGGAAAGCGAAGCAGAACCCTGATTTTTATTTTTGCTCTTGTCAAAACAAACTTCACCTCGTCCTGCAACAAGCTAACCTCCATCCTTGGAGTGTTTGTTTTAAAGTCAGTCTTGTTAGGGCAAGGAATCTTTCCTTCACTCAAACCTCTGCTTCCCCAAGGGGAGAATCCATTCCCAGGTCAGTCTATGGTGCAGTTGGTCACTGGAACTGTGTCCTGGAACGCGGGCTGGAGAGCCACGCTCCCCTGATTCACATTCCTTGTCATGTTCCCGCCAGGATCCTGCCCTCGCCAAAGGGGCCGGCATGCCAGAGTTCCAGAGCCATCTAGTACCAGTTTGATTCTGGCCTCCTTGAATCGATTCCAAATTGATATGAAATCACTAATAAATGTCCCCTTTTCTCCTCCCTTTTCCCTCTCTCTCTCGCTCTCTCTCTGGTGTGGATTCACTTTTTTGCTGTCCTGTGTTGATTTCCCTGGATTCTCCCACCCTTTGCACCTGGGGTGGGGTTGGCACGCACGCTGCAGTCTGGGGTTACGGTTTCCTCTGCGTGACCGTCATCTCCCTCTGCTCCCTGGTGGGAGCCAGCGTGGTGCCCTTCATGAAGAAGACCTTTTACAAGCGGCTCCTCCTCTTCTTCATAGCCCTAGCGATTGGAACTCTCTACTCCAATGCCCTCTTCCAGCTCATCCCCGAGGTATGGTGAGAGCCTTCGGGTCTGTTGTGCATGCACCTGTCTGTCTGTCTGTCTCTGTCTGCACTCCCTGGCTTGAGGAGAAGCCGGCGGAACTTGAGGAGAAACGTGAGCGACGGTTGCAGGCAGACAAAAGAGATGGTCAGTCCTGGCCTGGACTTGCGTCTGGTGCTGGAAATGTTTAAGGCCCATCAGCGAGGCTAAATGCTGCTGTGTGGAGGGACCGGGTTAAGCTCCTAGCTCGTTGCCATTAGGGATGTAAAGTCCTGTTTAATTGGCTAAAGGTAATGTTCAATTGGTTAACTGATTAAAGAGGCGGTAGACAGTGGGGGGGCGCTCCAGCCCAGCTGGGCTAGAGTGGTCCCCTTTCCTCCCACCTGCCGTGGCCGGGCTGGAGTGGCTGTTCTCCTCCCCCTACTGCTGACAGGGGCTGCTCCGGCCGGGCTGGTGAGCCCTGCAGTGCTGGAGCTGTCCTCTGCCTGCTGTGTTGGTGCCTAACTCGATAGCACTGATGGTATTAACTTCCCTGCCAGAGTGAGAAGTCTGGCACAGCTCAGAGGACCTCAAAGCCTTGGGGAGTGCCCACGCGACGGAGACTGTGCTGGTACAGCTGTGGCTTCATAGCTGTGCTGGCATAACCCCCTCACCAAGGGGAAGGGTTTTCCCACGGCTGTAGGTGCCATCTCTGAGCAATAGTTGCTGTGTCCAAAAAGAGCAATTGTTTGTCGGCCTAGCTACCTCCACCCTGGGGGTTAAGTTAGCATAGCTGTGTGTGTGTTTGCACACCCCTGGCTGACGTTGCTGTAGCAACCGACCTTTGACATGTAGGCCAGGCTTTAGCCATTCTCAAGCCGTATAAAGAAAGTGGCTGTGATGTGTGAACAAAGCCAGGCTCGACTTGGGTCACTTTTATGGTAGAGAGCAGATGGGGTGGAGAGAAGCCCCCTTGCCGAGGGAAATGTTGCTGCCTGTTGGTGTCCCTTCTGTCTGGCTCCCAGTGTTCATGCTAGCCAAGAGTGGACACGCTTCAGGTCGACACAACTCTCAGTGGTGAGTTTGTTGTGAGAAGTGACTTTGAGGTTCTGGGCTTTGAGATAAAAGGATCCCCAGCCCATGTGCTAAAACTTGCTGAAAACACCTTCTGTGCGCACGAGAAATGAGTACACTGCAAAAGGTGGCATGCCGCTGTCCAGAAAAGCCTCATGCCTGATCAGGGAGCGTTGGTGCAGCAGGCTCTGTAGAAGCTGTGCAGTTGCTTCTCCTGGTCCTCAAAATGAAGAGGTCAGCTGAGGATGTTTTCTGGGACTGGCTGGCTTATACAAGAGATTTCACTGGCCCTTCTCTCACAAGTCAGGTGTCACTATAAACACAGGCAAGAGGGCCAATGAATTTAAAAACCAATAGATTTAAAGCAATGGAATTTAATAACCTGTGGAACTCCTAGCCACAGGATATCAAGATAAGTAGCTGAGTGAGATTTATAGGGGTATTAGACATTTAGGTGAGTAGGATCAGCAGTGACACCATCTGAGATAAAAATGAGATGGGCTAATAGTTCTCACACCTCAGAGGACAAGCTGATTTCATCTGGGGTCAGGAAGACCTTTCCTCCTAGCAGGCACTAGTATTGCACATTTGGGTGCGTTAAGCATTCATTGCGGGGAGAAAAGACTAACTGAAGTGCTGCTCTGCTGCCCCTGTAGTGAGAGATCCCAGAGACAAGGGTAAGGGAGATGAGGGGTACCGCTGGAGTTCATGGTTCTCAAACCTTTCTCTGTTGCCCCTTGTCTGCAGGCCTTTGGATTTAACCCTCAAGAGGATTATTATGTTTCCAAATCTGCAGTGGTCTTTGGAGGGTTTTATCTGTTCTTCTTCACAGAAAAAATCCTGAAGATGCTTCTCAAGCAGAAAGACCCGGTGAGGTGGAGTTAGTGCTCGGGGGGCGTGGTTTGACCGTTGCCACAGAGGTGCTCTCAGACAGGCTTATTCTGGTGCCGTTTTCAAAAATCCATTTTTCACGAGAACATATTTCTGTTCGGAGTGGAATGGCCGCAGGCTTTGCTGACTCTTAAATCCTGCATGTGGATAGAAAAGCTTAGATCTTTGTAAAACAGTCAGTGGTTCCTTTTTTACGCTTGGGGGAGGGTTATAGTTTCGTGAGAAAAGGGGAAGTAGAAGGCACTTGGCAATGATGCGGTATGTTTGTTCCTTCTGCTCCACACTAAAAGCTGTCCTGTGCCATCCAAGAAGTGGCTCTAGTCACTCTTGTGTGTGTGTATAGTAAGAACGTAAAATCCTGTTTAATCAGTTAACCTGCTAAACAACTGCTTACGCAGGGGCAGGCAGCAGGCTGCTTCAGCATGGCAGGCCGGGAGCAGCCCCGCTGCTGCAGGCGGGGGCTGCTCCAACTAAGCTGGTGTGCTACTCTGCCAGTCTGGGCCCACTGCGGCTGGGGGCTGTTCCAGCCCGGGTGGAGTGCCCCTATGCCAGGCCCCCGTGGGCAGAGGGCTGCTCCAGCCCACCGGTTAACTGTAACTGGTAAGCATCATCCAAGAAGGGTGATGGATAACTGGTTAACCATTCACTTCCCTAGTAAGTTGTATAGTTGTTTAACAGAGGCTCTGGGATGAAAGATGCTATTAAAAGATACAATCCTAATGCTGGGCTATAATACCAAAGAGACTCTAGTTTCTTAATGGTTTTAGTCACTTCAGCATCGCCATCTCTGCAAGGTTTCCTGTCCTTGCTTGTGGGAAAGCTAAAATAATCAGCATGCCACCAACAATTAGGCGCTGGAAATGTACAAGGGACGGAATGCACACCTGTAGCCCATGGCCAAATTTGGAAAATCTCTGTGTCCTTCCAGCACCATCATGGGCACAGCCACTACAGCCCGGAGACCCTCCCCTCCAAGAAGGACCAGGAGGAAGGAGTCACTGAAAAACTGCAGAATGGGGACATGGATCATATGATCCCTCACGGGAACAGTGAGCTAGAGTGCAAGAGCCCTCCAGTGGATGAGAAGGTCATCGTGGGCTCCCTGTCTATCCAGGTGGGTGCCTGTCTGTCCTGGTGTTGTTATGAGTTACAGCCGTTGGCTTAGTCTGCAGAGATGAGTGTGATGCTGGCAGCACAATAAGTGGAGTTGTCTGCAGCCTGGGGGGGGGATCAGGGACCCAGCCAGTGGGGTTCATGTGTGACTTTGGGGTGCTCTCTTGCAGGACCTGCAGGCTTCCCAGAGTGCGTGCTACTGGCTGAAAGGGGTGCGATACTCCGACATTGGCACGCTGGCCTGGATGATCACCCTGAGTGACGGCCTCCACAACTTCATTGACGGCTTGGCCATCGGCGCCTCCTTCACCGTGTCGGTCTTCCAAGGGATCAGCACTTCCGTGGCCATTCTCTGCGAGGAGTTCCCCCACGAGCTGGGTACTTTGGCCCGGAGGCTGTGCACCTTAACTGCACGTGGTCCCGACCCAGTGAAGAATTTATGCATGTGCTTAAATCTTTTTCAAGGAGAGAGTTTAAAGCACTTGTTTAAATTGAACCCATTTCGCCATTTTCTTCTAACCTTCAACCAAATGTACCAACAGCTCAGTCACTTACAGAGAAGCATGTGATGGAGGGTGGTACGAGAAGCAATACCAGCCAGGCTAGACAAGCTGTTAAATCACATTGTGTTATCTGTTCTGAAAATTACGGGTGTTTTGTGATTAAAGTTAGATTGAGAGACATCTGGTAAAACACCCGGTTCCTTGGGATGTGTTTAAATGTAAAGGGTTATATGTGCATCTCGGGCACCTGGCAATTCGGCAATTCTGCCTGTGGCACAAGGGGACCAAAACTTTGCTAGGGTGCCGTGTTGTAATTACCCGCACTGACGTGGCTTGACACACAGCTGCTTCTTGAGGCATGGGAACAGTGGGTAGGGCACTGCCTGGCAGGGCTAGGGGGATCGGGATTCTGTTCCTGGCTTCACTGCCAGCTCACTATGTGACCTGAGACCAGTCATTTCCCCCTCTCTGGAGTTCTGCTTCCCCGGGTGTAAAACAGAGTAACGATCCTCTATTCTGTTTTAAAGCACTTTGAGGCCTATGAAAGGAGATACTCTATAAGAGCAGGGAGGGGTAGTATTGTTTATTATTATAGAAGGCCGTGATTCAGCAGTGATTGAGCATTTAAGTGTTTGAATAGTCCCATTGATGTTGACTTCAGTGAGGCTACTCACACGCCATGCATGTGTTTAAGCCTTTCCGTGAATAGGGAGTCTAATTATCCAGTGGGAAGCTGCACTGAGGAGGAGTTGGTGGCTGCATCCATTCCGCTGATGGTCCGTGTGTAGCCGTCTGTCTCCTCCTCCCCTTACGTTATCCCCCCTTTTTGCAGGTGACTTTGTCATCCTGCTGAACGCCGGAATGACCATCCAGCAGGCCCTCTTCTTCAACTTCATCTCGGCCTGTTGCTGCTACCTAGGACTGGCCTTTGGGATCCTGGCTGGCAGCCACTTTTCTGCCAACTGGATCTTTGCTCTCGCTGGCGGGATGTTCCTCTACATTGCACTGGCTGATATGGTAAATCCCAGACCGACAGGAGCCCAGGTCTGCTGGCCTAGGGAGTCGGAGCATTGTGGGATGTGGAAGGGACTTCTGCAGTGACCACTGGCCAATCCACATTGATGAGCCTCTGTTAGGATTATTGTTACACTGCAAAGCCTCAAGGATGCCGGGCTCCGGGAGCTAAGAGGATTTGCCTGATGGCAACATGATGTAACCTCACGTGGTACACCAGGGTTTCCTTCCGGCTTCTCTCAGTGAGGCTTCTGGGTGATTTTTTTTTTTTTTTTTTTTTTTTTTTTTTTAAAGGAAGGGTATTGAGTGGCCTGTGTGAGTCAGACGTATCCATGACTCTGGGCCAGGAGAGGAGAATGGTGAAAATAGAACATACAGAGGATGCTTACCAAATGTAGCGTGTATAGCTAGCCAAAGCTAGACCACTTGGAGCTGTAATTTTAGCAGATCTTAGCTTAGTGAGGTTGGATAGGGTCGGGTCAAGAGCTCTTGACCTTATTGTGAACCGCTCTATATAAATTTATGTGTAATACTGGGGGGGGGGGGGCGCTACAGCACTGGGGTCTGCAGGTGCAAATTTATGAGGAGGGTGGAGAATTTCCACAACTGAAATGTTCCAATTCTTTCCTCAGTTCCCGGAGATGAATGAAGTGAGCCAGGAGGACGAGCGGAACGGCAGCGCCTTGATTGCCTTCGCTATCCAGAATGCAGGGCTGCTAACGGGATTCCTCATCATGTTACTGCTCACCATGTTCTCAGGCCAGATCCAGATAGGGTAGGACGGGCCTGGCTTGGCTGAGCTTTCCCACCTGCGGGAAGGAGGGCAGCTGTATGAGGCATCAGCACTGCAAAAACACTGCGGAAAAGAGGCATTACTACTAAAACTCTTCCATACACTCTGTATCATTTATTTTGGGGGGGCTGACGAAGCTCCTTGCCCTCGATCTAAAGTGATCCAAGGACTTGTTTCCAGTGTAGCAACCCTTTCTGTCTTCTCCTGGCACCCGAGGGACTCCTGGGAATGACGTATGCGAGGATCAGGAAAACTGGCTCCCCGGCTCCTTTTTGTCTGCATCGCCCTCTTCCGAGAGCTCCAACCATGGACATTGCTTCTTCCCATCCTCTTTGGGTGGCTGCAGGCGGGGGATGGATGAGGATGGATGTCAGCGTTGGACGTGAGGCCACTTGATGGAGGCAGAAGCTGTGCTTAGGCTTGTACCCATCGATCCCTCATGCTCAGTCCCTCCAGGGGTAGTGGAAATGTGGGGGATGTGAATAGCCGAGTAAGAAAAAGGGGTCATGGTGCAGCCCCAGTATTTCCACACATAATTTGTAGCCTCCAGTGTCCCAGTTGTGCAAGTCGCTGGTGTTTCCCTTTAGCGTGGGGAGCATGCCTGCCTCTTGGATCTAAACATCAACCAAGAGACCTTCCTCCGGATACGTCCTGTGTCAGATCTCTGCAGAGGGTGCCAGGCAGGAGGAAAGGTTCGGAGTGGGAAAGAGGGATGAAGAGGCTCTGGGAAGGTTGCCCAGGGAGAGGGGATAAGCACGAATGTTTCCTGCAGCTGGGCTGGAATCTCTTCTTTCCTGGCACAGATAATGGATGCTAAACTGGACAGGCAGCCGTGATTTCGCTGCTCTTCACTGATCTTCATAATTAGTCTGTTAGTCACAGCCGTGGCTGCTCTGGCCTCTTCCCACTCACCGCACAGGCAGCACTGAAGACAACCGGGCACAAGTGTTTGATGTGTGGTCAGAGTGGCTGGGGCGGAGGGTTGTGCTGCTCCCCCTGGGGGTTTAATGAACTAAACGGTGGCATCTGCAGGTCAGAGTTACTGTAATGGACACTTCTGGGTGGCTTCCGGGAGGTAGAATAGCCAAACATTTCTGCCTCTCCCAGGATTTTCTCTGCAAAGAGGCTTCCACCCTATCTGGGGACATTTTAAGAGCTGGGGGAGCTTAGCCGCGAAGCAAAGATGTTGCAGGATCTCACCATTGCAAGGGAAGCGCATGGGAGCTGCATGTAGACTGGGGCGGTGTGGAACACATGTCCTGGTGCTGGTTTTTCAGGCCTCCCTGCGAGAGTGATCCTTACACTGTGACCAGGTTCACTTGGAATTGTGTGTCTGGTTTTAAACACCGATACTGCTGAGTTGCAAGGGTTTTTTTTAAAAAAAAATACTGTAACTTTCTTCAGGGCACAGGGTCCTAGGAACAGTCTGAGGAGTTGGAACCCAGCCAAGGTAGCTGCAGGCTTTGGGAAGGGAGGTAAAGGTATTTCAGAGGTCTGCTTCTGGGCTAGCTTTCCTCCAGTTCGCTAAGAGAACTGACTTACTGTTATCATACCGGTAGTCTACGTCTACACTACATGCTTTTTGCGCAAGAGTTTTTGTGCAGAAAGTCCTTGCGCAAGAGCACATCCACACCTCAAAGCACATCGCAAATCCATGTGCTTTTGCGCAAGAGCGCGTCCACACTGCATGGACGCTCTTGCACAAGAAAGCTCTGATGGCCATTCACAGAATGGCCATCAGAGCACCTGTGCTTTTTCCTCTAAAGCATCCACACTTGCCTTTTTGCGCAATAGCTGTAGTGCAAAAAGGAGTTATGCCTTGTAAAAGGAGGTTTACCTACACCGGCAAAAGCCCTCTCTTCTGCCATTTTAACTGTTGATTTTCTTGCACAAAAGCGCATTTGAGGTGTGGACACTCCATGGATTTTTTGCGCAAAAACCTTTCAGTGTAGACGTAGCCGTCATGTTGGCCCTTGGGGGTTGGGTATGCAGTGAGGCACCTCTCCCCTGCAGGTTGTTTCAGATTCTGCCTCCCATGGTTGTGAATTTGGGGCTGTTGACTAACAGAAGTTCCCTGGCTTTGCTACTAGCTTGCTGGGTGACCTCAGGCTAGTCAATCCCCATCCCTTCTGTGCCTCAGTTTCCCCCTCTGAAAAATGGGGATGATGCTGACTTCCTTGGTAAAGTGCTGTGAGATGTACTGATTGGGAAGGCACTAGATAAGAGTGAGGAATGATGCTGCTGCTGGAGTCTGTCCCGTGATCATTCCATCTGCCAGATTGGCTATTGGGGGTGTGTATAAGGGAGCAGTTCTTGTCCAGTCCCTTGTCTCGTATCTTGTCCGACACACAAAGTTGTGTTGCCTTGTTATGCTGCCCTCGTGACAGAGGCTGAGCAGGAGCTATTCCTAATGGTTTCCCCCTTCTTCAGAAGCCAGGTTGAAAGGCCTGTGGCTTTATCCTACCCGTGTCACCTAAAACCACCTGAGACGACAGCCTGCGCTGTGGCAAGTACAGAACCTCAAGCAGGATCACGACTTGGTCTGACTGGTGGACCTCTGCCCCTAATGCTTAACTCTTTCTTTTAACTTGCTCAGTAAAGCCTGGTCATCAAACCAGTGTCACCCTTTCCATGGCCCGACTGGAGAGACAGAGCTGGGTGTCACTTCCGTATGGTAGAAACCATAGTCTTGCTCTCTTGCATACTACAACTGCCGTCCTTGTAACCATGTTGAACAAGGGGGGATCGCACAAAACCCTGTGGTGCCTGTGCCATACAGCTTTTGGTTCACGTGGACGATTGGCTAGAATAGCCTCCTGGGCTATCCTATTTTAAAATAGGAGCAAAACCATTTCAGAGCAGCTCTGTCAACTTGGGCAAAGAACCACAGCCTTGTCAGCAGGATCCCGTGTTCCCTGCCCGTGTCCTAGGTAGCTGGCATGCTGTCTTCCTCCATAGCCAGGAGACCGTTTTTCCCCAATATTCTTGCTATTTATGGCCAAGGAATAGGATTCAGACCATCTTTTTATGGTGCGTCACAACAGTGCTTGATAGGGGTTGGCCCAAACCTTGCCAGCTCCTTTTCACCCAAACCTTCCTTGATGTGTTTATGAAAAGATTAGACCAGGGCCATCTCCTTTCCCATGGGAAAATGATCCGTGTGGCTGGGATTCCTGGGCTATGTCTACACTCGCGGCTTCTTGCCCCTTCTTGCGCAACACTGCCCCTTGCACAATGCCGTTACACTGATTATTTTCAGGAATAACGGCATTGCACAAGAGGGTTTTTCTTGCGCAAGAAGGGGCAGTGTAGACGGCTCCTTCTGGTGCGAGAGCCTCTTCTGCAAAAATGGCGGCTCATTAGGTATGCAAATGAGGCTCGGCGATATTCCACGCTTAGCCTCATTTGCATGCTTCTCACGCAAGAAGCTGCGATTGTAGACATAGCCCTGGTGCCCAGTTTAGAAGTTGGTGGAATTAAATGGCACTCTTTACACTAGGGATGTAATAGTGTAGTCAATTAACCGATTAAGCAAAAGCTTATAGGTTAATGCTATAGACTACACGCATTTCCTTCCTCCCCCACCTTGCCAGTACATTTTTTTTTTTTTTTTTTTTTTTTTTTTTTTAAACAGGCTGGCCAGCAGCCCAGCTCAGTCCTGGCTCACACCAGGTCCGGGACCTACCCCCGCCGCGACTCTGCATTTAAAATGTATTAGGAGCCAGGTGGGCAGGCAGCCCAGCTCAGTTCCAGCTCATGCTGGGTCCAGGAGCTCAGACCTGCTCCCTGACAGGGGCTGCTGCCATCCCGCACTGCTGCCTTTTTATCAGAGGGGCAACAGGTATCCGGTCTGCGAGGGGAGCTGGTTTTTTAAACTGGCTCCCCTCGTGGACCAGCTCCCGCCTGGCACCCTGCGTTGCTGCCTCTGATACAGTGGCTGCCAGCTCCAGCCCCAGGGGCTATAGAATAGTCAACTAACCAATAAGAATTAATGCAGTTACTCAACTATTCAATTAACCGATATTTAACATCCCTACTATTTACACGAGTACATTTTTGTCATCCACAACTGGCCAGGAACTCTCCTTATAATAGGAGGCCAGCTTCCGGGAACAGTACTTGAGAGGGCAATTGCCTTTGGCAGCGGTTCTCATGTTATGGGTCCAGACCCCAAAGTGGGTCACAATCCCGTTTTAATGGGGCTGCCAAGGCTAGCATTGCTGCTAGGTCCTGGGGATGAAACAGAAGCCTGGGCCCCGCTGCCTGGATTGGGTGGCAGGGCTCAGGTTACATGTCCCTTGTTCTGGGTTGAAGCCCTTGAGTGGCTTTGGCCCCCCCCTACCCAGGGCAGCAAGGCTTGGGTGGGCTCAGGTGTCCCCCCTCGTGTAGTAGTTTTTGTTTTCAGCAAGGGATATGATGTGATGAAGTTTGAGGACCCTTGGCCCATGCACTGCCACTGGTAGGGAGTGTTGCAGGACTGTATTTGAATTAAGTCATGTCCAAGAGTGAGATTAAACCCTGTCGTAAGGGTTAAGGTCTGGGCTGCCTATTTTCTCAAGGAAGTATTTGGAAAGCACATGACATCTGGTGTGTTCCAAAAGGAACAAGGTGGCTTAGCTTTTTTGTAGTGCCAGAGCTGTCAATGGCAAGGCTGGTTCAGTGGTATACAGTGAGAAGGCACTGCCCTGCTGCCAGTGTCTTGGAAATCTGCCCCTCTTCTGGAGCAACCCCCCAAATCATACTTACTAACAAAGTAAAACTCAAAACTCCACTGTGCACCAGGTGGTGGTAAAACTTGATAAGAACTCGTGCGAAATGTTATCTGGGCTTTTCTGAGCCCTTGAAGATGACCGAGAAATCCTGAATCTCTAGTTTCCCTTCAAGATGTTCTTGGGAGCTGACTTCATCAGGAAACTCTGAGTGGAAATTCAGGTGAATTGCAGGGGGAAGTAAAGGGTTGAGGCTCCTTTTAGAGAGTTACTTATGACACTCTTGACAAACATTCTATGACTACACATGTTGCGCTGTGGGAGGCAGGTAACCAATGTGTTAAAGGATGATACAAATCTCCCTAAGGGAAGAAGGGGAAGGGAAGTGAATGGGTGTGGGGGGGGGGGGGGGCCGGGGGGCAGGCAGTTGAGAGAAGATGTTTTATACCAATTTCCTGAGTGTTATTTATATTTCCCTTTACAAGTCTGGTTAGAAACTCAAGTTCCATCTCAGTATTTTAATAACTCAGGTGTTGTATGAAATTCTTGTCAAAACAAAGAACATAAGTTATGTCTTGTGAACTCTACAGTTTATTTGTAAAATTCCATAAATAAAATCTATTCTGTAATGAAAGAGAATTGCAAGTGTGCTCTGTACAGTATTGAATTCTGATGAAAGGCAGTACATAGGCAGAATATTAAAGAACTGTCCTGTGGTGAGATCTGTTTAGGTTGCAGAATAATCTCCCTAGGGAAGAGACTGAGGCTTCATTACTTGAGATGTTTAAAACTAGGCTGTGGGGCAAAGGGGAGGTAGGGGTGGGCTGGAGGAAGAATCCTCCATTAGAGGGCTGCATTGGATGATGTAATATGACTTTTTCATCTATAACTTCTCATTACCCTGTTTGTGTGGATGCTGGCTTTAACCGCAGTTGTCAGTTTCAAACAGAAGGTGGCACTGATGCCCACTCCTGCATTTAATGGATACTTCGGGCTTATTTGGTGCCCTTTTGTCACATTTTCACTTTCTAAGTATTCACCTTCTTAAAGGGGTATGTTCAAAATACTGTCTTTGTGCAGCAGGCTAATTGTCTATTAGGACTTTACAAACCCCTAGAGGGGCTTCAGGATGCCAGGATATGAAGGGAGTCTGGGCTACTTACTTTTTTAAAATACGTAATAGTCCATTTTGACTCAAGGTCTCATTTGAGGCTCTTGTATAGCAGTCTAGTTATAACCACTTTTGTTTAAAAGTAATCAGATACTTATTTAAAGATTACTTTCCCAATTAGGGTTAGTCTTGCTTTGTGCAGGGGGCTGGACTTGACCTCCTGAGGTCTCTTCCAGCCCTATGATTCTAAGTTTAAACGAACAAATCCATATTAAATAACAGTGAGAAATAAATTTGACACATGTGCCTTGATAGAGCAAGTATGCTCATCCGGACCACTGAGCAATATTAACTTGGCTATGCTGCATATAGACCAGACATCCTGGACTTTTTTTTCCACATCGTGGCTACCCAAGTACCAATTTTTTTCAGTCAGCAACTCCGTAATTCAGGCTATTGGCTGAGTTTAAATCCCAGACTTTTGCAATTTTTTGCTGCAATTCACTCTTCTTCTTTACTAATTTTAAATTACTTTTTTCCAGCTGTTTAAATGAGCCCATTTTTAAAAGATGGATACTCATTTATCAATAATTCTCACTGATTTCAGTTGCTATCTATCCTTTATCTCTGAATCTCTTTTTTTTCAGTTACTCTGCCTGTGCACTAGTAACTTGCAATCCCTTTTTCCTATTTAAAGGTGAGATTAATATTTTTGTTTGGTTTCAATGCATACCATTAGACTAGAGTGCATGTCAGGTTAATGGAGCCCTGTGTTCAGAGTGCTTGATGTCTTAATCTCCCGTGGCAATAATACAGGATTTTTGCCTTTTTGAAGGGGTAGCCTTGTGGAAAGGGATGATGGCTCTGAGTGCACTGCAGCCTATTATTTCTAGTGTGGAGGCGAGGCAATGTGCATTAGCCTGTAAGGTTGGTGGCTGGGCAGCGGACTGGAGGTGGAGGCAGTTTCCCCCTGTGCATTGCAATTCCTACATCTGTCACTCAAGGAAAACTACACAGAGCCGGGGGGGGGGGGGGGTGTTGTCTCACTGCCCTGCTTTACCGCAGGATGCAGGATGCAAAACGCGGTGGTCGGTGCCTCTGCCCCCGTTGGGCAGGATGCCTGCACTCAGCACCATGTTTCAAATAGGGGGCAAGGAGCGGAGGTGTCCCCTGCAGCTGTGCCCTCCAGGGGGGCAGCCTCCTGGGCCCTGAGGTGCAGGGAGGGAGAGTCTGGGCCTGCAGGAGGGGCACAACGCTCCCCCCCCCCCGTCCCTGCTGCAGGTGGGGGTGACTCAGCCTCGGAGCTTGCGCCCTAGGCCGCAGGCCCCCTGCAAAGCCCGACTCCCATCACCTAGCAACGGTGCTCTTCCCCCCGCCCCCCGCCTCGCGCGCCCACACAAGCTGTGGGGGGGGGGGGAAGGGGAAGGAAAGGATTCCCCCGCAGCTTGGTCACGTGGCCGCAGAGGAGGGCGCGTGCGCCGGGGAAAGCCTGAGCTGGGGGCGGGGGGAGCGGCGCAGGGCGAGCCGGAGACGGTAGGCGGCGCCTGCGCACGAGAGGAAGTGGGGGGGGGGGTTGGCGCCTGCGCGCGCTCTCCCCGTGAGGCGGAGGCAGGCTGGCGCCTGCGCGCTAACGGCGACGGCTCGCGGGAGGGGGTGGGGAACAGAAGAGCTCGGGAGCCGCTGCCGCCGCCCGGGCACCGAGCGGAGCCGGATCCCTGCGCCGCCACCACCGGGGCCTGCTCAGCCGCTGTCGGAGTCCCGGCTCCCCGAGGGGGGGAGGGAGCCGCGGGGGGAGGGGCGGCCCGGGAGCCGACGCGGGGAGGCGGCACCATGACCGGGCGCGGCCACAACAAGCTGCCCACCACCGAGCGCATCGTGAAGGGTGAGGAGCCGGGTGGGGGGCGGCGCACGGGGACCCCCCCCCCCCCGTGCGGGGCGGTTGGGGGTTGCCGCGCTACCGAGGGGAGGGGCCTGGGAGTTCCCGCGGAGGGGGGGAGGGGAGACACCGGGTCCGAACTGGGGCGGTTGGGCCGGGCGCCGTTAGAAGCGGGGGGGGGGGGCTGGCGGGTTGGGGTTCCTCCGCTGTGGGAGGGGCCCCCGCGTGCGTGCGTGCGTGCGGGGGGGGGTGCGTGTGCCTTGTATGGAGGCAGCTGCGGGGAGCTGCCTTTCCTGTTGAGGGGACGCCCCTGAGCAAGTAAGGGAGGGAGCCAGGGCGTTGGGGTTTGTGTCCCCCTTAAAGGGGGGGCGTTGCGGGACTCTCCTGCGGCCGGCTCCCATGTGGGACTTACGGAGATGAGCGGTGGCCGGCGCTGGTGTTCGCTGAGCGCTGCATTTCCAAGGGGTGGGGGGAGAATTCCCCTTGCTCTCCCTAAGCCCGTGCACATTTTTCCCCCCCTGCGAGTGTCTCCCTGAGCTCCCCCTCTTTTGACATGTTGTGTTCGCTGCACACTGCCCTCCACCTCATCTAGTAGATGCTATTTTAAAAGAGCTGATGATGTCTGCAGCAGTTAATAGAGAGGAGGGCAAAATGTTAATCGAGAAGTTCCTGGATTAGTTGGAAGCTTGTGCAATGTAGATTTAGCTGTCCTAATTAATCTGGTGCTATCTATCATATCCGTGTATTGGAGAACATTTATATGTTTAGATTTTTGTTCAGCAGCCATCACTGCTATCTAATTGCACAGTTGCAAAGGTTGCTCACTTGGGCATCTTAAATTGTTATGTTGAGTCTCACTACCTTTAACCCATCCTGCTAGGGGAGCTCTCTCCCAGGAATATGTTAAATTTCACAGGTACTGAGCTTCTGCAGACTGTCATCTCTACCTGCTACTCTTACCTGAGCCCTAATTAATTTTTACTTTTTGTGTTCAAATGTTAATAGCTGTTGCCTGATATATAGGCAAAGTGGAGAAGGGTAGTAGCCTGGTTCCTGAGTTGGTTAGTTGTTTGATCTTTTTAATGTTATATTTAATATTGCTGCTAGAAATTAGAGGGTAATGCCCATTCAGCTGAATCTTCTTTATTAATGCTCTTAGCTTACATTGTAGCTGAGCCTTTGGACTCATTTCTGTGAAATCCTATTAATGATATGTATGTTGTTGTTGTACTGATTTGAATACATTTGATAGAGTAGATTTGGGGGCTTGACAGCAGTCCAATACCTATAAACCTAGAGCTTGGGAGTGGTCTTTGATAATTAGTCCTCAGCCAGGTGGAGTGCATACAGGTGTAGTGGGTTATTTGCTGGAGCTTAAACCGAGACAGTATGGATCATTCACTATACAAATACATGCTGATAGTATGTAGTGAAGCATGGGGGATAGTCTTATTAGGGGGCTGTCCGATAGATAGAGTGCTGTGATTATGGAGGTCATTCCCCAGGTAGACAGTGAGCCCTGTTAGGACTGGCTTTGGATGCCTGGGGAGGAATTTCATGCATTTTTTTAAAGAATTTTTATTAAAAGGTGGTAGTATTGTTTGCAGTATTTACATTTTAGATGAGGGATGGGGAACCTTTTTTGGATTGGGGCCACTGACCAACAGAAAAATCAGTTGGAGGCCGCACACATGAGAAGCCAAAAAAACCCCAGCCCTCACTAGTGTGGGCCCCCAACTGAGAAGGTGAAAGTCACTCCCCACATTTCCCTCGCACACCAGAGCCTGGGGGGACCCAGCGTAGTAGATTTTGAGTGCTCCAGCCCCACAGCAGGGGGGGGGGGGGAGGGAGGCTGGAGTACCGGTGCATGCTTCCCAATGCTAGAGAGGGGATGGAGCCTTGGGGACCAGATCCAGGCAAGTCAGGGCCCGCATCCCTGAAGTTTCCCACCCGTTTTAGACATTGAGAGAAATCAGAGCTAATTTTGTTCTATTCTTGAAATTGAAAATGTCTCTCCTGTTGCAGTTTTTAATAATGCTTAGCTTATGAACTTACATTTCCAAAGGACTGTGAAAACATTAACCTTAATTATGTTCTGTTAAAAGCAGTTGGAAGCATTGTAGTTCTTCATGTTTGTCAGCTTACACCTTTTATTTTAAAGCATCTTAGCTTTTCAGTCCTGGGTTGAGGCCCTTTTGTATTTCTGATTTATCAGATATCGTTATTAAGCAGCGCTGCATATAACCAGGTGATGTCTGTTTTAACCAAACATCTTAATTTTCTATCATAGTTAATAGTTTAGACTTGGCCAGAAGTAGGTCTCAGTGGAAGCTGTCAGGACATTACTTGGAGCAAAATCACTCAGCTCTTAAGATAAGTGTAGTTTGCTTTTTTTTAACTGAAAATACCTAACATGTCAAAAGCCTATGAAATGCAATAAAACTTCAGAATGGTGAAATGTGATGCTTTAGCTCAATATAAACCCTCTGAAATAGGGCTACAAATGAAAGTTCTAATCAGTCCTCTTGTTAGCAGTCTCAGCAGTGAGATTAAGAATTATGGACCATGGGAACTGACCTCCTTTCTCTCACCCATTGGTGGTCATCTCAGGGAATAATGTTGTATACCTCTCTTCTGAGTAAATAAAGCATTGATTGACAAAAGTAACAGGCCTTCAGACATGCCTATTGTACAATAAATGTTCTTTTTCATTCTACATGAAGAATAAACTATCACCATTGGGGGTAAAATAAATTGTCTGGAAAGTAGTGGTGACTGAGAGTAGCTGTCTGCAATGGGAATCCTCTTTTTTTTTTTCTTAACCAAAGTTATGTGCTGATGACTCAAGTGGATTGGCTAGAGCAACCCAACTGCGGAGCTATATTTACATTTGTCTTTAATGATATTGTTGTTTAAAAACATGGCTAGGTCAAGGCAAAGAAACAAGAGCCTCATCTTGAGTTGGAGACTTTTTCGGGTAGGAGTAATGTCAGTGTGTTGGGATTCTGACTTGTAACTGTAAGGAACTGAATTGCTAAAATCTTGCATTTTCTCTCAGCTACAGCCACTGTTTCACAGTAATCTGCATAATAGCTTTATAATGTAGCCACTAATTTGCAGCTCTTCTGTGAAATAAGGAAACACATTTGCTGTTTTACAGAGGGGGGAAACTGAAGCACAGAGAAATAAAGTGACGACTTAAGGCTATGCTATGAATGATAGCTGATGCTGGGATTAGCACTGAGCAGTTCCTGCTTTGGTCAAGACCACATTGATAGACATCTCTCTCACAAGCAAGAATTGTTTTTGGTATTGAGACTGAGTTTATCATGTTTCAGAACTCCCTGTTTGCTCCTCTCTCACAAGCATTTAACTTTTGTCAGTCTCATAGCTGCATGTCCAGTTTATTTTTAAGGGAACAGCATAAGGGAGGTAAGTTTAAAAGCCCTCAGCTTTTCTTTGCTAGTGCTTGACCTGCTGCTCTGACAATTCACTCAACAAGTTTATCATAAAAACATTTAGTTCTCAAGATAAAACTGTGTTTCCTTACTTGTTTCAGGAGTTTGGTTCTTGGTTTGGATTTTTCCAAATGTTTGTTAGATCTCGATTGCGTTAATACATGAGTATACTGTGAAGTGATCATGACTCAAGGCCTATGGCAGCATGCCAGTGAGGAGTTAGCCAAGGGAGTAAATAGCAAGTTGAGAAAAGGAGGACTCCTAATAAGAGTTTGAGGGGTAGACATTGTTTGTAACTGAAACTTTAAAAACAGCAAATAGTCCTCTAGCACCTTAGAGACTAACAAAAAATGTAGATGGTGGTATAGTGCCATCTTCATTTTTTGTTAGTCTCTAAGGTGCAAATTTCAATATTTATGGGAATGGAAGACTGTGTGCTTGTCAAAGTGATGCCTTAACAGAGTATGCTTGTTTAGCTCAGATGAGGCATTATTTTTGAGTGCAATATAAATGCACAAAGGATGGCTCATCTCGCTCTCTATGTGCAGGCCATGTTCCATACGTTTGTGGCATGTGCAGCTCTTGGTATAGGGTAGTTGTTGTTTTTAGCAAGGTTGGGTCTGATTATGCAGTCAGGCAAAGCTCCCAGTGACTTTAATGGCAGCTTTATCGGTGAGTGGGGTTGATGCTAATATCACTTCTCTGCCTCTTGAAGGCTAAGATCGAGTGTAATGTCTATTCTACTTTTCCATGGCTTTGAATGGGTTCCTTCAAATGGTTACAAAGCAAATCAGAATGGAGCTAAGAAATTTGCTTTTTTACCTTGCTAGGCCTGTTCTGAGGCCTTGCGCTTCATAAAAGTTGTGATTTTAACATCTATACCTTGTTAACACACAATGTTCTTATTTTGCAATTGACTGTATTTCTTCCCCATCTGAGGTGCACACAGGTGCTGTACAGGTATTTCATAACACAGTACATTGATAAAAATATCAAACGGAAACTAGCCTAAAACTGCACACACTGGGAATGGGACTCTTCTGAGGAGGGGCACAGATGGACCTTAAGCATGGGGGAAATGTTTATTAAAAGAAAGAAAGACATGTGAGGGTCTTCATAATATAATATTTAATGTACTCTTTCCTGAGATATAAACTAATTAAGTTTATATCTTGTCTAATGTTGTAATATGTCTAAACTAATTTAAAAAACACTTGGAAAAAAATAGGCTGCTATAAGTAGTGGTTTAAAATGAGGACAAAAGGTGCAAATTTGTATGGGGACAAGGGGAGCTTTCTCAAACCTTGTGAGCGCCATTAAAAGTGCAATTGCCATCTGACATAAGACACATCAGTGGGATTCCTAAAAGCCTGGTGGTGTCACACCACACACACACACACATCCTGAAAGACTTAAGATTTTAAGCATAGACATGGCTATCCCATTAAGGGCTATAGAAATCTGGAAATGTCACTGGATATTCCTTAGTTATTGACTGATCTTTTATGTCCCAAAGACACTTCTTAGCTAAGGTGGTCTTACATAGGGTGTGGTTAGGGAAGGGGCAGCTTGCAGCTGGGGCTTGGATCGTCAGCTGCCGAATTTGTGCTAATACAGTCAAGATCATGTGATGATACATCCAAAAATGCAACAGAAATCAAATGTGATGCAGTCCGTGGCACTCTGACTAATACCTTATGGAAGAGCAGAAGATTAAACTAGAATGTGCATCTGGTACTAAATGTCTCCTGCCCAGTCCTGTATATTAGCAACGACACCACCAGTTCACGTGTCTAACAATCTTTATACTATGAACCTTGCTGAATCAAGTGCCCTAAGCCATATCTTGGTAGCTAATAGACATGAGTGCTCTGTCATTATGCTATCCTCTGATTTATCTGCATTTTAGCAGAGCTGTCTGTGCTGCTACCAAAGTCTAATATATGGTAGCAAAGATATAAAATAATTAGAAATCATTGAGGAGGCTTTGTGAAGAATATAAAAGATTGTTATTTCTTTGGAGTAGTGCACATGAAGTGCCAGAATGGTGCAAAAACATGGAAGAGAGGGGGAGCGTCCCATGTGTAAGTAGCAAGAATTGCTGTTAACATGTGAATCGTCTATAAAATGTGACTTTCTGTGTTTCCTATTATCTGAATATTCTTCTATGAAAGGTTAATGCCATTCTTCATATTAAGATCTGTACTTGCTCTATTCTCAGAGGCTCTATTCTCTAGCAGTCAGAACAAACGAGTTCAAATCAGTCAGGTATTTCAATTAAATAAATTCATTTAATAATAAAGTATAAGACTTGACTCTACCATTTCTAGCTATAATATCATTTTCAGTGTTTAACTGGTTTTATGATTGGAAAATGAAGGAAGGCTGCTTGCTTAGGAATTGAGTCTGCAGGAAGTAGGGCAGGGTGCCGGCTTAAAATAGTAATGAAGGCTGGCCTGTTTGTAATGAACAGAGCTATTTAGGTAAACCCTGGAGTCTCAGTGGAGGTAGAGCCACACGTTAATCTCAAGATATTAGCCTGCAGACCAGTAATTGAGTTTATCTGTGATGATTCTTTACTCGTTTTCAGGCATCTCATGTTCAGTCCCTTATGCTGCTTTGCAGATTGCCTTGCGATGCTGGGTATGTTTACTAGCAGTAGAGTATGTTAATGGGTTTAAACATTATAAGAAGTTTAAAGCAATGGAATGGGCTATGTGAAAGCCGCAGTGTTGATATGTTAAATTCAGCTTTAAAGCTCTTCTTTGAGACTGGACTCGGCTAGCAGTACTGCGCTGGGTTGGAGTCCTGGGCCAGAAGTGCAGAGAGAGCTTATGGAGAACAGAAGAATTTCTGTTTGATATTGGTGGGTTCCACAGAAAGGGCAGTCTCTGACTAGAAGGCTGATTGGCTTACAGGATGAAAAACAAAGTTGGGAGGATGGGACTGGAAAAGGGATGCAGGAGGAAAGTCCACATGGATGTGGCAGACCCCCAGAGGGCTAGGAGAATAAAAGAGTTGAACAGGATTTCAAAGATTTAACTTGCAAGCAATGATAGTGTTGTGTTATATAGACTGCAGTTCAGACTTCAAACCTCCAATCTCTGAAGAGGAAGTCTCACTGGCTTATCTATCAGCAGTATCTCTACCTACAAAGCTATAAGAGGTTCTTGCTGTGTTCCCATTAGTAGCGGAGGTGGATGTGCATGTATTGAGTAATAGGACCTCTTCCTTCTGAGAGCCTGGTTATGTTGTTTGTGAGATTTGAGGTTTTATTTGTGTGAGGTCCAGAAATCTAAATCCATCTCAGGCCCATACGCAGGGGGGATGTGAAAGGTGTGAAAGCACCCTTCTGTGGTCTCCCAAGTAAGCATGCTCCTGCTGGCCAGGGGAAGGCAGGAGTGGTGTGCTGCCTGAGGCTTTCTTCCCCCATGCTCTGACCAGCCGGGGAAAGGCTGGGGCTGATTTCCCCACTTACCTGGGGGACCATAGGGGGTTGCATTCACACTCTTGCAGTCCACATTTACAAAAAAAAAAAAAAGTACCCTCCCCCCCGAAATTCCTGTGTACGGGCTTGCATCTTTTCACCTTGATTTTTTGGGAGGCTGGGGGTGCTTCTGGCTTCTGCAAGAGCAATGATGATGGTTTCAAAGACACAGATTTGTGGGATCTGTAAGAAGGTGTGATGTGTGAAAAGTTTGTGCAACAAAATCATAGTCTGTGATTTTATTGAAGACTTATTTAAGACTTTAGACATGTTCTAATGGGTTGGACTATTTCCCCTTAAAGGAAAAGGAATATAAGTCATCTTAGAAAGGGCTTTGTTCCTTCTAAGGTTTACAAACTGTTTGCAGGTGCACTGCTTCTGTTGAGCCCTAATATAGACTCTTTGGGATAGGAGAGTTAGGTTTTATAGTCTACTATATATTTGAGAGAGTTTGTCTGAGAGTGAGTGAGTGTCTGTCTGTTCAAGAACTGCTCCTAAATGGTAAGAGCTAGGACCACCAAATTTGGTATGCAGCTTCCTCTTATGATAACTGAAAGCAAGGTAAGGATTTGATTGTGCGGGGGACAGGGATGCATAAAACCGTACAGAAGAGAGACAAAACAACTAGGCAAGTGAAAGAGGCTAGCTGATAGCATCTCTCTTCTCTACCTCTCCTTCCCCCCCCCCCCCCCCCGATTCAGGACTGTCCCAGGCCACATCCCACCCTTAGACACCCTTTAGGGATGGCAGGGGTTGGGGGGCTGCAGATTCCTCTCCCTTCCTCCCTGATTCATTTGGAAACACTGTTGGCTATTCCCCTTCATCAGAGAGTGAGGGGGAAGTGCACATTTTGCTCCATTCTTCATTCTGGTTGGGGAGTGCAGAAGGTAGATGAACCTGGACCTGCCCCAGGCTGAGGACATACATCCTTCCCCTGGCTTTGCCTGCATGGAGAGGTGCTTCTCATGTGGCCCCAAGCTGCTGCATTGAGAGAGGGCTAGGGTTGTCCTCTCTCTGCAGGGCAGCCTGCATCCTGAACCCCTCATCCCCAGCTCCACCCCCTAGCGAAAATTGAGCGTAAGGACCTGAGCAACACCAGGTAAATCTTCTAGTTACCGTATATTGCAGCATCTTTCATACAGACGCTCTCTGATTACAAGGCATTGCCTGGGTGCCAGTGACCAGGATCAGCAGAGTAAGGACATTGTATAGTGCTTTAGAATTTGTTTGTTCTGATCCCAGTGTAAACAGAGTTGACACTGAAGCATTCAGTCAAATGGTGAGTACTGGAAGGAAGATAAATCGAGGCACAATTATACTGTGACTTCTTTTCTGTGGTGAGTAATGGAAGTAATTGAACGCTGGTAGTGACTGTCTCTTGCTCAGTATAATGCAGTTCTCTGATCAAAGGCCTGCTGGCTGGGTTCTGCATGCCTGTGTCAGTTAGCAGTGGAATCTGATGAGAGTGTTAGTGGACGTTACTTTGTTTAGGTTTCCCTTATGGAACAGGTCAGCTTATGCCTACAAAGCTGGCTTGAGTCTGATCTTAAAAGTACACTATGTGCAAAATTGTGTTCACTTAAAGCAGGTTTAAAACCAGAGCCAATCTCTCCCCTCCTCCCCTCGCATGCTGCTGGTAGCGTCAGATTTACATTTACCAGCAGGTGGGGAATTTGTCTTTGACACACAGACCCTACTGTGTTTGTATTAATGATCTATTAGTGGACTAGCTGTCAGCTTGCTAACCTTGTGAAAACAGGTGGTGAATTTCCCTGTCTGATGACATCTAGGAATCCCCTCTCATCTCCTTTGGTTAGCTCACTTTTTTTAAGTAGTTGCAGCTGTTTGCTGTAGGCCTCATGCTTTTTACTTTTTTTCCCCAGCTTAGTGGTGACTCTCAAGTTAGCTGAGGAAATCATCCAATCTGATTGAGCTGATGAAAGGAAGATGACAAATCTGAAGTTGTGTGGTGTACTACTGAGTGATTTTTTTCATAGTAGTATGTGTATTTTTAACTGCCCAAAAATCCATAGAGCTTCAGCAGCTCAAAAAATTTTCAGGGCTTACCTGCTTTTCTTTCTGTATGGCAGCTAGCAATTTGAGCATGCACCTAACTCGGAGTATTGAGTCAGAACAGAGTAAGTCATGGTCCCTGTTTCAGCAAGCTTAAAATCCATGACAAAACATAGATCGGTCATTCAGCTTTCCCAGGTGAGTAGAATATTGGTGCTGTAATCATCAGTGGGAAAGTTAGGCACATAGTTTGTGTTCCACTGGGTAAGTTTTTGTGATTCTCGCAAAAACTGAAGTAAAATAGGGCTTCTGCAAGTAGAAGACTAGCTACTGCTGGGGCTTCCCAGAAGATGCGTCATGAACTTGGTTCTCAGCTGCAGCTGAGATGTTCAGCTTGTTTTGCAGGGAAGTCCCATTGGTGGGAAATGAATACGTGCACGAAGAGTTAATTTACATAAATAAAGTTTTGTTGTCGTCTTGCTATGTGTTGGGTGGCTGATGCATAGTGACAGTCCTAAGTTGCTTCTGTATTTTAATAATACTCTTGTGTAAAATCTCATGGCACTTTTGCGAAATCTTAGTCCTCTGTATGAGGTGGACAGAAAGGGAGCAGCATGCCCCTCTGTGTGCGCAGTCTTGTAACACATTCCATTTGATGGGGGAGGTGAGAAATGGCAAGTTCTGTCTCAGATTTAGTCTGCATTGGAAGAGTTTTCCCAGTATAGCTATACCAATGTAATTACATCTGCTTAAGGATGTTTGCCAAAATAAAATTATAGTTTAAAAAAAAAAAGCCCTCACCCCTAACTGACAGTGATGTGCCAGCAGAAGTTTCTAGTCAAAGACTTGGCCTTGGAGTAGTAGCTGGACAATCAGACTGTGTAGTATATTGTTTCCAAGCTTTTCTTATGGATTCAGGTTTAATTGGCTTTGATTATTTTCTAACTTGTATTTATCAGGTCCCTCCACAGGGTGCAAAGGGCTGTGGGATACGCTTTTAAAAGAAGCTTTAAAAGTGATATGCCTGATTACACTCTTGGCACATAGTGTATTATGTTTATTTGCATTTTGAAACATGAAAGTGTGACTTGATTATTGGAGTTAGATGCATATGGCTTATAAATAGACATTGAGGGCCAAATTCTGTTACATTGTTGGAGCAGAAAGGTGAACTTGACTTCAGAGGTTGAACATTGCTCCATTACTGGAGTGCAGTTAAGTGATGTAGTTGAGATTTCCAAGAGAACATTTCAGTTCAATGGTATATGTCCCCCTTTCCCCATGGAAAAAATTCTTCAACTTTAGTATATTTTATTAAATATTGTGAGGATTGTTTAGAATTCATTATAGGCAGCTGTTTTTATCCTAATTTCAGAGGAAATGATCTGGTTCAGTATGAAGAGTAGGGTAAGCTTTCTGAATCTGTTCTATATAAAGGATTAATTTTCATTCAGGAGATAGAGCTCCAATAGACCGATATCATATTAAATAAAAATTTCTGGTGGATCCTAAAATCACCCTTAGGAAATCAGGTGCTTAAACACTCCTAGTCTATTTGAGGTAATCAACATTCAGTAAAAAAAACCAAAAGTATACTATAAAAATAGGGAAGGAGGATAAGATATCTAGTCTGACATTCAGCATATCTATGTGAATAGGGACATTGAAAGAGTATCCAGGGACTGTTATGGGGATCTTGGCTGCCTGCAGCAGTAAATACCCACATGATGACAATGAGCCTGATTTTCAAGGTGCTGAGAATTTGCTGCTCTTGTCCACTTCCACTGGATTTGGGGTGTTCAGTGCCTCAGAAAATAAGGCACCATATTCATAGCAAAATATACAGGGGAAGTATGAGTATTTGCAAACGTTTAGGGGATTAGAGCAGAACAAAGGGAATAAAGTGGTGCAATAAGCACTTACATATTGCTTGTGGCATCTCTGCCAGGTAGCTGCTCATTTTACTCAGTGGCCTGCCCAAAGCATGAATTGGGTTTGAATCAATAGGATGAAACATTAATGGAGCCAAGTTCTACTCTGGGGTGGGAAACAGGTTGGAGGAGCTGTTTGTTTACTTCACATGGTGATTTAGTTTCCATGGTGCTTATTTAGCTGAAATGGTAGCTCTGCTATGACACATCAATAACCGTACTTGTGCCAGAGTTGCTTTAAACTGAATAATGGCAAAGATTATTTGTCTGGATTGGTCTGTGCTTCAGGAAGCTGAGATGAAACACAGATCTGTTCCTGAAGTTTCTTAACTTCATCTTAGCATAATGGAACATCTCATAGCTCAAAATGGGGCTCCAGGGATGAAGAGATCCCGGGGTTTTGTGACCAGAGATTTATGCAGATGATCATTTCAAAAAGTAAAGATTATTCCATGGAAAATCGAACTCGATCTATAAATATATCAAGGAACTAACTACAGGTTTGAATTTAACCCGTTTACTTACATATTAAGGGTCACACTGTGTTTAACTCATTCTTAGTATAGGTCTGGGAAAACTTAAGAAACTTAACATGGTTTCCAGTTTAGTTTGTACATCTATAGCAATTATGGATATCACAGGCCTAGTCATGGGTGTCCAGAAGTCTACGCAGGGGAAGGCTTTGCCTTCCCAAGCCACCAGGTGTGACCCTGCCTACACTCCGCCCCCAGAACACCTGTTATAGGAGTTCTGGGGGCAGAGGGTTGCTGCCCCCAGTGCCCACTCTCCCTGTGCTCCGGGGTGGGAAGGTTGGAGCCATGCAAACCTCTTCCCTCCCCGGTGCTGTGCAGGCTGGAGCTGTGCTGCCTCCTCCTCCTTCCCCGGGTGCTCTGGGCTGTGGCCATGTGGTGTGCCCTCCTCCCTTCCCAGTGCTCTGGGGCTTGGGAGGCTGGTGCGAGCTTGTACCTGCCCACATAGTGCCCTGCCTCTCCATGGGGGCAGGAAGGGGGTGAGGCCTCAGCAGAAAGGAAGGGGCTGGAGGTGGGGCTGAGAGTTGCCTCCCTCAGCCCTACCTTCACCAATCGCTCATAGGCCTAGTTTTCTGAACATTACAGCAAGACCCTCTGCCTGCCATTAACGTTTACAGCTCTTGTTGTAATGAAAACTTCATGCTAGTAGGGAGGTAAAATCCTATTCAATTGGTTAATCTTTTTAAACCTTGTTTAACGGGTTAATTGATTAAAAGGGGCACAGGTGGGAGGGCTGCTGCAGCTCTGCCAGGCTGGAACAGCTTTCCTCCCCCCACCTTCCAAGGCTGAACTGGAGTAGCCCCACGATAGGCAGAAGCAGCTCCGGCCTGGCCAGCGCAGTCCATGTCTGCAGGGCACTCAGGCTTCCCGTGGACAGAGGCTGCTCCAGAAGACCAGAGCAGCCCCTGTCCATGGCAGGCCGCCCGCAAGCCTGGAGGAGCCCCCGTCCCCAACAGGCAGGGAGCTGCTCCAACTCCCACTGGCTAATGGTTAACCGGAACCGTAAGGTGATGCTTACAGGTTAACCTTTCACATCCCTACACTAGGTTTCTTCCACTTTATAGTCTCTGCTTTTACGTGTGATATTTTTTTCTCACAGATTTTCACCTTTAAACTTTGCATAGTGGTTTTATCAGATCTCGCAGGTTAAACTGGGTTAGGTTGGTCCTAGGTGTTACAGCAAGAGAGTGTTGAAGATTTAATAAGTGATATTCTTCCTTCTGAGTCTGAGGGCTAGCCTTGTTAGACTGTAACTTTAAAAATGAGTAGTCCTGTGGCACCTTAGAGACTAACAAATATAGTACCATGAACTTTCCTGGGCAAAACCCTCTTCTTTACTCAAGCTCATCTGAAGAAATGGGTTTTGCCCGTGAAAGCTTATGATACTATATATATTTTTGTTAATCTGTAAGGTGCTACAGGACTACCCACTGACTTCCTTCTCAGTCATTCTAGGCCTAATGTCCTAACCTAGCATATTGCTACAGTCAATATATTATGTATTTGTATCCTAGCACTTAAGAAGCGCTAGAGTTGCTATTAGATGGGATATAAAAACTGAGGTACTAATGGCTTGTTAAACATTCCATAGCACTCTTTTCATATGTTTGAGATGTCAGCCAGAGAGTTCTGTCCAAATTCCATCTGGAGAGATTATATGCTGCCTTCCTGTCATATTCCTTAGTTTAACTTGGATGCAGAATTCATTATGTTTGTTCATTTCCTGTCTCTGTTAGGTGCTATAGAATGGTTAGTAAGTTCTGCAGTTGTGTAGTGATAGAAGTTTGCAGCACAATAAAGGCGATAGAAAGATCTTATTATGGTGTGGTGGAATAAAGAGAAACACTGAAACAGATTGACTAGAATATTGTTGTGGCTGAATAAAGATGTCATCCATTGCTTGTGAGCCAAGTATTTGTTCCCTGTTAATTACTGTTGCAGCTTTACACATTGCTGAAACTTTAGCCTTCTTTGAACACAGAATCACACACTGGTTACCTTTCACTACTGAACCAGGTGGATTTGTTCAGCTTGCATATTTTTAGGGTTCATAGCCAATTGGTTCAATCAGCTCTGTTGAATAAAAGAATGCTAAGTTGCAAGGGGACAAAAAGACAAGATCTCAGGAAGTACAGCATTGCAATACAGTAATTCCTCTTTTAACACGTGCCCGCTTAACACGTTTTCACGATAGCATGATTTTTTGGGGGAATGTTTTTTGAATTACATGACTGTCCCCGGAATAACACGATTTCCCCAGCCGGCCCATTGCTGGCGGCTGCGCAGGGCTTCCCCTGCCTCCCTGCAAAGCGGCGGTGGGTTTGCTGCTCGCTGCGCCGTTCCCCAACAATCCCCCCTCACCGGACGCAGTGCGGGTCCCGGCAGACCTGTCACAGGGGCATACTCCAACCCAATACCTCTCCCCTTTCCTCCACTTCCCTTCCCCAGAGCCAAATACCTCCCCTCCCTGCTGTAACCCAGTCCCCTTTCTCCCCCAACCTTATGTCCCGGTCCCAACAGACACCACTGCTTGAAATGCAACCCCCACCTTTTCCATTATTTTCAAGGGAAAATTGACCCCACATAACACGTTTTCACTTAACACGATCATTTTCTGAAACTTATGTATAGTTTAAGTGAGGAATTACAGTACTTCAGAATAGAAAATGCCAGAGACCTGACATTAATGCTATTAATAATTTAACGCAGGAGATAGTTTCTTGTACCCCATTGAAAGCTTTTACAGAACTGAATCCAGGACAACCTCTTTATTGTGAATGTTTCTGCCTTGGATATCTGGGTCTGATCTTGGTAATAATTAGATCTGTGCTGTGAAAGGTGGACATCTGTTGCCGTGAATCTCAAATTGTTGACTGTCAAACTTTTTAGATGTCTTCAGTGGTGGAGAGAGTGAAGTATTTAGAAGCTATTAGTACTTAAATCTACTTAGACTGAGCTAAAGGTGACTTTTTCAAGATAGACTCATTTCTATACTCAGTTTATGCCAAAATTGCTATGACTTGTACCAAGGTGAAAGACTATCTGAAAGGGTATGGTTCTTGTCAGAACTGTTAGTTGTTCTTTCAGAATGCTTGAAATGCCTCTCCCCCCGCCCCCTCAGAAGGCTTTTAGCCATCTGTTGAACTAACGGGCTATATTCCTCCACTCATCTGATTAGAAGCAGACAGGAGAAGGAGTCCATTGCAGTGAATGACCTTTCAGGTATGCTCCCATATTGGGATCAGACTTGCAGTATAATCTCTGATGTTGACTGCTGAGCAATACTCTTGTCATTTTAATCCTAGGCCCCTGCTTTTGACTGGAAGTCTTGGATGGTTTGAAAAACAAACTCTGTCTTCTGTATCTGGTTCTGTCCATCAGAACCATTTATGGAGGGCTTGGGAACAGATTAGTCTGTACCAATCATCATTTTAGGCAAGTGTTTTACTCTTTTTCTGTAATGAGTATTGGTTGTTGCTTTGTACAATTGTAATGGTAATATGAGAGACATTTCATGGCATGGGTCTGTTCTTTTAGAAAGTGTGGATTACTTGATTCTGATCTTGATTAATGCTTGTTATTAGATTGATTTCTTTGACCAGTGATAAGCATTTTTAACACCTTGATCACAGTGTTATAAAACTCTGCTACAAATTGCGGGCCTTCTACTTCAAGTAGTATGGTACTTTGGCATTGTCAGAGAGACTTTTTTGTGGGTGAGTTGATTCCATACTTGAGCTGCCTGATAATCTGGTTTTGCAGTGTTTCAGAGACGTGGCTTTTTGTCAGTTCTCCATTCTGTAAATAGCTTTTTGCCATATTCATCCTCTGAGTTCGCAGACTAAGAATACCTAAAGATGGTGTGTACACCTGGACTTTAAATATAGAGCATGTTCACTTCACCAAACATCCATTCTTCCACTTGCAGTGTGACAAGGATATTGCTATCCTCTTATTGAACTCCTGGAAACACCACTGACCCCTTAATCCATTTTAGATCATGAATGTTTACATCTCAGAGTTCATGTGCCCTCGTATCTTGTTGTCATTGCATGGCATGTGGTATAACCAGGAATTTGAAGGTATTGCTAATTATACTAGTTGAGTATGGTGCAAAATTGTATGCCCCTGCTGCAAGAATTTTGTAATTTAAGTTAGATTTGACACAGTTGTGACTGTAAACAAAGAGAGTGGGCATGAGGATCTGAAAGAATGATCATAAGAAACTCAATGTTATGAGAAATTCAGTGTTATGTGCACCTTTCGCCCTCTTCGAGCTTTCTTAAACTTAGTGTTTATGGGCAGTGTCTTGGGAGTCTGGTGTCAAGATCAGTTTAATACCCTTCATCTTCAGAATACTTTGACTGTCCATAACTATCCTTCTCATCCCCCTGTGAGAGAGTTAAGTATTTACACCTTTTGCAGATGAGGAGAATGAGGCCCAGAGAGAAGTGTATATGCCCATCACCTGAGATGGTCATGGCAGAGCCTGGGCTTGTGCTAGGCTCTTGTAGCTCCCAATCTCTTGGTCTAACCATTAGTTGAAATGGACTGTACCTTTTTGGTTAGCAAAGGTAGTACGGAAAATAAACTTGCTTCACGGCACCTTCTTACAATATTGACCATTTCAGTGGGGTGGAGTGCAAATGAGAGCAAAATCTAGAAAGGTGAAAATTAGTACAGGGGATAATTACTTGCAGTGAGTTGGTTAAAGCCTTTATACAAGTTATAGCGGCTAACAGGATTATTTGCTTTGGCAACACTAATTACTTAAGTACTCATCCTCCTCACTTACTGTGTGCAGGAGACATAATCATTGCTTAATAATATTGGGTTGATTTTTATTTTTGTTAGGGCCTCAGACTTTGATTCCTCTCTGTTGTTGGGAGGATTTTTCATCTGTCGTCTTTATGGACTCTGGCATATTTGGACCTCTCCAGGTATCACAACATGCTTAACTACTGTTCCAGCGCTTTACTATAGTACTGACTTAAAGAACAGATCTCTTTTTTTGGCTTGGTCAGCAGAAAGTGGAGTATATTCCCTAATTCAGTGGAGATGCGGTAACATGTCTCTATTATGGTCTCTACTGTGGTGGTCCTAGCTTCTGGCCATACTCAAGTTTATTAAATAACTGGTGCCGATTCTTCTCAGTGTATGTATGCAGCACGCATTCAGGGTCACTGCAGAGTGGTAGACAAATTGGCAAAGCAGGAAAGAAGTTGATCACATATATCTGATTTCATCTGGGAGCTAACAGTCACATAAAGCTAGCAGAGAAATTTCCATAAAAGTTCTTGGCTGCTCACATCAATGTATTGGCACAAATAATCCTCATTTTATCTTGCATAAGACTCTGCTCACAAAGACTACTGGGAAACAGGCAGAATTTTCCAGAAGTTTTTCTTGGATTGTTTGAGTTGTGGGTGAGAACTGCCTCTTTTGTGCTCATATCCCTTTTTTCATTAAACATGCTATCCTATATTCTATGGTCTGTCTTTTACATAAGCACTTCAAGTGTTAGATTTACTGGCCATCTTGAAGACCTGAAAAAGCAATGACCTAATATATTAGCTGCATAAGAATTCCTGATTTACCTTGAATTTTCTTCTCTCCCTTATAAGTCATTTGACTTTCAAATTCTATGAGCCTGCCATAAGGAGGAGCTAGCAGGTAGTAGGACTTCTGCTGAGTTCTATACAAGAATTGGCATTTAATATGATTGATTAGTTACGGGCAGTGCCTGAAAGCCCCAGTCAGGATTGGAGCTAGTGTGCTGGGTGCTGTACACAGATCCCCTGCATCTAGACCTACCCAGCTGCCAAATCCTGCAGTTTCTTTGACAATTTTCAGTGCAAATAGCATTGTCAACACACAGATCTGCTGCATATCAAAAATTGAATGTTGCACAGCATAACATAGGATTTATTATTAAAAAATAAGATGGTAGTCTATCAACTGTTGTTCACTTTCATATTCATTAAATGTTGTCTAGCTGACTCTGGTGTACGTGGGTGGGACCTTTCTTGTATATCTTGAATTTCTTGATTGTAAGATCCTTGGGAAAGAGACTGTCCTGTATTGTGCAGAGCACATTGTTGGCACTTAGCAGTATATAACTACTAACTAGAACAAAACTTTCAGATCTATTGTGAGTGATACCTTGTCATATTATTCCAGTGGCAGAGTGCTAGACTGGGTCTCCTTTCATTACAGCCAGTTTTTTTCTACTTCTGTCCTACATTCCCCATTATTTGGAAAATAATGGTCAGCTACTGCAGTTAGCTGTCATTGGCCCATGCAGTTGACTCAGGTTTGTGGGGCACAAGTTAGGAATCTCACCCAAGCATCTGTGCTGCAATTAGATAGTCCCTTAGCTGGAGTTGGCCGGCAGAGGCCAGCCGCAGGATTTTAATTGCAGTGTAGACATACCCTCTGGTACAGATTTGCAGTCTTGCTCTCTGCCTCCTGGATTTCCAAAGTAAGGAGCTACTTTATTTGCACTTGAGAGAGGTCAGTTCCGTTACTATTAGTCACCCTATTTGATAAGCACCCTTATGCCTATTAAATTCAGTATTTTGGCATAGAGAATACCATTCCTTGGTGATTGGTAGGGACATGAACTTCATTTCCATCTGGTTTAAATTTAAGAGCAAATCCATTTTCCCAACATGTGGTCATCATAACACTAAAGTTGGAGATGGGGGGAAAACCTGATACCTTATACTTTATGTGATACCTAGCCAAAGTTAGGATTGTGTGCTGAAACTCCCAGAGATGCGATCCGAGCAGGCACGCCCAGGGTGCAAGTGACTAAGGTGTCTTTAAGCCACCTTTGTGCCCTCAGGATTCTAGACAGAGTAGGGATGTGAATGGTTAACCAGTAGGAGCTGGAGTGGTTCTCCCCTCTTCCCCTACCCCCAATCAATTAACCAGTTAAACATAATGTTTAACCGGTTAACCAATGAAATGGGATTTACCATTCCTACCAGGTAGTTCCAGGGGCAGTCCCTAGCTCCCACAACCACTACAGAGATGTGCACTGTGGCCCCATCTCCTATGTCACAGCTGATGAGGTATCTATATAAACACTACATGCACCATGGGAATTTTCCCTAGCCAGATAAGGGCTTTTCTTATCAATTTATGCTCTCTGTAGTGTGTAGGGCCCCAGGGGAGTCCCTAGAAGTAGAGTTCCTCCTAATATATCTAAACCACAGCCTCTTCTTTCCAGTGCAGAACTGTTCCCTGTGGAGTATTTCCTAATAATGCTTTATCTGGAGCTTTCTTATGCTGCTGTGATGGGGGCTGTAGGAGAAAAGATGAAGCTAGATCATTGAAAAGATATGTGGTTATTTAAGATTTTTCTCAAAGGAAATGGACTCGGGCCTCGAGATTTGCGTCCTTGCGATGAGAGGCAACTAGGTACAAGCCGGCTCAAGCCTGCGTGTAACCGTGAACACCTTCACATTCCTAATTGTAATAGTGAAAGCAACTTCCTGATAAGCTATGCAGGTTGAGTTTCAAGGACTAATGCTCATCTCCTAAGCTCTAGATAACTAGAACTTGATTACTGTCTTTTTTCAAACAAATTATTTATTCTGCTGGTATAAGGTTGTCGGTGCAAATACTGATCTCTTCTAAAACAGTGTTATGGTAGTAGTTTCCTTTATTAGTCAGGAAGCACTTTAGTTCTATCTGCTGCTGTTTTGCATCCCTTTCACCTGTCCCAGGTACATAGATAACATTTTACATGGCTGCCTTCTAATGTGAAGCTGCCTGTTAGCTGGGTTAGAAGCATACCTTTGGTATTGTTGCATTTGGGAAGACAAATGTGTACTGAAACAGATGCTTATGGCTGTTCATCTGAGCACTGGACAGAAGGCTAATGCTGAAATGGGAATATAAGACTCCCTTTAAAAAGACACATTGCCAACCTCTTTGCTTCTGTTTTCTAGCTGTCCCATTTCCTCCCACTCAGCGGCTCACACTGAAGGAAGTGTTTGAGGATGGAAAGCCCAGGCTTGATGTCTTGAAAAGCCACTTGGTGAAGGAAGGGCGGCTAGAAGAGGATGCAGCGCTGAAGATAATCAATGATGGGGCTGCCATTCTGAGACATGAGAAGACAATGATTGAAGTAGAAGCTCCAATCACAGGTCAGAGAAAGCTTTCTGAAGCTAAAGTCACATGTAAGGGCCCTCTAGAATCTCAAGCTGCCAAAAATAGCAGATCTGCTACTGCATGTTCTTTCCGTGATTGTTCAGCCAGTGGGGTTTTAAAATTGCCTTTACTCCCAGAAAAGGGAACATTTTGGTAGAATAGATTGTTTTCACAGAAGCAGGATATAATGCCACAGTAGGTTAGGTCAAAGGGAAGCTATGCTCCCTGTAGCTGCCATGACCTTTCTCTTCTTAGCATGTAACTTCCTTTTTTGTCATCTTTTCTCCCTTAGTGTGTGGAGACATTCATGGGCAATTCTTTGACTTGATGAAGTTGTTTGAAGTTGGAGGATCACCCAGTAACACCCGCTACCTCTTCCTGGGAGATTATGTGGACCGAGGGTACTTCAGTATAGAGGTGATCATTAAATCTATAACTTTGGGGGTTACCATGTTAATGACTGAACTAAGCTTAATGAATATTTCTCTTAAAATGGTGTCAGTTCTGATATGCTTCTGTGTACAAGGAAAGCCACATTGCTATAGGTCATCTACTTGCAAAAGTGTTGGAAAAGTGTTGTTAACCAATGGGGCATTATTTTTGAGGCAGGTTTAAAGTTGTGCCCTCTGCATGTAATGACAGAAAAACAGCTGTGATTCTGAATCTGTAGCTTTATTGTCCCATGTGCTGTCTGTCTGACTGAGCAGAACAAGAGGGAGGACTCCTCACAGGAGCTCTCCTCGCATTGCCCATAACACACAAGGGAGTGTTGGGTTTCCTAGCACAGTTCACATGGACCCATTAGCCCCTAAGCATTTAGCGTTGCATGAATGTAGAAGGCTGGCGTTAAAGGATGGACTTTTACCTAAAACATTGGCCTTTTTGAGCCACACAGTAATCACAGTGCAGTGTCCCCTAACTGTGGTAGGTGGGAAACACCTCAAAAATGTTACCAAATGTTACTTGTTATACTGTCTCTTTTCCAAGAATAAGCGCTAATCTATCAGTCAGCTCCACATGTGGGCAGGTTGTCAGTGTCATGTCAGCCACTGCACCAGGATTTTGTGGTTTTGTGACCCCATTCACTGATCATGTGGTATTGCAGCTAGAGAAAGTTGAGAATTGTCAGCTTTAAAGTACAGACTAATTGATTTTTGTTAATTTACAATTAGCTATTAGCTCTTTCAACAGTTACTGGTAACTGAGCTAGCACATAGTACTTGTGTCAGGAGGTGGTAAAAGTTACTAGTAAATGCCACAGACCTGCAGAGGATGTAATCTATTTTGCATGAAAATGTAATTGACTGGTAGACGCGCAGAATCTCTAGTAACATTTTGAGAGTATCACAGGAAATACAGTGGCCAAACCAATGATGCCAGGTCTTGTAGGTCTTGTTTCTGTAGGTCTTGTTTCTAAAGGAAACAGAGTAAGATGCTGCATAGCAATTTCAGTTAATATCCGATGTGAGAACAAAGGTAAGGAAGATCTGACCTATTGGAACTCAAACAGAATTTGTTTGCAAAGATCAGTTAAAATACCACTACCAGAGGCAGCAAATAGGGTGTTTAGTGTAAATAGTTGTTTGAAGGATATTTACTATCATAATATTTAGCAGGGTGCCACTGCCTATTGCATTTTGGCAGATTGTTGGCCTCCTTCCATCCTCATGCTTCTGTGCTTCTACATATTGACTTTAAGCCAAGGTGAGACACTGAGCAGTTGCTGGGATAGTGAACACATTGATGCTTGAGAAGCTGAATCCCTAATGTTCAGCCAGTAGGATTTCTGTAGTGCTGGCACTGGTGCCTTTGTGTATTATTCTTGGAGGGGAAAAGGAATGACAGGAGTTTCATGCTATTTCTATTGAAACAGTTTAGTTTGTGCGTACTCCAGTGTTACGTGTTTAAAAGTGTTTACCTGCCAGAGACATTGTCAAATGCCTGCTTAATCCCTCAGTGGTCTGAGGTACATTTCTTTTGTGGTTTTAAAATTGATAGGTGAAAATTAATTGTATACACACTACAGTTTATGCTCTAAAGAACAAGGACAGGGAGGGGGCTTCCCACCCCCAGACTTTGATCCTTGGATCGTATCAAATAGGCTAGTTTGTCTGCCATGTGGGAGGAAAATTAAGTAGGTGCATAAGTACTAACTATGGTGGTAGGTAAATTTGAACTAAAAATGGGGGAGTTCCAGAACTAGGAAAAAGTGCTTCAGGCAGGAAAATGGAACATCGAGTAATCTTTCTGGGGAGAGGGATGAGCTGAGAATCTTATTGGGGAGTAAAAGCTGCAAATTTCAGTCAGCCAAATTTTGCTTGATCTGATCCCTTTTTAAGCCTGATGCATCTTAAAAGTTGGAGCAACCCAGCACTTTCAGTCTTTGCAGACATTTGGGACAGCTGTTCTTTGTATTCTGTCAGCATGAATCCCTTTCATGCCATTCTTGACCCTCCTCTCCCTCTTACCCTTTGAGTCCACAGGGGAGATAAAGCCATGAGGCATTCTTTTTCCCCACGGAGCAAGCATTGATCTTTCACGAAGCAGGGTGGGCTTTGATTAGTACACGCGGGGGCTGATCCAAATGTCACTGATAAAACAGAATATAGAAGGCTTGCTTCCCTTGTGCTTATTGATGTGTGCCTTTTCTTTCCACCTACTGTAAAGTATTTAAAAGAGATTCCCATTTGGGTGTGTAGTAAACTACAGCAGCACCAGTTTTTATAGTGAAATGGCAGCCGTTCAGACTGCTTAGACAACAGCTGTGTGGGCAAAGAAGTGGCTAGCTAACATGTGGTTAATCTGGTTCTTTATAGTTTTTTCAGGATTTCTAACATACACCGTGCAAACATTTTCAGTGGTGACTAGATTCAGAAGGCCAGCTGCTGTGATCTGAGATACCTGAGTGCCTTAGTTTTGCAGGCAGTCTGTTTATCACAGAGATTCAGGTTGTAAGGAATTGAGACTTTGCTGTGCTTTCCACTTTAAAAAAGTGAAGAATGCCGGCATCCACAGGGACTTTGTCATGGCACAAACTTGTGCATCCATATGCTCGGAGGGCATATTATCAAGTGTCTGCCCAAAGTGGCTGATAATCATGACCTTTTAATTGAGTGAAATAGGAGGTAATTGTATAATTGCATCCTGATGTATGCAGTCAGGAAGCAGGATGTAAAACTGGGGCCCAGGGAGGTGTTAAAGCAAACTTAGTTGTCTTTAAAGTGTCTTTAAAGACTAAACTCTTAGTCTTTAAAGTGCTACCAGACTATGGTTGGTTTTTTTAAAGTTTATCTTAGTTGTTAGAGACTCAAGTGACCCCTTGCCCGATACTTGTGTTGCCATGAACATTTGATGGGTTGCCAGGATAAAAGTGGCTGTTTGTAATGGGGTTATGAATGGTTAACTGGTAAACTGAGGCTAATCAGTTCTGGTTAACTAGTGGTGACTGGAGCAGCTCCCTGTCCACTGTGGGTAAGGGGCTGCTCCAGTCTCATGGGGCCTGCCACAGGCAGGGGGTGCTCTAGCCCAGCCAGAACAGCCCCAGGTGGCAGAGGATCACTCTAGCCCTTCCCACCTCCCTTTAATTCAGTGGTCTCCAACCTTTTTATGCCCAAGATCACTTTTTAAATGTCAGAACTAGTCAAGATCTACCCCCATCCTTCCCCCAAGACCCCCACCCCTTCCTTGAAGCCCTGCCCTCTCTGTTCTCCTCCTCTCCATCACTTGCTATCCCCAGCCCTTACACACTCTCAGGGTATGGCTACACTGCTGCTTTTTTTCCCCAATTCTTCTGTAGGAAGAGGTTTTTCCAACATTTGGCCTGTCTAGACTTGGCCAAATGTCAGAAAAAACCCTTCTTTCGGAAGCCCCCTTATTCCTCGTGGAACGAGGAATACAGGGGTTGCCGAGAGAGCATGTTTGCTCTTTCACTAAAAAAAGTGGAAGAACAAACGTGTCCCTGGACATGCAGAGTTTTTCCGGGATACCCGGAAAAACTCTTGTAGTCTAGCCATACCCTCACTGGGTTGAGACAGGATGTGTGGGCTCTGGGATGGGAATGAGGGATTTGGGTTTGGGAAAGGGTGAGAGGTGCAAGCTCTGGGAGGGAATTTGGATGCAGGGGGAGGTGGAGAAGGGGATGCTGACTCGGGGAGGGGGCACCAGGCTGGGGAATGTTGGGGTCAGGTGGAGGGTTGGGGTGCTGAGCAAGCCACAGACTTGTGGATGTGAGGGGCAGGAGTTTGGGTTGGGGTGTTGAGGGGCTCAGGACCGGGAGGTTGGGAGTATGATGGGTTCAGGACACAGATTTGCGGTGTGTGGATGGTGCAGAAGTGTTGTGGCCGAAGACTGAGGATGTGGGGGTACAGGAGTTTGGGGATGTGAGAGTCTTAGGACGGGGTTCCAGTGTATAATAGGCTCAGATTTGGGGTCAGAGGGGTGGTACAGGAGTGTTATGATACTTTGGCCAGATGGGGGCTTGGCCCCAATTGGGGGTTTGTTGGCCAAGCTTCATTTTTAAATAAAATATTTTGTCAAACACAAAATTTCAGCATTGTCTTTATTTATGAGAAGGGCGGGGAACCTGTTTTGAGTCAGGGGTCACTGACCCACAGAAAAGTCAGTTGGGGCCACACAAGTGAGATGCAAAAAAAAATAACTCCTCCAGAAAACCCCAAGCCTCACTAATGTGGCCCCAACTGTGCTGGTGGGAGCAGGGGACATGGTACTGGGGAAGGGTGCTAGTGGGTGTTGGGGCGGGGACAGGGTGTTGATGGGGGCATGGAACAGGGAGTCCCCGGCACGCCCCCCCACTCCCCTGAGGAGAGAAGTCCATGTGCGCCGCTTCCGGGGACTCCTGACTCCTACACCTTCCCCCCTGCCGCGGAGGAGGGAAGTCCGTGCGCGCCTCGTCTGGGGACTCCTATACCCTCCTCCCCTGCAGAGGAGGGAAGTCCGTGCGCGCCTCGTCTGGGGACTCCTATACCCTCCTCCTCTGCAGAGGAGGGAAGTCAGTGCGCGCGCGTTTCCTGCAAGGATTCCTGCCCCGTAGAATCATAGAGCTGGAAGAGACCTCAGGAGGTCATCAAGTCCAGCCCCCTGCCCAAGGCAGGACCAATCCCAACTAAATCAACCCAGCCAGGGCTTTGTCAAGCCGAGACTTAAAAACCTCTAGGGATGGAGATTCCACCACCTCCCTAGGTAACCCATTCCAGTGCTTCACCACCCTCCTAGTGAAATAGTTTTTCCTAATCTCCAACCTACACTTCTCCCACTGTAACTTGAGACCATTGCTCCTTGTTCTGCCATCCGTCACTACTGTGAACAGCCTCTCTCCGTCCTCTTTGGAACCTCTCTTCAGGAAGGCTGCTATCAAATACCCCCTCACTCTTCTCTTCTGCAGACTAAACAAATCCAAATCCCTCAGTGTCTCCTCATGGGTCATGTGCTCCAGCCCCCTAATCATTTTGGTCACCCTCCGCTAGACCCTCTCCAATGCGTCCACATCCTTTCTATAGGGGGGGCCCAGAACTGGACACACTATTCCTCACCAAAGCTGAATAAAGGGGAATAATCACTTCTCTGGATCTGCTGGCAGTGCTCCTTCTAATGCACCCTAATATACCATTAGCCGTCTTGGCTACAAGGGCACACTGTTGACTCATATCCAGCTTCTCATCCACTGTAATCCCCAGGTCCTTTTCTGCAGAACTGCTACTTAGCCATTCAGTCCCCAGCCTGCAGCAATGCTTGGGATTTTTCCATCCCAAGGGCAGGACTTGTACTCGTTGAACCTCATCAGATTTCTTTTCTCCCAGTCCTCTAATCTGTCCAGGTCACTCTGGACCCTATCCCTGCCCTCCAGCGTATCTACCTCTCCCCGTAGCTTAGTGTCATCTGTACCACCTCCCCCCGCAGAGCAGGGAAGTCCATGCGTGCCTCCTCCGGGTACTCCTGTCCCCTTCCCGCCCGCCCGCCCCCTTCTCCCCCCCAAGCTGGGGAAGCACATCCCCGGCATGCCACAGACCTGGCCTTTCATATGCTGTGCCAGCTGTTTGGGGGAGGGGGAGCAGCCAGCGCACTTTCTGAAACTCTGCGCAGCTGTGGGACTTCCGTCCACCCCGCAGGAAGCTGGCGCTACCTCCATTGTTGCTGGAGGTAGGTAGTGGGGCTTCTTGGGGGTGGGGGAAAATGGGGGGAGGCCCTGAACACCTTGCGATTGACTGGTCGGGCCCTCCTGATCGACCAGTCGATTGTGATCGACGGGTTGGTGGTCATGGCTTTAATAGGTTAACCAGTTAAAAATTACAAAAAAAATTACAAAAAAATTACAATTAAACAGGATTTTACATCCCTAATTTAAATATGCCAAAAAGTCAGTTCTCGCAACTCAGATCTTTATCATACTCTTTGTGGACCCACTGTTGTGTGTTATACTGTAGTTTAAAAACAAAATACCATAGTGATTGGTTAAAATGAGTGCAAAGGTGCAACACATTTTTATTGTACAGAAATTGAGGCTTTTTATTGCAAAAAGAAAATAGTCTGTGTGAAATGTTTGGTCTCAGATGCTGTCATAAAACCCACCATTGCAACTGGGTCTAATTAGCTCTTTTTTGGCAGCTTTGCAGAAGACAGGGATTGAATAGGATACTCAACTCTGTCTTTCCAGAGGGGATTTTTCCTCCACATTGTGCAGCACAGTATGTGAAGGAAGCTGGTGTTGCTGTTTTTGTACCTGTTCTAGGGATAAACAGAGGCATCTGGTCTCCAGAACTGTCAGTACTAAATTCACACCCAGTACGTTAAAAGTAAAGGAAAATGTTCTCATTCCTAGTGATCTCTCATAGCGACATGCAGTCTGAATGCTGTCCTATAGGCTATGTGCCTAGCACCACGGAGCCTAACCTGCAGGCAGTATCTGTGCTACATAACATACTTCATATGTTCCCTTTCTTAGACACAAAACGGTAAGCCATTATTTTACAATATTCAGAGGCTGGTTAGAATTGTGACTCAGATTAACATCAGTTCTACATAGCTTCCTCATTGTGACTCTCTTTCCCCTTTTATACAATGGGAGCCTATCTTGGAATAAGAGATACATTTTGTTTATAGATAGTATTGGAGGCGGTGGAGACTCCTGTAGGTCTGGGGATAAAACCTAACTTGTATTCTTGCTCATAAGGAGCCATGACGCTGCAGTAAGTCTATTTTGTAAGTTCTGGCTGTTTTGTCAACTGTTTTGTTTCACACATGAAACATCTAAGATTAAAAAAATCTGTTGGCTAGTGTACAGGTTTTCTGCTGCCAGTGGTATGGACCATGTTTGGTAACTGATTATCCCAGTAACCTGGGGATAAGAGAGGAGCTTTTTTAAAAAAAAAAAAAAAAATGCATGTGATATTTTGTGACTTCTATCAGATTTTTAGTCCAACACAGTTTATGCATTTTCCACTTTTGTGGGGGATCTACTTTCTTAGAGGCTTTTAAATGCCTGTGTGTTTGCCAGTGTACACTGGGCACTGTACTCAGAAAAGGATGTAATGTATTAAGCACCAATAGCAGGAGTGAAACCTTAACCTAATTTTCCTCCTTTAAGACATTAGCTGCTCATGGAGAGGGCACTGGACCTGGGTTTTACGTGAGCTCTGGCAGTAACCTTCTATAATGTTGGGCAATTTGCTTTCTCTCTCTGGCCCTGCACCTTGTCTCTTGACTTAAAGCTCTTAGGCTCTGGAGATATCTTTCACTCTGTATACAGTGCTTTGTGTGATGGGGCTCTCATCTCAGATGGAAACTAGGTTGGTACCATAATATAATTAATAAAACCCAATTTTATTAAATATAAAAGATTCTGGTTCTAGTCACAATTCCTTCAGTAGAGGTGAAGCGACGGTGATGCCAGACCTTTGCCGATTAATTTGCAGAGTTAGATTACGCCAAGGGCTCTTATTGTCAGTGTCTAATTACAGAATTTAATATACAATACTTCTGCAGGGCTGGAATGTACTGTTTTATCCAGAATGATTAAATATTAAAGCAACAGAGTTAAAGTTGGTAAACCTAAAATTAGACCTAGCAGCTTTTGTTTTGGTTTTCAGGTAGATAATGCTGAGTAGAATTCCTGTAAATCTCACTATCCCTAGAATGAAGCAGTAAAATTGCACAGCCAGAGTGCTGCAGGGCTTTCTTTTGCATCCCTCAGTTTGGAGGGCAGATGTACTTTTTTCCTCATGATAAGAGGAAATCACCAAAAGTTGACTTAGGTTGGTACTCATCACTGGACCATGGAAAATGTGTTTCGTCTCACTGCAGTTCCAGATCTCTATAGAAGAGTGTCCATTTAAAAGCCACAATAGCTCTTATAGACCCAATTTCTGGAACATTCCTCAGAGTGGCCAAGATTGACCAAACTGGGAAGACCAAATCCCGAGAGATTGTCTGTCCAAATAAGGATTCAAACACATTGAAAGGAACATGACCATTGTTGTAGCTATTCATTGTGGATTAAGAGAACTTGGGTCTCTAACATGGGATTTCTAATTTAGCACATTTCACAATATTCACATTAAAAATTAATATTGTAGTTGACTTAATTTGGGGCCTGCTAATTCTTAGTGTCACTAAAATTTCTAACAAGTGTGCTTATTGCAGCCTGAATGACCCTGCTGTTGATTGTGATATGACATCAGCGAGGAAAAAACTATAAATGTTTGAAGGCAAACTAACCCCTCTCTGAGAGGGAATGTGCATGTTTTGTCTTTACACTTCTCTTTCCCTTTGAGTCTGTTCTCTCTTGTTAGCATTATTAAAGAAAGCAGCAATAAGCTTCTCTTACTAAACCATGTAAGCTGTAAATTCACTGTGATTTAACATAACAGACTAAAGTGCACTTGTAAATGGGAGCTGGATTCATTTTCTCTCCTACCCTGCAATAAGATAAAATGGCAATACGTGCCTATTTCACAAGTATGTTGGAAGGTTTATTATTTATAAGCACATTATAGGTGCAATTTTTATTAATTTGTAAATCTCAACTGACTTTTTAAAATGTTCATATCTATTTATAATGTAAAATATCTATTTGCATGAAGGGACTCTTAAAAAGATTCTTCTAGATGCCCTGCAATTTGATTCTTATACTTAATTTAGGAAATATTCCATCATGCTTTATTACAGGCAGTTCTGATCTTCTTGTAAGTAGTGGTGTGTTGCAAGATGTTACTCATCTTTTGTATGAGTGTCAGTTTGTAAGGGAAGAAATTAAATATTCATGTACGCTTTAGTGCATGGCTTTACAGTTAAGCTCACAGGCAAATAAAAAAAGGAAGTTGCAGTCTAAATCTAGTAATCCATAATTGTCTCAAGTTGTGACTGAGAAGTTGTAACTATCTAATAATCAGTTTCTAGGCTCATAACATTGGAAAATCTGGATAAGGGATCTCTTTGTAAAATACCAAGTAAAGAATCACATGAATGCCACTGTAGTTATCTCTCATCCTGGCTCCTGTAGAGACATCAACAGGCTATTCAGTGCTCTTTGATCTATGTTTTCCTTTGTGTTAGCTTTTTCCCTCAGCACCAATGATTTTTCAGGCACTTGTTAAATATCTGCACATCATTGGAGACAAAAAAATGTAAAGTTTGATTTACAGTTCTATAGATTTTGTTCTGTTGTCAGAAAGTATAGTTTCATAGTTATATCCAGTGCTACACTACTATATTTTTTAAAAATATGTATTTTAATAGCTCTTCCGCATGTTGCTAACATCATAAGGGCTTGTTAAAACTGATAGAACTTTTAAACTCTGATTTCCACTCCATTATTGCTATATCTTTCCTTCCTTTTTTGCTCATGCAGCGAAAACCAATTTGGTTAGTTCTCTGATCTTTTCTCCATCCCTCATGACAATTTGTTCAATTTATAGTAACTTTCATTTTCTGGTTCTCATGTGCTACTCCGATCTAAGACATTTAAGTTGGGAACACGTCAGGGTAAAGTTGAAATTGCAGGATATGTATAAATTTGTGGGACTATTTCTCCTATATATAGGCTTAGCAAAACATTTTATTGTGGATCTAAATGGGCAACCTAAATTACCTGTCATTGTTGTCTCATATCTACTCATGTTTAAAATTAGGTTTATGTAGGCATGTCTCTTTCTTTAGGGTTTAAATTTTGTAGCATGCAGAGAGATGCTTTAGAACTATATAGGACTCTGGAATTCCTTATGTTTACGCAGGTTCCTTATTCTCTGGAGATATTAATGTTCCAAATGAGTAATTCAAAGCTTGCCTGGAGAGGTTCAGTGTTGAAGTACCTTGATGTTTTAGCCATCTGTAGTAGAAACTGGTTTGTCTCTGCTCTGAAATTAACTTTTATGCCACAGCAGCTGGCTTCTGGAATACTTTGCACCCAAATCAGCATGTATTAAGTGCAAAATTTGCTTTCTGATGTCAACCTTCATCTTTCATGTTGTGAAAGAATGTACAGTTTTTGCAGCTTGTCAGCCTAAAGGGTAAGTGCTTGTTACAAACTTTAATTCAAGCCATACAGCTTATTGTCATAACAGATTATCTTCAACTCTCAAAATCATCAGGGCAAACTTAATATCACTTCTCCCATGTTAGACAATCAGCTGGACAAATCTCTTTAAAACATTTACCTTCAGAGCTTCTTTGGCAAGCTAGCCAGGAGTATTTTCCTATTGTGCCAATTTTATATTAGCTTGTTCCTCAGTGATACTGATGCACTTGTTCAATGACACTGTTCACAGCAAGGTTATGAAACTTTTCAGCCCCCAAAGCATTGTGAGGTTTTCCTGTTTTGGGGGCCTTTTTCAGTTCTTCTAGAATATAGATCACATGAATATTACACATACTAAGAAGTTTTTTTTTTCCATATTAGAAACACTAGACTCTTACTAATATTCAAAACACTTGATATAATGGTCAGCAAGGACCTGATAATCTCCAGTTTAAGTTGTAATGGGACAGCTGTAGAGATACTGTACAGCTGTTTGTGCTTAGCGGCTCTGAAAAGAGTACTTTTTGCTTTGGTTTCTGCTGACAGGGAGGAAGGAAGGAAAAGCTGCCACCCAATGCAAAGTTGGTTTCAGTTGACTGATATCTCATCTATCAGTTCTCCAGCTCAAGCCTAATATAGAGAAATGTGTACTATGGCTTTTCCCCACTGGTGAAGTTGTCTAAGATAAGATCTGATGCGGCATATGGAACTGGGTTGCTCTTAAGGTTTTACTTGAAATCAACTTTTTGCATTTATTTTAAGATGGATGAACTTGTGTGCCTGTAATTAAATGAGGGTATTGATATAATAGGTATCACAGAACCTTAGTGGAACGATGATCATCAATAGGACATGGTAATGCTAGAGTTCAAAATATGTAGGAATGACAGAAGAGGTCATACTGGTGGGGCAATGGCACTATCAAATATAGGAAAAATCTTAACTGAATAAAACTCAGAATCTCTCTAGATTAGAAAGTCTATGCTTGGATTGGAGTTTAGCAGTAGGAATACATTATTGACCACCTGACCAGTATGAGAGCATGATTGTGAAATGCTTAAACACTAGAAGAGACTACAAAACCAGAAAATCAACAGTAATGGAGGATTTCAACTATTCCCATATTGACTGGGAACAGGTCACCTCAGGATGGGATACAGAGAAAATTTCAAGGCATCATTAATGACTTTCTCAGATTCCTGGAACCTACAAGGGGAGAGGCGGTTCTTGATTTAGTCCTTAAGTGTTGCAGAGAATTCAGTCCAAGAGGTGAATGTAGTTGAACCGCTTGGTAATAGCAACCATATATGTAATGCACCATTTTTGGGGAAAATACCAGAAATCCACTCCAGTAGCATTTGACTTCAAAAAGAGAAACACTACAAAAATGAGGAAGCTGGTTAAATGGAATTTAAAAAGAACAGTGACCAGAGTGAAATGCCTGCAAGCTGCATAGAACCTTTTTTAAAAAACAGTTTAAAAAAGGCTCAAATTATATGTATACTCCCAAATAAAAGAAAAAGCAGGAAGGACCCAAAAGTGTCAGGTTGGCTAACTAGAGTAAATGAGGCAGTTAGAGAGAAACAGACATCTTTTAAAAATTAGAAGTCTGATCCAACTGAGGAGACTAGAAAGGGACATACACTCTGGCAAGTTGAATGGAAAAAGTATATTTAGGCAGGCCAATAATAGAATTTTTGGAGCAACTAGAAAAACATACAAACAAATCAGAAGCCAGGAAACCTGTCAAACAGTTAGTGGGATTACTCGACAACTGAGGTGCTAAAGGAACACTCAGGGAAGACAAGGCTATTGTAGCAAAGCTCAGTGGATTTTTGCATTATGCTTCACTGCGAAGCATGTGAGTGAGATCCCCACGTCTGAGCCGTTCTTTTTAGGTGACACATCTGAGGAGCTGTATCAGCTTCAAGTGTCAGTAGATGAGGTTTAGGAACCAACTGATAAATTGTAACGAATCACCATCACCAGATGGTATTCATTCCAGTTCTGAAGGAACTCAGATACATACCACTTTATAGTTCTGCAATTTTGTATCTTATTGCTTAAATCAGGCTCTGTGGAGGATTACTGGAAGATAGCTAATGGAAAGTTAATTTTTAAAAAGACTCCAGAAACGATCCTGGAGATTAGATTGGTAAGATGAACATTTTTACTGTAATTTCAACCTGTTTGCCTGCTACTGAAAAGTTATCAGGCAGTTATATGAACGCAGTATGTTGGGGAAGAATCAGCATGGTTTTTGTAAAGGGAAATCATGCCTCACTGGTCTATTAGAATTCTTTGAGGGGGTCAACAAACTTGTGGAAAAGGACTTTCTAACAGATATAGTGTATTTAAACTTTTAGAAAGCCCAGTCTCTCTCACTGAAGGCAATTGAGCAAGGTAGGCAGTGTGGGATAAGAGGGAAGGTGCTCTCATGGGTTAGTAACTGGTTCAAAGGTAGGAAATAAATTGTCAGTTTTTACAGTGGAGAGGAATAAATAGCAGGATCCCCCGAGGATCAATACTGGGTCCAGTGCTGTTCAACATATTCATAAGTTATGTGGAAAAGGGGGTAAACAGTGAGATGGCGAAGTTTTGCAGACAACATGAAATTATTCAAGATAATTAAGTCCATAGATGACCTAGTCAACCAATTTTGAGATCCTTTTGTGACTTGGAACAAAACGGCAGATGAAATGCACTGTTGATAAATGCAAAGCAATGCACATTGATAATCCCCACTATAAATACAAAGTGACAGGGTCCACATTAGCTGTTACCTCTCAAGAAACTGATCTTGGAGTCTTCGTGGATAGTTCTCTGAACGCCTCTGCTCAATGTGCAGTAGTGGTCAAAAAGCTAACAATTTAGGAACTGTTTGAAATAGGGATGTAAAATTTTGATTAATTGGCTAATCAAATAGTCAATAAGGGCACCTCCTCCTTTGGGACTCTTCCGCTGACCCTGGGCTCCATGCAGCACTGCTTTGAAATGCCACGTGCAGCCCAGGCCAACTGGGGACTCCTAGGGGTCTGCCTAGGCTCCACACAGTGCTGCTGCTTTGAAGAACCCCTTCCTCTCCCCCCCCCACCGCCCCTTGCTGCCTCTTTCTGATAGAGGCAGCAAGTGTGGGGGGGGGGGGTGACTAGATCACATCCCTTGTTTGAAAAGGGATAGATAATAAGACAGAATATCATGATGTCACTATACATTCATGGTACATCTTGAATATTGGTTGTCCTATCTCAAAAACGAAATTAGAGCCAGAAAAAGTGCAGAGGAAAGCAACAAATATTTTTTAAGGGTGTGGAACAGGACTATTCTTAGAAGAGCGACAACTAAGGGGTAATATTATAGAGGTCTATAAAGTAATGAATGGTGTGGATAAAGTGAGTAAGAAAGTGTTATTTAACCCTTCACATAACACACAAATTAGTGGTCACCTGATGAAATTGATGGATAGCAGGTTAAAAACAAACATAAGGAAATACTTCACATGCCATATAGTCAACCTGTAGAACATGTTGCTGGAGATGTGAAGGCTGAAACTATAACTGAGTTAAAAAAAATTCAATAAGTTCATGGAGGATAGGTCCATCAGTGTCTGTTAGCCAAGACAGTCAGGGAGGCAACCCCATGTTCTGGATGTCCTGAAACCCCTGACTGCCAGAAGCTGGGACTGGTTGACATGAGATGAATATGGAGTACTTGATTAATTCCTGCATTCGTTCTGTTTGAATAAACTAACACCAGATGGTGTCAGAAGACAGGATACTGGGTTAGATGGACCAATGATCTGATTCGATATGGCTGCTGTTATGTTAGTCCCAAGTGCTCTTAGCAAAGTCTGTAGATGATTAGTGAGGTTTTATGACATGCCATTTTCTCCTTCCATCTCGTTTGTAGTGTGTGCTGTATTTATGGAGTTTAAAGATAAATCATCCCAAAACGCTGTTCCTGCTTCGAGGGAACCATGAGTGCAGGCACCTCACAGAATACTTCACCTTTAAACAGGAATGTAAGTATGTCCTAGTCTCCTAAGTAAAAACAAAGATGCATTATTAGCATGACCTGATTAGGTCACGGCTCTCAGTCCTCTATTAGGCCTGCCTTGGATGGCCCAGCTGGCTCTAACAGATGTATCTTCATCTCGCTGTCCTCTTGTTTCCAATATTCTACCATGTTGCTTCAGTTGTTGTTCAGTATTTTGGGTTGAACCAATTCTGTGGAGAACTGAACATGAGCTAAAGTGGCATTTGGGTTCTTTGGTAAAGGGAATATGAGTGCAAGTAAAAGGAGCACCAGCATGTCTCCTGTGTTCCTTCCTGTCTTACTGACAAATGGTTGCATGCAAAGCCCCCTCCTTCCCTCAGCTTTGAGACCCAGCACCCTATAATTACTGCCAAGTGACTTTCAGTTCAGTTTGTGCAGCTGGAATTGATGATTACAGCTGGAAGAAAATAAAGGACTCTTCCTAGTGTTTGTACTGGGCGAATCATTACCTCTAAGATAATTTTATTTTAGTTAAATATAGTATTTATAACTTGCAAAAGTATGTGAAACTAGTGCTGGTGAAAGGTCAAGTGGCATGCCAGCCCTGGAGACTGAAATCCTCTCTCCAGACAATGAGCAGAGGCAGCAGTAGTGTGTGCCTCAACCCTGACCTGAAGGAGTCCTTTCTAGAGGACAGGCGATAGTTCAGGGTTCTGTGGCCCAGACTGCTGTCAGAGGGGTAAAGTGTGACAGGAGTATACCTGTTTATTCAGAAATGAGCTGAGGGGCATCAGCTTGCTTCATGCTGAACACTGAAGGGCCATCTGCTGGTGGTAGTTATTGCTCCCTACCGAGCTGGGCTGGATTTGAGCCAGTGATATGGAGGCTAAAGGTTTCTATGTTCTGTTCCCAGTATCCTCTGTTGAAAAGCATCGTAAACAAAAATAGCCTCTTCTCGTCCTGTACATAAAGTTTAACTAAAACCTTTTTAAGCCACAGAAATAAGAGAGGGAGACAGTGAAAAATTCAGTAACTTTTTTTCTTGTAGATAAGGGTTCATCTTACGGTAGCAGGAAGAGTTTTGTAAGACATGGTTGCGATAAACCATCACTATCTAAGATGGATGCAGACATGTGACCATGTGTACTTTGGCATGGTGGATCTCCTTTTGTGACTACACAGTATTGTTGGGTTGTACTACTCCAATAGCACCTGACAGGGGACATTTCTGAATATATCTGGCAGCTTGTTGCGAAAGCTTGACTTCTGTTTTTAGGAAATCCATAACAGTTCTGTGACACTGAAAACCTTCCTAGTCCATCTGTTAAATCAGGTAGTATAAGACATCAACTGCCAGAGCATTAATGGTTAAATCAGCAGGTGTGTTCAGAACAGCAGCTCTTGTTGTATCCATACAAAGAAATATAAAACATAGGTTTTTCTAATGCACTTTGATGTGGAGATTGCTGAATATAACTTGTATTTGAGCCATTTGGCCAATTCCGCACACTCTATAAAAGAACTTGTTTGCAGTGGCTTCTTTTGGGTGAAGGAACCAGATCACTTTGTGTCTAATCTGATCAGGTCTCAGGCAAAAAAGGTTGGGTCAGGTCAGTACTCAATAGCAGCCCTTGAAATAGCACAAGTTGAGAGAATGGTTGTGAAAGTGCACTGAAGTGCTCTCTTCTCTCTGTCAGTCATGAACTAGTGCCTCAGCCTTCTAAAAGAACTGCTACTAGTTTATTATCCCTCTGATACAAGGCTGAGGCATAAAACTGAGAACCTGATGAGATGTGTAAGATTTGGTGTGTTAACCCCTGGCATCCTAGCCAAATGATAGCTCATTAGCCTCCATGAGTCTCTCTTGAAGCACTCGTATCCAGCTTGAAACTGCAATTCCTGATCTAAACTGTTCATGGTATTGCTGTGCCAAGCTAAACAGCTGTTGCATTTCCGAGTGTATAGTCTGCATAGTAGTTGAAACTTGTAAGATTCTTTGGGGTCCTTTGAGATGAAAGTTAAAAATCACAAATATCTTACACTGATATTGTATTAGTAAACTAAGTTCTTTCCAGCCTTTGGCAAATGCTCAGGCACCTCTTCCAGGAAGTTCTTGGTATGGAGGTTAATATGCCCTAAGATAAATAAATTTCTGAGCTTGAAAGGAGAAGATGAAAATAAAAGTTCCTAGTTGGAACCACCTGAGAAGCCTTTTGACTTCCAGGTCATTAAGTATTTTTTTTTTTTAAAACAGCTACATTAATATGATAGAGGAGAACTTTGCTTACAATGTCATAGCTGTAGACCAGTGGTTTCCAACTTTTTTAACTACAAGATAGCTTTTTTAATTTAAGTGCAATCCAAGATTTACCTCAAATATATAAACACCCTTGCCCCCGCCTCCTCCCCACCTCTTCTCCGAGGCCCCACTCCTGCTCACTCCATCCTCCCTCTCTTGTCCATCCTCACTCACTCTCATCAGTCTGGGGCAGAGGGTTAGGGTGCAGGCTCTGATCTTGGGTGAAGGGATCTGGAGTGTGAGAGGGGCTCTGAGCTGCTCTTGAGCCAGGCAGTTGGGATGTAGGAGGGGGTTCTAGGAGCAGGCTCTGGGATGGCTTTTGGATGCAGGGGTGCTTGGGGCTAGGGCAGAGGTTTATGGTGCAGGAGGGGGTTCACAACTGGGGTAGAAGTTTGGGGTGTGGGCTCCAGCTGGGCACTGCTTACCTCAGGTGGGTCTTGGTTGGTGGTGCAGTGGGGCTAAGGCCCTGCCCTGATCCTGGACCACTCCCTAAAGCAGACAGCAAACTCCATCCCAAGTCCTGTTGTACCCCCTCTCTGCTCTGTGGAGAAAGGATATGGAGTGGGAGAGGGGGTACCTTGACATCAGCACCCCTTCTCTGCTTCCCCTGCTCAGCCCAGAAAGCAGGAGGCTCCCAAGGGGGAGGGGTAGCTCCAAGGCAAAGCGCAGGTGATGGGCAGCAGGAGGGGAAGGAGCAGCTGAAGTGCCAGCACTTGATAGCCTCTTGGCCAAGCCAGTCAGGATCACCTGTTACAGGCTCCAAGATCTACCAGTAGATCCTGATCTACTGGTTGGTGACCATTGCTGTAGACTGTTTCTATTTCACCTTCTACAATAGCTTCCTGGAATCTCTCTGACAATGCTCCTATACATCAAGGCCTTTGCTGCTAGTTCCTATAGCATGTTAGTCTGGATGAATGAATGATCTGGAACCTCTTCATTCAACTTGATCAACACACATTGGGTAAAAGATAAACATCTTCTCTCTCTCCTGCTTGCTCTCCCCGTTAGGTCGAATCAAATATTCGGAGCGAGTGTATGATGCATGTATGGATACATTTGATTGTCTTCCTCTTGCCGCCCTTCTAAATCAACAGTTCCTGTGTGTCCATGGAGGACTGTCTCCAGAAATCACATGTCTAGATGACATTAGGAAAGTAAGTAGTCTTGCTCGTCACTCACACTGATGTTTTTATTGAACACTTGTGTTACTAGGTTTCATTTTTAGTAGCATACTTACACAATCCATCTCTGATAGACATGAGAGCTAGGAATTTTGGAGGAACACTTCATTAGGAATTTTGGAGTGTTCAAGTTTGGTCTTAATAGGGCTTTCTTTGATCCATTTACCAAAAGGGGTTGACAGCAATTTAAGTATCAGGTTCATCACCCTCCTGGGAATGCAAGATCCCAGCAGGAACAATCCAGCTTTTTAACTTTGAGGTAAAGAAATTGAGTTCTAAACCATTCAGTGTGCATGGACCTTTTGGACAATATGTTAAAACCAAAGCCCCCTCTATTGTATGGACATTACAGCTCCTTGGTCCTTATTATGGAGCATTCTGTGCATGAGTAAATGGTCTTTGCAGCCCACAGGTGGCTGCTGTATAGAAGTAGTTTGTTGAAAAACATGCTTTGTACATTTGCTATTCCTCCATTTTTTTCTTCTGTTTCCGATAGCACCACAGTCTGTAGTTTTGCAGCACAGTTAAGCTACTTGGAGTGATTGAGGGTAATGGCTCACACACTTTTCTTCCTCTCCCCCACTTCATCCTTTATTCTCTCAAGCAGCCAGAGCTAGTTGGTTGCAAAGGCCTGACAAATTGTCCCAAAGTTGGACCTTCAGTCAGCAAAATACTAAGCTAATTTAAAGGCCTTTAGGTTGGTCGGTATGACTGGGTTCCATTTCTTCTTCCTAAAGTGCTATTTGGTACCCTGTCACCAGTGTAGTTAGCATTTTTATATTTGCAGTGGTGTTTTATTGCACAGAATTTACTTTTTCTGACATTATTTAACTAGCTAATAGCATCCTTGGTGCTGAGTGCATTAAATTGCTGTAGATGCTTTGAGTGTAGGCAACATTCTGTAGTGATTAGACCAAGGAGCTTAAAGTCAGATAAATAGCATATGCTAGTTCTTCCAGAGTGAAGATCTCTTCTGAATGTGTGGAGGGAGGGGGGGAAAGCAGGCAGGGCCGAAAGCTAGACTGACTGTCACTCAGACCTTGCTTCCCAGAAGTTGGGAAAAGGGAAGGGAGGAAGCACAGGTCTGTTACTGAGACCACAACTGAGCCTACTTAAGAAGTGTGCAGAGCTCTAATCCTAATTTGTTCAAACTAACCTGTCTCCAGAGCTTTTCTGTGTAGGGGCATGTACCCCTTGGTTACAAAGCCACTTGACCTCAACAATTGTCCTCACTTTGTGTGCACCTTCTAGTTAGACAGGTTTAAAGAGCCTCCAGCCTTTGGTCCAATGTGTGACCTGCTCTGGTCTGATCCATCAGAGGATTACGGCAATGAGAAGACGCTAGAGCATTTCACTCACAACACTGTTCGAGGCTGCTCTTATTTCTACAGGTAAGCAGGGTTTCAGTGGGGCTCAGATGATCTAGGGCTTCTAAATTGCCCTGTGTAGTGTTTAAAAGCTAATGCAGAGATGGAGTGAAATCCAATTATTGTGTTAAATGCCCCTATTTACCAGGTTCTTGGTTGTCTGAACTTGCTGTATAGTGGTTTTTCCCCATGGGAAATCATCTTGGGTGGTACATGACTCCCTCAAACTTTTCTAGGATGCATCAGCTGATGAAATCACAAGTATCTAAGGTTGTAATGAGACTCCTGGTATCTATTTTGATGCTTTTGGAGAGACTTTCAGGGGGACCAGAAGGCATCAAGGGGCTCTCAGAAGGAAAAATAAATGTAAAAGATAATTTACTATACTGATTGACTCCTTGCAGCCTGGCTGGTTGGTATTTAGCACAGGAATCTAGCCTGACTGACTGTTTCCAATGTGCTTTGTGATTAATTTGTAAAAGATGGCACTGTACATGGCTGTGGCCTTATTTGAGAGGTGCTGAGTGTTTGCAGCTTTCATTGGCTTTGAAGAGTGGGACTGAGCTGGAACTGAGCCTCCCAGCCTGGGTAGACAGACTTGTGATTGCAGGGCTCAAGCTAGCATGCTAAAAATAGCACTGGAAATGCTGCTGCTGCACTGGCTTGAGCTTAGGTGGCTAGCACAAACATCGAGGCCAGAGGACCAGGTGAGTTCGAGCTCAGCGACTAGTGCAAGCCTCCTCTGGTGCAGTAACATCCACGCTGCTATTTTTAACACGCTAGCTTGAGCCATGCAAGCGCCAGTCCATCAGGGGGGACTCACTCCCAGCTGCAGGGTAGACCTATTCGAAGGTCCTAGCACATCTGAAATAAACCCACAGGTATGTGCAGTGCTATCACTTAAAGCTTAATTGCAAAGCTTATGAGACCATTAACACTTTGTTCTAGTTTCTCCTGCCTCCCCAGAGGAAGGAGGGTTTTTTTCTTTGCTACCTACTAATGTATTTAAAACTCTTCTTTTTAGTTACCCTGCCGTCTGTGAATTTTTGCAAAACAATAGTTTGTTATCAGTAATCCGAGCTCACGAAGCCCAGGATGCCGGGTAAGTGCTGCAGTGCTAGGACTGTGCAAGAATAAATGTTCAGTTTTTCTACCCTTAGCAAGGTCAGAATGCTAACATCATGCCCTGACTTCCAGGTACCGAATGTACAGGAAGAGCCAGACAACAGGCTTTCCATCGCTAATCACAATCTTCTCTGCACCAAATTACCTAGATGTGTATAACAACAAGGGTAAGGCTGCCGAAGCCACATCTCTGCAGTTGTTTTGGAGGCCATTGCTGGTTTTGTTGTTAATCCTTAGGAAATCCTTTCCCAACTTCCTCCTTCTGTTTTGTCTGCAGTATCTCCAGCTCACTCCATCCTTCTTTGAATGAAACCTCTTCCCCTTCCCTAGGTGCACACAGCCTGTGAGCCAAAACATGCTAGCCAGCGAGCCCACTGCATCATGCTAGCTGCTGTGTTGCTCCCCTCTTCTTCAAGCCTGGCCTGACCTGCTGATACGATTCTACTCCCCCACACATGCTTCTCAGCTTTCAGGGGGCGGTTGGTGTCTGGGAACGTGCAACTGGGGAAGGAGGTGGGACAGCTCAAAATTGGCTCCTCAAGATCTCTGGAGTTGGTACTACCTGCTTTCTGTCCTGACACAATGGTCTTATTTCAGTTATGCTGATGAAAGGCTTAAAAAAAAAATCTTACCTTCAATATGGTGTGTGCCTGGGCTAAGCTAGTGTTGAATCCCAAAAAGCTTCATTAAGTGTCAAAAGCCTGTAAACTCTCAGTGAAGATTGCCGCTCTGTGTGACTTGCCCCTATCTTAACCCATGTGTTGCAGTACCAGTGCACAAAGGGATAAATCAACCATGGAGTGAGTAGCTTTGGTTCTGAATTTCTTTCCTTCAGTCAGTTGAACATAGATGCTTCAGCATCACATTATTTTCCTTTTTTGAACGATGGTACTGAATGAAGAGTAGATGTGCGATTAGTATTGCAGCTGCATTCAAATTGGCAGCAAGTTGTGGCATTGCTACTGAAGTCATGTGCTGTTTCATTGATATCATCAGGTCTGTGGGTCCACAGGACACACTACAGCCCAAACCAGTAGACATATGTAAACACAAAAGACAGAGAGTAATTGTTTAGAGTGGTCCATGGTGGTTATAAATACAAATAATAGGATGAAAATGAGCAAAGGTAAAATTTATGCTGAGCGCAGGAACTCTTTCCTAAGGTCCCGGTCTGTAGGACAGAGGAATAGTCTTGAGGAGGAGTTGGTTGCAGTCACTTACTCTGGACAAAGCTGTAGTGTATGCTGTACAGGGCGCAATCTGAAACCACTTGGCCAAGAGTAATTAATAGGCTTTCACCTCTGATTCTGATATCTGTGGGAATGCCATCTTGTACTGTGTCATCAGTGGCCCTTAAACGAATATTAACATGCATTGGGAAAAGGAGCATTGCTGGGAAGTTAGAAGCAGACTGCAAATCTTTTTCTAAAACTGAAAGCTAAACCTTTTTTCTCAGTCCAGTTTAGACTAAGTATCAAACTTAAAATAAGAGCTTTCTTTCCCACTCTGATTCAGAATGGTTTACCTGGCTTTAACTGATTATTGAAGTGAAGTAGGGATGTAAGTGACTAGTCGACTACCTCATAAGCATATGTTTATCAGGTAGTTGAGTAGTGACTCAGCTAGTTGCTTTTCTCCCCCTCCTCCCTTGCTGTCTCTATCAAAGAGAGACAGCAAGAGGGGGGAGCAGGAGCTGTTGTTGGGTCCCCTAGCACTATCTGGGGGGAGGGAGGGGGCAAAAGAGGCAAAGATGTAATAGGGAACTTGTGCAAGCCAGGAATCAGCTTATTCCCAGCTTGCGCCTGGTCCCAGATGCTACACCTCTACTTTTTAAACATATTAAGAGCCTGACAGCTCTTAATATATTTAAAAGTCAGAGCCGCAGTGGGGTTAGCTCCTGAGCTGGGAGCAGTTTCCCTCCTGATCAACTAATCAAGAGTTGATGGAAAGTCCATCGACTACTCAATTAGCTGATTGCCTGCAATTTAACATCCCTACTTCTAAGATGATAGCGTGTGTGTTGTTACAGGTAAACTGTGACATTATAAGCCCCTGGGAATGACATACATGCTGGTAATGGCAACTGACGCTGCCACTGTAATATGCAATTTCTGTCCATGTTCATTAACTTTCACCCATCTGATACCAAATAAGGAGTGGGGGAGACTTTCTAACCTTGACTAAGGAGCCAAGAGTTTCTAGTTCATGGTTTCTTTGAGGTGACTATTTGAGGCTTTTGAACAGAGCGTACTTTTCTTTATAGTCTTATTATATGAGGAGCTATTTGGAAAATGAGATATTGTGAAATGTTTAAAACTTCTGCTGGTTGCATGCCCTGTAGTTCATAAACTGAAAATACCACTTAAGCCTCTTAATTCTAGATAAGTGGTGGTTTGGCACTGCACAAATTGAGCTAATTGTCATTGTTTGATCACTGATGCCATGCTCAGTGCTGTATGAACCTGGAGGGAAACAGTCTTTGTGCCTCAGAGCTTACAGTGCCTGCCTACACCCATTCTCTCACTGTATTCTTTTTAGCTGCTGTTCTGAAATATGAAAACAATGTCATGAACATCAGACAGTTCAACTGTTCTCCACACCCCTACTGGCTTCCAAATTTCATGGATGTCTTCACATGGTCCTTACCATTTGTAGGGGAAAAGGGTAAGAAAAATACAGCATTTAGATTTGTTTGGCCTAAACAGTGACAGATCATAGCGCTGTATGTATTAAAAACCCCTCCGGGTTACTTAAATGTCTGTAAATATTAAATAAGATTTTATCTAGGAAGTTTTAAATGTGTGTGCAGCTTGACAGGGTAGAATGGCATTGGCAATAATGCAGGCTTATCAAGATCTGTTGTGCAGTAGTAGAGCTTTGATGGCTACAGTTCCTCAGATTTTAAGTGTATGGAGGGGGGAGAAGTCTGCTTTGCCATTACCAAGAAGTTAAATAAAATGGTCCTTGTTTTCACAATATTTTCGTGTTGATGAACCCAGCCCTTATTAGGTGATTTCCCCCAACTGTGCTGACATTTTCTATGGTACACAAAGAAAGAAGTAAACATCTCATGGATGTGTGGCCTGTCAGAAAAGGGGGGAGAGAAGGTCATTCACCACAGTTAGGAGGGAGAGGCTTTGATTTCAGTTTTAATAAGGTACACCTGCCTAAAAAATACCGATTTTTGCCAGAATTCACACTTCTTAACAAAGGAGCCTTGTCCTCTCCCAACCGGTCTAGATTCTAATTCAGGGCTTTAGGGTTTTGGTAGATAGCTTAAAGGTCCCAAAAGTTTTCTCTGCAGAACCAGTGGTTGAAATCTCAGCAATGTCGACATTCCCTGAAACAGATGGAGTATTATGCACATTTTGTGGGGTGGAGAAAATTGAGGGGGACTGGGAAGGGACCTTAACTGAGACCCAATCTCTTTGGCATGAGCACTGTGGATACCCCATTCCTGGACCAGTTCCCATGCAGTGAGGTAGCATTCTGGGCACTATTCAGATTGTACTGTATGTATCAGAGGAGCTCTGGTATCTAATCAAATGTGTCCTGGGATCCTCTGCAATGAAGGATGCTGCAGAATGTAGCTATAAAATATCCCTAGGCTCCCTCTTCAGATGTGTAAATGGCTGATATCATTTGTTCAGCCCATCTCACCCTCTCAAATACCCTCCCCTTGAGCAGTGTGAGCGCCTGCTCCTCTAATCACCCTATCTATTTGTCACTACTTCTTGCAGTCACAGAGATGCTGGTTAACATCCTCAACATATGCTCCGATGATGAGTTGATTTCAGATGGTGATGAGACTTTGGAAGGTAACAACTTTTATTACAAGTTGGGCTGTTAACAGTGGGCAGAGGGGTGATTTAAAGCTAATTCAAAAGGCTTCGACATGCACTTCAGAATTAGATGCTGAACTTTGTCTCCTTGCAATCCAGTGACAATGGAATGCACGGTGCTGTACTTATTTGTGGCAGTGAACTCCTCACTACAGATTCTGAAGAAAGGTTTCTTGGCATTACTGGGGCATGGGATTATCCATAAGATATTTTTTCCTGACTCAAACATTATTACCCAATTTACTGATGCAGACAGTTTCTCTGCTGCTACTCTGCCCTGCTAGTTCTAAACTTTAACACTCAAGCACTAGGCCCATCTGCCCTTCCTTTTCATACTAGCTCCAGAAATAGCAGTTGGTTATTTGGTACTGGTTAGTGATTTTGAAGTGACGATGTGTGAAAGAGGCTGTGAATGCTGGTTGAGTATTATGCACGTTTTGATAAATGGAAGAGTTTTGAGAGAAAATAAAATAAATGAGGCATGGAAGTGGTAGGAGAGGTATCATATGACACAGGGCTGCTTCTATCAACAGGTCAAGACTTTAACCCGCTTCTCCCTCTGCATTTCATTTGGTTTTTTTTCCCCTCTCCCTCCCATGAAAATTAAATTTTTTTTCTTCTATGTCTTTATCTCCTTGTTTCTTGGTGTCTCCTCTCCCTGAAGAGCACTACATTTCAAGCTATCAGAAAGGTACCCAGCTAGAATTTGCTACAAGCTTAATTCTCACTGCCTGTGCCACCAGGTTCCTTGGAGTGAATTTGAATAGCTGGGCAGTCTCTCCATTCCCCTTTCAGTTTTAACATGAGCGCTGTGTGGTTTTTTTTAACCCTGCTGTGTTCCTCCAGGAACCTGAGAAATGGGGTCACGTTTCTATTTAAACTCCAAATGCAGCCACCTAGTGCATGGCTGAACCATTGGTGCATGTTAGATCTCCAGTTTGGCTTGTTCTTGTCTGATGTGTGATAGTGCCATTTGAAGAGTCTCAGCTGAGAGGAGATGTTTCTCATTTGATTTTATCATCAGTCACCTCCCATGCTTGTCTCCCAGTGTGTCATTAAAGGGGTGCACACTTACCTCACTGTGTGTTTGAGTGAGGGTCAAAGCAGAGATGCAAGGCTCCTGCCAGCCATTCACTGTGTGCGTGTGCCAGAGGTGATGCTTGTGTGACCACTCTCCCTTCTGCAAGCACAGCTCAGCGTTCCAAGGTGTTCGTCAGTAGTCAGTATTCTGCCGTACCAAACTGTCTATGTGACTGAGTCGTTTGTGTTCCATTCTGTGCAGTACGATCTGACCTGTCAAGTAAAGATCTGGTGCTTCAAGCAGGAACTGAGAGCTGCCGTTTTGGTGGCTCTTCTTTCCTTAGACTTTTATTCTGTGTCATTTTTTCAGTCTCACCAGCCTCACTCCCACTCTTCCCCCCCGCACCCTCTTCTAAGAGACTGTTTTCTAACGAATATAGCGATGAACTTGGAATCCATGATTGTTCTTTCCTAGAGCCAGACGCTTCATACCAACATTACCTGTGGCTTTAAAAGGGGGGCAGGAAATCCTTAAACAGTTTTTTTTCTACCAAAGGAGGTACGACAGTCCGTAAGGAGATCATCAGGAATAAGATCAGAGCCATTGGGAAGATGGCTCGTGTTTTTTCAGTTCTCCGGTAAGAAGTCAACTTGAAAGTGTTTGTGTCTGAGCTTCACGTGTGATCTGGGTACTGGGGGTTGCTGCTCTGTCTGAGTGAATGTAGTAGCATGCAGGCAGGAATCCAGCTGAGAGAGAGTGCAGAATTATATTAAAAGGGGGTCTAGGTTTGGGAATGTTACCCCCATCCATGTGAAGTTCTGCAAAGCGGGTGTTCAGTCCTGTTTGGGAACTGCAAAACCATCCCGTTGAAGCTGGCATCCTCATTGATGGAGATAATTAGACCTGGAGTGGAAATCCCTTCAGAGCAGAGATGCATTTCATGTAAACAAGGAAATATTGGGGAAGTGCTTCTCTTGCTGTTGGCTTGGCTGCATGCCGTCCTAGCAAATAGAGCATCTACAAGGTTGTATTCAATTTCCTGATGGAAAAAGATATCCAGTGTAAGCTGTTTGGCTGGCCTGCAGGAGTTTACAGCCAAGATGGTACAGATGTAGGCTTGCAGGTTACCCAAAGGTAGCCTTCCCCTCTGGAAGGAACACGTCATTGAGCATGCCTCTGGCTGTAACACTCTTGCCTAAATGCTGGCCTTGGTAGGAGTAAATCATCCGTCTGCATCCTTTTTTCAGAGAGGAGAGTGAGAGCGTGCTGACTCTCAAGGGCCTGACTCCCACAGGTACGCTGCCTCTGGGAGTCCTCTCAGGGGGAAAGCAGACTCTACAGACTGGTGAGTATGTGAGAAATAACCCTTTCTGTGAGCTCCATACACGCTGTGTCATATTCCAGTGATACATAAGTGCATGGGTGCTTCAGGCTGCGGCTTGGGACCCCGAGGGAGCCACCAGCACTTGATTGGAGGAGTCAGGATTCTCTATTCGCTGTACCTGGTGTTCTGCTGAAGCAGAGCTGGCATGGAAATATCTGGCTCTCAGGGGCCTCCATAAATTATTGTGCCAGTTCCCACAGTTCCTCCCCTGCAGCATCGTGGGACTGGGAGCAAAGGATTCCCAGGAGGGCCATTTTGTGGGCTCATAGGGAGAGAGGTTGAGAAACCCTGCTATAAACTGTTACAAATGGGGTTGCAGGAGTCCTTTCTAAGATACCAGTATCCTCTCATGGTCAGTAATGGTAGCAAAGATTGAGACTGAACCAAGCTTCAAGCATGTTTATCATCCATTGTTATAACAGCTCTTAAGATTCTCTCCCCCCCCCCCACCTCTCCTTCTTCCCCCCCCTCCCCCTCCCTTCAAACATTGCTCCAGGGCATTCCCTGCTTCAGCTACTCTGCTGCTGCTTTGTAACCCTGTCTGTGGATCGAATGATAAATGAGTCTGGTTTTTATCAAACCAAATCCCTTTGTTTCCAATCCCAATAGTATAATTCTAGGAGAGAGAAACTTGTATTTTTACTTAGCGATAAGCTAAGTCTCTCAGGTTTGTTTTTAGTGTTCAGTCCCAGGGACGTGGTGCATTGGGTTTGAGTAGCTTTTTCTGCAGTCTTGTTACTTTCTCTGTAATTTTGGCAAGTATTCTTGTTACTCCCCACCTGGGCTTCCCACTGATCAAATTATATTAACATTCTGAGCGCAGTAGTTCTCAAACCTCCTCCGAGCAGAGTGTTCCAGGCCACAGGGAGCGGAGATTGGCTGGTGGTCAGGGGAGTGAGCTCTTATTGTAACGTGTCCCCAGAGGGAATCCTGTAATCTAGTGTTTTAATCCTTTCCTGCTGTCAGCCCTTGAGTACTGACATATACAGGCCTGCTTTCCCTTCCTATCAGCATTGGATGGTTTCCTGATGGCTCAGAAAGAGGTTTGTTCTGGGACTGTGTCTTTGATTAAATATTTCATGTGTGCGTGAGAGGAGATTGCTCTAGGATCCTATTGGGTTTGAAGGATGTGGCATCTAGGTTTCCTTTGTTCAAGGAGATGTGCAAGTTTACTTTATGCTCTGTCCAACTTGATTTCTGATTAAGCTACCAACATGAGAATAGAAAGTCAGTAGATGAGAAGGCAGGTGTTCACCTTGAGTGTGTTCTGACGAGCTTGGGATACAGAATACTCTAGAGCCACGCCTATCATGTAACATTGTTTATGGAGCTCTAGTTTGAAGGGTGATGCATGTAATAGATTGAACAGGTGCCAACAAGCTTAGGACACTTATAGCTGTTGTTCTAGGCCAGGGGTCTCCAACCTTTTTAAGCATGAGATCGCTTTTTGAATTTAAGTGCAGTCCAAGAACTACCTCAAACCCAGTACCCTTGCCCCGCCTCCTTTGTGCCCCTTCTCCAAGGCCCCACCCCTGCTCACTCCATCCTCCCTCACTTGATCACCAGGCAGGGGCAGCAGGTTGGGGTACAGGCTCTGGTCTTGGATTAAGGGATTTGGAGTGTGAGAGGGGCTCTGTGATTAGCTTGGGGCAGGTAGTTGGGGTGCAGAGGGGGTTCTAGGTGCAGGTTCTGGGAGGGTGTTTGGATGCAGGGGTGCTTGGGGCTAGGGCAGGGCCTGGGGTGTAGGAGGGGTTCATGACTGGTGTAGGGTTTCGGGATGTGAGCTCCAGCTGAGCACTGCTTACCTCAGGTGGCTCCTGGGCGGTGGGGCTAAGGCAGGCTGACCCCTGCCCTGGCCCTGCACCACTCCCAAAAGCAGCCAGCAAACACCCCGCCGCCACCCTGCTCTGTGGAGATAGGATACAGGGTGGGAGAGTGGGCACCTTGACATTAGGGGACACCTTCTTTTCCCTTCCCTGCCCTACACAGCAAGCAGGAGGCTCCTGGGGGTGGGGGGTGGCAGCTCCAAGGCAAAGGGCAGGAGATGCACAGCAGTAGGGGAAGGGGCAGCTGAAGTGCCGGCAGTTGATAGCCTCTTGGCCAACCCAGTCAGGATCCCCTGTCAGAGTCTCCAAGATCTACCAGTAGATCCCTGAAGTGAAGGAATTTAGCTTTGCATAGCTTCATAGTAAGCTTTGTGGTTTGATCACAGTAGTAAGAGATATGGCAGATCAGTTAGATGATTCCTGCTGCTCTTCCCCTGTTCTCCCTCCTTCAGTCTGGCTTCTCTTCGGTATGAAGTCTGAGCTTCTGCCCTTCAAGGCAATCCATAACTCCCTTGCTGCCTGTACCTCCCCACTCAGCTGCTAAGCTCCATCCTACTGCTTATGCCCTCCCCTGCATGTCTCTCCTGGTCATTCCTTGTCCCTCTTGTCCACTCCTAACTTCATGCCACCTCCCTGCTCTCTATATGCTTGGAACGTGCACTGAATGGCACTCCAGGAGCCCCCTCTGTGCAGTCCTGCATTCCCCAGCTAATGGCCGCGCCGAGCTCTTGTATTGCTCTTGTCCCCCTGGGCCCTTGTTGTCAGGGCAGGGAGGCTGGGCGTTGGCTTGCTCCCTTTTTCTGAGCCTTCTGCAGATCTTTACTAGCATGAAATTAACAAGTCGACTAAACATGCTCAACTCAGAGCTACAATATTAACTCGCAATGCTACCCATTCCTCGCCCTCCGTTTGGAAGCCTGAACACGTGGCCTGTGCGTTGTGACACAAGGATTTAATAGCCTCAGGTGCACTCAAGCCTAGGGGGAAGTAGATTCCAATCAGGGTCCCTCCAATGAGTTTCCGTGCTACCAGGCTCTCTGACAGGGTTACTATCACAAGCAGGTTGACAATTGTAACAGTGCTGGGGTGGAGGGAGACCTGACATTGCTGAAACCTTATGGGGTCCTGTTGCTTAGTAACCTTTTGTGGGAGGCGTTGAAGCCAAGTAGGTTTGTAATCTCTGCCTTTGTTGCGTTCTCCTTTTCACTGGGAGCTGAGCAGCCTAGTTACTGTGCTGCTGAGCACACTGCTCCCAGAAAAGGAGCCAACCCCCTTTGCTTTCCCCTCCCTCCAAATGCTGGCCTGTTGGTTAAAGTCAGTTTTTTATTTAAAGGACAAGGGCATTTCTGCGACAGGTAGGTTTGTGCACTAGTCTTCATGCGGCTGTGAGATTCATCCATCGTAGTCTCCTTGCCAAAGCATCCGGAGGTACCCATTAAATGTCTGCTTGGCAAACCAGTGGAAGAGTGGCATGGTTCAGTCCAAGAGATGCCAGCCCCATGGTTGTCATGGGGACATGTGTGCCTGGCCTAGGAGGTACTAAAAGGCCAGCCCAGTTCTTGGTTGGACTCAGCAGTTTGACATTGATGGTGAACTTCATGCCACTAGGAGGAAGGAGGCTCCCAAACAGCTTGAATCCTCAGCTGGAAATCCCAGCTGAGTGAAATCCCCTGCAGCCCTTCCATCTCTAACTCCTGTCAGTCCTCCTCTGCCAGCTGATCTGCATCATGATCCTACCTACTGGGGTGGGAAGATTGTGTGTGTCTGTAATGACAGCAATAATGTTAGTTCACTCACTCTTTTCTGTCTTCATTTTTGCATGCCACTGTTCCTCCTGTATTACAGCCACAGTAGAAGCGGTAGAGGCACGGGAAGGTATGGCTGGATCCTGCGAGAGACTCAATCATGTCTGTCTGCTAATTTTAAGGAGCTTTATCAGCAGTATGAAAGTGTTTTACTCTTGCATCACCAGAAATCAGGGAGGATTGGCCCCTTCTGGGAAAATTATACAATATGCGGTTACTACAGCTCTGTCTCAGCCTTGGTGTCACAGAGATGAGCTGGGATGTTTAATTTCAACAGACTGGGCTCTTTTAGCAGATTGAGAATTCTGGTGTCTCCTCAAGATCCTAGTGGTGATTCCTGTAACTTCGTCACTTGATGGCTTATTCCTCAGTCAGGTCCTTCACGGTGTGTTTCTGAAGGCTGCAAGAACAGCTGGCCAGAATTATACAGGAAATATTTGATTGCTGTTCCTTAAGATCTGATCCTAACCTTTGCCTTCTCTTCAGTGTGGAGAGGCAGTACCCTCTCTGCAGTTAAGATAGTAATACCACATACATGAATTTACTGCTCTGGAAACTTATATTCTCTTTTGCAGTTTCAGTGCATTTGCATTGGGTGAACCCACACTCTATGGAGATACTAATATCTGAAAGAATTTAATCTTTAAAAATACTTGGAGCAAAACCTTTTACTTAAATCCATTTAAAAACAAACCAGCCAAATGCATTGTGTAGGGCAGTCCCTGCAAGGAACTTAAATTACTGCAAGGTTGAGTAGAAACAAAGGCTTACGTATCTGCAGTGGGTCTCTGTCCTATGTGTTTAGCTCCTGGTCATGCAAGACAAAATGCTTCTTTTCTGATCCAAGGATTAGCTCTTTCTCCTGTTTGTGGTGGTGTAGTGCGTGGTTTTTGTGTGTTGAAGTAAAACACCCTTTGCTGATTTGTCCTCACTTTTTTTAGTATTATGTTTTTCAGCTTTGACAGTGTGCTGCTGTTTCACTGCATTAACTCTTCAGAATACAGGGCACATGTCTGGCCTATGAGTTGCTCCTGCTAAACAGTATTGCAAGGGAAATCATGGATGAAAATAGCACAGATAAACACTGGTGCTGTTGGTGCTGCTGAGTCAATTGAACTGGGCCCTAGAAATTGATTTAATGAAACTCTGCATGTCACCAGTGTCACTTTGCCGTTCAGGAGATGGCAAATCCTACACAGATCTATTGCTTGCTTTTACTTAACCAGACATGTGCTCTGTAGCCACGACTCTCGGTTCTGTAGTATGGTGTGTGCTGATAGGCTGTTCTTCCAGATGCTATTGGGCAGACTGACTGACTTCTTTGCCCTCCTTGCTCTAGCCATCCGTGGATTTTCACCACAGCACAAGATCCGCAGCTTCGAAGAAGCCAGAGGGTTGGACCGCATTAACGAACGCATGCCGCCACGCAAAGATTCAGTGCACCCAGATGGGCCGGTGAACTTGGTAACCTCAACAAACTCTGCGGAAAAGAACGGCACAGGGAAGAAAGCTTAGTAACGGTTCCTAATGCCCAATCTGCACCACTAAAGGATCCAAAACTTAATGAATTTTATTTATTTATTATTGGGGTGGGATAGGGATGGGGAAGAAATAAACTTAACCTGGAGGCACGTTCATAATCCAGTTTGCATCCATTCTGTAAGAAAGGTGACCATTTTGTAATTTTTTTAATTTATGTTCAGTATATAAAAAGTCCATCTTTTTTAATTTAGAAGCCAATCTAATTGCTAGTGCATATATGAAATGATGTGCTGTACAGCTGGTCTCTCCCCCACAGCAGGGGAACCTCTGAGGATTAAAAACAAAACTCACCCAGAGTCCCAGGCAACTTTTGATCTTTGACTTGGGTACAGGTTTCCAGTAGCCTGTGCTTTCAAAAGCAGCATCTTTAATTTTAAAACATGTTTTCACAACTGTCTTCACCGAGTTCGCTGTTGTTTTCTTTAGCTTTTACTGCCTAACTGCATCAGCAGCTTTCACAGTTGGTTCTGTGGAAGGTGGCATGCTGCATGGTGGGAGTGGCTCAGACCCATCCTTCTCTTTTTGGGAAGACTTCATCCTAGGTGATGTTAAATTGGATAGTTCAGATTCCAGCTGGGATCTTGGATTATCTCTTGGGGACGAGGGTGTGAATTTTCCAATACTCGCACATTTGTCTTGAGGATTCCAATAGAACACAAAACCTCTCCGAATGACCTGGAAGGTGGGCGTGGGAGAGCTTTTCTATTCTTTCTACAACTTCAGGTTTTCAGACTGTGCATGAAGCAAGCCATTTACACTGTTCCATCAGTACAGCCGACACTTGAAGTGCATCTAAGAGTTCTTTATGGAACACCATGCATTTTGATTTTACTGTGCATTGAAACAGAAGTAGATCAGTGCACACTAGGGAACATTTAGTGCATGATAGCAAGGTGTATATAGCCAGTTAGTTCACTAGGATTTACAGCTTGCTGTGCACTAACTGTGTCTTGACAGGCCCCTGGTGTTGGTATTGCCACAGTAGCAACCAGAATACACACACACCCACCCACCCACCCACCCACACACTAGGTTTAAGGGATTAGGCCATTAAGAACCTCGTGGCCAGCAGAGGTATATATCTGCTCTATAAAAGACGACGAGCCAGCCAGGGAATGTCAGCAATTCCATTTGAAGGATGGAGTAATGGACCTGGTCACAGATAAGTGGCACCAGGTGAGCTGATGGATGACAGTGGGGACAGATTGGTGAGCTATACTGATCGTTGCTTCCTTTCCCTAAATAGCTGTTGCATGGTCAGAGCAGAGTTTGGTGAAACACGTATGTTTTTGGAAACATCTGTGTCCTTCAGGTGTACTGAGGAGGATAACAGAGAAGGAAAGTAGCTTGGAGACCTCAGTGGATCTGAGCTAGAGACTCTAGAAGTCTTTGTCTAGGATCTCTCAGTGAGTTGGGGGAAAGGAGATCTCTTTAGAGGGTGGTGGGTTTCTGCTGTAAATACGCTCCTGGGGATGTGAAAAGAATGGTCTCTCTTCATTGTCAAGTGTTGGAATCTAAATAAGCAAAGTACCCAGTCTGGTCCATTTCCTTTCGCAGACATTAGCTGAATCCAGTTTTGAAACAGACCTTGAAAAATCCAAACCTGATATTTAAGAAATGAAAACGCCTCTTTTTCTGCCTTCCCTGATTGGTCATTTTAGCTGAATCCCCTCCTGCTTATTACATTGCATTAAAGCAGCGTCACTCAAGTGCTAGCCTCTGGCTCCCTTTTGTGCCCCTTCCCAATTTAACAAATGTACAACGTCCCTAATGCCACCCAGAAGCAGGGTTAAACTCAGCCCTCTAGGTGAAGGGTATTGCCCCTCCACCCAGCCTGTTCTTTGTTTTCTCTTGAAGCCCCTTGATGTTACTGTCTTCACTTCATGGTGTGGGCATTTGATTCCAGTCCCAGAGGAAGGCAGCTGCCTCACAGGATTGTCACTTCTAATGTCACTTTGTGAAAGTGAATGTTTTTGGAAGACTTGTCTGTTTTTCTCCATCTGGGGCAAGGGGTTCCTCTTGTTATCCCTCCTAACCATTGCATCTTCCTTTAAAACATTGCAGGTTATGTTGCACACTCCTGCTGGGTAATGCACACACTCTGACCTGGCTGAGATGTTCTCTGAGCAGCATCTCTGCTGCAAGAGCCATGTGACAGGCACCACCTGAAGGAGATAAATTTGTGCCTCCCTAAGGGTCATAAATAAATGGGAGGCGGTTGTCTAGATGGGGGCTCTCCTGTACATAGAAAGGGTAGGAGGAGAAGACACTGTCAAGGTATCTGCTCTTTATCACCTTTTGGAAGCTTACCCCTGAAAGTTGTCTGCCCAGTTAAAATGGAAACTTTGCTCACGGACTCTGGGCTGCTGGTGTTGGCTTTCGTGCAAAGAAAAGGCCTTTGCTCGTGAAAGGCTGCCCTGGTCTGTGGACTCTGCAGGCAGGTTTTTTGAGCAGGTCACACTTCAGCCCTACCAGCTTCTGTGGTGAGCCTCTTGGCCAATCCTCTTCAGAGAAAAAGATTAGCTTCTGTTCCAAAGCTGGAGGCTTGTTGTGGCATTGCATAAGTGGTGGTTGCAAAGCATGGTGCTTTGAAACCATAGTTACTGGAGCTGTGTGCCTGCCAAAATGATCTGTCTGCCACTGATCTGGAGACACAAAGGGGAGGGAGGGGGGCAACAGTTGTCAAACTGAATTTTGGAAGCCTTGTGACTTAGCGCTATTGTGAGTGCCAGGGAACTTGTTTTTAAGCTTATTAATTGTTGGATGGTAAACAGGAGTCCCAAATCATCCACTAATTGTCAGTCAGTGAGGCTGTCTCCAGTCAGGGAGGAGCCCTGCTCTCATATTAGTCACAATCAGTTCAAATAAGCAGTGCTGAGCGGCTCTGACAGCAGTCACTAGCACAGCATGTTGTGGGCGGAAGGAGCTCTCTGGATGACTCATGGCGTCCCCATGCAGGAGCTATTGGGTCTTCCCCTCCTTTATTCTATCAAACTGAGAGCTGCTGGAAATGCATTCCGTATCCCACACAAGCACACGCAGCCAGGATGCTGTCAGGCGAAGCACAGTCTCCAGTTGCTATGGGAACGTTAGTGCCAGGGACTCTGTTTCTTCAGCACAGTATGCAGTGTTCTTAACAGGGCGAGGGGGTGAGCAGCAGCACAGATTGGGGAGAGTGGGTGTTAATTACCCCTTAATTGATGTTCATCTTGTAACCTTCCCTGTCCTGGCTTTTCCTCTTAAATTGAGAGGTTAACTAGATCCTGTTGCGTGGAGTGGTGCTGGAAATGGATAGCGGTGTGTGACTGGTGGTGACCATGCATGGATGGGGAAGCAATGTACCATCACCAGCTGCATTTCCCTTGGGCATGTGGAGATGCCATCTTGGGTCAGAGGCAGGGGAGGCCAGGACTTTGCTTTTAAAATGTAAACACAGTATGTGAACCAACCTTCAGCACTAAGCATTTAACCCTCGCAGTCCCCTTTTGTTCTTTGTATCCAAGGAAGGAGAAGGGGAGATACCTCAAAGCACAGGCCTTTGTATGCTGGGCAGCTCTGGAAAGAAAGCAGAACTCATTCCCAGCACAGCATCACACCACAACCACAGTGCTTGGTGCGAGAGGGGCTCCTGCCCGTCTCCACTGTAACAGCGGAATGCAAAGAACTGTGGCCTTCAAAGCCATGTCAGAGAGGGAGGGGCTTAAATATTCCCTTAGCTTCCAGCACAAAAGTACAGCAGAGACATGAAGTAGTTTCTCTTCTAGCTCCCCATCCCATCTCCCAGAACCCCAGTGCTGGTTCTGCCTTGGAACTATGCATGTCTGAAGAGGCCTCATCCTGGAGCTCCATTTGTCCTCTGTTTCCATCCCCTCTTGCCAGCAAGCAAAAGCTTGACGAATGAGACTTTGCAAAAAAACAAAACAAAAAAACAAAACAAAAAAAACCGAAACATAAAAGCCAAGGAGTACAATCAGTCCATGGAACGCCAGACTATTAAGGGCAGTGCCACTGCACTCCTTTCTCCAGAAGGCTGTCCCTAGCAGCCTGTCTTATTTTTGCATGTTATAGCAAGGTGCATGTAACAAGGAGGGAGTCAGCAATGGGGTATTTTAGCATTGGGAACAAAGGTGCATTTGCCTTGTTTTGGGAGAACCTTTTACTGTGGTGCCATCCCGCACACCTATTTTTAAGGGCCTTTCTTGGCACATCATGACACTCGGGTAAATCTTCCCTAGCTAGATTCTTGTAACGGAGCAGCTCAGAGGCTTGTCTGCTTCAGACACAAAGGACCGCAAAGCCCCTAAGAACACGTGTTGGGTATGATGAGGATGACTTAGGTTCTCGACGCCGAAGGAGCATATGCCCGTTGCCTGGAGACTGCCTCCTTTTTTCTTGCTTTTTTTAGTTATGTTTAAAGAAAAATGGTGAAAATGTTATTTATTGGCAGAAATTATTTAATATAATTTCTCTTTTTTGTGAACAAGGAATGAATTTGTTAGAACTGTCTTAATGTAAATGGGAAGTCATCTTTAAAAAAAAAAAAAAGTTAAAAATTAAATGACAGTCATTTGGCTCTGGTGTCTTTATTCAAATCCGACTCACTTCTGGTGACCAGCGTGTGACCGGTTGTATCACAGAGATCCACTTGAGACTGACACCTAGTGTGCTGATCATGCCACTGAGCCAGCCTTCCTGCCCTCTGGGGTGCCCCACCACCTTGTCCTGCTGGGCCAGAGGCTTTGGTCTCCCCCAAAAAAAGCACTGAGTTGGGGTAACAGCCTCCCAGCAGGGTAACTCAGACACTGATATAAGCTCTGGGAGGGCTCAGTTACAGGGACTTAGTAGTATCCAGGTTCACAGCCCCAAATAGGACCAAACCCCCAAATAAATCCATGTTACTCCGTAGAAAAGTTTTACACCGAGAGAGCTCAATGTTCACCCCCTTTATCAATGAAAAGAGAGAGATGCACAGCTGCTGTCCATCTCCTCCCCTGCCCAGGTAACAGTTATTTACACTGGGTTTGATGATAATCAAGTGATTTTATTAAGTACTAAAAGTGGGATTTAAGTGGTTGCAATTGATGAGGCAGATCTAAGTAAGTTACTAAGCTAAAATAAACAAAACACGCAAGCTGAGCTAATACACTAAGGGTGTGTCTACACTGTAGGGCTTAACTCAAAATAAGCTACGCAAATTGAGCTACGTCAATTGCGTATCTTATTTCGAAATAGCTAATTTTGAAATAGGGAGAATCTACACAGCACTTCGGAATTGAGCACTCTTCCTCAGACTTCCCTTATTCCTTGTACAATGAGGGTTACAGGAGTCAAGAGTAAGAAGTCCTCCAGCTTGACAGTATTTTTACACTATTTTGAAATAACTTCCTGCTGTGTAGACACGGACTAAGTTATTTTGGAATAGTGCTAGTTATTTCGAAATAGTGTTGCAGTGTAGATGTGTACCCTAAGGCCACGTCTACAGATTAAGATCAAAGCAGCCACAGTTGATCTTCCCAGGTTCAAATTAGCAGGTCTAGTAAAGACCCACTAATTCAAACAGAGGGCACTCCTGTTGATGCTGATAGTCCAGCTTCTATGAGGTTACTCCCTTTGACTTCCCGCAGTATGGCCGGGGCCAGAATTCCAGTTAAGATACTTTGACGTAAGCTGTGCAATTAACGTAACTGAAGTTGCATATCTTAATTCCAACATCTCCCCTAGCGTAGAGAAGTTATGTCTCACCCAAACCCCTATTCCAGGTAAAGTCCTTCAGGCCAAAGTTGATCTTTTTTCTGGCTGGGCCCAGCTATTTTTCTCCACTGCTTGTAAGTTCCTTGTTTCCAGGTCTTTTGTGATGGGGAGCATCTGTGAAACCAGCTGAAGCCAATCATTGTTTGCTTTCCATCCTTTAACTCTTTGAACTCTTTGTTCAATTCTCCCTCCCTTCTCCCCTGGAAGAGTACAAAATTAAAACTGGATTCCCGCCCTAGGTGGGTGTGGTTACCTGTCTTTGTAGGATCAACCACTGTCCAGGGTTACAGAAAAAACAAGACTATTCATAGATCATTGCTTTGAGCACCAGGCCATTAAGTTCCTTAAGTACCATTGATGGCTTTCACTAGAAGACCTAAATTAATAAACAGACTTACACTTCATATTTTTAACTTCACATACAAGAAAGATACATGCATGCAAATAGAATACACACATTCAGGGGGTTATAAGCTCTTGAATGATAAGTTACTTACCCATATATCCTATTTGAATTATGCATAATATATTTCCATAAATATGGGGGCACTGTGGGTTTCCAGTCATTAGCATATCAGGCGTGGAGAGGAAAATGTCTGTTTGCACAGGGATTTATTCCTTGGTGTGATATTTTTGGGGAAGGAATTCCCTTCCCATGTCATATAACCTCACCCCCACATCGTTGTTGTGGTGATCTCACACATTAACATTGCTACCTACCTCTTCTGGATAACACTTTGGCTGCAGACCTCACACCCTGTACAGAGGAAGATCGGCATCTGACAATTGGGGAATTGGACACTGTGAGGGGAAGTAACTTACCTAGGTCTCCTGACTTAGTCCATTGCCCAAGGCACTGGGCTGCGCTGCCTCCTGCAGCTAAGCCTAGTTGGGCAGAGTCAGGACTTGGTGGGAGACCTCCATGAAGCAGAGTGGTGGTGCAAGAAGCTCTGTTTTATTTAAGTGCATTAATACCCTGCTCATCAGCCTGGCTCCGAGTACCTCGGTGATGCCAAGGATCGAAACAGGACCCTCTACTTAGAGCTGTGCTCTAGGACAGGGTCATCTGCCTGAGAGAGCCTCAATATCCATAATGATTACAGATCACAGGTCTTTTCTTATAAGATGTGGGTGTTTAAACTCAGACTCCAGCTCTGGTAACTGTACTCTGCCTGGCTAAACTCCCTCTTCTGGTTCAGATGGCTATTTCTTCCTTTCCTGCCTTAAGCTGTGAGTGCGTACTCTGCTGCTGCTGCACTGCAGGCTAGAATCTGCTGATACTCCTATAGTTCACCTCCCTCCCCAGGTAGGTTGAGGGTTAATTATAGCTGTGAGGGGCTCCGATCCTTGTCTGAAAGACACTAGAGCAGTGGAGGAAATTATTCTAGCAAAGACAAGTGAGTTGTCCCCCAGTTGCTGTTCTGTGAATGGTGTCATCCTTTAGAGTCCCTGGGCTTTCATTAGGAAGCATTATGATCTGAAACGGGCTTCATTTTTAAGCTGTATTTAGGGAGTAGCTAGTCTTTTCTGCCTCTTTCTACTAAAATCTCTACCAGCCAGTCCCTCATTCCCTACAGGGATGTAAAATGCTGGTTAGCCAGTTAACCGGTTAAATTTTACCTTTAACTGGCATCCTGCGGGTGGGTAGCTGCTCCAGCCTGGCTGGGCCACCAGTTAACTAGTTACAGGGAATTAAGGCACTAACCCGTTAACTGCCAGGATTTGCTTTGCTTGCGGCGCGTGCTGCCATTTCCCCAGCAGAGGGCGCTGTTGCTCTTGCAGGGAATCTCCAGTCAGGTGCTGAGAGGTTGGTGCTGCTTTTCTTAGACTGTTCAGACCTGGGTAAGGTTATTTTACGGACAGGTCACTTACACCTGCCTCCCCCACTGGATTTCGCCACCGCCGCGGTAGGAGAGACGTTTTCCCACAAGTCCAGTGCAAGTATCAGTCAATCTGGGCTAAGGACTTACCTCTTGGGCTTGTCTATATGTTTGTTAATTTCCATTTTCCGAACAATGACCACCTAGTAAGATATCACAGACTTACAAGTGATCTTGACATAAGAACGGCCATACTAGCTCAGACCAAAGTCCATCTCAGCCAGTGTCCTGTCTTCTGACAGTGTCTAATGCAGGTGCCCCAAAGGGAGTGAACAGAACAGGGAATCATCAAGTGATCCCTCCCCTGTCGCCCCTTCCCAGCCTCTGACAAACCCCCATCCCTTCCCATTCTGGCTAACAGCCATTGAAGGACCTCTCCTCCATGCATTTATCTTGCTTTTTTTTTTTTTTTTTTTGAACCCTGATGCAGATTTGGACTTCAGCATCTTCTGGCAAGGAGTTCCACAACTGTGTGTTGCGTGAAGAAGTGCTTCCTGTTGTTTTTGTCTTACTAAATTATATGCCAGGAGGGCCTCCATTCTCCACCTGAAAGCAGTGCACCGGTGCTTGACATGGTACACGCTCACATGGAGACAGTCCTTCTCCTCAGGCAATTTCAGTCTAACTAGACGAGACTAGCATAGCATGGGACCGGAAGGGGTTTTGCCCAAGGGCTCACGCAAGTCAGTGGTTGAGCAGGAAATATGGCACTAGACTATTTCCAGTTGTATGTGCTAGGCCAGGCTTCCTCTTGGAAAGCTGAGCTTGACATGTAAACACCTATTAAGCTTCCAAAGCTTGGCTGATAACTATTTTCTAAGGGGGCCCATGTCTTACCATTCCTCCGTTTTAAAACCCCCTCCTCTGCCCTGCCCCCCATAGCACAGCAGTCCTGCCCTTGCCTCCTCTCATTGGCATTACATAGCATCAACTTACATTCTTCCCAGCTCAAGTTTGACAGGGTAAAGTTCCTAGGAGTCAGGACCTGTGAGCTACAAAGACACATTTAAAAGGAGGCTCACCTAGGATTGAAATATCTGGGGGGTGGGGGAGGGGAAAGTTCACAAAGGATGACTGAAGGAGGATTAGGTCATGTGTCTACTATGCCCCGGTTCTCGCACAGCAGTGAGAAAACACTGCTCTTCTTAGTTCCTGCTTTATTATTGTAAACAATGTGCGTGGAGCTGTGCCAACTGCCTTTTCGGGCTTGTCTGCCCTGCCCCTGCAGTGCTACTGATGTTGAAATGAGGAAGGCAATGAAAATACCAAGAGAAAGCGACAAGCCTCCTGCGCCTTAGTACTATACTGTTCTCTGTGTTTAAAATGGTCTTTGTACCAAGCAGGCTCCTACAGTTTAGGCTCTCGTTGCTTTCCTTCGGAATAGATGCAAATGTTCCCCAAATTTGCTGTAGGGTTGGAGCCCTGTTCTAAGTGACACTGTCACTTCGATCGCTTGTTCCTGCTAGAGTACAGTGTCCTTCAATGGGCTTTTCAGAGGTTAAACAAACAGTCAGCGACCTGCTTCTCTTGCTGGCCTAGATCTTTGAATGGCGATTGAGTTCCACCTGCCCCAGTTATAGCTGCTGTTTCTCTGTTCCCCTCCTCCCCCTGCTAACTCCTGAACTGGTGGCTTTGCAAACGCGACATTCCCATGCTGCTCTTTGTGGTCACTTACCAGACCCCCCCTTGGGGCTGAGGCAGGCCTGAGCAAAGGGGATTAGAGGCTGCACTGATGCCTTAACAACCCACACAACAAAACATGTTCTCCTTCCCTCATGCTGTTCCACTCTATTTCTCTTCCCAAAATGACCCGGCTGCAGACAGGGCTGCCAGAGGAGTTATACCCTGCACCCACCGGTCCTGTCTGCTACTGCCTTCCATTTTAGGATCTCCAAGCACTTCATCCAGTGATAATTCACTGAGCCTCTGTGTGCCCCTTCTGCAAGTGGCAAGCAGCAGATCATAAGTGTTCAGTAACTTGCCCGAGGTTACATGGCAATTAATGCTGGGGCTGGCAATCTGTGTTCCCTGTATGTTGTGCACCTATGCGGCCACTCAGGAGAGGTCCAAATGCCACCCAGCTGATTAGCAGGGCACCCAGAGTTAGGGGTTTTTTTTGTTTCTGTGGATGGTGCACTTGTGCAAGTGCACAACATTTATTCCACACATGGATGGGAAAGATTAGAGGGCGCATTGCTGGCAATAGAACCTTGGAGTCCTGACATCCTGCATCTGGGCCTGGAGGCTGGGTGCTTCTTTTACAATGGTTCTTATCTGAGCAAGAGAGGTCATCCTGTGTGGGGCATGGACCTGATCCTGGAGGGCATTTCCCCCTCTTCTCTCCTCCTCTCTTCCCTCCCCCGCACAAGTGGGATGTCGTGCAAAGGCCGCACAAATAGATACACCTAAGAATGCTCTCAACATTAGCGTAGGCCAGGCTACATTAGCGTAGGCTGAGGGCAGCAGCAGGGACTGTCAATTGGTCGCTGAGATGGGGGTAGCGATTGAGCCTGGTTTTTGAAATGTGTTGACATCCTGCATAAGTTCACTGAAGATGAGGGTGGCCGAGTCAGTTGGTTCTGGTCAAGTCCTGCTGCCTGTGGCGGGTTAGGAGACCTTACAACCAATGGTAGTGCCAAGCCAAGTAAGTGATGCAGGGCCCTGCTATGGCTTGATCTGCTTGTATGGTTACTCCTGACATCAGCTTTCCTTTCACCTTTGCGAAATCTAGTCACTTGCCGTAGTTCAGCATCACACCTGGAGCTAGATGGCTTTCCAGGCCCTAGTTTGGCATGCCTGGTCGGCACTTTTGCCGGCTGCCCCCCGACCCCCATCCCCGGCGTCTTAAAATGATTCTGCTGCAGCGATTCCATTGAATAATGGTGAGTTCCCTTTAGCTACCAAAGGAAGAACTTCCTGTGGGGGGAGTGGCGTTCGGAGCCTGCAGCATGTGCCCAAGTTCTGTGAGGCAGGTCCCAGAGCAGGTGAGATAACAAGCAGACCTGCTGGTGCTCACGTTCATTCTGCTCATTGGGCTATGCTCGGAGTTAGCCACAGCCTGCTGGAGGGGAAAGAGAGAGCCTGGAGTATGGGCCTGGTGCATGGACCAAAGTGAGCAAGAGTTAGACTCTGAGTAACAGGCCTTGTCAAAAGCAGATGTTTGCCTGCAAGTCGGTGTCTCTCGGCACTAGACCTGCTAGCGTGGCTAAAAGTACATGAAAGAGGTAAATACCTTCCACCAGGACAGGACAAGGACCCCCCAACTTTGCACATAATCAAATAATTTGAAACCAAAGGAGTGAAAGCATAACACAGGGTGGGGAATTGGAGTGCTTTGGAGGAAAGTGCAAGGGGAGGTACCACACGTCACTGATGATGTGTATGGGGTGTATCGTAAATCGTTTGTCTATAAATGTGGGGGCACCTCGACGTAACTCTTTGTCCAGCCTGGGGCAATGCTGAATCCACACCATTACCTGAGCCCTGTCCATTGTCATGGGTACAGCTGCTTAGGTCTCGGAGGCTGTCTGGCTACCAACGATTATTACTGCATTTTGACAATAAACCTGACTCGGGTGCCTTCGTGTCTTATCTGAGTCTGTGGTCTTTGGGAGCTCTCTTGGAGTCTGTGATGCGAGCTACCTGCGCAGAGCTGGCAGATATACTGAGGGAACGTATAAAAAGCAAACAGCCTAACGTTTATCATCACTGGCGGAGCAGGAGGCCTGTCTGGACGCCACACCAGTGAATCCTGAATTTACTACAGCACTGTGCTGACCCCTTCCACCTGCTAATACACTAACGTCTAGTGCAGCCGCTTGCTGGACGTCAGTCCCCTGCAAGAGCTTTCTGCTTGAGTTACGGAAAATGAAGCTGAACAGAGCCCTGGAGAATAGATCGTAGGGAACCAGTATGCATTGGGCTGCAGTGCTGTAGACAAGGTGTAACCTCATCTGCCCTTCCCCATCTCTCATTTCCATGGTGCTTTCAGTGTGAAATATGAGGCCAGTGCCTTTGGCTGCAGGCAAAAAGCCAGTGATCCTGAACTATAGATAGCCAAACTTGCAGAGACCTCAGCAACAGCCGGAGGACTTGCATCTCCTTGCTTGGGCAGTGTAAGAAGCAGCGTCTCCGCTCGTGGGGTAAACCAGGAACCTGACTGCACTGCTTAGCATGTTCCATGTTAGCCCAGGCTAGTTTTGTTTTCCTTCATTGAAATAGTTACTCTGGGGTGGGGCTGGGGAGGAGGGGGTCAGGATGCAGTCTGCCCCGGGGAGAGAGGACAACCCTAAGCCCGTCACTGCTGCAGCGTGGGACCAGGTGAGAAGCACCTCCCCATGGCTGCTGCAGCCCCAGCAGGCACAGCCAAGGTTGGGGTACATGTCTTCTACTTGAGTGACAGACAAATTCTCTGCAATATGGAGTAGATAGCTGTCCCTTTCTCCACCCCCACCCCATGCTGGCCTAATGGGGTTCTAATTGTCCCGGTCCCCATCTCTGGCCCCTTGCTCCCCCTCCTCCTCCATGATCATTCCCCTCCCTTTCCATTTTTTGAGAAACAATTGAATTCCAGGCACATCCCACTGTCCTGGCACAACCAAACCCTGACCTGGCTTTACGTTAGGAGAGGAAGAGGCTGCCTGCTGAATTGGATGGTCCTAGCTCTTGCCGTGTAGGAGGAGTGCTTGAACAAACGGACTCACAGACAGACAGCTGCACATTTCTAAAATACACAGTAAGATTTCAGGTACTGTTGTTTCCTTAGGGCATCGCCATTGGGTCATGGCTAGTTTAAAACAGACTCCTTCCTCCTCCTTCTCCAGTGCCCTATTCCCTAATCACCTTTTCCATCCCAGCACTGACCCATCTCTCATTTTCCTACCACCATCTCCACCCTGTTAGTGGGCAGAATAAATAATGAGAAGGGGGGTGGGGTCAGGGAGGAAGCCTGCCCATGGACCAGTTACCCCCTAGTTAGCCACTAGGGGGTCTCTTGCATCTTGCTCAGTACTGGTCATGTCAGAGCCAAGATATCAGGCTAGATGGGCCCCTGCTCAGATTTGGCCTGGCACTTTCCCAGATCTTATCTGTTTTCTCTTCCTCCCTAGGGCTGGGAACTTAGTTCTCTGATCACTCAGACCAGCGAGCGATATAGCCCAGTTATCCCGTCTTCCCATAGCAGCTGGTGCCAGGTCTTTCATTGGGAATGAAGAGAACAATCAGCAAGTGACCCATCCCTTCTGGCAGTCAAAGACAAGGGACAGCCAAAGTGTGGGGCCGGGTCCTTGCCCATCTTGGCAAATAACTACTGATGGACCCATCCTCCATGAACTTGCCTAATTCAACGCGTGGCTCTTGTGTTATGAGAAGTAAATAACACTTCTATTCACCATGCCAGCCATGACCATAGGTCTCTCTCCTGTCTCATCACCCCCCGCTTAGTTGTTGCCCTTCTCTGTCCTTTTCCCAACCCCACTGTATCTTCTTGAGATGGGGTGATCCGAACTGCATGCGGTATTCAAGATGTGGGCGCTCCGTAGATTTACGTAGAGGCATTGTGGTATTTGCTGATGAAGCCTCAGCTGGAGTACTGTGTCCCGTTCTGGGCACCACGTTTCTGGAAAGATGTGGAGAAATAGGAGAGGGTCCAGAGAAGAGCAACAAAAAAGATTCAAGGTCTAGAAAACATGAGCGATGAGGAAAGACTGAAAGAACTGGGCTTGTCTGGTTTAGAAAAGAGAAGGCTGAGAGGGGACCTGTCAGTTTTCAAGTACCTAAAAGGGTGTTACAAGGAGGAGGGAGAAAAATTATTCTCCTTAAACCCTGAGGCTGTGTCTATACTGCACCCGTTTTGCGCAAGAAATAGGCAAATGAGGCTAAGTGTGGAATGTTGCCGAGCCTCATTTGCATAATTAATGAGCGCCCGCTTTTTGCGCAAGAGGCTTTTGCGCAAAAAGGAGTCGTTTACACCACTCCTTTTTGCGCAAAAACCTCCTCTGGTGCAAGAGCCATTCTTCCGCATTTTTCCCGGAAAAACGACTCTTGCACAAAAAGGAGCATGTAGATCCTTTCAAGATGGTTCCTAACATAGTTAGCTTGTTGTTCCCCTCCCCCCGCTGTTCCACATTGAGCAAACAGTTTCAGAGCCTCCTCATCTGTAGAGCTGCTGCCCTGGAACTTGATGCTCTCCTTGATGATCTCCTTTCCACCATCAAAATTCCTCCAAGGAGGCACTGCCCCCCCCACCCACCCACCTCCAGCTACCTCTAAAGCTGCCGCTGCTGGATGTCAGAACTCCTGGGGTTTTTTTCCAAGCTTCTCTCTCTCTCACTCACACACACACCTCTCTCTGTCCCCCTTTCCCCCCCCCCCCCCCCCCGTTTAGGGAAGCCACAGCCTCTGTTAACTGGTGGTAGCCTCTCTGGTTCAGGTAAGAGCCCCCGTCCCTGGCAAAGTGTTTAGAAATCCCTGAATGCAAGGGCAGGCCAGGGAGCGCTGTAAGAGGCACAGCGCATTGGTGGTGTACACTGGCTTTCCCTGCTGGAACGGAATACTGTTCAATCGATCAGGCCATGCCTGCATGCTCCTAGGACTGTCGGCTGTGCACCCTGCCAGTGAGCAAACAGGAAGCAGCCAGCCTTTGTGGAGTGTTCCCCGGTCGGCGTGTTAAATATTTATCTGCAACCGAAGGACGGGCGGCGCTCAGATCAGTCGGAGCAGCGCAGCGGGCGGTGCAGAGGCAAAGCCTGTGCTTTGAGAAGGAAGCCCGCAAAGCAGGACTGGGCAGGTGAGTGGGGTCTGCCCAGACTTTGGGTGAGCCGCTGTGGGTGTCCGCTGGCTCAGTGGGATGCCTCGGTCAGTCCCACCTGGGGTGAGGCAGGGCTGCTGCAGGGTGTCAGGGGGTGGTTCAGAGGCAGCCGCTGTTTCTCCGTATGGCGTCGTGTGTGCATGTTGGGTACAAAGGCCATCAGTCTGTTAGGAGCCGAATGTGGTCTCATTGCAAGGGTCATTTTCAGTGCAGTGGTTCTCAGACTTTTCCATTCTGGGACCTCCCGCATTTAACTGGGACCTATCCAGAAACCCCCGGCAATGTTCCCTCTAATCTTTTCCATCCATGTGCGGATTTTTTTTCCACCTGTGTGCAGAATAAATGTTCTTATGTGCCCCGAGGCTTGTGCAAATGTGCACCACCAGGAGAGACACAAACCCACCTGGGGGCGCTCTGCTAATTAACTGGGCAGCATTGGACTCTCTCTTGAGTGGCCGCACAAGCGTCCAGCTTACAGGGAGCCCTGACTCCCAACCACTTAGCAGAGAAAGACAGGGCAGTCGCAACCCCTCTTGGCACAGCTTTGTAACTCCCAGGTGGAAAACCCCCGGTCTGGGATTTAATGGCTGGACGTGATGGCAGGAGCTGTGGACACGCCTTGCCTGTGTCGTGTAGGGGCAAACGTGTTGTTTTGAGGGAAGAGTGGCTAGAATGGAATCAATGAAACAGGAGAAATCCCCTGAGCAGAATGTGCTGCTGGAACACGGCCAAGTTCTCGTCCCTCCCTGTGTTACCGAGACCACAGCGATGGGTACATCTCACTCCGAGGGCTGTAAAAATCCAGCTTGTGTCTCGCTAGTTACGCTGCTGCTCGTGCGCTGCGTTTTTCACGGTTGTTCCTCAGCTTGTAACTCCTAGGAGCCCCAGTCATGGATCAGGAGCACCCTGTGCTGGGCATGGGACAGACAACAAACAGTCCCTGGCCCCCAAAACTTGAATGAATCCTAAAAGACAAGTCACTTTCCTAGTCGCTTCCTTCTGACCCTGCAGCAGCGAACACTTTGCATGCTGGGCAGGGGAATGTTCATTAATGAATTGATTTATGTTGCTGTCTCTACTGAAACTTAAAATGAAGGAGGGGGAATCCTGGGAATACAGGTTGGATCCCCTCACCCAGTCCGACACCCTCAGGACCTCTCTCTCTGTCTCCCTCTCACCCCAGCAGGTGCCTGAGTTTTCCACATACATACATACATACTTTCTCTCTCTCTCCCCCACCCCAGCAGGTGAGCAGGTGTCTGAGTTTCTGGCCAGCCTTTAATTGGGGGTGGGGTTTGCTGGAGCCTTATCTATGCTACCATGTTTTATTGCCAAACACGTCCAGTTTCAGCGACAAAAAACTTCCACCCCTGCGAGAGACTTTTTTTTTTTTTTTATGTTCCCCTCCCTTTGTCAACAAACATGCCGTGTAGACTCCACGTGGGAGAGCAGCTTTTGGTCTCTGTGTACTCAGCTCAGGCTCCAGGCCTTCGGTGGCAGGAATACCCACGGAGGCATTGGACCAGCTCTGTGTTAACTCCCCCAGATCTTCCCAGGCCCTGCGTGCCTTGTGCCAACATCAGCTGTTTCAGCTCTGCCAGCAATTAGAGCAATAGGCTGGTGGCCCCTTTCTTGGGCAAAGACACAGAGGGGATTTGGGGGACAGGAGGTGGGGGATTTGCTTGAGCCCAGGTGCCATCCTCTCTTCCATGGCGCCTCTGGATGAAATAGACTCGCCGGGAGAGTGCCCCGTGGGCTCTTGCTGCAGCAGGGTTAAAGATGGAAGAACAGGAGGCTCTGGGATTTCCACCCCACCGCTGGCCTGGTGCGTCCAGGGCTCTGGATCGCTGGAGGAATTTCTCTGCTCTTGGATGAAAGGGAACTAGGCAGGAAGGGGGTCAGGTTGCTGGGCTGACTCTACTTCCCGGAGGGATTTCTCACCCCTTTGCAGAGAGTTGCTGAGGCACTAGCTGTGACCTCTGGGGGCATGGGGCTGATGGGCGTGACTCCTTGGTGGCTTCACCCAAGGAACTAGAGGGATATACCGTTGATTCTTCTGGTGCAGCAGAGCTTTGCAGATGGGAAACTGAGGCACACAAGAGCGACCAGACTGGGTCAGATCAAAGGTCCATCTAGCCCAGTGTCCTGTTTGCTGACAATGACCAATACCAGGGGCCCCTGAGGGAGTGAACAGAGCAGGGAAGCATCAACTGATCCTTCCCCTGTCGCCCATTCCCAGCTCCCGGCAAATAGAGGCCAGGGTCACCATTCCTGCCCATCGTGGCTAACAGCCATTGATGGACCGGAGGGGGGTGGAGCACAGGAGGGGCTGAGGGTAAGGTGTCCCACAGAGTCAGTCACGGAGCTAGGAAAAGAACCCAGCTCTCCCAGCCCTGAGTGTACCAGCAGGGCCAGCCTTCCCTGGATCGAATTAACCCTTTTAGTGCCTGCGGGTCTCTGCGTCAGTTTTAAACAGTCTTTCTCTGAAATGGAAAGAAAATGTAACGTCCTCTCTGGGCCTGGGGTCAAGGGCACAGCCCCGCATTCTGGCTTGCAAACTGCAGGCCTTGGTTGGCACTGAGTGGGGTGTTCTATGCGGAGGGCTAGGCATTGTCCCCTATTAACAGAGGTGGGTTAAGATTTACTGGGGCCCTGGGCACAAAAATATTATCTCCCCACCCCATTAAAAACACAAACGTGTAAGAATGTGTGAATACAACAGCGCCATGCATACCCTTAAAGCTTTACGTTGCCTTTAAAGGGAAGACCTGGTGGATCACATCCTTTTGAGTCTGACTTGTATCCGTCCCATCAAAGGTCCCTTTCACCACCACTTTGGGGATATTAGGGTGCATTAGGAGGAGCATTGCCAGCAGATCCAGAGAAGTGATTATTCCCCTTTATTCGGCTCTGGTGAGGCCACATGTGGAGTATTGTGTCCAGTTCTGGGCCCCCCACTATAGAAAGGATGTAGTCGCATTGGAGAGGGTCCACTGAAGGGTGACCAAAATGGTGAGGGGGCTGGAGCACACAACCTATGAGGCGAGACTGAGGGATTTGGGTTTGTTTAGTCTGCAGAAGAAAAGATTTGATAACAGCCTTCAACTTCCTGAAGGGAGGTTCCAAAGAGGATGGAGAAAGGCCGTTCACAGTAGTGACTGATGGCAGAACAAGGAGCAATGGTCTCAAGTTACATTGGGAGAGGTCTCGGTTGGATATTAGGAAAAACTATTTGACTAGGAGGGTGGGGAAGCACTGGAATGGGTTACCGAGGGAAGGGGTGGAATCTCCATCCCTAGAGGTCTTTAAGTCTCGGCTTGACAAAGCCCTGGCTGGGTTGATTTAGTTGGGATTGGTCCTGCCTTGGGCAGGGGGCTGGACTTGATGACCTCCTGAGATCTCTTCCAGCTCTATGATTCTATGTCTACACTACACACGTATTTCAGAATAAGCTATTCCAGAAGAAATATTCCAAAATAGCTTATTTTGAAATAGTGCATCTACATTCCAGGGAAGCCTCAAAATTAGTCCAAGGCAGGCTCCCCTAAGGTATGTCTACACTACAGAGATTTTTTCAGAAAAGCAATGGTTTTTCTGAAAAAAACTTGTTACATCCACATTGCATTTGCGTTCTTTCAAAATAAAATTAGAAGACCAGGGGTTTTTTCCGACATCGGTAATCCTCATTCGACGAGGAAGAAGCCTTTTTCCAAAAGAGCTCTTTCGGAAAAAGGCGTGTGTGGACGGGGAAGAGGGAGTTCTTTCGGAAGAGGAAAAAGCACAGGTGCCCTGGTGGCCACTCCATCCATAGTAATCACAGCTGAAATGCGAGATAGCGTCCATTCAGTGTGGACACTATCTTTTGAAAAAGCAGATTGCTTTTTCGATGCACTTCTGCGGTGTGGATGCTCTCTTTCGGAAGAAGTTTTTCTGGACGATCCCTTCCAGAAGAGCTTCTTCCAAAAGAAGCCTGCAGTCTAGACATAGCCCTAATGTGGATGCGTTACCTCGATTTAGAGCCCCAGGAAGCACTGAGGAGTAATTACTTTGGCCCTAGCGAGGAGCTATTTTGAAATAGCAGCAGTGGAGTGTTCACACTACTGCTATTTTGATATAGCTATTTGGGATTCCTTGTGGAATGAGATTTACAGAAGTCAGAATAAGCCTTCCATTATTTCTAATTTATTTCGAAATAATGGAATTGTCGTGTAGACGCTCGCATTGTTATTTCGAAATAACATCAGTTATTTTGAAATAACCGTGCTGTGTAGACGCACCCTTATTGACCTGAGAGTAGCTTGGGAAACCAATTACAGCCAGACTTTGTGTATCATTCCCAGGAACACAGCAATGGAAAAAGGTGCTGCACACTTAACGTACACTAAGAGCAATGCAAACAAGTAACTAACGAACTGAAGCTAGGGTATGGCCCGCTTGTGGAGCAAGCGAGCAATGTTCCAACGCTGCCACGGGCGGTAAGAAGGAACAGAGGGAGGGGCAGGTGAGCAAGTCACATATAGTGCCATATACTGGCGCTACCCCAGGGGGCTCCCTGGCTGACCCTACGAAAGCTGCCGGGGAAAAGTTTCCAACGACCATGCATGCAACACATGTACATCTGAGTTGGAAGGGATGGGAACAAGCACTTGAAGAACAATAGTTACGCAAGGTTAGGAACTGGTTTTCCAAGTCGTCAGGGTAAACTGCAGCAAGCTTGTGAATGTCCAAAATGTCCAGGGAGCTGTTTTCAAAGCGTACAGTAATTCCTCATTTAACACGTGTCCGCTTAACACGTTTTCACGATAGCACAATTTTTTGGGGGGGGAACATTTTTTTGAATTATACGACTGCCCCCGGAATAACACAATTTCCCCAGCAGGCCCGTTGCCAGTGGCTGTACGGGCCTTCCCCCGTCTCCCTGCAAAGCGGCGGAGGGTTCTCCAGTCGCCGCGCCGTTCCCCGGCGACCCCCCTCACCGGACGCAGTGCGGGTCCTGGCAGACACATCACAGGGGCATACTCCCAACCCAATCCTCCTCCCCTCTCCTCCCCTCCCTCAGAGCCAAACACCTCCCCTCCCTGCTGTAACCCAGTCCCTTTTCTTCCCCAATCTTATGTCCTGGTCCCAACAGACACCACCGCTTGAAATGCAACCCCCACCTTTTCCATTATTTTCAATGGGAAAATTGACCCCACATAACACGTTTTCACTTAACACAATCATTTTCTGAAACATATCTATAGTGTTAAATGAGGAATTACTGTACTCCGAAGTGTTCATTCAGCAACTTACAGGCTTCCGGTCGGTAATGAAAACACACTAATAACTGATCAGTCACAACATTAAAAGTCTCAATGCGAAACTTTTGACTTTCCCTCACGTAAAACCTTGGGTCTTCCCAATTCATCTGCTAATGCTTTTCAGGATGGACTCGGGCTCACGATGATATTTCTGTGAAAGTTTTGCATGCGTTTGTAGCAGCATTTTCAAACATCTCAAATTGATCTCGGAGAAAAGCCACAAAAGATTGCAGTGCTGGCAGTAACCGACCTTCTGTATTCAGATCAATGTCACTTTCTGTAACTGCAAGCCGGTCTTTGTAATGGGTGTCCCAAATTGTGCCATAAAAACAGTTTCCAAGTGTTCCATTTTGCTCTGAAATCAGGTGCCAGGTGACTGGCTGGTATCTTTTGCCCAATTGTATCACAGTTCTGACGCAAGGCACTTGTTGAATCTGCGCAACTTCTCCATTGTCTGTCCGACAGACTTTTGAGTGTCAAAAACAAGCTGCTCTTATCATCATTGAAAACCTGTTTCAACTGATCTATGTAAACACTGAACAGAAAACACAAAGTGACTGCAGAAACCAGAAAAAAAAATGTCATTTGAACAACTGTTCAACTATTACTGTTATTTGCCATCTGAAGAAATGGGTTGTGCCCACGAAAGCTCAGGATACTATTTATATATTTTTGTTAGTCTCTAAGGGTATGTCTACACTACAGCATTAATTCGAGTTAACTTAATTCGAAATAGTTAATTCGAATTAAGCTAATTTGAATTAACGCATCTACACACAAAACCTATTTCGAAATAGTGTTTTGCTATTTCGAAATAGCACATCCACACTGAGTGGACCCTGAACCGAAGTTAAGGCTGGCCGGAACCAGTGCCAGTAGGGGATCAGGTTAGGACTCAGTGTGTGGGGCTGCTGCCTGAGGCTAACTGAGCTCCGTGTTTAAAGGGACCCCACCCCCACCCCAGACAGACAGTTCTCACGGTTCTCCGCTTGCTTGTCTACCTCAGTGAGGGACAGCAAAGCAGTCCTGTCTTGGAGTGCCCTGAGTGCGCGCACTTGGGACACCACAGCACTCGGCCACATGGAGCCAGAGCTGCCCCTGGGCACACCGGTGTGTCTCGTGGGGTCGTTGCCATCAGCCCGGCTGCACTTGCTGCAGGCTGCCATGCGGGGGGTCCATCGGGGGGCTGTCAGGATCCAGGAGGCCCTTTGGGAGAGCATCCACGCCGAGAAGCCCTCAGAGCCTCCCCGGTCCTCCCCACAGGGGGCTCGTGCCCCATTCCTCCCTCACGTCCTTCCACTTACCCCTCCCTAGCCCCCCCTCCTGATATCAAACAAAAGACACGTATGTTCAAAAATAGAAACTGAGTTTATTGAACAAAACTGGGGGGGGGATGAACCTCTGGGGAGACTGGGAAAAGGGGGTGGGAGAGGGGAGGGGGAAACCTGGGAGGAGGGAGCTGGAAGGGGGAAGCAAGGGGAAGAAGGGGGAGGGGAAGCTCAGGGCTCAGGGTTGGGGGTCTCCCCAGACCAACTTGATTTTCATGCAAACCTGCTCCTGGGTTTGCATGTGTCCTTTGGTGGCCAGGCTGGCAGCTATCCTGCCGTAGACGGCCTCATTCCTCCGTCTAGTGCAGAGATCATGGATGTTGGGGGCATCCCCCCCAAACCTGAATAAGGTCCATGATCTCCACCCTGGACCAGGAAGGCGCCCGCCTTCTCCGGGCCCTGGCAGGCTCCTGGGAGCTGGCAGACTGCTCCTGGGGAGCCGTGGAAGGCTGGCTGCCAGTGGTTTGCTGGCTCATGTTTTGGGGCCACTGGGTCAGGGGCCCTGGTGGCCACTGCTGGCTCTGGGCTGGCAGGCTTGGAGGTGGCACAGGCACTGTGGCCAGGGTCTACCCCTTTAATGGCTCCGGGGCTGGGGGAGAGGAGAGTAAGTTTTCCTGGTTGTGCCCAGAGTGGCCACCAGGGATCTCTGGGAAGGGCTGGAGACCCCCTATTTCAAATTAAGTGTCTACACAGCACTTAATTTGAAATAGCTATTTCGAATTTGGCGTTACTCCTCGTAGAATGAGGTTTACCAAATTCGAATTAAGCGCTCCACTATTTCTAATTAATTTCGAAATAGCAGTTTACATGTATAGACGCTATTAAAGTTAATTCGAAATAACGGCTGTTATTTCGAATTAACTTTGCAGTGTAGATGTACCCTAAGGTACTGCAGGACCATTGTTGTTTTTTACTTTTTTTTAGTTACAGACTAGCACAGCTACACCTCTGAGACCGTGAATTCCCACTACCTTTAAAGAGTTGGCAGCACAAGGAACGTAGATGCAGGTTTCGCAGATGTAGAGGTGCCTGCAGGCCGTTGTATCGTCCCGACATATTGCTAGCATGGTCATATGATTGTCCACAACAATTAGCTATGTCCAAATCCAAGCTGTTTGTCTTCTCAAACACGCAGGCCACAAGGCTTGCATTTGCGAGAGTCTCTCAAAATCCAATGCATTGTTCTACAATTTGCCCCTCTGGATTGACAAATCTGCGTATAAAAGGGATCTGATCCACATTGTGATAAATCTGGTGTTGAACCCACCATAAATGAGAGAGATTTGGCTTGTTGAAGTTCTGCGACTATTGCTTTTCAGACTTTCTGGCTGATCAAATCAAGAGTTCCTTACAAGTAGTTGAGGACAGAGAAGAGGTGCTGCTGTTACCCATCTGCCCCAATTGAGCCATACGATGTGACAAAAACGGATCAAAATGAGCATTGCGCTCCAAAATCCCCAAATAGTTACCATTCTGTGGTGACCATAGCACAGTGGCAGGCAACCTGTGGCCCATGGGCTTCCTGCAGCCCACGGGGGTTCCATATGTGGCCTACCAGACATTGTGCAATGTATAGATTTGCCAGATTCCACTGGTTTCTGTTCCCGTCGTTTTTTTCCTACCAGTATTACCAAAGTCACATGCACGTAAAGCCAGGGGTGAAGTGAGGGGCGGCCGGATCACATGCAACACTGACTGTGCGAACCGTGCGCTCCCTCTGCTACGGTTCAATCAGTGCCCTGCAAATTCTAGATATGCAAGTGCCGTGAGCAAAACCACCCTATCCCAGGAGACCATCTTGGTTATGCCAATCTTGCGGCCCACTGAGATGAAGAGGGGCCACATATGCTAGCCTTGGTTGCCCATCGCTGTCATAGCAACTCATCATGGCTACGGAATGTGAGTTGGCACTCACTTTAGGAATTGCTGCTGTACCAGGCTTAAGGGCATGTCTCCGGTACCGCCTGTCTGCCCGACACAGCTGAGCTAGGCTCCTCTTCTCTGGACCGGTTGTCTTCACATGGCGTATCCTGGCCAGTGCACAACTTTGGAGGCCCACGCTTTTCTCGTCTTCAGAAAGACATTTGCGGTGTTTCCAGGCACTGAACCCTTCACTGGAAGCATGCGTTTTGGGTTGAAGGCCGTTGGCATGCACAGAGGGAAACGTTTCCAGAAGATGACTAAATAAGCCCTGTAACAGATACACCGCTGTGCAGCCGACAAGAGAACAAATCTTTAGACAGCAAATGCCTCCTCCCTCCAATCACCTCCGCGGAAGCAGTGAGTTTCTCAGTGTTTCTACTTTGACGAGCCGTTGAACCCATCGCAATCCCCAAACTCCTGAAAGGCTCCTCAGTGGGACCCCAAGATGCAGGATCCCTACGAAGTTGGGGGTGCACATGACCCCCACGTGTGGCCCCGATTCCAAGGCCGATACCTTGTGTCACACCTGGCTCATCAGCATAACTTGGTCCCGGCTCACCTGCCTCCTGTAGATCCCAAATATACTTTCCTCCTCTCCGAGGCAGAGGTGACTGGTCGGGAGAGCCCCGGCGGGGCCACCAGCCACGTGACCCCCCCCCCCCCAGACTGGGACAACTCCCCTCTGCCATGTCCTGTCTCTCCCCGCTCCTGCTCTGCCCTCTCCCCAACATTGCTCTGCCTCCTCCCCACCTTGTCTCTCAACTGCGCGGGCTGGGGGATGAGCAGGGCTGGCAGGGGTCCTTCCCCCACCCCTTAAACTCACCCGCAGCAGCAGGAGAAGTGGAGCCAGGTGATTCCACTGCTTTGCTCCCCTGGCCGCCGTGTCGCTCCACTTCCTACCCGAGAGTGGGGGGGGGACCCCCGCTGCGGGCACCAGCTCCCCCCCCCACGCTAATCCTACCACCAGCAGCTGGTCGACCCCTCCTGCCCATGGCGTGGGGGGAGCACGACCCCCCCACGTGTGGCCCCGACTCCAAGGCCCCCGTTGGCAGCCAGAGCATCCGCTGAGCCAGCCGTGTTGCGTTTGTCCACCGTTTTCCCGGGCGCTCGCCCCGCAGTCTTGAGTTCCTGTCCGGTGCGTGAGGAGCGAAGCAATTTCTTCAGCCTCCCTCGCCGGCTGCAGCCGCCTCGTGGCTCTCCCGCCTCAGCAAGGCCGAGCCCCGTGACCGGCTGCTCATGCAGATGCAAATGCGGCAGCGGCAAGATTGTTTTTATTTTTATGTTTTGCTGTCTGGCCATTCCAAAGGACGCTATTGGCATCTGACCAATCACGCAGCAAGGCATTTGCATATTGCAACAGGCGCTGTGTGAAAAGACAAACCTCTGATGAATGTTCCTGGTGCAATTAGTGAGGGGAAGGGAGTGTGGGCGTGTGGGGGCGGGGTGTTCTTTGGATTGTTGAGTGTCTTAGGGTTATTGGTGGAGGGATTCCTTCAGCCGCATCTTCCAAGTGTGCTCAGCTGCCCTGCGAAATGTGGGGACCTGGCTACGTTGATGAGTGACCATTTTGCCGTTTGGCTTGACGTCCTGAGAGCCCGGTGGAGGGGAGATCGAAACGACTGTGAAACGCTGTGGGGGGTAGCACGAGTCAGCCTCCAACTGTCAGCCCACTCGGGAACACCTCCAAGGAGGGCACAGTGGGGGTAGGGGTGTTGGTCCTGGGGGAAAACAGGGTACAGCAGGGGGGAACAGGGTTCCACACACACCCCTTTTCCCTGGTGCTGGTATTGCCCTCCAGAGGTGCATTAACATTGACTGGGGCTCTGCCCCCTTCTACTCCCAATCCCCCCCCCGGCCAGAAGTCTAGGACAGTGGTCCCCAAACTGGGGGGCTGTCCGCCTAGAAGCGTATGGAGGAATATTCAGGGGTGGGAATGCCTGGGCCCGGGTCGGCCCCCCGGAGGGTGGGGAGAAAGGGAGCGCCACCCAGCCCTGCTTTGCCCCCCAACTCCTGGCTGAGCACCTCCAGCCCCTGACCGCAGCCCCCAACTGCAGCTCCTGGCCCACCATGACCTCGGAGGTGGCACAGAGCAGGTAAGCGGGGGCACAACTGACACTGTGGGAGATCCCTGGCCTCAGGTGACCATCCCTCCCGGTTTGGCCTCAGGTTTCTGGCAAAACTGAGCATGCAGGGGAGCCGACAGCCACACCGGCCCCCGGGCAAGGGGTGTGTGCGTGCGGGAGGGGTCTGGCTCCATGCTCCCGGAAGGGATGGAGCCTGGGGTGGAAAGGGCAGGGTGGGACAGCCCTCAGCGCCACTCAGAGCATGCTGCGCCCAGGTGCCTACAGCCATCCGGCGCACGCTGTGCAGTACTCTGGCAGTGATTTAAAGGGCCCCAGGGCTGGGGTACTGCTGCTGCAGTAGGGACTGTGGTGGCCGGGAGCCCCAGGCCCTCTTGAATCTCCGGACCCAGGGCAGTTGCCCTCTGTGTCTCCCCCGCCATTGGTGGGGCGGCGAGCATGGGTCTGGTTTGCTCCTGCCCTGATCAGGGAGCACAAGGCCAGTCTGTAGGGGGAGGTGCATTTCTGTTACTCCAGACCCGAACATGCTGGTTACGGCTCAGCGGGGCGGACAGGCTCTGCCCGGCCCCTTTTTCCACCGGACTTTCCAGTGGGAATCCCAAGACCTGGCATTGGCCCAACGGTGTTAAAAACTGTCGGAGGGCGGGGAGCCTAAAGGCTTCAGCCCTGCAGCTTCTGTTACCGTGGCAGCTGGGGTGCTCGAGCCTGGGGCTTCCCCCACCATGGTATCTCTGGGTACTGGCGAGTCCCCTGCCCGCCCCACAGCTTTTGCTGGAGCTCCAGGTTCCCATTGCCCTGTGGCAGATGGCAGCTGTCTGCTGGGGGTGCCCGTTTTTCTGGGCCCCTCCAATTGGCTGGGGCTCTGGCCCTGGGCCCATGTGGTAGCCCGCCCCTGCACAATAACAATGATAGCCACAGATTCACCCATGGCTGGAGACCTGAGGGAAATGGGAGGGGGAAACACGAGGCTGAGTGGGGTCAGTGCTGCTCCCTGATCCCGCCCAAACAAACCTGCTGTCATCTCTGCACCCTGTGACCCCGCATTAATTATTCCCTGCAAGCCGGGCGGCCGTTCAGGAGAGATTCCAATACGCCCAGCTGATTAACAGAGTGCCCACACCTAGGGTTTTGTTTCCACTGGTGGTGCACATTCCCACAGGCCTCAGTGCACATAACAATTTTATTCTGCACACAAATGGAAAAAATCCGCCCGTGGACAGAAAATATTAGAGGGAACATTGGTGAGTGGTGCTTTAAGCTGGAGCTGGCTGGGTAGCAGGAGGGCGCTGAAGCTCAGAGCATTTGCCATGTGGCTGCTGTCGCTGCAGAGGAGTAACTTTGAGTCAGCTGGGGCAGTGAAGAGCAGCCCGCAGGGTTGTGTGCGAGTGTGAGTGTGATTTGCCCTCCTGCGTGTCTTTGCGCACGGGCGTGTGGACTCAGCCAGAGTCCAGTGAGTACCAACAGCAGTGCCTGGGAGCCCTCCAAAAGGGAACACTGTCACACAGGCTGTTCTAGCCTGCAGCTGTGGTTAAGGATGTCCGTTTGGAGACAGGTGTGCGGAAAGGCACCCAACGCTCCCTGCCCTTTGCAGGAACGTGGATTAAGGGGAATTGTAGCCTTTGGCAGCCCCACACTGGGACACGATGGGCCGGGTGCTGGATGATTAATCCCTCCCCCTGGAGATCCCCCTGCTTTTACTTCCCTGGAAAGGCAGCAGGGGAGTCTGCCCCCCTCCCGGGGAGGTGGTTTCAGTGGTGGGAGCAGATCTGGACAATGCCGGCTCTGCCAGGCCCTGGGTCACTAGAGCTGGCACGTCAGGTTGGAGCGGGGCTGGGCTTGCCCCACTTCCTGTGTGGTGAGAGCTGAAAGAGGGAAGGAAGGGCCAGACGGTGCAGGCACAGGAAGGGCCCTGGGGATGCAGGGCCAGGGCGAGATGCCCCGGGGTGCACCCGGTTGCGGAGTGGAGCAGGTCAGCGCTGGGCTGCCGAACAGGCTGCGGGGCACACAGCGGCAGCACTGTGGCCTGCAGGATGGTGCAGTCAGGGGCAAGTCTGGGCAGAAGGCGCGAGGCCAAGGTGAAGGGGGATCAGGCAGAGGTGGAAGGGAAGGCTCCCAGCTTTGACTAAACTCTCTGGGCCAAGGGAGCCCTACCCTTGGGCGTAGGGAGACGCAGGGCTCTGTTCATGGGCCCCGTTTCCTCGGGCTCTGAGCAAGCTGGCGAGGGAGAGTGGGGGGCTCCCACTGGGCGCAGGATACGAGAGGTTCAAGGAATGCCCTAACAGCCTTCGCAGCTGCCCCGCTCCTCCACACTTGGACTTTGCTGGCTACCACGTACCCCTGCCAGGGATGGACCTGGCTGCTCCGTCCGTTAGGGCTGGATTCCCAGCACCGCCCCTCTGGCTCCGCTCTCCTTTAGGGGGCTGCAGCGTTTGCTGCTTGCGCGCGTGGCTCGTGCTTCCAGTGACGTGGCCTGGCCCCACGGGAAACTGGTCTCTGCCTTCCCTCTCCATCCCGTGCTCCTGCCTGAGTCCCAGACTGCAGGGTGCCCAAGAGGGGAACCTCTCCCCTTCCCCCACCTCCTTGCCACTTTGCTGCAGGCCCGCCTCTGCAGAGGCTGAACTCTGCCATGCCCCTGGGAAGAGCTGACCCAGGAGTGCCAGCAATGCCTGCAGTCCATGGCTGCTGCAGAGAGGAGGAGGATAAATGGTGGAGACACCTGGAGGTTCCAGATTTCTGGCTCCCTGCTAGACTCGGGTTGGGGGGGTCTACTCCCAGCTCTGGACGGGGCTCCGAGTCTTGTGGCTGAAGCACAGGGAGGCTGGTAGCAGGACTCCTGGTTTCTGCCCCTAGCTCCAGGAGGGACCGTGCGTTCCAGTGATGAAAAGACTAGACAGGGTTCTGCTCTTGGCTATGATGGCAGCAAGGCCTAGTGGTTAGCGCGGAGGCTGGGCATCAGGACTCTGGGTTCTCGCCCCGGCTCTGGGGGCAGAGTTCTTGGGACGGGCTAGCACCCGAGAGCTGTGTGCTTGGCAGAGGGGCGCCGCAGGCGGCTGCTGTGGAGGGGAGCTAGGACCTGGCTCGCTGCCCCCCCAGCCCTGAGTCGTTCGCACAGCTGGAAGCCAGACTCATCCGGACTGAAAGCAGAGGAAAGGCAGGAGACGATAACCTGCCAGCACAATCGCTCCAGCCGGTCCTGCCAGGCCGTTTCCATCCATGACCTCATCCCTCCTCTCCAGGAAGCCGGGCTCAGAGAGCCATGAGGTGGGTCATAAGGCTGCTGGCCAGCTCCCATGGTATGCACCTGGGATGGACCCCTACATGCCGCTCAGTGGGGCAATGGCGAAGCAGCCCCCCTGCGCCCTGTGTATCCCACCCACTCTGTCTGCTGCCCCCGTTCCTCTTGCGTGCTCCTAAGTGGGCCATCTCCCCTGTGCAGGTGATCGCAAGGTAGCGGCAGAGCAGTGGTGTAGCTATGCCCCCCACCAGCGTTCTTGGCAGGGAGACAGCAGTGGATATGGGAAGGTGAGAAATGGGCCGAACCTTTCATCCAGCTGACTCCTCTCATCCCGTCTCCTGAGAAATGTGGCTTGCCTAGGACGGAAGGCGGGTGCACAGAAGGCGAAAGCTGGATTGTGCTTGAGTGGGGGTCTCTACAGGGCCATCCCTAGGATTTCTGGGGCCCTATGCAGAACTATTAAACCGGTGCCCTATGCCTAATGGCGGCCGGGGAGTTGGGGCGATTTTTTAGAGATGTAATTTTATCCTCTTCAGCCAGGCACTAAGGCCCTGTGGACCAACACAGCAAATTCAGAGACGGACAGTGTAGACCTAGGGTTGGCAAATGCCTGTTAAACGGTTTTGTTACCACTTGAATGGCTCTGTCCAGTGTCTGCTCATAGCTTTGTCGCTGTTAAGTTCACTAGCTCCTCTCTGGAAGAAGCAAAGCTACAGAGGAGGGACAGGAAGACGCAGCTGAATGGGCATTAAGACCCAGCGGTGCCCCAAACTTTCAAGTGCCCTACGCAGCCGTGTATTCTGTGTCTGGGTAAGGCCGGTCCTGGGTGTCCGGCTCAGGGGCTACGGAATATGGAGGCACTCACTGGTCCAGACACTCTCCAGGTTGGCAGCTACTGCAAGCGGTTCCCATCTGGGGCCCAGGTGTGAAATGATTTAGTCTCAGTCCGGTTCTTAGCGCCAGAGGCGTCCACATCACCAGGGCCTCAGCAGGGAGCCCTGGAGCTTGAGCCCTGTTCCCTGGAAGCTGGGCTTGTGCTCAGGAGAAATTCCAGTACCGCCCAGCTGATTAGCAGAGCGCCCCAGCTAGGTTTTGTGTTGTATTGGTGGTGCACATTTGCACATGCCTCAGGGCGCATAAAAATGTATTCCGCACATGGATGGAAAAGATTAGAGGCTGCCACTCCCCACCTAAGTCAGGTCTGTTGTGGGTTGAGGGGAGCTGGTTCTGCTGCTTCTGGGGCAGTGGAGAGAGAGGGGGCTGCAGGGCTAGTAGCCTGTCAGAGGCTCTGTGAGGCCAGTGGGTGTGTCCGGGATGGAGGCTGGTATCCTGCCCCTCCCTGGACTCTGCAGGGGGGTCTGGGCTGGCATGCCCCTGTGAGTGCTCGTGGGAAATGCTTCTCTGCCTCTCAGACATGTTTACATGCATGAACGGGCATGCGGCTGTGACCGCATGTCAGGCCTCCCTCCCTCGGCGCCTAGAGGTGCCCACCTGCGTGTGCGGGAACACAGGCGTGTCTCCATGTGTCTGTGTGTGACGGCGTGTGTTTGCACGGGAGGGTTTTGCAGCCAGGCAGCAGGGACCAAGCGCCCCGTTGTTCAGCCCTCCGGCTGGGATCCCGCGCTCCCTGCAACGCGGCCTCCCTCCCACCCTCTAGAAATGTCGCTGGAGACTCTGAACGGCCTCTCGCCGCGCTTGCTTTGATTGCCACGGGGCTGCAGGCTTTCTGGATAAGCCGGGGGGGGGGCAGATTTGTTCGGCACCCTGTGGGCAGGCCGGAGGGACTTTGCTCAGCTGCTGACCTTGCTGCGGTCACTCAGCCTCCGAGTACGGGGCAGCTCGTCCCCCTACAAATTCTCTGCTCCCTGGGGTGTCTCCGCTCGCGGCAGGGCCAGTGTGCGATGCTGGCAGGGGACGGCCGGCCCTGTGGGAAGCGGTCTCAGGGGGCCCTCTCCGGGCTGCCTTTGAAAGAGGAACTTTCCCGGTGCTGGGAGCTGGCTGCAGGCGCACGGCGCTGGCTGGCAGGATGCCCCCGGAGCGGGTATGGCTCGTTTTCCCTCCGCCGCCTGGTGTCAGAGGCCGCGTCCCTCCCCCGCTGCTTTCCCCTCCAAGTTTGCTTGTTTTTCTCTTGTGCGTGTGAGCTGCTCCCCCTGCAGCCCGTTCGCCCCACGGAGCCCCGCACGCTCTGCGCAGCGCTGCCCGCCCGCTGCACCGGACCGCTGGGGGCTAGCGAGCCGCCGGCCCCTCGGACGCTCGGCCGGGGCGAGCAGCCGGGGTGGGGCTCGCTCCGCTCTGACAGCTGCCCTCCGGGGGGGGGGGGGGGGACCAGCGGGGGAGGTGCCCTGCTCCCTGGGAACGGCGGACGGAGTTCCTCAGCAGACTCCCTCTGGAAGGTAGGAAACCGCCTTCTCGTGTTGTGTGTGTGTGTGCATGTGTGTGTAGGGGGTATGAGTGTGTGTATATGTGTGTGCGTGTGCATGTGAGTGTAGGGGGTATGAGTGTGTGTGTGTGTGTGTGCGTGTGCATGTGAGTGTAGGGGGTATGAGTGTGTGTATATGTGTGTGCGTGTGCATGTGAGTGTAGGGGGTATGAGTGTGTGTGTGTGTGTGTGCGCGTGTGCATGTGAGTGTAGGGGGTATGAGTGTGTGTATGTGTGTGTGCTTGTGTGTGTGTGCATGAGTGTAGGGGGTATGAGTGTGTGTATGTGTGTGTGCTGCTCTGTGTGTGTGTGCATGAGAGTGTAGGGGGTATGAGTGTGTGTATGTGTGTGCCTGCCTCTGTGTGTGTGCATGTGTAGGGGGTATGAGTGTGTGTGTGTGTGTGTGTGCGTGTGCATGTGAGTGTAGGGGGTATGAGTGTGTGTATGTGTGTGCCTGCCTCTGTGTGTGTGTGCATGAGTGTAGGGGGTATGAGTGTGTGTATGTGTGTGTGCCTGCCTCTGTGTGTGTGTGCATGAGTGTAGGGGGTATGAGTGTGTGTATGTGTGTGTGCCTGCCTCTGTGTGTGTGTGCATGAGAGTGTAGGGGGTATGAGTGTGTGTATGTGTGTGCCTGCCTCTGTGTGTGTGTGCATGAGTGTAGGGGGTATGAGTGTGTGTGTGCGTGCGTGTGTGTGTAGGGGGTACAAGTGTGTGTGTGCGCACACGCATGTGTGTGAAGGGGGGTCATGAGCCAGGCTGGGGGTGGGGAGAGTGGAATATTGATCCCAGAAACCCTCCTCTTCCTAAAAAGACGAAAGTCCCATCTTTACCAGACCCCTCCTGCCCCCCCCCCCGTGATGCGATTTGAGCCAAGCCTGGATTCCCTCCTGCACCAAACCTGCAACCTCTCAGCACCCCCTGCCTAGCAGGGAGAGTCCAGAGCCACAGGCCGATTGCGTGCAGGAGGACGGGAGCCAAGGCCCGGCCGGCCTGGAGCGTGACTACACTGGCAAAGAGGGAGCCTGGGATGCCTGTCTCCTCCGCCTGTCTTGCTCCTGGGTGACAGGACAGGAGCAGAAGGCAGTGGTATCCAGTGGTTAGCACAGCAAGGACTGGGAGTCAGGCTGCCTGGGTTTGCTTCCCAGCTCTTGGGGGGAGCGTGGTCTGGGGGTTAGAGCAGGGCCAGGGGTCAGGACTCAGGAGTTGCTTTCTCAGCTCTTGCCAGGGGGTTTAGCGGGCGACTGAGCCAGGACTCCTGGGTTCCTCTCTGTGCTTCGGTTTCCCCATCTGTAAATGGGAGCCCATAATAACCCCCTCCCCACCAGAAGGCTGGGAGGCTCCGTTCTTTACTGGTAATGAACACAAGAACATAAGAATGGCCGTACTGGGTCAGACCAAAGGTCCATCTAGCCCAGTATCCTGTCTGCCGACAGTGGCCAGCACCAGGTGCCCCAGAGAGGGTGACCGAAGACAATGATCAAGTGATTTGTCTCCTGACACCCCTCTCCAGCCTCTGACAAACAGAGGCCAAGGACACCATTTTATCCCCTGTCTAATAGCCTTTTATGGACCTAACCTCCATGAAATTATCTAACTTCTCTTTAAACTCTTTAATCACTAATGGTGATTCGTGTGTTTCTTGCATGACACTTGTGCACTGCGCAGCTGAATATAACCTCACCCGGCCTGTGTCCAGCCCGGCACTCTCTGCCCCCGGCTGTCAAACTGCAGCCCCAGATGTCACAACCCCTCCCTCCCAGAGGCCCCGCAGTCCAGGGAGCAGGGCACCAAACTGGCTCCCTGGGTTCTGGTCTGAGCTCTACCACAGACCCACAGTGTGACCTTGGGCAAATCGCTGCCTTGTCATTCTGCCTCAGTTTCCCCTCCCAGCCTTTCTCTTGTCTGTTCAGGCTGTAAACTCTTCAGGGCAAGGCCTGTCTGTAAATACACCCTGGCACAATTTGGAGGGTGGGAAAAAATTCTTCTTATCTATGTCAGCGCCCAATCTTCCTCTGATATCTTGTGGCTGTGAGTTCCACAGGTGTCCAGAGAAGCATTTCCTTTCCTCGTTTATAAATGTGCCGCCTTTCCGCTTCATTGCCTGGCCCTCTGAATGTGAGGAAGGATAAAGAGGGGCACCCAATCTCCCCTCTCTCCGCCAGTGAGTATCTTCCCCACCTAGCCCGTCCCATCTGCTCTGCTAACTGACCCATCTTTGGAGTCTCTTCTCAGGCAGGAGTCTCTCTGCCCCCCTCCCTCCGTCCTTTTTGCCCCCAGCCCCTAAATCTGCTTGTTCCAGATAGAGCTGGGGGACCGGTGCTGAGTGCGGCCCCCCTGCTAGGGACGCTCCATTGGTAATGGCATCGCAATAATATCAGCTGCCTTGGAGCGTGCTCCAGGCTCACCCCGGAACTGAGCCTGGTATTTGTAAAGTGCGTTGAGATCCTCAGGCCCTACAGAGGAGCGACTGATGATTCTCCTTGCTCGGGGAGGGGTCAAGCTGTCCCATCACCGGTGGGTGGGGAATGGAAATGTTGGAGGGGGTGCCAAAGGGAAGAATGCTTTGCTGGCTCGGAGACCTGCGCTCTCCGCCTAATTGCATCCAGACCCTTGCGAGTGCAACACAGGCCCCAAGCAAGGCATGAGGCAGCTCGGGGTGAGTTCACAGCCCCAGCCTGCACCAGGCCCTGGGGGCTCCCCTGGCAGGGTAAAGCCTGGGGCAGGAGCATTCAGAGATAGTCCTCCCACCCGGCAGCCTCGCGCTGGGAGGGTGTTTCCTTTCTGCAGTGAGTATCGCAAGGGGGCAGGGAAAGGTGCTGGGCTGGAGAGGCGCGAGGACGGTGAGAGGGGCACGAGGAGGGTGAGAGGGGCACGAGGAGGGCGAGAGGGGCGCGAGGACAGTGAGAGGGGCACGAGGACGGTGAGAGGGGCGCGAGGACGGTGAGAGGGGCACGAGGAGGGCGAGAGGGGCGCGAGGACGGCGAGAGGGGCACGAGGAGGGCGAGAGGGGCGCGAGGACGGTGAGAGGGGACGAGAGAGGTGAGAGGGGCATGAGGAGCGGTGAGAGAGGCACGAGGACAGGTGAGAGGGGGACGAGGACAGTGAGAGGGGCAGTGAGGAGGGTGAGAGGGGCGCGAGGACGGTGAGAGGGGCACGAGGAGGGCGAGAGGGGCACGAGGAGGGTGAGAGGGGGACGAGGAGGGTGAGAGGGGCACGAGGACGGTGAGAGGGGCGCGAGGAGGGCGAGAGGGGCGCGAGGACGGTGAGAGGGGGACGAGGACAGTGAGAGGGGCATGAGGAGGGTGAGAGAGGCGCGAGGACGGTGAGAGGGGGACGAGGACAGTGAGAGGGGCATGAGGAGGGTGAGAGGGGCGCGAGGACGGTGAGAGGGGGACGAGGACAGTGAGAGGGGCATGAGGACGGTGAGAGGGGCGCGAGGACAGTGAGAGGGGCACGAGGAGGGCGAGAGGGGCGCGAGGACGGTGAGAGGGGGACGAGGACAGTGAGAGGGGCATGAGGAGGGTGAGAGGGGCGCGAGGACGGTGAGAGGGGCACGAGGACGGTGAGAGGGGCACGAGGACGGTGAGAGAGGCACGAGGATGGTGAGAGGGCCACAGGAATAGTGAGAACTGAAAAGCTCGTGGTCCTGAGAGGGGCCCTTTCTGCAGGTGGTGTTCCACCCCGTTCCACCTCGCACCTGGCCCTCCACTGCCCCCCCTTGTGCCAAGCACCAGCGTTGCCCTGGGGAGCCCCCGGGGCACAGGCCTCTGTGCTGAATGCCCTTGGCACCTCCTCACCCAGCTGCTCCCACAGGCCGAGGGTGGTGCCCCCTCTGCCAAGGAGGGAGTGAGCCGTTGAGCAGGGGCCTGGCCGGGGCTGTAGGCCTAGAGCCTGGCCGGGAGAGGAATCTCCCTTCCGCCCCCACAGAGGCCTTTGTGCTGTGACAAAGGCAGCTCTGCAGCTAGGCGGGAGGCTGGCAGGGCCCGGGGGTGCCAGTCACTGAGCGGCTCCAGGAGAGAGGGGGGGCAGCTACTGGCCCGTGGTCTGGTGGTGGGAGCCCAGCAGGCTCCGGCGCGAGGCCTCGGCAGCCTGCATGGCAGGGGGCTCCCTGGCCTGGGGTTCAAAGCCAGGAGCAGCCAGAAACGGGGAACGGGGAATGACAACAGGCTCGTCGCTGCCCCCACGATGCCTCCCCGGTTCCGGTGAGCTCGGGGGGGGGGGACGTTGAGGAGGGGATGTGGACCTCATGGGAGAAAGGCACACCAAGGGGGTGGATGGGCTGGGTGGGGAGCAGTGTTTGAATTGTCCTGGGAAGGGGTGCGGTGGGGCTGGAGGCAGGGGTGGGGTAGGGGGGTTGTAGGAAAGGGTGCAGTGGAGCTGTAGGTGGGGAGGGCTGTAGGAAGGGATGCGATGGGGCGAGGGGCTGGATACAGCGTGAGGGAGGTGATGGGGCAGAGAGGGGAAGGGGTGGGATGGTGCTGGAGGGGGGGGCGGGGTGGTTGAAGGAAGGAGTGCAGTGGGGCTGGAAGCAGGGGCGGGGTGGCTATAGGATGGGGTGTGGTGGGGGTGCGATGGGGCAGGTGGCAGGATACAGTGTGAGGGAGGTGACGGGGCAGAGAGGGAGCACTGTAGGGGCGAGGTTGCTGGCTCAGGCGTGCAACTAGGTAAGACATTCATGGACCAAGACAAAGGCCGTGCTGCAGGGCAGGGCAGCAGTGGTGGGGGAGGGGGTTGTGTGACAGTGACACTGAGCACAGGCATGTTCGAGTGCTTTGCTCATTACCTCTCCCAACCCCTTGTGCCCTGGGCAGATAAAGCCTGTGCCCATTTCACAGATGGGAAAGTAAAGAACAGAACGGGACAGTGACTGGCTCAGGGTCACTCAGCAGATCAGTGGTGCAGCAAGAAAACAACCCAGGAGTCCTGATTTCCTGCCCCCCTCCCACACCCCCCCCCAGATCTAACCCACTAGACCCCACTCCCTTGCCAGCGGGGCAGACAGCCACTGCGGGCCCTGGGGCAAGGTCTGGGGGGCTGGCTCCACTCCCCTGGAAGGGGCAGAGCAGAGGGCAGTCAGCACGGACTGTGACACATGGGCCCCCCCCAGCCCATGGAGTCGTGGGGCGTCCCGCCAGTGCTCCCGTGGCAATTCTAATGGGCTCAGGGTTCCAGCTGCCACCACTGCCACCAGCACCCGAAAGCTCCGAGCCTCTTTCCCTTTGACTCTCCGGGCCTCAGGGCAGAGGCCCCCACCCTGTCCAGCTCTGTTGCATATTGAGCAGCTCGTTACCTAAGGGGGCGAGGGGCTGGAGAAGGGACCGGTCCATTGCCTGGAAAGAGCAGAGCAGCTGGGGAGCTGCTGGGATCCTTCCACCCTGGCTAGCATCCCTCCCTCCCTCCCTCTCCTGTCCTTGGGGCAGCGCCAGGCCCTGCTCTGTTTTACAGCAGTGACTCATTCCTGCCTCAGACCCAGCTCGGGCGGGTTTTCCCTCCCCTCCGGATTGTTCTCGTGCTCCGACACGCTGGCCCGGCCCCCTCCCGCTGGTCTTGCCTTTTTCTGCCCTGTTTGCGCTGGGGCGGCACTTGGCTGCGGCAGTATTTGGACACCAGCGGCGCACCAAAGGCTGCTTCCTCCCCCAGCACCCTGCGGGGCACGGCTCTCCTGCCAGAGCTAACCCCGGGCAGCGAGTTTCCTCCCATCGGGGGGCGCCCAGCTGGCAGGAGGGAGGTGCTGAGGGGAGGAGGAGGGGTGTCCCCTCCCAGGGAGGTGAAGCTAGGTCAGAGTGGGGCTCACTGGGAAGACTCCACTCAGCTCCTGGGGCGGGGCTCCAGCTGGAATGGGAACAGTGAGCGCGGGGCCTCGTGATGTGTGCTTCTGCCCTAGAGACTCCATCTCCCTATTCACAGCTCCCCCGCCCTCCCCGCCCCAGCCTTAACTGCAGCCGCAGCTCCAAGCAGGCAGGAGTTGGTGGCAACCTCAGATCCTCCCTGTGCCCAGCCCCTCCACTCTGCCTTGAGAACTGGCTTGTGGGTACCCACCCAGCGTCACCCCCTCACTGGCCTCTGAGCTTGGCCACAGGGAGGCAGCAGCCAGCTGGCTGGGAACAGAGAGAGAAAAACTGGCGGGCGTTCAAAACCTGTCTGGGGAGCAGGCGTTTTGCTCAGACAGGAACGTGGAACACTTGTTGCAAAAAAAGCAAACTTCATTCTGGTTGTACTCGCAGGAGCGTTGTGAGCACAACGCGAGAAGTCGTTCTTCCGCTCTGCTCTGCGCGGATTAGGCCTCAGTTGGAGTACTGTGTCCAGTTCTGGGAGCCACGTTTCAGGAAAGAAGTGGAGAAATTAGAAAAGGTCCAGAGAAGAGCAACAAAAATGATTAAAGGTCTAGAAGACGTGAGCTAGGAGGGAAGACTGAAAGACCTGGGCTTGTTTCGTTTGGAAGAGAGGAGACTGAGATGGGACATGATAGCAGTTTTCAAGTACCTCTTTTTGGTACAGTTTTCAAGTACCTCTGAGGACAGGACAAGAAGCAATGGGCTTAAACTGCAGCAAGGGAGGTTTAGGTTGGACATTAGGAAAAGCTTCCTCACTGTCAGGGTGGTTAAACACTGGAATAAATTGCCTAGGGAGGTTGTGGAATCTCCATCTCTGGAAATATTTAAGAGCAGGTTGGACAGACATCTATCAGGGATGGTCTAGATGGTGCTTGGTCCTGCCATGAGGGCAGGGGACTGGACTTGATGACTTCTGGAGGTCCCTTCCAGCTCTAGTGTTCTATGAATAATGCCTGCAGCGGAATCCCAGCTGGGTTTGTTGGTGGTGGCCTGAATTTCTTTTCTTCAGGCTGGTTTCTTCCTGCTCCATCTTCTCCCCTTCCCGCTCACCCCTGCTGAGTTAATGGCCACAGCGCCAGAGACATCTGGGCCCGAGGAGGCAGGGGAAAAACGGCAGAGTGGGAACTGTCAGCCCCACTGTTGGAGACAAACACGGCATCGCCTCCCGTGCTGCCAATGTGGGAGAGGGAGATAAGAGACAGGATGAGTGTGTGTTTGTGTAGTGACAAACGGATGCAACCACAAATACTAGAATGTTTTGGTGTCTGTGTCTGTCAGTTACTAATGGGTTTTGGTTTTTTTCTGTTTTATGTAGTATTGTGTATACACACACACACATGTATGGGATCCTGTCTTTCTGTTTTATGTAGTATTGTGTACACACACACACACACACACGCACGCACGCGCGCGCGATTCTGTCATTAAAGGCAGTATGGAACCTTTAGTCCACCATGCAGACATCTGCCGCTTGAGTTAACAGTGAGTGACTGGTAGCAGTAGTAGGCTGGCATCCTTGTAGCAGGATGCTGGTGCAAGAACACCTAACTAGCCCCGGCCCTGTCAGCTATAATCAAGGGGAACAGACTGGAGCTGCTGGAAAGGCCTGATGCCGGCCTGAGATCTGCAACACTTGCAGCCTGACGAGCCCAGGGCAATGGAGACTGGGAAGGAGCCCAGCCCCTGTCAGTGGCAGGCAGGGAGGAAGCTGGAGGCCTCCTAGCTGAGGACTGACTCTGCCTGTAAGAAGAGGGAAAAAACCCTGTAAAGAAGGGGGGCTGGTTGTGCCCCCTGTTACAGTCCTCCAGATGGACCAGGCCAGGAGGGCCGTGCACTGCTGTGGGTGCAGACTTCTGCCCATTCCCCTCTGACCTGTCCCTGTCCTGTCTCTGCACTCTTGACCTGTGTTCCCTGTAAGCTCAGGACTTGGGTGGCCACCCAGGAGAGATTCGTGTGCTGCTCAGATGATTGGCCGAGCGCCCATAGCCTGCAACATGTGTTTCTCCTGGTGGTGCACGTCCACACATGCCTTGGTGCACAGAACAAAATGTATTCTGCACATGGAGAGGAAAATGAGACGGAACATTGGTCCAGATTCCTTGTCCCATTCTACTGACAGAGCCCATCCCAGTTCTTGCCTGGCCCCTCCTAATTCACCCTTCCGCCCCTTGGCTCCTTGTTCCACGGCCCCTTGCCCAGTCAGTACCAGCTGCCTCCTCGTGGCACCTCCTCTCTTCCCTTCCACACTCTGCTCCCCCTTACACTGATGCCCCCATTCCCATTGGCTCCCAGGTGCCTCGTCCGTACATCCCCCAGCTTCCCCCCCCAATCTCTCTGTGCACAGTTGTGTTATTCCAGCCGCGACAGGGTTAACGAGTTACGCCTGGGCTGGGCCGCGTCCCCTGCGAGTGGCTGTGTTTCTGTTGGCTGGAAGAGCCTGGGAACCGGTGTCTTTCCCCCTGTGCTCGCCAGGGTTTCCAGGGCCGGGCCGTGCAAATTGCAGTGCGTTGTTGCATCTGGTGTTCTAGCCTGCACCTCCGCTTGCAGGGGCAACCCCTGGGCTGGCAGAACAGCGCTGGGGCTGCCTGGCTGGGGGGGAGCTGGGGAGCGCACCCCCCTGGTCTGGACTGGGCAGGCCAGGGAGGAGATGCGCATGCAGTGGATTTCTGCTCCCATGCACAGTGGGCACGGGGACCCGCTGTGGGGAGGGTCTCGGCCTGCGGTCTGCCCTTCCCTCTCCATGGAGCTAGGCCCGAAGGTGGGAGCTCTCTTATCATGGACAGTGGGTGACGGTAGGGCTGGGGGAGGCAAGCCTCCCGCCCCCGCCCCCTCCTCCCAGGCCCCGCCCATGGAGCACAGGGAGGGTGGGGAGCATGGCCCCTGCCTCTCCGCCCCGGTAGGCATTCTCAAGGGGAAAATTATGGGCAGGGCCAGGCTGGTGGTTTGGGAAGGCAGTGCCTTCCCCCCAGCATACCTGCCACCCATGTTTCCTATTCCCACATCAACCCCCCACCCGCCCCTTGCCGGCCGTGGGCGGACAAGGGGCTGTCCTGCGCCCACAAAACTGCAAGCTAAGAGGGGCGCCCCAGCGGGCGGCACGGCCCGAACTGTGCTGACTTGGCGCTGCTGATCGGGGCAGCCTCCAGGAGGGGGGCTGCCACCTCGCCTGCCTCCCCCCATGGTCCGCGGGGGTGGCTGCTGAGCCTGGTATGCAGAGAATGAGGAAGGGGGGGGAGCCCCACAATCCCACAGCTCGTCCTGGGGCAAGCGCCGGAGCAGGGCAGGGAAACCAGGCCCTGCAGCGCTCTGTTGGTCTGCAGGGCCAAGGCCTGGTCTCCAGGAAGGCCAGATGCAACCTGGCATCGCTCCCTGGCGGAGCCCCATGCCCACGAGGGAGCCTCAGACTGAAGCCCGTTGTTCAGGGCCAAATACAAGGCCGGGGCATTGTCGTGGTTACAGGGACCGGCCGGCAGGGACCGGGGGGTAGGCGCTGACCCCGCGGTGGCTCCCCACCAGCCGCTGACAGGGACTTTGTTTCCCCAGAGCGCAGTGTGCAGCGCCCACGGGCCGGCATCCGTCTGGAGCCGGGTGAGACGCTGCCTCCCTCGCGGGGGCGAGTGGCCACAGGGAAGGAGGGACACAGAATCTATCCCAAAACCCCTCCTGCTGACTGCTAGCGTTGCTCGGCTCCCCCCGCCCCGCGAGCCCCACTTTGTCCCTGGCTGCTGGATTCTCCCGGCCCTGATCCTGCCCTTTCTCATCCAGCAGCTCTGACTGGTAGTGGCTGGTGCCACAGCCCCATCTCTTCCCCTCTGTGTTGCAGGGCCACACAGGATCCCTGCCGGGCTGACCTCCCGGCTCTGCCCCGCCCCATGATCCCAGGCAGCTGAGAGGCATGAGACAGCGATGGCGTTCCAGGCACCCGGATCTGGGACGCTGCAGCCCCGGAGCGTAAGGCGTCGGCTCCTCGGAGCTGGTGTTGTGTTTCCCATCCCGGTGGGCCCCAGGGAGCATGGGAAACCCCTGTGCTGGAGCCAGGGAAGCTAGAGCCAGCTGCTGGGAACGATCCTTTGCTGGCTGGGGGAGTGGGACCGCATTGGCTCTACTCGGCCTGGGAGTCAGGATGTGTGGGTTCTAGGCCTGGCTCTGCCATGGCATCCCGCTGTGCCTGTGTGTTCCCGCCACATCCGTACCTGCCTGAGGTCTCTCCTCCCCTGCCATGGCTGGGATAGCAGGAGGGGCAGAGGGTGGGGACTGAGGGACCTCCACGGAGCTGGGAAGGGCTGGGGACCCAGGGCTGAGGGGCATCCTGTGGAGGTTGGCATGTGGTATTAGAAATGCCCAGCACCTGGCTCTGCCAGTCTCCTCTTCTGAACTCCTGCCCCTCACACAGGGGGCCAGGATAGGGCACTCACCTTGGGTGGTGGGTTTGAGTCCTGCCCCCTCTCCCCACCCAACACCAGCCTTTGCAGGGTTGGAGCACACTCTAGCCTTGAGAAGGCAGCATAGGGGAGGCCCTGAAGGGAGGGGGGTGGGATTTGGCTCTGGAGGCCCAGTGGAGCCAGGTACCAGAACCTGCCCTACAGAAGGGTTTCTTCAGCCTCTTCTCTCTCCCCTGCAGGGGACATTCAGGGCAGCTGGGGCTCCCCACCTGCGGGACAGACCCGGGGAAGGGGAGAGCAGCTGCTTCCCCTCCAGTCTCTCCTCTCCCGCCGGGGCCTGCCTGAACCCCAATGCGACCCGAGGCCTCAGGTTGCAAGACTCCGTCCCATCGCACCTCCAGAAGAGGGAGTTCCTTCCTGCTGCCCCCGCAGCCATAACCTCTCTGCCGGCCCCGGGGGCCCCGCTGCAGCACAGGGCACGGCGGGTGAGTGGAGCCTGCCTTGCCAGGAGACAGAGCGGCCTGAGCTAGCAGCCCCGGTCCCTGCAGGGTCTCTGCCCCAAAGTCAGCCTGGAGACTGACCCACAGGGCAGGGACTGCCCGGGCAGCACCGCTGTTCCCACATACCCTGCATGCCTCTCACAGGCCCATTCAGCCCTGGACTTCCCCTGGGGCTGCCCACAAGGGGGCTGACCAGCACCAAGGGGACAGTTGCTTTGGTATCGTAGGTGCTTTGCCCTCTGGGAACTGCTCTGAGACCCTCCCTATGCCGCCAAGTGGTCATTGGACAGTGATGGGTTTTGGTGCCGGCCGGCCGAGGCCGGAGTTGAACTGCTGACCTGGGAGTGGGACTCTCTAGGGGGAGTCTCTTTGCTGTGCCGTGTTGGGGCCCGTGTGGGCAGGTGGGAGACACGTTCCACCTCCTCCAAAGGCCAGACTCCATAACCTGTTGTTATGTGCGGCTAGCTCCAAAATCACAAGGGAAGCTGAGGCAAATGTTGCCCCTCCCCCTGTCACCACAGCAGCTGCTCTCCAGCCCCCAGCGGGCTGTGACTCTGGTGCCCCTCGTCAACCCCAGCCTGCTGTGATCCACTGGGCCCTGCACCCTGACTCCTTGGTGCCCGCTGCACCCTGCCCAGCAAAACCACGTTGTTCCCCTTCCCCCCCAGGTGACCGTGATCCGTAACTGTGGCTCCAACACCCTGAACTTTGAGTTCTACGACACGGCTCCCCACCCAGCGTGCAACGGCGCCGCCGAGCCGAGGACAGCAGCCCCCGGGAGCTCAGGTAACGCCAGCCAGGGGCCGTGCCCCACAGACCGTGGGGCCTGGGAAGGAGACTTGTGAGACCCCTCCTGGCTCAAAAGCCCTTTCCAGCCAGTGCCGTTTCTAGGGATCATGGGGCGGCCGGACACCCAGTTTTCAAGGTGCAGCTGTCTCTGTGCATCCCCCCAGCAGCAGGTGGAGGTGCAAGCCGGAGTTCCCCCGGAAAGGGCGGGGGAGGACAGAGCATTCTCACGGGCAGCTCTCTGCCACTGACAAACAGAAGATGCTCAAATCCAGGCCGCTCCTGGAGCCAGATTTAGACCCAGCTCCTCCCCCAGGCCAGCCCTGACTGACCCCGCTGAGAGCAGCCTGGGGGAATGGGCTGGGGCAGGAGGGGAGGTGTGGCCCCCAAGTGCCAGGATGGATGTACCCCCTTCTTGGGTTGGGTAGTCCCGGGCAGTCGGGGGAGCTGGGCATGTCCCCACCTGGAACAGCCCATCGCCACCACCAGCCTACTGGCTCACGGTGTGGGGTGCCCCAGAGCTCCTCGGAGCTGCCTCTTCCAGCCCGTTTAGAGTGGTGGAGGAGAGACACTGAGTGCTGCTCTGGGGCCTCATAAGAACCTAAGAGCGGCCGTACTGGGTCAGACCAAAGGTCCATCCAGCCCAGTGTCCTGTCTGCCGACAGTGGCCAATGCCAGATGCCCCAGAGGGAGTGAACAGAACAGGGAATCATCAAGTGGTCCCTCCCCTGTCGCCCATTCCCAGCTTCTGGCAAACACCATTCTCACCAGTCCTGGCTAATAGCCATTGATGGACCTGTCCTCCCTGAATTTATCTAGCTCTTTTTTGAACCCTACTAACGTCCTGGTCTTCACTACATCCTCTGGCAAGGAGTTCCACAGGTTGACTGTGCACTATGTGAAGAAATACTGCCTTTGGTTTGTGTTAAACTAGGGCTATGAACGGTTAATTGGTTAACGGGTGCTGCCTACCGATTGGTTAAGTTAACCGATTGGGTCTGGAGCAGCTTCTCACCTGCCATGGGAAGGGGGCTGCCTCAGCCTTGCAGGAGGCCCGCTTCGGACAGTGGTAACTCTGGCAGGGGCTGAGAGCTGATGGCAACCCCTGTCCCCGTGCAGGGGTTGGGAGTCGGCAGAGCCAGCCCCAATCCCAATCTCAGCACAGAACTGGGGGGTGGGAGTCCCACAGGCTGGGGGCTGCTGCTGCTGGGTTGGAGGGGTCCCCAGCCTGGATCCCACTTTAGTTGGTTAACTAGTTAGACATTAGGTCACCTAATGTTTAACTGATTAACCGGGATTTTACATCCCTGTTTTAAACCTGCTACCTATTAATTCCATTTGGTGACCCCTGGTTGTTGAGTCGTGGGAACTAGTAAATAACTTTTCCCTATTCACTTTCTCCACACCAGCCATGATGTTATAGACCAGTGTTTCTTAAACTTTTTGAGACCGAGGAACATCAAACAATAATTTTTTTTTATGGGGAACATCAAGGATTTTTTTGTTGAGAAAAAAAAAGCCACCAGGGAAAAGCTGTTGAGCAAAAAAAAAAAAAGAAAAGGAGGCTTGTCCCTTTAAGGGCCATTTTGAATTCTGTTCTCTCCGTGGCACATCTCCGACTGTGTGTGTGTCTATAAACACTGTTATAAACCGTGACCCTGTCCCCCCTCAGTCTCCTCTTTTCGAAGCTGGACAGTCCCCATCTTATTCATCTGTCCTTACTTCAGTCTTCCATTGAAAATAGCACCCTAGCTCCCTGGAGCCTTGCTGTGGCAGTCTGTCTGGCAGCCTGTGTGTCTGTCCTGGGGGCATGGGCCCTGCTATCAATGGGTTTACTATTGTGCTCAACACCCAGGCCCTCTGGCACAGCAGGACCCATAAATCTTTGACTGCCGTGGCCTGAAACCCCTCTCTGGGTCTCTCTCTCCCCTCCCTGTCTTCAGTGAATGACTGGTACCAGACCTGGCCTGCCAAAGAAATGAAGAAGCCAAGTTCCCAGGTGGTGTCTGTCCCCCTCCCCCCGGCCGGGTCAGCATTGAGCCCCCTGCAGAACGGCCCCCCGCCTGCACCCCGCCCAGCCCCCTGGTCTGCCACCTGGACCAAGGACAGCAAGAGAAAGGACAAGCGATGGGTGAAGTACGACGGGATCGGCCCAGTGGACGAGACGGGGATGCCGATCGCATCGCGATCTGTGAGTCCAGGCAGGGAGTGGCCGGGTTGGGCTGCGGCGGAGGGAAGTGTGGGTCCGGTCCAGTCCCTAGTGAGGCGCAATGGGGTGCGGTGCTGAAGGGTAGGGGGCTCTCCTTGCAGCCTGTGCTGCCCCCCAGGTCCCAGCAGGGCACCGGTGTCACAGGCAGAGAGCTGGGGAGACCAGTAGGGGGTGCTCTCCCCTGCATCCCAGTGTGCTAGGGGGTGCTGTGCTGCAGGAGGTGGCATCATTTGCATACGAGTTAAATCCAAAGTCTGGCCAACATTGGACGCCTGGTGGGGTCAGTTCCCGCCCTTCTCCTCCCCCCCCCCCCCCCGTGACGTATCCACCCCGCTGTAGCTTTCGGCTCCCTCCTCGTCTCCGTGCTGCAGGGCTCTGCCCCTGACGCCTTGTGTGTGTGCTCCCACGGCAGAGCGTGGACAGGCCCCGGGACTGGTATCGCAGCATGTTCCAGCAGATCCACCGCAAGCTCCCAGGTAAGGGCACTTCCTCCCTCCGCTTCCCTTGGGTGCAGGGGCTGCCTGGGCCCCCCACCTCTTGTGCCCTCCCATGGGGCATGTAACTGTGTCATTCTCCCCTACACATGGGTCTGTCCTCAGCCTGGGACAAAAGACCCTGCCGCCCCCTCTCCCTGTGCCCGTCCCTGGCCACATCCCTGCTGCTCCCTGGGCTAGACCAGGCATTTCCTGCTCCCCCGTGCCCCCTGTGCCCTGCTTGCTGGGTTGGGGGAGGGAGCCCGCATCCCGGAAGACAAGGTAGAGAGAGTCGCAAGCTCGGGGGCTGATTTCGGCCCCCCCAGCATGGGCCACACTGGACGTTAGCTCACCCCAATCTACCTCCTCTTCCAGAACCGCAGCTGGACTGGGATTTCCACCACCGCACGGGTAAGCAGCTCAGCCCACTCGCTGGGGCGGGAGGTGCCAAGTCCTTAAACATCGGGACTGAGAGCAGGGCCTGGGGTCCCCACAGGTGACACCCCCCAGGGTCTCCTCACCCTTTTCTGCATAGAGGAGGGCTTGGGATCATAGGGGCCGCAGCTCCTCTCTCCAGCCCCTGCCCCCTTGTTTATAGGGAGAAAGGCTTGGGGTGTCCATCGAGACCCCCTGCAGTAGCTCCTGCCCTGGTGTTCAGAGGGAGCACGGCGGGGGGTGTTCACAGGGGAAGCACCCTGGGACGTCCCTCACCAGCTCCCTGCAGCCCAGAGAGAGCAGGTGGCCGGGTTGCTGGTCTCTCCCCTGGGGGTGGGGGATGCTGGGCGCCAGGGTGGTGCCCTGCCGGAGCACACAGGCCCTTGCCTGTCCCTCTGGGAGTCGTCACTGCCCCCCTTTCCGCAGGGGGCACTGACCCGCTTGTCTCCCCCAGAGCCACGCCCTCCAGCGCTTGCACCAACAAGCCCGGCGTCCAGTGACTCCTCTTGCCTGCCCAACGGCCTGGACTGGTGAGTGCAGCCGTGGGCTGGGGGGTGGGAGCACGGGGAGGGAGGCGCCACAAGCCGGAGGCAGGGAGGGGAAGAGCCAGGCCTGAGCGCCACTGGGGGAAAGGAAGAGCAACGACATTGCAGCTCCAGAGCAGGCCTCAGGCCCTTGGACAGGAAACACCCCCCCCCCCCAAAGAGTTAGCCCCTCCGGCCTCCCTGCCTGCACTGGAAAGAGCCATTGGTACTTAGTCCACCTCTCTCAGCATCCGTCCCCTGGGCCTGTCTGAGCCTGTAACTCCCGCTCACATGCACCAGACCAGACCAATGGTGCCTCTAGGGTGGTACCCCTGCCCCGGGATAGACCATTGGCCCAACTAGTCCTGGCCGCACCAGACCGAATTACTGCCTGGGGGCTCGGCAGCCTAACCTCGTGGGCTGGAACAGACCATTGGCCGATCTAGCCAGCTATCCTAGCTCTGACCGTGGCCAGCACATGATGGTTTAGAGATGATTGCTGGGGTATCCCAATGTGCATTACCCCCCACCCAGCTTGTACTCTGAAGGATGAGAACTGAGGGCCTTTCTCATCTGAGCCTGGCTAGGGGGACAGGGGCAGTCTCTTCATAGAACACGACCAATACAAATTTCAAACTACTGGCCTCAGCAGCAACATCCTGCGGCGGTGAGTTCCACTGGATAACTGCACTGTGTGGAAAGCAATCCCTGCCCCCCATCCACACCAGCTTTTCCTGTTCTTTGGGCCCAGGCGGGTGTCCCTGCAGTACAGGCCAGGCGGGGCTGCTCCTCTTCCATAGAAACCTTCCCCCAGGTTGGAAAATGAAGTTTGTTGGAGCCTTTTCCCCCTGCTGCTGGTGACTGCCACAAGCCGGGTCTGTCTGGGGCCCTGGCAGCAGCGGGTTCCCATGCATTGTTAAGCAGCAGCCAGAGACGGTCATTCTGCCAACGGGAAACTTTTATGCCTAAGGTTTATATTGGGGTGGGCAATAACTCAGCGGCACCGCTGCAGGTACTGGAGATCGCAGCTCCCATTGGCTGCAGATCACTGTTCCCGGCCAATGGGAGCTATGGGAAGTGGCCTGGATGGAAACACCACTTCCCACAGCTCCCATTGGCTGGAAACGGCGATCCACAGCCAATGGGAGCTGCAATCGTTGGCACCTGCAGCCATGATGGTAAATATAACAGTGGGGGCCCGCCAGGAGCTAACCCCGACGGCCTGGATCTGGCCTGTGGGCTGGTATTTGCCCACCCCTGGTTTCCATAGTGACGCTAAGGTTCACAGTGACGGGCTGGGTCCTTCTGGCCGACTCTGCCCCTGCAGCGACTCAATGAATCCTGCCAGGTGATGGGATTCCCCAGCATGGTCGTCCCCTCCCATGATGCTACCCACGTGGTGCCCAGCTTAGCTGCCCTGGGGCAAAGCCCACGGCTCGAGGAGGCCCGAGTGGGAGGCCCTGCAAGGAGGGGATGGCTGCTAAAGGAAAAAATAGGGGTGTCCCAATAGGCACTCAGATGCCTCTTACTGCTCCCGGGGTAAGGTCACTGGGGCGCTGGGCTGCAGGGGGCCAGCTGGAGTCTGCTCTCTCCTCTGAGTCGGTGCCGATCCCAGTGCTCCAGCCTGGCCCTAGGGGCGCTGAGTTGTAGGGTTGGGTGGCACAGTAGGGGGCGCTGTCCCCTCTGTAAGCACTGGCCCAGTGCAGCACTAGGGGGCCGTGCTATCGGCAGTGGGGTGGGTGGCACAGTCGGGGGCGCTGTCCCCTCACAATCAGCACTGGCCCAGCGCTGCAGGGAGACGTGGGGCTCCAGGCCATGTGCCCCTCTGTGTCGCCTGCGATCGGGGGGGGCAGGGGGTGCGCGGCCCTGCCATGAGAGGGGCGAAGGGAGTAGCGGTGCCAGGGGGTGAGCTGGCGCTTGGCAAGCACGTTGGGATGCCCTCAGGGGCTGGCAGCAGGGTAGAGCTGCATTCACCCCACTCCCCTTCCCTGCAGGGGGGGCCAGCAGGCAGCCACCAATGAGGCCCTGGAGCCCAGGAGCATTTTTGACTACGAACCCGGGAAATCGTCCGTCCTCGACCATCCCAACCCGGTAGGGAGCCTTCCCCACCCTGGCACCGCCGTGGCCCTGCTCTGGCAGACGCCCTTGGCCGCTCCTTTGGCACTGATGTGCATCCGCACAGCTTAGCTCACGTCAACTGGGCAGCTTGCGGGAGGGGGCATCTCCCGGGGGGTCGGCACTAACGTGGGACGGGCTGAGACACTGGGGTGCAGGAAGCGGAGCTCTGGCAGCTCTAACTCCAGTGGAGTCTCCTGGCCGGAGAAAACCTGTATTTATCTCTGGGGATCTGTCCTGAGGCAGCCCCTCCTGCTCGTGCTGCCCGGGGGGTTGGCCCCGGAGCTGTCCACAAGCTGCTGTTTGCTCGTCCCCCCTGCCCTCTGCCTCCGTGGCACGTGGTGTGCAGGCTGCTATAATGTGTATATCGGGGGGGGGGTTACAGCGTGGTGTGGCGTGGCATGGTGCGCACATGTGCACGAGGGACACTAGCGTGTGCGTGTCTGTGTGAGGCAGCTGGGGGGGCTATGCCGTGGGCGCACGTGTCGCGTGTGCAGGCGTGGGAGGCTCGGGGAGACCCTGCCACGTGCCTGGCTGCTGTACAGGGCGAGGCTGGGCCTATCTGACTGGCTGGCTGGCAGGGGCCGGACATAGGAATGTGCTAATGTGGCTCTGTCCTGACTCCAGGCTGCCGAGCCCCGCTCGGGAAGTGCGGAGAGCTGGTACCAGTTTCTGAAGGAGCTGGAGACAGGGAGCTTGGTAAGAGGCCCCCCCCCCGCCCCCCCCCCAAGCTGCTAGGGGGGCTGTGGGATTGAGAGGGCTGCGTGCCGCTATCTCAGCTCCCCCAGGGTCCCGCTGCCTCCCCCACTCCAGCCCCATCTCCTGCCATGTCCCATCACCATCTGCCCAAACCCAATCCCTGTCTCTGTGGGCACTCAAGGACTCCGGGGGGGGGACCTGGCTCCTACTTCTCGGCTTGTTCCATTGGCCCTGAGTGTCCCAGCCCGTGACACCCCGCTTGGCTCCCCCCCCCCCGTCCCACGCCCAGGGCGAGCTCACGGCCCTCCTTGCAGTGCAGGATCCCTCCGATCCTCCTGGGGTTTGGGCTGTTTGACCCCAGGGAGCAGGCTGGGGAGGGAGCTTTGCCGACTGCTGCCCCCGTTGACTTTTGCAGCCTAGGAAGCCGCTGGCAACGGTCCCCGCGGAGCCTCTCCCGCCGTCCCAGCCCATCGAGGTAAGTGCCGCACCGCCGGGACGGGCAGGGCCTGTGCCAGGCATGCGCTCGCCACACTGAGGCCATCTCTGCCCTGGGATGCAGGCAGCCCAGGGCTTGCAAAGTGCCTGGGAGTGGAGAGGAATCACAGCCGAGCGATGGACCCTACCCTACAATGTGCACTTCCAGCCCCCCCCCACTTTGCAGCTGTGTGTACTGGCACTCCCAGCCCCGCCCCACTTTGCAGCTGTGTGTACTGGCTTCTGTGGTGCAGGACGCTTTGGTTTTCCTCTGCCCACCCTCCGCGCCACGGGAGGCCAGCCCTCATGCAGCAGAGACACTGCCAAGGTGGGGGGGGCGGGTTTCAAATTGGTCAGCAAAGGCTCCTGGTCTGGAAGGAGAAAAGCCACATGGCCACAGCACCATGGCATCCTCACCCCGTGGCACACACACACACCCCTGTCACCGGGGTGCCATGCCCTCCTACGACCGCACCGTCGCGGTGTCACCAGGCCAAGGTGCAGCCCCGGCACAACCGGGCAGAGTCACTCGCTGGCATCGGTCCCTCCGAGACTGTGACGTGCGCCGTCTGCACCTTGCCCCCCCCAGGTGCTACTGGAGAGAGAGCTAAAGCAGCTTAGCGAGGCGCTAGACGAGGACATGAAAGCCATGGAGACACAGTGGGACCCTTGTGAGGTACCCCCAGCTCTGCTGGGCCAGGCCACACGCCAGGGGCCAGTCCTGCTTATTGCTTCCCTCATCCTCTTCTCTCTCCCACCCCGCAGGACCCACTGGTACCTCCAGGGGCCTGTGGTGCTGGCTGCAGGAGTTGGGAGGTGGGGCTGGTGGGCGGGGGCTGTTTTTCCTCTTGACTTCACCTCTCTTGGCTGCCGGTGTAAATAGCATCCCCTAGGTCAGCTCACAGCCCTGAGCTGACATCCTGTCTGCTTCTGAGCGCCTGCCGGCCCCGTGCCTGCACATGTTGTTTGTAGGCAGCTCTGGCTCCTACACTTCCTTTTGAGGCACTGGCTTTCGTAGGAGACCTCCCGGGATGTTCTTTGGAGAACGACGGACATACCAGAGGCGTACCTCTCCAGCAGTGTTCCCTGTAAGCTGAGCGCCTGGGCGGCCACCCAGGAGGCAGTCAAATGCTGCCCAGCTGATTAGCAGAGTGCCCACAGCTGGCAGCGCATGTTTCTACTGGTGGTGCACATCTGCTCATGCTTTGGTGCATGCAACAAAATTTATTCCACATACATATGGAAAATTAGAAGGAACACTGCTCTCTGGGCCCCCCTGCCAACCAGCATTAAGAGGTTCTTGGGTCACAGGGATACAAGGCCTCTCTCTCCCCTCAGGGACACTGACTCTGATCTAGCCATAGGTTGGGGGGCGAGCTGGGGCAGGGAGTGGGGCCCACACGCTCACACAACCTCGCTCTCATCAGGAGTCAGTAGCTTGGCATTTGCCCTGTGCCCGATGGAGACGTTGCCAGCAGCTGGGCTCGCTGGCTGGGACAGGGGGGCAGCACTAGGGTAGCCCAGCACCAGGCGTATGGGAACAGACCCCTCCACCTGGCCGAGCCAGTCCCCAGCCCGGATCCGCACCTGCCCTGTGGGTGTCCAAGCCTTGTCCAGAGCGGCCGGCGGCCCTCTCTGCCCATAGCCACGCTGGGCACCTGGCTCTGCCTCTCCACCGCTCTCCCCTCCCTCCCTCTGTGCCCCCAAAGGCACCGTCTGTCTTGCTCTTGTGTAACACCTGTCTACCTGCCTGCCCGTGCAGCCGTGCCTCTGTCTAATCCCCTCTGTCGCCTGTCCCCAGACAGGCGCTTCCTTTCGCCCTCTGTTGTTGTTCTAACACATCTGGGCACCGACCGCCTGTCTGCCAGCCTCGCCCAACCCCGATGGAAAGAACCAGTCCCAAACCCCCCGGTTGCCCTGACAGCCCCTGCAGCCTTGGGCCCCGGGTTTGGGTGGCAGCTTGGGAGCTTACAGGACTAGTCATTCACACCCTCCGTCCCCCTCCTGGGGCTCCCCCCGCCCTGGCGCCTCATCTCCGAGCCTCCCCCTGCCTCCCTGGCACTGAGCACCTGGCCCTCTCTGATTGCCTTCTTCCCCTGCAGTTGTCCCCCAAGGCACTGGGACCGCCACCCCCCAGCTTCCCCACAGAGATATTGGACTCTAGGACCTTGTTCTGGCCCCACTGGCTGGCTCTCCCTCCCCCCGCCTGCGCGCTGGGCCCGCTCTCCCTGCTGGCTCATTCTTGGCTCCTCTCTGCCAGGAGTTAGACTCCCGCGTCCCACACAAAACTCAGCCTCTTGGATGATTAATTTTCTCTCTTCCCCCTTGCTCTCTCTCCGTCTCTCCCTGCAGGCTTCCTCCGCGGCTCCCTGCGCTAGCTCCCTTTGCCCAGCCTCCGCCACCCGGTGAGTACAGCCAGGTCAAATGGGGGGCTCGGGCTGGCCCGCTGGGGGGCCCCCGCCCAGGTGAGGCAGCCTTGGTGAGCCAGCGTCATCCTGCAAGCAGCTGGGTCCGCCCGGCGGCCTGGGGATGGAGAGCTCGGCGCAGATTAGGAGAGGTGCAGGAAAGGGGGGAGCGAGGGGCAGGAAGGGTGTGATGGGAGCAGCGAGGGGAGTTGGGGCTCCTGTGGGCAGGGCCCGGGGGCAGGGATGGAGGACTGGCTGTGAGTGGCAGTGACGGGCCGGGCTGGCGAGGGGGGTGCTCTCACACCTGCCAGGCGGGCAGAGTTGGCACCGGGCTGTGACCAGCGCTGGCTTTCAGCGGGGCCGTTTTACTCCCTGTGCCTGCGACCCCGAGGGGGAAAGCGCGACGCCTCCCCCGGGGCCAGGGTGCGCACACACTGTCGACACCCCGCTGCTGCCCGGGGCCCCCTGCCGCATGCCCCCGCACCAGGGGCTCTCCAACCTTGGCTCACGTGGATCTCGGCCTGGTCCCAGCCCAGAGCCAGGCAGATGTTTCCCGGCATGGGCGCGCCCTGCTCTTTCCATGCACTTTCAGTTTGGAGCAGATCAGAATCCAGGGCGGTTCCCGCCTCCCTCTCATCATCAGTCACAAGGGGGTGCCCGGGAGAGGGAGGATGAAGGGGAGTTAAAGGAGCCCAGCAGAATTTCTCCTCCTCCCCCCCCCCCGAAAGCCTCAGAGTCTGTCCCTGCAGCCACAGGAATCAAACATAAACACACCACTTCTTGTAGGTCCTACCATATATAATGAGCCGGTAGAAGCCAGGCCCTGCCTTAGTGGGGAGGGCAGGATGTGAGTCAGGAAGCCCACTCCCCGTCTCGGTCTTTGGACGAGGGGGCGGAGGGCAGGGTGCCCCCGGGCCGGTGTCCTGCTCTCCCTCCCCGCCCCGCATCATTCAGGTGCCTGCAAAGAGGAGCGGCCCCTTTAAGAAACTCCAAGTTAAACTTTAGCCAAGTGGCTGCAGCCTCCAGCTGCGTGTTGCTGCCTCGGTGCTTCCTGCCGCCGGGGAAGGGACGGGAAGGGAGCTGCCCGCCCGACTGCCAGGGTAGGTAGGCGGCGCGCTGCGGGCCCGCTGGCCGAGGGGCTGGCCCGCAGGGGCGAGGAGGGGGCAGCTGCAAGGCAGGAACGCAAATTCCTGGCTTCCCTCCTTCCCCAGCTGGAGCCAGACCCCAGGAGTCCGCCCCCCCCCCACTAACCCTGCCCTGGAGCTCCACATAGACCCCAGGAGTCCGCCCCCCCCCCACTAACCCCGCCCTGGAGCTCCACATAGACCCCAGGATTCTGGACCCCCCACTAACCCTGCCCTGGAGCTCCACATAGACCCCAGGAGTCCGCCCCCCCCACTAACCCTGCCCTGGAGCTCCACATAGACCCCAGGAGTCCGCCCCCCCCCCACTAACCCTGCCCTGGAGCTCCACATAGACCCCAGGAGTCCGCACCCCCCCCCAACCCTGCCCTGGAGCTCCACATAGACCCCAGGAGTCTGGACCCGCCCCCCCACTAGCCCCACCCCACCGTGGAGCTCCACATAGACCCCAGGAGTCCAGACCCCCCCTCATCCACTAGCCCCACCCCACTCCAGGAAGTTTGAATAGAACCCAGGAGTCTGGCCCACCAAGTCTCTTGGCCCCCCCCCCCCGCTTCCCCCAGTAGACCCCACGCCATCCCCCACTCCCCTCCCACAACCTCCTGGAGCTTCCAGGAGAACCCAGGAGTCTGACCCTAGCCCCCACCCGCCCACAGAGCTTTGAAGGGAGCCCAGGCAGTGGTGGGCTGGAGGAGGGGATGGCTGTGGGAGCAGGGGTCTGGCTCTATCTGGGTCCGGGTGGGCGGGAGGGAGGGCAGCAGGCTGAGAGCAGGGGCTGCGTGGCAGGTTGCCTGGCAGCCAGGCTGGGCTGGGCTGTGCAAGAGACTCCAGGCCTGTTCCAGGGACAACAGGCGAGTTTGTTTTCCATGGGCAGTGGAGGTGGGACCCAGCCGGGACACACCCCGTGTCAGCTGCTCCTGGCCACAGCGTTGGTGAAGTAGTAATGCTGCGGCTGGATTCTGTGCCCCCGCTGGGTGCCCCACGGCTGCTCCGAGGGGGCAGGGCAGGGCTGGGCTGGGCTGGGCTGGGCTGGGCTGTCCCCGGCGGCAGTAGCCTGGCTGGTAGCCCTCTCCCTTCCCAGACCGGAGCACCAGGACCCTACCCCTGCTGGGGCACACCCTGCTGGGGCACACCCTGCTGCCAGCACCCTCCTCGCGTTACACCCCCTAGCACCCCCAAGCCAGCCAGCCTGGGAGTATGGGGATCTGGGTGTGCCCGAAGGCGTGGCACCGGTCTGCGAGGGGCTGTCTGGGGGTGCAGACGTGCAGGGTCTTTGTGTCGCTGTGGGGGTATGTGTCTGAGTTGGGGGTGCACGTCCCGGCGGAGAATCGCTCCCTACAGCCATGAGCCGGTCCCTGCGTTTGGGCAAGGGCCCCCTGAGGTTTTGGGTTGCTCTGACTCTCTGCTCCTGCAGCCTGCCGTCCACCTGCCGTCCCCAGCCTGCCGTGGGGCAGAGCCCCCCTGCTGTCCGACACCACCCGCCTGCCAGCCCCGGCATGGAGAGAGGGGGCCTGGCCACAAGCGATTGGAGCAGGTCTCCCCCCAGGAAAGGTGAGCCCAGTACCTATGTGTGTCCTGCAAGGAGCCCTCTCCGAACCTCCCTTCTCTTGGGCTGGCCTGTCTGCTGGGAATCCCCCAAACCATGCTGATGTTCCTCCCACCCCCCTTTGACATCTACCTTTCCTGTCCCCCTGGGAAAGGACACTTTTCCCCACCTGGCCTCCCCACCAGGCTCACCTTTGGACAGGCTGCATATGCAAGGCACTGCGTGCGCTGGTTTCATCCGCTCCTCTGCACCCCCGTGGCAGGGCTTCAAGCGGCCTGCGGACCCAACCCAGACAGCTCAGCATTTCTCCCTTTCTGTGAGGTGTCTGGGCGAGGGTCAGACTGGGGTGGGGGGAAAAACAGCCCCGTTCTCCCAAGCGCTACTAAAAAAAAAAAACAAAACCCAAGCTCTGCCCCCTCGAGCAGGGTCCTAGTTAACTCTGCCGACGCGTAAGTATTGCAGCTGGCATCTGGGCTGACCCGCGCGAAGGGGGATGGGGCTGTCCCCCCTCTGTCTGAGCGATCGTGGCCGGCTCTCTGCGGACGCTGGCACACGGTACCTGTGCGTGTTTCACGTGCTCAAGGTTCCTAGCTGCAGCCACGTACTCTTGAGAGTGGAGATTCTGGAGAATACGGCTGCACATTGTGCCAAGCTGTCTGGCTCTGAACCTGTTGTGCTGTATGGTGTTTGGGCACTGCCCCGCACCGAAATACCCCAGTAGCCGGGCTCCGGTCATGCTCCCAAAGGAGCGGCTGGATTGGCTGGAATTAAGAAATTGGCTCAATTGAGTCTATTCTGGCAGCTGCAGAAGAGGAATGTGACTGAGCTGCCAGGAGAATGCTAATGGGCAGTGTCACCTAGTGGATAGAGTGTCGGATCGGGGCTCAGAAAGACTTTGTTCAATTCCTGGTTCTGCCATGGGGCTTCTGGGCAATTTCAGGCGAGGCGCTCCCCTGCTCGGGGCCTCTGTTTCCCCAGCTGTAAAATGGGCCTGAGGACTCTGGCTTCCTCTGTAAAGTGCTTTGAGATCTGAGAAGAGCGGGGCTGCAGGGCCGCCCAGAGGATTCAGGGGGCCTGGGGCAAAGCAATTTCGGGGGCCCCTTCCTGGTACTCCCTGTCTCAGACTTCAGACATTCTCGTGGGGGCCCCTGCGGGGCTTGGAGCAAATTGCCCCATTTGTCCGTCCGTCTGTCCCCCCCTCTCCCCCCCCCCGCGGCCCTGCGGGGCTGTAAGGCTATGTCTAGACTACATTCCTCTTTCGACAGAGGAATGTAAACGAAGGACTTTGAAATTGCAAATAAAGTGCTGATTTACAAATTTCATGCTTCATTTGCATAATGGATTCCTTTTTCAAAAAAGCAATCGGATGTTTTGAAGGGAAAAAAAACCCCGTGGTCTAGAACACGGGTCTTTTGGAAAAAAACCCACCCTTTTTCGAAAGAACCCTAATGCCTGAAAAAATGAAGTTTACAGGTTCTTTTGAAAAAGGGTGGTTTTTTTTTCAAAAGAACCACATCTAGACCACGTTTTTTTCCTTTGAAAAATCCTTCTTCAAAAAAGCGATCGGAATCCTTTATGCAAATGAAGCGCAAAATTTGTAAATCAGCGCTTCATTTGCAATTTCGAAGTCCTTCATTTACATTCCTCTGTCGACAGAGGGATGTAGTCTAGACGTAGCCTAAGTGTTAATACCTTGAGACAGCGAGCCCATTGGTCAGACCGGAGAGCGTAAAGATGAGGGTCCCCCCCCCCCCCCCCCCCCGCAGAGAGAGGAGGTGGATCCTCCAAGCAAATGGCAGAGCTGAGACTGGAACCAGGTCTCCTGGCTCCCAGCCACCGCATGACGGCGCCTTGCTGTTCTTCCTGGCAAGGTGCAGGCACTCGGAGCCCAGGTGTCCTGGTCCTTCCAGCTCCGCCGCGTGGTGGGGGGGAGTCCCTGCCCCGCCCCCCCCCCCCCCCCAATGCCGGTAGCTGCATGGGAAACGTGTCTCCACTGGGGTGGTATCGCTGCAAATCCACAGCAACCCCCGATACTGGAGCCCTGAGACCTGCGTGTGTCCCATCGTCTCCCTGTTCTCTGCAGATCCCCTAGGCCACCCTGGGAAAAGCCCGGTGGCTGATGGGAGCAAGTCCGTGGAGGGGGTGGATGGACCGGTGAAGAGAGAGGAAAAGAAGGTGAGTCACGGCCTTTCTCCTGGGGAACGTCCTCTGTTTGGAGCGGACGGAGCTGGGACACCCGGAGGCATGGAGCTTGCTGGTGTGTCTGTAGCTGGTGGGGCAGCAGGGTCACCGTCTGCTCCGCTGACACGGGGCTGGCACCAGTCATTGGTTCTGGGGATTGCCGTGGTGCCGAGTAACCATGGCTACTGAGCCAGCTCCAGCGCTGGGGGCCAAAACAAGGGAGCCTGGGGAGAACAAGCCAGTGACTGGGGCTGGCATCTGCAGGGGACCCATGAGTAATGTGTTCTCTAATTTTTTTCCACCTATGCACAGAATAAATTTTGTTATGTGCACCCAGGCATGTGCAGATGTGCACCACCAGGAGAAACACAGGCTGCTGGCTATGGGTGCTCTGCTCTGGGGTGGCCACCCAAGTGCTCAGCGTACAGGGGACACTGCCCAGGAGCACTGGGAGAAATGGGCAAGCAGTCAGTGGGTTCAGGAATCAGAGACTACAGAGCAGGAGGCAGGGAACTGCTGACCCTAGCCTGGGTTCTAGGAACTGGACTGGGACCAGGGCCTTTCTGGGACCCAGGACTCTGGCTGTGATCTGATTTGGTTTCACCCGCCTTAACCCTTTCTCTCCCCGACTCCAGATGAAAGCTGCTCGGGTCAAGTTTGACTTCCTGGCCGAGTCCCCCAAGTAAGTGGCACCTTGTGGATCTTTGATGCTTCCAGGCCGGAGGTCTCTTGCACGGGTCTGTTCCGATCAGAGTAGCCACCCCCCGTCTGAGTGGACCCTGCTGCCGAGGCAGCCGGGGAATGGGCCGATATTTCCTCCCTCTCCTGGTTGGATTTAGTTGGTGGGGTTGAATCCTCAGGGGATGGTCCCTGGCGGGGTGTGGGGCACAGACCTGGCCTATGCAATGTGGGTGACGCCCCCCTGGCATCAGGAGAAGTGGGAGGCTGGCCCCCAGGCGTCCAGCGGGACCGGCTCAGCAGCAAGCGAAGGCCCGAGAGCCAGGGGCCACAGCGTGTCCTTGCGGGGGGCCAGGAGTCCCTCTCTTAGGGGCTGCTGGCGGGAAGGGCCCGGGGGCCGTGACGCTCTACCTTGCCCTTCCAGGGAGCTGACCCTGCAGAAGGGGGACATTGTCTATATCCACAAGGAGGTGGATAGGAACTGGCTGGAAGGAGAGCACCACGGCCGGGTGGGCATTTTCCCCTCCAACTACGTGGAGGTAAGGATGGGGTGTGGTGTCTGCAAGCCGCACACCCGGGCCCCGGTGCAGGAGCTCTCCCGGAGGGGGACGGACGTGCCCAGCTCTCCCCTCGCCCCTGGGCTCTGGCAGCTCGGCTCAGCCTGGCATAGACCCTGGCAAACGGCCAGGTGCACCGGGCCCAGGGCGCAAAGTGATGGAGACAGGCCCTCTGGTGGCCAGTGCTGAGCCTACAGAGCTAGATCAGACCAGGCGTTTCCTAATGTCCCACGTTCGCCACCGGCTGATCGCAGGGTGCAGGGAGAGGACCAGCACTGAAAGGGTTAACCCCGCTCCCCTACTCTTGGGGGGGGGGGCTTGAAAGAGAACGTGCCCACCCCCGCAGGAGGGGTTGGAATTCCGGCAAGGGCTGGGAGGGGGGCTCGGGACAGACCGCCCCAGCCGCTGCTCTCTCCCACACAGATCCTGCCTCCCACCGAAGTCCCCAAGCCCATCAAGCCGCCCGTCATCCAGGTGCTGGAGTACGGCGAGGCCCTGGCCCAGTACAGCTTCAAAGGGGACCTGGCGGTGGAGCTGTCCTTCCGCAAGGTGCGGCGCCGGGCAGGTGGCGGTGTGGGCGGTGGGGCAAAGCTGGGCTGGGGGAGCCGACGGTTCCGCGCATCAGCAATGGGACACGGCGTCCGTGGCCTTCCGGGCTGTGCCAGCCCGAGGGGGGCGTGAGCGAGTCGTTCCCATCTGAGCGCTGCCCTGTGGCGCCGTGACCTGAGCTTCCTGGGTCTCGGCCCAGCTCCTGGCTGCCTCGGGGGTCGGCCCTTGGGAGGGAGGCAGGTTAACTCCTGTCAGCTGCCTCTGCCGTGTCGCTCTCTGGCCTCTCCCCCTCAGAAGGGCCGAGAGCTCGGCCTGGGGACTGCGTCGGGGGGGCGGCATGGGTGGGGTGGTGGCACAGCAGCTGAGCTTGGCCCGAACCTATTCAGAGGCTGCTCAGAGGGTGCCAGTCTCCAGGGCTGCCCTTCCCAGCACTGAATCCGCTTGCAAAGAGCCGGGTGGCAGTGATGCCTGGAGGCTTCCAAGGAGCACAGCCCTCGGTCCGCAGGCTCCGGGGCCGGCGGCTCTCCCTCCGTGGCACAGCCAGACCTCGCCGCGCTGGGCACAGAACAGAGCAGCGGGGGCAGGCGGTCAGACTGGTTGGGCTGTGTGTGCAGGCGGGTGGACCTGCTGGCGCAGGAGATGAAAACCGGGGAGTGCGGGCCTGGGCTAATGGGCAGGGGGCCTCACAGCGGATGCCCCAGGGGCTGGCATGTGGCAAGCCCCCCATCCTGCCCGGGGAAAGGCTCCTAACCTTGCCTCTCTCCCCCTCCGCAGGGCGAGCACATCTGCCTGGTCCGCAGGGTGGACGAGAACTGGTATGAGGGGCGGATCTCTGGCACCAGCCGCCAGGGCATCTTCCCGGCCAACTACGTGCAGGTGGTGAAGGAGCCACGAGTCAAGGCCTCTGAGGAGTTCCCCTCCTCCCCCAACTTGGCTGTCGCTGCCCCCGCCTCCCCCAGCCTGCTGGCCCATGCCAGCTCCCCGGCCCAGCTGCGCTCACCCGGAAGCCAGTGTGTGGCTCACACGCCCTCCTTCCCGGCAGGCTCTCCCACCGCCCAGCGGCGCGTGGCCGAGGGGGGGGCCCTGTCATCCTCGCCTCGCTATTTCGGCTTTACCTTCCCTGCCTCCTCCACGCTGCAGCATGCCGGAGTCTCGCCGGGGCTCCCCCAGCCAGCCCCCAGCACCTCCTCGCTCGCCCAGCAGCGCCTGAGCCCACAGCCTCCGGCCCTCCCCCGGCCACTGGAGACCCCACCCGCTGCAGCGCCCTGCTCGCTCCCTGAGCAGGTGAGACTTTCACGCTTCTTCTTTCCCTGGATCAACCTGCCCCAGGGGCCCCCCCCCTCCCGGCCTGCGGCGCCAGGACCTGGCTCCCTCCAGGGCTGCCCTGGAACCTGCACGAACGCCTGGAGTCCAGCTTCCCACCCTGGCGAGGCTCCGCATCTGTCCTGTGGGATCCCTCCCCTCCTGCCCGCCTCCTGGCTGCCCCCAGCGCTGCTGGCTGCAGTCAGCCCTTCAGACTCTCCTCTCTCCCTTGCAGAGCTCTGCCCTCGCAGGCTGCCCCCCGGACAGCGCTGGGCACCTCCCCAATGCCCCCGCGTCTGACGCCGCCACCACCATCCAGTGGACCCCGTAAGTGCAGCTCACCCTGTCTCCGGGAGGGGCCAGTGGAGAGCCCTCCGCCCCTCTCCCCCCCGTTAGAAGCCAGCCAGGCCAGCCCGGGGAGGTGACCTGTGCTGCAGGCGGCCCGCTGAGGCGCTGGGCCGGGACAGTGTCTGAACTGTCACCCTGAACAAGGGCCTTTTCAGATCTGCGCGCTCTGTGACCCAGGAGCGGATGCTGCCAGCAGCTGGACCTGGTCCTTCCCCCTCACTGCCCCCTGGCACACCCGTCTCTGCTGGCGCAGCCGGGGGGGGCTCTGCTGCCGCCCTGGGCCTGGCCCGGTTCCTAACCCAGGCCAGCCCGTGGGCTCCCCCCGGCCGGGCGTGGGAGCAGGGTCTCACGGGTCGGGGGTGCCTTGCAGGTACCGGGCTGTTTATCAGTACAGACCCCAGAACGAAGACGAGCTGGAGCTGCAGGAAGGGGACCGGGTGGACGTCATGCAGCAGTGTGACGACGGCTGGTTTGTGGGTATGTTTGCCAGCTGGGAGCCAAAGGTGGGGGGGCTCTGCCCACAGGCTCCTGGGGGAGCAGGACACGGGGTCCCAGGGGCTCCGGGCCCAGCCTCTGCCAGCGGGGACGGTGGGGGGGATGGCACAGGAGCCCAGACTGGGGGCGGGGGGGCAGCATCCTGAAGCGGGTGGGGTTGGAGGGAGCCACATTTCTGCTGCAGGGCAGCCTCAGAGCCCTCCCTCGCTTTGTCTGCCCGCCCCCAGGCGTGTCCAGGAGAACCCAGAAATTCGGCACCTTCCCTGGCAATTACGTGGCTCCGGTATGATGTCCTCCCACCCCGCAGCCCAGCACGAGCCAAGAGGGAGCTGCAGCTGCACCCGGAGCCGGCGGCGCGCCCCGAGACAGGCGCGAGGAGATGGGGATTGGGCCCCGCCCCTGCCCCACGGACGTTCCCAGCGGGGCGCTTTTGGTGGCTGCTGCTGGGGAGCTCAGCGCTGGGACTCTTAGGAGCAGCCCCCCCCCCCACATCATTGTCCCAGACACTCAGCCCAGCTTCCAGTGCTGCCTCCTGGGGCTCCTTCTGATGGGGACCAGCTCCCCCCCCCCCCCCCCGCGCGCAGCCATTTATCCCCTCCTCGCTCCCACGTGGAGCTCCCTCTGTCAGGGACCAGCCCCCCTGCTGTAACCCCCCACCCTGTGTGGGGTGTCCTCTGATGGGGACCAGCTTCCCCCCCCAGCCCTGTCATGGGGCTCCCTCTGACAGGGACCAATCCCCTCCCACTGCATGGAGCTCTCTCTATGGGGGACCATCTCCCTCCCCCCCCCCCAGCCTTAACCCACCCCAGCCCCATCATCAGCCTCCCTCTGACAGGGACCAACCCTCCCCAGCCTTAATCCCGACATGAGGGGCTCCCCCTGCTGCCGCCAGCCCCCAAGGAATACGCTTCTCCCACTGTGGGGTTCCCTCTGACGGGGCCAGCCCCTCAGTCTTAACCCCCCTTGTGTGGGGCTCCGTCTGATCGGGCCTAACCCCCCATCACTGCCCCCTGGGGCTCTCCCAGGCAGGGTGTTTTCGCCCTGTGCCCACCCAGTCTGGGCCGCACTGCACCCTGTGTCCCTGGGGCAGGGGCTGTTGGTCCGTTGCTTCCAGCCGCCCCCCCCCAGTGAGGGATGCTCCTTTCTTGCTGGGCAGGCCCAAAGTGCCATGTCTGCACCACCGTGGCCTCTGGCGGGAAGCGGGTACCAGGGCTGCCCTTTGCGTCTCCTTGGCCCCAGTGAGCTGCGCTGGACCCTCCACCAGCGGGCGGCCGGTCACGGGCAGACCCTGCCAAGCGGCCTAGAAGGGGCCGGCTAGCATGCCCCCAACCCTGATCTGCTTGTCCTCTGTTATTAAAGATCAGCCTCCCCCCACACGAAGGGCCTTGCCTGGTGAGTGCGGGGTGGGAATCCGGCTGAAGGGCAGCTAGTGCCTAGTGGAAGCCGGAGGCAAACACCCTTGTCGCCGACACCAGGCTGCAGCGAGCGTGCTGGATCTGAGCAGCGGGCAGTGCCCGGCACAGAGCCTGCTGCTCCCTTGGCCCTTGCCCTCAGAGGTCAGTTCTGTACCAGCTGGGCTGTACCAGTCCCGCCATGCTGGGCACCCCCGAAAGTGTGGTGGTGACAGAGCCTGGTGCGGGACGCGCCCTTCAGACCTGGTTGGGCCAAGCATGAATCCATCAAAGGCTGCTACAAGGAGGAGGGAGCAAAATGGTTCTCCCTGGCCTCTGAGGGTAGGACAAGAAGCCACGGGCTTACGGGAGGTTTCAGTTGGACATTAGGAAAAACTTCCTACCTGTCAGGGTGGTGAAGCACTGGCATAAATTGCCTGGGGCAGGGGGGCGTGGTGGAGTCTCCATCACTGCAGATACTTAACAGCAGGTTGGGCAGAAGTCAGGGCTGGTCTAGAGGGGGGTTCCCAACCGTTTTGAACATAGGGCCCCTTTTCAATCTATTACAATTTCACAGACCCACCCCTCCCTGGGGGAGAGGAAAAAGAAAATTCAAGAGGGGGCCCAATCCTTATTTTTGAACTTTCTATGAACCCCTGCAGTACTGTTGCAGGCCACCAGGTGTCTGTGGATCACAGGTAGGGAACCACTGGCCTATAATAATATACGGAGATATACCCATCTCATAGAGCTGGAAGGGACCTTGTGAAGTCATTTAGTCCAGTCCCCTGCCCTCACAGCAGGACCAAGTACCATCCCTGGCAGATTTACCCCAGATCCCTAAATGGCTCCCTCAAGGATTGAACTCACAACCCTGGGTTTAGCAGGCTAATGCTCAAACCACTGAGCTAACTCTCCCTGTGGATAATGGTTAGTTCTGCCACAAGTGCCAGGCAGTGTTCCCTGTAAAGCAGACTACAGGGGTGACCACCCAGGAGAGAATCAAATATCACCTGGCTGATTAGCCGAGTGCCCACAGCTGGCAGCAAGTGTTTCCATTGGTGGTGCACATGCCTCAGTGCATATAACAAAATTTATTCTGCCCATAGATGGAAAAAGATAGGAGGGAACACTGGCGTAGGGGGACTGGACTTCATAAGGTCCCGAGGTCCTTTCCGTCCTATGATTCTATGAGTCACAGGTTATGTAGTGGCCCCCACCCCATGTTACGGGAGATGTGGCTGCTTGGGGTGGGGGCAGATGGACTTGCCTCTGGCTGTTCCCTCAGCCATACCAGGGCAGCCTCAGCCCTCCGTTACGCAGGACCGGCCTGCTCCTGCCCCGGATCTCTGGTGGCCGGGGGTGGGGATTCAGCAGGGCCAGGCTCAACTCAGGGGCCACCACATTGCCCCAATGTCTGGCTCCCTGTGTAGCCCTGGCCACCATGGGCTTCCTCGCCCACAGGCACCGGGGCTGTAATTCCAGGGGCAATGTCAGCCTCTCTGCGCTAGGTGGCTGCAGAGTAGACACGCCCAGCAGCTGGGGAAGGGAACAGGTGGGGGATACAAGCACCCGGTGGGAGACACTCCCCAGAGCCCCAGGCTCAGAGCACTTGGTTCCTCTGCAGAAGGTGCTAACCTGCATGCCAGGCAGTTGATTGGGGAGGGGCTGTGAGGGCAGAGGCTGTCTGCCCTGCCTTCCCCTTACAGAGTCCAGGGCATTTCCTGGACCAGCTGGAGTCTGCCTTTGGCCAATTGCCCACTGGCTGTGCAGAGGTGGCTGTGTTTCCTGGGATCCGGCTAGAGCGTGGCACGCACGTGGCTGGTGGGAGGTACGTGCTGTCTGCCAGACTGGCACATGGCAGGGGCGAGCGCTTTGCCACTCCTCCTACCTTTACCCTTTTTTTTGCTGTGCACTTGCGGGGAAGGAAGCCCCGTGGGGCCTTCCTGGAATTTTATACTGGAAATGACCCTTGATCTTGAATGCCTTCCCAGAGCAGAAGGCCCCCTGTGTTTCAAGGTCCCACCTGGAAAGAATCAGGAAGCAGCTCATTTATCTGGGCAGGCGAAGAGCTGAGTAGAACCTGTCCTGACTGGAGGCCTCCCAGCTGTGGTGGGGCTGCTATCAGGAGGGAAAGCTGTGTTATTGAAATGCATCCCCAGCCTCGCTGACCCTCTGCTACCTGCTACAGAGCCTCCCACCAGCAGCGTGCGCAAAACTCGGCTCGCACTGATCTAAATCCCCACCATGGGAACAAAGGGAGATTCTCCATCTGCTGGCAGCAGTGTAGTGTCCATGCCACACAGATGAGCACTTCTGGTTCCATCCATAGAGGGCAGTGGCTCTCCTGCGCAGCCAATTAATCACGTCCCCATCCTATGCAACATCCTTCAGCCTGCCTCCAGCCCCACGTGGGGCAGGGAGCTAATGGGAGGAAAGGGGAGAGAAATAACAGTTGTCAATGAGAGTGGGCACAGTTCCTAAGTTAGCACAGACAACGTTCCTGCGGCCCTGGTGTTGCAAACTGGCTCTTCTGAGATAATAAATGCAGGGCTGAGGGAGGCCTGCGTTGGGGACAGTGTCTGCAGGGGAGAAATGGGAAGGCGGGGCCAAATTTCTGTTATCCTGCCCCCCCTTTGCACCAGGCTGTGGATCATAAGGCCAGCCGGAATCGGTCTAGTGCCCGGCCACTCTGAGCTGTGTCCCATCAGCTGGCCAGCAAGTTCCATCCAGGGACTCCAGCCTGCAGCCCATCCCTGGAGCTAGAGTGGTGCTTTGAGGCATCCAGCCTCTGGTTTGGGAACAGGGAATCCGCCTGGTCTCTCGGCAGCAGCCCACCATGAGATGGGTGCTCTGTGTCTTCTAGAGCCAGCCAGAGGGATTCCCCCCCCCCCCCCCCTTGTGCTCGCCGCCAGCCGGGCTGCGATTGCCACTCTCTGCACTGGTCTCGCCTGCCCTTGGACTTGTTGCCAAAGAGCCGCTGGGTGACACAGGTGCCCACACGCCCCCCCCGCCCCCTCCCCCTCCAGGAGTGACTTGGGCCCAGGTTGGGAGGGGGATTGAGCGGCCTAACGTCCCCTGGTGTCAGTGGGAGTTGGGGGCCTGCCGTACCTCTGGGCTTCGGGTACTGCGAAGGCGGCTCGCCCTGCCCGGCGCCACTAGGGACCGCGGGCGGCCCAGCCGGGCGGCAGGGGCGGGGCGGTGCCGCGGGGCCGGCTCGCACATGCGGCTCCAATTGCCTCATTAGAGCCGGGGCCAGCCCCTGCCCGCGGAGGGAGGAGGCTGCGAGCGCACCGGTGCCGGGCTGTCTGCTGGCCGGGCTGGGAGCCCGCGGGTGGGGGCCGCTTCCTCTGCACCAGCTGCCCCCCTGGCCGAGCAGCCGAGGTAAGTGTCCCGGGATACCGTCGGGGTGCAGGGGGAGCCGGCAGGCGGGGGACACGTGCCCCGCACAGCCAGGGCTGCTGCTGGCCCTGCCACTCCAGGCTTCCCCCGGCTTCTCCCCTCGGGTGAGCGGGGGCCCTAGTTCGAGGCGCTTGGTCTTACAGCCGCTGCTCTGCCCCCTGCACCGAAGCGCCCTGACGGGTCGCACTGGGCTGGCCGCCCTGCCCCGTGATGGGACGGGCAGGGGGCTGCAGGCGCACGCTGGGCAGGGGGGGCTCCCAGCCCGTGGCTCAGAGGAGCGGCTGGCCCAGCCCTCGGGGGGGGGCTGGGGATGCTCTGGCCGCTCCTTGCAGGTGGTCTGGGCCTTGGGAGTGTCCCTGTCTCTCTCCCCCCCCCCCCCCGGGCCACCGCTGGCTGATTCATGCCTTGCCCTGTCTCTGGACTCTGACCCTTGCCCGCTGCATCTGCCTGTCCCTCGGGGTTAAGGGCAGGGACGGGCTGCGTTGTACCAGGGCCCCGGCTGCGGTTGTTTTGTGAGGGGAGGGGCCCTGAGAGCACCCTGGCTGCAGGCGGCCTGGCTCCTGCTCATCCCACTACCGCTGCCTCTCCGAAACGGGGGGCTTACCTGCCCCCTGGGCGGGCCAAGCTGTGGCCCAACTCTGTAGTCAAAGGCAGCCCCGTTTCCTGCTGCCTCGGCCGCCCCTCGCCCGCGCCCCCCCCCCCCGGCCCGGGAACTAACGCAGCCCAACAGCTGAGGGATGCCAAGGTGCTGTGCACCTGGGAGCTGGGTGTCTCTTGCACAAGCCCCAGGACTCCCCTGCGCTAATCATTCCCCTCCAGAGGTGGCTCGCAGCCTGTCACCCAGCCCCCCACGTCTGTCCCGGGCCTCGATCACCCTGTGGGTAAGTGCCGGACGCTGGCCCGCTCGCAGGTCTGTCTGTGGGGTGCCAAGAGGGGACCCTTTCTAGTACTTTGTCCTGTCTGGTTCGGAGTGTCTCGAGCCAAGGGGTTCCCTGGCTGCCCATCCAGCTTCTGGGGTTGCTGCCTGGGTGCTCTCCTAGGCTCCTGGGCCTCCCTGCTGCTGGGGGGGGGGGTGGTCCCCCCCATCTCCTGCTCCTGGGGGCTCGGTGGGAGCTTAGAGGGCAGCACCAGGCACAGGGCATGTCCATCAGGAGCCGGGGAGGTCGGCACTTCCGACTGGCGCTGGGAAGCCGAGCACAGGAAATTCTTCCCGGCGGTTTCTCAAGCCCGTCTTTGTGTGCCTGGGATTTTTAAGATGTTTCCGTGGCGGTTATGGAAGAGGTGTCAGGGCCGGCCGGCTGCTAGCCCTGCTTCCCCTCCCCCTGCCACACTGCATGCCACCCTCACTTCCCCAGGGAGGGGCCGGCCTGTGGGGTAGGCTTGCTGGGGTCAGGAGTGCTGGGGGCTGCGTCTGACCTACCGACTCCAGACATGAGGGAGTGGAGCAGCTGGTGCTCCCCGGGGCTGTGTGGTGGGCCTGACCGGGGGGGGGGGCGGGGGGTGTCATGCCTTCCCGCCAAGACATCTCTCCCGCCCCAGCACCGCAGCCTGCCTGGGGAGGGAGGTGTCTCTGCACATGAAGGTGTCAGCCCAGCATCCTCTCCGGAGCAGGCTCAGGGAGCAGCAAAACTTCTGCTGAACCACAGGAGCAAATGACTCAAACCTGTGGCCGCAAAACTTCCTGCGTTGCGTTGTCTCTGCTTCCTGCCAGTGTGGGGGGTGGGGGCACCTGGCTCAGGCCCTCAGCACCGAACTGCTGGACTTATGTCCTCCCCACCCCATACCAGCAGCTGCTCTGTCTCGGCTGCTCCTTGTGGAGAGGGAGATGGCAGGAGCCATCTGCCATTGCAGAGGTGACAGCCGGGGCGCGCTGGGGCTTGGCTCCCGCCAGAGCTGGCCGAGCAGCAGCAAATCCAGCAGGGAGCTATTGAAACAGCTGACAGGACCCCCGGTTGCACTAGTACAATGCCTGTTACCATCGGCCTCTTGCGGCCCTATAGCCCGCTCCTTTCTAGCCAGCCCTCCCCATCCCCAATCTGTACCACTGGGCTTGCAGCACCAGCCTCCTGCCCCATTCTGTCCCTTCTCTGAGCCATCTCCCCCAGGCCTGCCCCCCCATCCTGGCCCTGCTTTCCTTGTGCCCCCCACCCAGGTCCACGCCTCTCAGGACCGGTGTTCCCCGTAAGCCTGGGGTCGCCAACCTTTTTAAGCGGGTAGTCACTTTTTGAATTTAAGTGAGATCCAGGATTTTCCTCAAACCCAAACACCCTTGCCGGGCTCCCTTTGGGCCCCTTCTCTGAGGCCCTACCCCTGCTCACTCCATCCTCCCTCCCTCCCTCCCCCCATCCTCCCTCCCTTTCACCAGGCTGGGGTAGAGGCTCTGGCCTTGGATTAAGGGATTGGGGGTGCGAGAGAGGCTCTGAGCTGAGCCTGGGGCAGGCAGCTGGGGTGCCGGAGGGGGTTCTAGGTGCAGGCTCTGGGAGAGTGTGTGGATGCAGGGGTGCTCGGGGCAGAGGCTTGGAGTGGAGGAGGGGGTTTGTGACTGGGGTAGGGATTTGGGGGGTGGGCTCTGACTGAACACTGCTTACCTCCGGTGGCTCCTGGCTGGTGGTGCAGTGGGGCTAAGACAGGTTCCCCCCCGCCCTGGCTCCACACCGCTCCCAAAAGCAGCCAGCAAGCTCCCTCCTAAGTCCTGTTGTGCCCCCTCTGCTCTGTGGAGATAGAATACAGAGTGGGAGGGGGTACATTGACATCCGTGCCCCTCCTCTCCCTCCCCTGCTCTGTACTGCAAGCAGGAGGCTCCCCGGGGCGAGGGGGGGGGGAAGCACCAAGGCAAAGGGCAGGAGATGCACAGCTGTGGGGGGAGGGGCAGCTGAAGTGCTGGCACTTGACTGCCTCTTGGCCAAACCAGTCAGAGGCTCCAAGATCTACCGGTCGATCCTGATGGACTGGTTGGTGACCACTGCTGTAAGCTGTGCGCTCGGGCGGCCGTTCCGGGAGATTCGAATGCCACCCAGCTGATTAGTGCAGCGCCCATAGCTGGGGTTTGGTGTGTGTGTTGGTGGTGCACATCCGCACATTCCTCAGTGCGCACAAAATTATTCCACATGTGGATGGAAAAGATTAGCGGAAGCTTTGTTCTGGACCCTGCCTATGCCAACTCCTGTGCCCATGTCTAGGTCTCTGGAGGTGTCCCACCAGGGTCTTAGCTGGGTCCCTTCTTGAATCCGCTTTGGTCCCCTTGTCCTCTCCATCTGCCCCCAGCCCTGCTGTGTGTGGTGCCTTCCCCGCCCCTCCATCTCCATAGCATGTTGTGTTCACCAGCAGATGGCTTTACCAATGCACCGGCTTTCTGTGTTGCAAAAGGACCAGGTGTGTAGGGGGCAGCTTCCAAACAAGATGCTCCAATTTTCCACCTGCAATGCTGGTACCATCCAGCCAGTGTGTCTGATCCCTCCCTGTTCTCTGCTTTTTCTCACCGGGCTTGGCAGCGCTGAAGCAGGCCTGGGAGCTGTTAGCCAGCAGCCTGGCCGCCCTGTGTTTCTTTGCCTGGAGCCGCCTCTGTCCGCCCCAGCTGCTTGTGGTTGGGAAAGGAAACGTCTGGACTTATTTGTTGGTCTCAGGCCTGCGACAGGAAGGCAGAGGCTGGTTGCGCCAACCTGTGGCAGCATGAGAGACAGCTCTGTGTCTCGCTGCTGCCCTCCCCGGAAGGAAAGAGCCACCGTGCGGATGAGCATAGCGCCCCAATTGCCATGTGACGGAGGGTGGCGCCGAGACGACCCAGAGTGAGGGCCCTGATCGCTGTCGGGCAGCCCCTCCCTCAGTCTTGCTCTGACTTGGGGATTGGAGGAGGGCAAGGGGGAGTCGGGACGCGGGTTCTAGTCCTGGCTCTGGGATGAGGGGAGGGGGATCCAGTGGCTTAAAGCTTGTCCCCCGCTGATGCCTTGGCTTCATTCCATTTCCAGATCCCCCTCCAGGTGCTGCCACCAGAAGAGTCGCCATGTCAGTGATGGTGAGTCTGACCGGTCCGGCCCCCTGGGGCTTCCGGATCACGGGAGGAAGGGACTTCAGGAAGCCCATCATTGTGTCCAAGGTAGGAGCCGCCACCTGCGTACGCCCCGGGCTTTGCCTGCTTGTGCTGGAGCGTGAGCCAGGTGCTGGAGCAGGGCAGCTGGGTTCTAATCCTGGCCCTGCCACTGAATCCCTGTCAAGCAGGAGTCCTCAAAGTTCTGGGCCCATAGCCCATCCTGCTCGACGCAGGCCTTTCTGTGGACCACCAGCCAATCACCCATGATGACAAAATGGGTGGAGGGGTCTGGCCAGGAAGTAGGGCGCCGGAGCGGGCTGAGAGTAACAAGATCTGGGAGGGACGATGCAGGCGTGCGGTATCGGCTGCAGAGGGGTGCGGGAGGGTGATGGGGTGCAGGGTCTGGGCATGAGGGAGGCGTTTACCTTGTTCTGTGCCTCCCACTGCTCCCGTTGGCTGTAATTCTGGCCAATGGGAGCAGCCTCCCGGCAAGTGGATTCCTGCACTGCTGTTCCCCCAGCTGGGGGGGGGGGGCAGTGCACAAAGCCGTTTCCTTACCTCACAAGCCCGATCCAGCTGGTGAGTCTTGCCCCCACCCCCCAGCAGCAGGAAGCCGACACTGGTGCACCATCCTCACGGGGGAGTGGGGCAGGCTCCCTGCTGTGGGCGGAAGGGGGGGACAAGACCCAAACCTGCGGCCCACCTGCAAGATGGTCTTAGACCACTAGAGGTCCATGGACCACACTTGGAGAACCACTGCCATCTGGCCTGGGAGGAGAGGGTGAGCGTTGCCCGTGCTCTGGAGGTGAGCAGCCTCGGACGGGCCGGCCAAGGGAGAGGCTCGCTCGGTCCGGGACTCAGCCCACGTCTCCAAAGCTGAGGCTGGACAGCTTAGGGCGGGTGTGTTAAACTGGCCGAGTTCAAGCCAGGGCGCCCCCCCCGGATGTGCCATGCCCAGCTGAACCCATGTCAAGGCCTTGTGTGGGTTAAGCTCAAGTATGTGAATGCCTTCCTCAGCCTCGTCCGGGAGTGGCCAGGGGGCATGTCTGGGCTTTCAGGAAAGGGATCTTGGCTGGGGACATGCAGGAAAGTGGCAGCCGTGTCCCCAGCTGTGCATGGCTCCGTGTCCTGGATGCCGCTGGCAGCCAGTGGATGCCCCTTGTTACAGGCTCCCCCTGCTAAGGAGAGGCGGTGTGTGCTGGGCTCGCTGCAGCGCCTTGGAGGGGCAGTCCAGGAGGTGAGGCAAAGAAGCTGCAGTCAGGGGAAGGCTGCAGGTGCCTTTCCGCAGGGACGTCCCGGCTCCCCAGCTGAGTGGGGTCTGGCCGGCGTGATCCTGGGGTGAGCTCCCCGTGGCTTTCTCCAGGGCTCCCTATTCGAATCTGGCTGGCTCTCCTCTCCCCGGGCTGCTGCCGCCCGCTCTCCCAGGGACTGTCGAGGAAGCAGCTCCCTGCTATGTGGGCACGGTGCCAAAGGGACCTGGGAGTGGATCCTGTTTATCGTCCTTGAGGACTCCTGCGCTGTGGGAACGGGCTACGAGCGCCTATGGTGCGTGTGTGTGGAGAAAAACAACCAGCCCCAGCGTCGCTCCTGCGGCCAAGGGGAGTTTCTCTTTGTTCTTGTTCTGGCCTTAGGCTCCACTCTAAACCTGGCCTCAATCGGGGGGAGATCGGGCCTGCGAGGTGGGGCCTTCTGCCTCCCCGCCACCAGCTGGGACCCACAAGCTGGCCTGGGCTCATGGATTCTCACATGCCTTCTGGCTGTCGCCCTGGCACCTTTCCCCAGTGTTAGATTCAGGCCGCTTCAACGTCTGCTCTGAAGGTCGCTGGACACTTGCCCGTTATAAGGCCCTGTTTTCCGAAGCCAAACCGTAAGGCTTTGGGCTGGTGCCTTCCGTGCCAGCCACCCGTCTTGGGCTGAACTTCTTTGGAAAGTTTTGGCGAAGAGGGTTCTGCTGCTTCTGAGAATGGAATTGGCCTCGTTGGTTGCAGCAGTTGGAAGGGGTGTCACGAGTGAGGCAGGGGGCTGCCGGAAGAGAAGGGGTAGACACATGGTGATGGTGGTTGTGCTGCCCTGGAGAACCGGACTCAATCCCTGCCACTGAGTTCCTGTGTGGTGCTGGGAAAGTCACTTAAACCAGATGTTTGCTTGACGGGGTCGCTAATTCTGTGTTCATTTTCTGGGTGTCTGACTTGAGACCTGTGGGCCAGAGGGGCAGAAGTGCACCCCAAGATTGGGAGGGGGTAATACTACCCCCTCGCCTCCCAGAATCTGCCTTTGCTAATTCGTGTCTGCAAAGCATGAAGCCTGCAAGGAGAGCCCTGGAGAGCAAGGCCAGGAGGAACTGAATAATTCTGCCTTCAGAGCAGGCCTGGGACAGTGAGCCATAGGGAACATGGGGGACTGCACTAGGTTTGAGGGAGATAAAGGAAACCTTTCCCAGCATCACTCAGCACTGAATGAAGCCCCAGTGGAGCCTGTGATACAAAGGGGCCTAAATTGAGGGTAAAGGGGCAGCCTTAATGCTGGCATTTCCTATCTTTGAAGGACTTGATTTTGCAACCTTAACTTCTCCTCATACGGCTTTTTTATTAATTCCAGTTTCATTTATAAAACCGCCCTGACTTCCGCCCCTGAGGTGGGAGGGGTGGGTATGCACCAGGCAGAGTGAACTCTGAGGTATGTCGAAAGAGAACCAAGGCTAGCGTGAGCAGCGAGCCAGGCCTGGGGGAAGGGTGTGTGGGGAGTCTCACCCACAGGGCGGGTGAGTATTAGCCACCCAGGCACGCAGCTGAGTAGCAGCGTCCTCGGCTCCAGGCCTACTCCCTGCCGTGTGGGGCCGCATGTTGACAGCCGCTTCCCGAGGCCTGCCGGGTGTTCGGTGGTTTTCTGGTTTCCAGGTCCGGGATGATCCCCCACCCCTAACTATGATGTCTGGGCCCCTCCTGTTTGGGGCAGAAGCGTTAGGCCCCACAGTGGGATGGAGGGCTCCTCGGAGCCGGCCTGGGCTCAGGGCAGGTGCCAGAGTCTCTGCGGACCCCGTGGGCTCCGCTGACCCCATGTGGCAGCTGGAGCGTCCTGGGAAGGGCTGGCAGAGCTCCGACAGAGAAGCCGACCTGGGGAAAAGCTGGTGGTGTGGCAGGGGGCTGTCAATGCGCATGGCTTGTGTCTCGTGCTGCTGGCAGGTTGGGCAGGCTCCCTGCTTACCTGCCCCTCCCATGGGCAGGGTGCTGGCGATCCGGGCGAGGCCGGCAGGAGGCCTTGGCGTGCCAGAGGTGGCTGGCAGGTCTCTGCCTCTGGCTTTGTGGCTCCCCCAGGGTGGCTTGTGTGTTTGCGGTAACGCCGGGCGTCGTTCCCCCTCCCCCCTCGCTGTGCAGGTGATGGAGCACGGCAAGGCAGCGGCCGGCGACCTGCGACTGGGTGACGTCATCACGTCCATCAATGGCGAGAGCACAGCCGGCATGCTCAACGTGGAGGCGCAGAACAAGATCAAGCAGAGCTCCAGCCAGCTCCAGCTGCAGGTGGACAGGTGAGAGCCACCTGCCTGCGGCCACCTTGTACTGCTTCCTCTCCCCATCGGGGCAGGGATCTGCTGGGGACGGGGAGGCGGGGGGCGGGGCGGTTGATATGTTCCCCAGGCCCTGTGTGCTGGGGAAAAGGGGCCACATACGGGTTGCCACTGGAGAAGCGTGAGGAGGAATCTAGAGTCCTACAAGCTCAAACTCGTGACCGTTCCAGCAGGCTCCATCCCGGGCTCTTTTCGACACAGCAGTGAGGCCTAAGGGGTGGAGCTGGGAGTCCTGGGTTCTCTTCCTGCCTCTGCCACTGACTCGCTGTTTGGCCTCGGGCAAGTGACTGCCCGGCTCTGCGCCTCAGTTTCCCCTGCCATGCAGTGGGGGCGGTGCTCCCTACCCCTCTCCCCGGGGGCTGGAAGTGAGATACCAAATCGGCACAGCATTATCTGCATCCCGATGCCATGTGTCAGGGCTCAGCCCTCTTCTCCCCGGGCTCAGAGGTCGCTTCTCCCGGCCTCTTGCGTGGCCAGGCTGTGGAGCAAGGGGTGAGGTTGTCTGTTCCCTCCCTGGCCTCATTTGGGCAAAGGTTGTGCGGCGTGCAGGGCTCCAGCCTACCCCCGCGCCCCGCCCCGTGTTTACATGGAGCAGAGTTGTACAAGAGAGCTGGGCAATGCGAGGCTGGAATACAGGGGGCTGGCCCTGGTATCTTGCTATGCCGGCCCTGGGGCCACACTGGGTGCTGCAGCACTGAGATGGGGGGGCTGTGGCATGGGGGGGCATGGAGCTATGGCTCTGGGCTGGCGGGGGGGGGGTGTCACTGTGCTTTCAAGGCATGGGCCCGCGTGGCAGGCAGTGGTCGCTCGGCTGGGGCGCTGGTACCGCGTGTTTGTTTCCCTCGTCTGTTCCTCTGGGCTTCGGTGCTGCCGTGTCTCTGCCGCCGGCCACTTCTGGAAACGGGCCTCCCGTGTGCGCGGCTGAGCAGGCGGCTTTGGCCCTGCAGCCCGGCTCGGACTGGCTCCAGCCAGCGGTCGGCCTGAGCCTCTGGGCAGGGCGGGGTGCCTGGTGACAGCCCCCGGCGCTGCAGCATGGGGCAAGGCCCCAGTCAGGCCCTGTGGCTGGCCGGCCGTGACCCTCGCCGATTCCCCTGCTTGTTCCAGACGTGGTGGTGGCAGCGGCTGCGTTGGTGCTGCCCGGAGCGTGGGGGCGCTTACGGTCTGAGGCAGACGCGTCCCTGCAGCCCCTTGGAGCTGGCCGGGCCAGGGGCTGGGGCTGTGCGGCCGGGCCCTGCCTGACGAGGGAGGTGGAAAGTTTCTTTGCTGTCTCCGGATGACTCGGCCTGCCCGGAACGTGACTCCGTCTTTCCAGGGGGTGCTGGGTGCATCCTGTAAATGCCTCGCCATTGTCCGGGGTGGGGCCGCGTGCCAGCCTGACTCACGGCTTCCTCTTGCCCTTCCCCTCCCCCACCAGCTGTGGTGCTCGCAAGGGATTGTTTGGCACCGGTATCTGCCTGGCCAGCCGTCCCCGGGGTTGCCCTGTGGGGTGAGGACATTCCCGGGAGTGCCAGGCAAAATCCTAGGCTGAGCCCCCCTGCCAGGCCGTTCTCAGCCGCACCAGCGGCAGGACACGTCCCTCTGCTCAAATGCGTGTGCACGAGCTTCTGTGCAGCCATGCTTGCACGGGGGTGTGCGGCCTTGTTGCACGGTTGCCGGTGCAAGCGCTCACAGCGCCGCCTGCCCATGGGCGTGTGGCCCCTGCCTCTCACCAGCATGGAGCAGCAGCCCGTTGCTCCTGGCTGCCTCTCCGCGCCTCCTCCCTCTCTTCAGCTGACCGGGACGTGCCTTGGGTTCCTGACAGAGGGTGGGAAATCCTCGTGGTAACTTGGAGATGGCCCAAAACCCACAAACCCAGCCGGAGTCGCTCAGGAGGCAGCATTCCTCTCATTCCGGCCCTCCGGCTCATCTCTTTCCCCTCCCTGCCTGCCCCCAGAGCCGGCCGGCTGTCCCTGCGCTCTGGCTGGGTTATGGAGGTGCCCCTCCATCCCCTTCCCCCACCTAGCTGCTGGCCCTTCGCCTCATGGCTGCTGCTGTGCTGCAGTGCTAAAGCACAGCGGAGAGCACCGCCCCACCTGCATTTTTCCCCCACCGCCCCACCTGCATTTTTCCCCCGCCACCTCCCCAAGCTCTCTCACCCTGGGCTGGCTCTGTTCCTCAGTGCGGCCCTCCCGAGCTGGTCTCTATTGGGGAAGGGCGCTGCCCCCAAAGCTGTGCTCTGGTCAGGGGGTGGCTGGCTGGGAAGCAAGCTGACCCTTCTCCCCCCGCGCCCCCCCCCCCCAGTCTGCTCAGCATCCTTCTGGGTGGAGCTCCCCCTGGGTGGGTCCTTTCCCTGAGCACTGGTCCCGAGGGTCTGTCCCCTTCGAGGCTGGGCCTGGGACCTTTCCAGAGTTCTGCTCCTCTGCTCTGGGGTGTGTCCCCCTTTGCATGGTGTATTTGTGTCCCTGCATTGAACTGCCCTTAATGAATTCCAGCTCCTTGCTGCTTCAAAGCTCCCAGCGGGTTCCTGGTGAGAGGGGGAGAGACCATCAAGCAGCCCTGTATTCCCCCCGGCCCCGCCACCCGCCTAGCCTCTGGGGCCCCTCTTAACCGTTTGTCCTTCTAACTCTGCCCTTGGTCCCTGGGTGGTGAAGGTGCTGGGTGGGGCAAGGCCCTTGAGTGAGCCATGTTCTCCCTCGCCAACGGCGAGGCTGTTACCATGACACCTCGAGGGCCTCGCTGAAATCAGGGCCCTGTTTTGTGGGATGCTGCACATAAACAGCTCACCAGGGAATGGCCTGTTTCTTACCAGGCAAATAAACAACGGGGACTGAGGGGCTAAGGGACTTGCCCAAGGGCTCAGCATCTGTGGCGGAGCAGGGAATAAACCTCCAGTCTCCTGGGTCCCGCGCTCGTTCCCTCAGCCTGTCCTGCCTCAGCTTTCCCCTGGGGAGGGCGCTTGCTGTAAGCGGTGTGGGGCTGTCAGAGGCCGTATGCTGAGGAATACGGCCTCGGGGGCGGGGCAGGTGAGCTAGCCAGCTGTCTCCTCTGGGGTCATCCTGAGACCCTGAAGCTGGAATGGGGCCCAGCCGAGCCCCCCGCTCTCTTTCCATCTCCTCCCTCTTTCCATTGCCCGCAGGTCCCAGTTGTTTTCTCCCAGCCAGACCAACGGCGAGAGCTCCCCAGAGATGCTGGCCATACGGTTCCAGGTGAGGACCCCCCCTCACCCCCTGCTCTTCCCCCAGCTCCTTCTCCAGACCTTGAGGAGAGTGGAAACCCCCAGCCAGGCCACCTGGGATCCCCACTGGCTGCTGCGCAGGGAGGCTCCATCCCCCTGCTTGCTGGGCTGACCGTACCGGTCCTTCCAGGATGTCGTGCGAACCAGGGACGACAGCCAGAGCTCAGTGAGGTCATCCTACTCCAGCCCAGCATCCCTCAGCCCCCGGCCCGGCAGCCCCTTCTTGTCCTCCTCGCCCGGGTACCGGCCCGGCAGCCCCTACAGCCCCCAGAGGCCCAGCCTGCCCGCCAACGGCAGAGGGGAGACGGTGGTGAGCAGCCGCAGGTAAGACCCAGAGCCGGGGTGGGCGTGACACACCTGGGTTTGAATGGCATAGGTGTGGGGGCTGGCAGGCAGCAGGGTACAGCTGTCCCCCTGGAATGGGATTCCCATTGGCTTTTTTCCCCTCCTAGCTTCCAGTCTCTGGCCAGTGCTCCCAGTGTCTTTGAGGATCGGCCCCCCTCGCCTCGTGGCCCCCCACACCCAGGCAACAGACAGGTGAGCAGGAGGGCGCTGGGGCACCCGCATCTCTGCCGCACAGTGTTCTGGGGCAGGGGGGGAATCCCCAACTGAGGAGGGGGAGACGCTGCAGGTGGCGGGTGTTGGGGGAGTGTTTCGGGCTGGGGGGTGAGTTGCATTTTCTCTCCCCTCTGCCTGGGCGCTGCATGAAGCCTCATGATGCCCCATTCGGGGGGCCAGTGACAAGCTCCTCCACTTCCCGGGATTCGGGGAGGCTTAGTTTCCGAGTGCAGGGCTTACCCCAGGGGTGGGCAATGATTTTTTGAAAGGGGGGGGGGGGAACTACCGTGGAAGGGGCGGGGCCAGGATGCTTCCCATGCTCCCCCGCCCACAGACCCTGATTGTCCTTTGGGGCCCCCCCCTCCAGTGCCTAGAGAGAACTACCAGCTACTTTTAGCAGCTGGCAGTTCCCTCTAGGCACCGTGTGCCCTTGGTGGCGGGAGGAGACTTCACAACCTCCCCCCCTGCCCCGCCAATCAGGGCTGTGGGCGGCCAAGTGCGCAAAGTCTCTTGCCTCCTACCCCCGCCCTGCAAGGGGCGCACGGTGCCTAGTGTGAACCGCCAGCCCTTGGTGGGGGCGGAGACTGTGTGCGCTCCCCCATTCCTAGGTCTCGATTAGCCTGGGGATGGGGTAGTGGCAGAGAGGCCGGGGCTGGAGCCACCAGCTTGGCGGGCCAGATTCAGCCCCGGGAGGCTCTCTTGCTCGCCCTGGCTTACCCTGTCCTGGAGGAGCGGACTGCCAGAAGCCCAGCTGGCAATTCCTGTCGCTGCTTGTCCTTTCTGCCGTCAGAGGGTAAACTCCCCACATGCTCACCATAGCAGAGCCCGGTCCGTCTTTGCAATCCTGCTGCGCTATTGGTTGCAGCGATATCTTGTGGCAGTGAGTTCTGCAGGCTCATTGTGCAGCAATCTGAAACGCACTGCCATTGGGGGCTACGGGGAGAGCTAGTGCCTGTTTTGTCCCACTCACTGGTGGGCACTGAGACCCGTCCATCTGTACCAGTCCTTCGCCACCTCTCTCCCCCGGAACATTGTTCCTTGGTGAGTCTGTCCCTTCCCCCTCCCAGTGCTGGGTCCGGGTCCAGGTCCAGGGGTATCTGTAGAACTGGGGAGGAACTCTGTGGTGACAACTGGAGGGGATCTTACTGGCGGGGGGGGGGGCAGGGGGTGGGAGACAGTGTTCCCTGTCAACTGGGTGCTTGTGCAGCCACTCAGATTCAAATGCCGCCCAGCTGATTAGCAGAGCACCCATGGCTAGGTTTTTGTTTATACTGGTGGTGCACTCTTGTACGTGCCCCAGTGCACACAATAAAATTTAATCTGCACATGACTGGATAAGATTAGAGGGAACACTGCAGGGGGAGGAGGGGTGTTCTTGGTGCTGTGACAGCTCCTCCTTCGGTCCACCCAGCTTTGTCTGCCCCCTCTGTGCTCCTCTCCTGCCCCGGAGGGGCCCTTCTGGCTGAGCCAGGGCTATGGCCTCCAGCCTCCTCACTCAGGCAGCCTGCTGCAGCCTCCTTCTCCCTCCCCGCAGGCAGCAGTGCACCTGGCTGGGGATGTTTGCCTCTCTACCTGGTGTCGCCAAGGCAACGGCTCAGGGCTGGGGAGGCGAAACCAGTCTGGGGAGATGCTGCTGCTCTCCCGAGGGCAGGCAAGGCAGGGGCGTGGACAGGGGAGGTCTCCTCTGAGACGCGTGCTAGTCCTGGGAGCTGCTGCTCTTCCCTGGGGCTGCCTCTTGCCCCCGGGTCTCCGTTCAAAGCCCTCTGTGCTGGGTTCTGCCTGCCCCAGTGGCCCTTCCCCAGCCCCAGGGCATGTTGGAAGCCAGGCCACCAGGCACCACAGCCCGGGGGTCCAGGGAGCTCAGGGCTGGGGAGTGCAGCCTGGCACGTGAGCCAGGAGCCCCTGTTACCTTCCCTGTTGGTGCTTGGCCGAGCCTGGTGCCACGGGGCTGCATCCCCCTGCCGGGTGTGTCCATGGGCTCCCTTCCTGCTGCTAGGTGCCTCTTCCCCTACCCCAGAGGTGCACGGGCAGCATGGCCCAGGCCACTGACAGCACAAGCTCCCTCGTGGGCTTTCGGCTCCCTAGGCGAGTGGCTGGGAAGCCCGTGACCCGCCAAGGGGTCTGGCTTCTGGACCTGGCTTTCTCGGGTTCTGTGGCCTCCCCTTTCCTGGGGAGGGGGAGGGGGCTTTTCGATGCACTGGGGTGGCCTGGTGCCCAGAGCCACATCCTTGTGCGCCCCACGCTGGCCTAGCATCTTCTTGGCTCTCTCCCCCTCCCAGTGTGTTTCTCCCAGGTCTGGGCACTGCTGCTTCCTCTGGGCTTCCTGGCAGCTGCTGGCTTCAAGGGAGAGGCCCCCATGCTCTGTGTTTTCTTGGGGCTGGGGATATTTTTCAAGACCAAAATTGGGAAGCGCGACGGCTCAGGAGCACGCCCCGTTCCAGCTGGCAACAGGCTTGGCCCCTTGGCGTTCCCTGCCTGCGGTGTTCTCTTGTTCCTTCCCTGCCCTTGTTTGCTTTGGTCTCGAGGCCCAGGCGGGCTCCTCCCTGCCCAGAGGCCGCATCAGAGCAGGGGCCTGCGGGTGGGACCAGAGCGACATGGCCCCAGGCAGGGATGCGTCCCCCAGGCCACATGGTTCCTGGGGCTGCTGCTCCGCGCTCTAGAGCAGCAAACAGGGCCCATCGCCCAACCTGCCTGTCTCAAGTCCCTCGCCCCCCGATGATGCCCCCGGGCGTCTGTCTTGGGGGGAATTGCAGGGCCTGGCACGCGGCGCGTTGATATGGCCGGCGCTCGCTGCATTGTGGGAGTGCAGGGAGACCGAAGGGCGCGAGTGGCGCAGTGATCTCTAGAGCGCGGCTGCTTCGGAGCTAGGCCGCTCAGGGTTGCTCTGCTGGGGGGCTCTGTGCGCTCAGTACCTGCCTGAGAGCTGAGCCAAGCAGGCCTCCCTGCCCCTGGGGAAGGGGACCGGAGCCCTCTGCTTTGCTCCTTGGAGGGCAGGCCAAGCAGCCAGGCCCTGCTGGTTTTGCTCTGAGTCTCTCTCCGCTGCTCCCAGCAACATTTGCTTCCACTTACCCGGGGTTTTGCCTTTCTTGTGGCTCAGGGCTGCTAAACAGGAGCAGATGCGGCCGGGGAGCGTTTCTGTGCTAGCTAAAATGACAGGCTTTTGGGGGGCAGGAGCGTCTCCCGTGTTTGGCCAGAACTGACCCACAAATAGGAACCCAGGCAGGGGCCCGGCCCTGGCAGAGAGGGCACCGGGCTGCCCCGGGATGCGGAGGAGAGGGGCGCGTCTGCCTCATGCCACATAGCTGGCTGGGGCGGGGAGCGATTTGGGCGGTGCTGCATGGGCCCTGTTCCTTTCGGCGCCCCGTGGATGGGGGTGGGGTCTGTCTGTGGCCTGGAAACTGGCCCTGGCTCTGTGGGGTGGCATCCAGGGCCTGTCTGCGAGGGCGCGATTGCCCAGAACGTCTGTGCTCGCTCAGGAGGGTGCAGATGGGGGCGCAGCGAGACCTGAGCCTCAGTGCCCCCTGCGAACTGGGGGTCACCAGGCAGCAGGTGGAGATGGGAGAGGCAGCGGCCTGTCTGCCCTGCTCGTGGCCTGGCTTGGAGGGCCCCAGGAAACCAGCCCGGCGTGGGGGGCTGGGCCCCGTGGGCTAGAGGACACGAGCCGCCTGAGGGGTCCCCTTTGCCCTGCTGGGAACCGCGCCCACAGCTGGGAGGAGAGGTTGAGGCAGCGGGCCGGGGGCACCCTCTAGTGGCCAGATCCTGCAGTGCTGAGTGTGACAGTCACGCTCTTGTGACTGGGAGGGCGTGGGGTGACCACGGGGATGGACTCGTGGTGTCTGCACAAAGCACCCCATTCTCCCTGTTCGTGGTGTCCCAGAGGCAGGCGGCCATTTGCCATCGGGAGCAGCGTTGTGGCCCAGCAAGCAGGGGGCTGGCTCCCCAAATTCTGTGCATGTCTCCCCCCCCCCCCCCCCCCCAATCCCCAGCTGTCTGGCTCTCCGGCCTCTTCCTCATTCAGGTTCTGGCTCCCACCTTCTCTCTCGCCTCTCAGGAGCGAGGGAGCCCCTGCCACCCAAGCAGCTCCCCGGTGACGGTCCTGCCTCTGATCAACTGCACGCCATCACCCCACGGCTCCTGGGAGACGGGGAGGGCCCCGGGCAGGGCCTCGCCCTCGTACAGCCCCCGCAGCAGGTAAGCCTGGCACACCGGCTGGGTCCCGGGCCGGGGGGTGGCCCCACCTAGAGTGGGAAAGGCAGTTGAGGAGACAGCGAGGGACCCGATGGCTCCAGGGGAAGAGACACGAGCCAGGCTGGCACGGGGGTCCAGAGGGTGCTGCCATTTGGGGCAGAGGGGCATTGGCAGGGCCAGGCCAGAGCTGATGGGAGAACGAAGGGGGAGGGGTAGAGGAGAGTCATCTCGGCTGGGCAGCAAGGGGGCTGTAGCTCAAGACTGAGGTGCATTGTGGGATCTGAGGCTGGGAAGGGGTGGGGGTGTCGGGGTCTGAGCTGGGAGGTTGAGGGTGGGGCAGATGTGGGGGTGCACAGCCTGGGTGGTGGGGAGATTGGGGCTGGTGGAGGTGGTGGGGCAGGTTGGGTGGGTGGCGCATCGCTGGAGCCGTTCTCCCTGCCCCACCCCATGGTATTCTAGTCCTGGGCGACAGCTCCACCAAAGCACCTCAGCCCTGCCCCATTGCTCTGTCCGGCTCCGCCAAGGTGCCACGCAGGCTGGGCCCGGGTTCTGAGGGCAGGGCGGGGGGGGGTGTGTGTGTGTGAAGGGAGCCAAACCCTGGAGTAGCCGAACATGGGGCACAGGGCTCCCTTAGACTGGGGCCTCTGGCTGAGAGGGGTTGTGGGGTGGGGAGGGCCCCTGTAGGCTGGGAAATCCCTGGCCAGTGACCCCAGACCCTGGCCGGGGGGCAAGCAAGGGTTAACTCAGCTGATCCAGGTGTGCGTGGGAGCGAGCAGGGCAGGGCTCACCTGGGCAGGGCGTGTCAGCGTCACAGACCATGTAAGGAGCTGGAGCCTGAGCTCGCAGAGACACAGAAGGGGCAGCTGGAGGGCCCTGGAGTAGGTTGGTGTATGGGGGGGGGAGACACCCCCCCCCCCCGGGGAGCTGGCCCCGTGTATGGGATGGAGGGCCCGGCTGAGGAGTGGCCCCGGGGTTCCCTCATGGAGGAAGTGTGGGCGGGAGGGCAGGCCGGGGTGGGATGAGCACAGAGCTGTCTGCGCCTAGGCTGGGGGCTGGCTCCGTCAGCGGAGCTCAGCTGCAGGGGTCCCACCGCCCTTGGGATGGGGCCTCATCCTGGCTGGGGTCAAGGCCAGGGGAGGGGGATCCTCCCTAGGGATGGGGGTACTGTGGCCTCTGGGAATTAGGGGGTAACTCACCTGTGGGTCCCTGAGCCAGCATGCTGGGGAGAGGGGGCTGGATTGTCTGTACTCGCTACCTGCGGCCTGTTGCTGCTCCCTTGGCACAAGGAGAACTTGCTAGTGGGTGAGGGGGCATCCCCTTGTCGGGACAGGATGAGCCCCCGTCTTTCTGGAGCGCCAGGCAGGGAGCCGCATGCAGCGGGTTAGCAGGGCTGATTGACTGGCATCTTGCCTCGTGCTGGGTGCCTGGGGCCGGGCTGGGCCCGGCTGGGAGCGCTGGGCTCTCCAGAGGGGCTGCTACCCACTAGCGCCTGCTCTCTCCGCAGCCTGGACTCAGAGTTAGCCATGCGGCGCCTGGAGGAGGACTCCGAGGTCTACAAGATGATGCAGGAGAACCGGGAGGTGCGGGCCGCGCCACGGCAGTCCAGCACCTTCCGCATGCTCCAGGTGGCTCTGGAGAGTGATGGGAGAGGTGAGCCGGGGCTGGAGCCGAAGGGGGGAAGAGAAGGGAGCCGGCAGGGGTCTGGAAAAGGAGAGTGGAGGGGCCAGGAAGAGGGCGGGGTGTGATGGTCTCCAGGATAGGGGTCGCTCTCTGGATGGAAGGCTCAGGGTGGGGGGATTAGTCTTGGGATCTTGGGGAGGATCTGTGGACGTGGGAAGGCTGCCAAGGTCCTAAGGTCCCCCTTGTTCTCCTTTTCAGATGGCACCACAGCCCCCTTCCCCAGCCAGCTGTCCCCCAGCGCCCACAAGCCGGTCGCCAGCTCCGTGGCCCAGAATCTGCACACGTGTGAGAAGTGCGACACCAGCATCACGTGAGTGTGGCCAGTGCAGGGCGGAGAAGCCAGGGTTGCCTGGTCCTTCCAACCCCCAATGCCAGCTCCTGCAGGCAAGGCTGCTTCTCTGGGTGGCAGGAGAGGGTGTCTGCCTGGTGGGCAAGGCCAGGTTCCTGGCTTCCAGGCCTGGCCAGATGGGATGCAGCTGGCCCTCCCCCAGCGCTGGGGGGGAGGGCAGGAATGATGGTGGCAGAACACAAAAAGCTGATGTTCGTACAGTGATGGGACAGCGGGACCTGGGTGTCCGTCTCCGGGGCTCCATCCCGTGGCCCTGCTCTGCCTCAGTTTCCCCATCTGTGCAGGCTTCATGAATGTCGATGGCTGCATCACTGGAACAGTCTTTGCTGGGCTCTGGGGCAGGCTGGCCTCAGGGCCCTTGCAGCCAGAGCCTGTGTGCAGTTACTGCCCCTTCGCCTGTCAAAGCACAACTGCATGGGGGGGGGGGGGAAGCGGTGTTGGCTGCATTGGCCTCAGGTGCGACCCTGGAGGTGGCCATGTGGTCACCTGTCTCCATGTGTGATTTCGATACTGGCATAGAGAGTGCACTTATAAAGTGTGTGGATGGTACCCGGGTGGGGGTGGGGGGATTGTAAGTGCTTTGGAGGATGGGTCATAATTCAAAATGACCTGAACAGACTAGAGAAATGGTCGGAGGTCAACAGGATGAAGTTCAATAAGGACAAATGCTAAGTCCTCCACTTAGGGAAGAACACTCCATTTCACACACACAGAATGGGAAAGCGACTTTCTAGGAAGGGAGTCCTGCAGAAAGGGATCTAGGGGTCATGGTGGACCACAAGCCAAATATGAGTCAACCATGTGACACTGTTGCAACAAAAACAAACATCCTTCTGGGAGGCATTAGCAGGAGTGTTGAGTAAGACAGGAGGTCCAGAGAAGGGCAGCAAAAAAGATTCAAGGTCTAGAAAACATGATATACGAGGGAAGACTGACAGAACTGGGTTTGTTTAGTTTGAAAAAGAGAAGACTGAGAGGGGACATAGCAGCTTTCAAGTACCTAACAGGTTGTTACAAGGAGGAGGGAGAAAAATTGTTCTCCTTGACTTCTGGTGATAGGAGCAATGGGCTGAAATTGCAGCAAGGGAGGTTTAGGTTGGACATTAGGAAACACTTCCTGCCTTTCAGGGTGGTTAAACACTGGAATAAGTTGCCTAGGAGGGTTGTGGAATCTCCATCACTGGAGATATTTAAGAGCAGGTTAGACAGACACCTGTCAGGGATGATCTAGCTGGTGCTTGGTCCTGCCGTGAGGGCAGGGGACTGGACTTGATGTCCTCTCGAGGTCCCTTCCAGCTCTAGGTGTCTACGATTCCATCTCATGCTGCGCAGAGACTCCCCGGATTACTCTCCCCTTGGGCCGTTTGCTGAAGCTGTGGGAGCGGCTCTGGGCGGGTGGGACGTTGCCATGGCAAGTGGCCTGGGGCTGGTGTTCAGCGGAAGGCACCGGGGTGTCCGCAGCGTCCCCGCAGTGTAGGCAGTAGCCCATGGCTTGTAGGCCTTGTCCGTAGCTTGGGAGAAGGGCCAGTGGCGTTGACCCTGTTGGGATTTGAAGGGGCAGCAGCATCTGGCGAGCGGGGACCCTGCTGGCCAGCACTCTCCCCCCCCCCCCCCCCGCCACTGACCCGCTGACCGTACTGTCTCCCACAGGACCCAGGCAGTGAGGATCCAGGAGGGCCGCTACCGCCACCCCTCCTGCTACGTCTGCACTGACTGCGGCCTCAACCTCAAGATGCGGGGCCACTTCTGGATGGGCGAGGAGCTGTTCTGCGAGAAGCACGCCCGCCAGCGCTACCAGGGCCTGGGGGAGGGCGCCGCGGCCACGGCCCTCGCTTCCAAGTCCTGAGCTGCCCCCGGAGGGCAAGGGACTGGAGCACCCCAGGGTTGCCACATCCCACAAACGCCACGTCCCACGCTGGAAATCTCACTGCTGCCTCCCGCGCTCGGCCTCTCTCGGTTGGCTGCTAGGTCCTTCCTCCTGCTCCTCCCTAGCCTGTCACCTTCGCTGCCACAGCTGCCAACAGAGAGAGGCCGAGGAGGGAGCCGACTAGGTATAGGGTAGTGGGTGGCCTCTAGGTCCATCAGTTCGAATCCAGCTCCCTCTGCTCAGCCAGGCCCAGCTGCAGAAATGAGCTTGGTTGGTTCTGAGCCTGTTCCTTCAAAAGGCCAGTGGCCGCCAGGCACTGTAGCAAACCAGCCCCTGCAAGGACCGAACGGGGCACGGAGCCTCGTCTGCGGGCTCAGTGCGGGGCGGGTTCGGACTCTGGGTCTGCCGGCTCCGTCCCTCTCCCCAGGCCCCCTCTAGGAGAGAGAGACCTGCTGCCGCCTCTTTCTTACGGTCGCTGCCAGGAGCTGCAGCGAGGAAGGAGGGTGGTGCTCGCTCACATAGGTACTGGGGGCATTGCAGGGAAAGAGGGGGGATGGGATCGGCACTGCTTTGTACACGGACTTTGTAAAGCTTCTCTAAGGTATTCAACCAGATCTCTATAAAATATAATATATATATATATATATACACACACCAGTGTCTGGTCTGTAAAGGGGAGAGCCCTGGCCCAATCGGGCTTAAAGGAAGGGCCTGGGTCCTACCCAGCTAGAGACGGGGGGGCGGGGGAGATAGTAGTGACTGCTTGATGGGGGGGGAAATGCCACTCCTACCAGAGGGACAGGCTGCGGAGGTGGAGGAAATGCACCCTCCTGTGAGAGGGGGGATGCTGTGGGGGTCCCCCCCATCCCATAGGAGGGGGTGGGTGTGTGTGGGGGGGGGGGGGTGTGTACAGGGAGGGTGTAGAGGCCTGTTGTGAATTCTGCCAAGCTGTGGGGGCCCTTTAAGGGGACCCCCCCTCACCCCCAGGGGGTGGTGCACGGCTGGGAGGCTCAGTGGTCAATTCGCCAGCTAACTGAGACGCCCCGTGCAACCTGGGGAGACTTCGAGCAGCAGCGGGGCCTCTACGGAGCTGACAGCAGGGAGTCCAGGGTGCGAAGTGGGTGGGGGCTGGCAGCGGCATCTGGGAGGCGGGTGTGTTTCTGGGGGTTTGGGGGAAGGTCCCTGCAGCAGGGCTGAGTGGATCGCACTGCGCAGTGCAGTGCCCGCTGCCCCCAGCAGAGTGCAGTGCAGGCTGCAGGACACTGGAGGGCAGCAGCTTCCCTTCAGCATGTGGCACTGGCTGGGGATGGTGCAGGCATCCCAGGGGCTGTGTGCGTGCAGCAGAGAGGGCCCTGCTGCTGGGGCCACAGTGCACTGCACTGGGTTTGCCCAGTGCTGGCTGCAGGCCTGGCGGATCCCCAGCGGCAGGGAGCCCAGTGCATGTGCAGAGCAGACAGCAGCTGGCAGAGTGGCTGCTGGCACCGGCGTGGCCAGCTGTGGCGATCCCTGGGGTGCCTGGAAGGTGGGTGATGTGGTCTCCCCCCTGTACACAGCACAGCCCTGACTTGGCACCTCCTCTTCTCCATGCCCGGGGCCAGCCCTAGGCCCAGCCTGCAGCGATGAGCTCCTTGCCCTAGTGTGCTGAAGCAGTGTTGACATGTAGGGGACAGGGGTGTCCTGGGGGAGTTACTGACCTGGGGGGGGGGGGGGAGGAGGGAGTCACAGCTGCAACCTACTTCTGAGACCAGAGAGTCCACAGCAACCAACCTACCCCTGAGCCAGACCCAGCCACCCCTTGCCGGGTGTCGCGGAGGGGTACGTGGCACCCTGCAGGTGCTAAGGTGAGTGGGGAGGAGGTGGTGCCTTCAATGGGCTCTTCTCCAGCCCAGCCTCTGGTGTGGGCCTCTGTCCCCCTGTACAATAGCCCCCTGGCCTGAGGATGCAGAGGGGATGGGGTGGCAGAGCTGCCTCCCATGCCCCCCTCTATGGAGCTGGGAGCAAGAATCCAGGAGGCCTCAGCCCCTGTCTGGCACGTGGGTCACACGGCATGGGGTGATGGGGGCAGGCCGTGTCCCACAGGCTCTGCCCAGCCTCCCAGCTGCCTGGCGTTTCTCGGGGCTGGAATGCCTGCGGGGTGGGGACTGAACTGGAAAGGCTGGGGGGGGGGGGGTTTGCTGATCCCTAAGAGGTCAAGTTTGGGGGTGGGGGGGCTGTGGAGGAGGAATCCAGCCCTTCAAGAAGCACAAACAAAGCCCCGTGCCAAAGGCCAGGCGCTGCATTCCTGGCGCTGCCTCGCTTCCTGTTAGAAGCTGCATTCCTGCCATGAAGTCACTGCAGCAGGGGCCTGCGCTGGAATGTAGCCGTGGCAGGCAGGGCTGCGCAGCAGCAGGCGAGGTGCGGGCTGGGGCTCTCCGGCCGTGTTGCACCCCAATGTGGGGTAGGGCTCCCTGGGAGCTGCAGGGGAACTCTCCTGACTTAGCTACCGATGTCTGCCAAAGGCTCTCTTTGGGGTTTGTTTAGTTTTTTTTCTGGGACTGGAGTGACTCAAGCAGGACTTCTGGGTTCTTTTCTGGTGCTGAGAGGGAGTGGGATCTAGTGGTTAGAGCGGGGGCGGGGGACTGGGTGGTCCTATCTGTGCATGCTGCCCTTCTTTTGGGGGGAGGCTCAGCGAGGCCTAGCAGCCTGAGACACAGGACTCCTGGGTTCTGTTCCCTGCTCTAGCACGCAGAGTCCTGGATAGGGCACGCAAGCGCCGTGCCTCAGTTTCCCCATAGGTAAAGCTGGGATGACTCTCCTCCTCCTGCTCCCGGCGTGGCGGCTAGCTGGGGTTGAGGACTAGAGAGACCCTGTTAGCATTGGCTGGCCACAGAGGAGGCCTGTAACCAAGCCCCCCTCCATTGCTGCCGACCTGTACAGCTAGTGCAAGTGTGCGACTGGGGAAGCCTTTTTGCTGTGGCAAGGGCTGGACCTGGCTAATCCTCCCAGGCCTTTCCTGCAGCCTCCTGTGGGGCAGTGAGCCCCGGGCCCTGCCTGCTGCCCCCTTGTTCTTTGCTGGGAAGTGTCAGAGCTTTATTGCCAGCTGTTAGTGGAGGCCTTTGTTCCCCTGGGGGAGGGGGAGGCGGGTGCTTTATCTGCAGCTTTCCCAGCCGGGGGCTGTTTGGTTTTGCACTGAGGAGGTGGGCTGGGTGCAATCAGGGATGGGCTGCTTATCTGCAGCCCCTTGTCCTGCAGCCAGCTCCCCTTGGGTTTTGCTGGGCCCCCTGCTGCCTTGCTGGTTTCAGCAGAGAATCTTGCCTGTGGCTCAGGACCTCTGTGCTGCTGGGGGAGAGGCCCTTCTGTCTCCCCCAGGCTTGATGCGCTGGTGAGGGGCAGGCAGCACGAAGGGGATCCCAGCACAGCCTTTGCACCTCCCTCTCTCTGCTAGTGTGCTGCTCGGGGGGGGCAGGAGTGCCCTCGTACCCTCCCCACACTACCCCATGGCAGGGCCTAAAGCCCTGCTGGTGTGGGGTGGGGAAGCAGCAATGTGAGCCTACTGCCCTGGAAAGGCAGAGTGTGCAGCGTGCCTGCGGGGGGAGGTGCTGTCATGCCCCAAAAGTCAGGGCCAGGTGTCTGTGTAACCACCACCAGGTGCATTTGAACCTGGGACCTCTGGAGCTTTGTATAGGAGCCTCTATCCTTTGAGCTAAAAGCCAGCTGGTGTTCGGCCCATGCTGCAGAGGTCTCTTGGTCTTATCTGTTGCTGTAGTCTAGGTGCCACAGCATGGGACAGTGAACCACACTAGGGCTGTAGGTTACATCTGCAGGGCCAGGCTTGCAACTGGGCCCATGTGGCCCTGGAGCTCTGTGGCATTACTCAGGGGCCCCTTTCTGCTGTTCCCACCTGCCGTGTGGCTTTGGGGTGGAGCTGGGAGCAGGCGTGGCCTGTTGGAATGTGTCCCACGGAGTGGGCAGCTGGAAGTTGGGTGGGGGCTTGGCATGGGTGCAGTCACCTATGGGTGTCAGCGCAGTCTGTCGGGAGAGGGCTTGGCCAGGCTGCCCCCTCCTCAGCCCCTGGGCATTCAGTTACACATGGTCTGGAAGAGGCTGTTTGCCCACTTATAGGGGCGTGCTACTATCTCCGGTTTGCTGGCTCATACTGCAGCACGCCCCGGCACTGCGGCTTTCTCCCTCAGAGGGCCCTTCAGCTCTGCGAGCTTCCCCAGAGCAGTGCCCTGCCCGTGTCAGCCAGGACTCCAGCAGGATGTAACACCCCCCCCCCCCCCCGCGGCCAAGCCAGGCCTCACATATAGGCTGTGTCTAGACTGGCCAGTTTTTCCAGAAAATCAGCCGCTTTTCCGGAAAAACTTGCCAGCTGTCTACACTGGCCGCTTGAATTTCCGCAAGAACACTGATGATCTCATGTAAGATTGTCAGTGTTCTTGCGGAAATACTATGCTGCTCCCATTCGGGCAAAAGCCCTCTTGCGCAAATGCTTTTGCGCAAGAGGGTCAGTGTAGACAATGCGGTATTGTTTTGTGCAAAAAAGTGTCGAGATTGGCACGGACGCTTTTCCGCAAAAGCACTTTTTGTGGAAAAGCGTCCGTGCCAATCTAGGCGCTCTTTTCCACAAATGCTTTTAACGGAAAACTTTTCTGTTAAAAGCATTTGCGGAAAATCATGCCAGTCTAGACGTAGCCGTAAGGTGTGAACACTGCAGTGGCCAAGGTCTGTAGGCGGGAGGTTTTGCATTCCCTTTGAACACAGGTTCTATTGCTGAGTTTTCTCAGCCCGGGCCTGGCCTGTGGCCGGGTTACTCTGTGCTTTCAGAGGCAGGACTTGGCCCTAAAGCACCACCATGGAACTAAAATAAATGGGGAGGGGTCTAGGCATCAGAGTGCGGGGCTGGCCCGGTTCAGCTCCGGGAAGGAGTGGGGCGAGGCGGATTGGCGCTGGGCACTCCTGGGTTCTGTGTCCAGCACAGCGGTGCCATGTCTCTGTAGAGACCGTGGCAGGGGCAGGGTGGCGCTGGGGTGAATGCGGGGATGGCAGGTGCGGTGCGAGGTAGGTATGTGCAAAGGGCTGGTGCTGTGCATGGGGAGGAAGAGGCCAGTGCTTTCTGTGTGCTGCCCGCCCCGTCTCCAGTCCCACCTGAACTCTGCCCCTTTGGTATACGTGCTCCCCTTGTCATCCCAGCCTACGCTCCCCGCTGCTGCGGAGAGCCGATTCCTGCTTGTCAGCAGCGGTGGAGGGGGGGGTGTGAATTCCCGCACGTTCGCCTAAGTCTCTTTATCTCCCTTATCTTGGTCCCCGTCCCTCCCCCCGCTATGGGGAACTGGGCTCGAGCAGGGCTTCCTCCAGCAGCTGCTCTCCACCCCTGCATTCTCCGCAGGCCCCAGGCGGGCGTGGGCCCTGTGGCATGGAGTCCCCCCACCAGGTGCTGACAGGACCCAGCTACATTCTAGGCCCTTCCCGGCTTGTTTCTTACCCCGCTCCGGGCAAAACGGGGCGGGGGGGGGGCCTGTCCGGTGCCCCTCAAAGGGATGGGGCAGTGCAGTGGGTGCCTGCCTTGCCCCCTGAATGTGGGGGTGAGGGGCAGCTGCACCTGCTGCCTAGGGATTTCCCTCTGGGCCTGGCGCACTGAGTCCAGCTATGGCTTTGCAAAACTTCCCTTAGCTTCTCTGCCCCTCTGTGTCACCACGGGCCTCCCTGCCCCACAGCCCCTGTTGTGTGGCACTTGAGGGCTGGAGGAGCCGGCCGGGGCCTCTGGGCACCTTCTGAAGGGTGTCCTGATCGGTCCCTCCTGGCTGAGGCAGTGCTGCTAGGCTCAGGGGCAGGGCCCCATGGGGGCAAGGGAGACGACCCCCCCAGCATCACACAAGGGCTTGGGGGCAGCATCACACGGAGCCACGGACGTTGGCATCCTCCTAGCCACAGCCTGGGGCCAGGCTGCCTGCAGGCCCTCACCCCTGCCCCCGCCCCGTGGAGGGTGAGGCCGGGGCTGTGGGGCTCCTGCCCTAGCAGGCGGGAACTAGCAGTTGCCGTGGAGGGGCTGCGGGGCCACGAGGGGGAGAGGTGGGCCGGAGCGTGAAAGGCCCGTGCCGCCATTGCTGAGGAATGTGGGCTGGAGGAGGGGGTGCCGGCCGGGGTGCCCTAGGTGCGGCGTGGGGCGAGGCCATCTCAAGCAATAGGATGGTGGGGTGGGGGCTACATCGTGGGCCCTTTCCCTTGACTGAGCCTGCAGGACGAAGCAGCCTAATTCCAGCTTCTGCACCTCTTTATCTCCCCCTGCTTCGGCGTCTGGGGCAAGCCAGCGTGGGCCATGACTCCCTGCCCTAGAGGCTGGGGGGGTGCTACTTCCTTTAGCTCTGGGAGCCTCCCGGGCAACAGCAGCCGTGGCCTGGCCGCCCGCATGCTGCCTGCTTTTCTGGGGAGTTTGAGCCTGTATTTGTGAGTGCCTGGGCCTGGCCTTTGTGTCCTTTGAGGGACAGCTGTCCCCTGCCCCCCTTCAGGGCACAGCTTTGGACTGGGGGGGGTGCACAATGGCTAGATGCACCCAAAGCTGGACCCCTATATCCCTAATCAATGAATTAAACATCTTTCCCGCCCCGTGCTGCCCCTTGTTTGTAGCTGCATAGGCAGCCGGCTGTGTGTCTGCCCCACCACAGAGCCATGCCCTGTGACTGGGGGGAGGGGAGGTTGTTTGCTGGGAAGCTTAGGACCTGGCACAGGATAAAATTTCAATGCCCCCTTGAACTGTCGCCCCTGGAAGCAATGGGCCCAGCTCTTGTCTGCTTGGGAGGAAAGAGAGCCCAGAACCCCCTTGCTACGGGCACCCGCTCCTTCCCCCGCCTCCAGCCCCGTCACCACCCAGCAACAGCAGGAAGCTCAGCAGGTATTTACCTTTTGACACCTAATTACCTGGGAGTGCAGCCGGCCTTGGGAGGGATTAGCTGAGGGGCCTTTTGTTCTCTGCCTGGTCACACACCCTCCCTGAGCTTCTGCACATCACCAGGCGCCCACCCAGCTGGCTGGGCAGGAACATCTACCTGCCTGCCGACCTGCTTCAACCCATGGGCACATGTCAACCCCCCAGGCCTCAGAGCACCCACAACGCGCACACACCTGGAGACAGGCCTGCAAATATGCATCTCAGAGTGCATGTACACTCCTGTGTCCACATGCACATGTGAGCCCAGGTGGGCAGACACCCCTCTCAATCTCTCTTGGCGCACCTGCCCCCGGAGGATCTCGGAGCACTTTACAAACCAACCAGGGAAGGCTGGAAACCCCCCTGGGAGGAAGCCAGGTATTCTGCCCAAAAAGCAAAGGGAAAAACGGGCCCAAAGGGAAGCGAGTTGCTCCAGAATGCAGCTCCAGTGAGCTTCGGAGTGGGTTTCAGGACTCCGGCTTGCTACTCCACCCGTGCACTGACCCCTGGATCACATTCCTGCCTAGGCCCAACAATAGAACCAAGGAATTCTGCTTCCTGCATCCAGCCCTGCTTTATATGCCAGCTCTCCCAAGTTCTCCTTGAAATTCAGGAACAGAACCCAGGATTGGTTGGTGTTCCCTTTAATTTTTTTCCATTCATGTGCAGAATAAATTCTGCTAGGTGCACGGAGGCATATGCAGATGTGCACCACCCATGGACACACATGCTGCCAGCTGGGGGGCACTCTGCTAATGAGCTGGGCTGCATTTGAATCTCTCCTGGCTGATGGCCCAAGAACGCTGCCCAGGACTCCAGGATCTTCCCCTCCCCACTACAACTGGTCACACCCCTTTTACAGACAATAAGTGAAATGGTTAGCACCAGTTGATATGTCTCTGGGCTTTAATTAGGCTTTCCCATTAACACTCCATCAAGGTGAACAAAAAGGAAATTTACATCTCTGTCCTGTTCAATCTGTCTGATGATTCCCCCCTCCCCCTCTAGCCAATATTGCTTGGGCTGGGCTGGTTCTTTGAGTGCAGAAAACCAGACACTGGCCTGGGTTTGAATGTAAATACTGACCGTCTGGTAGAATAGAGAACAGTTGAAAAATCTGGCTGTGTCAATTTGTATTATTGTAACTGAGGTCGGTGTGCACAGATAAGGAATGCCCCTTCCTTCCCACTGTCTGCAGCTTCTGGCAACCTGTGTATGGGTGTGTGCACATCTATAAATAAAATAGTCCTCTATCTGCCAGTCTCCTTTGTGGGGTGGCAGCTCTCAGTCCTCCCTGCACTCCTTGGCCAGAGCCCTGAAGCCCAGCCCTTCTCTTGCTGACGAAAGCTGCTGCTCCTTCTGTAAAGGAGGGGGAAGTTGGCTGATGATGAGTGGGAGGGGATGTTCACTGTGACTGCAGGCCCTTCCCCATTCTCAGCTAGGCATGCTCCATCAATTGGCTTCTTGGACCCCTATTTCATAAAATATTAGAACTGGGAGGGACCTTGAGAGGTCATCAAGTCCAGTCTTCTGCCTTCACGGCCAGACCAAGCATCGTCTGATCATCCCTGACAGGTGTCTGTCTAACCTGCTCTTAAATATCTCCAGTGATGGAGATTCCACAACCTCCCTAGGCAATTTGTTCCAGTGTTTAACCACCCTGACTGAGGAAGGTTTTCCTAATGTCCAACCTAAACCTCCCTTGCTGCAGTTTAAGCCCATTGCTTCTTGTCCTATCCTCAGAGGCCAAGGAGAATAATTTTTCTCCCTCCTTGTAAAACATCCTTTTAGATACTTGAAAACTGCTATCATGTCCCCTCTCAATCTTCTCGTTTCCGAACTAGACAAACCCAGTTCTTTCAGTCTTCCCTCCTAGGTTATGTTTTCTAGACCTTGAATCATTTTTGTTGCTCTTCTCTGGACCCTCTCCAATTTCTCCACATCTTTTCCTGAAACTGGACACAATATCCCAACTGGGGCCTAATCAGCGCAGAGCAGAGCGCAGGGCCGGCCGGCCCACAACATTTTGGCACCTGAGGCGGGGAGCTCAAATGACGCCCCCATGCCCCCTCGCTTGGGCCAAAACTTTGAAGGGTCTCAATTCTGCCTTCTTCCTATTCTACTCCTCTCATGGGACTGCTCTGCTACCTACATATGCACCAGCAACAGACACAATTTTCTACACTCTGGGTCCTAGTGGCACCCCCCCCCCCCCCCCAGTCTGGCACCTGAGGCGGCCGCCTCAGTTCGCTTCATACTAGGGCCAGCCCTGGCAGAGCGGACCAATGACTTCTCGGCTATGTCTGCACTCACGGCTTCTTGCACCAGAAATATGCAAATGAGGCTAAGCGTGGAATATCGCCGAGCCTCATTTGCATACCTAATGAGCCGCCATTTTTGCAGAAGAGGCTCTTGCGCCAGAAGGAGCTGTCTACACTGCCCCTTCTTGCGTGAGAAAACCCCTCGGCTGTGTCTAGACTGGCCAGTTTTTCTGCAAAAGCGTCTGCTTTTGCGCAAAAACTTGCCAGCTGGCTACACTGGCCACTTGAATTTGCGCAAGAGCACTGACGTTCTAATGTAAGAAATCAGTGCTTCTTGCGCAAACACTTTGACGCTCCCATTTGGGCAAAAGTCCTTTTGTGCAAAAGGGCCAGTGTAGACAGCTCAGTTTTGTTTTGCGCAAAAAAGCCCCGATGGCTAAAATGGCGATCGGGGCTTTCTTGCGCAAAAGCGCGTCTAGATTGGCCATGGATGCTTTTGCGCAAAAAGTGCTTTTGCGCAAAAGTGTCCATGCCAATCTAGACGCTCTCTTGCGCAAATACTTTTAACGGAAAACTTTTCCGTTAAAAGCATTTGCGCAAATTCATGCCAGTCTAGACGCAGCCCTCTTGCGCAATGCCGTTATTCCTGAAAATAATCGGCGTAGCGGCATTGTGCAAGAGGGGTTTTCTTGCACAAGAAGGGGCAGTGTAGACAGCTCCTTCTGGCGCAAGAGCCTCTTCTGCAAAAATGGTGGCTCATTAGGTATGCAAATGAAGCTTGGCAATATTCCACGCTTAGCCTCATTTGCATATTTCTGGCGCAAGAAGCAGCGAGTGTAGACATAGCCCTCGTGTCTTGTTCACAACACTCCTGTTAATGCCTCCCAGAATGATGTTTGCTTCTTTTTTTTTGGCAACAGTGTCACAGAGTTGACTCATATTAGCTTGTGGTCCACCATGACCCCTAGATCCCTTTCTGCAGGACTCCTTCCTAGACAGTCACTTCCCATTCTGTACGTGTGAAACTGAGTGTTCCTCCCTAAGTGGAGGACTTTAGATTTGTCCTTACTGAACTTCATCCGATTGACCTCAGACCATTTCACCAGTTTGTTCAGATCATTTTGAATTATGACCGTATCCTCCACAGCACGTGCAACCCCCCCCAGCCGCAGTGGATGTTATCCTACACTCTCTGCCCCTGTGGGTCCCTTGTTTGACTCTATGATCTGCACTGCATGGCTACAGCCTCTAACTGGGCACTGCTGTTGGCACTGCAAGGGTTAAATGCCCTGCTGTGTAAATCTTCTCCAGGAAAAGGATTAGCAGGAGCCCAGCTGGCTGCTTTCCTCCTTCTTAGAGAGCCACCAGCGAGCCAGATATTCCTGGGGATGCCAGAAACCTTCCAATAATTGTGTGTGGGTGGGTCATGTCAAGGCAGGAGCCTGTGGAGAAACTGCCAGGCAAGGTGGCTGGCTGCAGGGATGGAGAAAGAGGGGGAAGCTACTATTTTATGCACTTAACCCCATTTGGATACACACCTATTTTCTGAGCAGGAGCCCTGCAGGAGATGCCCAGCCTGGTTAAGACACCCAAGGGGCATCTCTCTCTCTCTGTGTGATAGAGAGACACTTGCTAATTTCTCTTTACAAGTGAATTGATTTTAGCTGGAGGATTAGGCCTCCTAAGTGCTGGATGAAGGTTGCAAATCTAATCAAGAGGGATTCGGCCTCCCAATCCCAATTTATCCAGGCAAGGGCAGGCCTGACTTCCAGTATCTCAATAGCAGCAGGTGCCCTGAAGGGGCTTGCCTCCCTTTTACAGGTGTTACCATTTACCTTTCAATTCCTCATCTCCCTTACTCCAGCCCTTACTGCCTGTTGGCAGCCTAGACTAGTGGTTAGTACGAGCTGGGTTCTTTTCCTCCCTAACTCTGCCATTGAAATGCTCTAGGGCACGTTGCTGTGCCGCCCCCACTCCGTGCCTCGGTTTCCTCCATTTGATAAATTGGTCATGTGGGTGGAAACAGCACCACTTAAGGAAGTATGGGCTTTTAGATCAGACTGTTGGTCCATACAGTAGCCTCCCCCCTTCTCTCTGCTTTGGGGGAAACTAGCACCTCCCCCAATTAGACCCTCCAGGCAGTTAGCTGGGTGCCTTTCAGGCTTTGGGCCCTTGTGTCTGCAGCGTCCTGGGCTTTATACAAACTATTCCCTCCGTGAGGGATTCGCTCCCTCTGCTCCCCTAGGGACTTGGATCGGGGATGGGCATGGAGGGAGTAGCGGGCTATTTTCAACAGCTTTCTGATGCTTCCTTTATTTTTCCAGTTCCAAGCAAGCAACAAGGAGCGTTGCAGCAGCCCAGCGAGGGCTGGCCGGGTCCCTCCCAAGCCTAAATCCTAGAGCGTGAGCTACGTTTTCTCCTCAATCCCCCTCGGCTCAGCCGCTTCCACCCCCCCGCCCCGCTCATCAACACGCCCCCTCCCTGAGCCTTTCTCCCCTCCCCGCCCCGCCCTGCCCCTCTCCTGGGAGTGTCCAGGCCGGGCAGACCCCTCCCCGCAGAGAGCGGCCAGGCAGAGATCCCGGAGCCTGCTGCACGCACGCTGGGAGAAGGGGTGCTCTGGCCGGTGGCTGGCCCGGGCCAAGCGCACAAGTCCCGCGGGGACGCGCCGCAGCCGGGCTCCGCGCAGAGCGCCGAGGCGATGCTGAGGAGGCGGCGGGTGTTCGCCGTGGAGCCGCTCTGGAGCCGAGGTGAGCCCCCTGCACGGGCACCGGGGCAGCCGCGTGGGGCGGGTTGGGGATGCCCAGGGTTCTCCCCGCTGCCTTTGCGCCCCCGGAGCTCTCCGGCTGGAGGCTGCCGGCGCGCCCTGGGGATCTCGAGTTCCTGTCCGTGCGCGCAGTTAGCTGCGGGGTTCCTGGAAGGAACCCCCCTGCTCTGCCTTGCCCTGCCCTGCCCGCCGGGTCTCGGATTGCCCCGGGGGCGCGCTCCTTCCCTCGGCACCCTTGTGCCTCCGCCCAATGCACCCTGGTAGTAGGGCCTCTTGGGGCACAGGTCTCCAGAGTCAGCCCTGACCACGGCTCTGCTCCAAAGGTGGCTCAGCTCAGTGCAGGTGGTGTGGCTGCAGGGAGCTGGTGCACCTCCTACTTCCCCTGTAGCGTGGGTAGGTCTCCCCCTTTTCCAAACCAGGGCCCCCTGTTACTCAGAAATACGGCTGGGACCCAGCCACCATGCACACAGATACTCCGGTGCAGGGAGCTCTGGGCACTGACTCAGCTGCTGCTTGACACTTGATGTCCAGTGTGGTCATGTCTGTAGCGGCCGCCAGCATCCAACCTGCTGGAGAAACCGGTTTTCCAAACCAGTTGAGCTGTGTGCTGGTGTGGACTCAGCTGAACAGTGGAGACTCGACCCAGCCCCTCTCCGTGGCTGTCCCGCCAGGAGACACTCAGAGGTACCTGCGGTCCCGTGAGGAGCAGTAAGCCTTGCTGCTCTGGAATTCGGAGTGTTGCCCAAACCGTTCCAGGAGGGCTCAGTGCTTTGGGTGTGGGGGTTCCAGCTGAGGGCTCGGAGCCAGGATTCCTGGGTTCTGTGCCTGGCTGTGCCAGCGACTCACCGTTTGACTTTGGGCTGCACGTGTGTGTCGGTCTCCCTGCAAAGCCGAGCTCTGAGTTCAGCCCTGCACTGATTTGAGCCCTAATCCAGGGTGGCCAAGGGGTGGGAAAGACGGCCGTGCGGGGAATGGGGCTAGGATGCAGGAGAGAGCCAGCTGGAAACTAGCCAGGAGTCAGCAGGGAGCCTCTGAGCTCCTTGCTGTGCACACCTCTGTTGGAGTGCAGGTGTGCTATGGACCGCTGGCCTGTTGGAGGAGGCTGGCTGGCTGCTTTGGGAATGAGGCTAGAACAAGGAGTCTTTTTGCTCTGCTTTAAGGGATCACATCCAGCTCAGTGCAGTAGTAATGGAGAGCCCCCAGAGGTGTGTGTTAGCAGATGAAGGCAAAGAACTGAGCAGACTGATGTCCCTTGGAAGGGGGTTCTTCCTAGGGATGCAATAGTGTAGCCAATTAACTGGTAAGCAAAAGCTTATAGGTTAATGTTGTAGACTATGCGCATTTCCCCTCCCCCTTGCCAGTAAATTTTTCAGCAGGCTGGCCAGCAGCCCGGCTCAGTCCTACCCCTGTTGCGGCTCTGCATTAGGAGCCAGGTGGGCAGGCAGCGTGGCTCAGTTCTGGCTTGCAGTGGGTCCTGGAGCTCAGGCCCTCCCCAGACAGGGGCTGCTGCCACCCCACACTGCTGCCTCTTTATCAGAGGCAGCAGCACAATGCGACAGGCAGCCTGTCCGCAAGGAGAGCTGGTTTTTAAAAAGCTCCTGCCTGGCACCCCAAGCTGCTGCCTCTTGATAGCGAGGCTGCCGTCCCTGCTGACTATAGGATAGTTGACTAACTGAATTCATGAGGTTACTCGATTCCATTAACCGATATTTAACATCCCTAGTTCTTCTTGGTCATCATGGAGGCATGTTGGTGATGTGGACACGTGGAAAGGGCAGGAAGGAAACTGACACATTAGTAACCTGGCTGTACCTGACCTGGGAATAAGGACATTGGCAGGGCTGCTCTAGCACCTGGTATGAGCATGAAATGCACCTGTGTTCCCGAGAGGGAGAAAGGGGGCCTCTTACCGCCCTGTATCTGCTCCCATCTGTACCCTCAGGTCTTTCCTTGTAAAACTACCTGGTGTGTGTACATTCCACCCCACCCTCGAAACTGTGGGTGGAGCAAACCAAGTCCCCTTGGACGGGGGGGGGAAATATTTGGGAATTACTGGAATTTGTATAAAAATGTCCTTGTGAGGTGTTTCTCTGGCAAACCTGTTGTTTGAAGGAACGCTGCGTGTTGAATTGCCGCCTGTGCAGGGATTTGTCTGCTGGCCACTCCTACGTGCATTTGCCTTTTGGTTGCATGCACTGCGTCGGTGTCTGTCTTATCTTGCTTAAAACCAACAGCCTCATACTAACCTACAAGGGGTGGGGTGAATGACTTCTTGGTCTTGTGCCACTTCTGATGTGGTCAGGATAGTTCCTTGAGTGGACTGAGCACGAAACTAGACTCCGGGAATTCATGGGATGGTACATGACCGTGGGCATGTCACTTAACCTTGCTGGAATCTCTCTTATGGCTGGGTACACACTTGACTGACTCACCACCTTGCGGGGCAATGATTAATGACTGTTCATCCACAGCTCTTGCAGAACACTCTGCCTCTCCAAAGGACGGCAGCAGCGTTGTTTGTGTGTGATTACATGCATAAAGAGCTAGCTTGAGCCAGGGCCATATAATGGGGTGTACAAAATACATCGTGTGGGTGCGCCAAATGGTCTGTGTGTCCAGGCGTAACCCTTCATCTCCTGCCAGCCAGGATAGGTCAGCCCAGCTCTCAGGGAGGGAGAGCTGCCCTCCCCTAAGACCAACCCTGCCAGCTGCTAAGGTTCCCCAACCTGTCGGATTTGCTCTCTCCCCAGCAGGGATGGTGAAGGGGGACAGCCCGTGCCCCCCCCTTGGGCTCAGCAGCTCACTCCTGCACGGCCAACTCCTATGTTTCAGGCTTAGGTGTTGACAAAGCTAGGGATCTAAATGAATGTGCAGGGCAGGGATGGGGAGCCGAAGGCCTGGGGGCTGGATGCAGCCCACAGCTTGCTTGGATCTGGCTTCTGAGGCTCAGGGCTCCCTCCCCAGCATCGGAGAGCCTGCTTTGGCACTCCATCCCCCCACCCCTTGCGGGGCTGGAGCCCCCAAAATCTACTAACCTGGGGCCCCCTAGGCTCCGGAGTGGGAGGGAAATGTGGGGAGGATCTTTCTCCTTCTCAGTTGGGGGCTTTTTTTTTTTCTTCTCACTTGTGTGCAGCCCCTGGCTAATTTTTCTGTGGGTCAGCGGCCCTCGACCCAAAAAGGTTCCCCACCCCTGGTTTAGAGCTTGTGTACGCGGAGTGTCGTCCGCTTCCAGGATAGCCAGAATTGGGAGTCAGTCTGTCCCCAGGCGAAGCTAATCTGCTCTAAATTCACACCCTCCCTTATTCCAGTGCAGCTTTCCCGTGGTCCGGTTTGAAGGGTGGTTCTTAGTTCGGAGTAATCTGCGAAAGGCAGGAGCTGAAAGAGGGTTCTGGGGGAAAGCTTTGCTGGCCAGGAGCCCGCGGGCTGTGTGGGGTGAAGGAGAGGTGTGCGAAATGAACTGGTGTCCTAGGATGAGGTCTGCCCGGCTGGTCACCCCAATGCCACTCTTGGCTCCTAAACCACCATAGGGGTCCATGGAGGAAGGTGAGTGAGTGGAAAGGCTTCTTAATGGAGAGCCCGAACCCAGATTGTATGGGAGAGTGGCCCGACTCTGGGGCAGGGCTGGCCTTACCATGAGGACTGCGGGGGGGGGCGCCACTAGGACCCAGAGTGTAGAAAATTGTCTGCTGCTGGTGCAGATGTATTCTCTCTGCTCTCGATGTACAGAGATGGGGGAGTGCTGTGCTGGAGGAAGGAGGGGATGAGACATGGCAGGCAGGCAGGAGAAAAGGGGGCATGGGGGCGTCATTTGAGCTTCCCGCTTCAGGTGCCCAAATGTTGTGGGCCGGCCCTGCTCTAGGGGGAGACTAGTCACCAGCCCCGCCCCTTCTGCCCAAGCCCTGCCCCTTTCAGACCCCACCCCTGCTCCCCCACCAAAATTCATTAGGTGGCCCCCTGTGAAAATTACTCCCCATCCCCGGTCTAGTCCACCTGTCCGGCAGCATGGGAGCGAAAGCTTGTCTGTTGTCTTGGGGGGGTCGGCTCTCCGGGCCCCTCCCCTTCCCTCCCTTTCCTGATACTTTCACACTGGGGGGTTTGGGCACCTGTGATGGGAGGAGAAGTGTGAGCAATCTCCGGGTGAGTCTTGCTGGTTGCCCTGGGTGCAGATGCATGCCTGCCTAGCCCTCATGTCGATCACGCGGCTCTCACTGCTGGGCCCTCCCGAGGCTATGCGGCATCCATCCAAGATAAGTACCACGTGTCTTTGGTCTGTGATGTTCCCAGGGTGCCAGAGAGGGGGAAGGGCTGGTGCTGGTTTCTAGGAGCCTTCCTGGTTGTGGGAGCTGGGTTTAGAGACGGGCAGGATGGCCTACTCTGAAGGTGCATGTGGTGGGGTGTGGGTTCATGGAGGGACGAAGAGCCAATCCCAAGCCGCAGGCTTCCCCCAGCAGAGCCCTGGCCCCATGGCTGTAGGCAGTGCAGTGCAAGGGAAACCGCGAGTGGGCAGCTTGGAGTCTCTCTGCAGTGACTGGAGACTGGGTGAGGCGAGGGCAGGCCATGGGATGGGTCAGGCATGGTGCTGGGCTGAGCCAGTGTGGGACCTGTGCCCCTTTTCCACCCCTGCTGGAGAAAGAACGAGTCACCAGCCGAGCCCAGTGGCTGCTGGGTTGGTATAGGTTGGGGGAGGGGAGACTTTTTTGGGTTGGGGGCTGCTGATCCACAGAAAAATCATTTGGGGGCCACCCACAAGTGAGAAGCAAAACCAAAAAATCCCCCCACTGACATGGCCCCCCACTGAGTGGGCACATTCCCCTCACACACCAGCGCCTAGCTGGGTCCAGGCTTTTGTGTGCTCCAGCCGTGTGGGGGAATGCAGGAGGGCTGGGGCACTGGCGTGGGCTCCCCAAGGCTGGGGGGAAAGTCACGAGCCTTGGGGGCTGGATCTGGCCCCCTGGGGCCTTAGGTTTCCCCACCCCGGGCTTAGGAAGAGCCCGGCATGGGGCTGGCTCATCCTTGCAGGCTGGGGGACGGGATTTGCCTCTTCATGGACCCTGCTGTAGCTCATCCTCCCTGCCTTGCCCCCGGAGGAGCGTGCTGGGCTCCGGGTGGCAGGCAGGGGTGGGCGGTTACTCGTCTGTGTCCCTGCTCGCGGTGGGGAGGGTGACGTGCTTGCGCTAGCAGTGAGGGGGGCGTCCAGGCGGGGCTCTGAAGTCCTGGCGCCTGCCAGCACGCAGGGAGCAGGGCTGGGTGGGCCTGTGCTGAGCGGGGACGCTTCCCCCCATGCGGCAGGGTGGGCACCTCCCCTGCCCCAGGGCTCGGGCATGGGAAGGAGAGCCCCACCGGCTGCCAGCCCTCACTCCGGCTCCCTGCCTGGGCTGGGACATTTGCCCCGCTCCTGGCGTGATGTGGTGAGAGTGGCGGTTTCGCGGAGCCCTGGCTGGCGCAGGGCTGAGGAATGCAGTTCGGGCCCGGCGCCAGGAGGGAGCTGTTGACAAAGCACCTCGGCCCAGGACGTGGAGTCTGGGTCAGGCCCTGGAGGTGTTTCCAGGGGAACGCTCGGGATGCTGCCCGGGGTTCGTGCACGCGTGGAAACGGGCTGGGAAATGCTGGAGGGGGTGAGAGCTTGAGGCTGAGGGACCCCGATTCCTAACCCAGCAGCTGGGGAGGGCTCCCGGTGCAGGGAGATGCCAAGGGACAATCCCTGAGCTGCCCTTGCAGTAATTAGACCCGAGCCTCTGTGCTCTGTGGCTCCATCCCGGCTGTGCGCTCCAGGCACAAACCGCCCGAGCACCAGAGGGTCCCGCAGCCTGGCGGCTTCTCTGCTGAGGAAGCATCTCCTGATAGCTCTGGGTCGCCTCCTCATGGCGTCTGTAGACAGTCGCTGGGCTTCTTTCCCCTCCCCCGTGCACGACTCGCAGGGCTCACTGCTGGGTTGTGCTGTGGCATGGATGAGCCGAGTTCCCAGGCCCAGGGAAAAGGGGCGGCGTTGGGGGAGCGCGGCGTTCAGTCTAGGGTGACCTGCTTGCAAATGTGAAAAATCGGGGCGGAGGTGGGGGGGGGGGGTCATAAGCACCTACCTCCGAAAAAGCCCCAAATAGTGCGACTGTTGCTAGAAAATGAGACCTCTGGTCATCCCTCCTGCTGTGTTTCCCTGGGAGGCTGGGGACCCTGGGATGGAGGAAGAGGAGCCTTAGGTCTTCACCATGGGCTTTATCCTGGGAGCAGACCCTAAACAGGAGAGTGGAGCAGGGGGAGAGGTGGATGGGGCGGGGGAGGCTGCAGCTGAGTCCAACTAGTGACTTTTGATAGCAGCCTTCAGCTTCCTGAAGGGGGGTTCCAAAGAGGATGGAGAGAGGCCGTTCTCAGTAGTGACTGGTGGCAGAACAAGGAGCAATGGTCTCAAGTTGCAGTGGGGGAGGCCTAGGTGGGAGATTAGGAAAAACTCTTCCCTAGGAGGGTGGGGAAGCACTGGAATGGGTTCCCTAGGGAGGGGGTGGAATCTCCATCCCTGGAGGTTTTTAAGACTCGGCTTGACAGAGCCCTGGCTGGGATGATTGAGTTGGGATTGGTCCTGCCTTGGGCAGGGGGCTGGACTTGATGACTCCTGAGGTCTCTTCCAGCTCGAAGATTCTGTGATCTAACTGCCCCTGGACTGAGTGTGGCGGGGAAGCAGAGGAGCTGGCTCAGGGCAGCTCTCTGTTGCCTTAGTCCTGCGGTGAAGCGCTAGGCTACCCGTTCTCTGGACTGAGCCTGAGGTGGAGTCTATACAGGTGCTTTACAGGGCTCTGACTTACTGGCTCTGGGGTGTGGAAAAACCCCCCCTCCCGTCCCCCGAGCGCAGCAAGGTCCGGAGCTGTGAAGCGCCCGTGTGAACCGCTGTTAGCTACTCCCCTGGTTTCCAGCCTGCCCCGGCTGCGCCTTCAACTTTTAAAAAAGCAGACAAAGCTCATGGGAGGGAATGTAAGCGACTAGTCGACTGTGCGATAAGCAAATGCTGATCCGATAATCGACTAGTCACTCCCCCCCCTTGCTGCCTCTATCAGAGAGGCGCAGCAAGTGGGGGGGGGGGAGGGAGGGGGAGGGGGGAAGCAGGAGCCATCTTAAAAGTTGGTTCCCCCCAGCACCATCTCCATGGGGAGAAGAGGCAAGGGTGCAGCCTGGGAAAGCTCTTGCTACATTTCAATGGCAGAGGCGCCCTTATCAACTAATCCAATTGTCAATGCGAATTACATTAGCTATTTGATTAGTTGATTAATCTAAATTTAACATCCTTAATTTATGGGAAGGGCTGGGGTGATGGCGGAGGTGGATTTGTGTCCTTTTCACTGACTCCTGGCTTGGGGGAGGGGGAAGAGAAGGGTGGGAGCGTCTTCTCCTCCTCTGGGGTGTTTCTCTCTATCCGGGGGCCCGTCCGGGACTGGGACGGCGGGGGTTGCAGCGTGGGAGGCCCAAGAAGGGACGAATGGCGGGGGACTGTTGGCGTGTCTGCGGGGAGGGGGAGCCCGGAGCCAGAAGAGGGGGTGTCTCAGGAGAGCCAGGTGGAAGAGCAAGGCAGAGCTGGAGTCGAGGGAGTGTGCAGGGCTGGGATAGTGGGGGAGCCCTGGGTCGGGACTGAGGGGCTGGCAGAGCCGTGTGCAGGGAGCTGGTGCTCTGGGCGCTACGGGCAGGATTAGCAGCATGGGGGAGGCTTGGACACGACCGACTGATGCTGGGAAGAAGAGGGCTTTCAGCAAGCGCTAGACCCGCACCTTGTAAAAGGAAGGGTGTGTGTGTGTGTGTGTGTGTGTGTGTGAGAGTGGGGCGGGGGTCCGGTAGTGGCTGGCCCTGATGTCCCAAGAACCACACAGATGCACGTGCTGGTCCCACTGAACTCTCTCCCCGCCCCCGCACTCTCTGCCGCCTTCCTCCCCGAAAGGCCCCACCCGCTTGAATCGCCAGGAGCTGGGATGTTCTTGGAATGTGCCGGGTTGCTCAAGAGCGAGCCACGGGGCTGGGAAGGGCTCCAGCAACACGGGGTAGGTGTGGGGCCAGGGAGGGGCTGGTGCCGTAAGCAGGCAGGGCTGCCGTGCTCTGCGGGAGGGATTGGAGGCAGCCTCTCTGACCATCCCTTTGTTTCCTTTGCCTTGCAGCTGGTGCACAGAAGCCCTGGGAGAGCTGTGTGGTGTTAACCTCGGCCAGCATCTACCGCGAGCTGCAGGAACCCTCCAGAGGCAGCACGGCTCCCCCCCCTCCTGAGCCGCAGCGGGGCAGCGGAATGAGCGGCGAGCTGGGCGTATGGGGCCAGGCCGAGTCGCCGACGGAGCCTGTCCTCCCCGGGGGCCTCTTCCCCAAGAGCGGGCGGCTCCTCAAGTCGGAGTCGGAGGACTCCGGGGTGGAGATGGCTGGCAACGAGAACGCCCCCTCCACCCCGCTGGGCTCAGAGAGCAGCTTCTCTCTGGACTGTCTTGATGGCTTCCCGCCCTCTGCTGCTGGCTCCGCTGCTGGCGACCCGGCGGCGAGCTGCCCCGAAGCAGAGTGGCCAGGGGAGCCGGACCCTCTCGGGGAGCGGGCCTACCTCCAGAACCTGTCGGTCAGCAGGAAGCTGGCCCAGGTGATGCAGCGCTCCCGGAAACTCCACACTCCCGGCCGCTCGCTCAAGCCGCTTGGCCGGAAGAGCCTGAACCTGGCGGAGCTGGAGGTGTTGGCTTCGTGCGGCTTGCAGGGGCTGAGTGGCCAAGACAGGGCTGCCGAGGGGCAGAGTGAAGCTGGCGCCGGCTGCTGGAGCCCAGAGGCACGGAGCCCTGAGGAGGCAGAGGTGAGTGCCAGGAGCTGGCTTCTGTGTGGTTCGGGGGGCTGGCCGGTGTGGAGAAGGATAAGCACCCCCCCCCCCCCCACTTTCCCAGGGGCCAGTTGACTGACTCCACCGGGCATGGCCACCTCTGTGGGGCTGATATGGTTCAATGTGGCATCCTCCTGCGGCTGCGTTAAGGCAGCAGCAGGGATTGGGTCTGGGCGCAGGCACTGCTGCGAGGAAATCCGCATGCCCTCTGCCCTCCATTGGGGGCAGGGCTGGCGTCACCCCCTCCTTTAACTGTGGGCAGGGCGGGGCTGTTTCAGCTTTGGAAATGCTTCCCATTTCCATCCCATGACAGCAGCATGTGCAAGTGCCTCTAATCAAATGGCATCGTCACTGCTCTTGTCATGACTGAGCTGGGATGCGCCGAGGGGCGCAAGCAGGCCCTAGGGGCAGGTCGACCTAGGCCAGTTGTGGACTTTCCCGTTTGCTGGCGGCTCCGAGAAAAGCCTTCACTGAGGGTCCCAGGAAAGGTTTGGTTTTCGCGTCAAAGGATTTTCTGGACCAAGGGAGTTCAACTTGGGCTGCTCTGCTGATGGACTCCAGGCTCTCCTGGGTCCATCAGCAGACCCTGCTGGGCTTCTCGGGCTCCCCTCCTGTCCTGGGGCTGCAGGGGCCCCTGGGGCTTGGCAGCTCTGGGGATGCTGGGACTCTGCTGTCCCCAGGCTGCTACTCTGCAGTCAGCCCCGTGACACAGGGCTTCTGGCTCCCTGCTGGATCGTGGCTGTTTCTGAACCAGAGAATCCCGGACCACAGAGCTTCAGCCTGTAGTTATTGATGACCTGGAACCCTCCCCATCCTGCTGGGAGATCCCGTAACTCTGCTATGGGGGAGGAAACTGAGGCACGGGGAGCCAAAGCAACTTGCCCAAGGTCCGCAGAAGAGGAATTAAACTTGGGAATCTCGACTCCCAGTTCGCGGCTCTGTCCCCTAGGCAGGGGTGTGAGCAGCCCATGGGCAAGAGAAGAAGTGGGAAATATTTCTGTGGGTGTAAAGAAAGGAATTCCCTGCACCCTGAGCAGACAGGGCAGGGCATTGTGCCGTGGAGAGCAGCTTGGCAGAGGGCCTGGGCCATGTAGAGCCACCATGCCCCTGGCCCCGGCTGCAGGTGGACGGTGAGATGGGAAGGGGCCCAGAGAAACTCCCCCCTCCATGGGCTTTGAGAGGCCAGGGCACCACGAGGCCGAGTGAAGGAGAAGCCGCCCCCTTTCGGGTTGGGACACTAGAAGGCTGGGTAGATGCGGAGGGGCCCTTTGGCTCCCCACAGCCTTTTGGACTCCGAGCCTGGGATCTGTGCGGCTCTGCTAGGCTGCTCTGGGGTGGTGACTTGCTGGCCTGTCACCGAGGGGGACCCTTGAGCACAGGGCTGTGGGCTGGGTCAAGGGGTTGGTCCGAGGCCCAGTGGTCATGGCAGGGTGCAGGTGCCAGACCCAGTGACCTGGGATGGCTTTGCCTTGCGGAGAGGAAGCTGCTGGGTGGGGATGGGCGGCTGCTCTATGAAATGAGTTTGTTTCCCATCCAGGTACCAGGGGGTTGTACTCCCAGCTGACATGGCAGCAGGCAGGGCACTGCTGGGAGGGAAGTTCACAACACTTCCCCAGTCTGCAAAGGGGTAGGGTTGCCAGTTGTCCAGTATTAAACTGGACACACCGTTATTTTTGCCTCCTGTCCAGTAAAAAAAAATTCAGAAAATACCCGACTTCTTTAGGTGTCCGGTATTTTCTAATTTTTTTTTACTGGACAGGAGGCAAAAATCCCGGGCTGTCTAGCTCAATACGGAGGCAGCCTGGCAACCCTAGTGCTGACTGGGTGTCAGGCCTGGTGCAGGGAGGCGGGCAGCTGCTGGCAGCCTGTTAGGGCCAAAAAGCCTCATCACATGGCTTTTAAAGGGGCCACGGTGGTGGGTTTTTTTTGTTTTTTTTGTTTTTTTTTCCCCTCCCCCTCAACAAATTTTTTCCTGGCATCGTGTTGTTTTGGTATTTTTTTCTGAAACCATCTGGCAACCCGACGGGCCAGTGAGCTGAGGGAATGTCACCTGCATGTGTCTCCAAACCCGGTTCTGCGGTGAAGTGTTTAACTGACTGTGGAACGCCGCCTGCCCTCTTCCGCCGGGCGCCGTGGCTGCCCGCTGCCAAGGAGCGGGAGGCGCAGGGCTGGGGTGGCTGCCTTGGCCCTGGGAGCGATGGAGCTGGCGGCCTGCAGCTGCTGCGGCTTTGCCTCCTTGTCTTTTGAGCCACGTGGGGCTAGCCCTCTGAGTAAGCCCAGAGCCCCCTCTCCTTGTGGGTCGTCCCTCGCCTAGGACCCCTCCACCCCCCCGCTCTGCCTGTGTGAGGGGCCAGCTGGCATCAGGCGTTAATGGGGATGCCCTAGTTTCATAATCCGGTCTAAGCCCCTTAAGCTGCTGCTGTTTCTCTCGTTACCTCTACAGAGCGTGTGCAGCTGGGGAGGGCCTGGGGGCTAAAGAGGCTGGATGGGGGAGGGGGAAATCTGGGTGTGCCCTCCCCCAGGACTCCTGCAAACCCAGATCTCCAGCGAGGTGCCCCCGGTGGACAAGGGGGAGTCGCGGTATGGTCCTGGCCAGGCCCTGCCCTGAGCGCTGGCTGCACCGTGCTGGCTGTGGGGAGGTCAGTGCCGGGAGCTCTCGCAGGCGGCATTGCAGTCTCAGCATGCAGGTTCTGGTTTGCCCTGTCCTGGCCACACCAGGGCCACCGGGCCAGCTGTGTGTTTCCAGGAGCTTCCCGGGTGATGGGTCCCTCTCTCTGGGCCTTGTGCACCCCATGTTTGGATCTGGCCCCCTTGCCTGAGCCCGGGTCCGATGGGGGGGGAGCTGCCCTGGCTGGGGCGACTGTAGGCTGCAGCTCCAGCTGTGGCCCCTGCACCGCGGTGTGCCCAGGGCGGACACTCTGAGCTGTGTCGTCCCCCAGGCGCGGAGAGACCCCTCCTTCGCCCTCCCGGGCCAGGGCCTGCGCTACCTGGAGCACGTCTGCCTGATGCTGGAGACGATCGCCCAGCTACAGCAGGCCAACCGGCAGCTCCAGCAGCAGCAGAAGGTGATGGCGAGTCAGCCGTGGGGCCGGCCGGAGGAGAGCGTAAGGCCCGCCGTGCGGTGGGGGGAGGCAGAGGGAGAGGTGTGGGGCTAGGAACCAGGAGGGGTGCTTGGGGGCTAGGCCTTACCCATTCCTTAAGAAAGGGAGGCTGCAGCCGCTTGTCCAGGTGTGTCCTCCTCCCCCCCCCCCCTCAGAAGAGAGTGCTGCCCACCTTGCATCAGTGGGATCCCCTGGGGGGAAGGTGGGGGGGGGGTTCCCTGTCATCTTAGCTCCCCAGCCATGGTGGAGCTTGCCCCTCCCACAGCTGCTCAGTGGGATCTGAGAGAGGTGGGTCTTTCCCTGGGCTCTGGGATCCGTCTCCCCATGAGGGTGGAGGTGGGAATGTCTAGGGGTCCTCTCCGCCCCAGCCTTCCCTGTAAGCTGAGCGCTTGGGCCGTCACCCAGGACAGATTCAGGCGCCGCCCAGCTGGTTAGCAGAGCTCCCACAGCTGCCCACAACTGGCAGCATGTTTTATTGGTGGTGCACATCTACGCGTGCTTTGGTGCACGTAGCAAAATTTATTCCCCACATGGATGGAAACCATTAGAGGGAACATAGGTCTCTCCCCCTTCCCGGCCTCTACAGCCGCTTGCTCCGCTCCATGCATCCTCTCTGCTTGGTAGGCGGTGCCCGCTGAGGACAGGCCGTGCAGCGCTCCAGACGAGCAGGAGCTGGCCCAGCCCGACCTGGCTCCTGGGAGCAGGGCGGAGGTGGAGATGCAGGAGGACGATTTGCCTCTGGCAGCCTGGCGGCCCCATCACTTCAGGGCACGCTCGGCCTCGGACACCGGGATGCTGCAGGACCTGACCAGGAGCTCAGGTGGGTGAGCCCGGCTTGAGTGGCAGCTTCGAGGCCCAATCCTTTCCCCTGCATGTCCAGGAGCTCCCAACCCGTGGCAGAATAGGAAGGTGGGAGGGAGGGGGGAAGAACCCTTCCCCACACCTCTGAAATTAATGGAACCTAACTTGTGCAAAGGAATGTCCTTGCTGGGGTGGCTTGTTCCTTAGGGAGGGGGACAGGGCCGCTGCTAAGAATTTCTCTGCCCTCCCATAAATATGCACCCCCTCCCCTTTCTGATCTGGCAGGAGCTCCCTTGGCTCCCCCAGCGATGCCCTGTGCCCCCTTTAGGCTGGGGGGGAGCGAAATCCCAGCCCAGGAATCTGTCTCCCACCCCTGGCAGATGCCTAGCCCAGGGTCTCTGGCATTCCAAAGGCCTGGGCTCTGAAATGCAGCTGGGTGGATGAGGACGAACTGTTCCGGGGGCGGGCAGCTCTGAGGCCATTGACGTAGGGACCCCAGGATCTGGCCACCCTAGTGCTGGAGGGCCTGGGTTCTCTCCATGGGGCGGCATCGGGGCCGGTCGCTCGCACTCAGCAGGGGCCCGCGTGCTCTCATCCCTGCAGAGAATGAGCCAGCCTGCTCCAGGAAGATGGCAGGGCACTGCGTCAGCTCGTCCACCCTGCTGGATCAGCCAGACTGGGGAGCCCAGACCCTCCCGCCAAGCAGGAGACCCAGGGTAGGTTTTGTGCCGTGAAGTATGGAGGGGGTGGGGTGCAAGGATCCAGGCGGCTCATCCTGCTGCTGTATGTGCTTGTCAGTCTGGTGACTTTCCTTTCCTGTGCTGGGCCAGGATCCACCAACTCTGCTCCCCCAGCCCCACTGCTGTACCTGGCGGGAGGTGTTTGGGGTTCTCTGCCTCTCTTCTGCCCTGCCCATATCTCCTGAGGGAGAGAACGGGGGGCTGGTTGTTCCCTGGCACACCCCGGTGCCCTGCTCCTGCCTTCCCTGATGGCTGCTGTCTCTCCCCCTTGCAGAACGACCGCTCGCACTGGGGGAAAGTCAAAGTGCTGATCAACCGGATCACCAGGAAATCTCTCCGGGCTCATGAGCCGCTGCCATGCGGGGAGTCGGCCATCGAGAGCAGACACTGTAGGTGAGGCTGAGCGTGGCAGAGAAGGCAGCTCTTTGTGAAGAGACCTTCGCCCTGGCATGGGTACAGAGGCAAGGCAGGCAGGAGAGCCCCCAGGCATCGGGGGGAGGGAAGGAGTCTGTCTTGATCCTCAGCCTCTGGGTGGAGCAAGGGGCCCAGGCTGTTCTGGCTGTGGTGCACAGATTCTCCAGGACCATTGTGACACTGACCTGCTGCTGGCACAGCCCAGGCCAGACAAGGGGGCCGGAATAATCCCTAGAGCAGATCTCTTAGAAAACCAGCCCCTCCCGAGTGGAAAAGTTCCAGTGCTGGAGAAGCTTGGGAAGCCGGCCCAATGGTTAATGATGCTCCAGGTGGAAAGTGCCGACCTTACTTCCGGTAGGAGCGTGTCTCGCTTCAACTTCGAGGTCGTGCCGGGTGGGTCTCTGCTCCATGTAAAGAGCCCGCTGGGAAATGTGTTCCCTGTTCACCTGTGATCTAGTCACCCATTAGCCCACTCTTTAAGATAAATAGATTGAGATTGGCACCAGAGAGCAGGTTTTGCAGGGCCCTGCCTTTCGGATGGGTGGGCATTGGTGGGGGACCATTTTCCCCCTGAGGGGCAGATTACAGTTTGGGGCTTTGGGCCAGGACCAATGGGGATCCCTCCCTACCCCTTCGGTCTGCAATCCCCTCTACCTGGTGCTCCTGCTGGGGAAATAGTCAGGACTTGGGGGCTTACCCAGTGCTCCCCAGCCACAGAGCGGGGTAAGTTCCTGCGCCCAGCAGGAGTGTCAGGCTGGCAGGCAGAATGGGTCAGGGTGCCGGGTGCCCTTTTTTCCAGGTCCCTCCAATTGGCTGAGGCCCCTGGGCATGGGCTAATCCGCCACTGGCCAAGGCACCCCCCTTTGGGTCTGGAGACCAGGGAAGGAGAGGGATGTGGCCTACACAGTGCTGGGGTCAGGAGTGACAGCCTGTGGACTGGGGGGCTCAGGCTGCAATTCTGGTGCCCACCTATGGCTACGCCCTGCCCTGGGAGCAGCAGCCTGGCAGAAGGGGCCAGGTATGGGGTGTCTGGTCTGGGGCACCAGAGTGAGTCATGTCAAGGGGGAAAATAAAGTTGATACCCCACTGCCCCCTAGTGGTGCAGTCGGAGAAATGCCCCTGGGAACAGCAGTGCAGCTACATGCCCTTTGGGCTTGTGGTGGGGTGGCAGCGGATGGCCAGGAGCCACAGGGCCCCGGTGTAACTGGCTGGCTGATCCGGCGGCTCTGGGATTTGACCGGGCACCATGTGCCCCCAGCCTGACGTTCTCCACCCTCTGCTCTTCCCTGACAGTCTGGAGGCCTCCCTGGAGAAACAAGGCTCCCACCCCCGGAGGAGCTTCCTGCCAGCGCTGGGGGTGAAGAAACACCGCTCGAAACCCCTCCCTGTGCGCTGAGTGCCCCGAGGCCGCGGGAACCTCTTGGAGACGGGAAGGATTTGCAGTGGCTGAGCCTTCCCTGCCACGAGCCATCCACGCTCTCCATAAAGAGTCCCCTCCCCCCGCTGCCTCCGGACGCTGGTTTGGATTTCCCAGATTCGTCTGCTTTGGTGGGGTTTCTGGCCCTTCCATGGAAAAGGCAGGCAGTGGGGGAGGGGAGGGTTGCACAGAGATGTGCTGTTCCCGTAGAGCTGTGCCATTGAAGCTGTGGATCAAGTCTGCTTGGACACGAACACGGGGGTGCATGCTTTCTCCACAACCCCCCCTCATGGGGAGTATGCGTAGGAGGTACAGTTCTCCCTTGAGGCAGGTCCTCAAGGAAGCTGGCTTAGACCTAGCAGGTTCTGGTGTCTGTTTCCAGGTCCCCTCCCCTCACAACCTGGCCGAGCATGGCCTGCTGGGTGTGCTTGTCTTCAGCAGTCTGGTTCTGAAAGCTGGCTGCTTGCTGTGTGCGGCTGCAGAAGCCAGAAGGTGCTCTCACGGCACTGCTAACTGACTCCCTCCCACCGCCCTCGTCCTCTCATGCCTGCAGGCTGCTCTTGGTATCGGGGTCAGAATGGGGGTGAGGAGGAGCACTGACCAGTTCGCCGCTCTCCCGCAAACCTTAACTGAACTAGGGGGCTGAGCTGCCTGCAGCCGGAAGTCTCTCCTCCTCCGAAGGTGACGTCCAAGCTCCCATCATGTTCCGACCCCTGCCCGGGCTGAGATCCCTGCTCCGGGGTCTCCGCACAGCAGTGAGAAATCCCTGGCATTGTTGAAAGTGAACTAACTCATCTGACCATCGAGTGGACCACTCCTAGCACCTGGTCATTTTGTAAATGCACCTGTGTATCTGTATATAACGTATTTATATGGCCTGAGGGAGAGAAGTGCTGATGGAGGCTGAAGGATTCTTAGACACTTAAAAAAAATAAATTACCACTGAGTTTTGCATCTTGATCTGTAAAGTGAAAAGTGGAGGCATTATGCTCACGGTGCTACTGGGCCATAGGTCGGCCAATGGGGAGTCTGTGCGTGATAGGACTTGTGTGGGCCAACCTGATAACTTGTTGGCATATCTCTGCCATGCAGGAGTCCCAAGATCCTGGCATTCTTTGGCCTGGTAGTATTGTATCAATAATGGCTTGGCCTAAGAGACCAGTGCAGTATGAAGCCAGGCCCTCTGCTAGGGAAAGGGATGTGTTCATCCTCATGAAGGCTTCGTGACCTCTCCATATTCTCTGGCAGCAGTGGAGTGTGTGTATGTGTGTGAGGGGCACTGGGGACAAATCAGGAGTGTTGCACATAATGGAAAGGTAACCTGCTCCAGATCCAGGCTCTATGGAAGACATTAATCAGGAATCTCTTTAGAGGGGATGGCTAATACATGGAGCAGAACTGCAAAGGAATTAAGAGAAGATGCAATGGTGACCATTCTATTAATGCCCATGTCTTCCAGGACCCAAAGGCTATGTCTACACTTGTGGCTTCTTGTGGGTGAAATATGCAAATGAGGCTAAGCATGGAATATTGCCAAGCCTCATTTGCATACCTAATGAACTGCCATTTTTTGCAGAAGAGGCTCTTGTGCCAGGAGCTGTCTACACTGCCCCTTTTTGCGCAAGAAAAACCCTCTTGCGCATTGCTGTTATTCCTGAAAATAAACAGTGTAGTGGCATTGCATTAGGTATGCAAATGAGGCTTGGTGATATTCCACATTTAGCCTCATTTGCATGTTTCTCCTGCAAGAAGCCATGAGTGTTGACCTAGCCACAGACTGGCTGGGAACGTGGAGTAGGACCAGCCCAACACTGCCTCCTCCCCTGTAGGTTTCCTAGTGTTGCTTCTTTTTCCTACCCACTCTTTTGGCAGCACTGAGTAACGCCTGATAGTTAGCATTGACAGGGCCCTTACTAATGCTTTTCTCACACTGAGCCCTCCTGACCCACCCTGCTGTACAAAAGTTACTGTCTCAGAGAGAACAGAGAAGTGACAGAATGGAAAATGGAATTTGGTTCATGTGCTCACATCAGACGTATCTACAGCAGCGCCTTCCCAGTGTGGAAGGACGGACTAGCTAAGAAGCGTGTATAGGAGAGATGAGGTGTTAACCCTCTTTTGGCTCCGGGAACTTTCACAGCTTCAAGTGCAGGGATCTGCAGGATAGCAGGCCCAAGCCATGGAGAGTGAGTGAGTGGGGGGTGGTAGGGAACATGGGGAGGAAGGTTTTCCAAAGAGGGGTGAAGCAGAGAAGCAACGTTTCCTTACTGCAGTTCTGCCAATGTAGGCCATGCTCTCCTGTAGGTGTTGGGACTGGCCTGTAACTTTAGTGCTGTTTTCTGAGGTGGAGGCTTGACTGAATTTGCGCCCTGCATGAGAGCAGTCATACCTCTCCCCCAGCCCCTCTTCCTTTTTTCAGTAAACAGCGCTATGCAATGGGGAAAACTCTGCCTATCCTGTGCTCTTGTCCGGCTTGTCTGCATTAAAGCTTAGCTGCCACTTCCCAAGTGGGTAGGCCCACATCTGTATGGAGCCAGAGCTACTGCAAGTTCTGCTTCCTACTAAGGTGGGGCAAAGGGAAACCTGCCCTGCACAAGAATATTTTAAAATGAGCCACAGGATGGCAGTAACATCTTCACTATAATCCTGTGTGCAGCTCCCTGGAGTAGAGTTGCTGTTCAAGATGCACTCCATTTATTGGTCAACCTCCTGCACAGGGAAATGTGTATCTGTGTACATGGGAAAAGAATTTGGGATGAGTTAAATACATGCATAAAATAAAGCATGAAGAACTCATGGGGGGAGGGACAGCTCAGTGGTTTGAGCTACTGGCCATTTAGGGATCTGGGGCAAATCTGTCAGGGATGGTACTTGGTCCTGCTGTGAGGGCGGGGGCCTAGGACTCTGACCTCTCAAGGTCCCTTCCAGTTCTATGAGATGGTATGTCTCCATATGTTAAACCTCACATAACAGGTTGCATACGGTCTTAGTTGGATTGTGGGGCAGGGGTAATGGTTATTCCTAACAGCTCACCTGCCGTTCCAGCCCTAGCAGAGAGTAACACATAGGTGGTGTGATTGTTAAAGCTGACTGGTGAGGATGCATAATGGCTTAGTTTTGTGGGGTGGACAGGAGGATCCAGCTGGCAAATCTGCAAAGGCCCTACTACTAGGGTTGCCAGCTGGTTTCAACAAAAATACTGGACACACTTGACATTACGTCACAATCCACATTACATCTTATTTAGAAAATACTGGACATTTATATTTTCTCAATTTGTTTCCTGAACAGAAAGCTCAAATACTGGACTGTCTGGTTCAAAACTGGACAGCTGGCAACCCTACCTACTGCTCTCTAGAATTTGCTCTACAGTAAAACCTGCCCTAGAGCTTACCGCTGAGGAGACCACCTAGCGTGAGGCCACGGCGACCCTTTGTGCTCTGGCCTGCGAATCTTTGGCAAGCTGCCGCCTCTTGGAAGTGACGTTTGGTAACCCCCCAGCAGTGGCTGCTCATGCCAGGTGTGGCTTAGCGGTGGAAATGGCCGTGGCTGGAGTTCGTGCCCCTGCGGTGGCATGTGGCAGCAGCAGGCGGGCAGATGCTCCTGAGTGGGGGGGGGTGGGAAGTGCAATAGGGTGGGGGTCCGTGGCAGAATGAGCCTGGTGTTATGGGGCCGGGGGGGGGGCTATGGGGCAAGAGGGTCAGTATTGCCCCCAGGGGAGGGGGGAGGGGCTGCCCCTTAGTGCCCTGGTCTGGGGAGCTGGTGTCATGACAGCTAACAGCTTCAGCACAATGACATCACACGTGGAAGATGACGTCACAACATTTTGCCCGCTACGCGCGCGCGCCCCCCCCCCCCCAAGCTCAGGCGCCTCTCCTCGGTCCCACGGGCCACGCTTCCGGTTGGCCCTCTTCCGTTGAGAGTATTGCGCCACTTCCGGTTGGTGCTGCTTTGCCGCTCCGGGCAGCAGCACTTCCGGTGCGCGGGGAGGAGGAAGCGGTTCCCGGTCCCTTCCGGTTGGCTCGGCGGGCGAGCGGGCGGGCTTCCGGTGAAGCGTTTCCGGGTCTCTTTGTCTCCGGTGCCGCGGGCCTTGCCTGTCCCGGGCTTGCTCCGCCCCCGAACGCAGGTAGGTTCCGGTTCCGGTCTCGGGCGCTTTCCCCCCGGCGGCGCCACGCGGGGTGGGAGGGGCGGTAGCGTCTTCCTGCCCCCTTGGGGGCCTGTGTCCACCCCGCCGCGGGACCGCTCCTAGTTCGGCCGGGGAAGAACAGAGCCGCTTTGCGCCGGGGCTCGGGGAGCCCGGGGGGCTGGCCTAGGGGAGCCCCTGGGGGGGCTCAGGTACTGGGGGGGCCTGGCCTAGGGGAGCCCCTGGGGGGGCTCAGGTACTGGGGGGGCCTGGCCTAGGGGAGCCCCTGGGGGGGGGCTCAGGTACTGCGGGGGCCTGGCCTAGGGGAGCCCCTGGGGGGGGCTCAGGTACTGCGGGGGCCTGGCCTAGGGGAGCCCCTGGGGGGGGGCTCAGGTACTGGGGGGGCCTGGCCTAGGGGAGCCCCTGGGGGGGGGCTCAGGTACTGGGGGGGCCTGGCCTAGGGGAGCCCCTGGGGGGGGGCTCAGGTACTGGGGGGTCCTGGCCGAGGGGAGCCCCGGGGGGGGGGCTCAGGTACTGGGGGGGCCTGGCCTAGGGGAGCCCCTGGGGGGGGGCTCAGGTACTGGGGGGGCCTGGCCTAGGGGAGCCCCTGGGGGGGGGCTCAGGTACTGGGGGAACCCCTGGGGGGCTTGGCCTAGGGGAGCCCCTGGGGGGGCTCAGGTACTGGGGGGACCCCTGGGGGGCTTGGCCTGCGGGGGCCCCTGGGGCGGGTGCTCAGGTACTGGGGGGGCCCCTGGGGGGCTTGGCCTGGGGGGGCCCCTGGGGCGGGTGCTCAGGTACTGGGGGGGTGCTCGGGGCCTGGAGGAGCTGGGGGGTGTGTGCCCAGGCACGGCTGGCCTAGGGGAGCCCCTGAGGGGTGCTCAGGTACTGGGGTGTGCTCAGGCCTGGAGGAACCCGTGTGTGTGTGTGTGTGTGGGGGGGTGCTCATGCACTGGGGGGTTGGGGGAGGGGACTGGCTTAGCAGCTGGTCTCTGTCAGCTCCCAAAGGGAGAGCCCTCGGCTGTGGGTCTTTGCTCTGGTTGAAGAGCGGCAGGTTTATAATGCAGCCTGCCTTCCTTCCTTCCTTCCTCCTAGGCAAGGCTCCCTAGAGGAGACCAATCACCGGAGTGCCCCAAATGGCCCAGTTCAAGCGCCAGAAGCCGATGCGAGGTGGCAGCCTGCAGGGAGCAAGGCCGTTCTCAGGTCAGTCAGTTGGATGCCTTGTTGGGATGTTTTGTGCAGGCTTTCGTAGTAGTCCAGCTGAAGTGTGAATGGCCCAAGTGATGAGGCCTCCACTGCTTTTCCGGGGCAATTGTTGAACAGTCCATTAGGTCTTGACTGAAACCAGCTAGAATCAAGTATTTAGTCAGAATGGGAGACAGAGCCAGGACTCCTGAGTTCTGTTCCCAGGTACTGCCACTGCCTTACATAGTATCCGCATTATATTGTCTCTCAGGGAACTTATGAGGCTTAATCAGTGCTTGTAAAAGGCTTTTCACTGCTGTGGTTGAAGAGCAAATCCTTTATCACATGCTATTACTACTCCATTATTCCTGTATTTAGTATCCTGTTAGCCTATAAGGTGCTACAGGACTCCTTGTCACTTTTGCAGATCCAGACTAACACGGCTACCCCTCTGATACTTTACTCCATTATTCCTGTATTTCTTTTACCGGGACTAAGAGACCTTTTATCCCAAAGAAACACAAACTGCTTCACTCACTCATTACTGTAAAGGAACTCTTAAAATCTCTCCCTCTACAGAGAACAACACTGAAATGCACATATCTCTGGGTTGGAGGGCTACAGCCAAGTAGTAGACCACATAATAATGTGAGGGCATCAACTTCTATAAAGACCCTCCTGCAATTTCAGTCTTGTACAGTTGGCTGGCTGGTAGTTTGCTCCCTGTCTTAAATTGTTGTATGGATTCTGTGTGTTGGTGTTAAATTAATAGGCTCCAATAGAGAAGTGTTTGTGAAGTGATTTGAGATTAATGATTTCTGGGAGTGTCAGAGAACAGTGAACACGACAGCTTTTTCAATACTCTAGTTTGTTTGAAACCTGTTAAATGTCCATTGATCACTTATTACCTAGCATTCAAAAATAGACACCCAGCACCTGAGTTTCGTGGCCAGGGTATGTAATGTCTGCTCGTGCTTAAGAAATTTATTTGGCAATGGCAAAACTATGTGTGTTGGATGAAGCAGAAAGATTCTTCAGTATTTTAAGCTTTCGCTTTTGTTGTTCAAATTTTTGGCTGTGCAAATGACTTTCCAAGCACAAGCGACAAGGAGTCCTGTGGCACCTTATAGACTAACAGATGTATTGGAGCATAAGCTTTCTGGGGCAAAGACCTGCTTCGTCAGATGTATGTAGTGGAAATTTCCAGAGGCAGGTATAAATATGCAGGCCAGAATAAGGCTAGAGATAATGAGGTTAATTCAGTCAGGGAGGATGAGGCCCACTTCTAGCAGCTGATCTGGAGATGTGAACACCAAGAGAGGAGAAACTGCTTTTGTAGTTGGCTAGCCATTCACAGTCTTTGTTTAATCCTAAACTGATGGTGTCAAATTTGCATTTGAACTGTAGCTCAGCAGTTTCCCTTCTTCGGATTAAACAAAGATACTTACCAAGCACAGTGGTTTCTCTTCCTGAGTTTGCAGCTAGACAGCTCCTGTGCTTTTATAGCTTTGCCAAACAGCAGAAAGGTGAAATTAGGAAGACATTAACCGGTTTAAGCCCTGGCCTGTTTTGCCAGAGTCATGTCCATTTCTTGGGAAATAGGTGAGCAGAGAGAGGCATTGAAGCAGTTATTGGGAATAGTAGGAAAAGCATGATTCGTAGGCTCAGGGAGAGGCATAGAGTACTGGACAAAACAGATGTGATACTCTGGGGATGAAGGAACATGGAGAGAGAATTGCTCACTTCCAAGAGCTAGAAGGGGCAGGTTGGGGGGAGGAGAAGGGTTTGCATTAGGAGATACCTGCTGGCTATGGGCAGCATCTTCCCTCTCTGGTATGGCTAAGTGTAGGAGTTTCCCAGGGCTTTGCTTCTGGAAAACTTTAGTAGTGCCAGTCTGGTTCTCTGGCTATTAGACATCTGGAAAACCGGATGGCTAATTACTAGGGATGGTAAAATGTGTGTGATTTGGTAACTGCTGAAATTTTCAGTGGTTACGCGTGGGGCGTCAGCCAGCTTCCCGGGTGCTGCATGTAAAAGTTTGGGTAACGGATATAATTGTGGTTATCAGTTACCTGTTTAAATGGCTACACTCTTACGTCCCTACTAATTACAGGTCAGTGTCTTTCCTGCCTTGCCCACCTAACAACCAAGTCTTTCCACTGTGTGTGTGTGTTGGGCACCATTGCTGAGTTGATTCCACAAGGTCTCTCTTTCCTGCTGGGAGTGGAAGTGTCTAAATCCATTGAGCTTTTGACCTAAGAGTTTTCTAGGGATTAACTTTCTCCCTTTTCTAGGGACACACCCAACCTCCTTACTGGGACCTCCACCTGGCCTGTTAAACCCTCCTGTCTCAGCTGATCTTATCCAGAATGCACGGCACCTGCAGGTATGCTTGGGGCAATCCTTCCTTAACCCTGGCTCTTTTAGCTGACCCCCTGTTATCTTTTAGGGCAGGGGTTCCCAAACTTTTTGACATGGGGACCAGTAAATCCATTCACGAACTTTTGGAGGACTGGTAATGTTCATTTGCATATTTGCATATTCATTAATCAAATGATGAATATTCAAATACGTTGTTTCTGGTCCTCCCAAAACCCCCAGTGCCAGCTTTAGCAAAACTTTTGATACGGTCACCCACAATATTCTTGCCAGCAAGTTAAGGAATATGGATTGGATAAATGGACTGTAAGACAGACAGAAAGCTGGTTAGACCTAGGGTTTCCCAAACTTTTTACTTAGTTGGAACCCTTTTTTTTCCAGTACTGGTTTTTGCAGCCCAAAAATATAAACACATAAAAAACAAACTGAGAAAATACCAGCCACATAACATGTCTGGTATTTTCTCATTAGGTAAGTTGTATTATTACTAGATGTATCAGTTTGTAGTTTTGAACTGCCTGGCTGGTAAATGTGCTCAGGCTGCATGAATATGTCTACCAGCCAGCCAGTTCGCAACTACTCGGGGGGGGTGTGTGTGTGTGTGTGTGTGTGTGTGTGGTGGGGGGGGGGGGGGGGATAGAATCCCTGGGCTGGACTAACTCATGCTTTGTGCTTTGCGGGGGGGAGGGGGGAATGGGGGCAGCGCCCCAAGATCTACATATGGCCGGGTCAGTCCCACTCCCTGCAGGCCGATTCATTCCTCCTCCCTGCTCTCCGTGCTGCGCCTCTGGCCAGCCCCACAACCCCCTCCCGGGCAGCCAGTTCTCCCCTGCTTCTCCTCCCAATCTCCCTTGGCCAGCCCTGCTGCCTGCGTCCAGCCCTCCTTCTGGCGGCCGCTTCTCCCCCCCCTCCCCTCCCCAGCTCCCTGCCCCCAACCTCACACCCCCCAGCAGCCCTGCTTCCACCGGCCCCCCAATCTCCCCAGCCTGCCCCGATTCCCCTGTCCAGTGCTGCTTCCGGTGGCCAGCTCTCCCCTCCTCCTCACCCCAGAATCCCCTGGCACCTGCACCTTCCCTTAGCCCTGCACCTTCCTGGTGCCTCCCCCTTCTCTCACTGCCCTTGCCCCCTTTGCCCTCTTTTTCCCTAATACCCACCCCCTCACCACTCTCTGCCCTGTTTCCCTCCTGCCCCCTGTGCCCTTACACATGACTTGCTCCATCCTGGCCTTCCTCATGCCCACCCCTTCTTTCAAGCCTTCTCCCAGCGCTGCCTCCTCCAGCCCCCAATGCCCTTCCCCTCTCCTCTCCTCTCCTCGCATCACCCTGTCCCCCCTCCCACTGACACCTCCCCTCCTGCCCTTTCCCTCATTGTCTGCACTTGGCCCCCTGGCATTTGTCTCTCTCTCCTGCACCCCTGTCCCTTGGTGCCTGCCCCTCCCCCTGCCCAAGCCCCTTCTCCTTCCACCCCTCCTCCCCGCCGCCGCCACACAAGCCGGTTCCCTACCTTCTGCCTTCTCTGTTGCGGGGCCGGAGTCCACGCTTAGGCCCTGGAGGCTGAACCCAGAGCCAGTCAGGCCCCGCAACGTGCCTCCCACGAGTTTCAAAATCCCGGGCCGTGACGTCACATCACGCCCGGGTGTCCTCCCTGCCCATGTGCAACGCTGCGCATGGGCGGCAGCAGCAGGCAGCAAAGAGGAGCTGCGCATGGCAGGGATGTCCGGGGCCGAGGGGGACGCTCTGGGGGCGGGGTGGGAGAACGCGCTGGGGGGGGGGGGGCGGGGGCCCGCTCAAGGCAGAGCCGGGGAGAAACCCAGCTCCACATATTGGTGGAGTAGGGCCCCGGCTCTGGAACTCGCCGGCACTTCCAGGTTCAGGGGCGCGGGGCACGATTCGACCGAATTGGTGTAAGGGCCGGCAGCCACCAGGCATGCTGAGGCCCGGTATTTTTTTCCCGGGCCGCGGCCCATAGTTTGGGAAACGCTGTTTTAGGGGCTGACCTGGTGTTTCATCAGGAGCTCTCACTTCCTGAGAGACCAGCCTGGAGTTTCTGTTCCCATGCTAATGCATTCTTAACCCTCCAAGTATTAAATCACTTCTGATTCAGTCTGTCCCTTGTAAGGTGAGGTGCTCCATAGGGCTCCTCGTGTACTTCAGATCACAGCCCAGCCTCCTGCATGTGGCTGCAGAAATTCCCTTTAGGCTCTCCTCAGGCTTGGACATCCCAATGGCAGTGAAATCCAAAGCAATATACGTGTGCAGTGCGTTTGTGAGAGAGAGCAGAGCCTCGTGGATCATCGCCCTAGCATGGGTCAGATGAGCTTTGGGCTTTAAGGTGCTCAGTGGTCGTGACTGAGCCCTGGACTACCCGTGTCTCCTACTCAGGCTCAGATCTGTCTGCTGCAGCTCTAGGGCTAATAGGGGCTGCCCATAGCTCATGCAGTCGATTTGCTGGCTGTGAGAATAAGGTGCATGGAATGTGAGGGGTCTGACTGCAGCACGTGGTGGTTCTGTGAGCGGGGGGTGCCCGTAGGCGATGACTGAGTAGCAACGTGTGGCTAGCAAGAGCCCCACTTTGCCCTTTTGGGATGTTGTGGTGACCCCGCTGGCCCTTTGCCTTGCAGGTGGGTGAGAAGCAGCGAGTCTTCACAGGCATCGTCACCAGCCTGCATGACTACTTCGGGGTGGTGGACGAAGAGGTCTTCTTCCAGCTGAGGTAAGACGAGGGCTGCTCCGTGTAGGCGAGAGGGTTCTAGGAACACTTCAGCGCTAGAGTATCCCTTCCCTCGAGGAGCCGCGGCTCTGGACTCCGTTAATTTGCTTCGGGGGAGGAAAGTTAGGCCTCCTGGGCTCTGTTCTGAAATGACAATGGAGGTGCCTTGTTGCTCTGTGTCCTTGTGGCAGTGTCGTGAAGGGCCGGTTACCACAGATCGGTGAGAAAGTGCTGGTGAAAGCGGTCTACAATCCAAGCCAATCGGTGCCCTGGAATGCCATGAAAGTCCAGACATTGTCCAATCAGGTATCACTTACAGCCCTTCTTGTGTGTCTCTGTCCACGTGTGGGTTGACGGAGTCTCTTTCCGTGCTTGGAGAGCGTTAGTCACTTGGGGCCTACGTTTGCCTTGATTTGGCAGCAGCAGTTGCTGCGCCCCCATCCCAGAGGTGCCACACCTAGCGATAAGGTCAAACCACGCTTTGCCCCAGTGATCCCCTGGCTCCCGCCCTGCAGGGGCTCTCTGGTGGAGCTCTTCATCTTGAGGAAGCTGGGTTCTCACGGCTGCTTCGTGCCAGGTGAGCGCCCTCTCGTTCCCATTTGAGGGCCCATCTCCTCCTTGGAGGCTCTAGGCCTGGGTGAGCATGTGGTTGGATGGGGAACAAGCTCTTGGCCTGAGGATTGCATCTCTTTATTGTGTAGCCCCTCCTGAAGGCCCCCACACCCCTCCTGCATGTGGCATCCTTAGGCCAGAAACAAGGCATCCTGGGAGCCCAACCCCAGCTGCTGTTCCAGCCTCACCGGATCCCTCCCCTGTTTCCCCAGAAACGTGAGTACTGAGGGCTAATGCAGGGGAGACTTGGAGCACTGGAGCTACAGGGATTCCTGGGATGATCTGCCTGTCTTAGGGGGCGCTTCTGGTCCTGGTAGCATTGAGTTAAGAGTCTGGGATAAGCCCCACTCCTTTGTCACAAGACCACAGGAAAACTCATGTGCATACCAGTCTGCCAAGAAAAGGTGGAAACAACGAGCTTTAGTTAGTCCAGGTGGGGATTGGAGTAGGATAGAAATAAGACTGTATTTGTTTCCCCAGCAATGAGCCTCTTCCAGTCATCCCCTTCGCTCCACCTGGGCCATCTTGGGAGATATCCTGGTCGGGGCCCAAAGGGCAGGCAGGACTCGGGCAGATGGTAAGGACTGTGGAACACGTGCCCCTGCACGGAGGCAGAAATCTTCCTCTTTCCCCGGCTTCCTACCCTGTTTCCCTCAGCCCACTAGAGAGAGAACTTGGCAGATTTTTAAGGCCCCAAGAGTCCTGCAAAATCCCAGTTCTGATCAATGTTCCATCTCTCTCGTGTTTGGAGTCTTCGCTTCCTCTCCTAAACTGTTGCGCACTGTTAAAAACGTCCGCATGCCGCCTGCCAGGTAGCCTGGGATCCTGCTAGGGCTGGAAGGTAGCTGTACTTACGGGCACTGTGCTGATTACAGGGACGACTTTGATTCAAAGAAACGGAAACAGAAAGGTGGTGAACCGTGGGGAGTGAAAAAGCCACGCCATGATCCGCCCCAGTACCGGGTCTACTTCGCACGCTATGCCGTGGACAGGTGAGCGCTTGGGGCACGAACAGGGGCACTGGGCAGGTTACCAGAGTGCTCAGTGGTGGACTTGGTGATTCTGTCATGTGTCTTTACCCAGAATACACATCCCTGACGTTGGTAGCAACTAAAAGTCATTCCCATCTAAAGACTGACTTGGCAGAGCAAGGGCACCATTTTGGGAGGGCGGGTGTGGCTGCTTCCTTTCCTTCCCATTCCCCTGGCTGTCATGGAGTGGGGGACAGAGCACAGATTTTTGTGAATTACTCCTGCCTCCTCCTCAGCCAGTACTCCTGTACCCAGTGTTTCAGGCTATGTGTGCGTCCCTACCGCTATCCCTGGTTTCTCTCTGCTTGGCTCCAGCCCCTTCTGCGACGCCATGGAAATCCTGAGACGTTACTGCAGCATCCAGCTGCCCCGAGAGTTCTTTGATGTCCGTCTGTGCTGGCTGGACACGTTCCCACTCACCCAGCCACTGACCCTCAGGCATCCCAGCCGCATCCAGGTGGCTGATCCTGGTGAAGAGGCGCTCGAGACAAATGAGGATGCCACGCAGGAGGCCATGCCGGAGGACACGGATCCTGTGTTCAGTGCCAAGGTGAGAGATTCTAGGGCACCCCCAGCTCCGTGCTCTTTCCTGCCCTGGAGGAGAGGCTATTTCTCCAGCACCTGGGTTCGTAGGGCTACCTGTGCCAGTCTGACCCCGTTGCTGTCCTCGCAGGTGATGCTGCTGTCTTCCCCGGGCTTAGAAGAGTTTTACCGCCATTGCTTGTTATACATTGAAGACCCCAGCGAGCAGAAGGAGAGTCTAGAGCACCCCACAAAGCAAATAAAGGTCAGGCTGCTGTGAGGGGGCTGGGTTGGGTAAGTGGAGAGCTGAGCTCTACTGGGAAGCGGGGGAAGCCCTCTGTGCCATGTGTGGAGAGGAGGAGCAGGAATTTCTTCCCCCTACAGGGGCTTGTTGGGCTTCACAACTGCTCTTTCCCTAGTTCCTGCTGGGGAGGAAAGAGGATGAAGCGGTGCTGATTGGAGGGGAGTGGTCACCTTCTCTGGATGGCCCTGACCCGGACTCCGATCCCATGGTTCTGGTTCGCACAGCCATTCGCTGCACCAAGGCCCACACTGGCCTGGACCTGAGCGCTTGCACAAAGTGGTGAGTGTGGCCCCTCTGACACCAGGCCTGTACCTGTATGTCGGAAAAAGAGACAAGGGACCCTGTGCTAGAAGTCTCATCCCATGAAATTAACAAGCAGCAGGTTTGAAATGGTGTTCAGAAAAAACCTCATCAGTATGCCCGAGAAACCTCTGCCAGAAGTTGGGATTAGATCACTGAAGAAATTTCCCTGTTGTGTTGAAACAGGCATGAGGTAGTAGCTTTATATAACTTCGGGGGTGGAGGAGACATGTGCCCACTGTGGCTTGGTGGAAGGAGAGGTGATTTCCAAGAGCCACCCCATATTTCTGTGGGGCTCAGATCCATGTTGGGATGGGATTTTGGGTGCATTGGTTTGGCAGATTACATCATGGCTATATATAGAATTCCTGCTCTGGGTAACCGTGGCAACTGATTTTATTTTGCTTAAACCTGGCCTCACATGTGACATGGTTGGTTAGTAACAGCTGACAGAATATGGAGGCCTTCTGTCTTTAGCGGGGGGGGATGGACCCAAGAGCAAATGCAAGAGGCTTAGGTGGAACGAACACCCCAAAGCCTGACCCTCGCACCTCCCTCCTGCGCTCCAGGTTCCGTTTTGCTGAGTTCAGGTATCTGCGCCAGGGCGACCCCTCGCAGAGGGAGACCGTGGTGATCTTCCTGCCGGATGTCTGGAGCTGCATGCCATCTCTGGAGGAGTGGGAGGCCCTGTGCCAACAGAAAGCAGAGAAGGCCCCTCTGCTGACCTCCTTCCCTGAGGAGAAAGCCGAGATGGTGAGCATGGGAAGCCAAGAGCAGTGATGGAGAAGTCCCATTGCTTGGTTAAAAACCTGTTTGTCATGCTTTTAAACAGGAAGTGGAGGTCCCAGAAGCAGCCCCTGAACAGGAAATGGAGGCCAATGCACAGGAAGCGAATGCCACAGAGGTTGCTGCTGAGCCAGCTCCTGAACCGGAAGCTCCAGCTCCTGAACCGGAAGCTCCATCTCCCCCCATGGAGCCGGCTATCGTTGCCCACCCCAGACCGGCAACGCAGGGCGGGCAGCCAAGCTGCTCCAACCTCTCGCTCTGGACCCTGCTGGAGTACAGGCGACAGAGGGAGAAGCTCTCGTTTGAGGTAGGGCCAGACCTCTGCTGTGGGAAGGGCCCAGCACCTCTGGAGGCACGCTGTGTGCCGGGGTGGGGGTTCCTGAGAGCCTCTGGGAGTTGCTTGTGCAGATGCAGAGCTCCAACGTACGATTCTCGCTCCCCAAGGTGGCGGTGGTGGCGGAGCTCTTCCAAGAGATGCTGCAGCGGGATTTTGGCTACAAGCTGTACAGGGCGCTGCTGGCTCTGCCGGAGAAGGAAGAGCCCGCAGAGGCAAAGCAGGCAGCCGAGCCAGAGCCGGGCGAAGAGAAAGGGCTGAAGGAAGAGGCCCCGGAGAACCTCAAGGCTGAGGAGGAGGCTGCTAGTGAGCAGGAGCCCATGCCGGTGTGTCCCCTGACATTCGTGTGCCGCCTCCCCCGCCCAAGCCAGCTGCTTGCTCAGGGTCAGAGCCTAAGCTGATCCCTGGGCTCTTTGGCAGCTGAGGCTGCCGAGCGGCGCTGACTCTCGCCTGCCTGTGCCCAGACTCAGCAGGAGGCGGTGTCAGCGCCTGAGAGCGCAGAGGCCGAGCAGAAGCCCGAGTGCAGCGACAGCACCAAGGGGGCCAAGGAGGACGAGAAGGCCAAGGGCGATTGCAAGGCGGAGCCCAAAGACTCGACGGACGAGCTGTGCATGCTGAGCCTGGAGGACGACCTGCTACTGCTGCGAGAGGATGAGGAGGAGGACTTCGGTAAGTGGCGTGCCGGCTGGGAGGGGGGTGGGGGGATGTGTACAGAATGGACCCATAGGCCTCTAGCCAGCTTGCCTGTGTGCCCTGCAGGGGTCAAGTTAGAAGATGCTGAGGTGAGATCCATTGCGTCCAACCAGTCGGAGATGGAGTTCTCCTCGCTCCACGACATGGTCAGTAAACCTGCGGGGGAGGGAAGAGGGTGGCAGGGGCCTGACCCAGCCCCATGAGTTTGGGTTTCAGGGCTGGTCCCTACCCATGTCTGTCTTGTTCCTCAGCAACCCAAGGAGCTGGACCCCAGTGCCGTGCTGCCTCTGGATGCCCTCCTGGCCTTCATCTACTTCGATTTGAATTTCTGTGGCTACCTGCACCGGCGAGACCTGGAGAAGATTCTCCTGACGCTGGGACTGCACCTCTGCAAGGAGCAGGTGAGCACGCGTGGGGGGCGCGCTCTGAGGGGCACTGCAGCCTCCCTTGGTGTCGGGGACAGCGTGTGCTACCCAAACTCCTCTGCTCTCGTGAACAGGTGAAGCAGCTTGTGAACAGAGTGGTGACTCAGTGTGTGTGCCAGTACCGGAGCCTGCACTACAGCCGCCAGGACAGCCTGGACCCTGCCAGTGCTGACCCTGCGCCTGAGGAGGGGCTCCTGGGTAGGTGTTGGATGCCAGTGCTCAATGGTGACAGGCGTAGAGAGGGGAAACTCATCCCAGTGTTGGTGGCTTTTGTTTCAGGGAACCTTGCTCTGCTGCCTGCCTCAGCAAACTCCCTGGAGGCAGTCTGCGCCCAGCCCAGGGCAGCAGTGGCACAGGGGGAGCTGATCTCCCACAACGGGACTGTCCTCAACGTGGGCAAGCTGCTGGAGAAGGCAGAGCAGACGGAGAATGGCCGCCTGTACCTGGAGAGCAAAATCCACACCCTGGAGGTCAAGCTGGGTGAGCCAGTGTGCTGCTGCGGGAGGGGGATGTCAGTCACTTTCAGCCTCCCCTCCCCAGGTAGTGACAGAACTGCTTTTCTTCTCTGCCCCCAGAGGAAGCCCAGCTCCGTTTCTCCGCGACAGAGTCAGCCAACAAGGGGCTGGCCTCGGAGCTGCAGGAGCTGCAGAAGCAGCTGGCTGAGATGGAGGAGCAGGTGAAATTGGCAGAGAGGCAGAAAGCCAACTTCCAAAGACTGCTGCAGGAGAACAAAAAGCGCCTGGTTCCACTGCAGCTGGAGATCCAGCGGATCATTGAGAAGGTATCTCCTCCCCTCCACCCTACCCCCCAAAAGTGCTTTATTCTTAGGGAGGTGATTGAAGGGCAAACCTCAGGGGTGGGCTGTGTGCCTGTCTCTATTGCCTTACTGCAGTTTCCTGCTTGGATGGTGCTTTTTGGGCACCTCTCAGGGCCTGTGGAACATGTGTGGCTGGTCCTGCTGTCTCACTCCTGCTGTGTCTTTTCCAGACAAATAACTGCTTAGAGAAGAAGGAGGAACCAGCATCTAGCAACTGACCCCGAGGGAGCCCTGTAGCTACAATGAGCCGAGAGCAAAGTTTGTGCCCTGTAACCTAACCGGCAAGGTCAGTGAGTGCAAGATCTTGAGAGCCCTTTCGCAGCCTGTGGGAAGCTAGAGCTGGATTCCCCCGCTAGGGACCAGGACAGCGTCTGGCTGAGCCAGGAAACAAGCAGGAGGGGCTGCAGCTGAGGAGAAGACGCCACCCTCGGCTTCATCAGCAAACTGTTTTGAGGCAGGAAGAACCTGGCTTCACTGGAAATGAACTGTCGGGTAAGTGGCTGTTGCGAGCTCCGCTGTACAGGCTCTCCAATAAACACAAGGGTCTTACGAGGAAGGTCTGCCATCTGCACTTAGTTTGGATCTGGTGCTTTAGACAAGGCAATACATGTGGTGGTAACAACTTGTGTGTAAGGGGAAAGGTTTAAATCTCTCTTCACTTGTCTGTGGCTATTTTTGTGTCTCTTGTTTCCCACTGAGGTGACTTTGTATATTTCTTTTTTCCATTCTGAATAAATAGTTGTGTGCTACAAAAAACTCTGGTGTCTGGGAGGTACTGGACTAGCCCCGCAGGTCGTCATCTGTGGGCAGCAGCATGTTAAAAAGGAAGGGCATGAGCAGCAACAACTTTATTGGGGGGAAGGGTCAGTGTCGCTTTCAGCCGTACATTGGCACCGAGAGAATGTCCAGGGGCCAAGGCTGTTTGTCCTTAGAGCAACAGCAAATTCCTATGGCACCCCCCAAGCTTGTGCCTCTGCTATCCCTGAGTGACAGCAGCACCGGCTGGGGGACCTGAGGTGACTCCCCCCATCAGTTGTACCTTGTCTCCAGCAGGCAAAAGGGAGTGTTCTGGGCTCTGCAGGAGACAGGGGCTTTTTTCTACCCTGTGCCCCTAGTCATTAGAAAGCAGCAGCAGTCAGTCGTCAGCCACAATGGACAGGGCTCGCAGCTCGCTCAGCTTGGCTTCGTTCTCCTTCTCCCGCTGCTCATCCGTGAGGCCTGGCTCATCAATCTGCTCCGTCAGGTCTCCAAAGATCTTGTGCATCTCGGTGTAGTAGACGACCTGGGGAGAGAAGCCACCGTGAGCCACTGGCTTAACCTCCTCTGTAAAATAGATTCTGCCTGGGGGTGTCATCCTGTCCCACTCAGTACACACTTCCTCTAGCACCTGCCGCAGGGGAGCGTGTTTGTGAAATGAGAGTTTAGGCTGCCTGGGGTAGTACCTGTGTCGTGATTAGCCTGTGACAAACAGCTTCTTCCTACACACTAGCTGGCTAAGTCTGGAGCAGCAAGTGGAGGCAGTGGAGAGTGAGTCAGGAACTCCCTGCCTTCTGCAAAGGTCAGAAAACCAGAAATCATGGCCCCATGCTCCAGTCTAAGCCTTGCACCACCCCAGGTGAGGCCTATTAGTCCCCTTGCTTTAGCTTCAAAGCCCATGAGCTCAACAGTGCCTCTCCCACCACCTCTGTGCCTCCTTCCTTTCTGCCAGCACTCCCAGGCACACAGCCCACCAACTGAAGTCGGGCCAAGTGACTTTGGTGCAGCTACAGTCTCCCCCTCCCACTCTCCAATACACTGAAGGGTCTGTTTCTTTTGGCAGGCAGGAGCGGGGGCCCCACAATTCTATTAATGTCTCTGAGGTGGGGCCAGCACCAGGGAAGTGTCTGGTTTTCTGCTGTAGCAGGCAGCTCTGCTTCCACTGCCGCAGCTGGAATACTGAGTTACACAGTGGCTAATGAAATCTGCTCAGCAGCAGGGCCAAAGGGGGTTCTTCAATCAACAGCTGTCCACTCAGCCATCTCCATTGTTCCCTGCAGGGACCCACAAGTGTCTTGCCTTTCATCCAGAATACACATCTGGGATTAGCAGAAGAGTTTGGTGAGCTCCAGCAGGATTCACCTTCTCTACTTCAGCATGGATGCCTCGGCTTTGCGAAAACATTGTACTTTATTTAGAAACTCACACCACTCCCTTTCCTAATCTGACACAGCCTGTGGGAGAGCTACACTGAACCTCCCCATCCCAGTGACATTCCTCCCTTTAGCTACCTCAGTTTATCCCCCCAGTCCTAGGGCAAGGAAAGTGTCCCACTCCTATTGGTCATTAATCCAAGCAGGAGCGTAGTGGGAGGCTGATGACTCTCTCTGCTGCTTACTCCCCCCCCATGTGAAGGCAGAATCCTTGCTAACCTGCTGCTGGAGGAGCTAGTAAATAGTCTGACTTCTGATGCAGAATAAAGCACAGACAGCTGAATGTGTAGGCCAAGGGTCTGTTTCCATTTGCAGAGGTGGTAATTACACTCCATAGTCCCAAGGAGACAGAGAATGGCAGCCAGTAGCTGCCCTGTTCCTCAGCTGTGTTCTTTCCATGCAATGCCTTTTGCTATTTGAACCAGGACCAGCTTTACTGAGTGGGCTCCTCACGTACCATCCCTGCATGCTGGGTGCCTGGGCTCATTCAGAGAGGGAGCTGAGTTAGTGTGTAACTAGAAAAAACTTAAACAACCATGAAGACTTGCAGCACCTTAAACAAAAGATGTTGCTGGGATCATGAGCTTTTGTGGGCACAACCCACTGGCTCTTAGCTGCAAGAATAGTAACCCCAGTGCTGTTTCTGGTAACTACCACCTTGCCATTTTAACATGGCTGTAGATGCTGGTCAGAGAGCAGTCAAACCAAAGCATGCCCGGGAGCCTCTGTGAAGTAAAGGGTATAGGCCATAAAGTGAAGTGCAGTGATGTGAGCTATCCTTGCACATTCTCCTACTCCCAGAGATTCTCGCTCCCTCACCCCCAAGATGCTGATGCTGCTATACACAAATCCACTAGGGGGCACTGCACTCCAACTTGACCAGTGGATCAGGTGATGCCCCATTAATGAGTACCAGGAAGCCCAGAAAGGACTGCAAGTACGAGAACACACACAACCTAAACTAAGATTAACTAGAGTCCCCCCAACTCAATCCCAAGAGCCCAGCAGCTAAAAGGTAATGCTAATACACGGGCACTGTGGTGGGTGGGGGGCTGCTGACAGTCCCAATGCAATGATTCCTTGACCCCTCGGCTGTGTCTAGACTGGCCAGTTTTTCTGCAAAAGCAGCTGCTTTTGTGCAAAAACTTGCCAGCTGTCTACACTGGCTGCTTGAATTTGCGCAAGAGCACTGACGTTCTAATGTAAGAAATCAGTGCTTCTTGCGCAAATACTTTGATGCTCCCATTCGGGCAAAAGTCCTTTTGTGTAAAACCTTTTGCGCAAGAGGGCCAGTGTAGACAGCTCAGTTTTGTTTTGCGCAAAAAAGCCCTGATGGCTAAAATGGCGATCGGGGCTTTCTTGCGCAAAAGTGTCCGTGCCGATCTAGACGCTCTCTTGCGCAAATACTTTTAACGGAAAAACTTTTCCGTTAAAAGCATTTGTGCAAATTCATGCCAGTCTAGATGCAGCCCTCTTGTTTATGCGTCCGTCTTGTAACACTTGCCTCAGCATGACACAGATCTGCTGCTGCCCTCTGCAAGCATTCCCAGCCTCCTCTTGTACTGACACCCAGGGCGGGGAAGTGACCAGACCACTGGGCACAGAACGCCAATGTTCCTGGCCCTTGGACCACTGCTAGATCATCTAAGCCCTGCTGTCTAACACAAAGCTAGCTGCCAGACCTTGGGATGCACACAGCCAGCATCTGGTGCCAGTGTAGTCTAAGAGATGTTCAAAAATACAGTCCTGCGCTCACCTTTCCATTTTACTGCATATGGAGACCTAGCGCTCTGAGAGGAGCCATGCTGGTGAGATGCCAAACAGCTCTGGCAGGTACATTTGTGGTGGCTCCTTTACATTTCATGGTGAAGCCTGAACAGCTGAGTAACTTTTCTCCACTATGGGGTGTGTGTGTGAGTGAGAGAGTCCAACCATCACCTTTGTGTAGCAGGGCTGACTCTCATAGGGCTGCCAACAAGCAACAAGAGCGGCTTTAATGCTTGAGTGGGAAGACATTGGAGACCCATCAGGTCATACCGCACAGGCCCTGCCAGCTGAAACGGGGGCATGACACCATCCCCTGGAGGGGAGCTCTGCTACAGTCACGAAAGCTAGCGGGGCGTGTCCACGCTCATGTCACAGTGTTCCTGCTGAAATGTTTAGGAAACCTGTCATTGAAAAGTCACAGTGTTGGCCAATTGCTAGCAAGCCTAGTGACTGGGCAGGGAGAAAACAGCTTGGGAAAGCTGCAAGAGTCTGGTGCTTCTCCGCCAGCCGCCCTCGGGACCTCACCTCCTGCCGGGGAGGGCTACCGTCGTCCACCGTGGCCACCAGGTAGGGAAGGGGCCTACCACGTGGATTAGCATTTAAGGGGCCCAACCGACTTGGCAGCTACTACAGGTGATTAGAAACACATTGCTAGGTACCGTGTGCAAACCCGAGTTAGTAAGCCAGGCTCTGACCCTGCAACAAGCCCCATAGGAGAAGGACCCCCCCCCCCCCCAATGCCCACGCTAAGCCTCACAAAGTCACTACAGTTCCGCACATCTGCAGTGCTGCTTGCAGGATCGGGCCCATAGTTCCTGTATCTCGCTCTCTCAGTCATTGCCCCCCCACCCCGCATCACCTTATGGGCTGTCCCTGTGGTCAGCCATTCAATGGTCTCGTCCAGATTTCCACAGGGCAGCGCTACATCCCTACTTGCAATGCTGTCACCACGTTGTCTGGTGCATCCCGGTGTCTGTATGGGACCCTGGCCCCGCAGGTTGCTTTGCTGGCGTGTAGAGACAAGTTACCTGCTCTGGGGAGCTGCCAATGCTGCAGCCAGGTTTCCTTGGACAAACCTCTGAACAATTAGCCACCCTCTGTCAAATGTCTCCTTGCGCTCTGCACATCTCCCCCAGTTACAGCTCTCAGCATCTTTTTTTTCTTTCGGCTCTAGCGAGCGTATAGATATTGTCACTGTATTCCATCAACAATTCAGCTAATGCTTAAGGCACAGTTAAAGGCTCCTAATTCCACTTTGGTGGCTCTTGCTTTTCTCTCCCTTGTACGGAGTGCCCATCCGTAATGGCTCACTGCTTTCAATTCTACCTCTTTTGCTGAGAAATGGCACAGCAACAGCTCATATTTATGTAGGTCCTACACAAAACAACGGGGCTACATCTACACAGGCATGATCTTGTGCAAAAACTCTTTAGTGCAAGAGAGCGTCTACACTGGCATGTGCTTTTGCGCAAGAGATGTGCTTTTGCGCAAGAGCATCCTTGCCAGTGTAGACACTCTCGTGTGCAAGAAAGCTCTGATGGCCATTTTAACCATAGGGCTTTCTTGCGCAAGAAATTCATGGTGCCTGTCTACACTGGCCTCTTGCGCGAGAACAGTTGCGCAAAAGGGCTTATTCCTGAGTGGGAGCGTCAGAGTTCTGGCGCAAGAAGCCCTGATTTCATACATCAGAAGGTCAGTTTACTTGCGCAAGAACACACGGCCAGTGTAGACAGGCAGCAAGTTTTTGCGCAAGAGTGGCTGCTTTTGCGCAAGATCGCACGAGTGTAGACACAGCCAGGGGGGTTTGGGGCTTCTTTTGCTACCAGCATTGCAGCTATTATCAGCAAACGCAACCCTTCTGCCCCCCTCAAAACTCACCGCTGACCTAACGCAATAAAGTTGCTGCCCGGACAAGGCTGTACCCATGAGAAAAGCCCCATTTCATTTCCAATGGCAGAACACCACAGGAAAGCAGGTCAGACTGAAAAGTAGGCACGCGGGAAGGCGGCGTGCTTTGCAAACTCCCATCGCCAAATGAGCAGGAATTCTTCCCCTTTTCAGCTTAATATGCTAGCTTCAAAGTCCGTGGCTAGGGAAATACTTGACTCCATCAATTCAGCCAAAGCACCGTGGGGGAGGGAGCTAGTCAGAGCTAGAATGTTACAACCTGTGTTCACCTGGGGCGTGTCGGGAGACCCTGATGGAGGCTGCAAACCGTTGCAAGTCCCTTGGCTCAAGAGGGCCGAGTTTGCCATGGGAATGCCAATGCCTGGCACAGAGGCCAGGGTGGGGGGGGGGTGTCTAGTTAGGGCCCCACCCATAAAGCTACTTTTCTGGAGCTGTGTAGGGGGTTCCAGGGGATCTTTCCCTTCTCTCTGGGCTCCCTGGCATTTCCCCCTCCTCTTCCACCTACTGCCCCTTCCTGCCAGGGTGCCCAAAGGGGAGCTGGCTTTATTTATTACACGGTTTTCAATCCAACTCTGGAGGGGGAGAGTGTCTCTACCCAGCCTCAACGCAGGAGCTTCGACTCAGGAGCGGGAAATCGTAAGGATTCCCCCCCCCCCCCCCCAGTTACTGGCTGACTCCTCAGAGTAAGAGCGGCGTCCCTTTCACCGGAACAGCCCTCTGGAGGGATGTCTCCATTGCAATGCGAAACCTTAAGCAGCGTGTCCCAGGGCAACGGACTTGGGCGGGCAGGCTGGGGGACGCAAGACAAAAAGCAGCAGCGTTGATGATGTTGTTCAGGCTGATCTTGGGCTCTGGGAGTCTCCCTCTCCCTCCCCGCCTCCCATGCTGGTTCTAGTTTCATTCAGAAAAGCGATGGCCTCTGCCCCTGTGTCAGCTGTTCCGTGCCCCCTCCCCCCGGGGCTCTAGAACGATCTCGGCTATTCCACAGATCCCCGCGGAGGAGAGTGAAAATAGAAATGCTGCTGAGTAACTCGAAACCCTGCACAGCTACAGCAGCTCAGCGCGGAGGGAGAGAGAACCCGGAAAGACACCGGCTGCGTGAATGGGCCAGCCGGGGGCGGCCACGCAGCCCCTCGCCATTTGCATGCCAAGGCCTGCTCCAAGGAGCAGGCGCTCATTCGGCGCGCTGGAGAGGACAGGCCCAGGACCAGAGACCCATGTGCTCTAGCCAGAGGCTCCCAGGCGAGGTGGGGGGGGGGGGGAAATCCTGCCCCAGCTTCTTGGCCCCAACAGGGATGCTGCAGATCAGTGGGCTCAGCAGGGAGTCAAGACTCCTGGGTCCTATTCCGGGCTCAGCGCTGACTCATTAAGTGGCTTGGGGCAAGTCGCCTTCTTGGTCCGATTACCGGGGAAAACAGCCTATCTACTGCGTGTGCAGGGAGGGCGCTGAGGCCGAGCGTGCCCTGGTAGGGCCGAGTAACCCGGCCGAGCGTGGCTGCGAACCACTCCGCCAGGGCGGCTACTAACCCTCCCTCTGCCCCAGCAAACTGAGAACCCAGGGACAGTCCCAGATTCCTTTGTGCTCACTGAGGCTCCTCGAGGGGCCCCTTGGTCTATGATTCCTCCATCCATGGGGCAGGCAGGAAGGGAACACGCCGTCCCTTCCCCCCCAGGACAACCTCCGGGGAAAGGGACACTGTGGGAGCGCTGGACCACTGAGGCATCTTGGCCCACACCTGGAACAGAGCCATGTGCTCACGATCTCTGCAGAGGGGAACGACCTGCGAGGTCCTGCAGTCCCAGTGCCAGCCAACGCCAGGGAAAAGAGCCAAGTTTGGGAACATGAACCCGCATGCTCCTCTGGACGCTGAAACTCGGCTTCCAACCTGGTTGCTCCTGTAGAGTTGGGTCATCAAGGAGACCCTCTGCTGTGGGCTGAGGCGCAGGGGATGCCGCGCTGGACTGACACCTTGCTCCGCCTCCACACCAGCCCCTTTCATCCTTCCCACCCGCCTCCCAAGGAGCGTGGAGCCCAATGGAGGCGGAGCAGTGTTGGCGCTAGCATCGTGGGCACATGGCAAACCAAGGCCCCAAATTCTCGCACGAACGGTTCCAGCAGAGGCCTGCAAGCAAGCCCAGCCCACACAGAGTCCTGTGCAGTCGGGGGACAGGCAGAGGCTCCTGCGGGGTGGGGCACACAAGTGCCAGCAGCAGAATGACCTGGGTTTGACGGGCACTTTGAAAGAGTAACACAGTCACCCCCCCAGGGCCACGTGTTCTGGAGGTGCGGGTAGGGAAGGAGGGCGCAGGGATGGTTTGGATTTGTGTAGCAGTAGAAGGGCTTTCAGCTCCCCAAGCACCTCCCCGAGCACATGCTCCCAGTACCACTCAAACGCAACCACCTGGCACAAGACAGCACTTTGGGTTTCAAGGCCTCATCCAAAAGATTCCCCCCCGGCTCAGAGAACTGCCTGGGGCTTTTATCTACCTCGGAAAGGCCACCTCTACCCTGCTGTGGCTCTAGGCCAGCTGCCCACGAGACGCTTTGTTTAGCGGTGGGAGCTGGTGTCCTGCACTGTCCCCAAATCCTTGCTCTAGGGAGCCTTCTTGTTTCAGCCCTAAAATAGTGCTCCTCCTAGTCTTCAGCTGGGGTGACTCAATGCCTGATTGCAGGTGATTCCGTGTCTGGGCAAGTGGCTCTCGCCCAAGTCACGCAGAGGCCCAAGTTCAGAGATTCATTTGCGCCATCTGCTAGTCCCCTTCCTGTGCCTCGTCCCCCGCCTTTAGAATCGCTTGTTCAGACTTCCCACATCAGCTCTCGCTGGCCCCCAGAGTCCCCTGCAGACATGGCCCGGAGGTTCAGGGGCACTGCGCTTCTCTGGGACCCTCCCGAGTTCAAACCCCAGGAAGTGCCTCGGCTGATGAACGCGTGTGTCAGTTTCCCCGGATCTCCAGCTCCCGCGTGACGGAGGAGATCGGTTTCACTGATGATCTTGGCCCCTCCTGGCGTTAAAATCCGTGGCGCAGAGAAAAACAGCAGCAAACGCAACTAACAGGAGAGGGCGGGAAGGAGTACGTTACAGCAGGCCTCCCCCTCAATTAACTCACACCTTCCTTCAGATCGGTGTAAGTTACACCCGTTTCGCTGATAAGTGGGCGTAGCTGGGTGTAAGGGAGCGCGAACTCGGCAGCCTAAGTGACAGCACCTCGCTTGTCACCCCGACATGCCTGGTGTGCGTTCACCCTGCCAACTAGCCATGTTGTCTCCCCTAGCTGAAGTGACACCGAGCGAGCGAGCGAGCGAGCGCCTACACCTGTTCAGAAAGGAAAGAGCTTTGCTCTGCACCACAAGCTGGTAGTCAGGCTGGTCAGCTCCACAGGGAAAAGCTTCTGCACAGAGGAAACCGAAGCTACTTCTCACCTCTCCCATTCCCTTGCTCTACAAGAGGATCCCACAAGATATATGGCTCTTTCCCTTATCCCGCCTGGCCACAGCTCAGGGCTGTAAATACAGAGGGCCAAGGTGTTCAGATCAATGAGCCCACAATCTCCCATTCGCAGGGGCCTTTGCTCAGCTTGGGCGCTCTGCACTCAGGGATTGTAGGATGGGGCCCAAAATAAACATCACGAATGTTTTACCAAAACATTCACCAAATGTTCACCAAAGTGAAGCACCAGACCCTGCCAACACTTGATGATGCAGAAAGGGCGCAAAATTTACGTCACGCCACTCTTCCAACCACTACAGAACCGCATCCACTTCTAGCAGAAACCATCTTCTGCCAGGTGACAGGTCGGGCAGCCTCCCTGTCTTGCACCCGTCTAGAGCTTCCCTGAGAAACTCCCAATCGATACCGGTCAACCGGGGCTTCCTTTCCCCTCATACACCCCAGCTTCTTCCGGGATCACTGCAAACTCCACGTGAGATGTAGCAGACGGACAGAGAAGGCAACGGGCTCGACACCTGTTCAAGTGAATGCTGTGGTAGTCTTAGGGACCCTCGTGCTGGTGAGACCAACCCTTCACCTCAAGAACACTGGAGAGAGCCTGAGAGGAACACACGCCAATGGCCAGTGCAGGGGGAGGTTTCACGACGAGGTCTCACCTGAGCTCGGATCAACGATTCAAAGCTGGGCTCGAAGTAGTCGATGCGGCTGCTGTAGAACTTGGGCATCTCCTCCAGAAGCTGCTTGTTTTTGGCTTCAAAGTCCTCCTTCACCGGCCTCAGCTCCTCCCGGGCCTGTGGAACGAGCAAGGGGGCTTTAAAAATCCCCGTCTCCAAACAAACCGACGGATAAACTTCCAAAGGCCGGTGCTGAGCACTGGCTGTTCATACTCTGGCCCCAGGACAACTCGCCACCTCGGTCAGGAGACATTACGGGGACCAATATGTGGGTTGGGGGATGGGCAGGGCAGCGGTCTCCATGCCTGACTCCCGCCCACAAAGAGAGCCCCAGGCCAGGAAAGCTGGCGCGCCACCGTCTCCAAGGGTCACTGGACTCTAATGCCACAACGGCAGGTTCCTTGGTCTGCCACGTGCACAACTCGACTCAGGGAGTGGCAACAAACGCCACCAGTCTCAATGGGGTCGGACTACAAATGTGTGACACAGCGTCTGTTCTGGCGGGAGCAGGGTGCAGCTGGCCTGCTGGGGGAGGCAATACAATTGCTCCATAACGAGACATGAATGCTCTACATGGGGCCCCTAAAAGGGTCTGGGCTCTGAAACCGAACAGAGCAAGAGCCTCTAGCCTGCAGCTCCAGGACGCAAGCCCAGCTATTAAACCGGTGAGTGCAGCCCTGAGGTCAGATGATGTTTCATTAGGACACCTGCCCACGTATCTCTCGCCGGGTCACTGTGAAACACTCAGAAGGACTCTACAGCCCTCGTGATACCAGGGGCTCATGCCTGTGCCCAGACCCCATCTTCAGAGAGGAGCCAGGAGGCCCAGCAAAGCAACCTCACTAAGCTGCTGGAAGAAGAGAGTAGAGGAGACTCCAAGCTGGGGCGGCGTTCTTGGGCCTGCTAGCGCTGCTGCCAACGGTCCTCTGTCTATCCTCAGAGTTTGCTCCCTTAACCCTGTACCCTCCAAGGATTTGCCGGGTCACCCTCAGGGGGAGCTCTCCGGTCTTTGCACTTTGCCTGTGACCTTCCACTGGGTCAGTCCTATTGGTGCTCTTTAACCAGACGCGTGGGGAGAAAGGGAAATGTCTCTGAGAAGGTGTGGAAAAGGGCAGCAGGGGGTGGGCACTGAAACATTAGACATGTTCAAGTCTGCCACTTAATCCTGGTGCCATTCCAAAGGGAGGGGGGCGGGCTAGCAGCGAGATTCCACATGCTGGTCCTGCTCCGGCGGGGTCTAATCCCATAGTCAGATTGGTGTTAAGACAGGTTCCGGGCCGTTGTTGGGACGGCATGCTAGAGATACAGAGCAGGCATAACTTCCGGCTAGCGAGGTCTTAAAATTACCAGGCTTGAAAGGGGCAAATTCATTGTCTGACACCAATCAAGCTGCTCAAACGGAGGCTGCATTCCAACTCCCGGGAGGGGAAGGAAAGGGGTGTTAATTCAGAAAGCTTCCTGCATCCAAAAATTGAGGGCTCTAAAAGGTCCAATGTGTATTTTAGGCTGGGTGGGAATACATTGAGAGACTAAGCAAACCCCCTACCACATATCCGGATTGTCTCTTGAATAGGTCCTCTCAGACAGCAGCTCTGGCTACCCCCGGTGGCCAAGGCTTTGAGAATTGATTTCAGATTTTCATGGGGAAAAATTAGCTCATACCAGAAGTTCATTAGGGAAAAAAAATAAAACCAACTTAATCACCCGGACAAAAGAACTCACATTTTTCCAGCCATAGCTTTAGTCACTGGGGTTGAGCAGCATAAGCTGCTTACTATGAAGCCTGAATTCTCTTTTGTTAATGCTGATCGGGCTGTTCTTTAACATAATACTTAATTTCGTGGGGAAAGCGATCAAAAGCGTGTGGGCTCTGAGGAAGGCGAATATTCCTGAGAGGTTTCACGCACAACGGTTTGTGGAAATGACCTGTTTGGCTGGGGTTGCTGGGAAGGTTTCCTTTGAAACCCCCAACCCCCTCCAATTTTGCTCAAATTTCTGAAAGACACAAGAAAAGTTGAGGTGGTTTCAAGAGAACTCGGGACTGCCATTTTGTCAGACTCAGATTTGTATCTGCAAATGTGCAGAATTGAACGATTTTTTTAAATAGCTATTTAGTCAAATTCTGAAAATCAGGGGACTGCTGTCTCCTAACGAGGGGCTGCTCTTACGGGTCCCTCCAGTTCTTGTGGATTTTCGTTTGGAAAGGAAATTGTCTCTTCTTACACCAAGTATTCTTCATTTACCTGGATTTGCACATGTCAATTTCATATTGCCCTGAAATGCTGAGTAAGTCAGCCTATATTGTAGGGAATTTAGACACAGATCTAAGAAACTGAAAGACAAAAGATCATTCCATTCATTTCCCTGCTGATGTCGGGTTGTATCTCAGTGCACATTTACAAGAGATTTCCCCTGTTCAGTTTTAAATGGTGTTCCCATCATGTGTGTCTATGCCGTAGCTTAACAGACCTTCAACGCCTAGATTTTCTGTTTTAATTTCATCCGACTACTTCCAGTTACCCACTCCCTTGGCTGTGCCAAATACCCCGGTGCTTACACCCTTCCACAATACTTTGCACGTCAGGGTGAAACATTTGTACGGGAAATTGTAGTGCCCTGACAGTCTCTCCAGAGCTTTGCAATCCCAGCAGCGAGCGCCTGTCTCCTAGCTCTGTACCTGGTGTAGCTTGGCCAGGATGGGACCAGTCTTCTCCTTCTCTTCGTATTTTTCTACCTTGCTCTGCAGCCGTTTGTAGTCTTGCAGTGTCTGCTCACGCCTCTTCACTGCCATGTTCAGGCTGGGGAACACGCTGCTAAACCTGGAAGTGGGGGGAGGTTCAAATAATACAATCTTGGTGAATGCGGTGGCCTGGCTAGACTCATCTTAGAGAGAGATCTGCTTGGCCAAACTCCCAGCTAAGAGCCTGTGAATTCAAGGTGCTCAGGCAGAATTCAGTATGACACTGGGAGTGGGTGGCAGCACCTGTCCTCAGATTATCGGTCGCACAGAGGCAGGGGTGGGGCAAGCACCCTTGTGGCCCAATCCAACCCCCAAACGTCTTTACTAGGAATTGGATCAGGCCCATAATCTGCACAAGTCTGTCCATGCAGCAGGACACGAGGTTATGCGACAGACCAGGATTACGTCTCTTGGCACATCCAGCAGCTGCCTCGTGGGTTCTCGGCCTTTCGCGTCTAAAATGCATTTCCTGTGAGCCGCTGGCAGCCCTCTGAAAGATGCAAACGTGAAGCGTGGAGAAAGAATTCAATAGGCAGTGACCCGGGGGCTGGACACATGGAAATGCAGGCTATCAGTAAACATTTAACAGTGAAAGCTACAAGGCCTGGCAGAGTCTTCCAGGGAATGGGGTGGAAGCCCCATAGCTCAGGATATTTAAAATTAGACAGGGAAAAATGCCAGGACGGAACATTTTTGCACTGGCCTCCGGGTGGGCATGAACTAGCCGGGATCTAACAAGGCTTTTCCAGCTGTAAGGTCTATGACGCAATGAAAGATACAGAGGGAAGGAGAGAGATAAGAGCTGTTGGCCCTGCAGTGAGCAGAATGGTTCAGCTACACGTAGCAGTCCCGTCTCTCCGCTCCTGGGGACTGGAAAAGAGGCTCACCATAACAGAGCCAGCCCTCAGCATTTCCCCAAGAGAAGAGAAAAGCACGAACTAATGTCTGGGGCAGGAAAGAAGTCACAGGGAATGCACAAAACATCCTTTCCTATCTCCTGATTTGGGCTGGCTAGCACTCCAGGGCACAATCCTGCGAGGTGCTGAGCAATATTTCCTCTGATTTTTTTCCATCCATGTGTGGAATAAATTTGCACTGATGCATGTGTGAATGTGCACCATCAGTATAAACAAAAACCTAGCCAGGGGCACTCTGTTAATCAGCTGGGTGGCATTTGAATCTCTCCGGAGTGGCCGCCCAAGCGCCCAGCTTCCAGGGAACACTGGTGCTGAGCTTCTCCAATGATTCAATAGGAGTGAAGCATCTTGTAGGATTTAAAGCTGCAATTGATGGAACAGAACGAAACCCTGATCCCCTCTTTGGTGTATGTGGATGAGCTCCATTTTGCTACTTCCCAATGCGGACAAGAACTTGCTCACCCCATCCTGCTTCCTGCACGGAGCATGGAAGAACCATGGGGATTTGTCTAGGTCAGAGGTGGGCAATAAAATGGCGACAGGTCACCAGAGTTGGCTCCTGGGGGGCCGCCGCTGCTATATTTACCTGCATCTCTGCTGGTACCAGCGACTGCAGCTCCCACTGGCCACAGCTCACCGTTCCTGGCCAGTGGGAGCTGCAGGAAGCAGTGGGGACTGGTACACTGCTTCCCCACAGCTCACATTGGTTGGGAGCAGCAATCCACAGTCAAGAGGAGCTGCAGTCACCCATACCTGCAGAGGCACAGGTAAATAGAGTGGCTGGCAGCGGCCTGCCAGGGGCTAACCCTGGTGGAGCGGATCTGGCCCGCGGGTATTTGCCCACCTCTGGTCTAGATGCTCAATATTCACCAATATATCGGTTATGAAAAAATATTCCCAGCCACTTTTGTGGCATTTCCCACTAGTGCAAGTGTGATGCAATCCAGACTCTAATACCACTTCACTAATAGGAACACTGCCCGGTGGGGATTTCAAGACACACTCTCCTTTTACTGGGTGGCTCTTACTCTTTAATCACAAAGGGACTGCTCTGCTTTCTCCTTCACAGACGGACCCGGCCAACTCAGTTTAAATCCAGAGTTTAGACGTCGTTATTAAAAACAAGGAGACACACAAAACCTAGTCCAAATAGAAATGTTTTTATTACTGTATAAATTTCCCCAGGCATTGTGAGACTGATTTAACGAATGTTTATAAGATGCCTCGAGTCCCAAGCTGATGGAAGGTGCTACTAAAAGGGAAAGTTAGGATCACTATTTTAGGCAGCTGACTTCGATAGCAAGGGAGTGGATCCAAAGAGGCCCTTCCCAGCCTTTCCTTCCCATGTCCAGTTTTCCTAAGCTAAAGTTACATCAACTACGTAAAGTCTAGTCGATTGTACACATCTAGATAGGGGTAGTTAAGAGCCCTCCTGCCAAGCCTGGTGATGTTACAGCCACATTTTCCTATTTTTTGTACATGTCTTTTTCTCTCCTGCTAGTGCGGTGTCACACACCAATGTGGGAAGCTGACTGTCTACATAAGGCGGGGGAATACAGAAACGGCCCCTACACCAAGTACTGGTAAAGGCACCTGGCAAACTAACTGACAGAGGAGAGAAAAATACCACCCGCCTGATTCATTTCGCATCATCCAAGGTGTTATTTGCAACGTTCATACAGATGTGAAAGTCTTACATGGATGGTGTCCCGGATAATTGTGAACCCAATGACAACCATCTTGTGCTAATGCCCGAGTGTTCACAAGTGACAGTGATTTGCTGTGAAACCAACTGGTCTAGCTTCACTGTCCTGAGCAAGCGAGGTGCAAAACACAAGGAAATACCAGTGACAGGAAGGAAATGAGACCGTGGACATTTTTCAGGGTTAATAATCTACAGTTTTAACATGAGGCAAAGGAGCTTTTAACTTGGAATGGACCTGATCAGCGTCTCTTTGACACTGAGTTTCAGCGAACACTGTGTACCATCTCTCTTATCACTACCACATTTGTTCTGCAGAACTTTAGTAGTTTGGATCTCCCTGGTCCGGCACCCTTGGGACCTGACTGGTCCCGGATGAGGGATTTTTCCGGACCAGGGGAGGTCATTTCTGGCCCCTGCTGCTGGCTGCTGCCCCTCCCACTGGGCTTCCTGGCTCTCCCCCACAGCCCAGCTGAGCTCCCAGCTGAGCTGCGCACTTGGCCTCCCGCTTCCTGCCCCCCTGCCCAGCTGGGCCACCTGTTGCTCCCCCACCCCCAACATTGTGCTGGGCTCCTGGCCCCTCCACCTCCTGCAACGCCAGGACTCTCTGATCCTGGAACATCTGAAGCTCATCCAGACCACGGATGTTGCCGGACCAGAGAGTCTCCTTTCAGATTCCCTCCCAGTCTCTCTGATTTTATGCCATCTCTGCGCCTCCTCCCACAGCTAGCTCCTCCCTTTCTTCCATGCTGCCCCTTCTGCCTGGCCCCCCCGCCTGGAGCCTGCTGGCCCAGCCACGTCACTTGCCTGGTTTAAATCCCTTCCGAGTGCTCGCTTCTGCCACCTCGCCTAGGCAACGCAAGGGGAAAGCAAAAGAATTCCTGGCACCACGAAGCCGTGCCTACGTCTTACTGAGTTGCTTCATCTTCTGATCACTGTCACTTTTGTCCCTTATGGCCCTGGCTCTATCCCAAACCATCGGTGTAATCTGACTACTCTGCTTGGGGGGAAGGGGATGCACCAGTTGGCTGTGCATGGGGGGTGGGGGAAGAATTTCGTGCCTACCTGAGGCTTGCTGTTTGGTGGGCAACCACCACTGTCCCTCCCCAAACTGCGCCTGTGCCCCCAAATCTCCCTTCCTGCTCATCAGTGCCAGGCGACGCTCAATCTAATGTCAGCCGCTCTGGGGTCAGCGGTTTACCAAGAGGGTTAAACAGATCATAGAATCCTAGAGCTGGATGAGACCTCAAGAGTCATCAAGTCCAGCCCCCTGCCCAAGGCAGGACCAATCCCAACTCAATCAACCCAGCCAGGACTGTGTCAAGCCGGGACTTAAAAACCTCTAAGGATGGAGATTCCACCCCCTCCCTAGGTAACCCATCCCAGTGCTTCCCCACACTCCTAGTGAAATAGTTTTTCCTAATATCCAACCTAGACCTCCCCCACTGTAACTTGAGACCATTGCTCCTTGTTCTGCCATCCGTCACTACTGAGAACAGCCTTTCTCCATATGAACCTGTTGGGTATTTGTGATCTCCTACACGTGGAGACATCCCTTCCTTTTCAGCTGTCCCCTTCGCGGCTTTCACCGTTGGAGAGCGGCAGAGAGGTACATTAGCCTGGGAGCCGCTGTTCTAATCCTGGCTCGAATGCTCCGACAAATCATAACTGCTGTCTCAGCTTCCCCCATGGGTCCGAGAAGGGTTACCAGTCAGATCTCCAGTTTTAGGCTACGCGGGATGAAATCTCTCTGAAGCAACAGCACAAGAATTTGTCTTTTCTAATGCAGACACACCCGCCCACCCAAATACCCAACAGGTTTGGAGCATTGAAAACTGGTGATGGACCCCCAAAAGCACCTGTGGGAAGGTGAAAAGCACCATGCAAATGAGAACTACAACCTAGGCAGAAAACAGAAGCCCCCTCGATCCACTTCTAGCGACCCATTTCTGGTCCACTGTTGCAGACCAGAAACAGGAAGGTAGGTTAGTACTGGGTTGCAGGAGTGGTCCTGCTTTGTCTCAGTGGGCTGCAAGATTGTTGTAACGAAGACGGTCTCCCGGGAGAGGGCGGTTTCGCTCAAGACACTGGCGTCCCTAGAGTGTGCCGATGGAACTGTAGCAATGCTGTGATTGGCTGCTGAGGGAGTGTGCAGCTCGCACAGTCAGTGTCATGTGTGATCTGCACGCCCCTCCCTTCACAGGCCTTTGCATTACGTGCGTGTCACGTTAGTAGGAAAAAACCAACATGGACGGAAACCAGCAGAATCTGGCCACCCTGCACGTGAGCGATGGAAACAAAACGTCTCGTGGGCCACACACAAAATCCCGATGGGCTCTGCCACCTACGGGCTGCAGGCTGCCCACGACTGTCCACAGACTGTCTGGCTGTGCTGCTAAACAAGTGCCTCTGTCACCAGATGTCCCACCAGCAGCACACCCGGGGGGAGCTCTGTGCTGCAGACTGAAGGAGAAGTGGCACCGGGCTCTCAAAATCCACCCATAATGAGGGAGCCTGGTGCAACAATTATGCAGGCTGCTGGGCTGTCCTATTAGCGCCAATACTTTGTGAATGAAGAAACGTCTTAATGCACATTCGCGTAAGAAACCAAGAGAGAATATTGCTGAAAGTGACAGATGAAGCAGCCAATGAGGAGGCGGAGGAAAGTCCTACAGTGGAGCATCTTAAGCTGGTTTACGGAACTGAAAAGAAGCTTAGTGGTAAAAACGAAACCACCCTCCCTCCTACCTTTCCATGGACTTCAATCCTGCACACAAATGGCTGACTCTCAGGGAACCGGCTCATGTGAAACTGGAGAACTTGCTGTTCACACACTCCATGGTCAGTTTGACAGGGTAAAACCAACAAACCCTTCAGGAGACCAGTTTAAATAGAACTCCAACATTCATGCTCCTGTTGTGGCTTTCGTGCAGGCTGGTACAGGTGAGCGGATTTTTATATCCGCCTGAACTGAAATCCCAGAGCTCACCAAGGGATAAAAGAACAAAAAGAAACTCCCAATTTATGAATCTAATTGTACGTGATACATTTTGATACAGGAACTTTGAAATAGAAGCCAGGCTTGCTTTGCAGCAGACACTACTTAGCCCCGTGCATGTTGAATATTATGGACTAGAAGATTTACTCGGCATCGCTCGGGTTCTTAACTCAAGTGATTTTTGCTTTTTGGAAACGAAAATGAAAGTGTCCCGGCTTCATTTGAACCATGGCTCTGGGGTGGGGCTGGGGAGGAGGGAGTCAGGATGCAGGCCGTCCCGGGGAGAGGGGACAACCCCAGCCCTCTCTCACACAGCAGCTTGGTGAGAAGCGCCTCTCTAAGGCTGCTGCAGCTCCAGCAGGCTCAGCGGGGGGAAGGGGGCATGTCCCCCAGCTGGGGCAGGTCCAGATTTGTCTGCCCCCTGCATTCCCCAGCCAGAGTGAGGAAGGCAGCAAATTGGGCACTTTCCCCTGCTCCCTGACAAAGGAGAACAGCCAAAAATGTTCCCGTACAAATAGGGCGGTGGGGGGGGGGGGGCTGAAGCCCCTCTCCCCCCCCTCGCCCTCCCTAAAGGGCACCTGGCAGTTGGAGGCTCGGAGCTAGGGCAGTTCCACATGGGGGCGGGGGGAGAAGGGGGCAGCCATCCTCTTATCTGTCTGGTGATTCTGTCTCCTTTCTGTATGGTTTGATGAGAAGCAATCCCATTCCAGGCACGTCCCATTGTCCTGGCCCAACCAAATACTTAACCTTGCTTTTAGTGAGGATAAGAGGAAGCTGCCTGCCGAAATCTGGTGGCCCTAGCTCTTACCGTTTAGGAGGCATTCTTGAACAGACAGACAGACTCACTCTCTCAAATACATAGTTGGGACTGCATTCGATAGGTGCTGTGTGCTGAGCAAACACGTAGGGAGAAGGCGGCCTTGCTCAGACAAGACAAAACCCAGCGAGTTGGAGAATGGGGAGCAAGGGTCACGAGTGTTTAATATTCCTGGCTCAGATGGCAAAATACCAGCTGGCTTCACCAGGGTCCCAATTGCGAGGCAGAACTCAACACTAGGCAGAGCTGCAGGGGAGGCATCGAGTCTTTCATGCCTAACTACGTGCCCACCTAGTCCCGCTTCCCACTCTGTGCAAAGACCCTCGGTATGACACAGACTATCCCAAACCACAGTCACACTGCAGAGCTGCTGTTTCAGTGCTCACAGACGCCTACAACATCACCCCCAACGCGCTGTACCATCACGACACCCACGAAGCAGAACAGCTGCCTACAGAAAGCACCCGTCAGGACAGAGCCCTGGGCCTCGCGTTAGCCTGGCACCAAACACCAAAAGCAACTGTGCCGTGTATGGCTGAGTCTCCACATCGAACACCCCTTTATATGATTATGGAGATAGAGCTGGGGGCGTTAATAATCTCACATCGCCCTGTGCAACCTGAAAAAGTCATCAGCAAGCACAGGGTCGTTCTTCCAGCCAGCTGGTCACATGCAGATCAGATACGACTCCTCTGGCATTGCTTTTTATAGTCAGTTTCACACAGGGTTTGCAATTCTATTTACATGTGGTATCAGCTAACAGAGTGGCTCCCGCTGGGACTGGCTGCCAAGACCCTTCATTTCATGGGCACGGGGGGCAGGATATTTCAATATTTAGCTGCCATGTGGGTAAGTAAAGAAACACACATCTCAACAGTGCTGGATAAATGGGAACCAGAACAGACAACGATAGATCTGCACAGAGGAGACTGGACAGGGCGGGGGGAATGAAACGCCCTTCCCATAGGAAAGGCCCTGTGGGCTCCAGGCAGGATGGCCTGGAATTCGGTGGCTTTTTGGTGCAGCTCTAAGTAACACGTTTAACGCCCGACTGGGCCAGATGGTACTGAAAGCTGTGACCCTCTGATAGTGAGGGGGCCCCCCCTGTGCTCTTTGTTTGATGGGTCTCAATCATGTTATTAAATTTAATAACATGATTGTTAAATTATTAAAAAAGGCTGAAGAATATTTTACTGCTCCGATATAAAACTATGGTACACCCACATCTTGAATACTGCGTACAGATGTGGTCTCCTCACCTCAAAAGAGATATTTTGGCATTAGAAAAGGTTCAGAAAAGGGCAACTAAAATGATTAGGGGTTTGGAACAGGTCCCATATCAGGGGAGGCTAAAGAGACTGGGACTTTTCAGTTTAGAAAGGAGGAGACTGAGGGGGGGATATGATAGAGGTCTATAAAATCATGAGTGGTGTGGAGAGGGTGAATAAAGAAAAGTTATTTACTTGCTCCCATAATATAAGAACTAGAGGATACCAAATGAAATGAATGGGTAGCAGGTTTAAAACTAATAAAAGAAAGTTCTTCTTCACACAGCGCACAGTCAACCTGTGGAACTCCTTGCCAGAGGAGGCTGTGAAGGCTAGGACTATAACAGAGTTTAAAAAAGAGCTAGATAAATTCATGGCGGTTAGGTCCATAAAAGACTATTAGCCAGGGGGTAAGGAATGGTGTCCCTGGCCTCTGTTTGTCAAAGGCTGGAGACGGATGGCAGGAAACAAATCGCTTGATCATTGTCTTTGCTCCACCCCCTCTGGGGCATCTGGCACTGGTCACTGTCGGCAGACAGGATATTGGGCTAGGTGGATCTTTGATCTGACTCAGTATGGCTGTTCTTATGTTGTAGTACAAAGCCCACATTGCCAGTGCCTGTCTGCTGGTTGGCGGTCTTCGCAGATATGCCAGGACTGAATGGCCCGGGGGACCGAATCCCTCTCCCAGGTTCACACTGCAGCGGGGAAGATTCCCCCACCAGCTGCCCTATGCGGTACTTGGGATGTGGCTAGACAGAAGCCTTCTCCAGGGCTGTCAGTCTAGTGCTTGGCCCCAGTGCGATGTTCGCATGCAAACACGTGTGGCTTTTCAAAATGACACTGACCATTTTGAAGGCAGTCAACGTCAGAGAGAGAGGAAAATCGCATCCACACAACCGCTCATCTGTGGTATCGCTGCTTACGTACACCCAGGACACGTGCACTTGACCCACAGCCTGCACGGCGAACTTGGGACTTCTGTCCAGATGGATAAAAGCTGCTTGGTGGTGCCAAAGGACTTTATAGAGCACAGCCATCAATTTGCAGCCATTTCTCTAGAAAAGCAACATCGTCTCGTGGAGTAAGCCAGTCGGGGTCGAGATGCTCCCAAGTTCTAAGCCTGTCATCGACACTGACTCTTGTGGTGGCCTTAGGCAAGTCACTTATCCTTCAAATCCTTCCTTGAGACTCCTCTCTGCCATGATGCCTGCAAACCCCAGCCTATGCAGGTGACAAGCTGTGACTGTTGCTCCTCCTCCCTTTCTTTCCTTTTCCTCTCCACCTCCACCTTGAACTGATGACCAAAACATATTACCCCCAGGCTAGGAGGTTTTGTATGCACCAGCCCTGTGGGTGGGTGACAGGGGGCTGGAGCGCCAGCGCAGACTCTCCTATGCGAGGGCAGCCCTGAGACTTGGGGGCCAGATCCAGGCAAGCTGGGGGACACATCCGGCCCCCAGGCCTGAGGTTCCCCACCCCTGCGGTAAACCTTCACATCCCTATTGCAGAGTGCTTAATAAAATAGCAACAACGGTCTCATAAGCACTTCTGACGCATGGTTTAGACACTATTTCGGGGGCTGGGGGGCTCTGCAAGCTACTATTACCACAATGCATCATGCCAGTTCCAGATGATCATGGCAAACTGCAAATTCGAGCCCCCAAATCAACAGAGCAGAAATCTAGATTCACAGCCATGGAAAGGGATCAGCTGGGGTGTCCAGGGCGGCAGCTGGGCTGCCACATTTTCATGCTCTTGGGGTTTAGAACCTCCTATTCAATGCTGGAGTTACAGACCCGAGCAAGTTGTGGGGACTAAGCCCCTGGCAGGAACAGCCCTTGCTGCTTGGTGCACTCTGACAGGCGGGCAGCAAGGCACATGGTTTAATTTTCTGTTGCAAGGGTAATCGGATAAAGGCGGTGGGGTCTGGATTGAACTGAGGAAACTGTTCTGCCAGCAGAGCCTGTTGGCTCTTGATGGAAGTTTCCTACGGAAATTCTCTCATTATGCTAGAACTTCTAGACTTCCACGGGAAGGCCTGGTTACATGCTGGCTGTTTTCCTTCCCAATTAAGCTTGTCCCTCATGTCTCTCCCACTTTACTGGAGTGAGCCGCAGGCAGAAGCTAAACGCCTTGAGTGGTCAACAGCAGTGAAGGACAAAACGAGCGAGACGGTTCCTTTTGTTGCAGTGGGCTGAGGCCCAGGACAGTGAGTCAGGAGACCCGAGTTTTGTTCCAAGCTTTGCTACAGAATCACTATGCAGCCTTGAGGAAGTCACATGACCGCTCCCTGCCTCAGTTTCCCACATCTCTGAGCATCACGATACCTACTTTGCCAAATGCTTTGAGATCTGCAAGTGACTTGCAGCTGTGCTCAGTACTAGCCATAAACCCATGTTATTCCTCCACAAAGCTCACCGCTAGACAGGGGAGATGTGTTGTCAGCCATTTATGCTTAAAACCCCCCAAGGACTCTAGCACAATCCCTTTAAAAAATACTTGCTGAAATACTGAAGCCAGCTACGTGGGTTTGACAGGTATGTTGCTGAAAACAGGCAGCAGAGGGGAAATGGAAAGTAAGATTTTAGAGAAGTCCCTAGTTCAGTCCTGCTTCCCAGGGCTGCAGACTCTTGCTTGCAGAGTAAGCTGCCGTTGCTTTCTGTCACCTCATAGGAAATGCTGCTGGGGTGGGGAGGGATTCCTAAAAGGAATCGGTGAGAGTGGATACACTGGAAATACAAATTATAGTCCCCCCGCCCCTGGGGAAAAAAAACCTGTACCAATGAAACTCTTCTTACGATGACATTTTAGCCTCCAAAAAAAAAAAAAAATCCAGACTTTTTAGAAGATTCTCTGAATTATAAATAATGTTGCCACTTCATTTCTACGCAGTAGCCTCCCTTCAGCTTCCCATAATTAAAGGATGGGGATTGAGAGACACTACCACGGAAGATAAAAGCACCATCAGAATTCCCACCACTGCTGGATTCATTAGCTAGTCAACCTAACTGACAAGCCTCTTCCTTGAACATTGCAGACTTCTCTCCCACTCTGGCTGTGACATGGTGACTGCTGGAGAGATCTGTTAGCGCCAGGGCCTGGCACGCCTGTAGCTACAGCGTTACCAGGAGGGGAGGAGACTGTGCCAGCCTGTACACCTACAGGCGCACAGGAGCTGGGTGATGTCCTGAAATTGGGCATACAGTGCAGCTCCAAAGGATGATCACAGGACACCCAGGGAAAGCAAGTGGTCATCTGGACGCTCAAGGCAGCAGGTGAGGAATAGAGGGGACCCTACTCTCTTCCCTCTGTCCCTCTCTCAGCAAGTTACAGCCATTCAACAGCACCAAGGCCAGGGAGCTATCTGCCTCCTCCCTCCTAACTGCCTCCTCGTTCTCTGTCTCCCCTTCCACGCTGACCCTTAGACCTTCTCAGACACAATGGGGAAGCCTGGGTTCTCTTCCTAGCTCTTCCCCTGAGAGGCCTCTGGCAAGTCAGGTCATAGAATCCAAGGGCTGGAAGAGACCTCAGGAGTCATCAAGTCCAGCCCTCTGCCCAAGGCAGGGCCAATCCCAACTAAATCAACCCAGCCAGGGCTTTGTCAAGCCGAGACTTAAAAACCTCTAGGGATGGAGATTCCACCACCTCCCTAGGGAACCCATCCCAGTGCTTCCCCACCCTCCTAGCAAAATAGTTTTTCCTAATATCCAACCTAGACCTCCCCCACTGTAACTTGAGACCATTGCTCCTTGTTCTGCCATCCGTCACTACTGAGAACAGACTCTCTCCATTCTCTTTGGAGCCTCCCTTCAGGAAGTTGAAGGCTGCTATCAAATCCCCCCTCACTCTTCTCTTCTGCAGACTAAACAAACCCAACTCTCTCAGCCTCTTCTCATAGGTCTTGTGGTCCAGTCTCATAATCATTTCGGTCGCCCTCTGCTGGACCCTCTCCAATGCATCGACATCCTTTCTGTAGTGGGGGGCCCAGAACTGGATGCAATACTCCAGATGTGGCCTCACCAAAGCCAAATAAAGGGGAATAATCATGCCTCTGTCTTCTCGGCTGACTTCCCCTCTCGCAGGCAGGTGATGAGGGTTAACGTTGGTGGGGTGCTTGGAAAAGCAAAGGGCTATGTAGGTGCCAAGGTGTGTCATCATCTTCTCCTGCACCCAACAACTTCCCTCTCTATGTTCAAATCCCTCCTTCAAACACATTCCCCCCTGAGCAGCATTTCAGTGATGAGCTGTCAGAGCGGGCTGCATTGCATCGCACGTGTATCTCAACGCTACTGCCCGTGTCTGAGCCAGATGGTAAGAGAGCCGGGAGGAGGGCCCCAACTCTGCTCCCAGTGTAAACCCAGAGTCACCCCAGCAGGTCAGGGGAGATACCCAGGATTGACGCTGAGGTCAGAACCCGGCGGGTGTTTTTATGTTTGCACAGCATTAAGCCTGCTGATGGCCTACAATGAAAAGAACGAGACTGAGCCTCAATGGGCCATCTGACGGTGTCGGGGAAAAGAGGAAAAGGAAGGAAGAGCCGGAATCAGGAGGGGCGAAAACCGCAACTTAAACAGGAAAAGGAGGAGGAAAAAAAGGGGAGTCAGAAAGAAGTGGGGAGGAAGTTTAAAGCAGAGGTGGGGAACCGCAGGCCTGGGGGCTGGATGCGGCTCCCGACTTGCCTGGATCTGGCCCCCAAAGCTCAACCCCCCCCCCCCAGCATTGGGGAGCCCATGCTGGCACTCCAACCCCCCCCCATATGCGGGACTAGAGCATACAAAATCTACTAGCCTGGGCTCCCCTAGGCTCTGGTGTGGGAGGGGAATGTGGGGAGTGTCTCTCCTTCTGGGGACCATGGCAGTGAGGGTTGTTTTTTTTTTTTTTTCCTTTTTTTGCTTCTCACTTGTGTGCAGCCCCCAACTGATTTTTCTATGGGCCAGCGGCCCCCGACCCAACAAAACTTCCCCGCCCCCGGTTTAAAGACAGAGGGCAGGATGGCTCAGAGCTAGGCCAAAGCACTTGGGCTCCGTTCAGGAATGCCTGCCATTCCGCAATCTGTGCCCACACGTCCGTTGCGGGCCCATCCACCCACCAGGAATGGGAAATTAAAACCATCCCTTCCGACTACAGCAAAAAGCAACGGAGAAATCAGAGGACAGTTCAAACTGGAGAGCGCCGAGGATTACGGCTGAGAGCCCTGAGATGAGGGAGGGGGCAGAGGAGGGCGAGGCAGCCATGTGGCTTGCTTTGTGTATGAAATCCTCATTAGAGGCCTGTAAGGACATGAAAGCGGCTTTTCCTGTTTCCGGTCCCCAGCGCCCCCAGGGGACCCGTAGGGCTGGTTATCTGCTTTCACTGTCAGAGAAGGAAGTACAGATTGTGGCTGTGCATTCACGGCAGGGTTTTATGTGGTCACGGGGGGGGGGAGGAGATCACACAGCATGTGCACGAACAGGCAGAGAGTAAACAGGGCAACTGGTATTTTGGGGGACTCTGGCTAGCTGGTCGGAGAGGCCTGGGCTTTGCTCGGAGGGAGCTATTCACCAGACCTGCCAGGGGACTCGCTCACATGCTGATATCATTTAGTATACACATCGATCTGCCGTGGGAGGCTTCCCATTGACAGGAATTTTACTTCTTTTAAGACCAAGCACAAACTGGCCACGCGTGGAGGTGGCATCACTTGCCCCACCTCTGCCAAAGCACCTTAGTCAGAGCTTGCATAACCCCCCAATAGTCTAGTTCTGTCCCGCCCCCCCAGCCCTGGCCATGCACCTCCACCTACCGGGCCGCCCCCCTGCTATTCCAGCCCACGGGCCCGCACAGCCCCGTCTTGATCTGCAGCCTTTTCTACTGTTCTAGTCCTGAGTCCTACCCTCATCTCCAGCTCTGCCAATTCACCAAAGTCCTGGGACCAGTCCGGATTCTAACAGCACTTCAGTCCTGAACTGCAGCTCTTCTCCAGTCTCTGGGCAGACTGCTCACTCTGCCAAGTTCCTTCAGACTCCAGCCACCCTATCATTCATGCACGACTAGCAAGCGCATGCACCAGCAAGTGTTTTAGAGAGTTCCCTGGAGTCTCATTTACTCAGTATCTGGGCGACCTTCTCCCCTGCCAAGGGAGGCTGGGTGCAGCTCCCTCCAGACCATTTGAAGAGACTTTTTCTATCATCTGGGAAAACAAACTGCATAGCAACAAAAGCTGTCCACAGCCACTGCTGGTATGGGATCTCCAGACCCAAACCTGGATCCCTTCACACCAGCATGGTACCAGCCCCAGGGCTGATCCTTTCATTATGACAGCAGAATCCTGATTCTCCAGACCACTTGGGTGATATCAATTATTATTGTTATTTGCTTGCGGTTGCACCTACAAGAGGAGTGCTTTTCAGACAGACAGGAAAGGGAAGGCCCCTGCCCCAAAGAGCCTACAGTCTATGATCAACAGATGTTAGGGATAGGGAATATTTGGGCTAATATAAGGTTGAGTTTTACAGACTGGGGATTTAGGCTCTCAATAACACTCAAGCCATGTCTTCACTAAGTGAAAGATTGACGCTGCTGTGATTGATCGATTGATCTTCCAGAATTTGATTTAGCGGGTCTAGTGAAGACCTGCTAAATTGAACACAGAGAGCACCCCCGTTGGTGGCTGGTACTCCTGCTCCCTCATCGCGTAAGGGAAACCGATGGGAGCATTTGATGTCGTCGACCTCCCACTTGTGGGGACAGCGGGGAAACCTGAATCAAGGTAAGTCAACTCCAGCTACACAATTAATGTAGCTGGAGTTACGTATCTTGATTGGACATTCCTCTTTAGTACAGTCCTGGCCTCAGGTAGCTTGACAAACAGGGTGGCTCAAATCATTAAAATCAAGATCCCCTTGCAATGAACATCAGATGGGAACCCACAGCTCCAAACGTGAAAGGCATTAAAGTCAGTGAATCTTCAAACCTCCTGGCTCGTTTAAACAGTTTCCTCCCTAAATACTGATACATAAGATGTAATTATCAACAGCAAAGTACACAGTCCATCACCAATCCCAAGTCCAGCCAACGCAACTCAGTCCTCACCCAAGGGACAAGAGGAACGTAGCCAGAACTGGAAGCTACAGAGCGCAGTAAAAAGCATCTGTTTTTTCACTGAGCTGATCTAGTGTGAATTTACACAGGCAGCTCCCAAGTAAAGCCCAGACCCTACCGAAAACCATGTCACAGGCTAGCTAGAACTTCGCTGACTCAGTGAAATTAAACAAGGGATTTCCAGCGATAAGTTTGTCACTGTTTCAAAAGCAAGAGACCTCACGATTCTAATGCTGCCGTAAGCAGAGAGAGCTGAATGATGGACCCTCCCCCTGAGTACGCTGCTGCCTTTTTGAGATAGTTACTCCTCCCATGGCCGATAGCCTACTGAAACCTCGTATCGCTGGACTACGGAATGGAGATCTTATGACACATGTGCCTCTGATTACAATATATTACCATTAATATAATGCCTGCATTCTATTTATCTGTGTCTTTGGCTAATAAGCTATAAAAGACCACCAGTGGAGAAGTAATAAAGCACAGCTGTTGAATCAAAGCCTGTTTCTAGGTCAAAGCAAGTTTGGGAGAGGCTGGGCAGAACAGGCAATACCAGGGGAAACAATACTGAAATGAAAAGAGAAGAGGATCCTCCAAGGCAGCTTTAATTAATCTTTAGTTTTATCCCACAAGCGTTACTGGAGTTCTCGGCAAGCAGGCCAAGGAGAGGGTAGACGGCTGCATTTCCAGAGAGCATCTCGTTATTATCCAAATGGAGCCCCAAGGCTTTTTACAAATTGTACCCTTTGCAGCAATTATAGATGCATGTTCTGTACCTGCACTCATGCATGCTTAGACACAGGGCTAGCAGACGAGTCGTTACTGGTCACCACTGAAATGCAGCCACCACCGGCATGAAACCGGAGCTGGTTTAGAGCTCGTTGCGATAGTGCTCAGCTGACAAGGGCACATCCAAATACCAGGGAAATGTAAGGAGACAGACGCGTCTCACCAAAGCTGGAACATGTTGCTAGGACACCGGAGTACATCATAGAATCCCAGGGCTGGAAGAGACCTCAGGAGTCATCGGGTCCAGCCCCCAGCTCAAAGCAAGACCAACCCCAACTAAATCCTCCCAGCCAGGGCTCTGTCAAGCCCAGACTTAAAAACCTCTAGGGATGGAGATTCCACCCCTTCCCTAGGGAACCCCTCCCAGTGCTTCCTCACCCTCCTAGGGAAAGAGTTTTTCCTAATATCCAACCTAGATCTCCCCACTGTAACTTGAGACCATTGTTCCTTGTTCTGCCACCCCTCACCACTGAAAACAGCCTCTCTCCATCCTCTTTGGAACCTCCCTTCAGGTAGTTGAAGGCTGCTATCAAATCCCCCCCTCGCTCTCCTGTAGGCTAAATAAGCCCAAATCCCTCAGCCTCTCCTCATAAGTCATGTGTTCCAGCCCCCTAATCCTTTTGGTTGCCCTGCGCTGGACCCTCTCCAATGCGTCCACATCCTTTCAGTAGTTGGGGGGCCCAGAACTGGACGCAATACTCCAGATGTGGCCTCACCAGTGCCGAATAAAGGGGAATAATCACTTCCCTAGATCTGCTAGCAATGCCGCTCCTAATGCAACCTAATATTCCATTCGCCTTCTTGGCTACAAGGGCACCCTGTTGACTCATATCCAGCTTCTCATCCACTGAATCCCCAGGTCCTTTTCTGCCGAACTGCTACTTAGCCAGTCGGTTCCCAGCCTGTAACAATGCTTGGGATTCTTCCATCCCAAGTGCAGGACTCCTGCTTTAGTGACCAGTGGTCAGGAATTGAGTTTTCCATCTCAGCACTCACCACCACAACACCAGGGGCCAAAGGAAGAACAGCAGCTGAATCGCCAGCGCTGCTTTCAGAGTGATCCTGGAATGCCGCTAAATCTTGCACCCAAATAACGACTTAGCCTGAATCGACTTTGCCGGGAAGCCGGCTACTTCGGAACTCAAGGTGGGATGAGAGGGATCTTTCTTGTGTGCATATGGGACTATTTATTCTTTGCAGTACTTTAATGTCTACGAGCCCAAGGCCTGGAGCAGACTCCCACTACGCTAGGTGCTATACATAGAACAAAAACAGTCACGTGGAACCCACCTGGCTAGCTGAAGCTAAAGATCTATTTCTTGGCAATTCAGTGAGATGGTTTTAATAGACAAAAAGACAAAGTTGCCGTATCTTTCATACGAGGACTATCTAGCTAATAAGCAACACAATTCCACCATAGAAGGGTTTTTTTAATAATATGCGGTTATAGTGTAAATAATAAAAGCAAAAATCATGTCAACACGTACCCCACATTAAAAATCAAGGGCAACCCTGTGCACAGAGCTGTATATGTTGATTTACTTTCAGACTTGGGATTAAACAAACAAAAAAAATCCCAGATGTCAAATGTGAACTAAAATTGTTATTCAGCAATTTGCATCACTTACTGTCTTATTAAAGTCAACTGATTTTCGTTTCACACTCTCTCCTCGCAATAAAAGAGTGAATCTAGAGACTTCTGAAGATATGTTGCTGCACTAAATTAAAGTCTCCTTTAACTAGTAGGGGTATTGTCTCTAAATCTCACAGCTCCTGCCAACTCTGGTGGGACTTGCACAGGAATGGGAGAAGTGAACACTTAAGAGTTCCATTGATGACAAGATCCCTAACGAGACATCTACATCAGTAGGTTATGACACATTGTAAGGCAGGTGTTAACTCCTTGCCGTTAACAAGGTGTGGAGGGAAATGCAGTGATCCTGCAACAGGGAAAGTGGTATTCTCAATGTAAAGCAGGACTATTCTACTTTGGAAGCCCTGGGGGCCACAATGATACTCACAGCACATGCTGAGGGCCGCAACTTAAGCGTAGTTGCATATGCATGCAAATATATATGCAAATAGCTTTTCACACTGACGGGCATGAATACAAAGATTAAGGCAAGACTACACAACACGCAGGCCCCATTTAAGTCCATTCTGCTGATATTAATAAAATGCAATATTGACCCGATTTCCACCCATATGACAGCACTTTTAATGAGCAATGACAGCCCAGGAATTTAACTACTAAACGCACGTCAGCAGAAGAACATGATATTGACTACTTTTTTGTTTTGGCTCCCACCCACGGGCCACGTGTTGAGTAGCCCTGATGTAAAGGAACCAACATTTCAAGTACGTGTGACTGCAGACCAGCATGTTCAGCGTCTGACCTTGGACTAAAAAGCCAACAGAAATTCTGGCACTGATTTAGTGGGTGCAGAATCAGGCGTTAGAAGAGCAAACAGCTCCTAGGAAGACCCGCTTTTTCATGTAAACTCCACAGCCCATGGGAAGAAACACCACCAAATTCAGCCCCCTCCTGTGGCAGCAGAGAGACAGGTGACTCATGGTCCGAGGCGCGTAGGATCCTTTTCCCGCTACAAAGGAAACTGTCTACAGAAAATAAGTCAGTGGGTGTCTTCTGTGCAAATGGATTCATTATTAGACCCCTGCCTCCATGGTGAGCACTGAACACTGACTCAGTGCCAAAATCCCCATAGGAATCCACCAGTCCGGCTAAGGCTTGGTGGGATGGTTTTGCGATGCATCACAGACTCAGATCCCTCAAGGCTTTTATCTGACTCTGAGTCGTCTCATCAAGTCTATTTCTTTGTGAGGTCTTTACTTCCTAGCAACTCCTTGCCTACGTTTCAGGGACATCGGCAGGTCAAACCTAGCCTAAAATTTAGGTTTTGAAAAAATGCCTTTAACTAAAACTAAAAGGAACAAAATTCTGTAAATTCCCTCTTTTTAAATTAGCAAAGGAAACATTCACTCTAGCATCTGCAGCCCCCAAGCAGAAGCAATGCATTATATTGTATTGCAGCTTCTTAAGGACTAGAGATAGAAGCGGATAAGAAATCAAATGAAACTGACTAGTCCGTTTTCCTTCTTCAAGCCCAGCAAAATGCATCAAGTAACCAGCAGCCTAGAGACAGGCTGGGTGTTTAAGTGCTTTCAGTTTTTAATGTCAGAAGGTGAAACGTGGTTAAGTGCTGAAGTACGAGATCAGGAACTAAAAGACCTGGGCTCTTTCTAGCTGAGCCACAGGCTAACAGTCTGAACTTGGGCAAATCACTTAAGCTCCCCATGCCTCATTCTTTTCACTGCAAAACAGGTAGAGCCCTGTAAATCTGCGGATCACCACTCTATATCTATGGGTCTCAGATGAGGATATCCACAGTTCCTTTTGTGGCTATGGCTGTGGATTCATATTTTGTATCTAGAACCCTGCACATTTGCAGATATATTCATGGGTATCCACATCTGTAGGTGTCGACGCAGATATCTGCAGCTCATTTTTGCGGTTACAGATGCGGGCTCTAAAAATAGGGATGGGACCTTCTCGTATGGAGGATGAAAGACTATTTGCTTTTGGAATGACTATGACTTTAAACCTGACACTGTCCCTTTAAATCATGGGTTCCCAAATTGGGGGGGGGTGTGCTAGCGGAGGTGTGAAGAAATTCCGGGGGGGGGGGAGCGAGGTGACCCAGCCACACACACACACACACACCCCCGTCAATAGCACCCCAAGTTTTGCTGCTATTTTTTTGGGAGAGGGGCGTGAGGGTTTCTCAAAAATCAAAAAGGAGACGTGATGCCGAAAAGTTTGGGATCCGCTGTTTTAAATATCAGAGGGGTAAATGATGCTTGTCCCTAAGGAACATGGTTACTAAGAGCTCTCGATTTTGCTCGTAGGGAAATGCTGCTACTTACTTTTTCAAGGGCTCTATCACTGTTTTCTGGATCTGGTTCACCTATTGGAAGAAAAGAGATTGTCACAAACAAATAAGCCTGTTTGTGCAGCATCTTCCCCACCAGGGCTCAGGCCTCGAGATGCTACTAGAGTACAAATTAACAACGTTGTCCCTGCCATCTAATCCCCACCCTACGCCTTCCCGTGCGCTGGAGCGGGAATGAAGTTTCCAGTGCAGCTGGCAGCACTAGGACACACCAGATGTCTTCTCTTTCACCCCTGACGCTCAGCGAGTTCTGGCCTAGCTGTAGCACAACTTGCTACCAAGCAGGTAGTTGAGTTCAAGGTGCCCAAAAGCTCTGGTCCTGTGCTCCTAAGCTGGCAAAGACAAAGCATGCTGGGAAGGCAGCAAACTCGATCCTCAGGAAGCGGGCAGGAAAGACAGCCCCCCCCATGGGACTCTATAGAACTCCCTCTAGTCAGTTACAGGCTAGCTTGGAATGGTTCCAAGTGCAGGCCCATGCAGCTCTTCTCATCTGAAGAGTGCCAGCATATGATAAATTAACCTGGGGACCCTCCTAGGGTGAGAGAAGAAAGGGAAGGGGCAGGGGCAGTTCATCTATATGGAGCAGACCCACATGCACACACCACAAATCATCATCCCCTCCCCATTTCAGCCAAACCCATGCTCACCTTCTCTTGGTTGAACGAGTCCATTCTCTTCATGGCGGTGTCCAGGGCTGTCACCATCGCCAGGAAATTGGGGTCCTGCTCACAGAGAGGGTTGGACAACAGGTCGGAAGAGATCTTGACGGCGGATTTTGACATGGCTGCAGCACGACGGAACCCAAGAGCATGGAAAAGAGGAGGAGAAGGGCCATCACTGTCAAAGAGCTGCATAACGGGATGGGTACTTGCAAAATAATCTAGGCTTGCTGGAATTACTTCACTATTCCAGTTCTGCAAAATATGGTCTGGACACAAATCTAAACCTTCAGGCACTAAGGCACCCAGCTCAGCACCTACATTTTCCAGGGATACAAGCTGGAGGCTGGGAGAGAAGATAAAAAGAGAGGGTTGAATGATTTCTTGATGTAAACACTGAGGGTGCGTCTAACATGGTAGGGCTTAACTCGAAATAAGCTACGCAAATTGTGCTATGTCGATTGTGTCGCTTATTTAAAAATTGGGAGCGTCTACACAGCACTTACTTTGAAATGGAGCACTCTTCCTCCGACTCCCCTTCCTCCTCATACAACGAAGGTTACAGGAGTCGGAGTAAGAAGTCCTCCAGCTTGACAGTATTTTGACATTATGTCGAAATAACTGCCGGCTGTGCAGATGCGGACTAAGTTATTTTAAAAGAATGTTTCTGTGTAGACATAGCCTGTATAAAAAATATTCTCTCAGGGTAAGTGTGGACCATTTAAATGCAAGATGTGATGCTGCCAGAAATAATACTAGACTAACAAAAACAAGACTTTCTTTTAAAAGTAATGTAGATCACTTCTTTGACTTCGGGTGTACATCTGCCTTTTTTAACAGACTATTAAGCACTGCTGTCACACTGTAGTTCCTCCACAGTCCATTAAGTCTTCCGAAAAAGCCTTACAAAAATACCTATTTGAAGTGGATTTAGTGCTGGGGGAAAAGGGCCAGACTGACAAGACTGGAGGAAAAAGATCTTTATTCACTGCAAAACAGGTACAGCATGATCTGTAGTAGTGAAAACCTGCCACCAATGAGCCTGATTTTCTTCCAGAGGGAACCATTTACCCACAGCGGGTTCTCAGCGCTCACTTCCACACATCTTTGCAGCCTGTCAACAAGAGGGCCAGCTGTCATGGCAGCTGTGAACTGGCCACCACAGAGTTCTGGAATTTAAGGTGGGCCAACACCGAACTCGGGCAGAACTCTCGTTCCATCAAGCCCTTTTTTTTGCTTTTGCTCCAACTTGCAAGCATCCCTTCTAATAAACTGTCCTCATTTTTCAAGGATAAGGCAGGACACAAGACCAGTGAAGAGTTCATACCGCAGCAAACTCAATGATATTTACAGTAAATAACTGGAATGTAACATAGGAAGATGAACAAAACAGAAGAGCCAACACGTAAGTAAAACCATTGTAGTTATCTAGAAATCTGTGTCTCTTTTCCCATCATGTTGCTGTAAATTATTCCAGTTAAGGATCTGGAGGCCAGACTCTTTAGTGCAGTAGTTCTGTTTAAATACGATCATTGTACAAACTTGGAATGTCTGAATTAAAGTCATCCTCAACAACGGGGCTTAAGAACACAAAGAGAGAGATTAAATGCTCCAATTTAAAAGTTATACACAATGATACAGAAAGCTCCAAATTGGTGTTCAGTCCACAATGAGACACTCACTAGGGAATAATAAAGCATCTGGGGTTGAAACATGTAAACCTTTAGGCAGATGGGACAGAAACCTCATGTGAGACCACATCCGAGAAAGGATTTGTGCCAAAACAGGACTGGGCTAAAACTCTAGAATGCTTCAGCGAGAAGAGAAATTACTAGGTATCCCCAAAATGCAGAGAGCTGGGACTAAATACAACTGGGATAGTGAGCGATGGCAGGCAATGGTCAGGTAGATTCTCATTTTTCAGCTCTCTCTGTCGAGGAAGTGGATAAATGTTTGCGTGGTACTTTGCAAACATAAAGTGCTGAGTATTATTAATATGAGAAAAAGTGATCCTAGGCCATCGCTGGTTATTCAAAGCAAGACCAAGCTACCACGTTATAAGTAAGACAGCCTGGTCTAACGAGGCAGTTAGATTTCATTTCAAAAGGAGAGGACTTTTACTGCAGCTAGACGGCCACATTTTTAAAAAAAGTCCTGCTCTTTAAAGCCAACTCCCCTGAGGAAAGGGAGCAATGGATGGAGATGCTGAGTGACCCTTAATCACAGCACAGCAAGTGTTGCATGAGATTCGTACTGAGGTTTGGATCTCCTTTCCCAGACATGCTGCTGAAGCGGAGAAGGCAACATCCACGTCTCCCAGGAAAACGTGTGCTGAGAAAGTGTCCACTTAGTTCTGAGTAGGGATGTGAAAGTGTAACGGTGTACACGGGTAACCTTCACGGTTACATGCAGGCTCTCCGTGCGCCTGGGCTCCCAGGGAGCTGCCTGCCCCCTGATGTTGCTGCCTCTGTATCAGAGGCAGCAGTTCGGGGGAGGGGGAAAGGAGGGCAGGTAGGAGCCAGTATACAGGGAGCTGGCCCCTGCTCCCCGCCCCGAAAAATTCAGCAGTTACACCAGCCATGGCCAACCAGTGGCTCGCGAGCCGCATGTGGCTTTCCCCCCAGGGTGCAGCTTGCAAAGCCCCCTCCCCCCCATGGCTCATAAAGCTGCCCCCACACCCCCAAAAACGGCCCTCTCCTCCTGGCTCCCCGTGCTGACCTGGGCAGGGGAGCCATCCCGCGCGGCCATTAAAGATGGTGTCGGCCGGCGGGAGCCTGATGTGGCCAAAAAGCCTCTAAACGCATTTTCTTAAAGGGGCAGAGCTTTTTTTTTGCTCGACAACTTTGCCCCGGCTCTTTGCGCTGGATCCACTGATATCTTGGCTCTTTGCCCAGAACGGGTTGGCCACCCCTGGGTTACACCGTTAATTAATTAAATGAATTAGTTCTGAGTGTGTGTCCATCGCTGGCAGAACATGGAGGCTCCATCGAGGGCCGACTAGCTCCAACATGCTAGTGAATGTTTACAGTCAGACTGAACAATCAACCCCCTCACCATGGAGATACAATGGAAGAAATAAGACACTAGGAAGAACAGCAACAGAGATGATGCTCTGCCAGGCTTCTGCTGGACGTGGGAACCACACATTTGCTAACTACTTATCTCTTCATCTCGCTTTTACTCAGCTTTTGCAGGGCGAGGGAAGCCTCCAGAGGTCCCGAATGCCTCTTCAGGCATCTGTCTTCCATCCTCTATGGTCGGGGGCACTTTATTCACTGGCACCAAGTTTCAAATTCTCCCCTTGTGCAGGATTTCATGTCTTTAAATGAGAAATCAGCTCACACCGGATCTGGACAGGGCCTGGGCTAATTTGCAACTCTGCCATGAAGCAGAACGGAAAAGGAGAGTCCTCCCACAGCTCCTCTGGGGCTTGAAATGCTCCGTGTACAAACACCCACTGGAAGGGAGGGGAGGGGAGTCCTTTACCAGGAAAAACTTACCCGAGGAGCCCTGATCATGAACAACGTCCCAGCGAGAGAAGCTTCCCCCTTGGAAGAGGCTCATTCCTGCAGCAGTTGCTGTTCGTGCTGATGACAGTGCTGTGTGTGTAGCTGCGAACCCCCTGCCCCATCACTGGCAGGCCGCACAATGTGGGTTCTTTCCGGCATACCCATCTCTTCATAAATCAAGTCACCCTGAGGTGCTTGTGGAGAGGGGGCCAGCCCTCACCTGCCCCCCCAGGGAATTCGCCCTGGCTCCCAAGGCCCCCGGAGCCAATAAAAATAGAGACTGCTCCAAACTCTGTGCTGCAAAAAAGCCAGCTTGGTTTAAAACATACTCCATCCCCCGTGTCCCGGAAGGCCTCCGAGCTCGCGTCAGTAACTGGCGATCGCTGATCTCCACGTCCCCCGCCGCCTCTTCCTTTCGGTGGCCTCGTCTTTTCATCTTACACCCATGGGTGTGCTCCTATGCAAGTCTGGACTGCAGGATGCGCTCACAGGGAGTCCTACTGGAGCAGCTGCTCACTGAGCGGCCAGGACCCCACGTGCAGGAGGGCCGCGCACCTGCACAGCAGATGTCACTCACTGAACTCGCAGAAGCAAACAGCTGGGGCCGTGACATGGATCCTGCTTGGGTATTGCTTCCCACGCAGCCCACTGCAGCGAGACCAGGCCAGCTATTAGACAGAGCTTGCAGGGCTCGTCTCAAATGCGAACCGTTAAGTTGGTGAAGTTATATAAACGAAATACGCACCTGCCGCACGTCACAATCTCTCTCACTATGTGCGGACACTGTGACCAACACCAGGGGGCCTCATTCTCGGCTGGGGCCTTCGGGCGCTACCCTAACACAAATGAGAATTCTCCCAGGTTTTTAAACGCAGAAACTGAGCCACAGAGAGGTGAAGCGACTTGGCCAAACCGGGGGGCAGGAGAGAGAAGGTTCTGTTCTTGGCTCAGCCAATGGACTAACTGTGGGTAAGTAACAGAACAGGAGCCCTCCACAGGGCTGTCTTGTAGTTAAGGGATGTAGTGGGGTGGCTGCCCCGCTCTGGCAAGCGAAGAGTTAAAAGCAGGCTGGAGGGAGCCTACACAAACCCAGCCAATCAGGGCACAGCTAGAAACAGCCAATCAGGGCCAGGCTGGGCCTTATAAAAGGCTGTAGAGTGCTACAGAGCTCACTCTTGCCCTAGCCAACAAGGGAGAAGGAGCTGGGTCCCAGTAGGGGAGGGAACCAGCAACACCTTGGAGAGAGCAGGGCTGGGCATGTTCAGGGGAGCTGGAGAGAAGGTCCAGCCTGATCCCTCCCTGGCTGTGGGCCTGGATACAAGGGCTGAGTAAGTGCAAGGGTCACAGGGTAGTGGCCCAGGGAATGGGAGCCGTCAAGGGGAGAGGAGGAGGGCAGGACCTGAGGGTTGCTGGAATGGGACCAGAGTATGGGCCAGGCCTGGGATCCCCCCCCCCCTGTTTCTTTGCTGGTCATGGTCAGAGTGAGCTGTTTTCCCCCCTGCAGCCTTTTAATAGGGCCCAGCCTGGCCCTGATTGGCTGCCACTAGCCACGCCCCCATTGGTTGGGTTTGTGCAGGCTCCCTCCAGCCTGCTTTTAACCCTTCTCTTGCCAGAATGGGGCAGCCGCCCCACTACTGGGGAGTTAACTAGAACTCAAGCCATCTGGGTTCAGTCTCCAGCTCCGTCAGACTTCCATTGGGCCTGAGAAGTTCACTTCCTCTTTTAATGCCCAGTCTGTGCATCACCTTGTTACATACCCACATCCGCGTCTGTGCTTTTCTTCATGTCCTTCTGCAGTTTCTTGGTCTGATCTTCCAGCCTGAAACAGGAAAGAGCAAAACTGAGTTCTGAATCTTTAGAAAGCAAACAAACACTCACGCGATACCTCTGCTCGCAGGCTGGCTGGTAGTTAAAAGGCAACTGGACAAGTTTCTATCATGTATAATGCTGTTTAACCATGTAACTAATTTCGAGTGAGCTCCCACATCTCCACACGACCCTCACGTTTACTATACAAACAAGAGTCAAAACGTATCAGCGATAGGCAGAGGAGCCGACAGCCTCGTCGGGCCCCTGGGCAAGGTGGGAGGAGTGGTCCCGGCTCCATGCTCCCAGAAGGGGCGGGGCCTCAGGTGGAAGGGGCGGGGCTTCCAGCCTTCAGTGTTGCCTGGGCCGCACTGCACCAAACTCTACCCTGCACAGCCCTCAAAGCCGCACAGAGGCAATTTGAAAGGCCTGGGGCTCCAGGTGCAGTGTCCAGGAGTCCTGGGCCCTTTTGAATGGCCACAGGGCAACTGCCCCCCTATTGGTAGGCCTGGTGATAGGTCCCTATAATACAACAGCTGCTAACTCTACAACATTTAACCCTGCAAACTTTGCTGGTTTGGGCCTCCTTGTAGACATTCTGGAAATGTTACGTCCTTTGCTTTAGAATGGCAATAAAACTGTCAGTCTCTTGGGACCCTCCCCCCCTACTTGTCTCCCCTGCCCTCTGGTGGGTTGCAACCCACTGACTGAGAAACATGTTGAAATTACAATGCACTAAGTGAGAGACCGATGAGCTGCTAATAGAGCATCAGGGGAGCGCCATGAGGAGAGATGCAATAAACCTGTGATGGGTGAAAAGCAGATCTATGACCACCCCGATTTCTCCGGCCCGGCCACCCCAAGCTGCTTAACACTTACTGCTGAAGTTTCCCATACTCCCTTTCAAAGTCTCGCTCCACCTGTGGGAAGGAGAGAGAGAAACCACATCAGCTCAAACACATTAGAGCACATTTCAAAACAATCCACAGGCCCCGTCCGCCCCGTCAACAGTACGAACTGGACTGATCCGCAAGTATCAACAGATACAAGTCAGACTCCCCTCTTGTTCCCACATTAATTAAAAGTTACTTGCTGAGAAAGAATTCCCCCCATAGACATGCAATCCATACAAGTATCAACAGATCTTCATGTCCTCCACCAGCACAGAAATTGAGCCATCTAGTTCAGTGCTGGTATAAAGTGGGCTTTATGTCCCTTCAATCCAGTCTGGAAGAAGAATGTATAACATTTCAATTACAAAACCCCCCCACCAGACCTAAATTTGTTTCAAGTCCCTTCCAATGAGTTCATGGGGTGGGGCATTCAGAGCTTAGACGATGTGTGAGGCTAATTAATAAAGAGCTGACGCTCATTTTCACTCGGATTCAAAGAGTTACCTGCAACCATGAAAAGGCATTATTAAAATAATCTGAAACAGTATACATTTATTATTAGCAATATGTATGTATATTGACCAACTGGAAACAAAGGGACCTAGTTAGATATAACAACTCATTCTGTCTCACAAATATCCCTTCTCTCTGTAACAGACTATGGTCAACTTAGTTAGGTTCCGCTACCATCCTACTGTATCAAACCTTTAAATAAAGTTAACCTGACCAGATATTACACGTCACCTTTCTTGCAAGCTGTTTCTTAAATAAAACATTAAGCAGCACCTCCACAGGTTGGTACACTCCGGGCTTACATTGGAATCAGGACACAGACGAAAACGCTCAAGATATTTACATAACTTTAGTCTTGTGGCGCTGGTTTGAACGAGATTCGCCTTCCTTCTTGCAATCCAGAAGCTATTACTAGCTATACAGTATCAACAGCATGCTAGGCACTTGAGACACAGACATGAGGCCAACGGGGAACATTTTCGAAAGCACCTACGTCTCATTTTTAAAAGAGCCTTAGGCACTTAGGAGCCCTAAGGCCTGTCTATGCTTAACATTTAGATTTACCTAGCTACATCACTCCGTGATATAGATTTATTTAGGGCTGGTCCTGCTTTGGGCAGGGGGATAGACTTGATGACTTCCTGAGATCTCTTCTAGCCCTAGGATTCTATGTGGCTACTCCTTTGAGAGTTGCTGTTAAGTGGATCTAGTCTCGGGTATAAGCGTGGCGAGGAGGATAGAAGACTTTTATCAATCCAACGGCTGCCGCTTGGGAAAGTAGGTTATTTACATAAATGAAAAACCCCTTTCTATTGATGTAAGAAGGTTTACAATAAAGTGCTTCAGTAGCACAGTGGCAGCTGTGTGTCTGTGGTACCGGTAGCAGACATGATCTAAATCTCACCAGACTTTTAAATCACTTAGGTGTTTTTCAAAATTTTACCCAAGATTCATGCCCAATGACATCACAATCTAAATACTGGACTTGCTTAGCATGTATGTTACAATAAAATATGATCTGAGGGCTAAAACTCTGAACATATTTGGAGTATTAAAAACAAAGCAAAATGTTTGATTTTTGGGGATTCCTCCTAACTGGGTTCCAAAGCAATCACTCCAATTTCAGATCAGGGACCACCATGAGCCTTTCTAAACCAGCAAAGTTCTGGATTTCATTTTAAAACATCAGGGGAAATATCAAGAGGTGGAGAATCACGTATTCCGCATAGTCAAATTGGTGTTCAAGCTGTATCCACTGGATCCAAATAAGTGGGTGCTATAGTTTCTTCCAAAAGGCAAAGTGACACCTCGATTTTCTTTTACTAGACTGACTGGACCATGTTGGAGGAACAGTCAGAGTCACCAGCTGTCAGTTCTTTCTGAGGACATGCTATAGCACATGAACTGGAAACCAACACCATAAATGGAGCTGTCCCAAAAGCACACGAAGGTGGCCGCCCAACGGGTATGTTGACACGTGAACACAAGTGCAGTACTATCTGCTTTAGACAGCCCTGCTCAGTGTTTACAAAAGAGGAGCATGTCATGCAAGAAATGTTTCTGCTCAGGGACCCAGAAACACTTTGTGCAGGTGATCACCCCTGCAAATGGAGAACAGGATGGGGGAGGGGCATACGCCCCTCTCTCCTCTGACATCCAGTGTTAAGGATTGCCCACTCCCCATTGCTGATTATTAAGTATCTAGCTTCTCTGCATGCAGCGGTTTTGCATTTCCATAGCACTATTATTGGTCCTTCGTGCTTCAGCAACTGGTATTCTAGGCTAACTCCTTATGATTTACCTCTGTGACAGGCCCCCGCACTCCTTCCAGCCCCCATTTGAATCCACACGTTCTCATCCACAACACAATTGGGACTGCTCCAAACCCTTTATCTGAAACCAGGCTTGATGCAGTTCAAACTCCGTTAGGGAGCGTACGACAGAAGGAGTGTCCGTGGAGGTCCGCTACACCTGAGATCTTAGGTTAACTAGTGCCGTTCTCCCAAAGGGTTGGTCATTTTGGATTTTAGACTTTCTTCTCTGTTCCCTTTCTACAAAGCTATACATAGAGCCCTGTGTGGATACAAAAGTGGTATCTGCAGCCGCATCTGCAAAAACGATCTGCGGATGTGGATACCCACAGTTATAGAGTGGACATCCACAAATTGCAGGGCTCCAGATACAAAACGTGTATCTGCATTTGCATCCGTACCCACAAAAATCATCTGCAGATATCGGCATCCACATCCACGGATAAAGCAGATATCTGTGGATTTGCAGGGCTCTAGCAATACATTCTCTGTACCACACCCTCTGTCTCCATCTGCCCAGGAAACTAAGGGCCCCCTTCTAAGCCTGACGATACCACTCACTCCCCATGACCCCGAATTCTAATGCATGACCCTATTGCAAATAAATCCACCAACTCATGGAATGAAAAGGAACCAATTTTATTATAGCGACAAGGAGTCCTGTAGCACCTTATAGACGAACAGATGTCTATAAGGTGCCATAGGACTCCTTGTTGCTTTTGCAGATCCAGACTAACACAGCTACCCCTCTGATACTTGACACAATTTTATTATGTTAATCACAGTAGCATTCTCATGGTGCTGGATATTTTCCAAAGAGATGAAGACAGACACTGCCCCAAAGAGTATACAATCTTAAAAAAAAAAATTACCCAAGTACAGATTTATTCTCCAGATATGACATCAATGACTTCCTATTCCAACCTGCTGCCAATTCTCCATGGTGCTTTCATTCCAGATGGACTGTTTTAACACATACTTAAACATTAATTCCACACCTCATCAACCAAATAAAGAAAATGGATTTCCACTGACCAGCCAAGAGTAAACACGTGTACTTTTGTTGTCAGGGGATCAAAACTGGGTTCATTTTTGTTTTTAATCTACCACACTGTTAAACAAGCAGCAAAATGTTGCAAACAGCAAAGACAAGAATGAACACAGAGTATTTTTTTTAAAAAACCATATCTCTGTGCTGCTCCAGGCATTTGTGACTGAGACTCACAGCAGCGAAATACAGTGAAAGAAACATCAACATTTAATAACCCCCCCCTTGGTTTTCAATTCCGATTGCTATAAAGCCAGTGTTTTAAAGTGGAGCCCTAGGGGTGCAAATGTCACCCTCCTTTTTTGCAATCACCCTTTCTTAAATTTCTTCTTGATTTGCTGGTTCAAATTCCCCAAAGTCAATTGCGACTGAGTCACTGCAATCTGATGGCTGGTTGGGGGGATAGTGAGTTTGGTGGGTGAACTTGAGTCAAATTCCAAGTGGACACTTGTGCAGACCAACAGAGACCACTACTGTCGGCACCCATGCTGATGGCCTCTGTAGTCTGAAAAGCTCCATGGAGACGGATCTCCCTTTCTCACTGCTAAAATTGGTCCCGCCAGGCCAGGGTAGATCCGTGAGGGGGCAGCGTGCATGGCCAATGCTTAGTTCACAGCTCTGCAAAAATCCCCAACAGCTGGTGCCTTCAGGTCAGGTAACCAGCACATAGTAAATTCACCCTGTATTTCTAAGGCTGTTCCGGCTGTAAAAATAACCCCAGACTGTTGCATTCTATTTATAATGTCCATGTGAACTGGCCTGGTTGCAAACCAAAGGGGGCCGGCATGACTCAGGCTCAACTCCCTTGACGGCTGATGCTATTATTCCCCCATTCTATCCACGAAGGTCCACCCAACTGCTGACCGGCTATTCAGAAGGCTCTCCCTTCCATGTGGTCAGCAATCGGTTGTTCCCAGGCTTGGCGGCAAGGGGTAAAGATGCCGAACGGCTCCTGACATTTGTGGATTTCCTCGCCATTGCTCAAGTCCCCCTCTACTGGGGGGGAAAATAAAGGCATCTCTATTTGATATGAGGGAGGTCACAACTCTACAGAAGTTATGTTTCTAGGTGGCGAATATTCCTCAAACTCCCCTCCTGTCCTATCCTTCGTGGGTTCCCTGAACTGCCCAGCTTAGTCGTCTTGCAGGCACTCTGCATATCGGGGACTGAATCCTCTTCTCCACAAGGCAGCACATCACTCCCCTCCCCCCTCACATCCCCAATGACATTTACACAGAGACAGCTGCCCAAGCGTTATTCTCATTTCACCCCCACAGTAACAGTTGGCCGCCAGTCACTGCATTCTGAACACCCATGTGCCTCTGCTAGCTCCTAATAATTATTATTTCTATTATGGCAGCTCCCGGACCATCATACGACACAAAGGTGTCCCTGTCCCAGAATGCTCACAATCCAGGTTTATGTAAAGATGCAACAGGTGGATGAAAGGGACAAATGCAGTGGGGCTATCACACAGCAGTCTCACTTAGATTTCACCAACCTGGAAACTGAATGGCCAGAAGCATCAGACGTGTACAGCAAAAAGCTGCTTGTAGTATTGCCAAGTTAAAAACAATGAGCAACAGAGACACATTTAAGAAAAGAAGCCATCTAGGTGAGTTTCCACGTTAAAATAATTCCTTCCTCCAACCTGCCTCCCTCACTTCTGGAAGCTGGAAACCAAAATCTATTTTCCTTACTGAAATCCTTATTGTTCCATGCACGTGGGTGTGTGATAGTGAGATTGTTCCTGAGTGTAGCCCTCGGCCTGCTAACCAAAGGGCTCTTTTCAACCAAACCAGTGACTTACATTGTCTTTGTAAGAAATCCGAGGGAGGCCGAACTTTGGGCTTTCCAGCCACGACAGAATCTTTGTAACTCAAAGGTCTGTCATAATCAGTAATGTGGAGGAGGGGGAATGGTGCAAGACCCATGAGCACCACAAGAGCATGGACAGGAAGTACTGTGAAGAGCCTTCTTACTCTCCTGGAGGAGGGATGCTACTTCATTTCCACCTGGCACAGCTCCATTGGACTCCGACTCCCTTCAAGGGACTTGGCAATAAGAGGGATGAGAAAAATCTGTGTAGTTAAGCCAAACATTTTATTTTAACCACAAACTTCTGCTGGGTACGTGCCATCCCATCAAGCTCAAGGAAGATCCCACCTAGACAATGCAAGTTGTGTGCATAAATTGGTTGGCGCAGAACAATTAGCACAAGACACAATGACCTCGTTGTGTCTGACAAACGAGTGCCTGGAGCCAAAATAGCCCTGAAACAAAGCAAAGCAGGAATACGAGTCTGTACACCCATAACTAGGATTCCATGGGCTTCCCAACCAGCAAGCTGTGCCTACCCATCTTCTAAGTAAGGCTTTGGGTGGATAAACAGTGCACTGAAGCCCTGCTGTGCATATGCCATTCCCCAAAGAGCATGGTGCACAGCTTCAGAATAGAGGGATGAGATTCACCCCACAACAGCTTTAATGAGAAGGGGTGGAAGAGAAGGTGTAATAGACTCAAAATCACCTAAATCACCAGGCCTGTTAATTTCACACCCTCCCCCCCAATTCCTTGGCAAGGCTGTTTCTCTAAAATGGTAATCAAGTACAGTGGAAACTAACTCTGGCAACCTTGCTGTGACAGGATGCTTGTAACGAAGCTCAGTTATCCAAAGGTCCCAGGGAACACCAAAATCTTTGGCAAAATCAAGGCAGCAAGGTCTGGCAGCCCCTGAAGTCTACGAGCTCTGGAACACCCCCCATTAGTCCTACCCAGCCCACTCACTCAACCCAACCAGCAATGCGGTGTGCGAGGAAGGATACACCCCGAATTGAGTAAGACTGGCGGGGAGGGGGAAACTTTTGAGCAGTGTGCTCAAGGTTTTTGGGGGAGGCTACTCTCTGGGTTCCTCTCTTCCGAGAGAGAAAATGAGCTGTCTTCCCCGGCTTTGCCCGGCAGCGGTGGGAGGCTGTGTTCCCGGCTCAGAGCTCTTTGGGTGTAGCGTGGAGGCACAAGCAGCAATTCTTTCTAGCCGCCTGCCGGCTCAGATCACCCAGTCCCCACTGAAGAGCATGGTACAACCCCAGGGTGACAGAAATGAACTTCAGTTCACTGGGACTGCACTGCAGCTTGTGCTTTGAGTGGAGCTATCCTGGGGGTGGGAGGGAGGGCAGAGAGAAGCTGGAAGAGGCTTCGACCGTGCACTAGATTGAAACAATAGCATTACAGCTCTGTGCAGAATGTTTAACAGGGTTAAGTCCTATCGCTGGGCATTAGTTTAATTGGGCTGCATCACTATGTCCTTGATTGTTCCCCGGACAGCCGGTCCTCTCTGTATATTATATCCTCCCACCCCGTCTCCTCGCCTCTGTACCAGCTCAGGGACAGCTGCTCTTTCCAGGGGAAGAGGAGGGAGAGATTATTCTGTCTGGACTTGGATTTGCCCAGGTTTAGGTGGAAACAAAGCAGTGACATGCCTGGAGGAACCAGGAGATCACTTCAGTTCACCGGCTGATATTTCCTACAGGGGTTTCCTTCTACCTGAAGAGCTAAACTGTGGTTGACACTTTGCCCTTCGTCAAAGGATTAGCATCGAGTGGGCAAAAGGACTAATTCCTACTGCAGCCCAGTCAACTTACTTTCCAGTTTTCCTACTCGTAAAGAGCCTTTTAATCATAAAAGCTTTGGTGAGCTAAGCCTGCCATGTCAGAGTGATTCTCCCTCCCCCCGGGGTTGGAATGAGCATGCTCTGGGGCAAGCCAACTGCTAGGGTCTGACAACAGCCTTTTTTTTTTTTTTTTTTTTTTAATTTTATGGTACAATCTTGTGAGTGGGAGAGCTTCTCCATAACCACTTCCCTTCTGCTGAGCTCTGGAGGGAGCCCTGCAGATGCCACACCTTCCCACTTCCTGCAGCAGCCTCCAGAGGCCAACATCTGGAATAAAATGGACAGCTGACGCAGATTGTGCTGCTGTTCACAAAAGCCCGCACAGATGGAACATCTCAGCCTGCAAGGAGGAGGTAAACTCGGAGGTCGAAGCTAACCAGCTTAGCTACTAAGCAGCCCACACCCTAAAACTAAGAGGGGTGTAAATCTGAAGGTCAGATTCTCAAGGGGGGGGATCAGTAGTTTCCTGTCATTTGTTCTCCTTCAAAGGATGATACTTCATACTTACCCGGTGCAGTTAAATAAATATATGGAGATATACCTATCTCATAGAGCTCGAAGGGACCTTGAGAGGTCATCAAGTCCACTCCCTTGCCCTCACAGCAGGACCAGGTACCATCCCTGACAGATTTGCCCCAGACCCCTAAATGGCCCCCTCAAGGATTGAACTCACAACCCTGAGTTTAGCAGGCCAATGCTCAAACCACTGAGCTACCCTTTCCCCATGGCTCCATGCTTCCTGACTGGCACACATCTGTCCCATGAGTATTGTTACAACCAGTAAGATGGCACAGTGCAGGCCAGGTAAAACTGTCCAGCTCTCTCTGGGTTAACATGTCCTCAACATTCAACTCTGCCCTTCCGCTGAATTTGGGAAGCGGAGGGTCAAGAGACGAGCCGGGGGAAGGTGAAACAGCTTGGAACCAGTAACAATTCAGGATGAATCTTCTTTGTCCTTTGGATACTCTGAACTTGACAAAAGGGTTTTGTTTCAGAAATGATGGCCCCTAACTGTCTGTTTCTGTCTTATTTATGGATGTGCAGGAGAAATCCTTATAGGCAAGAGGAAAATGGCTACAAAAGCTCAGGAAGGAACTAGCTAGCACTCTCTTGGATTTGCCCGTGATATACTGTATCTCCACACTGAGAGGTAAGACCCAGGGAGATCACCGATATCCCCGTACTGCCAGCATCATAGCAGGAGGGCGGAATCCACTGCAAACTGAGAGCAAAGAGAGATCTTGAGGGTTCAAATTAGGGATGTGAAAGGTTTACTGATAAGTATCACCTTTAAATAAAAGATTACAATTCATCAATATTGGGAAGCAGCAGAGCGAACCCTGCATCTCAACGGGAAACTTCACACCACAAAAACCATCTTGGACACCTTGCTACAAGTAACTCCCACATGCGAAGGAATTAGAAGAGGTGGATGTCCCAGAGAGGAAGGATCAGGAATGTTCGTCTGCACAGAGGATTAGTTCACCAATGTAGTTATAATTATAAAGCTGAGGTCTCTGTCACACTAGCGATCAAGACATGTCTTTTAAAGCAGGTAGGCAGGTTAATTCAGGGATTGCTACTGCGAGCACTATAGCTTTCACAGGGCAAGGACCATCTGCTTAAGCAGGGAAAATACCACAGCCAGCTGCAAGCAACAGGATGAGGGAAAGGACTCTCAAATGCATCAGACTGCAAACTGCTTTTTGAATTTTCTTTTAAAGCAAATGCTGTGCAGCACAAATTAATTCATGCCGGAGCACTAAGCATCTCAGCCTCCTCTGATAAGCTTTCCTTTGGAAATGGTTATATTCAGCGATCTGAACCACTCCTCCTCCTCCATCTGCTCAGAAAGGATGAACAAACAAGCCATTGCTGAAAGAAGGAAGGAAGGAAGCATGTTCAGCCATCTCCCAGGAAAACTGTGCCAGAATCAAAGAGCCCCCTCCCTTAAACAACAAATCCTGAGACCAAAATACTGCATGTAGCTGGGACTCCCCCTCACCCACCGCACCAGGATATGATGGTCAAAGACAGCAACAGGTTCTGCTCACTCACACTCCCCTCCCACACATACATACACACACACAAAAATGGGACGAGTCAAAGTGCTGGCTTGACTCATCAGCCACATGATCACAGACTGGATCTAAAAAGAGGGAATTGGTTTACTCACTGTCTTGGGTACAATCTGTTTCTTGGGCTGCCCAATCTTGAACGGAATCCTGGAAAAGGGAGAGATAAGGAACATGTCAGCGAACAAGAATAGCTGGCCTCACATGCAACAATGTCAAGAAACACGTTCCCCAAGCTCTGTCTCAGAGGAGGATTTTTGGATGGAAGATGATTGGCAGTTTCAGTGGAACACCACCCCAGATCCCGGTACGACAGTCAAGATAAAGTCTCTCTTCCTTTTGAGTTGGCTTCAACACTGGTATCTGTGATCCCCCCAAAACAGCACTGACAGCTGGGTCTGCAGCAGTGAAATCCCCCTTCTCCGCTCAGCATCCTAGTAACACAGCTAAGGGCTCCAGAGGTCCAAGGCACGCCCTGGCTGAACAAAGGTCTGAAGATTGTTCCAAAACTGAAAGGGGAGGTGGAAGTGGGGAGGAAGGAATCAACTACTGCAAATATTGACAAAAAGAACATTAAAAAGACCGGGGGGTGGGTGGGGAGAGAATTCCCCAAAACTACCACCCAAGTGTCTGGAGTTTTGAGCTGTTTCAAAGGATTTTTCTTACAACAGCTGCAGGGATGGTTCACCTGCCAGCTAAACCGCCTTCATTCTTAAAAACCTTAATATGGTTGTGAGTACAATCTGGGTGAGCTATTTCCTCCCCTACATCAGCTAGTTGGAAGGTGAAGAGTGCTCCTCGCTATGTATCCATTTTTGACTTGGTCAGATTACGGCTAAGACTACAACAAAGCAATGAAAATAATTGAGTTTCTTCACTTAATAACCATAGTAATAAAAACAATAATTCACCATTACTTTCAATGTATGAGGCTTATTTACTTTGGTTAAAATTCATGGTCCATAAAGCCAGTTTAGAGCCTTCGTAACTCAGGGGAGAATTGAGTTCCATATTTTTAAATAAAGGAATAGCCTTCTCCAAGAATGTCCAAACTGGATCATGGTTCATGTAGTATGATATGCAGTCTCAAACTATGTTCTGTACCAGAGGCAAAACAGAAGGTGCAAAAGTCCCCTAGTGGTCCTGTGCAAATACTTTACACAGTTTCACATTATCCCTAAAATTGATTAAAAAAAATCGAATTCAGTTTCTCTTAGCCTGTTTATTTCTGTCAGTATTGCAGAGTGAAAATGGCTAGTCAGTTTCACAACCGTCTCCAATCAGTTTCACTTACAGGTTCCCATGGAAGGTTGCAAAGGTTGTTGAGGAAAGCTTTAATTGAAACAACCACATGGTTTCCAATGATTAATTTTAACCCTGAAAACATTTTTATTACCCTATCAGTTTTGTAAAATCTCTCCTATACAAACAACTAACTTTTAGGGTTAAACACTCTGCTAGAGACTTCACTCCACAAATATCATACCATATAAGACAACACTTAATATGGAGCAATGTATAATCTGAGGGAATGATAGCAAACACAAGATCATCCAATGACCCAATTCCTTCTTTGCTTCGTTTCAGCCAATCATAGTCAAACCAACTGTATAATTAGCAACCAGTAATAAACCTAGACTGCCAGCCATGCCTTCTGGACTGACCATAGAGTAAAAGCCAACATTAGTCACAAATGTTTAATTTTAATTTCTGGAGTACTTCCTGTTTATTGTTCTCCAGCCTGGCTGATGTAATTTTAGGCTGTTAACCCCTTCCTGTTCCATTGGCAGTCACAGCAACCATGAATCACACTTCTTCTATAAACAAACAAACAAACATCTAGCATATAATTAAACTGTCAATAACCGGCTGTGGTGCTTTACAGGAAGGAAGAGAACATTAAAGATTTTTTTTTCTACATGGGTAAAAAGTCAGTACAAATGGGGTGACTCCATTATGACCCTTCAGGCTCTGGTCATATTATCAGGGTCAGTATAGTCAGGTGTGATCTATCATTAGAGTTATTCATTTGTGACAATGTAAAAGATGCCCGGATGGGATCATTACAAATCTGCATCAGTGGCTGCCCCCGGGTAGAGGGCTAGGAACAAAATGGGGACCTGAAGGGGAGCAGTGGGACGGAGAAGGAAACTAGGACCAAATACAGCTCCCAATGTAAACAGATGCAACACCACTGCTAAATTTGGACCTGCTGTGCCCAGCCTGAGACTAGCTGATAGCATCTTGCAGCAGGCGTTGCTGGGAGTTCCTATAGAAACATAACACTGGAAGATGGAGATTGCTGGCAGTAAGTGAAGAAAGCATGTATCAGTCAAAGCTTAATCACTTGATCGCCTATGAAATATACAACATGCAGCTACTAGAGTACCTAGAGGTCCCATGTATCACTGACACTTTGACATCATACTGAAATAATCAGCTCACAAGCATGGACCTTTAAATAATGATACTTTGCCCTTCTACATGGCATTAAAACAGGATCTCCGAGTGCTTTACAAATACTGCATCTTTATCTCCATTTTGCAGATGGAGAGAACGGATGCACAGAAAAATGAAGTGATTTACCAAAGGTCACAAAGTGAGTCAATGGCAGAGGAACAGAACTCCGGAATCCTTATTCCCGCAGTCCTCTGCCTAAAGCAGAGATGTGGCATTACATAGAGATATTATGAAATCTCAGAGGCTATGTTAGTCTGTAACTTTAAAAAACTAGTGGTCCTCTGGCACCTTAGGGTACATCTACACTGCAGCGCTATTTCGGGATATTTCCGGTATCCCAAATAGTATTTTCCGTGTCTTGACAGTGTGCCTGTTATTTCGGAATGTAATCAAAATAAAGGGCGCACTATTCCGATGTCCCGGTAACGCTCATTCCACAAGGATTAAGGGACTTGTTGGAATAGAGCTCCATTTCGAAATAAGCTTGAAATAAAGTATGTAATTTGCGTAGCCCAAACTGTGTAGCTTATTTCGAGCTAGCGCTGCAGTGTAGACGCACCCTGAGAGACTACCCAAAACAGATAGAATCATGAGCTTTGTGGGCAAAACCCACTTCCTCAGACGAACTGCCCATGAAGGCTCATGATTCTATATATTTTGGTTAGTCTCTAAGGTGCCACAGGACATCTCATTATTTTTAGAGATATTATGTTGAGTGGTGTTGCCCCGATAAGAGGCAGCGGAGGCAATTCCACCCTTGGCACCCCATTTGAATGCATTATTTAACATCCATGTGCACCGTGATTTGCACAGTGCATTACAGGAGAGAGAGTGACGTGGTTCCTGCTCCAGAAGGTTTGCAGGCCCAACCAAGGAACAATTAACACTGTACATGATTAGGGATTTTTTTAAATCTCTTGTTAATGGTTAATCTCGGAAATTAACACAGAATTGAAATCCAGACCAATTACAAAGGCTCCGAAACACCACCAGCCTTCAAAAAGAGAAGCCTTCATCAAATTGATCTGCAACAGACAGAGCGGCTGGCTGGAAAATGCAACATGCAGCGCAGAAAGCTGTAGTTGTGTGGGCCTCTAAACATTTGTTTGTAACTCTGCTGATCCCAAGATATAAGCGAAACATATCGCAATCTCGTGAAGTACGGAGCTTCCTGAGAAAAGGCAGCCACTCTGGAAAGTGTGTATGGCCTGGGGAAAAAACAAACGGATAGTCTCCATTAAAGAGCGGAGGAGAAAATAAGTAAACTCTAGTAAAACAGGGACACTGGAAACTGAGAAGATTAAATCAAAAGACACCCTACAAGTCCTTGGATGGCAGTGCTCTCAATGAACCAAGAGCAACAACTGAGGATGCAGGCAGCTGATGGTTTATGTAAAAACTAACTGCAGAAATGGAAAGGGATGGAAGAATCTGGGTTCAGACCAACAGAGTATTTTGAGACTTCTACAGCACCTGAGAAGCCTGGCTGAGCTTAAACTCTATCACTCCTTCCTCCTACCTTTAACCTGAGCTGACACAGTCTGCTTTAGCGCTTGCATTTCTTCTCGAGCCGCACTAGAATAAAACAAGCAGCTCAGATCAATTAATGGATCATGGGACCAGCCCAACCTGTTTCAAACGACTCGCTTTTCTTCAAACTACTCATTACATTTACGCAATGAAGGGCAGTGAGCTATGTGAGCGACAGGATATTTCAACTCTATCTCACTCGGGAGGGAAAGGATTTTCACATCCAAAAAGTTCTGCGTACGCAGGAAGAAAAGACGACTATTTTCTTTCTTAGCAAAAGAACGTCAACAGGATGTTCAACAAAGCTACAAATATACTTTGAAACAGCAAATATCTCTATTAGAATCATGATGCCAGTTGGCCAATTATGTCTGTCTCAGTAAATCCTTAAAAAAATTCTGTTCATATAATGTCTATTTTATAAAAAAAAGCTATTCTACTTTTTGAGACAATTTTCCTGGTTTAATATGGCTCAGTGAGAAAGCAACACAAGACAGAAGAACAGAAAGAATAAAGCAATGAAGTAGAAAGAAGATCAGAACCACTGATCTTAGCTGAGATTTAAAAAAACAAAAACCTGACACGCGCAGCTTTGAAATGCAGTTGCAAGAAGCTGCTGGTAGGAGAGAAGAAGAGGGAGAGAGAAAGAGAGAGAAACATACCCCCAAATAGAGATGTTAAATTTAATTTAATCGACTAGTCGATGGAATGTACATTGACTGGTCGATTAGTCGATAATCGGGGGAGCCACAGCAGGGTTAGCTCCCACCCCGCTGTGGCTCTGCCTTTTAAACGTATGAAGAGCTGGCACTCTTCATACATTTAAAAGGCTGGTGCGCAGTGCAGGGGGCCTGGCGCGAGCCGGGAATTAGCTGTCCTGGCTTGCGCTGGGTCCCCTCCGCTGTGCTTATGCTTTTTAAATGTATTAAGAGCCAGTGAGCTCTTAATACATTTAAAAAGCAGAGGCACAGTGTCCTGGGCCTGGGCATGAGCCAGGGATCAGCTGATAGAGGCAGCAAGGGAGGGAGGAAGCGACTAGTCGAGGGACCAGTCGACTAGTTGCTTACATCCCTACTCCCAAACTGAGCACAAGCCAGGGAGCATAGCTCCTCTTGGGTCCCGTTCTAACACGCTAATGCTGTGGTGCCTTGGACCAGTCATTCCACCCCTCTGTGCCTCAGTTTACCCATCTGTGAAATGGGGATAATATAACTGCCTGATAGAGGGGATGCACAAATTAGCAGCTGTCAAGATTGCTTTGTACGATGAAGAACTCCAGGTATTATTAGTCTGCCTGGATACCACAGCAATGAGCATATCAGAAATAGATCAGATTGACACCCGGTTCCACATCTTTTACTATGTGTTACAGAACCTCCTCCACAAGTGCCACTGCTGTACGTGCTACCCTAGAAACCTGAGAACATTGCCACTCAGCCTAGAGGAGAAACCTGGACTCGGGTGTTTGTCTTTCAGTTCTCTGATTTCTGCGGCGCACGAGAAAGCTGGGGTTGTGTTTGGGGTGTGAAATCCCTTGAAATCATGTTCATAAACAGCGTGAGCAGGCTGAGTCAGGCAGAGCTTTCCCACTCAGGGAGCCACGGTCCCAGTCGTGCCATGAGGATTCCTGGCCTCACTCCCTGGCCGGCCAGGGGAACGCTGTGAAGGCAGCACACGCAGCTCCCAAGGGGATCTTGTGAGTCATTCCACAGCAGCCTCTCGGGCTCCTATGGGAACAAGGGAGGTCCCACCTAGTCTTCCTCAGTGGAGGAGAGTGAAATACTGAAGGGTGGACACTTAAAGTAAGAGACAAGTGTAGGTGAGCGGAGAGAAACCTGAAAGCATCCCATCAGGGAAGCTGAAGAAGCCCTAGAAGGTGAAGGGAGGGAGACGATGCTTGGGCTAATTTTCTCTGAAATTTCCCCGGCAACTTAGTATATGTACTTGGCTTCTCTGTATACAAACTCAGAACCAAAGGGTCCAAGGCTGTCTATTTTACAGCTTGCGTCAGCAGAACTTTGCTCAGGAGTGTGAATAAATCACACACCCGTCCCCTGAGGGGCATAAGTTACATTGATACAAGCACCAGTGTGTCCGGGGAAGACCTTCTCCCACAGACAGCGTCTGCAGCCCGCAAGAGGTGGTTTTATTATGCCGACAGGAGAGCGTTCTCCTGTAGGCATACCGTATCGTCACCTGACAGGTTGCAGACACGTAGACGTGCCCCAATTCTCTGCATGCACAGGAGAGTTGCAGATAAACACACCAGGCAATGGGGGAATACAGCCCAAGGAGATTTGCAGAGCGTTTTCTGTCCTCACCTCCTCAACCTTCTGAAAGTAAGACACAGAGGGATCGTCCTTCTGGATCAGCCCCTATAATTTCTAATCTAGAGCTCAACACCTTCCACTTCAGGGCTGCGAAACACCAATCAGGCCCCCTAAGACCTCTATGAGATCGGTATGGGAAATGCAGGAATATTTTCACCAACCACTGAAATGCAGCTGCCTCTGGGGACATAAACAGCTGCTATTCTGTAGTGTACAGCAACCTCAAACAATGGGCAGGAAGTAAGGAAATGCTGTCGTGGAGGGAGTGTTGGAGGGGGCAGAATGTATTTACCCCCAGTGTACGTAGTCAGGACCTTGGGGTTAACTATCAGACCCCTGCTCTCTAATACCTATAAGGGGTAAAACTGAAACATTTCTGTTGAAACTGACTTTCAACCAAAAATTGGGTTTCCAACTCAGCAACATTGCTCAGGAAAAGCATCTGCCTTCCAAGGAACATTTTGATTTTTCCTCAAAGAACCAAGCGCTGCAGTAGGTTCACCTTACGTGGGTAACAGGAACTCTCTCAGCAAAGGTCTGAAAACACTCAGTTCCCTACACACACCATCTGGGACCTCGTCTACATCAGCAACACGCTGGTCGGGCAGCTGCAACGACTCTAGCAACAGTGGAAGCATGAGTATAGACAGGGGGTACCTGCTTCTCGCCCAGTATGGTTGAATGCTGTTTTGTGCACCTTTTCTTGCCATAATAGAGTCCTGGCTACCCCAGCGACCTTAGGCAGCTGATAAAATGTGTGTTATAATTTTGCTAATGTAGATGTATCCTTGCGAGAAGCGGGCCACACCTTATGGGACCAACGCTTAAGAGAAAGAACTCACTGCATGCCGACAGCATGCTCGGTGCGGTACAGTGCCTTTGTGAAAAACTTATACAACCACCGAACCTTCAAGCCTCCATCAGGTGAACCAGGAATCTGAGATGGTCCCTGGCCTTAAAATACTCTCTGATCTTGTGCAATGCACCAGCAAGTGTCCAAGAAGGGAGGCGAGTCCAGCCCCAGCCCGCACAGGTGAGAGATGCATGAACACACGACACAGTTGGAATTAATATATCACATCACTCTGGATGCCTTGCTGTACTCCACCGTGTCCATGGAAACTGCATGCACCGTCCCACCCCACTCCCCCTTCTTTATAAAAACTCATAGCAACCACTCCAAACGGAACACTAATGCGAAAGGAAAAAATTATTCAAATGGATCACAAACAGCTTATGTTAAGAGGGACACTGCGCCAAATTCTGCATTGACTTCTGCTCATGCAGCTCCAACGGGAGGTCAATGGGATTGCCTGGGGCATGCAGCAGCACAGAATATGGCTAATAGTATTGGACACCTCTGAAATCATCTGAAAAACATATAGACTTAACCCTGGGTTTCACTCCACTCCGACAAAGGTACAGTGTACACAAAACCAAAACTGGTCTCAGTGTGAACTCCTATAAGGAAGAAAAAGCTCATAATGTTACCACACAGTTTATGCTGATTTAGGCCAGCCTCAAACTATTCTCCTTAAGTGTTTAGCCCTTTTTATTCCAAACCTGCTTCCATTGAGTTCAGTGGTGCCATACTGAGCCTATAGACTGTAAGCTCTTTAGGGGCAGAGACTGCCTTTATCCCTTGTGTCTTCTGCAGAGCCAAACCCAGTGTCCATGCTAAACAAAAGCAATAATAAAGTCAGAAGTTACTCTCCCACCCATTCCAAGATGATAATGAAAAAACTAATGATATTTTACTCACCCATCAAAGGAGAATTACTCACGCCAGGCGCGTGGGCGAACAGAATTTTGCAAGGCTGTTTTAGGCCCTGACTATGCTACAAAAATAACCATTTTAAGCGTGGTTGTGAAAGATGGTTGTGGCTCAACTGTGTTATAAGATTGTTCTTTAGTCGCCCGTGTGGAACGCTACCACCACCAAATCATGTGATCGCCACGTGAGAGTTTAAAAAAAAAAAGGTGCTCACATTTTTTTTCTGTACACACAGGTAAGAAAAAATAGGGCATTGAGCCTGCAAGCTGTTCACATAGAGGGAACCCCGGAGACTGTGTGGAACCCCACGGACTCCAGTAGCTCATGGATTCAAATTGCACAGCCTCGTTTGCAGGATCGGGGCTATTTTATTACACAGGTAACAATTACAGAGCATGATGGGTGTTCAAACATGAGTATTTCTGTAGGGCATGTAGTCTCTTGGACTATGATAATCTACGCTATAAAATAAAGCATCTAGGTATATGTAGGAAGTAATTATTTACGTAGCTGTTTAGACCTTGCTCACCACTTTGGTATCCAAGAGCTTTTTTTGATCAAATTTTATCAGCCAAATGTTGGTTTCACTATAGACATTATAGGTTTTGCTATAGACATCAGTGAGACCGTGATTAGGGCTTTGGGAAATACACTTGTTTGAGTCTCTCCAGAGTTCATTGATCAAACAGGTGCCTAGACTGCTATCATTACAAAGACATTCAGCTCCCATTCCATCATGAAAAGCGGCATTTAGCAGAAAAACCCTGAGTGACCGGGCCATGGAGAATCAGCTTCCCTCCCACCACTAGAAATGGGCCTTCTCGTGCTGAGTAACAAGTGCTTCTCTTGCAGATACAAAGGACTGCATTCTCCAGAGCTGCCAGACCTTGAATTCCACCCAGAGAACTCAGTTCACTCCAAACAGGTGACAAACAAGAATTCTGTTGTGTCAGAGTTTAAAAAAACTCAGCCTACAAGGTGTTTTGTGGGGAAGGTAGGCAAGTTAGTAGCCCAGTTAGTAGTCTGAAAATGGAGGCTTAACCTAAAAAGAACTTTCTTAACTGGAATGGCAGCATTCCTACACCGTAGGGAGCTAGAAATAAACCTGGACTGTGTCTTTGCATGTGTTTGCTAGCCAGATGGGGTTGTGATACTGGTCAGGATCTCTGGGCGTGCTTGTAATATTAATAAATAATGTTAATAAATAATCAACATTTATGTTGGCACCTGAACATGCCTGTCATTTCCCAATATACTTCCTCTGGGGTAGATAGAATCATAGAATTATAGAATCATAGAACACTAGAACAGGAAGGGACCTTGAGAGGTCATCAAATCCAGTCCCCTGGATTGACGATGGGCTTTAGTGATCTGGAACAGTGGTTCTCAACCGTGGGCCATATGGCTCCCCAGGGGCGACGCCCTACCTCTAGGGGGCCACACGGAAAAAACAGAACATTAGGTAAATTATGTACCTTTTTTTCCAACTAACAGCGGCTATGAGGGGGGCCACAGAGGTAAACGAGGCTCAGAAGGGGGCCCATGAGCAAAAAAAGTTTGAGAAACACTGACCTAGAAAACGGCACTTTATTGCCCTACATGAGCTGAGCATTCGTCTGGACACCACACACAAAAAACCCAACAACATTTGGAAAATGGATTAACCTGGAAGCCTTGTTAGATCAAAACCTGGTAAGGATTTGGTGAGTTAAACATCACAGGACTATGCAAATTAACTCCTAACTTTAAACTGATGCTAGGTGCTTCGTTAGGTCTAGTTAGCATGCTGGAACTGGAAAACTACCGGAGGTGGTGAAATGTCACTTGAAAACCTGCTTTGTGAGACAACAGAACTAGGTTTTAAGTAGTTTCTTCCATAACTACAGGTACCCTTTAGATTATAAATAGATGCTGCATTGTAACTGAAGAGGAAAACACAGAAACCGCTGGTTAAGTCATAGCCCCAGTCACTCACACTTGTTTTTAGAAGGGGAATGGAGGTCAGCAGAGCAGTACTGTATTTTCTGCTTTGCCACAAAGTGGCCTGGGACCTTTAAATGTCACCTGTGAAAGCCACAGGAACATGCTCACTTTACTATGCCATCTGAGGGACAATACCTCTAGCCCTACAGCCCATGCCTTAGTATGGCCCTGAAATACCAGCACAGGAGAGGAAATCCAGATTCTGGTATGGAACTTGGAGAGGTTGCCACTAGCCACACTAACTTGCTGTCCTCCGTTCCTCCCTCGTAAACCTGCCGAGAAAGTGCTCAGAGGCCTAGCAGTGCTGCGGTCACAGAGCCACTGAATACCTTCTGCCCCCAAAATACTCTTTCCAAATGGCTAAGCAGCGGCACAAATCCTGACAGCAACACCACCCAAGCGACACCGGCTCAACACGGTAATATCAATCTCTGAGTCAGACCATTTAGGAGACCATCATCCAAGCAAGACACAAAACCTTAATGATGCCAGTGTGGTTTGCTGAAGGATCAGGATTAAAAAAAAGTAATCTCATCTGCCTACATAAAACATCCCTCCCCAAACAAGCCTAATTCTGTTCTAGTTGAATTTGCCTTAAGGCCTTGTCAGGAAAACATCATCTAGTCATAACCCAGGTGTGGAAGTCAGGAGATCTGGGCATGATTCCTGCTTCTGTCACAGATCAGTTATAAAGCCTCTGGTAAATGGCATCCTCTCTGGATCTCAATTTTCCGATTTGTAAAACAGGGATAATAATGTTGACTTTCTTTATGGAGGGGAGATTTATTTTGACAGGGTTTGTAAAGTGCTAAGGCAAGACAAAGCAGTAACAACACAGAACTTGAGTTATATCCCTCCTCTTGTTACAGACAGGCGATTTATAGCAACAGCCCCTTCGATCCCAATATTCGAGTGTGCCTTATAAGCATTAATGGAGCTTCACAACCCCTATGCAAGGCAACTATTATCTCCATTGTACTGATGGGGAAGCTGAGGAAGAAAAATGAGACCACTTTCCTCAAGGCCACACAGCGAGACAGTGGTAGAGCCAGGAATAAAACTTGGTAGAGTCATGACTCGGTCCCTTTCTCTAAATCTCTAGGGCAAACCTCCCTCTAATCTTTGAAACATTATGTTCCAAGCTGTGGACATGCATCTGATGAAGGCCATTGTTGGAGAGAGGCAGCACGCTCAAACTAAACAAATAGTGATATATTGGCTAAACAAAGAAAACTCTCAGTCTTGAATGTTTGGAACAAGGTTCACCCTCTCTGTCTGAAGAACTCCCAGCAAGCAAAGTGATAGAAATGTTGGACATTTTTTGCACTGACATTTGGGAAGCAGCACACAATCCCCTAAACAATAGATCCCCTCTGATATACATGTTCTCCAGAAGAATTTGTTACTGCCTAGCTCGCTCACAGCCACTGTGGCCTAAATGGTCCCAGTGTGACCTCAGGAATCTTCCTACATCAGAGGCTGCACGTCAGTAAGACCCTTTCCCCTCCCAAGACGTACTGAATTCCAGACCTAAGTGAATGACACAATTCATTCAATAAGCGGCGGTATGATTTCACATTGGCCATATCTGCATGAATTAGCAACAATGACAGTTAGCATGGCCTGCCAGCCATTGACAACGGAACTGAGAGTGATTGTCTGTTTTCTACACAGACCAACGTCCTTGGAGTTCTGGTCTCTCACATTCATGAGGAAATGGGGCCGTGCTGCGCAAGGACTGACGCTGATCTGTTGTGGGGGAAGAAAAGGGAATCACAGATTACAGTCGAGTAGCCCACCCTAGACAATGACCCCTCATTCCTATCCCAGCAAATGGTGAAAGAATCATCGTCCAGTGCAAGCCACATATAACGCGCGTTCCTGAAATAAAGCCGCTCCCGAGAGTTACACATGGGGCTTCTGAATTCTCAGATTCTCTGCTAAAGCTTTTACCCAGGGCCCCATACGCATTAATGGAGCAGTTTTAAAAAATCATATTAAAAACACAAGTCATACGTGGCTTGCACAAGCAGGAACCATGTGTAAGTTATGTTACACCAGAGCTTTCATGGATGGCTCCTTGGCAAGAGTACGTCTTCACTGCAGCGTTAGTGCAAGTTACTCCTTTTGAGTTACCCTGGTTTGGGTGAGAGCGTCCACACCACACAATAATCCTCACACTGCTGTGTCCACACTGATGTTGCTCTCACTCGGGTGGGCGCTAGGATTTCTAGGGGGCGCTGGCCCATGATTTCTAACTGCAGGAAAGCTGCTCCAGGAATTCCTTCGCAGGGATGACGAGAGAACTCACCTGTCCTTTCTCGGCACAAGAACGGAGTGGCAGGAAAAGCAGCACTCGAGTGGCTCTAGCCCGAGTCCACGCTACACGAGTGGCCGTCTTAACAGCTGATGACTTGTGCTAATTTGAACATTAGCCCCTACTACCTGACAGGCCAGTCAACCCGAGAGCACCATCGTGCTCAGTCTAGGAGTACCTCTACACTGCAATGTGAGTTCGGGGGGAGAGGAATGTGAGCCAGTGGACCCTGGGTTAAAGAACCCAGGTTTGAGTGTCTACACTGACTGTCAATCCTACATTAGGAATTTTCTAATACGGGCCCCAAACCAGGGCTCCAGCATTCAGACTCACCGGCGTGCAATTAACCATACCCCCAGACTTCCTAGAGCCCTCCCATCATACCTCTGCTCTAGCTCTGTGTTTGTTGTGTGGGTTGGGAAAAAATCAGTTTGTCCACTAACCCTGACTTGTCCAAAAGGCCCAGAAAGCCAGCCCATGGGATTATGGGATATTTTTTGGCTGACCCCCCCCCAGATTCTGGGTCCAGTAAGGCTACATAAAATCATAGGGCTGGAAAGGACCTTGAGATGTCATCTGCTCCAGTCCCCTGCTCCCATGGCAGGACTAAATATTATCTAGTGTATCTACTTGGCAAAGCAAATGGGATTGAAACTCAGGTCCTGGATGCCTGGTTTGAGAGACAGACTTGGTCCCTTCATCCTTGCAGGGGACTGGATAGAAAGATTTGGGTGTAGATGGATGGGGTGGGAGGATTATGATTAAGCCTTATTTTGAACCTTGGGTTTATGCTGCAGTGCAATTGTAAACGCACCTAAGTGTTTTTGTGTGTGACCGTGACCTGAGTTATAACCGGGGAACCTGGCTTTCCATAATACAAACCCCAAAATTCTCTAACGTAAAAATCCATGTTTTTCTGCTATTAAAACTGAACCTTAGTTTCCCTAGCCACAATGTGCATCGATATCAGTTGAACACAATGTTTTATTGATATATTTACAACTTTTAAACAGACTGAGCATTGCCACCAGGGAGTGGCATCCCAAGTCAGGTCCATTCCCCTGATTAACTGAATTTTTTATTATCTGAGCTGGTCCCAGCCCTAATTAGATCGGGTAGTCGGCATTGCACTGTATAGGGTTTTATTTTCTCACAAAACATAAACTAAAGTTTTCCTCTAAGCATACAAATTCTGTGTTTTTCTGTGGCAAATGGATTTCTAGGGGCCCTGGTTATAATGTGTGTTAACTTTGTAGTGAAGGCATGTCCTTTGTGTAGCCTGGAGCTTAACAAGCAGTTATGCTCTGAAAAGGGAATTCAGAACTAACTTAAGATTCTCTGTTTATTGTCTCTCAGTTATTTCCAATCACACTGGATCAGCTCAGCTTGAGTGTTTCTTTTCTAACCATCATTTCTGCAAATTGACAAGGATCTGAGGGGTCAAGCTAAGTTCTTTCTGGCTCACTCGTCACCACCAGTAAAATTCGGCATCCTAAAGTTTCCCCTCAGTCACACCTGTGCTCTCACGTTGTCTTCAAAGGAGTTGCAAAGTTGTAACTTGGACAACATTCAGTCATATAGCAGGAACGTCATTAATGATGCTACTTACCTCAGCTATTGGGTTTTATTAGCTCTGCAGTGCTAACAGGTGTAAAATGTAGCAAAAATTGATTCACACTATACACAGTTGGGAGGTAAAAGTGTGTTTAAAAAAGTAACCCTGTAACTGCTAAAAATCATTGTGGTTACATGCACTGTGGGCTCTGCAGCATAAAGCCTAAATAAGGGTGCGTCTACACTGCACCCTTAGCTTGAAATAAGATACGCAATTTGTGCTATGCAAATTGTGTATCTTATTTAAATTCTTTTTCGAAATAGGCTATTTCAAAATTTGGCGTGTCTACACAGTGCCAAATTTTGAAATAAAACACTATTTCGATACATCCCTTATCCCTCGTGCAACGAGGTTTACAGAGATGTCGAAATACCATGCCCGCTATATTTCACAATAGCGGACGTATTCAAAAGACACAGGGTAGCGATTTTGGGATACCCCTGGTATTCTGAAATAGCACTGAAGGGTAGACGTACCCTAAGCATTATACTGCAGAGCCTGCAGCAAAGCCGCCTCCCTGGGAGCAGGATCAGCAGAGGCTGCTGGCCCCACTTCTGGGGCGGAGGCTTCGCTGCAGGTTCTGCAGATAGCTCCCTGGGGCCACCACGGACAGAGACTGCTCCAGCAGGCCGCATGGGGTCGAAGCAATCCCCTGCCTGGAGCAGGCGGGAAGCTGCTTCAGCCCCTACTGGTTAACCTTTTACACCCCTAAAACACAGGGAGTAAATCTGCTGAGTGATGTGCTATCTTCTTTCACAATTATTTTTCTGACCATGGCCACATTTAAAAGTGTGATTACTGCCAAAGATTAAAGATTATTTGTCTGTCTGCCAGCCCTGCAAACTCAATCTGGGATTTCAGAATCAAGCTAAATTCTCTTTCTTCTTCTATTACCACTCATCTCTCTCTAACTCATTTGGATCTGCATGACTAACAGGATTGAAAAATTGCTTAGGGCAGTAACAATAGTTTAATTAGTTTAAATGACCAACAAAACCACAGAGGAACTGTGGACATGATCTGTCCCTAACATTTTAGGCATCTTGCACAGAGAGATTTTAGCAACCTCATTCAAACACACAGAGGATTTTTTTTTAAAGCTCCAATTAAAGGTGTTTTGTTGTTTGGAATTAAAGGTTCTTCTGCAACGTTTACAAACCAAACAGCCCATCATTGTGTGACCACATGAGAACCTCACAGTGAAACTGTCTATTTTCATTGCCTAGACAGAATAGAACTAAAAGAGTAAAAGTGCACAAACAAGTAAAAAATAGGGTAGGGATGGGAAAGGTTAACTGGTAAGCATCACCCTTAACACCTGATACTTACCACTTCCAGTTAACCCATGGGGCTAGAGCAGCTCCCCACCCTCCATAGGCAGGGGGCTGGCTCCAGCCTTGCAGGGCCAAATGACAGGGGCTGTTCCGGGAGTCAGGGGCTGCTCCAGCCCGGCCACAAGGCCACTCCAGCCCAGCTGGAGCGCTGCCCCCCTTCCCACTTCATTGGTTAAGTGGTTAAATGAGAAGTAAACTTCACATTTAACTGGTTAACCAATTACACAGGATTTTGCATCCCTAGTGAAAATAAAATAGGTTTTTACTATCCTTTCATTTTTAACAATGACATAGGGACGGAAGAATCCCAAGCACTGTTTCAGGCTGGGGATCGACTGGCTAAGTAGCAGTTTGGCAGAAAAGGACCTGGGGATTCAGTGGATGAGAAGCTGGATATGAGTCAACAGGGTGCCCTCGTAGCCAAAAAGGCTAATGGCATATTGAGGTGCATTAGGAGAAGCATTGCCAGCAGATCTAGAGAAGTGATTATTCCCCTTTATTCGGCACTGGTGAGGCCACATCTGGAGTTTTGTGTCCAGTTCTGGGCCCCCCACTATAGAAAGGATGTGGACACATTGGAGAGGATCCAGAGGAGGGCAACCAAAATGACGAGGGGGCTGGATCACATGACCTATGAGGAGAGGCTGAGGGATTTGGGCTTATTTAGTCTGCAGAAGAGAAGAGTGAGGGGGGATTTGAGAGCAGCCTTCAACTTCCTAAAGGGAGGTTCCATAGAGGATGAAGAGAGGCTGTTCTCAGTAGTGACGGATGGCAGAACAAGGAGCAATGGTCTCAAGTTACAGTGGGGGAGGTCTAGGTTGGATATTAGGAAAAGCTATTTCACTAGGAGGGTGATGAAGTATTGGAATGGGTTCACTAGGAAGGGGGCGGAATCTCTATCCCTAGAAGTTTTTAAATCTCGGCTTGACAAAGACCTGGCGGGGATGGTTTAGTTGGGGTTGGTCCTGCTTTGGGCAGGGGGCTGGACTCGATGAACTCCTGAGGACTCCTTCCAGCCCTAGGATTCTATGAAAGAGTTAAGAACATTTTAAGTAACATGATTTATTGTGACGCAGTCTCCTTTAGGCAAATTTGTAAATATTTGTTTCAGGATACAGTCATTTATAGCATCGAACAGAGATGATGCAGCTGTGTCACTGAAAGCGCACGTGGAGTGATTCTATGTTGTGCAATTTAAGAGAGTAGTAAGATTGATACTGGGAGTTAAACGAATTGATTACTTTAAAAGTGCAGCAATGGATGTATCTATGTATAATTTACTACAATAAAGTGATACATGCATCAGGACTAAAAAATACACTGATTAGGTTACCTGGACTATAAAGTACACATTTCTTCTTTAAACAGTGGCTTGCTAGCCATCTATGGGGAGGTATACTTAGGAAGATCGTTGTGTTCAACCGGAACTTCCTAAAAAGTTTCCAAGTCTGTTATAACAAAGTTGTCAACAAACTTCTGATCCCAGAATCTTTATTACTTATGATGGCAGTAGGAGGCAGAAAGAACACTACTGGATTTTTCAGCTCACAACTTGAGTTTGCAGTGCTAGCAACAAGAAAAAAAAAAGAATCAACCATTGTAAATTGAGACCAGCTGAGCAGAAATTGGTGAGCAAGAATAAATACAAAACCTGACAAGGGTTTCTCAGCAAAACTTGATATGGGGAAATGGAGGCTAGAAGAATCTAATCAAAAGTGCTGCCCGTTGATCTGTTACAAAGCAGAAAATAGAGTTGTATAGTCAGACAAACACTACAAATCATTTGGAAAATCATTCTGGACAGCTGAGTAATAAAGCATGTATGCAATATACAGATGAAGCGTAAGTGTGACAAGATTTGTCTTAATCAAATGATTTTTGGACATAATAAACAAACATTAGAAAGGCTTAAGACAGATAAATACCAATAAACATAACGAGAGAATAATCCATTATTTTAATTTATTGAAAGAAAAGCATACACTCATTTGAAACTTTAGGTGTGCTGGGCTGCACTGGTGTTTCTATTATCTGATCACAGATCCATTTTCATTAATCACAGAAGTACAGACTTGAAACAAAAGCATACATTTATTTTATAACCATATTTGCATTAGGCAAGGAGGAGGATGCAATCAGGGAGAAATGATTAAGGAGGGGGACAGGAAGATAGGGAAGGGTGTGTGTCTGGCTAAGCAATAATATGTAGCACAGCACTCACTTAACATCTGAGAAAACCAATTTCATTTTTGGGCAGGATGTCCTCTGAGCATATATGCAGGGGTAAAAGTAACTTAAATGTCTTACAGATTCTGTCTTATCGCAATCCGCCCACCGTGGAGGAAGCAGGTTGCAATAGGATTAGGGATGTTAAATTATGATTAATCAGCTAATCAACTAGTTGATGGAATTTTCATCGACTACTCGATTAGTCAATAAGGGAGGTGCTCGCTATCCCCACTGTGCCTCTTCCTTTGAAATGTACAAGAGCCGCAGGCATCTCTTGTACATTTCAAAGGGAGAGGAGCAGCAGTTGGACCAGAGTGAGCAGGACTGTTTCAATCCCCGCTTGCACCATTTCCACGCTGCCCTCTGCTTCCTCTGCCCCCCACGGAGACGGGGTGGGGGCAGAACCGGCTTTTAAGCCAGCTCCTGCTCCCCCCCTTGCTGCCTCTCTCTGATAGAGGCAGAAAGGCGGGGGGGGGGGGGCGGAGAAAGCAACTAGTCAAGTTCCTACTAGACTACTCGATAAGCATTTGCTTAATGAGTAGTGGACTCGTCGCTTACATCCCTAGATAGGATAGTACTGCTATGTCACATCAGACGAGGCATGAACATATTTTCCCCGACAAGAAATGAAAACTGAAGAGGATTTGTAACATAAAATATTGTAAATGTAAAATATATGTAATTAACGCAATAACTCCAATTTTGTTATTAATGCAGTTTCATTCCCTTTGGAGTGTGTGGGGGGGAAACTTAGGGCAGGGAGCTGAGGGTGTGTGTGTGGGTTGCCAGAGTCAGCTGGGTGTGGGGGAATCTCAGGGCAGGGGGCTGAGAGTGCGTGTGGGGGGCAGAGTCAGGGCAGAGGGGAGTGAGGGGGACTCAGGACAGGGGGTGTGAGGGTGCCAGAGGCTCAGGACAGGAGTTAGGGTGGGTGGGGCCCAAGGCAGAGGATGCAGGGGGCTCTGAGCAGAAGGTTGTGTGGTGGGGAAGTGCAGGAGTCAGGGCTGGGGAATGGAGATGTGTGTGGTGGGGTTTGTCTTATTTGTCTTGGGGTATTCAAGGCAAACAAGACTCCTGATAGAGGCACAGTAATCTGGAAGAGCTGAAAGTTTTAAAAAGCTCATCCCGAGTGGGCTCTTGCCGCAACCCAGCGGGCTCTTACCCGAGCAGCCACCCCCTTATTTTCACCTCTGCGTGTGTGTATATATATCTATATCTCCAATAAGCATATATGCACATTGCCGTACTATGGTCCTTACTTATTCCATCCTCTTCCTTCGGTTTGCTACTGTCCCATCTAGAATTAGGCCCACAAGACCTTAAATATTTACACGTAGTTAACTTTACACAAAGTCAATGACTAGGGCCTTAGATTATAAACTCTTCAGGGCTGGAAACATATCTATGCATGCACCTATACAGCGCAACCGCGGCCTGATCTTGTTGGAGGTTTCTTCCAAACTGAGCTATGGAGCATTTAATACAAATTTACTTTACCACACACAGATTCATAAGCAACCATGCTGAACAGTCCCAAGCTAAGATGAGGTATGCTGCCAGGCCTGTTATAAAGGCAGGAAGCCTTCCCATGAGGAAATAGGACAAAACTGCTAGAACACCTGCAGAGCACATACAAAATCCCATCCCCCCAGTCTGCATCATTACTATTTTAATACTGACATTAAGAGGTGCAAAGAACATCTGCATCACAAACACACGAAAATCTATTTGAGAGGCAAGATACAGTTCAAGTGACTTCAGATTGTTCTGAACCCCACACAAGTGTTGTTAAACCTATGAAGAGAATGTTTCATGCATTTAAAAAAAAAAAAATTGACAAAAAGATCTCTGCTGTGTTTATATTGCAGACATCGTCATGCGAGCACACAAAGAAGAATTCTGGAGCAGATCCAAAAGTCTACTGACTTGAAGTCAAGCGGTGTCTTTCCAAGGACTTCCACGGAGCAGATCATGATTCCCACCCACAGACCAAGTGCTGCTTCACAGAGGGGCGCAGGCATCAGTCCCACTTTGCCTCTGGGGAACTAAGTGTGCGGAAGGGAAGCAGCCCCCCCCCCCCGCTCCCGCTCCCGCTCCCGAGGTCACCCCAGAGCGCTCGTGCCGTTTCCACGAGAACTCGGTGCCGGGGGGGGGGGGGGGCAGTGAAAGTGAAACTAACGAGCCCACTGTCACTCCCCCACGCGAGGAACCAGCGCCAGCGGGAGAAGCGAGCCGGGGCCAGGCTCTCACGGGGCCCACGTCGGCAGGGCAGCTCCCCCCATGAGGGCGCTGGGTTGGGGGGGGGGGGGAGCTGGGTCAGGAGCGGTGGGGGGCGGGGCTAAGACAGAGAGGCCGGGGCGGACAGGTGAGGGGGTGGGGGGCAGGGCCCAAGGCACGGGGGGGGGGGGGCAAGGCCGGGCCGGGGGTCGGGATACTGGGGGGCAGGGGGCGGGACGCGGGGGCGCCTGTCTGGGGCGGCCCGGGATACGGGGGGGGCAGGACCGGGGGATCCAGTGGGGGGAAAGCCGGGGGGGGGGGGTGGAGGAGCGGGCCCTGCAGCCCCTCCCCTCCTTCACTCACCAGCTCATGGTCCCCTCCGGCCCCGGCTTTCTCCCGGAAGCGCTTGCCCTTTAGCCCCGCCCCCTCCGGAAGCAAGATACGGGGCACGCTGGGCGCGTGACGTCACGCGCCGGCGGGGAGGGGGGGAAAGGGGCGGGGCCTGCTAGCAGTTAACCGCCTGCCTGCCGGAGAGAAACCAGGCTCCGGCCGGGCTCCCGCCGTGTGACGTCACAGCCCCGGCGCATTTTGACGTCCCAGTGTGACGTCACGTTGCGGGGCTGCAACGTCACAGTTCAGTGCCATGGCATCGCTGGGCTGCCCTGTGACGTCATTGCTGCCCTGTGACGTCATCGCTGCCCAGTTCTGCCATCACATGCCCGGTGGGGACACACACAACCAGCATATTGCAATGCCCCCCCTGTGCCCCCCCTCCGCAAAGCCACCCCCCGAGCCACACCAGGGCCTGGCTTTGGCGAACAGCCTAGAGTGTCACACGCAGCTCGGCTGGGCCCCCTGGAGCCGCCTAGGCAGATCCATTCTCACCCACGCCGCCCAGTGGCTTTCCCAAAGTGGACGGCTTGCCAGCCCGGGCGTATTTGCAGCGTGTCAGTCCCCACAGATAGGGTTGCCAGACACACTTGACATTACATCACAATTTACACTGCATCTTATTTAGAAAATACCGGACATTTCTATTTTCTCATTTCTATTTTCTCAATTTGTTTCCCAAACAGAAAGCTCAAATGCTGGACGGTCCGGATCAAAACCGGACACCTGGCAACCCTACCTGCAGAGCTTCTCCACAGACAGAAATTTGCCAATTTGCCCCGTCCAAAAACCTGCCTGCGTGGTTACGCAGTGGATGTGCCCCGGTGGGCTGTGCAGTAGCCGTTACGAATGGGCGAGGAGAGGTGTTGCTCCAGTAGCTGGCAAGACTCCACTCTCTGCAGACATCTTTGAAGCTAGCTTCCCATCTCAAGAGTGATTTATTTTTTATTAGACACAACCCCTGGGGAAGCCATCCCAAGCATTTACACAAGGCCCAGTACGTGCTGGGACAGGTTAGCAACTCTGGATTAGTCATTTCACTGCAGGCAGGCAGCCAAGTTGGTTGGATTGAGTAAGGCTTCCACTTCTTCCTTGTCATACTGAGGCTTGGTGTGTTTATCCCAGGCTGCCAGAGAGCTGGTACAAGGCACAAAATGTTAAGTAACAATGTAAGGATCCACAAGAAAAACAAGCTTGAGGGATAGGACCATGGCAAGGAAGGAGCTGATATGAACAAGATAAACTAAATATAATGCAAGGTGGAGGCTAGTGACTAGAAAGGAAAATAAACTGTATACTGTTTTTAAAAGCCTTTGAGGGAACATTTGTGCCAAGAAGCAATGAATGGGCTTAAACTGCAGCAAGGGAGGTTTAGGTTGGGCAATAGGAAAAATGTCCTGTCAGGGTGGTTAAACACTGGAATAATTTGCCTAGGGAGGTTGTGGAATCTCCATCCATGGAGATATTTAAGAGCAAGTTAGACAGACATCTATCATGGATGATCTAGATGGTGCTTGGTCCTGCCGCGAGGGCAGGCACTGGACTTGATGACCTCTCCAGGTCCCTTCCAGTTCTAGGGGTCTATGATTTTTGCAGTGCCAAGAAAGGTCCATTTACACTTAATATTCGATGAAATCAACAAAGTAATTGGGAACTGAGTAAAAAACCATGTGCCTCAGCAGTTAAAATCTTCAGAGCGTTTACAGACATTTAAAAATTAACCCTCACAACCTCTCCGGGATAAATGGTTCCATTTTACAGTGACAGAAACTGAAGCAAAAAGGCAAAGACCAAAATGTGTAGATGTATCCTCTGATGTTGGATGCCTTTTGAGTGGTGGATTGGAGTTACATGGGCCCAGATCCTTAGAAATATTGAAGCACTTCGCTCCCATTGATATCAATGAAAAGTTGGCATCTAAATATCTTAGAGGACCTAGGCCATTGGACGTGATTTTCAGAGGCACTCAGCTCCAGCTGAAGTCCAAGGGAACTGCAAGTTTTCGAGTCCTTTGAAAGGCTGGCTCCAGGTGGCTCAGAGCAGGTATCCAAAAAAATACAGAAGAAGTGACATGGAAAATTGTAATCAAAGTGATTTAAAATGAGTCCTGTGAGTGGGTCCCAGAACCCAGCCCAAGCTCAAATGTCTACACAGTAATTTTTAACCCCACGAGCCCAACTCATCTGACTAGGATCAGCCCAGCACCGTGCTGCGGGTCTTCTATTCTGCTGCAGCTGAACTTGGCAAGGTAAAAAGTTCTGCCCACTTTCCTTGGGCCCTTATTTGGCCCCAATTGATGTAGTACCTGAGTACCTCACGATCTTTAACACATTTATCCTCTCAGCACCCCCTTGAAGCAGGGAAGTGCTGCTATCCCCATTGTAGCAATGGGGAACTGAGAGGTGAAGGGCCAGCGTTTTCAGAGGTATTTATATGCCTAGAGATGTAAACAGGTGTCTAGTGGGAGTTAGGCACCTAATCGTCTTAGGCTTAGTGACTTGGCCAAGGTCACCCATGATGTCTATGCCAAAGCAGGGAATTGACTTTGCATTTCCTGGGTGAATACCCTAAACATTGGATTACTGACACTATGCTAGTCGGTATCAGGGCTGGGAACTGACCCTAGATTTCCCACCTCCCCAGCGGATATTATACTCTCACATGCTGCCCCTTCGCCCTGCTAATTGTGCAACCCATAGGTGTCCATGATACTTTACGGATATGAAACCCCCGCTCTACAAAGCTCCATACAGTCTTATAAGTAGAGAATAGGGCAGGCTGCTGTAATGGGTGCAAATGCTGCAGCCTTCTGGAGAGCTGGTGCAATATTTGGAGCCACCCCGGCAGATGGTGGTCATGCAATTTCAACAAGGCGAAGACAGGTGTGCGCTGGATTTCAACACGCTCGGCTTCACACCCCAGGACTTGCTTACAAACTCCCCGCCCCAATTGCTGCTGCGGCTGCACCTGGCTGCCAGGCGTGCTCCTCTCTGCACTCCTAGATGCTTCCCTCCCCCCCACTCAGTTTCATCACCCAGGCCAATTACAAGCGTCTCCTGGGAGTCCAATCCCACTCCAGTTTGTGGCCCAAGGTTTGACCTTCCCTGAAGTGTGGCCCCCAGTTCCTGGTGTGAAACAGGCAGGGAGGGAGAGGCCACTGTCCTGGGCCCCGGTCAAGGTGGCAGCGGTAGCAGCAGCCTTTGCTCATTCCAGCAGGGAACTCATCAAGTGCAGGCAGATGTCTTGCCATGCCAGTGGGGTGCGAGGAAAAGCCTTTGAGGAAGTGACTTGCCTGCCAAGCACATGGGGAATTAGAATATCTCGTCAGGACCATGCTGACTCCTGTCTGTACCCGCAGGGTGGGACAGAAGAACAAAGGCTCTTGTGTTTTCGTGGGTGCTGAGAGGGACTGACAGCTCCGGGGCCTTGTGGATCAGTATAAAGAGAATCGTTGAGGAGGGATGCACACTAGTACTAACTATCTCGGGGTAAAATGGAGGGGCTTCGGGGTGGTGGTGACTATGGTCATTCATATCTACTACACCTTTGCCTGGGGGAATCTTTCCATGTCCCATTGCTAAGGTGACACTTGGAGTTGTGGCTGGTGGAGGACCAAGATGCCTTTGTGCCAATGTTCCCTCTAATTTTTTTTTCCATCCATGGGTGGAATAAATTTTGTTATGTGCACCAAGGCATATGCAGATGTGCACCACCAGTAGAAACACATGCTGCCAATTATGGGCACGATGGGCCCTCTGCTAATCAGCTGGCCGGCATTTGACTCTCTCCTGTCAGGCCGCCCAAGAGCTCTGCTTAAAGGGAACACTGCTTTGCTCTAGGAGCAGATAAAGGGGCATCCCCCAAAGTAAGCCCAGTGCAGGAAACAGAAGGCTCTCTGGCCCTTCAGAAGGTGGGGGAAGAAGCTAAGGGGGCTGGGTGGTGGCAGGAGGGGGTGGGTTTCAAGGCTTTTTATCTCACCCACATACGCTGCGTGCAGAAAAGAGACAGCTCTTGGGTTGCATGGGCAACGGAGACTAAACTCTGCTCCAAAGGAACCTCTCCATTGGCAGCATCATTTGCCCTTCTGTTGCTCATGCTGGACAAGAAATCAGAGGAGGGTTGATTCTCTGCAGCCCACACAGCCCATGGTCGCTTGGGTGAGGTTGCCAATAAAGGGGCTGCGTAGGGATAGCACATCTGCCTTCTCAGGACCAGATGGAGACCTACCACATTTCATCAGGTGAGCTGCCAAAGTTCCATTAGAACTTACCAACCTGGCTGGAGTCCAATCCCAGGAACCTGTCAGTGACAGGCTGCATGTTGCACTGTTCCCTCTACCCCCTCCTACCCCCCCGAGCCATCCACTCCCCGGATGCTGCTCCCTTCCCAGCTTAAAAGCCAGAAGCGCCCAGGACCATGCTGAAAGCTGCCTCGCTAAGTGCCTGGTCTATTGCATAAGAAGCTCTCAGGCACTTTGGCTTCCATTTCGTGTCTGCCTGTTTGGATTCCTGCTTGCAGAATGACTAACTTGAAGGACTATAAAAAAAATGTTTTGATTACACTGCCTTTTTGCCAACTGGGAGCATTAGTCACAGCATTTTTGTATGTGTGGAGATACCAGGCGTAAAGCTCGGCAGATCTTTCTCTCCCCCCCTTTTCTGATTTATTAGCATGATGAAGAACGGAGAAAGAGAGAACACGTAGGAACACCTTCAGGGAAAATGACTCTGCGTTATTTTTCTTCCCTCACCCAGCCAAAGATGGAAACAGAGTCTTTTTGTAAAGGTTGGGGGGTGGGTCTTTGGTCACGTGGGACCAACTCTTCAGCGGGTATAAATCAACATCGCGCCATTGGCTTTGACAGAGCCAGTCTGCGCCAGCTAAAGAGCTGCCCCACAGTTTGATACCTACCCATCTCTCTGGCTGCGTCTAGACTGGCATGATTTTCCGGAAATGCTTTTAACAGAAAAGTTTTCCGTTAAAAGCATTTTCGGAACAGAGCATCTAGATTGGCACGGACGCTTTTCCGCAAAAGCACTTTTTGCGGAAAAGCGTTCCTGGCAAATCTAGACGCGCTTTTGCGCAAGAAAGCCCCGATCGCCATTTTAGCTATCGGGGCTTTTTTGCGCAAAACAATACCACGTTGTCTGCACTGGCCCTCTTGCGCAAAAGCATTTGCGCAAGAGGGCTTTTGCCCGAACGGGAGCAGCATAGTATTTCCGCAAGAACACTGACGATCATACATGAGATTGTCAGTATTCTTGTGGAAATTCAAGCGGCCAGTCTAGACAGCTGGTAAGTTTTTCTGGAAAAGTGGCTGATTTTCTGGAAAATCTGGCCATTCTAGACACAGCCCCAGTGTAAAGTGAGGCCTGGGGGAGGGTTCTGGATCAGCAGCTGCCTGTTGATGGGCAGAACAGTGGTGCCTTGCTGGGTGCATTGCTCTATTGGTTTGCTCCACCCCTGCCCTGGGAAGCATCTTCTTGAAAGGCAGGCAGGTGTGTTCAGTCTCCCCAAGTCTATTCCCTCTTCGTGGGAACCGCCAACAAGAGGCACCCACATGCACTTGCTTCCAGGGGTGATTTGGGCAATGCCTGTCCACTGGAACTAGACGGGCATGATTATTGGGCGGATTACAGGCACACCTATGGGCCCATGGTACCAGGTGCTGCACACCCACAGCGTGTGAGAGCGTCTGTGCCCTGAAGCTCATAGCTAAACAGAGAAGACACAGTCTGGGTGGGGAGTATGATTATCCCCACTTAAGAGGCGGAAACCTGAGACTAAGCATCAAGCCCAAGGACATACAATCTGTGGCAGAGAGAGGCCTTAAACATGGACCTCCTGGGTTCCAGTCTAGTGCCTTCATCACAAGACCATCTTTCCTCTTGAACCTTGCAGCCTAGCACACTCATCTCCCGGGGGCCATGGAGCAGCTTTGAGTAGCCTCAGCCTACGTCAGAATGGAACTGGCAACTTGCAGCTCTAGAGTCCCAAATTCATTCCTGGAGCCACCCAGTGACTTCAGCAGTAGCCTCTACAAAACCTGTGGGTAACTCAGCACTGAGGAGCTGGTTAAGCTGGGATTGGTCCTGCCTAGGGCAGGGGGCTGGACTTGATGACCTTCTGAGATCTCTTCCAGCTCTCTGGTTCTATGATTAATGGTAGAGACCCATCAGTGGCTACGTCTACACTGGCAGCTTCTTCCGGAAGAACAGCCGTTCTTCCGCAAAAATTTGCTGGCTGTCTACACTGCATGAGCGTTCTTCCAGAAGTAAATTTACAGTATAGCGTTGTAAAACAGGGCTTCTTCTGGAAGAGTTATTCCTCTCCCCACGAGGAATAAGCCTTCTTGTGCAAGAGCTCTTCCAGAAGAGGCCAGTGTAGACAGGCAACATGAATTTCTTGCGCAAGAAGCCCCTATAGTTAAAATGGCCATCAGAGCTTTCTTGTGAAAGAGAACATCTACACTGGCATGGATGCTCTTGCGCAAAAGCACATCTCCTGTGCTAAAGCACATGCCAGTGTAGACGCCCTCTTCTGTAAGAGTTTTAGCACAAGAACTCTTCCGCAAAAGAGTTCTTCCAGAAGAAGCTGCCAGTGTAGACGTAAGTATGTCTGAACAGAAGAATGAACATAAGAGCGGCCAGACTGGCTCAGACCAAAGGTCCATCTAGCCCAGTGTCCTGTCGTCCGACAGTGGCCAATGCCCCAGAGGGAGTGAACAGAACAGGGAATCATCCAGTGATCCCTTCTCTATCGCCCCTTCCCAGCTTCTGACAAACAGAGGCTAGGGACACCATCCCTGCCCAGCCTGGTCAATAGGCCATGGATGGACCTGTCCTCCATGAGTGTATCTAGCTCTTTTTTAACCCAGCATGCAAACAGTGATCTCCATCACAGAATAGCCTTGGGGCTGTTGGCCAGTGAGGGGAGTAATCCTGGAGCCTGAATCTGAACACAGCATTAGAGTCCCTTCTACTTCTTCTGCCCGCTGCATAGGTCACACGCACCACCCGTAGAGCCTTGCAATTCACAGGGTACGTCTAGACTACACCTCTCTGTCAACAGACAGATGTAGATGAGGCACGTCGAAATTGCTACTGAAGCAGGGATTTAAATATCCTGCGCTTCATTAGCATAAACATGGCCACCGCTTTTTTTCAAAACGGAGCTTTTTCGGAAAAAAACCAAAAAACGGCAGTCTAGACGTGGATCTGTCAAAAATAAAGTCTTTTCCGACAGATCCTGTATTCCTCAAAATGTGAGGTTTACAGGATCTGTCGAAAAAGGGTTTATTTTCAACAGATTCGCATCTAGACGGCCTTTTTTTCCCGAAAAAGCTCCATTTCGAAAAAAAAGCGGTGGCCATGTTTATGCTAATGAAACGTAGGATATTTAAATCTCGGCTTTATTAGCAATTTCAACGTGCCTAATCTACATCTGTCTGTTGACAGAGAGGTGTAGTCTAGACACAGCCCCAGATATCCACAGGTAGCCGCAGATGTGGCTGCGGCTATCTGCAGCTCATGGATGCGGATACAGATTTTGTATCTGCGCAGGGCTCCAGCCATCTGCAGAGTTCCTCCGCTGAAACTGGCACCCAAACTCTCCTGGATCGGAGGAGGCATGTCTGCTCGTTGATCCGGAAGAGACACTTGTCCCTGGGCCAAGCTGGTAGGAGCCACGCTGAGGAAGTCTTGCAGGGAGACGCCCTGTACTCCTCTTGTGCCATGCACAGGGCTCCGGTGCTTGGTGCTCCTGGCTTGGGATGGCAGGTATTTAGGTCCCTCCCAGGGGTTTTGTAATACCCCCACTGCTGACGTGTTGCGCTCACAGGCTTGACGGGCATCCCAAGGCACCGTACAATAGGAGAAGATAATTAAACAAACTACCAAGTGCACTGAAGCCAATTAAAAAGGGCTCGGGAACAATATCAAGTTTTTTAACAGGACTGTTGCAAACCTGGGAGCACCCAAACGCCAGGGGGCAGATGAGAAAGGCCCCAGCACCTGCTGTACTGGGGGTGAAAGGTGACCACGGAAGTTGTGCTTCCATGTGGGCCCCTCTGCTGACTCCGTTCCATAGCAGAATGGAGAAAACCTGGTTTCTTAGGGAGACAAATCCCGCACCAGCCTTTCAGAACGTGGAACACCATTGGTGTGGCAGCCAGCTGCCTCCTTCCAGGCTCCCTGCTAACTTCCCAATGAACCCAAATGCTGCCTTCATCCTCTGATCGTGTCTCTCTTACAACTTGAGTCCTTCTTCCTCCCCCAGAGCCAGAAGGTGATTAGACATATTGTCCGTCTGTAGCTATAACTCAGGGGCCTCTGTATGGAGGGAACAGACATAACCTGTGAATCTAGACACTCCAGAGGTGGCATTGGTAGGGTCAGACTCCTCGGAACTTTGCTCTAGATTTATAAGCCTGAGGTTATTCCAACAAGGCTACAAGGGAGAAGAACAGAGCTGGTCCAAGATCTATAAGCGAGGGCAGAGCCATCCTTACCCATTCACAGAATATGAAGTGGTGTAGAGCACCCAAAAATTTGGGGCACCACTGGGTCCTAATGTCCACCCACCTGCCTTTCCTATCATAGAATTATAGAATAGTAGAAATGGAAGGGACCTTGAGAGGTCATCAAGTCCAGTCCTCTGCCCTCACGGCAGGACCAAGCACTGTCTAGATCATCTCTGATGGATGTCTGTCCAACCTGCTCTTAAAGATCTCCTGTGATGGAGATTCTACAACCTCCCTAGGCAATTTATTCCAGTGTTTAACCACCCTGACAGTTAGGAAGTTTTTCCCAATGTTCAGCCTAAACCTCCCTTGCTGCAGTTTAAGCCCATTCCTTCCTGTCCTATCCTCAGAGGCCAAGGAGAACAATTTTTCTCCTTCCTCCTTGTAACATCCTTTTAGATACTTGAAAACTGGTGAGGCCACATCTGGAGTATTGTGTCCAGTTCTGGGCCCCCCGCTACAAAAAGGATGTGGACGCATTGGAGAAGGTCCAGTGGAGGACAACCAAAATGATTAAGGGGCTGGAACATATGACCTAGGAGAAGAGGCTGAGGGAGTTGGGTCTGTTTAGTCTGCAGAAGCGAAGAGTGAGGGGGGATTTGATAGCAGCCTTCAACTTCCTGAAGGGAGGTTCCAAAGAGGACGGAGAGAGGCTGTTCTCAGTAGTGACGGATGGCAGAACAAGGAGCAATGGTCTCAAGTTGTGGTGGGAGAGGTCCAGGTTTGATATTAGAAAAAACTATTTCACTAGGAGGGTATGTCTACACTAGCCCCCTAGTTCGAACTAGGGAGGCTAATGTAGGCATTCGAAGTTGCAAATCAAACCTGGGATTTAAATATCCCACGCTTGATTTGCATCTTCCCGGCCGGTCGCCATTTTTTAAATTTACAAGTCCGGACTAACTGCCCGCGTCTACACGCGGCAGGGACCCAGTAGTTCGAAATAAAGCCCTACTTCGAACTACCTGTTAAACCTCATTCCAGGAGGAATAACAGGTAGCTCGAACTAGGGCTTTATTTCGAACTACCGGGTCCCTACCGCATGTAGACGCGGGCAGTTAGTCCGGACTTGTAAATTTCAAAAAATGGCGACCGGCCGGGAAGATGCAAATCAAGTGCGGGATATTTAAATCCTGGGCTTGATTTGCAACTTCGAATGCCTACATTAGCCTCCCTAGTTCGAACTAGGGGGCTAGTGTAGACATACCTGGAGAGTGGTGAAGCACTGGAATGGGTTACCTAGGGAAGTAGTGGAGTCTCCATCCCTAGAGGTGTTTAAGTCTCAGCTTGACAAAGCCCTGGCTGGGTTGATTTAGCTGGGATTGGTCCTGCCTAGGGCAGGGGGCTGGACTTGATGGCCTTCTGAGGTCTCTTCCAGCTCTATGGTTCTATGATTCTATGAACAGCTCTCATGTCCCCTCTCAGTCTTCTCTTTTCTAAACGAAACAAGCCCAATTCTTTCAGCCTTCCCCCATAGCTCATGTTTTTTAGACCTTTAATCATTTTTGTTGCTCTTCTCTGGACCTTCTCCAATTTCTCCACATCTTTCCTGAAATGTGGTGCCCAGAACTGGACACAAGACTACAGCTGAGGCCTAATCAGCACAGAGCATAGTGGAAGAACGACTTCTTGGGTCTTGTTCTATCCTTGTTCTGTGGCTCTGCTTCCTCTGGAGAGGAAGTAACAAAGCCTGCCAGACCGATTAGCATAACACTGAACCTGAGAAAGAGCCATTCAAGGGGTCATGAAGCCACTGAACAGACATTTGCCCACTCCAGAGATACACTGTTAGTTTCTGAATTTATTGTTGTAGTCTCCAGAGCCTTAGTTTAAAATTGGCTTGAATAATATTTCACGAGTGCAGGGGTTTTCAAACTTTTTTCTCATGATCCAGTTGAAGAAAATGGTTGATGCTGTGACCCAACATAATTTGACTGGAGTGTGGGCTGCAGGCAGGGCTGAGGGTGAGAGCTTTTGGGTGTAGGAGGGGGCTCCAGCTGCTGTATGGGCTGGGGCAAGAGGGGCTTACCTTGAGCGGCTCCCAGTCAGTGGTGCAGCGAGGGGGGGCGGGCGCTAAGGCAGCTTCCTGCCTTTCCTGGCACCACAGATCATGCTACACCCCAGAAGCAGCTGGCAGCAAGTTCCCAGCCAATGGGAGTGCAGAGCTAGTGCTCAGGGCAGGGGCAGTGGGAAGAGCCTTGTGCGCTCTCCCCCCTCCTACCTAGGAGCCGGGCCTGTTGCCAGCTGCTTCTGGGGGGCAGCGCAGTCTGTGGTGCCAGGACACACTGGGAGCTGCCTTAGCCCCCCACTGCTCACCTGATTTACCTTCAGCAACGAGACCCAGCGCCTGACATTCCACCGCCCAGCGCTGCGCCGCGACCCGTCATTTGAGAACCCCTGCATTAGTGTGTTGTTGTAGCTTATAAAATCACAGCTCTAAGAAATTGCTCCCACCGCCTCCCCAGCTGCCATCGAGCACAGGGGGATAAGTTTAATAATAACTGCACAAGGCCCCCAGAAATCCTACGGACGGCTCTGAGTGAGGGGGCCTTAGAAATCATATCTGGGACACAGCTGCAGCTCTGGTTTTGTTTCTGGTGTTTAGGAGAACCTCGTCTATGTCCCATCATGAGAGATGGGGAGGGCTGGAGAGGGATGGGTCCTTCCATCCAGAACAACAGAAGCTTAACCCTGGACCATCTCTGCAGACACTTCACCCCAGCCCGGAGAGGGTACCCACTTCACCTTTTGGGCTGGAAGTTGCCTGTGTCACTTGTTTTGCTTGAGCAGACACAACGAGAGGAGACAGCGTGTGTTCAGGGGAAGCCAAAAAAGGCCTCAATTATCCGTGGGCTCTGATTATCTTGGGAGGAAAACAGGCTGGAGAGGGCAGGGATCTCTCCTCCGGCTGCTAGAAATGAGCCTGAAATAGAGCATCTCCTAAGCATGCCTGAAGTTTCCATGCACCCGTATTATCCTTATTATGGAATCTGTGTCCATGAAGTCATCTACCAAAAAAACTTGCCTCTGCTAACGTGACCTGAATGTGCCGTGCCCTGGGTATAAGGACGTCTACATTGACACTAGTCTTCAAAACTGGTCTGCTGCAGACCGCTTGGCACAAGCAGCAGGCCGTGGGGGGTTGGATTCCCTTTACCTGGTGCAGCTCAGCTGAGTTTCCGTAGCAAAGCCCTAAACGGGGACTACGGCAGTTTAGCAGGTGGAGGAGTCTGTTTCTTCCCTCATTCTTTCAGGAGGAGCAGATGGGATTTAATTTTTCTCGCAGCGGCAGCGAGCTGAGAATAGCAACTCTTCAAATTGGCACCGAGGCGGTGGAAAGGCACAAGAAGAAACACCCAGAAATGCCCCCTACCAGCCTGGATGGCGGAATACAGAACTGGGTCATGTGATGCAGAATACGCCGGGACAAATGCAGATGTGCTGGAAGCAGCTGCCACTCTAGTCTCAGCCTACAGCTAAGTCTGATCTGGGATCACTGATTTCATTCAGGGCCTCTGCTGCACCCAATTTGTTAGGGCTTGATCCTGCCAGGAACTGAACCTCTCTGCTCTCAGTGACTCACTCCAATGCAGACTAGGGACGTAAGCGACTAGTTGACTGGTGATGCGACTAGTTGCTTCCCCCCTATTGCTGCCTCTATCAGAGAGAAGCACCAAGGGGGTGGGGGAGTAGGAACCAGTGCTGGGGGGAGCTGGCTTAAAAGCCGATTCCCTCCAGCACCTTCTCCACAGGAGGCAGGGGAGGTAGAGGCACAGCGGGAAACAGCGCGAGGGGGGACTGAAGCAGTCTCCTTTCACACCGCTTCTGCTGCGATTCTGCTTTTGAAATGTACAAGAGCCCCATTAGGCTACCCCCTCTGGCCCTGCCCTCCCTGTGTGGCTTCCTTTTGAAATGTACAAGAGCCCCACTGGGCCTCTTGTACATTTCAAAGGCTTCAGCCTGCACTTCCTGAAGGGCTTCCGCTTTTGAACTGTAGCAAGAGCCGGGCAGGGCCTCTTGTTACAGTTCAAAGGCAGAGGCGCCCTTATACACTACTTGAATAGTCGATGGAAATCTCATCGACTATTCGATTAGTTAATTAATCTAAATGTAACATCCCTAATGCAGACTGAGGGCTTTAATACAGAAGGATAAAAATATTGAATTCCAGGGAAGGCCAACGCTCTCTAGCTGGATCAGAGTAAATTGGTGGGATATTTCTTCTTCCATTTAGTCCCGTTGCTAGTCAGAAATACGAGGGTCAGATGGTGCGGCCGATCTCACTGCTGGAGTGGAAGATCCGGGTCTAGCCACAAGCCACATCTCTCATTACAAGCAACATTTAGGTCAGGCTGTAAATGCCTTTGCACTGCAGGAGCAGGGAGATCAGGTGTATGAACTGCTGAGTCCACCCAGGGGCCATGAGGCTGGAGAAGCAGTCACTTGTGCCGCTTGGAACTGGAAGTTCTGTAGCCCGAAACCCTCTTTTTTTTCATAGCAACAACTTCCAAAGAGGCTGGAGAGAGGCTGTTCTCAGTGGTGGCAGATGGCAGAACGAGGAGCAATGGTCTCAAGTTGCAGTGGGGGAGGTCTAGGTTGGAGATTAAGAAAAACTATTTCCCTAGAGGGTGGGGAATCACTGGGATGTGTTCCCGAGGGAGGTGGTGACAAAGCCCTGGCTGGGATGATTGAGTTGGGGTTGGTCCTGCTTTGGGCAGAGGGCTGGACTCGATGACTCCTGAGGTCTCTGTCAACCCTAATCTTCTATGATTCTGTGATTCTATGGACTTATTATTTATATTACAACTAGAGGATTTGCCTGGCATTGCCCAGGTCCTTAATTTTTTTTTAATAAAATGAAAATTCCAGGGTTCATTGAAATCATTGCTCGGGGTGGGGCCAGGGATGAGGGGTTCGCGATGCAGGCTGCCCCAGGGAGAGAGGACAACCCCAGCCCCCTCTCACCTCAGCAGCTTGGGGCCAGGCGAGAAGCGCTTCTCCAAGGCTGCTGCAGCTCTAGCAGACTCAGTTGGGGGACGGGGGCATGTCCCTCGGCTGGGGCAGGTCCAGGTTCATCTGCCCCCTGCGCTCCCCAACCAGAGTGAGGAATGCAGCAAACTGGGCACTTTCTTCTGCTCCCTGATGAAGGGGAACAGCCAGCAATGAACCAGGGTGGGGGGGAGGGAGATTCAGCCCCCTGCCCTCCCTAAAGGGCACCTGGGGGCTGGGAGGCTCAGGGATGGAGCAGACCTGGATGGGGGGTGGGGGAGGGTGCCCCCAGCCAGCCCCTTTCACCTGCCTGATGATTCTGTCTCTTTTCTGTATGGTTTATGAGAAACAATCCCATTCCAGGCATGTCCTGTTTTCAAACCAAAACCCGGGCTTTGCTTTAAGTTAGAAGAAGAGGAAGCTGCCCACTGAATTTGGTGGTCCCAGCTCTTACTGTGTAGAAGGAGTTCTTGGACAGACAGGCAGACAGATGGACGGACGGGCAGACAAACTCTTTCAAATATATAGTAGACTAGAAGACTTACCCGGTGTTACCGGGGGATGGGGAGGAGTTGGAGCAGTGCAGAAGTCTGGGGTTGGGAAAGGGGCACGAGAGTGAGGATTGGGGGGTGAGAAGGGGCTTAGGGTGGGGTGTCCCATCTGGCTTGGCCCTTTTCTTTTCCCACAGCCTCCTTGGCCACCAAGGGCCTTTTCTCTCCTCCCAGATGCCAAGGGCCTTTTCTCTCCCTTGAGCCGCCATTGGTCAAGGGCTGGGGAGGGGGGGAAAGGGTTTGGGGCGGTAGGCTACTTACCTGGCCCCAGCCCTGCTGCCTACTCTGTTGGAGGTGCGGCTGCCCCCTGCGGACACCGCAGGAAACTCTCCCCTGCAGGCTTGCTGCCCCCAGTGGCCACTCTCAGTATTGCATCCCTCCGAACAGCCTAGCTCCTCCCTTTCCATGTTCTGGACAAGAGTCCCTTTCCCAGCATTTCTGGTTGTCCTGGCACAACCAAACCCTGAGCTCACTTTAAGTTAGGAGAAGAGGAAACTGCACCGCACATTTGGTGGTCTTAGCTCTTGCCATTTAGGAGGAGTTCTTGAACAGACTCACAGGCAGACACACAAAACTCTAATATGTAGCTATAGGTAGTTTTCAGAGGCCCCCCCTGAGAGCAAAGCCCCACTGTGCTAGGCACTGTTCAAACACACAGCACAAGACAGCTCCCGCCTCAAAAGAGCTCCCCAAAGGTACAAGGAAGACAAGGGCGGGAGGAGAGGAGTCTTATTTTCCCCATCCTGCAGAAGGAGAAGCTGAGGTTTTCAAAGCGAGCTGGACAGGCAGTTCCCATTAATATTAATGAGAACAGGCATGTTCAAATCCCCTTAGGCAACTTTAAAAATCTCAGCCAATGAGATTAAACAACCACTCCAAAGTGGCACAAAGAGCAAGCAGGGAATTGAACAGAGCCCTCCTGACTCCCAGCCCAGTGCATTCACCACAAAACCATCTTTCAGGTGTGATGCCTTTCAAACACCAGGAATGTGCCTCCCCCCCTCCCCCCAAGCAGGGAGACAGGCTAGTGACTGCCACCAGGTTTTGTCAGAGCTTTTAGATCTGATAGCCTTGTTTAACTGTGTACACTTAACTGTCATTAACAAGTAAAACCTATTTCTAGCAGAACTTCTTCTTCTGAGAAATTACACAAAATGGAAGAATTCAATGAGTAAAGGGGGGGGGGGGAATAAACCCCACCGCCACATCTCTTCTCATAAGTACAAATCATCTGTATCCACCCTTCTCCTGGGAATATGCTGCTTTTCAAATCTATCGCAATTTTCCCTGCATGTCAGAAATCAGAAAAACTGTTCTTAACATCCAGGGGAAGGGAACGTCACGGGAACCTGGCACACGCCGCAGTCTAATGCAAGGGAGAAATTAAGAGAGATAAATATCTCTAGACATTTCACTCCCCACAAACAAACTCAGAGACAGTTTAAAATATCGGGAGGACATTTAATTGCTTTTTCATTTTTTTTTCCAATAAAAAGAGCTGGCTCTCACTTGTACCTTGAATGGAGAAAGAAGTACCAGGAGCTGGAAGTAGCAATTAGGAAAGTGAATCGGTGTTAAAATTAGAATCCCCGTGTTTGCGAGACCAACCCTGAAAAAAAAAATGGAAGCATGCAAGGTTTAGGGTTAGGGACAGTCTTGTGGTTAAGAAACTGGCTGTGATCCAGAAAAACTGGCTTCAGTTCCCTGCTCTGACACAGGCTTCCTGTGTGACGTTAGGCTGGACGCGATTCATTAGGGTGAGCCCCTGGTGGGCCGCCAGATGCTTTATTTACCTCACTCGCTCGCTTTTGGCCATGGTTCACCGTTCCCAGCCAATGGGAGCTGCAGTAAGCACTGTGGTCTGGAACACTGTTTCCTGTAGCTCCTATTGGCTGAGAATGGCAATCCGTGGCCAATGGGAGCTGCGAGTGACTGCACCTGCATATGCTCAAGTAGATAAAGCATCTGGCAGCCTGCTAGGGGCTAACCCTGGTGAACCGTGTCCAGCCCGCAGGTCACCTATTGCCCACCCCATCTTAGGGAAATCACTTAATCGCTCTGTTCCTCATCTGTAAAACTGGGATGATAATACTTCCTAGGTCAGTCTTATTTAAGGCAGGGGACTGGCACTTAGTATATACTGGACAGTACTTAGAACAAAGAGGAATTTGGTCTTGAATGAGCCCTCTACAATCTATCCTGTAGGGCCTTCTTTAGGCATACGTGACTGCATAGGACACCTGAAAATTTGGGGGCACTTCTGGGACTTAGTGCCCATCCTTCACCTTCTTCCTATCCCTCTTCTGATCCTTCCTGCAGTTCCACAGCTGGCTTGTTCAGTCTGGTGAGTCTTCCTCCAGAGAGGGGTCTAATAACTTCAGTGTGAAAAAGCCTGCCAGACCTATTAGCAGAAAACTGAACCTGTGAAAGAGCCATTCAAGTGGGAATGAAGCCATTTCACAGGCATTTGCCAACCCTCGGGTATATACTGTCAGTTTTTGAATTTACTGACAAAAACACTTGTGCATTACTACAATATTTACTCAGAACATGGTAGTCAACAGGACCTTTGTTTAAAATTTGCTTTGAAAATATTTCATTTGTGTGTTGATGATTATAGAACCATATCTCTAAAAAAAAGCCCAAACCCTTGCATAGATTTCTAGATGCACAATCTGAGTATTCATCTCTAGCCTTACATGCTTTAAAAACAATGAGCCGTCCTCTGGCACTTTAGAGGCTGGCAAGTATATTATATCAGGAGCTCTCTAAGGAGCTACAGGACTGCTTATTGTTTTTAAGTCACAGACTAACACAGCAACCCCTCGGAGATTTAAATGCTTTAGATCTTCAGACATATCGGTTTTTTTAAAATATCTAAAGTATACATGTGAACCTAGGCTCCCATCGGGCGTTGGGAGAACCAGTTCACTAATCCTGCATAAGGATACATAAACCCTAAAGACAGCCCTGCTATCATAATAAAAATAGCAACAAAATTCACAGACATCAGTGCCTGTAGGACAGGGGACCTAGTTCACTAATCTAGATGGTGGTTCTGCACACATGGAGGCATTTTGGAAACCTTCCTCCTGTAAGAAACATTTTTGCAGGATTGGGGCCTTAAAGAATGCAGTTGTAAAGGAAGCCCCGGTGCAGAGACTTCATTCCACAAAGCCAGCAACTTTGCAAATTAAAATAAGAAGGGGAAAAACAAGTAGGAGGAAATTATAGTTTCAGAGTTATTTTCAGAAAGGAAACCAAGAAAAAAAAGTCCCTCATTTCAGTACAAAACATGGAAAATTTAGGAAAATAACTGCCAACATGGGGGGAGATCAGGGGAGATTTTCTCTGCTCTTTTTCTGGGGCTTAATAAAAAAAACTCTTAAAATTGCAATGATCCCTCTAAGCAGTGATTCCCAAACTTTTTCCCATGGAGGAACCCCTAAAATAATTTTTCATATCCCGAGGAACCCCTACCTATGAAAACGTTTGCTTGGCCAGAAAAAGTTGACGGCGGGGAGCGCAATTCAATTACTGCAAAATTATTGTCAAGAAAATTTATTTGTAAAGAGCTGTTATATATATATGTCAGCTTACATTGTAAGATAACATTTTTTATTTATTTATTCCACAATTTCTTGTGGAACCCCTGACAATGGTCTGCAGAACCCCAGGGTTCTGCGGAACCCTGGTTGGGAAACACTGCTCTAAAGAAAGTGTATGTGTGTGTGTGTGTGGTGTGTGTGTGTGTTGAAGTGCTAAGCATTTTCAAGACCCAAGCTTAGGCAATTCCGTTCTCTTGCCACTCATCAGCGTGGCTGTGTTTGAGGCCATCTGGGTGAACCCCATGGGAAGTCTAGGGCTGCTGTTGTGTGTATGGAGAGAAGATATGTGCGGGAGGAGGTGCGGGGGGGGGAAGGGGATTTATGTGGGGGTTGCAGGGTTGAGGGTACAGAGAGCGAGTAAACGGCAGGAGAATGTTCCGGAGAACATGCCCAGGTGTGTGAGGATTGGGAATAGTAGTGGGGAAAGTGTGCGTTTGATGCTTGCATTGTGTGCGACTGTAGTATGTGATAGTGGGGCAGACAGAGAGAGGTTATTGACTGGCCAGATATGTTGTTACATGGTCCCGTCTTGTCTTTTCTTCCCCTTCAGGGTTAGTTTGAGGACCTATGATTTGGAGGGGTCAGGGAGCCATACTGGAAGGGGTGCCTGGGAGTTGAGAGAGGTGGAAAACATCTCTGTGGGGAGGGAGAGGGGATGAAAGAGGTGGCTGGCAGCGGCGCAACCATCAATGCTGAGAGAAAAGAGAAGGGAAGATGCAACGAGCCAGCAGCTTGGTCGGCTGAATCATCTACAACGGCGAGGTGGGCACCAAGAAGGAGCCGGAGCTGTTTCTCATGGGCTGAGAGGTATCACGGGGAGCAAAGAGACGGCGTCGAGTGGAAGCAAGCTTTGGCAGGACGATTGCAGAAATTCCCCAGCAGCAAGATGAGAGGCAGCACAATGGACAGGGGGATTCTGCCCACGCTGCTTCCCTGGGGAACTGAGAGCGAGCTGTGGGAGAGGAGAACGAACGCGCCCAGAGGAGCAAAGCGGAGGGGAGGCTGCAGGCCAAGCCGAGCAATTGAATGTGGGAGAGGCGCTTGTCCCTGGGATCAGTATCCATCCAGGTTACGGCTCAAGGGCCTGGAAGAAGGAAAGAGCAGGCCCAGAGGGAGGATACCATTGACGTGGGGCACAAACCTGAGGGAGAAGGAGGCAGGCAAACGGGACAGACACCGGAAGGCAGCTCCAGTGGCCTGGCGAGATGTGGAGCAGGCTGAAGAGAAGTGACGCTTGGCCTGTGTGGCAGAGAGAAATGAACTGCAGGAGAGAAAGAGAGGGTACATGGGAGGGAGCAGCCCCATAAATAGTTCTGCTCTGGTCCCCCCGAAGCAGCAGGGGAGTCCGACGACTGTGTGGGTGCGCGGGTCGGTGGGTCACAAACACATGAGCTGCCGGAGAGTTTGGGCCAGAGGAGAAGAAAAAGGGGCATAAGCCCTGAGAACGAAAGACGTAGAGAAGTGAGGGGCAGCTGAGGCTAGTGCATGGGCCGCAGGCGTGGCCCCTCTTCATCTCAGTGGGCCGCAAGATTCTCACAACCAAGACAATCTCCCGGGAAAGGGCGGTTTTGCTCACTGCGCTGGTGCATCTAGAATTTGTGGGCGATAACATAAGAACATAAGAACAGCCATACTGGGTCAGACCAAGGGTCTATCCAACCCAGTATCCTGTCTGCTGACAGTGGCCAATGCCAGATGCCCCAGAGGGAGTGAACCAAACAGGTAATGATCAAGCGATCTCTCTCCTGCCATCCATCTCCACCCTCTGGCAAACAGAAGCTAGGGACACGAATCCTTACCCATCCTGGCTAATAGCCATTAATGGACTTAACCTCCATGAATTTATCTAGTTCTCTTTTAAACCCTGTTATAGTCAGAGGGTACATCTAGACTACAGGCTTTTGTCGACAGAGGCTTTGTCTACAGATACTGTCGACAAAGCTTCTGTTGACAAAGAGCGTCTAGACTACAGCCAGTTCTGTTGACAAAGCAAGCCGCTTTGTCGACATGAGAGCGTAGAGGCGAAGGACAGTGTAGATGCAATAACGCCTTCTGTCGACAGAACTCTGTCGACAAAAGGCGTTATTCCTCGTAGAATGAGGTTTACCTCGTAGAATTGACAAAACTGCCGAGTTCTGTCGACATTATGCCGACAGAACTCGGTGGTAGTGTAGACGCAGGTATAGTTTTGTCGACAAGAGTCCACTTTTGTCGACAAAACCCTGTCGTCTAGACACACCCCTAGCCTTCACAACCTCCTCAGGCAAGGAGTTCCGCAGATTGACTATGCGCTGTGTGAAGAAGAACTTCCTTTTATTTGTTTTAAACCTGCTGCCCATTAATTTCATTTGGTGGCCCCTAGTTCTTATATTATGGGAACAAGTAAATAACTTTTCCTTATTCACTTTCTCTACACCACTCATGATTTCTCCTCATACTTTATGTATAGAGGTAAGGGGGGGGGGAACGAGAGAGCATCTTTCTCTCCCCCTGCCCCTTCTCCTATTTATTCTCCTATTAACTCCGGTCATCTGAAGAAGTGGGCTGTGCCACGAAAGCTCATGATACCATCTACATGTTTTGTTAGTCTATAAAGTGCTACCAGAGCATTTGATTACTGTTTTTTTCTGTAACAGACTAACTCGGCTACCCCCTGAAGCTCATGATTTTATAGACCTCTGTCATATCCCCCCGATGGAACCGTAGCAGTGCTGTGATTGGCTGCTGAGGGAGTGCACAACTCTCACCATCACTGTTGTGTGCGATCTGCACACCCCTTACTCCACCTGCCCTGGCTTGACGTGCGTGTCCTGTTGTAACACCAGGAGGACAAACACTCTGTCCATGGAAACCAGCAGGGCTGCCCGTGGACAATGGGAACCAAAATGTCTCACGGGTCCCCCACAGAACCGCGATGGGCCACGTGCGGCCTTCAAGCTGCAGGTTGCCCATCCCTGACAGAGAAGCTAATGGAACCAGAAGCAACACATCGGACTGGTGACAGCGGAAGCAAAAAAACCCCAGAAATACTCAGGCGTTTGACTCTCTAATTACAACATGAGCGGAGGAAGGGGACGCGGGAGAGATAACACATCTCGACTTGAGGAAATGATTTGATACGGTGCCTCGTGAACTCTTACTTGAGAAGCTAATTCAAATTGGCTTGGCGGGGTGAGCGCTGTCACATGGATCAAAAGCTCGCTGACGGCCTGGCAACGGAAGGTAACGCTTCGTGGCACTGTGTGGTGGGGAGGTGTCCAGCACAGAGCTGCAGGGATAAGCGCTAGGGCTGGCTTTATTTATTAACAATCTGGATGTGCAGGTGAACAGCACGGTAATTACGTTCGCAGATGATACTAAACTGGGAGGTGTTACAAACACCAGTGAGGACAAAGGATTAACGTAAAAGGATCTAGGGAGGTTAGAAAGACAGGCATAGACTGAGCATGGGCAAAGGCAAGCAAACATATCTAGGGAGAAGGGATCCTGAAGCACAGATATTCACTGCGTGGGTGACATTTAGAAAGCTGGAATGGCCAAAAAAAAAAAAAAACAGCTAGAGGTGAGAGCGGATTACACATGAAATGGGAGCTTGCAATAAGACATGGCAGCAAAGTTAAAAAAAACAAACCCTAATGCCATTTTGGCTTGAAGATGGAGATACATCAGAGCAGCTCCAGCAGTCAGGGGAAGGGGGAGTTCTGCTTAAAGCATAAAAAGAGTCCCCCCATCTCTTCCTGGCTAGATTCAAATGCTGTCCAGCTGACTAGCAGAGCACGCAGCAGCATGTGTTTCTATTGGTGGTGCACATCTGCACATGCCTCAGTGCACCTAACAAAATTTATTCTGCACATGGATGGGAAAAATTTAGAGGGGACCATTGCCCACAGCTCCCCCTCTTCCTTCGCTGGTGTGATGTGAGCTCCGGCTGACTGCCCCTTCTCTTCCTGACGCCTTCTGGGTTGGGCTCATGGGCAAAAGGAAATGATGAGCAAAGCAGGTGGAGAGTAAAGCAACGGAGGAACGACTGAGCAGAGGTAGGGGACTGACTTAGGAGGAAAACTCCTGAGCCTGACCCTGGGAGAGGCCCTGAACGGTGTTTGGACTCCAGTGAGAATTTAAGGCAATCGGCATCCACCTGGAATCAGACCAGATTGCTGAGCCCCTTTGGCAAATCGGGTCCTGACCCTGAGTCACTAGGCCAGAGGTGAGACACCAAACCGCTGGCAAGTGCCTGAAGGGAATAAACCACAAAGAAGAGGAACGGAGACTGGTCCAAGGGTTAATACCGAGGGTCCAGGGGATGCTGAGTGCAGGAACGTTTTGGTTGGGAACAGGGATGTCTATTGGCGTATGGAAGAGCCGCGTCGATGATCTTGGAGAAGCCCACCGGTTAGGTTACTTAACACTTGATCAGCGCTAACCCCGACAAACAAGATGGTGCAGAAGGTCCTGGCAGGGCGGAAGGAGAACTGTATGGCTAAGGAGATCAGGCTTCATTCCCAGCGCTACCCCAGCTGACCTTGGATCTGTGCGCCTCCGTTCCCTCTCCCCCACATGGGGGTTAGGACTCTTTGGCAATGCATGGGAAGTGTGTGGATAAACAGCTGGGAAGTGCCCCCGCACTATAGTAATGGGAGCTCATATTCGTCACTAGCATTGGAGGAAGGGCAGGATAAACTCAGAACCAAACAAGGTATGTTGGGGGGAAGGAGGGGGGAGAACACAACCAAAAAGATGGAATGAGAAGGCATTTGAACTAGGGATGTAACAGTCTAGTCGATTAACCAATTAACTGGTAAGCAAAAGCTTGTAGGTTAATGCTATAGATTACATGCATTCCCCCCACCCCAGCAGTAATTTTTTTAGCAGGCTGGCCAGCAGCAACGGCTCAGTCCTGGCCCGCACTGGGCCTACCCTGTGCAGCTCTGCATTTAAAGTGCATTAGGACCAGGTGGGCAGGCAGCCCAGTTCAGTTCCAGCTCGCACCGAGTCCAGGAGCTCAGCCCTCACCCCTGGACAGGGGCTGCTGCTACCAGACGCAGCAATGTGGGGTGACAGGCAGCCAGTTTGCAAGAGGAGCTGGTTTTTAAACTGGTTCTCTTTGTGGACCAGCTCCCACCTGGCACCCCACGCTGGTAGAGAGGCAGCAGCGTGGGGTGGCAGGGGGCTCCCCGGAAGTGGGGATGAAGCACACTGGCTGCTGGCCCCGCCCCCGGGGACTGTAGAATAGTCGATTAACCGATAACAATTCATGAGGTTCCTCGACTATTCAATTAACTGATATTTAACATCCCTAATTTGAACAGAGATGGGGCCAGCTGTAGGAGGAAGCCAAACACAAAGGGAATTGAAGCTGCTTCTCCTACATAAAGAGCTCGAAGGAACCGACTTGCCGGGGCAGCGACAGGACGGACTCCCCCAAACCACGTAAAGAAGGAGCTTGCCACACGAGTCGGCATCTCCTGTCCCCCACCAGCCATCGACAACACAGACCTTGCGTGGAGGCGGAGCTCAGCCCATGCAATGGCTGATATTCACTGAGCACATCGGTTCCTGTTTGGAATCTCCCACCCCACGGCCCCTGCCGGCTTTGCCAGCGCAGGGCTCCCCTCGGAAAGGACGCTGGCTGGGATCAGGCTGATTAGACGAGGAGATTTCAGGAGCAATTCCTTGTGTCACATTAAAATGGCCCCTGCTTTCAACTCTGCCAAGGAGGGGTGGGCAAGCCCGGAACATTATCATCGACCCAAACAGCGTCCACAGGGACGACTCCTACTCGCCTCTAGAAAAGTTTGTGCTGAAAGCGGGGGCAAGAACTTGCCGCGCTCTGGGAGGGAACATTGGCTCGATGCAGACAATCGACTTCCAGGAGAGGGGAGCTGGGAGTCCCTGGATGGGACCAAGGGTCAGCCAGACCCTCGTGAGAAGAGGCAGTGTGATGCCATATGGCAGTGGTTTTCAAACGACGGGTCGTGATTCAAGGCTGGGGGGTGGGATGTCGGGCACTGGGTCTCGTGGCTGCAGGGGAATCAGGTGAGCAGTGTGGGGGGGAGAAGGAAGGGGGCTAAGGCAGCTCCCTGCCTGTCCTGGCACCGCAGTCTGCGCCGCGTCCCAGAAGCAGCAGGCAGCAGGTCTGGCTCCTAGCTCCGCACCCCTATTGGCTGGGAATCTGCTGCCGGCTGCTTCTGGGGTGCAGCAGGGTCTGCAGGGCCAGGAGAGGCAGGAAGCTGCTTTAGCTCCCCCACTGCACCACTGACTGGGGGTTGCTCAAGGTAAGCCCCTCCTGCCCCAGGCCTGCCCCTGCCCCCTCCTCCACCCCAAAGCTCTCCTCCTCAGCCCCACGCCAGAGCCCACGCTCCAGTCATATTCTGTTGGGTCGCGGCACCAACGATTTTCTTCAACTGAGTCATGCGAAAAAAAGTTTGAAAACTGCTGCCATGCGGGACTAGTGGAGGCGGAAGAGAGGGACCTACCGCAGCTACAGTAGTTCATGGGGAGCCAGGATTCCTGGGTTCTATTCCCAGCTGTATGAAGGGAGTGGGGCCTAGTGATTACAGCAATGGGCTGGGAGCTCCGGCTCCTGTGGGGTGTTCCTGAGCTCACTGTGACCTTGGGGAAGGGGTTGCTGTTCTCTGTGTAGAACTGAAACCTACTCCTCCGGGGGGCTGCTGGGCCTAAGTGAAGTCAAGTCTAGTAAGAGCTTGGGCAGGGAGGTACCAGACAAGGGCAAAATGATGTTATTACCCCACAGCCAGCGAGTGTATTCATACAATTAAAGGGCACTGTTAAAAGGAGAGAGAGAGAGAGACCCCAGAGCTGTTCCAGATAAGCTGGTGTGTGACTGGCACAAGCACACGGATGCCAACCGGGCCAGCAAGCAGCTCCCTTGGCAACTGGTGTCCTTCGTGCTTGGTGCTGAGACCAGTGCGAACGCAGGGTGCTCAGCGCCCGCCGGGTGCATTCTGCAAAGACCCCAGCCCTGCCGCGTGTGGGAGCGCAGAAGCAGCTCCCATACAAGCCCGCCTTCTCGGAGGGCCCAATCCAGCCCTTGCTGACGTCAACAGCAGGTTGGCTGTGGACCTCGACGAGGTCCGGATTGGGCCTGAAGCGCCGCGGGGCCTTTGCTTTGAAAAATGAACACCTCGGCTAGAAACGCCCGGCAATCCCAGTCTCCAACAGCAGGGGCGCCCTCTGAGGATGTCCCTGTGGGATTTACCTGGGTGTTGTCCCTAACCCTCCTCCTACCCACACCCAAAACTCCCCTGAGAAAAGTGGCACTTTCCCACCCACCTAGCCGGCCCAGCTAGGGGCTGGCTTAGAGCAACCTACCCACTTTACTGGGAGGATGCAGGTTCAAACCCTCAAGGGCTGATTGTCCTCCAAAGCCTTCCCCCAATTCCACCCATGTGTCCAGAAGGGACAGACACACGGCATCCCACAATGCACTGGGAATCAGTGGACGGCAGCAGAAAGAACCAGGGAGCTGGGCCTCCCCAGAGAAGTCCTTGCGGCACACGAGGAAGAAGCATAGCTCCAGTAAGGACACAGGAACTCAGCCCCTTGGCCATGGGGCTGCTCAGCCCTGGGACTAGGCCAATCACTCAAGCTAACTGCAACCACACACACTGGATGGGCCCTGCTCTCTTGGCTCCTTCCCCAACAAGAGGCGACCTCCTCACTCCTACTCCAGTTCCACCTGAAAAGGATCGTTTTGGTGGGAAACTCTTCTCCAACAGCCACAAAGGATTCCCTGCCCTGGGAGAGGGACTCCCAGACATGTCTCCATCAGCCAGAGAGCTACTACCATACCCATCTGCCTTCTCAGGACTGACAAGAGACCCAGACTGCCCTCCGCCCTCTACAGACTTGCTTTGGTCTCACTATTTTTTTAAGTGCAAACTGTTGACAGGGAGAGAAATCTAGACGGGGAGCAGAGCTTCTCTCCACCCCAAAGCACTCTATAAACTCTAGCCACGGAGAAAACACTCCACTAGGCATTGTAAGATAGCCCCGAGCTCTGGGCAACCTGTACACAGCAAACTTTACAACAGTTTTGGGGGCAGCGGTGGGAATGGCTCACTAAACACATCAGCACAAGCCCTCATCTCATGGCAAGATAGAATGTCAGCTGTCATGCGAGTGACCCGCAGGCATTAAACAGCACGCAGAAATCAACCTTCTCTCCTGGGAAAGGAGAAATGCCGGGTGGACCCTGCTAGGAGTTGAACCTGTTGTTACCGAGCATCTAGGTAGTTTGAAGCTAATACTTAGAGCTCTAAGCAAGTCCCTTCCATCTTGCAAGAGTGGGTCAAAGTTACCCCTGACCCAAACCCTCTGAAGCTGGTGTACAGTAATTCCTCAGCTTGTTTTCACCTGCATCCAGAGTGTCCAGAATTATTCCCTACAATATCACTAGAGTCAGACCACATAATTTGCCCCACTGGATGTACTGGAATGTAAACCATATAAAGACAAAATATCAGTGAAATTACAGCAATTACAACTTCTGCTTTGACCTGGCAGTAGCAGTTAATTACTTCGGCCCATCCCTGGACAAAAACTGAAGGACATGAGATTTGCCACAACTGTGTTAGCTACTTCTCCTTTGCCTCACAGTATATCTGGTAGCCTGCACGAGTCTAGGTTCTTAATGCAGAAAAGAGGAAGGAGAAAGGTAGATCACATTAGAGAGAAGGGGACACCCTAAGCTGACAAAGGAAACTCTTCCTTTGCTGGGTTTGTATGTCTGAAGATGGTATAACCCACTGGAGAATTATTCCTTGGAGGAATAGACCATTAACGGGAATCCACTGCTCTACCTCTGCCCAAACAGGCCCACCCAGCCAGCGCCCCAGGGCTCCTCCTGGCCGCTGGTTCAATAAGGAACTTAAGGACATGCCTGAGTTACGTCCATGGGGAGCCCCACTGAAGTCCAGTTCAGGCATGTGCTTCCTTGCTCAAGCAGGGCCTACAGTCCAACTCATCCTCTGTTCCTAGGAAAGAAAAGAGGAGCAGGCGCTGAATCAACACACCTGAGTACCTGGAAGGGTGTGTATTTGTGGGTATTGCAAAAACCTGAGCAAGTGCCAGTCCTATTCCCACCAGTGTATAATCACAGCTACTCCGACTCACCAGTGTATCACAGCTAAGTCCTCCACTACTTAAGAGAACACTCCTCTAGCTCTTCTCTAGTCCTCACCTTCAAAGCACTTTCTCAACAGTAATGAATCAAACCTCACATCCTTCAGGACTCACTATGCCCTTGACTTTGGGAAGGGGTGTAAGGAGGGACTTGTTCTTCCAAGCAATCTAAGTTTCTTAATAGTTACTCTCCCACTGGATGTTTTTTCTTTCCTGCAGTTACTACAGAACGTTCAAAACCCTTTGCATTATTTCTAATCCATGTGCTTTATCCTAGATGACCTCTCTGGCTAGCAGAATGAAACAGATCTCCTGTGTTCCATACCTACAGCGATTTGGCTCGGGACAGCAGGTAGAGTATTAACTAGGAGCTGAACCAACCAAGACCCCTCTTCACCCCTCCACTATCCAGCAGTACGTCAGAGCCTTGCAGCTTACAATTAAGAGCTTTTGCAAAATGGGTGACAACGTCAATCGATTTCAGAGGCCAGATTGGACCGAGCCCTCAAGAAGATGCCGTAGGGAACAACCCAGCCTCCAGATGATGAGAATGGATTACGGGCTTGAGCCCAAGACTACTTCTGGGCAATGCTTCTGAGGTTTGGATCGGGCCCTTCGATTCTTAAATGCTTTCATTTCTAAATTATAGGATACATTGGGAAAGAGGCATGGGGGGATTTTATCTGAAGCAACAGGACTTAATGTGCCCAGTCCTTGCTGTTCCTGTTCTGACCATTTTAGCACCGTAAACCGAATCGGAAGGAGATGGGATTGGTAAAAGGCCGGGCTATTTAAAAAAAAAAAAAATCATTCCAGAATGACTAGAAAAGACTACAAACAAATTCCAGAAATGATCTGTAGAGATGTACAATGCCTCACATCCTACTCATTTCAAGCAAGCCATTTTAACATGTTCTTTACATATTAGAGCTTTTCTCAGAATATTTATGTATTATATATTTTTAGAGAAAGATAAAATAAAGATATTTACTACAGGATTTGATTGTCAGCAAACACAATATATTTACTGCATTAGCATTTGCTCACAGTGCAAATGGTACAACAATACATCAGTTCAATATTTCTGATTTTTTCCTTAAAAATGCTGTATGCATTAACTATCATATTTGCATTACAACGTGACAAATGAGCAAATGAAATGTGTGTGAAAATTATCACCTTTTCACAATATCAAGCATATTTTTTAACCTTAGTATAAGGTACTATAAATCCAAGAAATAAAAACATCCACAAAATATATTACATCTGGTAGGTCTTTTTTTTTTCTCTAAGTACTCAACTTTATACAAAAGTCTTTCAAAAATATCATTCCCTTAGGTTTGCATGGTTAAACCTGATTTTTTTTTTTGCTCCTTTCAGTTCACATAAGTTAGACTGCATTTTTTCCTCTTCTCCTTTATTTTGTATGGTTTTTGTTTTGATTTTGTTTTTGTTTTTTTTTATTAGAAAAAAAGATCACATGCAGACATCAAACCTGAATAGCACAACCTTTTGGCAACAAATATTTTTAAATAATTATTTTTGCTTAGTTTAGCTTAAATGTCTGAGCACAGTTTTATTAAAACAAAAGAAGAAAAAATCAGAGCAGGCATGCAGTGACATGCACATACCAGAAGGAGAAAGGAAAAAAAATAATATTGAGGGATAACTGATTTCTCCTCCCTGTGTTTTTAAGTGACCAAATAAAATAAAAATATCTCACATTATAAAAAGTATTCAGCAAAATACTGTTTTCTGCATTTCTGTAAAGAATTTCCCTTCTGCTGAAAATATGTTAAACCAGCCTTACCCCTCCCCCCGTCCAACATTATATTGTCAACCCAGAGTAAGCTAGGTGTACCTGGAAATTCACAACCCACGCCCCTTTTAGTTTCTTTTGAAAGATCTAGATAGCTAGTCCTTTTAAATCCACCACAGAAAAATGGTGCTTTGAACAAAATATAGTAAAGGGGGGAAAAAGATGCATAAAGTGACTTTAAATCAGACATCCTGTAAACTCAATTACTGCCCCTGCCCTCCCCCACCCGAACAGTATACTAGCCATAGGGGGAAAAGATTGAATAGGTAACAACAGTACATTCAGTCAGATCTTTGATGAAAGCTGCTAAGCAGCCCTACTAGCTCCCTCTTTCTAAGGGTTCAATTGAGCCCCTACATTCAGAGCTGCTTACAGAGGACAACTGGGAGGTGGATTTGGGTGTGATAAAAGAGGATTTTAGTTGAATACAAATCCCCCATCTTCCCTCTGGAGGAAAGTTTGGAGTGACTATTTTACTCCTCACAGTTATTTTCTCTTCTCCAAAAATTAAACATTAAAGCTGTAAATACTGATATACCTTTATATATGGTCGGTACTGTACTAGAAAGCCAATAGTGACATTAACAAATACATACTGTATATATTTTTATTATTATATTTTAATTCAGAACTGCTGTCGAGATGGTAACAAGAACAGAAATGGCAACAACCTCTTCTCAGCCAGATGGAAGGGGGAAAAGATGTTTCTCCTCCCTCTTCCCAAGGTTTTTCTTACTAAATGTGACATGAAATAAAACACCAAGTGGAGTGAAATGGTGAAATTTAAGGGGTGGGGGGTTGCCTCTTTCTTTCTTCCTTTCTTCCTTCCAGAAGGGAGGACGCATGGGTGGAAGAGGTGGGAGGAAAGGAGACAGGGGATGAACCCGCAAAGGAAATCGGTTTAAATAATAAACCGCACGAAGATAAATCTGGAGCAGCCAAGAGCTGATCCCAAAAGCCATATCCCTTCTCCAGCACACCAGAGAAAGTGCCTCGAAGACCAGTAGTGAAGAGACCAGGAAAACCATCAAGGCAGAGGCTCCAAGAGGGGGGCCGGGAGACCAGAAGCAGCAGCAGCATCCTAGACATTTCTGTAAGAAACACTGAGATCAGATGGAAGGCCACCCGTGCCAAAGATACCCAAGGTCCCCGCCTGCGTCCAGGAGGCGGCTGGGTTCTCTCCATGCGCCAGAGTCCTTTGGGGGTGGTTGGAGATCGAAGCAGCCCAGTTCAGCTCGGAGTCACAGACACACACAGGGATGCACAGTCTCAACGGGCAGCAAGCACTGCGCTTTGGTGCCCCTCCACCACCTCCAATGAGCAGCGGGGAGGGGGGGGGGGAGGAATGGGGTGCGCGTATTTGGAGAGGGGGGCGCTTCCCCCGCAGCCGTCACCACCACCCTCGCTGGCACCGCATGCCTTTCCACAGCCCTGCAACCTCTCGCCCGCCCCCCCCCAGCTCCGGGGTGGGGTCGGGTCCCCCCTTTCCCGCAGCCGATTCGGATCAAGACGATCCGATGGAACGCGAAGTCCCCACCGCGGTGAAGCGGGGCCAGGAGGGGAGGCGCGCGCACTGTCTCTTGGGGAGGGGTCCCCGTCGGTGCGCGTTTGCTAAAGGCAGCCATTGGGAGGCACTGGGGCCGGGGGTCGGGGCGGGGGGCTTCACGCGCAGGTGGTGACCACCGGGGCCAAGGACACGGGCGGCGAGGAGGAGGCGGAGGAGCCCTTCTCGGCCTTCTTCTCCTTCTGCTTCAGGTGGATCTTGGCGTGCCGCTTGCGCTCGTCGCTGCGCGCAAACTTGCGCCCGCAGAACTCGCAGGCGAAGGGCTTCTCGCCCGTGTGGGTGCGGATGTGGGTGGTGAGGTGGTCGCTGCGGCTGAAGCTCCGCATGCAGATGCGGCACTGGAAGGGCTTGTGGCCCGTGTGGATCCGCAGGTGCCGGGTGAGCTCGTCCGACCTGGAGAAGCGCCGGTCGCAGCCCTCGGCCGGGCAGGCGTGGGGGCGCTCGTGGAGCGGGGTTTTGCTGGGCCGGTTGGGGTACTTGCGGGGCCGGATGGGCTTGAGGGTGAGGGGCGGCTGCTGGAGGCTGCCGAAGCTGGGGTGGATCTGTTTGTCCTTGAAGGCTTTGATGGTCTCCAGCGGGGTGATGGGGGGAGGGTTGACTCGGATGGGATCCAAGCTTTGGAAGGGCTTGTGCTCCGGGAGGGCGCCCATCTCGTTGGGGTGGTGGTAGAGGTTATAGTCTGGGATCATGGGGAAGAGGTTACTGTCCAAGGCGGGCTTGGCGGTTTGGTAATCCTGGGGGGAATAGGTGAGGCCGGGATTGCCTTGGGGGTCGTGGAAGGAGACTGGCTCCGAGTAGAGGTCACTGCAGGTGGAATACGGGGGCAGCGCGGGGTACATCTGGTCCACCTCGCCCTGGTTCTGCACCATGCTGGCGGTGGAGTTCTGGGTGCTGGTGATGGCGCTGGAGGAAGGCGGCACCCCCAGGATCCCCGCGCTCATGAGGCTGATGATGTTATCCTGACACCAGTTGGACGGGGAATCGAAGGCGAATTTCCCCAGGTAGGTCACAGTCTTGTTGCCAGGGGCGGGCTGGAAACTGCCCGAATAGGACGACAGCTCCTGGCTGGTCTTTTCGTTCGCTAATCCAATATCCATAACATTATCTGCCGGAAGGAAAGAGAAGCGGGGTGAGTAACCAAGGCGCGTCTGAGAGGGGAGCAGGCAACCATGGGGGGGGGGGGGGCTAGCTCGGACAGGGCCGTAGGGAAACCGGGGTCTGGGGAGGGGCGAGAAGTCCCCAGGCGAAGGGCCTTCCCCTAGGACTGCGGCTCCATCCCCAAACCGCCAGGAACAAGCAGGAAAACGGAACAGCAGCTTAGCCGTGCACGGCACACATCCACCCATGGGGACTTTCGGTCAGGCCTGGACACACACACGCGCGCACCCCTTGTGCTCACACACCAGCCCCTCCCCAGGGGGACTCACACACCCCGGTCGCTGGGACACGGCCACACAGCCACGCACGAGACAGCTCCACAAAGACAGACAGCCCTAAGGTGTGACAGCCCCACGCGCGCGGACTGGAGACCCGCGGCGTGTTGTCGGCTACGGCCCAGGGAGCAGCCCTTCAAGGTGGGGCAGGAGGAAGCAGGTACCTGAAGTTACAGGTAGGCTGAGGCTGCCAAGAGCGACCTGGTCTCTCTATTGGTGTCCAGGGGCTTTGCCACCCCAGCGGGGTACTCCAAGGACCCGTATCCGGCCAGTGCCACCAGGCGCTTTACAAACTCGCCGTGTGTTCTGCGTCCAGCCCAGGTAGGAGAGATACAAGGGAGTTTTAGAGAGGGCAGCCCGGCACCGGCTTGAACTGGCACAACGCGAGAGCCGCCGTGCTTCGGATCCGGGGCCGAAGGCAAAGGCGGCGGCGGGGGCAAACCGGATCGGACTCCCTCCCCCCAAGAATTGGAGTCAGAAGAAACCAGAGCAGCAGCAGCCGGGGCAACTTCAGCGGCACCCAAGTACTCCTGGCCTGGGAGAGGGACAGGGGGGAGGGGGAGAGCGGAGCCATCGCTTCTCTGCCTCACCTGTCTCCCCCCGGGTTTCCCCCTTCTCCTCCTGCCCCCAAAGCACCATCCCCATCACTCCTGCTGCATCCCCCTGGTGGAGAGCAGAGCCCCCCCCCCCATGCCCTACGCTTCTGGCCCCAATCCGAATCCAAAAAGTCTGCGCCGGATCCTTTCTCCCCGAGCCCAACGCAGCGCACCCCGGATTGAACGTCCCCCCCCCCGGAATAGACACAGCCGGTCTCTAGCTCCAGACACAGACACGGAGGGAGAGACGCCGAGAGCACACGCAGAGCCACATTGCAGGAGCACACGCACATGTAATAAACACACCAGCCCTCTCCGAGGGGAAGCAAGCATCCATGGCTTTGACCAGCGCCTGGGTGGGGGGCTTCGAGCCTGCACCCCCCGCACGCCCCTCCTGGACCCCCAGCGATCTAGCCCCGGCAGCGTACCTTCCACCTCTCTGCCTGGCAGCTTCCACGCCCCACCAGAGCCCCGAGAAGCTGAGGGAAAAGCCCCGCCGCCGCGGAGACAGCGCTGGCATAGAGACGCGCAGAAAGAAGGGGCTGGGTGGGGAGGGGGTGGGTGGGAGAAAGATTTCCAGCCCCACCGGCTCCTTTCCCTTCTCCATCACCCCCCTCCCCCCACACACACAGCACGCGTCCTCCCCCTCCTCCCCTCCCATCCTCCCCCTGCCTCCCTTCCCCTCACCTGCAGCCATCTGGTTGTAATGAGCCACCGACTCGCTGCTGCCGGAGAAGAGGTTCAGAGAGTTGGGGATCTCCTCGGGGTACAGATTGTCAGGCAACGGGTTCATCAAAGTGTTCATGGTCCCCGGCAGCTTCTCCACCAGTTTGCCGGTCATAGCACTGGGGAGGCGAGGCCGGTTCAACGTGGCTCCGAGCGCAGCTCCCCGGGAAACGGCATCCGATCCGAGTGGCAAATCCGTGCAAGGGGAATCATGCAAGAGAAAAGTTGGGGTGGGGGAGGGGGGAGGCGGGGGAGTTGAGGGGGGCGGTTTTGCGGAGGAGGGGGCCAAGGGAGGGGGTTACAATCCTCAGCGGGTCCTTGGTGGTGTTTCCTCGAAAGGGAGGGGCGGTCTGTCTTGCCGATGGTTGTAGAAGCTGGTGGTGGGGGGGTGTTTGATCCCTCCCCCCCTTCCTTTCCTCTCTCGCTCTGCCTCTGTCCCCCTCGCCTGCGAGCAGGTTCCCTCACTGCTGCCCAAATGTTCAGCCAGGGAACTCCACAGCCTATTTATGTGAGGCACTGGAAAGCTCCGTGACGTAGCTGCCCATATATGGACAGACAAAGCCCAGCCGAGAGCGAGACGTCACAATGGAAGCTCCTCACAATGGAAAACTAGAAAGCAGGAAGCAGAGCCCTCAGCCAATGCGGCGCTGCGCCTGCGAGGCAAAGCCACGGACCCAGCGCACGATTTTGAAAGCGCCCGGGTGCGCGAAAAAGGCTCTTTCTCTGCCCCCAGACCCCATGAAAGCCCGTCTGTGCTGCAGGCTGCCCTGCCTCGCCCGGGGACAGATCCGACAGCGATGGCTGGTGTGTGGCACCCTCTTCCATCCGGCAGCCCCTGGGGACCTTTTCAAAAGACACAGCGCGCCCTTCGTGACTTTGAGGCGACTTCGCAATTACTTTGGCAAGGCAAAAAGCAAGCTAGCTCCCCCCCCCCGCCACACACACACACTGACCCATGCCCAGCCCCGGTTGGCACCCCCTGCCCAAAGGTGAGGGCCAAAGAAATGATCCAGGTTCGTGCAATGATGCCACTGGAGTGTATATTTAAAAGCAAAACGTGTTTTAAACGCAGGTGGCGCGGATTGTCGCGTACTAGCTGCACATCTGGGCTGTAACACTGTAAGGGGTCGAGGCACATCTGGAAAGCTAAACAGGATATAAGCCCAGTGCATAGCTTGAACCCTCCCCGCACAAACAAACGCTTGTATGCAAAGTTACACTGTCGTTTGGGGACATATTCCCATATTACTTAGTATTCACAGTTCCATGTTACCTCCATGCATCCCCCACGTTAGGATAGGCAGATGAGGAGAGGGTGGTCCGAACCAGGATGGAGGAACTAGAGCAGGGGTGGGGAACCTTTTTTGGGTCGGGGGCTAGTGACCCACAGAAAATCGATTGGGGCGTACACACAGGTGAAAAAACAAAAACAAACAAAACCCCCTTCGCTGATGTGGCCCCTGTCTGAGAAGCAGAAGCTCAGTCCCCCCCACATCAGATCTTCGGGGGTGGGGTGTCGGGGGGGGGCAGACTAGTAGATTTTGTGTGATCCAGCCCTGCGGTGGGGCTAGAGCGCCAACTCGGGCTCCCCAATGCTGGAGGGCCCCTAAGCCTCTGGGGCAGATCCAGGCAAGCCAGGGGCCGCATGCGGCCCCCGGGCCTTCGGTTCCCCACCCCTGAACTAGAGGCTTCATGTTGGTCTTTGTGCACACGCAACTCTGGAAAGCAAAACTGGCCCCAGAAAAATCCTCTCATTTCCAAGGGACCCAAGAAAGGGGAGCTACGGAGGTGCTAGCGCTCAGTGCCAGGCAGTGGACTGTTTGGGGGGAGCGAACCGGTTGAGACATCTGGCTTAAAGGGGCTGAACGCGCAGAAGTCTGGGCCCACTTGCAATGTCTTTTCACGCTCATCACTGGGGAGGAGAAGACCATTCATTTGCATCCAGGAGCCCCTGCACAGCCCTGCTTGCTATTATGCATAGGAGCGCTTTGCAACACGGAAAGCTGGTTACACCCGTTGATCGCCTGTGATTTTTTAGCCTCCCCTCCCCCTTTAAAGTTTGGCACTTCTCAGGCGTCGGTAATTAGATGGTTTCGTGCTAAGTGTGCCAGCTGATGCTATCTTTACATAAACCCCTCCGAGTTATACAGCAAACGTATGGAAAAATTCGATGTTGCAACCGCTCCGCTTACCCAATTCCTGCAGGGCCAGCTTTGCAATGCGAGTGAAATCCAGGCAGCAGGAATCTGGAAGATGAGGCTGCCGCGATTTTTGCACTGAAGGGGGGGGGGGAATCTGGAGGGAAGGAGGTGTGTGTGTGGGGAGGGGGGTGATTGCGCCTCTTTAGATAAAGGCCCGCCCCAGGAGCGCAATTCAGGTATTTTCCCAAGCAGGGCTTTTTTGCGGGGGGGGGGGGGGGAGTGTAGGGAATGCAGTGTAGCTTGGAACTCTTGGGAAAGATGGGTGGGAGTGTATATGCACCATTATTTTCACGTGTTGAGGGGGAATACTCCATGTCACACCTGGGGGGCAGCTTGTCTCATGGGCTGTTTGAATGGGGGGGGGGTGCCTCAGGGTGACCCCACAACTGTTCCACCGGGCAGCAAGTCTGTTTCCATCAGACGCCTCATTGTTACTGCTTTGCATTTCCAGGGCGCCTGGAGCAGGACCTCGCTATGAGGCTGGCTGTACGCACCCAGCGCAGAAGAGGCGGCCCCCTGCCCCCAGGGGCTCCCGGGCTAAGGGCCACGGCTCTTGGGGAGAGCTCCCGGGCAAGCCCCTTGTGATGTCTGCTAGTGGCAGAGGGTGTAGCCCTGCTTCTGCGGGGCGCTTCACTCTGCCCCCCCCCCCAGGTGTGTGCGGCGCCAAGGGGGAGATTTGCGGGGTCCTAACCGCAGGAGGGGTTTGCACTGGGAAAAGGACCCCTGCCTGCATCGCAGGGGCCCCCCCATTAGCTTCCGGCATTGGAGGGGGCAGGAGACCCCAGCTGGCCGTGGGGACTGGTCCCCTTAGGGGCCTGCCCTGGGACCCCCCCCCCCTCACCCCGGATCCAGCTCAGCCAGCGGTCCCGCTGCAGCCAGGCGGGGAGGGGGGAGGCCGGGCCGGGCAGGCAGCCCAGGGGGAAGCTCCATACAAGGCTCAGATCCGGCCCAACCCCCAGCTCCTTCTATGGCAGCCGGGGTTCCGGTTCCCTGGCTCCCGCTGCAAGGGGAGAGCGAGCGAGCGGAACTGGCAGCCTTTAAAGGAGCCGCCCGGAGGGGGGGGGGGCGGCTGCATCGCTGCCCTCTGCAGGGCCCGTGGGCACCGCCCGGACCGCAGCCGGCCCCTGGCAAGCCGGCCCCCAGCCCAGCCCACCCAGAGCCAGGCAGGGTTTGGGCCAGCGGGCTACAGGGCACCATGTGGGATTGCTGGTATCTGCAGGGCCCATGCTCAGCACACAGGGGTTTGGGGCGTTTAAGGCCTTTCTCCCCCCCCCCCCCCAAAGACCCACCTGCAGAAGGGGGACCAGCTGTCCCCATTTTACAGCCCCAGTGTGTGGGGCTTTGCTTGATGACACCGCCGCCTGTTTCTCTCCCTTCCCCTCCTGATTTTTCACACTTGCACCGGTGCACCCAGTCGGGACTCTGTTGATCTAGCTGGGGTGGAAAGTTTTGCTGAGTCTTCTCAGTGAGTACCCCAAAGTCTAGAAGGCCAAGCCAGGTGCCAGCAGGCAGGTAGCTGGGGGGCCTGCCACTAGGCTCCAGTAATGGCACCAAACACCCCTGCTTCCCTCCCTCCTGGGAGCAGATCCACTTCTCCTCCAGCTTCGTTCCCTGCAGGGACAGTGGCCTGATCCAGCGGCCCCTATGGAGCAGAGAGCCAGGCAGTTTGCTGTTTCCTTTATCTGAATTATGATACCGTGCATCTCAGCGGTCCCGTTTAGATTATAACCTCCCTCAGAAGAAGGACTTTAAACCAGAGTCTACTGATAGTGACGCTGGGGTAAATCTGGAGTGGCTCCACTGAAATCAAAGGGATTGTTCCAGATCACAGAGCTGGAAGAGACCTTAGGAGGTCATCAAGTCCAGCCCCCTGCCCAAGGCAGGACCAATCCCAACTAAATCATCCCAGCCAGGGCTTTGTCAAGCTGAGATGTATTGCTCCAGATGTATCCCTTGGCCCTGCTGTGGCTGGAAAGCCTTTATGTACAACCCCTACAGCACTACAAACATGAGAGTCAAACCTTTGGCTAGCGGTACAGGACTGTGTGGATCTTGGAGGGAAGAAATAGAAGGGTTAGGATCCTTTTTCCAGCCTGTCACTAAACTCATGCAGAGGTAACTGGGGTTCCCATTCCCGTGTTCTTCAAAGTGACGTGCGTGGGGAGGGGAGGGAATTTGCTTGTAGGGTAGCTGCCATTTTAGTTGCCCCTCTGGAAAGTGAAGGGGGGCTCTCCAGAGCTAAATGCTATAGCTAAAACCCCCAGTCACCATGAGGAGGGGTTGTTACAGAGCCAGTCTCTACCGCTGTGCCCAGAGGGAGCTGACATAACACACTGGCCTGTGGGTTACGTTCACTTCTGCTAAAACATGTGCCCACCTCCAGACTCAGCATTTTATGACTTTGGTTCCGAAGGAGTCTTCTGATGGATGTATCGGGGGGACAGGGAAGGGGTGTCTGGAATGCACCAGGTATGTTCTACATTAGATACAAACAGGGCCTGCTCCCCCACCCCTACTTCCCAGCCCTGGGGGACCTGCTTAGCAAGCACACAGGTGGGATGAGGTGTACAGACCAAGACTTTCCCTTTGATTCCAGTGCCCATGTTGTCTCCCCTCCTCCACTGCCAAAGGCAGAATCATAACAAATATCAATAAAAAGCTTCCCCAGATTTTATAGTAGAGGGCTGAGTGTTTGCTTTATTTTATTGGCAGACACAGATGAGACTTTCATTCCTAATTACTGTGCAGGAGCAAGCAGGCACTGGCCCAGCGGTCCTCACCCTACGAGATGGTGAAAGGCAGGTTCCAGCCCTTCATCCACCTGAATGCCAGGCAGCCCAGCCCCAGTCTTGGCTTGGTTCCCACATGGTACCAACCAATGTAGCTACCTGCCAGGGGAGACAATGAGTCTCCAGTGGGTAATGGGGCAATGGATCAGCTAATGTGTGAACTCATTTCACAGTGCGAGTTACACCCCTTGCCTTGGAGTTCTCCACCACCGAGTTCTTGAGAGAGAAAAAAATATTTCCCGCTAATAATCTGAACATATGGAAACTCTTTTTGGATTGATAAAGCCTGTGTTTTCGTTGTTCAAAGCCTACTGAGTCATTCGGGCTTGTTTACACAAGAAACTTGTAGCAGTTTAACCTAAGCTGTGTATTTAAACTCACTGGTGTAAATCCCCGTGTGGACACGCTTATTTTGGTTGAAGATAACTTCTAAGAAGATACTTTGAAGCTGAAATCAGAAACTCCACATGGGAGTTTACATTGGCTTAAATGAATAACTTAAAGTGGTGCAATTTTCTGGGTAGAGAAGGCCCAGGTTTAAATAAAAGAGGAAAAAAACTCACATGCAACCCCCAAACTCCTGAACTGTTTTTAAATAGCACCTGGTTTGTCTGTCAGCTGTTCCTCCACTCCTAGTCCATTATACCTTGTAGGGCTGTCCCAATGCTGCAGTTATATGGGGAGCAGCAAAGGGGGGGAAATGAAAAATATTTTTCTCAGCTTCGCATTCATTTGCTGACAACTTCTTTGTGTTTACTGTCAAATATATGTGAGAATCAAAGAGACTTTTATAATTATGATTGTTTAGAATCATTGTTTAGCATTATGATTGTTTAGATTTTCACTAACGCGTGTATATGTGAAATTACGGCAAAGCTAAAAAGGGCATTGATTCTGATCCTTTGGGCAGGGGTCTTTTCTTATGGCTAGGAAAAAGCACCCCCAACACTGACTGTAACCTCCTGTAATACGAATATATAATAATAATAATTTAATAGCATTGGTCCATATGCTTGAAAGGCCCCCAACATTATTTGCTTCTGTGTTCAGAAAACTCTCGGTGTTCATCAAGCGTGGAGAGAGAACCTGACATAATCTCTCACTCTGCATCTAATCAAGCTGAGAAACTTCTCAGATGGAGCAGTAGTGCCAGGAAGCTTCACTGCCCTGGACAAACTGGAAAAATAACCTCCTTTCCCAACCCTTCCCTCTCTTACACAATCACTAGTCACTCGATATTTGACTACCTGTAATATTTGGTTGCCCTAGGAAACCCACCTGTGGCAGTACGGTTAACTAGAGAAGAGGAATGAAGGGAGAGTCCGGACCCCTGGGTTCTATTTGTGGTTGTCACTCGAAGGCCATGTGGGCCTTGGGTAAGCCACTGCTGCAGACTGTGTCTTAGTTTTTCCTCTTTGTTACCTAAGGGTTGAAAAGATCATGTTACTCTGCTGCCCAAACACCACCATATTCCTTATATCATGCAAAAACGAGTAGTCCCGTGGCACCTTAGAATCATGTTAGTCTCTAAGGCTACGTCTCCACGGCAGCGCTATGGCAGGATACCGGAGGTATCCTGAAATAGCTATTCCATGTATTTTGAGCGCGCCTGTTATTTCAAAATATGACAGGCTTGGTATTCACACATCCCTGTAAACTTCACTCCACCAGGAGTAAGACACATTTCAGAAGAGTGAGTTATTTCAAAATAAGTGCTGTGTAGACAGCAGCTATTGTAACTACCACAGGGGGATTTGAACCTGGGTCCTTTAAAGCCTAGGGTAGGAGCAACTACAGCTTGTGCTATAAAGGCAGCTGGTTTTCAGCTTAGGTGCTAGATCTCCCTTCTTCTTAGCTCTCACTGTAAGTGGTCTAAGTGCTACTACATGAGACAGTGAACCACACGAGGTATGGGGATTACACTATTTCGAAATAACATCGAAATAAGATACACAATTTGCGTAGCTCCAATTGCATATCTTATTTCAACTTATGGTGCAGTGTAGATGCACTCTAAGGTGCCACAGGGCTACTTACTGTTTTTAAAGTTACAGACTAACATGGATACCCCTCTGAGACTTGTATCATGTGTTTAGCCTCACAGCATCTCTGGGAGGGAGGGAAGTGTTGTAATTCCCATTGTACCGATGGGGAACTGAGACACAGGGTATGTCTACATGGCACAGCTATTTCGGGATACCAGAGGTAACCCAAAATAGCTACCTCGCGTCTACACAAACCTCCCATTATTTCAAAATATTTTTCAAAATAACCGGTGCGCTATTTCGGCATCCCGGTAACCCTCATTGTACGAGGGCTAAGGGATGTCTCGAAACAGCTTGTTATTTCAAAATTTGGCACTGTGTAGTCACGCCAAATTTCAAAATAAGCTATTTCGAAATAAATTTGAAATAAGATACACAATTTTTTTTAATTCATCATTTTAAAGTGGTTTGTGATTCCCTCGCTGAAAGGGTCTAGCCTATTAAGTGCAAATTTCTGCATATATGGGGACAGCCACCACCATCCAAAATGCAAACTTTGAATATTAATAACCTTTACCTCCAAGCTGTGTGGGCTTTCAGCTGTCAGCTGACATGTGAGTTCTCTAACTTTTTTTGGGGTCTTGTGACAGTAGGACCTGATGCTGCCCAGCAATTTTAGCAGAAGTTGATCTGTGCAGGAAGGTGTGAGGGTGATTCATGTGCTGCTTGTTCTGCTGAAACTCCCGCAGGTGCAGAGGATGCCGTGGAGGGAGGGTTATTCACAGAGCACAGCTGGGGGGTTAAAAGGGGAACTAATTAGTTTGTAATCTAACAACTAAAAAGTACATACAGAGAGAATAGCATGACTGGTCTTCTATACAGAGAAACAGTCAGCCTTATGGACACACAGAGAAGAGCCCCCATCAACAATGTCGCTGGAGACAGAAATCGAAGATTCCTTCCTGTCCCCTGGTGCATTCTTATTTCTCATTGAATGTGGGTCTAAGTTCGCAGTAGTGAACTTCCCATAATGGCCCTGAGTTTTGGGGGCATTCCTAGCACATGGCTGTGCACTGCCATATTGCGAGATGGGGACACCTGGCAGTACTGACCGGTTGCTGAGACCTCAGGCCCTGAACGTCTGTATTATTAATAGGGTGCTTGGATTCTAGACCACAGACTCTTGTGTTTACAGAATGCGGAGACTTTTGGCCCTAAACTTCTGCACTGATTGTGCACCTGCTAAGACAGCTGACTCTGGGCCAGGTTTGGCAGTAGCTGCTTTGATAGTCTCTAGTCTATAGAACCCACCCCCCCAAGCTGCCTGGAGAAGGGAAAAAGGAGAACAAGTCAAAAAGGAACCTGAATCAAATTTTTAAGCCACCAGAAACCACCCGGCAGGCATGGCAATAGAGTGCGTTTATTTTTCAGGGCCCCAAACTGTTCACTTTGCAAGCCATGGGATCCTATCAGTGTGGGAGCGGAAGAAAAGGGCTCGGAGGGGGCAGTTCGGGTGTGTCTGAACTCCGGGAAAGCATGTCTTGCCTGCCCGAACTGCTGCAGCAGGTTCTGTTTAGAGCAGGGAGAGAGGCAGGGACTGAGAGCCGCCCGAAAGGATTATAATGACATGGTGGCGGAGGATGCCGGCTCTTCCTGACAGCCACTCTCGAATTGCTCTTGCTTTTCACTTCAGGCTCTGAAGCTATTCCATCATGTTTCCACCTCTCCTGGGTGCTCACAGTCTGGAGCCAAACCGCCAAGGTTCCCACGGCATAACTGGGGAGGGGGGACTGTGTTGGATCGTTGCCTTCTTCTGGAGCATCTGGGCCGACAGGTGGTAGGATTTCCAAACTAATGCTGTGCCACGCTCCAGCATCCCTAGGACTCATTTCCTGACATCCCCGGGGTGCTGGGTCCAAGGTGACACACCAAGCTGTTGGCTTGGGGAGCTGGTCACTGATTAACGGGAAATGCACTTTGCCACGTTCAGTCAGATGAAACACGGACGGAACAACCTTTTGTTGCCTGATGGGCTGAGCCTGCGGCCACCGAGACCTGTATCCTGGGACGTCTGGAGGCCTCATTCAGACAGCTGTTAATGACCCTCGTGATTGAGTTGACACATGTAGCTTTGGGGGGTGCCCAGATACTATGGTGATGGGCATGATATGCTTTCATACACAATCACGTAGAAATGTTAGGGCTAAATGTATCCCAAATGTCATTTCAAGGGAGTGGACAGGGGTGCACCGCCAGCCCCCTTTCTTGGGCCCCAGTTGCCCTCCCAAATCAGGCTCGGAGGGATCCCGGAGTTGTGCAGCGCCTGTATCTTTATTCACCAGGGCCTGTCCCGCCACCCGTGCCAAGCCGCATACTGTCTTTACAGGCAGAATCAATCTTCATCTAGGAGCCTTCCAGTTTCCTCCCTGACTGACCTCTCCCTCGCTGCCTGCCCCTGCTTCTGGCTCTTTCCCAGATTGTATAGCCCTTGGCCTGTCAGGCTGCAGGTCTTACCGGTCCTCAGGCCGGCATGAGGCCTGTCCATCAGCCTCAATCTGTCCCCTTGATTGGAGCCGACAGGGCTGGGGCTGCTTAGCTACGCTTGCACCCGCACCCTGCGACAGAGAGTGATACCACCAACAAATCTATTCCTTTCTATTTGAGGGCCAAACTCTGGCTGCAGGCGACACGTTTGCTTGGAAACCTGTTGCCAGGGTGTGCAGCTACCCAAGCCGACTCTCCCAAGCCCTGTGGAGCTCATGTTCTGCACGTCTTCCCTGACTCACGACACGGAGGGTGTGCTCCAGGCTGCAGGGGGACCCTCCTGATTTGCCAGAGGAAAACAACATGCCCTCTGCTGCTTGGGTGATTTGTGCTCCTGGTTCCTTGATGACCTCAGGTACATCAGTGCAAACAAACACTGCATGTCAGGACAAGAGGCCAAACACGAGGTTGGCTCTGAGATTGCCGGTCATGTTCTATTCCCCCAGCTGTCTACTTGTTCCATGCCAGCAGGTTGACATTCCCGATTTATCACTGATGGGCTCCTTGTTCCTGACTCGTCTGGTCCGGAGAGGAGCCCTCGGATCCAGAAGATGGGCTGGTCCCTTGTCAAGCATCTCGGTGCAGGATCTCAACTTGAAGAGACAGCGCCGTGTGTTTAGTCGCATCTGACTCTGTCGGGCAGGGGCAGCAGAGGCCCTGGGAGGCAAGGACCAGTTCAGTTTTGGGTTCAGGAAACGCTGCAGAGTGAAAGTTCTGTCTGTAGCTGCGAAGGATGATCCCTGAAGGTGGCAGCACTAGCAGCTGGCTGGCAGCAGCAACTGTGTTAGCAAAGGCGAGAAAGAAGCCACTCAGACGGGTAGGAATCAGGGGGTTGGATGGACGCGTGCCTCCTAAACACACGGACACACACTTCCCAAGACACAAGGACACACCTGCACCCATTCTCCATGGTGCACACACACACAGCGAGATGCACGGACAGACACACAGGCTTCTCCCTCTCCCCCCACGGACATGCCCAGAGATGCTTCCCTGGAGGCACCTTTTGCTGCTCAGATGTTAATGCTGCAGCAAGAATTTTCCTAACTCTGCAGGGGACTTTTGACTCCCTCGGTACTTGAAGCAGCAGCCCATGGTGACGGGACAGGACTTTCTTGGGGGCTGATTCGAGATGAGGGAGCAAATTCCCATGGGAATTGAGGAGCATCACAAACCTCACCACTTTCGGTGGCAGTCTGCACGGAACCTGGAAGGGTTGTGGCAGGGAAGAGTTTGGAGGCGGCACAAGGCCATCAGTCTGGGTGCACATGGCTGGAACACAAGATGAAGTCACAGCATCTCTGTCAATAATTCTCTCATTAAAGAGGCAGTTTAGTTTTACAAGCAGCGAGTCCTCCCTCAAACTAATAACCAGCATGCAACATGGATCGGGGTGGCAGTGGTAGTCTGGAAATCCCCACAGCAAGGCAGAGAGTAGGCAAACAAAGCAGCTTCTAAAAACACAGCAAACAAGTGGCACGGAGTGACTTAAACTTCTGGGAATGTTAGATTTCCAGACCAAAAGCCTTGAACAAGCATGGAAGCAGCGGAAACAAAATTTTAGGCTGTGTACAAAGCTGATGGGGAAGGGGGGGGACAAAGATGAGAAAAAGAAGAAAAAGCTTTTTTACCAACTTGGGTAAAATGGAGGAGAAATGAGTGAAACACTATTGCTAGAAATAATGATTGAAACACTGTACCTGCTAACAAAGGGATTTGACATGTGCTGTGACCCCAGACAGAGCGAGAGAGATGGACTGTGTTTTACCTGAAACGAAGCAGCTGAGGAGTGAATAGATACTTACATTGGAGAACTGAGAACTCTGACATCCACATGTAACTTTGGAGACCTTACAGATTCCCTGCCCAGAGACAGGATCATTTGTGGGACACGTGATCCCAGTTTACACAGCTCTGATCCCTGCAGAGAAATGCCTCCCAATAGCAAGGGCAGCTGAATTATCCAGGATCAAAATAATGACAGTCCCTTGTGCAGAGCAAGTATGCAGGAACTCAGGAAGCCGGATAGAGACAGACTCATCAAGAATACAACCATCATAGAATCCTAGAATCCTAGAACTGGAACGGACCTCGAGGGTCATAGAGTTCAGTCCCCCGCTTTCATGGCAGGACCAAGCACCATCTAGATCAGTGTTTCTCAACCTTTTTTTATAAAGTACCCCCTTTAAAAAAATTATAAGTACCCCCATTACCTACAGTTTTCAGACACACAACATTTTTTTCTACCATTGCAACACATTTGTTTAAACAACTTAATTGTAGCCGGGAGGGCAATGACATTTTTGGGTGTAAAAAGTACAAAAAAAATTAAGCGCTGTAAAACTTAAAACAAAAAAATTCAGTTTTCTCCAAATTTCAGTTGTGTTGACATACCCCCCAGATTTCTCTCGAGTACACCTAAGGGTACTCGTACCACTGGTTGAGAAACATTGATCTAGCTCACCCTGACAGGTGTCTATCTAACGTGCTGTTAAATATCTCCAGTGATGGAGATTCCACAGCCTCCCCAGGCAATTTATTCCAGTGGTTAACCACCCTGACAAACAGGAAGTTTTTCCTAATGTCCAACCTAAACCTCCCTTGCTGAAGTTTAAGCCCATTGCTTTTTGTCCTATCCTCAGCGGCCAAGGAGAACAATTTTTCTCCCTCCGTCTTGTAACACTCTTTTAGATACTTGAAAACTGGTATCGTGTCCCCTCTCTGTCATCTCTTTTCTAAACTAAACAAGCCCAGTTCTTTCAGTCTTCCCTCCTAGCTCATGTTTTCTAGACCTTTAATCATTTTTGTTGCTCTTTTCTGGACCTTCTCCAATTTGTCCACATCTTTCTTCGTCTAGTATCGATATTGTGGAAAGCCACACAAAGGGCAGAAATAACAATGCCCAGTTTACAGACGACAGAGTAAGTTATGTCAAAATCAGACCCACTTTATGTTCCAATCCTGCATCTACCTCAGGGAGAAAAAGGCCGCAATACACGCAGTGACTGAGGAGATAGGGCCTTTCAGTGAAGAGGAGGAGAACAGTGACATGACTTAATCTACAGACTTCCAATGGACATTGGCTGCAGAAGAAGACTACCAGCCATTCAACTGCCATATTTGCAACTCTGCTATCAGATCAACAACTGATTCGATTCCAGCTAATGGGGGGATATGATAGAAGTCTATAAAATCATGACTGATGAAGAGAAAGCAAACAAAGAAGCGTTATTTACTCCTTCCCAGAACATAAGAACTAAAGGTCACCAAATGAAATTAATAGGCAGCAAGTTTAAAACAACCTAAAGGAAGTATTTTTTCACACAATGCACAGTCAACCTGTGGAACTCCTTGCCAGAGGATGTTGTGAAGACCGGGACTTTAACAGGGTTAAAAAAAGAGCTAGATAAATTCATGGAGGATAGGCCCATCAATGACTGTTAGCCAGGATGGGTAGAAATGGTGTCCTTAGCAGCCTCTATTTGTCAGAAGCTGGGAATGGGTGACAGGGGAGAGATCACTTGATGATTCTCTGTTCTGTTCATTCCCTTTGGGGATCTGGCATTGGTGCTGTCAGGAAATGGAATACAGGCCTGGATGGACCTTTGGTGTGACTCAGTATGGCCATTCCTATGTTCTTATGTTTAGCTGGCTCCTGGAACCAGTTGCAATGTATTCTAGCAACACAGATTCACAGTGTGATGGGGGCAGTCCCAGAAGACCCCTTGGGGCTGCTTCCCGGGGGTCCATCCGGCTGGGCCAGATCTCCTGGTCTCCCCCAGCCACGGCAGGGTGGTGAGAAGCCCCAGAGAGCAAGGAGGTCAGTGGCAGTGGCTTTATCAACACCCCAAGAAGCAGCCCGCCCACTCCCCATCACACACAGCATGATTTGACTAGAGAAATGTGACCAAGCGCTGTGACAGTAAAATGATTCCAAGGCCAGTGTGCAATGCAGGCTGCTGGTAAGAAACCCATGGAACGCAAGATATCACTTGAGTCGCTGACACACAAGAGTACCAGCGTGGGTAGCAGGGCCGTGGAAGCCAGGGAAGTCATTGCAGTAAACACCAGAACAGCCTGAATGTGAAACTGGAGGAAGGACCGTCACCACAGTATTCAAGAGAAGTCAAGGAGGTGGACACCTAGGGTACATCTACACAGCAGCGTTTTGGAGTAACTGATGTTATTCCGAAATAACATCGTGCGCGTCTACACGACAAGCTGTTATTTCGAAATAACGTCAAGTGGGAGGACTTCTTACTCCAACTCCTGGTAACCTGCATTTCACGAGGAGCAAGGGAAGTCGGGGGAAGAGTGCTCTTCCTTCGACTTCCTGCTGTGTTGGCAGCACCAAAAGCTGAATTAAAATTTCGACTTAAGCTACGCAACTGACGTAGCTGCAGGGCAAGCTGCAGTTAGAATCACACCCTTCCCTTAGCTCTATTGGGGTACGTCTACACTGCATGGCTATTTCGGGATATTCCGAAATAGCTATCCCATGTCGACACAAGCTGTCCATTATTTCAAAATATTTTTCGAAATAACAGGTGCGGTATTTCACCATCCTGGTAAACCTCATTGCACGAGGGTTAAGGGATGGCTTGAAATAGCGCATTATTTCAAAATTTGGTGCAGTGTAGACGTGCCAAATTTCAAAATAAGCTATTTCAAAATAGATTCAAAATAAGAGATGCAATTTGCATAGTGCAAATTGCATCTCTTATTATGAGTGTAGGGTGCTGTGTAGACACACCCTTGGAATCACTGGTGAAGGAACTGGCAAGCCTGTAAAAAAAGAGGCATCATCACACCCATTTAAATGGCGAGCGATAGGATCGGCAGCAAAGCGGCGTTAGGAGACTCCACCAGGCACAAAGAAAGATGTGGGTGCCTTTGTGGAACTTGGAGAGCGGTGCCCAGGTTGCAGGAAGGAAGAGTTTGGAGGAGGCACAGGGAAGCCAATCTGTGTGCAAATGGTTTGCATGCTAAGTGCATTTGCAGCATCTCTGTAACAACTCAGTAAAGAGCCAGTTTAGTTTTCTATGCCTGGAGTCCTCTCATGTCGTTCCTAGTATACGTAAATTAAACACCTGCTCCAAGCAAAGCCTGCACTTCTTCAGCCTATCCTTATTTAACAAAAAGTGTGGCGGCATGGGCATCTAAAAGCAAGCACCCCTCAAACAAACCTAGAGTTGCCAGATGGTTTCAACAAAAATACAGGACACACTTGACCTTACATCACAATTGACATTACATCTTATTTAGAATACACCGGACATTTCTAGTTTCTCATTTCTATTTTCTCAATTTGTTTCCCAAGCAGAAAGCTCAAATACTGGACTGTCCAGTTCAAAACTGGACACCTGGTAACCCTAAACAAACCCCTACTGAAATCCCTGCTGCACACAGGGAACAAGAGAGAGAACAACCCATGGGACAAGTGTCAGCCAAGCTGCATAATGCATGGCTGGAAGGTGCTCAGATAGGATGGTGCAAATGGCCGTACAGAATCTACTAAATGGGAACCTTCGTCACTATCACACTCACAGCAAAAATGTCTCTTGGTGTTTCTAAAGCTACAGTTCATTCTGCGGATTGACTTTGTAATAAATACACGTTGTATCTGTCTGGCTGTTGAGTGCAATACCTTTTCTCCACCTAAACCAAAGTTCCCTTAACAAACCGCAAATAGAGGGACTTCCTCGTTCAGTTTCCTTCATTCAGCGGACAGGGCCGGGATTAGATTTCTTCTCAGTGCCATAAGGAGCCAAACAGAGGAGCTCCTAAATCAGCGGGGAGGTGTTGGAAAGACACAAGGAGAAAGACACGTTTAAAAGCCCAGCCAGTTTGCCCACTGTGGTGTAGAAAGATGACTTAGTATGTGGAATAAGCACAACTAGCCCAGGAATTTCTGAGGGCATCCTGCTGCCTGGCAAATATGGGAGCACAATTTAGTGGTTAAAGTGCACGGCTGGAAGCCAGGACTCCTGGGTTTTATTCCTGGAGGCGTCGCAGACTTGCATCCTGTCGGGCAAGGGACATATGCCAGTGTCTTAAAAAACGACTTCTGATTTTGAATACCTTAGTCAGAGATTTTTTGCCCTTGATTTCCAGAGGGTGCTTGGACTTTGCAGCGGCATTTGAATCCAACAAGGGCCGTGCGTGTTCTGTCCTCTGCAAAGCCGGGTCCCCTAGGGCCTCTCACATTGGCCACCCAAACCCAGAGGTGTCGGAGTCTATCAGCCCCTCAGCACGCAGAGGCCGGTGTGCTGCATGGGGGAGAGTGCAGTTTTCTGCATTAATGCCTGGAAAGCCCTTTGCAAGCATCGAGTGGAAGGTGCCTTGACCAGAAAAAGGAAGATTATAATGACTGTGGTCGGCCCACAGCGAGTTATAACAGAGCCACCGGGGCAGGAACGTGAGCTGCAAGCCAGCAGGGAGAGCAGAACGCAGCCTTCTGTGATTCTGGGGGACTCTTCCCGTCCCTTGTGTCCTGATTTATTTATTTTGCGGCGAGGACGTCAGCAGGAGACGGTGGTTTCTCAGGGTTCAGAGGGGAGCTTGTCGTATCCTGTCACCAAGAAGGAACCCGTGAACTCTGGTTCCTCTGCAACCTCTTTCCCTTGCTCTCGTCCCTTTGACGGACGTGACAGGATCCACAGTAGGAGCTGGGGGCGGGGGACTGTTTAATTACAGGTTATGGCTGAGGATAAGAAGTGAGGCTGGGACACCAAGACTCAAGACCTGCTTCCACTGCTCCAGAGCTGAGGAGCAGTGTTCCCTGCTAAGCTGCGTGCTTGGGTGGCCAGAAGGGAGAGATTGAGGCGCCGTCCAACTGATGAGCAGAGTGCCCACCACCGGCAGCATGTGTTTCTACTGGTGGTGCACATCCGCACATGCCTCTGCACATAAAATTTATTCCATCCACAGATGGAAAAAATTGGAAGGAACACTGACTGGGCTGATTGCAGTTTTGTGGGGCTCTCCTCATTGTTTGTTGAACCTTGACTTATGCCAAAGGAACTTCTTGTATTTCTCACTGACATTTTTTTTATTGCAAATTATTTCAATAAAAAGTTTTTATTTTATTTTTTCAAGCAGGAGGCTCGCGGGATAATTTGCCCCTTTCACAGGACTGCCACAATGGTAATAATGTGGTATTAGTCCAGTCCCTCATCTCCCCAATGCAGACAACAGCAGCCGTGTGACTTTTTGAGTCCCTCGTTCAGCTTGTGGGACGGCTTCCAAGTTTGATTTTTCGCTGGATCCTTTCTGTCGCTTGTTTCCTGCACTCTACCTCGGACCCTAGGGATTTGTCCACACTCCACCAGTGCTGCCATGAGAAAGTTTTTGCTGTTCTGGTAAACTCACACCTGGGTCTGACTCACCCTGGACTCAGAAGCCCGGATCTGGCTGAAGAAGTTTGCCAAACCCCACTGTTATGTCCTCCTCTCAGTATGAAGATCATAGGAAAGGTGAAGGCATGTGGCTGAGAATCAGAGTGTTGTGTTATGCTATGCTCTGACACTGACTGGCTGCGTGACCCTGGGCAAATTTCTTAAGACCAAATGGTCCATTATTTTTCGGGTCCTCCATTTTTGGAAGCCTAATGTGAGACAGCTTGGGCCTGCCTGGTGTTTAGAAAGCAGCACTGGGAACCCACAACGCGAGAGGCTGTCAGCTGGTGTTCCAATAACTCAGCACTTCTGAAATAAATCAGATGTCTCATCTTTAAAATCAAGGCACCCTAAAGTGGACAATGTTGGTCTTCACTGCTCTGTGCCTTGGTTTCCCCAAATGGGGCTATTGCTACTGACCTATTACTCAGGGGGGTACAGAAAGGGCTGATGCAGTGAATGTTTGAGGTGCGCTTACAGATCCTCAGATGGGAGGTATTGCCAGGGGCCAGGCATTAATTTATTACGTCAATAGCCTGATCCTGAAAATCTTTTCCTTATGCAAGTATTTCCTCCTCACACGAGTAGCACTGCTGGCTTCCATGGGGTTACTCATGGGAGCAAGGGTTTGCAAGGTGGCAGCACGAAAGCACAGATCCACGCAGGCAGGCCCACAGTCGGACAGTGACATCAGTGGGGGGTACAAAGGGGGCTCTGCAAAGATCTCATTTGCATGATGAGAGCCGGCGTTGCTCGTTAAAGAACGGGCACCATCTATCTCCCCCTCCCCCCCCAACGCCGCTGCTCCTCGCAGAGCCTTTCCTTCCTCTGCTGGTGGCTCAGCGGCCTGGTTGCACGCCCGCTCCAGGGCCAAGCTGGGGACCTCGCCGCACCATAATCAAAGCCTGGCACGCACGTAAGAATGCGCTCTCGTTTTCCATCAGGGGAAGGTACCTGAGGCTGCTCACCATTGAGCCGTGTGCTGAGATTTTCATGACGGTGCTTATGTCAATAATTGTTCCAAATAGGTAATTATTACCCGGCTGGCTTAGGAATCCCATTTAGTGCAGACGTCCTCTGAACTCCAGCCCAAAACACCCAGCCACATGCGCTGCGGAGCGCTGCCTTTGGCTAGTTGGAGCACATTAATTTTTTACAAGCTCACTTAAAAAAAAAAAAACCCATTCAAACGATTATATTTTTGATGCATGATTTAGACTCCATATAAGATGCGCTTGGCAAGAGACGGGGCGGCTCAAGGAAAAGGGAGATGAAAGAGGACTCAATTCTCAGCTGTGGTGGGATTACTCAGCTGACAGATGTGGAGTGATAGAGGGTCACGCCTGCTTCAGGCCTAGTAGATCAGGTGCTGCACAGGGGCCCCACGAGGCCTGGGTTCTTGGCCTGATTTTGCCACTGCCCTGCTGGGTGACCTTGGCCAACTCCCAGCCTCAGTGTGCCCATCTTTAAAATGGGGATAATGATTACCAATCTGCTTTGTAAGGCACCGTAAGATTTGTGGATGAAAAATGCCATATAAAAGCTTTTTTAAGCCACATTTCTGGTTGCTGATCCCGGGCCAGCCGTGACTCAGAGCACCCTAAGGACTTTTCTACAGTTATGCAGGCTGCTGGGGCTCCTGAGAGGCCACTACTCCAGCCTAGGATCAGGAAGAGCATGCTACACTCTGTCTTGGCTGCTCCTTCCATGGGTGACTCTTTCTCACTGACACACCCCTCAGATGGAACTGAGCCCCCATGCTGGCACTGTGCCACCTTACGATTGATTCCCTTGGGTCACTCTTTGGCTGATCTTTCAGGGCAGCTTTCCAGATGCTTTGCCTTGTTCGGATCAAGGGCTGCAGGTGGATCCCAGACTCGCTTTCACAGACCTTCTGAAATGAAACATGGGGCTGCAGCGGGGTTCCCGCACAGAACAAAACAGCTGCGACGGACCAGCTGCGATTGCCCCCAGCTGAAGCTAGGAACGGGGAGCGCTCAGCAGATCTGAAAAATCAGGCCCCCTGTGTCTTAAAACCGGGCAGCCAAAGACACGGGGCTCCCGAAAAATCAGTGGCCTCCTATAAAAATTGTGGCTTAACGAACTAAAGGGAAATCACTAAGGGGCAGCTGGGTTTGAAATCAATCTGGCGACAGGAGTGCTTCCTTTTCCACTCGCCACACACTGCTGGGAACGGCACGGGGCATTGAGTCTTAGGGGCTTTGTGGCTGCCCCAGAGGGATGATGCTGGAGGAAGGGTCGGACTTGGGGGAAAGTGCTGCTTGTTTCGTTATTTTTCCATTGTGAACTCTGAAGTTGTCAATTACCAGCAGCCAGCTGAGCCCCACCGTCAGGAGGTAAATGCTTGTAAATCCGGCATCGTAACCACTTCCTTGTCCCGGCGAAGGCAGGCGAGAGGAAGGTGCAGCTGGTTCTTCCTCCTTTCAAATCAGCATCAAGGTCAGGTCTCCTGGTAGCTGTGTGTGGCGAGTTTGATTGACAAGTGGCTGAGTCCTTGTAAGGGAAGGTCTGCTAATAGCCACGCTGAACTCCTGACTCTGAGGACGGATTAATTCCCTGTGGGGCAACTGATTTAGTGGAGTGACACCTGGATCACATTTGACCCAGAGAGAGCATCGGTATGGCATCCAACACAGAGTCATGTGTATGCTGCACCTTTTTCTGGAGCTCACTTTGATCCTAGCTCTCCCCTTCCTTCTCCCATCCCGGAGCAAGGGACAGAACTGGGCTGACATTTTTTGACCACATCTTTATTGTTGGTAAAAATAAAATGCAAATTCAGGGAGGCCGAAGCATTTGGAGAATTTGCCAAATTATAGATGAAAAACAAAATAAAAAAAAAAAACCCACCAGATTTTTTTTTTGACATTTTCTAAACAGTTTGATATTTTTTATTTGAAAGGGCTCTGCACCCCCCACCCCAAATTTCCTTTACATTTACTGAACATTTCTAACCATTAAAAAATGTCCAAAATGGAAAATAAAAGTTTCATTTGACCTAACAATGAGTCTTTTCCCAATTTTTTTAATTCACCAAAAAAACAAAAAAAAGTTTTGATTTGACTGGAAACGACCCTTTTTTTTTCATTTTATTTTTCAGAATTGCCAGTGAACTCAAAACTCCGTTATTAGCCCAGCTGGATGTGGGGGTGGAGGGGAGGCTGCATGACGAAGGGGAGAACAATGTGTGTAGGCAGCACATATGGTCTTGCTAGCAGCCAATCACTCTGTGCCTCAGTTTCTCAAACCATGACATGGGACTGGCAATGATTCCTTGCCACATAGGGCTGTTTCATGGCTTAAGTGCATTGAGGTTGGCAGACGAAAGGCACTATGCCAGAGGCGCAGAATGCTGGTTTTCGTATTTACTTGATCCTGTGCAATTTTGTGTCTCTGGGGATTCCCATGGAGAATTGCCATTTGCTTTCTTCTGCATCTGTCCATTAATATCATCTGTCTGTCAGCTCCTGCTGCATTAGGGTCTGACTCACCACTGCCCTTCACCTTTGTAGCCACTTATAGCAGGGCGGGGTGGGTAGAAAACTCCACTGTTCCCATGCAGCAGCATTTTACACCAACTTTGCAAAGGGGTAAATGGCTGCATGGCGCAACGGAGAAAAAAGGCCTTCAGAGCATGATGAGCCAAAATAATTCCCGGTGTAAATCCACCAGAGTTCACTGAAGTTCTCTCTGAACAATGGTGGTGCCTCTCCATGCAGAGGGGGTGAATGACAGGGAGTGGCCCTTGTACATCAACAATGCTAAACCCTACATGCCTGACTGGTGCAAAACATCCCTGACAACAAAGGGGAGTATTCACCCCCGTGCGGAGTACTGCATGTAGGTGCTCGGCTCCGGCCCCACATGGCAGGATGAGTTTCCCTCCACTGCCCCGCAGCACAGTTTAAAGCAAAGCCTGTGCTTAAAGTGAAACAGGGCTGGAAGCGCTTCGTGGAGCAGAAATGGACGCAGCATTGGGGCCTTGGCACCTGCGAGTGATCTGAGGGTAGAGAAAAGCATACAGCTAGGGAGGCAGGGCTGGCCTTACCATGAGGTGAACTGAGGCGGCTGCCAGACTGCGGGGGGGGGGGGGGGCGCCACTAGGATCCAGAGTGTAGAAAATTGTGTCTGCTGCTGGTGCAGATGTATTCTGTCTTCTCTAGATGCACAGAGATGGGGCAGTGCTGCGCTGGAGGAAGGAGGGCACAAGAGACATAACAGGCAGGCAGGAGAAAAGGGGGCACGGGGGCATCATTTGAGCTCCCTGCCTCAGGTGCCAAAATGTTGTGGGCTGACCCTGTAGGGAGGTTGTAGAATCTCCACCCTTGGAGATTTTTAAGAGCAGGTGAGACAGGCATCTATCAGGGATGGTCTAGATCAGAGGTTTGCAAACTATGGATTGTGACCCAGGACTAGGTTGTGGAATGCCGGGCGCTGGGGCTCATTGCTGCAGGGGGGGTCTGGTGAGCAGTGGGGGGGCTGAGGCAGCTCCCTGCCTGTCCTGGCACCGCAGACCATGCTGCGCCCCAGAAGTGGCAGGCAGCAGGCCCGGCTCCTACGCTGGGGTGTGTGTGTGTGTGGGGGGGGAGAGCACACAGGGCTCTACACGCTGCCCCGAGCACTAGCACCGCACTCCCATTGGCCGGAAGCTGCCTTAGTCCCCCTGCTGCACCGCTGCCTGGGAGCTGCTCGAGGTCAGCCCCCTCCTGCCCCAGCCCTGCCCCTCCAAAACTGGAGCCCTCTCCTACACCCCAAAGCTCCTCCTCAGCCCCATTCCGGAGCCCACACTCCAGTCAAATTATGTTGGGTCGTGGGCACCAATGATTTTCTTCAACTGGGTCTTGAACATTGCTGCTCCGGCTGGTGCTTGGTCCTGCCGTGAGAGCAGGGGACTAGACTTGCTGACCTCTCAAGGTCCCTTCCAGCTCTAGTGTTTTATGGTTCGATGATCTCCGCTGCTGGATAGTGTGGTTGTTGCGGGAGAGTGCAGGCAGTAAGGGTCAGGATGTACACCCATTCCATATTGCTACGTACCCCTCCGAGTGACCTACCCCTCGCCCCCAGCAAAATGTGATGGCTTCACTCTGATCACACAAGGCTTTCCATCGGCTTCAGGGGGTTTCACATAACTGATAACATGTTTGCACCTCGCGGGCTATTTTCTCATCCCCCCCTCCTGTTCCCCAGAACCAAAGCTGCGGCAGTGGAAATTCAAACTAACAAATACAAATACAGTTTCCTCTGGATGCTAAAAATGACACACACTCATGCCCCGAACACATTATCTCAGTGACAATAACAAAGTGGGAATCTATTTCAGTGTCAGCTTGTTCCATTGCAGTGCTTTGCAATGGGCTTGTGGCTGCTAGAGTCTCGCCACTTCCCCCGGGACGTGACGTGTTTCCTTTCCATCACGGCCTGATTTAGAAACAAAACTGCTGCATTTAGGCAGAGAGAGAGAGACTCAGCTTCTCTTTTCTTTGGCTCTGATTGTGAGCGAATGGAAGGAGAGAGAAAGGGGGCGGGGCCAGCACAGGGTGACTGTATGCGGCTTCCGTTTTTGTTTTTTCTTTTGAATGATCCAAAAGTCACCAAACTCGTAATTAATATTTTCCACCCAGCAAAGCTCTGGCAGACATTGAAGTGAGAGTTTGTGGTTACAGTCTGGCCAGTGTTCCTACTATTCAATACGTGCTTCTGCCTTTCTGGTGGTAGGTCTCTTCCACCACGAGGGGAAAGTCCTGGCCCAGTGACAACAAGGGGCCTTGTCAGTGAGGCCAGCAGGCCTCATCCAGGCAGGATTGTGCACTTATGCACAAGCCCCTTTCATGTGAGGATCTCAAAACACTTTACTAGCATCAGTGAAGGAAGCCTGGCCATCCCCTTGAAAATGTAGGGTAACTCTGACCCCCATTTTACAGATGGGCAAACTGAGGCATAGAGCGGCTGAGGTCACAGCCCCCATTTACTATAGTGTGGGACTTTAAATGGTTATAAACACAGTTGGCTCTCCAAGCCAAACCAGATTATACTGTGGTTAGAGTGGGGCTCTTTTGTAAATGGGCAGGGCCAGGGTGAGGCATGTGTAGCTGGTTCCCCCATACATGGCCCACTCTTTTTTTATTGGTCCCATTCAAAGCTCTATTCACATGTACCGGAGCTGTAGACAATTGATTTTATTACATATCAACACAATAATGATTAAAAGTTCAAATTATATTAAAAATACCTATGGGCATACATTTGTTTGGTAAAAGCAAAATATTCCTTATAACAGCTACAAATCATGTTGACGTATGCACGTCCGTTTTAAACCAAGCACCGTAACGAAGTCCATAATGCGTGCACCGCAGTATAAAATAGAGAGCTATGCTTGGTTGTGTCTTATTCAGAAATGCATCCCTATATAAACCATGAGGTGCAAAATAAATGATGTGTTTTAAAAACAATAACATTTCTATTAAAATGAATGTAAATAATAATGTTTTATTACCATTGTTTCTACAAAAAGTCATTTTTTTTGCACCACTCAGTATATATCTATATCTATATCTATATCTATATCTATATATGTATTTTAGAGTGCGTCTGTCTGTCTGTGTGTCTGTCCATGAGTCTGTTTTTTCAAGAATTCCTCCCAAATGGTAAGAGCTAGGACCATCAAATTTGGCAGGCAGCTTCCTCTTGTCCTAACTTAAAACTAGCTCAGGGTTTGGTTGTGCCTGGACAATCGGAAGCCCTGGAAAAAGAACTGTTTTCCATAACATGCAAAGGGAGGGGCTACTATTTGGAGGGACACGATATTAGAGTGTCCACTGGGGACAGCCGCACCACCAAGGGAGTGGTCAGCAGGGCTGGGGCTCCGCCTTCTTGCCTGCCAGCACCCTTTCCCCCCCCGCCTTGCCCTTGGTCGCAGCGCCAGGGGATGGGGGGGTGGGGACGGGGAGCGAGGGGGGAGAAAAAAGGCCCCTGGAAACTGGGGGTAGGATTGCCAGATGGTTTCAACAAAAATATCGGACACACTTGACATGACATTACAATCCACATTACATCTTATTTAGCAAATATCCGACATTTCTATTTTCTCATTTATATTTTCTCAATTTGTTTCCTGAACAGAAAGCTCAAATACTGGACGGTCCGGTTCCAAACCGGACACCTGGCAACCCTAACTGGGGGAGAGAAACTAGGGGGAGAAAAAAGGCCCCTGGCAGCCAGTGGGTGGGGAGAGAAAAGGCCCGTGCTGGATGGGACTCCCCCACGCTGAGCCCCTCATCACCCCCTAACTCTCACTCTTGCACTCCCCCAGCCTCCTACGCTTCCTCCCCCCACAGCCTTCCCCTGAGTCCAGCACCTCCCACATCACCAGCCCCCTGCCCTGACGGACCTGGGCAATGCAGGGTAATTCGGTTAGTGTGTGTTTATATACATACATAAAAAGGCCCTGCTCCATATATTTGAACCAAGTCCCGCAAATAATCATGTACAGTCCTCCTGTACAGTCCCCTCTACAGTCATGTCTGTGTTGTACATGAGACCCAAGGGCCCTGTCCACGATCTCACATGATATTTCTGTGCGTAATGGGTGTGTCTGTTTACGTATGTGCTGTACATGTGTTTATGTCTTTATAGTGTGCACTGTATGTTTATGTGCTGTGCACTCAGTGTGTACTCTTCCCACACTGTATATATTGTACCCGTTTGTATGTGCTGTACATGCTATGTGTACACAGCATCCTGTATGTACTGTACTGTGCACTCACTGTATATTCTCCCCAGCCTGTACATGTACTGCATATGTACTATATGTACTGTACGGCTGCGTCTAGACTGGCATGATTTTCCACAAATGCTTTTAACGGAAAAGTTTTCCGTTAAAAGCATTTGCGGAAAAGAGCGTCTAGATTGGCACGGACGCTTTTCCGCAAAAGCACTTTTTGCGGAAAAGCGTCCCTGGACAATCTAGACACGCTTTTGCGCAAGAAAGCCCTGATCGCCATTTTAGCCATCGGGGCTTTTTGCGCAGAACAATACCACGTTGTCTACACTGGCCCTTTTGCGCAAAAGCTTTGCGCAAAAAGGACTTTTGCCCGAATGGGAGCAGCATAGTATTTCCGCAAGAATACTGACGATCATACATGAGATCGTCAGTGTTCTTGCAGAAATTCAAGCGGCCAGTGTAGACAGCTGGCAAGTTTTTCCGGAAAAGCGGCTGATTTTCCGGAAAAACTGGCCAGTCTAGACACAGCCTATATGTATATTTCTGCCCGTGTGTCTATTTCTGTGTGTTCTATGCATGTGCATCACATCCGTGTGTGTCTCTGTGTCTTTTTGTAGTTATAGGTTTGTGTGTTCCTGCTGGGTTGCAGGAGTGGAGATTGGGATGGGCCTTGAACACTGACTCTCTAGAGTCACCTGCTCTCATGCAGTGGGAGTGTATCCCTGGTGCAACATAAAGATGCCCCTCCTGACCCTGGCCACAAACACGCCCCTCACCTAAAATTCATCCCAGACCATGTCCCAGGAAATCTGTGTTCTGTTAAGCACAGAACGCCCCCTCTGCTCCCAGTGTTGACTCTTTGAAAAACCACAAGCCGGTTTTTGCCTGAAAATAAAGTGTTCAAGCAGAGAATCTTCCCTCCTCCCCAGTGATAACTTTGCTGTGCAGTTTCTACAGGCTCACCCCGGCTGTGGCTTGCCCTTGCCCTTCCTGAGGAGTAACCGAACTCGCATAACCCGATGAGCCAATGAATATCCGACCACAGCAGCCCCCCACCCTCTGCAAAGGCTGCTGCGCATCGCATTCCGGTTCCTCACCCCACTCCTGCCAACTCAGAACATTCACTGATCACGAGGCCGCCCTGCAAAAATCATCAGGTTGGCTTAAAAATCATGAGGGGTTTTTTTTAATAACCCTATTGCCCTTCACCGATGGTTGACCTCATCTGGCGATGTCACGGTGGAAACATCAGCCCTTCCTCTCCATTGGAATGGTACAGGCAAGACCATTATCTGGAGTGAGTATCCCACTGCATGCCACACCTTGTTTTTATTTTTGCAGTACAGACCCAGCCAAAGAATCAGAGCCAGGTAACAGCCCATCTCTGTATGTCCACACTGTCATCCTAGGGCAGCTTTAATCTAGCCCACTCTGACGCTCATGCGGCTGCAGTATCCCAGCTAGTGAGGTGAAAGCCACCATCCCACCCCGGGGTCGTAGACTAGGCACGAGCGAGCTCACGCTGACGGCAGAGAGCTCTCCTGTCGGCGTAATTAAACCACCTTCCACCAGCAGCTGCAGCTATGTTGGCAGGAAAGGGATCTCTTGGTGACTCAGCGCTATTCACACCCGTGCTTCTGTTGGTGTGTCTTTTTCACACCCCTAAGCGACCTGTTGTACTAACAAATGTGCTAGTGCAGACACAGGCCTATCTATCCACTCAGTCTTAGCACATCCACAGATGGATGGGTCCTGATCAACAGTCCCTCTGACCTTTTCCATCCGTGCGCAGATTTTTTCATCCATGTGCAGAATAATTTTATGTGCACTGAGGCAAGTGCAAATGTGCACCAGCAATAGAAACACAAACCTTGCTGTGGGCGTTCAAGTAATCAGCTGGGTGGCATTTGAATTTCTCCTGGGTGGCCATACTAGTGCACAGCTTACAGGGAATGCTGGTCCTGATTCTCAGCTAAAAGCCCTCTCTAGCAGTGTAAAGAGTGTTTAAAGTGAGCATAAAGGTAATTGACACTTACTTGATGGCCTCTTTGCACTGCTAGAGTGGTGCAAAGTGGCCTTAGTGGAAATCAGACTCAGGAACATGGCACTGGAAGGCAGATTGCATATAACTTTTCTTCTCTTCATTTAAAATTAAAAATAAAAAGGATGGTGACACTTTCTTAGAAGGATAAACATCTGATTTTTCCCCCTCTCCCTGTCCACCAAAAATAAACAGGCTGGCCACAAGGAATGAAAGACAGAGACCAGACAATGACTCTAGTTTGACGACAGGATGTCAACAAACTCTGACCTTTCATTTGTGCAGGTCCTGCTGCATTAATCTCACAGGCCAATTACACCCTCTGTGAAAGGTACATTTAAAAAAGAAGTGAAAGAGAACTCCAACTTTAGCTGACTTCCATGACATGTCAAACTGTCATTTCCTTTCGCTGCTAATTTTAACTCCGATTGCAAGCAGGGTAATGCATTTTGTATTTCCCCCCCGGGTTGTGGTATGTTACAATCTAGCTTCCTTTTTTCTTTTCCTCTTTCCCTCTGAGTCCTGCAGTTTCATGAAGGAGGGGAGGGGAGGCAGACAGGTTTAGACTCTGCCCCACTCCAGAAATGGAACTGTTACAGACACACGAGACCTATCAATGTAACGGGCAGCGGTGTAAATGACACAATAAGCCCTAGGAGAAAGACGTGCTTTTCATTCGGGTCCTAAGAATGCTGTCACTGGATTGCAGGCATTGTGCCCGCATACAGGCATGTGTAATGTAAGCTGGTGTAAATGGGCTCACTGAGCTGCTGGAATGATCCCGTGGCTTCTCTGGCCTGTGCTACGAGGGAGATCAGATGAGATGATCTTCATTGTCCCTTGTGGCGGCGCGTCGGGGTCCCCCGACTCCTGCACCCCCGTAATGGCACGGACAGACTCCACCAGCCAGTTGAATAGAGGGAGTTTATTGCTTCTCCAGGATACAGCACAGCACAGATGCCATCTGGTTACAGGAACCGGGCCTAGGATGCCTCAGCCCCCCTTGAGATGGGGGATGCTGGCCCCTAAATTCCAGCCCCTCTGGGCCCTAGGCTGTCTCCTCCATGATCCCAGACAGCCAAACTAAAACCCACTCCCTTCCAGCCCTGCCCCCAGCCACGTCTGGCCTTGCCCCCTTCCTTTCCATTGTTCCGCTCCATGGGAGATACCTGTCTGACGAGTTTCAAAGCCCCCTTGCATAATGACTCATCCCCTGCCCTGCTGGGCCGTGCTGCAGACAGCAGCCAGTGGAGGTCACTGACAACCCACTGCCCAGCATAGCAACCAGCAAGGTACCCCCACTACGTCACATCCCTCTCGCCTAGCCATGAACCCGTAATAAGGGGTGTCCAAAGAGTGGCACGGGTGAGAGGATATTTTGCATTTCCACGCTGCAGAAAAGTTTCAAAAGCACCTCAGGCCCTCACGTGCCTAAATCACACTGACAGTCTACAGGATTTAGGATCTGACGTCGCTTATGTGCTTGTGAGTGATTGTCTTGGAGGGGTAGGTACGTGGGGTTGGTGGGTCTCTCCTGCTGCTTGCACCCCTATACACGCGCTTTTTAATCAGAGCTAATGTGTGGGCATCTCCTGGAGCTGAAATGTACCCCCCCACCCATCCTTCGCCCTGTGCTCTGGTCCATGCCAGCGCCCCTTCCAGAGCCAGACGAATCTCTGGTTATGTCTACACTGCAACCAAAGACCTAGGGCAGAGCAGGGGCTGGCTGGGGTCAGCTGACTTTGGCTCCCCAGGCTTGGGCTGCGGGGCTATCAAATTGGCTCAGGAACTCCGTGAAGGTGTTGGGTCTCAGAATACAGGGCCCAGCCCGTTCCCGAGTGCCGCCAGTGTAATCTCTAGACCCTCAGCCTGGAATCAGATGGGACTGCCAGGGTGATCTAGTTGAAGCCCCTGCAATTGAGTCTCCGAGTCTCCGCCACTATCTTTTTATTGTGATGTACCCGCTGCATCCTGACTGCCTCCCAGGCCACTGCGCTCAGCACTCCTTGCCAGGGCTGGGAACAGAACCCCAGCCTACGCAAAGGGTTGCCAGATACTTTCACAAAAAATACCCAGCAGGGCAGGAAAAAAAATTGGTTGAGAAAAAAAAAGGAGGGCCAAAGTTGTTGAGCAAAAAAAAGGAGGGGGACTGAAGTTGTTGAGAAAAAAAAAAACCCAACCAAGTGCGCGCGCAAATAAAGGGACACTAAATTGCCATCCTCCCCGCTCCCCCACCAGACACGGCAGGGGAAGAATGTCCCATGCGGCCTTCCATCCGAGAAAAACAGAAAATACCGGACGAATACTGGACACCTGGCAACCCTACCTACGTGTCAGGCTTCCGATGACAAGCCCACGAGGAATGCTGGCCCTTACCCCTGGCTCTAATCGCTGGACCACGATCCTGTCACAGCCTGTCCCCCGTCACATTTTTCCCGAGTGTTAACCAGGGATGTAAAATCCTGAAGCACCAGTTAACCGGCCTAGCAACCAGCCATGCAGGCTCCTGGTACAAGCCGGCTGGCAGCCCCGTGTGGGGGTTTGGCGGGACTGGAGCAGCCCTTCACCCTCGGCAGGTCCCGGGTGCGGGGCTGCCCTCATGGAACCGGTTCACCAGTTACCTGTTCACGTCCCTAGTGTTGACGGGCCAAGAGAAGGAGCGACAGAGGAAATGCGAAGGGTGAAGCGGAGCTCTAGGCAGGGTGTGCTCTGTGCTGTTGCTTCTTTAGGACATGCCAGCCCCCGAGGATGTGCCGCCATCTTGGAGCCTTGTCTGAAGGAGGTGGCATTGGCACGTGGCGTGTCCCATGTGCAGCACCGGCTGCAGGCCAAGGCTGGGACTCAGGGTGATTCAGCCAACGAACTCCAGCAGGTAGACAGAGACATTTCCTGCTGGAGGGAAAATCCCATCCAGGTTTTAGTCTCCATATTGCGAGTGAAAGTCAGGCTGGTGCAGAGCTGTGGCCAGTCAGGTGTTGGGAGTGAAGGGCGTGGAGCTGGGTGGTGCATGACTCTGGCTTGCCTTTGTTCTTGCTTCCGGAGGAGAGGCTGGGAACAGGGCCCCTGCAGCTCTCCGACACTTCCAGAGAGCCACTCTGGCACCAAAGCTTTGGAAAAGACCCGGAACCTGCCGGGCATAGCTTGGGATTGGGAGTTAGCCGACCTGAAGTGAAGACCTCGCTCCATTGAAGTCAATGGCAGTTTTACCATCAATTCCCCTGGGGCCAGAATTCCACCCTGGGGGTCTGTGTCTTGCTCTGTCGTGGCCTTGTTGTGCCCCCGTGGGCGAGACACGTCCCCACTCAGTGCTTGTTTCCCCAGCTCTCCTGGGCCTTGCTGGGGGAAAAGGATTCTCCCGTGGCCAGGAGCTTGTGAGCTGATGAATGACAGCTGAGCATGTTGTGACCCGGTGAGCCAAGGTGCCAGAGGAGGGTGCCGGTGTTATCAGCTGACTCTTCTTGTGCATTAGCCCACAAAGAGCTCGTGGTGCAAGGGCGTGGTGCAAGGGACGGGACCCAGGAGAGAGGGAAATCTGGGCCTTACACAACGGAAAGTCTCCCATGAAAGACTAATTCACGAATGGGATGATTAAGGGCAAGCCCTGCTAAGTGGCCAGTGGGTGCAACAATTCTGGCTTGTTGCTTTAATTCCCGTTTTCCTTGTAAAGAGAACCTAGAGCGCAGAGAGGCAGGCACGTGCAGGTACAGCGAAGGGGTGTGGTGCAACTCCACTAGACAGACCCGAGGGGGCTTTTCTCTAGCTGCCTGGGTGCAGGAGCCGGGAAGCCGCAGCAGTGTGGGTTCCAGAACACCTGGAGCCCTGGGGATGACTTGCGGGGCTAGCCGGCGCTGAAGTGCATCTTCCTCCGGCTTCACTGAGCTAGCCAGGTTAAAGCGAGCTGGACTGAGCTGTGATCACCGCCCTGTGGTAGCAGTGTAGACATACCCAGAGTGTGGCAGGGCGGGTGTCCCTTTGCCCCTCCACCCCCCCAAGGTGTGGGAGGTTCTGTCTTTCTGAGGCCAGCAGGAAGGGGGGCAAATGTGATTGTTACGTGTTTTACAGCACTGCCTTGAGGGCCCAGCTTAGCTTTGGGCCCCGTCGGGTAACGACTGTGCTTATGGTGCAGCACAATACGGCCCCTGCCCCAAACAGCTCCTGGTCGTGCACATCTGTCCCGCCATGCAGCAAACCGAGACCCATCTGCAGCAGGTTTATTGTGGCAGCCCTTCTGCAGGGTCGCTGCAGCAACCAGGCATCCAGCTGCAGTTGGAGACCGCGTGGCAGATGTTTCCCTCCAGCCCGCGCTGCCCCAGGTGAACGGCTCTGCGTGAGATTCGGCGTGGGTGCCACTCTTCCCTGCTCGATCTGCCCTAGACACAAACCTTAATAATTTCACAACTTCAGCTGAAGAGTGAACCTACGCCCGAGAGGAAAGGAAACACGGCTTGTGGCTTTCCTGGGACTGACATTTGCAACCACACAAAACAGAGTTATACTGAAACCAAGCCCAGAAGTGACACCTCCCCCACCCCCCCAAAAAAAATCAGGTGGTTATGGAGTCTGGAAACTGGAATCCAGACCAGCTTTGGGTCTGCCACAACACCACTGGTGTGGAAGTAGGCCCCGCCAAGAAAGAAGGCCGTGATCCTGGGGATGAGCTGAGTACGTCCTGATTCTGGGGATCAGCTTTTGGCAGGCCAAGGAGCAGCTAGCAGAGCTGATGTCTCAGCTGGCTTCTTTAGAGACCTACACTCAGATTTCCTGGCACCGTGGGAGCATCTCTCCCCTGCATCATCTTCTTGATGATCCTTCTCCACTTTAAACTCTTCCCTTCCCCCTTCCTTAGTCTGCCACCTCTGCCATCCCCACACCTGATTTTGCTGCTCTCCAGAAAGGAGACTTCAAAAGCCATCAGAGAAGTAAGCAGGCCCCTTGTTGCAGATACGGGTCTATCGCTCAAGACTTTGCTTTTTCTAAAGCCCAGCTAATGCTGTTTCCTGGGTCCCTGCACTGGCTGTGTCCCATGACTGGTGGTGGGCATGATTTTGGTGGGCTGGGTCCTGCCGTGAGGACTTGATGCCCTCTCGAGGTCCCTTCTGTGGTTCTATGATCCTCGCGCGGCAGTCGGTGGAGTCAATGAATGGCAGACCAAGCAGACAGTGTGATGGGTGGCGTTGCCACAGTCTTGGTAGCCGGAATTCAAGGACAGCACCAAAACTTGGGCTGACGTGCCATCCTGACTCCAGGAAGCTGATGGGGTGGGGGTGCTGCCTTGGGCCGGGGGCTGTCTCCCAGGTGCCTTGCTGCATGGAGGTTTTAAACCAGGGGTGGGGAACCTTTTTTGGGTCAGGTGCTGCTGACCCACAAAAAAAATCAGTCGGGGGGGGGGGCAGCATACAAGTGAGAACCAAAAAACCCCCAAACAAACCCTCACTGACATGGCCCCCGACTGAGAAGGAGAAAGACCCTCCCCACATTCCCCTCAGACAGCAGAGACTTGGGGCGGGGGGGGGGCAGGCTAGTAGATTTTGTGTGCTCCAGCCCCAAGGCGGGGTTGGAACATTATCACGGGCTCCCCAGTACTGGAGGGGAGCCCTGAGCCTCGGGGGCCAGATCCGGGAAAGCCGGGGGCTGCATCCGGCCCCCAGGCCTGAAGTTCCCCACCCCTGTTTTAACCTCTCAGGGGCACTTTGAACTGGCCTCGGTGACCTATCCACTCCCTTCCTCGCAGCATGAGCCAGACTCTCCATCGGTGTCAATCAGGACTCACCGAGGCCCTGCTGCGTGTCACTTCTGGGCCGGCCAAGTGCCCCAGCATTTACCTCAGCCCTGCACCTAACCTCTAGGAGCATTTGGGGCATGCTTAGCGTCCAAGCCAGAGCAGAGGGCAGCAGAGTCACGAGGGAAGAGGTGGCACCTCGGCGGAGCACAGGGGAGGGTGCCTGGGGGCGTTCGCGCCTGGGGGAGTTTGTGCAGGCCGGCGGGTTCCCATGGCAGCTGCTAGGGACGGCGAGCCCGGGAGGCAGCAGGAAGTGAAAACGCTGGCCCTGTACGTTCCCCTTTGAAGCTCACAGAGGAGACTGGATTCGAGCAGCAGAGTCATCATGGAATCAGAGACAGAAAAGGACCCACGGGGTCATGACGTGTTCCTCCCCGCTGCGGGGGCCGGTGTGGATCGTTCCCAGCTCTGGTGTCTCCGGAGCCAAGCGCTGGGGCCCCCGGGAAGGTTATTCTGCAGCCTAATGCGCTCATGCATGATGCTTTGGCAATGCAGAGCACTGCCTGGGCTCTTAACAGAGGTCATGGCCAAGTTTCCGAGTGCATGATTGGAACCAGATCCACCCTCTCAGCTCTCAGTTAGGCTCCTAGATGAAGGACGGCATTTCAACTGAGCTCAGCATCCAAAGCTGCCTCCTGGTCTTATCGCTGGCTTGCTACACCTGCCCTGAACTCCGGCGCATGTCTCTCCAAGCCACCCCCCCCTTACGAGAACCCCTCCGGGAGGGAGCCTGTCTTCTGCATGAGGCTCTCCGATTGCTTTGCAGCCTGCCTCTGATCCCCGACCTCCTTGGGGGGCAGATCCGAGGTGGGAACTGAGATGCAGAGAGGCAAGCCAAGGTTGTGTCTACGCTACAAAGAAAAGTCGGAAAAAGAGACGCAAATCGCGAAGTGCAATTTGCGTATCTTTTCCCACTTTTTTTCTGAAAGAGACTTTTCCAACATTTGGCCCGGCTACACGGGGCCAAATGTCAGAAAAAACCCTCTTTCGGAACATCCCTTCTTCCTCGAGAAACGAGGTTTACGGGGATGCTGACAAAACACGTCCGCTGTTCCAACACTTTTTTGGCCTCCCGGAAAAACTCCGTAGTCTAGACGTACCCTGAGTTGCCCCAGGCCTGAGAGTGAGTCAGTGGTAGAGAAGGGAGGAGAACGCAGGAGTCTGTTTTGAATCACGACATCAAGGAGCTAATAACGGCGCCAATCACTCTCCGCAGCCCTGACCACTAGGCCGCATTCCCTCCCACACAGCTGGGCGCTGAGCCTGTCTGGTACCTCCCTACCAGAGCGCTGGCTGAAACTCACAGGCGGATCCCACAGGGAAAGAAACTCCCCCAGGGTATATGTGGATGCAAACCCTGTTCAATGACACGCTTTATTCTGATTGCTGCAGGAAGTAACAGGTAGAAAAGGAGGGGGGAGCGGGAAAGCACAGACAAAACAAAGCACAAAGCCCCCATGCCCACACTCAGAGGCAGGAAATGCTGCCCGGCACCTAGGCCAGAAAGGAAGAAACAAATCGGAGGGCAGGATCTGGCTACTCTATCCCAGTTGGATTCCCCAGTCACACAGCCTGTCAGTGACAGCCAGACCCGGCGCTGACACTTTCTCTGTCACTCCAGTACGAGACGCAGTGTCTGGTGCACAGCTGTGCCGAGGTGACGCCACTGGCTTGGGGAAGGGAGGGGTGACCTGAGTCAGGGTTAAATCTGGATGGCCGCTGCACAGGCCATCCTTCCTTAGAACTGCGGGAAAGACTCCTGCCTGGGCCTTTTGGCGTCTGGGGAGGCTGCGCCCGATTCTGCTCTCGCTGGTGCAACGCCATCGGCTTGGCAGGGTCCACTCCTGCTGTAGATGGCTGCAAGCGAGATCAGAGGACCCTCTCTCTGCTCACCTCCACCCTGGGCCCAGTCGTGGTGCCGTTGACCCCTTCAAGAGATGCCGCGTCCCTCTCTCTCTAATACCAGCGGCGCTGCTAGCCCGGCGGCGTTGGAGGCTGCTGCAGGGTGAGCCAGCTGTGAAGTTTTTGCAGGGGGCTGAAACCAGAGGGACGGAGCCTAGCTAAGCAAACTCCAGCGGGATTTTCGAGGTGGGGGTGGGTTTGTAGCCCCAGGGGGAGGATGGTATTAGCATGTTGAAGGCAAGGCTGGTGCAAAGGGGCCAGCAGGCAGGCTGAACTCCAGAGGAAGTATCCTCATGCCCAGGGGGGCCACCCCTGAAGAGCAAAGATGAAAGCTGTTTCCCCCAGACCCCGTGCTAGCTGCTGCATCACCGGGGGGATGAATCAGGCTCCAAGCGCAAAATATCCCCTCCCTTCTGCAGATTGCCCCTTGGTGCTGTATCAGCCGGGCGTTAGCTGCCGCAAAGTCAGGTGAAAGGTGGCAGCCGGGGGTATGGGGCAGCTTGCATCTCTGTGGTGGCACTGGTGGGGCACCTTGCAGACTGTGTGGCTGGGGGACGGCACTGGGCAGAGTCTGGGGTACTGACTAGAAGGAGGCGCAGAAATAATGGAATGGGGGGGTCTAAACGTGTCTCGAGGGCAGAGGCCATGGGGGGGGTGCATCGTGCAAGGCCTCGAGAGCTGCCAGGGACATGCAAATGACTCAAAGCCAAGAGGAGCGAGACTCTTCTGAGTTCTGGGGCTGGGCTCTGCTGGCGACGCTGCCGCTAGTTGCTGGGATGTTGAGTGAGGAACTGGGTCGAAGCTGCGGGGGAGCCGAGCCGAAACTGCTCAACGAAGCGCTCCAGGGGCCAGGAACCTGAAGAGGGCACAAAGGGGGGAGCAAAAGTCAAGCTCTGAGGGCTGTTCTGGCCAGCGGCATCAGAAAGAGAGGATTGTGTCTCCGAGGTGAAGGGAAGCAGGTGCACCCGGTGCACCGCCAGTTGGGGCGCACACTCCCAGCCGGGCTCCTGCTAAAGGGGCCGGCTGGGGTGCGCTGTAGGGGCGGCGTGTGTGCTCCCAGGCGAGCTACTGGTGTGTCCGCGCCTGTGGCCAGCAGCCCCTGAGAAGAAGGCAGGGGAAGGGAGTGGCAGGCCGGGGGAGGGGGGGTTTCTCTCACAGTTTCCCACTGTGCCCCCACACAGCCAGCCCCCAGCTCCCTTGTGGCAATGGCAGGGACCCGTCCACTAGCCAGGTAACATAACCCAGCCCCAGAACCCCCTACATACTGCCCCTACCCCCTGTTCTGATTCCTGCACCCCCCCACCCTCCAGTCCTCTGCCCTGAGCCCCTGCACTGCACCCCACATTTAAATTTCTTACAGGTACTGTCGTATTGCATCCCCACCTCCCCCAAGGGGAGCGGGTTGTGATAGGACAGCACCTGTAAGAAATGTAAGTTACTTTCACCCCTGCTCGTAATGGAGCTGGCAGGCATTCAGCGCTGCAGCCTGCCATCTGGAGCCCCAGAGCAATCAACCCGGGGGCAGAACAGGCCCTCTGTCCCCCTGGGCCCTCACTTGGCTGTGAAAGGCTCAAAGCAGCTCTTGGTTTGCTCGCTGGTCTATTGGCCGATGTTCCCTCCTGTCCCTTTTCTTCCTCCTCTCTGCTCAACGTTCCAGACGAGTTTCCCTGCCGGACTGGGTCCCTGGGGCTCAGTGGTCGCTGTCTAACCACGGAAGAGTCACTCACGTTGCCAGTACAGAGCCCAGACTTTGGAGAGGCAGGCTCAGCCCTCAGGCCCAGTCACTTCTTAGCCTTTACCTCTCCTCACCTTTGTCCTTTCGATTTCATCTCCCCTGAGCCGGGAGTTTGCCTAGGCACCCAGTGATCTCCCAGGAGGGATTGCTAGCTACAAGCATGGCTGGGGAGCGAGAAAGGAAGGGGCTGTGCCCCACGGGACATCGAGTGTGAAGGACGGTCGTCTGGACTGGTCACTGAAGGTCAGGGGGGTATTGTGCTGGGAGGAGGCACCGCCCCTCCTGCGTTTCCAGGCCACCCTGGTGCGGGGAAGATTCATGCTGGACCCACGTGGGCTCTGTGATGCCAGGGTCACTGGCTGTGGAAAGCTCAGACCTCCTCTGCCCGCACTTCCCGGGAGCCGTGCCCATGGAACCCAGCAGAGGCTCCGAGGAGCGTTCCGCATCCGAGCCAGCTGCTGTGGGTGCCGCGGGGGGCCGGCCAGCCAGCAAAGAGAAGGTGGGATTCTCCTCCGTGCTGGCTGTGCCAGGAGCTCTGGGACAGGGCCTCTTCTGACACGCTGCCCTGAGAGTCACTGTTTTAATTTTCTGACCTGCATGATGCAGACCACATCCTGCCGGGAGAGAGGCAGAGAGCGAGCGAGAGGGATGCAGCCAGAGGGACCCAGCCTCCCCGGGGCTGTGCTGCACACCTGCACTCTGGCTCAGGGACCCCAAAGCATCCCTGGACCCTGCTCCAGCCCGAGCCGGAAGAGCTTGGACGCTCTCGTGCACCTTTCCGGGCTGCTACAGTCACCCTTGGGGTTTGTTTGTTGTACATGCTGTTTTGCCCTTTCATCTTCCTCCTCCCCCGCCCCCCGCTGCTTCTTGATGACCTTTGGAGCAGACCTTCCCACGGCTTCCCACAAGCCCACCCCCAGATGCTGTGGAAATCCCCAGCCATGGAGCAGAGATGCAGCATGGGAGGTGGAGGGAGGGGAGAGAACAAGGGAGCTTCCCAGGCCCCATTCCTTTAATGAGATGGGGGAGGCTACATTAAACAGTGCTATTAACCCCTGCTGAGCACCTCGGCAGCAAAGCCTCCTGCGCGTTTTGAGAGCTTCTTGGTTTCTCCCCTTTGATCTCCCGCTCCAGCCCCTCTGACGTGCTTCGACCCCCTCTCTGCCAGATAGACCTATGGGGCGCGGAGCTGGGCTCTGACACAGTTACAGGGTTCGGTGCTTTCAGCATCCCGGTGCAGCCATGGGACCAGTGTGATGCTCAGCCTTTCCCTGCCTGGAGCATTCTGGGAAAATCGAAGCTGTTCTCCCATAGTGCCAAGCCGGGACAGAGGCAGGAGCTGCCGCCTGTCCTCGGAGGCAGGGGGGCGAGGCGAATATGGCTGGTCGGCGGGAATGACCTCGCTCACACCAGTGACCAGGATGGGAGCAATTTTCCTCAGAAACAAGAAGTGAAACCGCACGCTGCCGTGACTAGCGGCGTGCGGAGGCGAGGCTGACCACTGTGCACACTGAGGAGCTGACAGCATCTTGCCCAGGGGTGGGGAAAGAGCATTTCTTCCAGGCTGGGGGGGCGGCGGGAACAGCCCTGGCCAGGCTGGGTGCTGCACGTGTGTTTTCCACCCTGAAGGCGGCTGGGATGCCCTTCATCCCTGATGGCAGGGACTCCCCTCTCTCTGGGGAGGAGGTGCCAAAGAGGCACAGGTCCTGGCGTGACCTTTCTTGTCATGGGCAGAGATTCATCCCTGCAGGCGCCGAAATGGGAGAGCGTCACCTTCCCTCAGACTCTCAGAGGCTGGGAGGTGTATTAATCAGACACTCACATGGTGCCCAGCCTTCAGGGCCTGAGAGCTGGGCAGGGGGAGTGTCTCCTAGGTTACACCCTGGCATTCGCATGAGGCAGGGGAGAAAGTGCCTCCTGGCTAGGCCGTTGAGTGCACTGCTCTCTTTGAAGCTAATGGCAACACTTGCTCTTGAGTTCAGCGGAGGCCAGAGTTCCCATCTTTGGGGTGTCCCCACAGCTTTGGGGAGTGTCACAAGGGCTGGCAATGTCACCTACTCTTGGGCAGCGCCCCTTGTCGGAGAGGTGCGCCACGAAGGCGGATTTGGGGGAGGAAGGGTGCTTGCTAGCCTCAGCCCTGGGTTCAATTCCCTGCTCTCCTTGAGACTTTCCCTGTGATCTTGGGCCAGTCACTTAACTTTTCCATGCTTCAGTTCTCCCTCTGTACACTGGGGACAACAGCGGTGCCCTGCCTTGTGGCGGTGTGTATGTGTCATGTACCTGAGGTCCTGCATATAACAGTGAAAATGGCAACCCCCTCTCGTGAGGGCGCCGTCATACTGGTGTCAAGGTGCTTATGCTAGAGGAGTTTAATCTAGTCTGGCCAAGCCAAGCTCACCCAGCAGTAGAAAGTACCTTATGGCTGCATTGGTAGTAGGGCTTTTCCTGGCAGAACTAGGCTGGTAAAAATATCCCACCCCTAAGGGGCAGAGTGAAACTTTTAGAGTGTAGACGAGGGGTGGGGAGCTTAAAGGCCCGGGGGGCTGGATGCAGCCTCCGGCTTGACTGGATCTGAGGTTGGGGGGCCCCCAGCCTTGGGGAACCCATACTGGCACTCCAGCCCCCCCCGCGGGACTGAAGCACACAAAATCTACTAGCCTGCCCCCCCGCCCAGGCTCTGCCGTGTGAGAATGTCTTTTTTCTTCCCAGCTGGGGCCATGTCAGTGAGGCTGTTTGGGTTTTTTTGCTTCTCACTTGTGTGTGGCCCCCGACTGATTATTCTGTGGGTGGGCGGCCCCCAGAAAGGTTCCCCCCCCCACCTTAGAGTGACCCCAGTGTAGCTGTGCTTGTGGTCTGGCCCTTCGCTCTTTTAACCCTTTCTCCCAACTCAATCCCTTAGTCGCCTTCATCCGTTTCCCTGTTCGCCTTTGAACCCCCGCTGGCTCGTTGGTCTCTTCCGGCAGCGCCCGCACCCAGACACGGGATTCCTGGTCTCATCCCAGCCAGCCATTCCCCTCTCATGCTAAGCAGCTGGCTCCATGGGCTGGCAGTCTGTGGAGCTGCTGGAAGGGTGAAGTGCTATCTGGGGTGAATGAGGGGATTGTCAACTACCCTGCACAGATGGACTGTCCTCACCCCTGCAGACGACAGGGCCAAAATGCATTCGCTGTCTGTGTCATGTTGCATGCGTGTATCTAACATGGCAACCCCCAGTTTAGACTGGGGTACTCTGAATTAAAGCCAGGAGGAAACACCAGGCTGAGGTGATGGTTTATGAGGTGCCCTGACCCCCTTGTGACCCTCTGGAACGCTGGGGCAGGATGGCTCCTCGTATCCGCTTTCAAATCGCACAGCGAGTCATCCCGGGTGCTTTTGCAAACCAGCTGAGCTCAGGGGTGTTGCTTCGCCGTATGGCCTCACACACAATGGCTCCCGCCCCGAACCAGCGAGCCGTGGGGGGCCGCATCCTGGCTCAGGCCCCTCCCCTTTCCTGCCACAAGCGGGAGGAAGAGGGGGGCTCACACACGGCCACCGACTCGGGATGAGTCAGGGCCCCAGAGAAGGGACCGTACAGTTGGTTGCTCTTGTGGTTCTGTGGCTGGGCGAAAGCAAAAAAGCCCCTGTGATGCAGCCAAAGCTGCCGGTTTTCCATGAGGTTGTCAGATTTAGGTTAACCTTGAGGAAGTGTTGCTCACGGAACGTGTGGGTCACTGCCTGGACGTGTGTGTGTGTGTGTGTGTGTAATGCTAGTTCATTCACCTTTCCCCCGGCTGTCCTCCAACAGGGTGCTCGCTTTGGGTGAAGCAGGCCTGTGTGTGTGTAAAATGGGATCTGAGTCTCTTCGGCTTGTCACCGGGATCTACGGGGCCTGGTGTGGCTGTATGTGGCTGGCTGGGGTATCGAGAGCAGGCTGGGATGAGTCTAGACCAGGAATACTGTGTCCACACGTGGGCCCCACACTGGTGTACCCCACGCGCTGCGGCCTAGACTCCCACTGGCCTTTTTTCCCTTTTATCTGCCAATTGGAGGTGCTGGTGACATAGGCTAAATGAGGTGCCCCCACATCCCGCCTCCCTTCCCCTCTAGGTAGCCCTTCCTGCACCCCCTTACTCCTCAGGCACCGCTTGTCCCGACTGGAGGGCAGTGCTGGCAAAAGGGGCTGGATTGAAGAGCCTGGAGACTCTTTACCCACCTTGCGCCTCCCCCCCAGGGAGCAGAGTGGAATCCAGGCCTTGTCTGCACTAGGAAGTCATCCTGTTTCCACTACACCGGCATTGTCAAAGCAGCCCAGCCTCTGCCCTACGCATCCTTATGCCAGGATACATGTGCTGTGTGCCAGGGGCTTGTGTCACTATGACAGCAAAAAATCACTCTCCCTGTGACCGGCCTAGCCTCAGGCTCTCAGACCAAGGGCGACGCATAGGGGGGAAGAGGGGTCAGGCGCCCCCAAGCACCCTGGACGGGAGCTCTCCCGGCATCTGGCAAAGTGGTTTTTACCCACAAAAGTTTATGCTCGTTTTTAAGGTGCCACTGGACTCCTCGTTGTTTCTGCTCATATTGATGACGCTTTGTTTTTCTTGAGTGCCTTTCGTGGGAGGGCGTGAAAGTGCTTTGCAAACCCAAGAGGGAGGCGGTGTGTGTGTGTGTGTGTGGGGGGGGGGAGCCTGTTACAAACCTGGAAACAATTTTTTTATTTGAGCTGGGTTGCTGAAGGGTGGCCATTTAAACACTCTCTTACCCAAGCTATCGGACTCCTGCCCATTTGTCAGACCACTTTAACGACTGGTGGTAGGTCAGTCTGATCCCCATTTTACTCCACGGTAGCTTGAGCCTTAGACACTTCCCCATCTCCTAAGGCTGTTGGGAATCATCAATCGGTGTCTATAAATCCCTTGAGAGCCGCGGAGGAATGGTGCGGGAGAACGGCAGTGTTATCACACTGCGCTGTGGGCACAACCCCTCAGACATACACTACACCTCTGCACTGTGGGCAGACGGGGGTTTTCTGACCTGTTTTTCTACTGGTGACCGCACTGGTTTGTCCCGTGGTGAGGTGTTTGTTGTCCTCGGGGAAAGCACTCCCCAGCCCCCCCCGTGGAACCCTCCCTACCCAGAAATGGGCTGAGTGGCTAAGAGGCTGGAGAAACAGATCGGTGACCACACGCCATCAGCCTGCGTCTCAGTGGTCAGGAAGCCGAGGTGTGCCCGGCAGCAAAGGGCTCTCACCTGCTGATAACAGAGTTTTGAGGAGAAAAATCGAACCTGGGATTTCCCTGCGGCCTACCACCCTTGACACCTTTGCCCCCCGGTCCTGAGAGCCCAACACCGCCTCAGCTTCAGGGGCCCAATATGCCTCTCCAGCCCTGCATGCCTGAGATAACCATGAATGCCTAAGCCAGGGGTGGGGGGAAGCTTTTTTGGGTCGAGGCTGCTGGCCCACAGAAAAATCAGTCAGGGGTCACACACGGGTGAGAAGCAGAAGCAGAAAGATACACCCCACATCTCCCCACATTCCCCTTGTACACCAGAGCCTAAGGGGGCCCAGCCTAGTAGATTTTACGGGCTCCAGCCCAGCAGTGGGCTGCTGGAGCAGAGCCCTGAGCCTTGGGGGCCGGATCCAGGCAAGCCAGGGCCGGATCTGGCCCCCAGGCCTGAGGTTCCTCACCTCTGGGCTAAGTCTTCTTCCCTCTCTCTAGCCCCATGCACCTATGAGAACCCCCAGGTGCTCAGTTGCCTCACATGCCTGAGGTGACCCCAGTCCTTCAGTGTCCAGAACAGGACTGTCTAGGATTTTTTTTTTAATTTGGTTTGGGCTGGGTTTTTTAAAAATAGTTGAGCCTAGTGAGAGTAAAACAGCCCCTTCCTTGCCCCGCTGGCTAAGCTGAAGGCATCAGAGGGGGAGCCCTGTGAAAGCCCCTCGCTCCCCGCCCCCCCCCCCGAGCATCGCCACCGCAAGAGTGATTTCTCTCTGCAAATATTTGACAGTCCCCCAACAACTCTGTTGCTCTTGACACCGAATGGCCTAATTGATTCACTAATGCTTGGTGCTGATGATTCACCAGGGCTCTTGATTAACAGCCAGGGGTAGGAAAGAGAGAGAGTAAGAGAGACACTTGGGATCGGGGGCGGAGGGGTCAGAAGGGCCCTGACCCCCTCCCCTCTGGAACAATAAGAGGTTTCATGCTTCCTTTGGTCCATTTTCAAACTCATTTCCTGGAGGATTATATCATAGGGTTTCGCCCTTATCCGAGTACTCGCTGCAGTCCGAGGAGCTGAGAACACGCCACAAACACTCCTGCTCACAACAGCCCCATTATCCCTGTTGTACAGATGGGGAAACTGAGGCACGAGGGAGCGGAAGCAACTTGGCCCCACTCATGCCGACAGAACTGGGAACTGGGGCTGCTGGGCCAGATTCTGGCTTCACTGGCCTACCCGTTAGACCAGTGGCTCCCAACCTTTTTTATATCGCAGACCGGCTAACTCATTCACAAACTTTTCTCAGACTGGTAACATTTTATTTGCATATTTATTATGCAAATAATGAATATGCAAACATACAAATCAATTGTTACTAGTCCACCAAAATATGTACCCCAGTTCCAACCCCCAGAGTCGCTGTGAACAGCTGTCTTCAGCTGCAGCAGCTGTCTGCCACATAAGCCAGCTGCTATGCGGTGGCTTGGGGGGGCTGGGGTACACCATGGCCCCTTGAGCTGCCACTCAGCAGCTGGCTTCAGCCCCAGAGCCACCAAGAACAGCTAGCTTCAGCTTCAGCAGCCACCAGCCACGTGCCAGGGTATACCCCAGCCCCATGGGCGTGGCTTGGCAGTGTGCCGCGGCCCGGCAGCCAGTGGTTCGTGGCCTGGCACTGGTCCACAGACTGGCGGTTGGGAACCACTGCACTAGATAGCACCCCCACTCACTAGCCTGAGATGTTTTAAATGGACTTTTATAGCCCCTCTCCCCCCCTGCCCATTCCTCCTCCATCACTGCCCACGAGGGGAGCTAGTGAGCACAGCAAGTTCTTTTTCTGCTCCTGACCGGGTGCTGCCACCCAAACACAAGGTCTCCCACCTGCTTTTAAGGACTAGGAAGCTCACAGCTTGACTGGCCTTCAAATTGGAATGTGCTGGTTTCTGTTCTCACCTAATCTGGGTGTAACTCTGGACTGACTCTGAAATTCAGCAGTGTCGCTGGTGTAGCCTAAGAGGCAGCTATCTGACAGGTGCCGGAGGTGAGTTTTCCCTAGCCATTGATGGAAGGTCTCCTGTGCGCACCGTGGTGGCAAGCGGGAACCAAATTCCATCGTGATCTCTGCAGAGCTCAGAGGGCAGTTTGCCTTCTGTAATTTATCTGCCTTATCCCTGGGTATTTTCTCAGTGATGGGAGACCTGATGCTTTTCTGCCAAGATTAACGATGTCCCAGCAGAGGTAGGCGGGAGTCCTTTTCACTGTTAAATAACACCCAGAGACATCTACACTTTGGATAATGCAGCTGAAAAGTGCTTGATTTGCAGCACTGGCTCAATTACTCGCCGGGAATATCTGCCGAGTGGCAATTCCGGAGGGGAAGTGAGCTGAGAAGTTTGGCCCAAACTTTGGCAGAGCGTGGAGGAACTCCGCTTTGTGCTGTGCCGCTCATTGAGGGAGCTGCGTTTGCAGGGATTTTTGTTCTTGCCTTTTGGCTGCAGCTGCTGTCCTTTGGCTGGAGGGACAAATATTGTATGTGCAGGACTGAATCTGGAGGCTTGGCGGAATCAGGGCTGGCTCAGGAAGAGTTAGGAGATGCAGCTGCTGTAGGTGAGGGTGCACCACCTTTGGTGGAACTCAAGTTGCGGAGCATCTTTGAAGAGGCACGTAACAGGGTGATGGGCAACAGCTGCAAAGCCCATGTCACGTCCTGCTCTTGATGCCTCACTGCAGCTTTTTGCAGGCTGAGTTTCTGTGCCAGGCTTCCTTACACGACTCAGTGTTTTATACAGCACATCCCATTCCAGGAACTCAACGTGCTAATTACTTTGGCTTCCAAATACCATCTCCTGGTAGGCATTACTTCCATTTTACAGACAGGAAACTCAAGCAGCAAGGTTAAATGACTCGCCCAAGGTCTCAGAAGGAGATAGAGGCAGACTCAGGAGCAGGACTCGGAGCTCCTGACACCCCCAGTCTTGTACTTTAACCGCAAAACAATTCCTGTGACACGCTAGAAACATGTCCAAGGGTGGCCCAGCTTGAGGGCTAGGCAGTCTGGGCAAGAAGCTGCTTGCCAGACGTCAATTAGGTCTCCTCCCTTGCTGCCCAAGGGAACCCTCTGTACAATCAAGGCAGCTTGCTGCTTACAGTTCCAGTGGGTGACAGGGGAGGCTGCTGACAGTCATCCTGCTGGCCGACTGACTGTTTGCCAGAACAGGTGCAGGCCATGGTCTGAGACAGCAGATTGTCACGGGGTTCTTTTCCCTCTGTTCTGCACAGGGGCCTGATCCAAAATCAGTCGAAAGACTCCCGTTGATTTCAGTAAGACTTGGAGGTGCGTAGCAGGGTGAGCTGCAACTCACAGCCAGAGAGCACACTGCTTAGACACGGTTCACGCTCCTGATGTCTGGACTACCATGTAGACCGGGCCTTGGGGGGAAGGTGGGTCGTTCCCATAGCTCTGCCACATGGTGCTGCGGGGGAGTTCAGATGATGATTATTAGTGTTATTAAGCAGCTTTTATACCTGCCAAGCTCCTTAATGTCTTTATGCTCTCACTGAGGCTTTGCCAGGAGACCAAAGGCTCAGGTGCCCCCCTGGAATTTTAACCCCTTGGAGGCTGCGCTCCGGTGCCGATGCTGTGACCAAGTTATGTATCCCAGAGGCCTGGCTGGGATGCAGCCAGGTCCCAGTTCTACCCGATTTTACAGGTGGGAGGGGACAGAGCCCCAAAGAGTGCCTAGCACAAGGTCATTTTGCAAGTCACTGGCACAGCCCTGATGTGAATTGAGCACCGGGCGAAAGAAGTATCCCACCTCTGGCACAAGGACTGCAGAGAGCATGGCACTTTGACAGCATGTCTGAGACAGGTCGGTGTTCTCTGGGGGTTGGGGGGAAAGCTGCTGTTCTGGGAACTCACTTTGGTTGTTTCTCTGCAATGCTCCCCTCTGGGGCAACTCCTCTGAGGTGCGGCATGGTGGAAGCTTGTGAAAATCAGAGTGGGTGCTTGTGGGAATCTGTTCGTGTGCCCAGTAAGAAGCAGAGTGGAGTCATGACTGGCAGAGGGCAGCTGCAGAGCTCACTTCAGAAGAACTTTCCATAGAGTGGGGTATTTTCACAGTTGCTCAGAGCTAGCCCAACCCTGCTTAGGTGAGGACAACGGGTGTTTTAGCAGCATGGAATGCTTGTGAAAATCCCACTCACGATAGACACACACACTCACCAGTAAGAGGCACACACCACTGCCTGGTCAGGAAACACTGATAAACCCCGGGATAATCCCCCCTACAGCTTTCTTACTGCTGAATGAACTGGGGTGAAGGCTGCAAAGCACAGCATCTCCCCTAACATGGTCACAGAGCAACAGGATAGGCAGGGGGGCCAAACAATCCCTCTATTTTTTCCCCCATCCTTGTGCAGATTAAATTTTGTTACGTGCACCAAGGTATGTACAGATGTGCACCACTAGTAGAAACACATGCTGCCAGCCGTGGGCATTCTGTCAATCAGGTGGGCAGCATTTGAATCTCTCCTGGGCAGTCGCACAAGCACTCAGCTTACAGGGAACACTGCCGCCAAATGCCTGCTACCAAAAGCACCCTCAACACCCCAAGCACAGAAGTCGAGGGCATGCAGCACCTGGCCGGACAGGTCCCTAACAGAGTAAGTGCAATGAGGCTTAGAGGTGTAGCATAAAAGACCTTGATGAGGAAGAATATTTGGTTCTGAGAAAATTAGGGGCCTGATCCTGCAAGGTGCCGAACGCCCTTGGCTTCCATAGGCATTAATGGCACCCCGAGAGTGCCAGGCCAGAAAAGAACACTGTGATCATCTCATCTGACCTACTGCGTAACCGGTGAGAGTTCCCCCAAATAATTCCTAGAGTGGATGAGTGACGAAAGCATCTGTTGGTGATGAAGGATCCATGACAGCCCTTGGTCAATTGTTCCCATGGTCAATTGCTCCCACTGTTTAAAACAAAAAGTGCATCTTGTTTCCACTCGCCGCTTTCTAGCATTCTGTCCTGCAGTTCAGCCATAGCACGCACCACAAAGAGAGCAGAGGGGCTGTGTCCATCCATCCCCCATGCAGAAAACTGGTGTCTCATAATCCAGACTTTCCATTGACTTCCCTCTCCGCCGCTGAGCGTGTCAGCCCATATTACATGTGACGAACGCAAAGCACTTCAGACAGACCCCCTCCGGTAAGATCTTTGCACGGCTTCCCAGAGCAAACAGGGGCCATCACAGATAATCACCCCACCCCTGAGTGATCGCATGGCCATGATACATGCCCTCTGCGATCAGAGAGAACATTACGCCTCCCTCGGACACAGAGGTACAAGCCCCTTTTAAAGGGGCAACTCACACACCAATCGTTAAATAATCCAAAGGAAAGCTCAGAGGCAGAAATAAAGCACTTCCCTTTCTAATACATGGTGTAGGGGCTGCCCCTTTTTAAATCAGGTCTTACACCCACAACAGGGTTTGAAGCCAGGACTTCAAACAGCAAAGCACAGACAGCTGCCCCTTAAGCTAAACCAGTCCTGCCCACAGAACCATAGCAGGCAGCTCCCACCTGTGATCCAGCCACAGCGGGCCCACACTGTACAAACAAGTTGCGTTTAGGGAATGCCTAAGGAGTAAGGATTGAGTAATCACTGAGTAAAGGGCTCAGGCTTTGTCCCCTTGTTAATGGCAGCTGTTTCAGCAGCTGTGGGCTTCTCCCTTACTTTACCCAACACTGCAAAATCTCCCATTGCTAATCCATAAACCCAGCACAGTTTAATAGCAGATACAAGGAACTCTCGGGGCATCTTTTGGGCTCTGTGATTAACTGACCCGAGAGCTCCTTGCTATCATGGCATTTTAATGACAGACTCAGCATGAACCTCGCTTGCCAACTTGCACTTTGCTCTTGTGTTGGGCCGGAGTTACAGCTCCAGGGCCAAACACACCAGGAACTGGACGAGGGATGAATCCAGATTCAGACCCTCCATCCAGCCCCGTTTTGTCCGCCAGTGAATAAGAGAGGTCCTAGTGCACACAAACACGCTAAGCGCCAACCTTCTATAAGCCCAATTGGACTCTTCTGCTTTTGGCCTTCTGTGCCAACCGCCACTTTCAAGGAGATGCCGGGGTGAGCTGTGCTCATGACACAGAATGAAAGCCGCAAGGCCAAATGTCCTCAGCGTCATGCACTGGTTTTAGCAATACAGCGCCTGGGCTGAATTTACTTGTCAGCATACTGGTTTCACTGGAGCACTAAATTCCCCAGTGTAGGGAGGGAGTTTCCCTCTCTGCGTGCATCAGAGAAAACACTAAACAAACAGTTCAAAGCTAGACCAAGTTGTGGACTGGGTGAGTGTGTTTGACATTTTACAGACCACAAAATATTATCTCCAATCGGTGAAAATGAAATAGAGGAAACTGTTTCAGCTCAGGGTGAAGCTGGAGAGAGCTCCAGATGAGAGAGAAAGGCTTTTGCAGAGCATGCAACATTCCCGAGGTATCTCCTAGACTTCTGACCTTTCCAGACTACCTTTCAGGAGTCTGATTTGTCTTGTGCACCACCAAGTTACACCCCACTTAAAAACTATTTGTTCACACACTCAGACCTGAAAATATATAAGGGTCAGAGCACACTACGACTGAAAAATTGCCTCCTTTCTCACTGTTACCATATAATTATAAAATTAATTAGCTGGGATATAAATATTGCACTTACATTTCAGTGTACAGTATGTGGAGCAGTCGAGACAAGTCATCGGCTGTATGAAATTGCAGTTGGTACTGACTTGGCGAGTGCTTTTTATGTAGCCTGCTGTAAAACTAGGCAACTATCTAGATGAGATTGATGTACCTCCTGGAAGTATCCCCAGGGGAATGTCTACTCCTGGTTGAGAAACATTGTCCTAGGCTATCTACCTCTAGTAGCTTCATGGTCCGTAAGAAACACGGGGCCGCATCCCTCAGAGTATGTCTACACTACCGTTTTTCCGAAAAAAGTCACTTACGTCCACACTGCAATCGTGTTCTTTCGAAAAAAAATCGAAAGAACTGAGAGGTTTTTCTGACATTGGTAAACCTCTTTCTACGAGAAAGAAGCCTTTTTCTGAAAGAGCTCTTTTGGAAAAAGGCGTGTGTGGACGGGGAAGAGGGAGTTCTTTCGCAAGAAGAGGAAAGAGGAAAAAGCACAGGTGCCCTGGTGGCCATTCCACCCATAGTAATCACAGCTTACATGCGAGATGGCGTCCATTCAGTGTGGACGTTATCTGTTGAAAAAGCAGATCGCTTTTTCGATGAGCGTTGGCAGTGTGGACGCTCTCTTTCCGAAGACATTTTTTCGGAAGATCTCTTCTGGAAAAGCTTCTTCAGAAAAAAGCCTGCAGTCTAGACATAGCCTCAGCTAGCAGACTATGGAATAGCCTTACTGGAGTCAACGTGACACCGACTTACATTTCCTCATGATTTGGTACACAGAAGTCGGTGCGTGGTCGCAAGCTGGGATTTTTAAAGCCACGAGAAGACTTCCACAAGGTGGTTATATTGGTTTAGGAGAACTGATTCCACACAGCAGGTGAGCCTGTCCCTATGGAATCATGCCTAGTCATTTAAACTATCCAGTATTGCTTTCGTGTTGGGCCCAGGAGCGCAGTGAATTGTCTGTCACAACTACTCACCTCTCCCGTGGGATTTTGTTGGGTCAAAGGGAGCCAGTCAGTTGTCTCACCAGGAGATGGTGTGGTGTAGTGGGGGGGGGGCTGTCTGCTCTGTAACCCGGGGTCCCCCTGCGCTGTGATGTGTGATCCCCACTGACTCACCCACATGTTGTGATGTAGTGCCAGTACCTTGCTGGTTGCTGTGCTTGGGAGGTGGGCGGTGGAGGACCCCTACTGGCGGTTGTCCGTGCGGCCCAGCAAGAGGGGCCTCAGGACAGTGGCCAAACTGGTTCTACTTGTTAAGGGAAGAGACGGGACAAAGGAAGTGTGTGCTGGAGGAAGGGTCAGTCTTGGGCTGGGATCATGAAGGAACCAGTCTAAGGAGAGGGCTGGAATCTAGGGGCCCAGGGACCCCATCTGAAGGGTTCTGGGGCATCCTGGCCCAGACTCCTGTAGACACATCACGTCTATGCTGTGCTGTATCCTGGAGAAGCAATAAACCTCCTCTATTCTACCAGCTGGCGGAGTCTGTTCTTGCGGCTACGGGGGTGCAGTGTCAGGGGAACCCCGACTGCGTTGTCACTCACAGATGGCAGTCAGGAAAGCTTCAGAGAGCAGACCTATCTGTCTGTGGCATGAGGCAGGCTGTGGAATCTGATGGAGGAACCAGGGACAAACTGAAAGGACCTCAGTGTCTAACTCCTGCTCTGACACCGACTTGCTGGGTGACCTTGGGCAAGCCACCTAACCTGCTCCAGACCTCAGTTTTCCCACCCACCTGAGAAATGGCAGGCATGATACGGTGCCGCAATATTTAATTTCTCCTTGTAAAGAGCTTTCTGATCTCTGCATGAATGGTTGTATCTTTATGCAAATTATCATTAGTAAGGGTTGCCAGGCACATGACTGATAGATCTATTTGCTTACCTACCCACATACTGGAGGATAAATCTAGGGCACATCTACATTAACTCTCCTGCCATCTATCTTCTGACCAACAGCTGCTATTCTTATCTATAATTGTAAACTTCTCTAACTGCCCAGCCAGGGAGGAAAAAATAGAAGCAGTTATTTTACTTTTATATTTTGCTGTTTTAATAGCGTTCCTTTCTACTCTCCATTGATTTGAACAAGGAGGGAAAAAACGTATATAGGATGCAGTTTAGTGCCCTCTTCTGGAGGTTTGAACCCCTCGGAGTCTAGCTGGAGCAAATGGCTTGCCATTAAGGTGTCAGGTCTCTGTTTTATTAAAGGGGCATTGCCTGCTTATTTTGTGCTAAAAATGCAAGGTGGCTCTGTGTGTGTGTTTGTGTGTAGAGGGGAAAGTTTTATCAGTGGCTAATGGGAAGAAAAGTGTTTTCATGACCTTTTACATTAATTTTCAATGGACACATTTCAGGAGGGAATTTAAATTTAGAATCCTTGATGCAACAGTATTATGCTAGTGCACAGAGTTGGGATGTGAAAAATAACAGAAAGAGAAGGGGAAACTGACTAGTCCAGTTTCACTGTTCCCATCAGGCAAACTGCAAAAACAAAGCAATCCACATTCGAGTTTTAAAGTGCTACAGTTGTAATAACGTGAGGCCATGTTCACACTACAGGAGAAGGTCAGCTTATGGTACGCAATTCCAGCTATGTAAAAAAACACAGCTGGAGTTGATGTCCTCACAGCAGGAGGTCGATGGGAGAAATGCTCCCGTGAACTTCCCTTACTCCTTGTGAGGAGTAGGAGTACTGGCACCGATGGGGGCGCCCTCAGGATTTGACTTAGTGGGTCTTTACTAGACCTGCTAAATCAAACGCTGAAAGCTCGACTGCTGCAGTGTCGATCTTCCCGCAAGTGGAGACATGGCCTGAGAGACCTCATCCATGTGCCCTGCTATTTAACTCAATGGGCACATTCCCTTTTTATGACCCAAACAGATGTAGAGTCAAGGAATTGTTTATACTTAAAATCAATGTTTTATTGTGTCATCTTGGTGTTCACTGCAAGTTGATAGACTTTTCTTCTGATTGTACTGCTCAAGTACTTCCCTTTGTCAGACCAATAAAATAATATCTAAATGAATTATCTCTGGCATTATTAGTAACATCGTGCTGCAGAGAGCGTATAGTCTAAGCCAGGGGCTCCCAGCCTTTCCAGGCTACTGTTCCTCTTTCAGGAGTCTGATTTATATTGCATATTCCCAAGTTTCACCTCGCTTAAAATGACTGCTTACAAAATAAGATGTGAAAATACAGGAGTGTCCCAGGACAGCATTACTGACAAATCGCTTACCTTCTTACTTTTAACCATATAATTGTAAAATAAATCAACTAAAGTATAAACACTGTACTTACAGTTCAGTATTATATATAGAGCAGTATAAACAAGTCACTGTTTCTGTATGAAATTTTAGTTTGTACTGACTTGGTGAGTGCTTTTTACGTAGCCTGTTGTAAAAGTAGGCAAATTGCTGGATGAGCTGATGTACCTCTAGAAGACCTCTGTGTTCCTCCATGGGTACATGTATCTCTGGTTGAGATCTGGTAAGCTCAGCAGATTATTCATCTAGCTATTCAGTGCTCATCACTTTTCTATCTGAGCACATGGTAGGTGCCTTCGAAATAGTTTTGATAATTAGATAAATATACCACTGCCATCTACTGGATGCAGCAAGAACTGCTTCCACGCATGTCATAGAGCCTATATTGCTAACAACTAATGGAGAGTCACACTTTTGGAGCAAGAGGCTCTGACTTCTATCTCTCTTGCTGTCCTGAAGTTGTGAGTGGCTAAGCACATGGCAAGAGTGACTGTATTGAACTGTTTGGGTTAGCCTTGGGTTTGCTATTGTATGTTTGTCAGTTTCCCTTGAATACTAATATTGTCGGATCTATTTGCACATGGATTCTTCCATAACCAGATGAAAGAAAGTGTGGATTCCAATCTGCCTCATATTGCTGATGAGTCTTAAAAGCAGATCTTGGCATGCGGCCTTCTGTTGGATAATGAACAGTCTTGCAAGTCAAAGGCACTTTGATTAGGTATCCCCTCCTCGTACTAATTCTGACAGCAATGAACAGATGAAATATATTGGCGATTCATGTTTATTCAATAGACACATGGGGCTCTATTAAATCAACATAAATACTATATTAAAATGGCAAGACGGGTCTGATGTAAACCAAGACTATATGGCTGATCTTAACTACTCCTGCAGGGCTTTCGTGCTAGAGAAATGGGTGAACTTGCCTTCCTGTTAGACAGCAATTCTTAGGAAGAGCAGGGCGGGGCGGGATGGGGAGGGGCTGAGTCCTGGATAGTAGCTTTCCATTCCCTTTTCCTGGCTTCTGTTAACTGATGTCAGAGCTTTAATATAATTTTAACATACTGGAGAACAAATCTTTGCATTTTCCCCCCTGCTTATTGCCTTTAGGTTTCAGTGTAAGAGACGGGAAAGATTTGCAAAAATTATTAAACAACCGAGGGTTTGAGGCTGGGCTGTAATTCAGCATTTACATCATTGAAGTCTATGGGGTATTTGACACTGGGGTAAGACCCATGTGACAACCGAATGTGGCCCTTTGTTTGGAAGCATCTAGTACTTATTCCCCACAAAGGGACAGGCCCCGAGGTGTGTTAACTAGATCCATCAGCAAATACTGGATACGCCAGGTATGTGATTCAATAGGAAAGAGGTTTAAAATAACCTTCCACCACCTATTTAAGTGATAGACCTTCTACTGAGACAGTTGCAGTACATAGCCTGGCACAGCTGTTGGCCAAATTGTGCTGCTAATGGATCAGAGGGCCCAGTGACAAGATATACAAATATATTACAGGTCTTTTGGACATAGCCCAAGCAGTTCTAACAGCCAGCAGCTGATGGGCCACAGTGATGACACTCAGATGAAAGGTAGCTTTAGTGAAAAATCTTGCACCTGGCAGTGACAAATATCCCATCAGGTTCCAGCAGGATGTAATCTGAAACGCCGGAGTTATAGATCCTCGGAATTGATCGCTGATCTTTTGGTACATTGTCGTGCATGGTAAGTGCCTGTGTGGTAGAGGACTTTCTGTGTCCCATGGGACATCTGCTATAGAGAGGATGTCTTGCCTAGTGGATAGAACACAGGGCTGGGCACTGTAGGACTTCTGGTTTCTTTTACTGGATCACCCCCTCATGTCAAGTTAAGAAGTTGGAACCTTCTGCACTGGGAGGTGGGGTGAGAAGGTGTGTGTGTGGGGGGCAAGGGGGTGGGGAGAAGCACAGAGCCTGGGTTGATTGACTCTGGCTTGCGGGGCTTGTGGTAGGAGGCTAAAAATAGCAGTGTAGATCGTTGGCATGAGCTCTCTAAGACACACCCATCTTGCTGGGTTTTTGTGCGTGCTGCTATTTAGCCCTGCAGTACAAACCCAAGTCAAATGGCCCTGGCTCTGAGACTCACTGTTGTGGGGGTTGGTTTTTGTTTTTCTGCAGGAAACGGGGCTGCCTAAAGCGAGGCATGGCATTTAGTCACCTCTTTTAGCAGCCTGATTTTCCGGGGTGCTGAGCTCCTCTGGCCCCCAGATGGTATTACATAATCCACCAGGCTGTAATTGAATGGTAGAGCCCTGCATGTGTTACAAAGTGGAGCACATGCCACAAAATGCTAGTTGAAATGAAGTGTCTTTACAGTGTAAGTGGCCAATTATCTTCAAGATGAATGACTCAGATAAAGTTCCCTGATCTATCTAGGGGAAAATTAGGGAATGGTGTTAAGAGCTGGATCTAGTGTGTGAGCACTTAGGAAGAGACAGAACTAAGGAGAGAAATCATCCGCATATGGACTAATTAGAAATCAATTGTCACATAACGATAGAACCACCTTCTGGGACTATGCAGGTCCCAAACTTTCTTCTTCATTAATTCAGGAGGATCTAGGATGACTGTGCTTACAAAGATTCTGCACATCTTCTGGCTCCTCAAGACAATGCTGGCTGGGGTATGCAAAATAACTCCCACTCCTGCTGTGCTGGGCCTGTAGAAGAGGTTTGGTGTGCGGAGTGACTACCAGGAACCTGCCTCAAAACCCTGCATAGAATCATAGAGTCAGAGAATCCCAGGGCTGGCGGAGACCTCAGGAGTCATCAAGTCCAGCCCCCTGCCCACAGCAGGACCAACCCCAACTCAATCATCCCAGCCAGGACTGTGTCAAGCCAGGACTCAAACACCTCTAGGGTTGGAGATTCCGCCCCTCCCTAGGGAACCCATCCCAGTGCTTCCCCACCCTCCTCGGGAAAGAGTTTTTCCTATTAAAGTTACAATATCACAGAGGTTGAGAATAACTGATCTCTCTTAACTGCTTTTGTGCCCCCTTCCACCTCCATCACCTGGTAGGGAAGATTTGTAAACCTCCCACTCTAGTCAAACCCTGAGGAGCATGGGCAATAGGTGAAGGCCCAGCTGGGGGAGGCAAGCCGAAGCCCCGCCCTTTCCGCTAGATGCCCTGCCCTTTCCGCTAGAAGCCCTGCCCTTTCCGCTAGAAGCCCCGCCCCTTCAACAACCTTCCTCCCCTTCCCAGCTAAGCCGGCTGAGGGCTGGGGCTGCTGCATGGTGCAGCCCAAGGCTTCCCCGACCACTGGGCTGCCCCATGGCAGTGCCTTCCCTTGCTTACATTACCTATTGCCCATGTCATGTAAACTCCTAGGGGTGTGTCTAGACTACAGGGTTTTGTCGACAAAAGTGGACTTTTGTCAACAAAACTATACCTGTGTCTACACTACCACCGAGTTCTGTCAACATAACGTTGACAGAAGTCGGCAGTGTTGTCGACGGCGGTAAACCTCATTCTACAAGGAATATCGCCTTTTGTCGACAGAGTTCTGTCGACAGAAGGCGTTATTGCATCTACACTGTCCTTTGCATCTACACTTCCATGTTGACAAAGTGGCTTGCTTTGTCGACAGAACTGGCTGTAGTCTAGACGCTCTTTGTCGACAGAAGCTTTATCAACAGTATCTGTCGACAAAGCCTCTGTCAACAAAAGCCTGTGGTCTAGACGTACCCCTAGTGAAATAGTTTTTCCTATTAGTTTTCCCGTGCACCAAATCCATTTTATAGCTGATCACTCTTTCTACAGTGGCCAAGCCCTTAACTCAATGCGTGAATCTTCTCAACCCACCAAAACTTGGAGGTGGATTGAAAATCCTCGTTGTGGTTCTCAGTTTTGCAACCTGAGACCAACTACTCAAGCTCATCTCATCTGAAGCAGTAGCTTTTGCCTACGAAAGCTCATGAGACGATCTCTATATATTGGTTAGTCTCTAAGGTGCCACAGGGCCACTTCTTGTTTTTAAAGTTACAGACTAACACGGCTCCCCCTCTGAGACATTCCTATTACCGTAATGACAGAAATGTCGACGCTGTTTGCCAATATGGGTAACTCCATAATATGCTGACTATATTAACATATCGGAACAAGGTCTCAGAGTAACCATCATGCAGATGGATTAGGATGTTCCATGGACCTATACAATAAGGTGAATGGAGCCATGTAAGATAAATGAAAGTATCTTTTATGGCATAGAAAGTATGCTTATTAAGTTTGCAGATACCAAGCTGGGAGGAGTTGCGACTGCTCTGGAGGATAGGGTCATAATTCAAAATGATCTGGACAAATTGGAGAAATGGTCTGAGGTAAACAGGATGAAGTTTAATAAAGACAAATGCAAAGTGCTCCACTGAGGAAGGAACAATCAGTTTCACACATACAGAACGGGAAGCGACTGTCTAGGAAGGAGTATGGCAGAAAGGGATCTAGGGGTTATAGTGGACTACAAGCTGAATATGAGTCAGCAGTGTGATGCTGTTGCAAAAAAAGCAAACATGATTCTGGGATGCATTAACAGGTGTGTTGTGAGCAAGACACGAGAAGTCTTCTTCCACTCTACTCTGCGCTGGTTAGGCCTCAGTTGGAGTATTGTGTCCAGTTCTGGGCACCGCATTTCAAGAAAGATATGGAGAAATTGGAGAGGGTCCAGAGAAGAGCAACAAGAATGATTAAAGGTCTAGAGAACATGACCTATGAAGGAAGGCTGAAAGAATTGGGTTTGTTTAGTTGGGAAAAGAGAAGACTGAGGGGGGACATGATAGCCGTTTTCAGGTATCTAAAAGGGTGTCATGAGGAGGAGGGAGAAAACTTGTTCATCTTGGCCTCTGAGGATAGAACAAGAAGCAATGGACTTAAACTTCAGCAAGGGAGGTTTAGGTTGGACATTAGGAAAAAGTTCCTAACTGTCAGGGTGGTTAAACACTGGAATAAATTGCCCAGGGAGGTTGTGGAATCCCCATCTCTGGAGATATTTAAGAGTAGGTTAGATAAATGTCTATCAGGGATGGTCTAGACAGTACTGGGTCCTGCCATAAGGGCAGGGGACTGGACTCGATGACCTCTCAAGGTCCCTTCCAGTCCTAATATTCTATGATTCTACGAATGGGTATGTATGGTGGAAGATAGACAGAGAAGCATATCAGAGCTATGCATTGTAAACTTATGTACAGAGTGACCTAGATTCTATTCTGGTAAAACATGTGGCTTTATAAGTAAATTCTCATAGTCAAGTCAACCTGTTGTCTATGAGCGTATGTACTTGGGATGGATTTAAGTTGCTCGCTAGCTATGGGAAAAGTCATCTTTTTTAAAAAAAAGTTTGCTTTAATAAATTAGCTTTTTAGTCTACTGTGCCTGCCTATTGCTTTAAAGCTTAATCCAGGATATGAGATATTGGTTAATATAGCCATTTGTTAAATTCGCTAGTCAATGAGATGCTATTAATTGATTTTTTCCCCCAACAGATTCTACATTTAATATGCTTGTAGTTTTGGCTTCACTGCAACAGTTTCTATTGAAAACATGATAAAACATGATCTTTCTAAGCACCTCTGATGTACTGTGCAAAAGTAAAGATTTGCATGCTCCGAATGCTACACTGATTTACACCACTTGTGGATCTGGCCGTCAGATTCTGGGTAAATTCAGAACTGCGTCAAGGTTTGAACTTTGCAGCTGGCCACTGGGTCTCTAAGGCCTGATCCAAAGTACTGGAGCCAGTCACCCACGAACCACGGGAGACCCCTGGATTGGAAAGCTGCAACTGCGGATAGCTACAGACTGTCTGCGGAACGCTCCATGCCTCCGGGCACACCTTCAGGAGGCTGAATTAGTAAGAACTTCTGTGGCGTTCCTAAGCCAGGTCGAAATTAGGGAGTTACAATATCACAGAGGTTGAGAATGACTGGATCGATCTCTCTAACTGCTTTTGTGTCCCCTTCCTCCTCCATCGCCTGGTGGGGCGGATTTGAAAACCTAGCCTCTAGCCAAGCCCTGGGGAGCATGGGCAATGGGGGAAGGCCCAGCTGGGGGAGGCAAGCTGAAGCCCCACCCTTTTTGCCAGAAGCCCTGCCCCTTTCCCCAAGACCACACCCCTTCAGCAAGCTTCCCCCTCCGCAGCTAAGCTGGCTGAGGGCCGGGGCTGCTGCATGGCACAGCCCCAGCCTTCCCCGACCACTGGGCTACCCGCGGTGTGTCCCCAGCCCCTCTTAGACAGCTGGGCAGTATAGGCAGTTTTGCCTTCCCTTGCCTACATTACCCATCACCCACGCTGAAGAGGCCCATGTCATGTAAACTCATTGGGGCAGGGACACATCTTTTGGTTCTGTGTTTGTACAGCGCCTAGCGCAGTGGGATCCTGGTTTACGGCTAAGACAGCCAGGTGCCTAATATAAATCATTAACAATACCAATACTAATTCCAGGGGCAGGGCAGGGAAGCCCAGCATCCTTTGCTAGATGCACCTGACCCGTTTCTGTGGTGCGCCAGGCCCTTGCTTTCCAGAACTTTCCGAGCCTGTCACGGCTCTGGTTCTGCCCACGGCGCTTGCTGGCTGCCAGCCCTTCCCGCGTGTCACTGCGGGTGAGGCCACCATTCAGCTTTCCCTCCTCCTGCCTCTTAATCTCCTGCCTGTCAAAAGTTCGCGAGGCAGTGTTTTCCTTTGGGACACTGGTCATCCCTCGGTGTGGAGGACGGGCCCGGCCTGGTGGGGCTGGGAGCTTACGAGCAATGTTTCAGGGCTGTTTGTGCAACTCCATTGCCAAACCTCATTTATTCCTGATGTTTATCTCACTACTGGATGTGCATAATCGCTCGGAGGTGTTGCTGATGAAACTGCTTGGGCTTGGGGATGTGCCAGCAAAGATTTGTCAGCATTTCGCAGCCACCGAGACCTCTCCCACCTTGGGAGTCCGCTACCTAAGTGATTTTGAGCTGGCCGGCTGGGTGGCTTTTTACAGTTGGCTCCGTGAGCCTTATCCTAAAAGGTGTCCCTGGCTCTGTCTACACTGCAGTTCTTTTTCAGGGAAAGGTGCCACAATTTGCATACCCTTTTCCGATTCTTTTTTCAGAAGAGGCTTTTCTGACCTTTGGCCCGTCTACCCGGGGCCAGATGTGGGGGAAAAACCTCCTCTTTCAGAAGAGTCTTTATTCCTCATAAAATGAGGACTACAGGGCTTCTGAAAGAACGCGCCTGCCTTTTTTTGGAAACTGATCTGAAAAAGCGGACGTGTTCCCTGGACGCAGCAGAGTTTTTCTGGGATACCGGAGGTACTGTAGACATAGCCCCTGTCCCTGCCTTTTGGGGACATCTTCAAAGGCACCCGAGGTGGGGACTAGCATCTTGTGGAGATCTGCCTCACTGCAGACGCTCCAGGCGGTGCAGACATACCATAAACACAAGCCTTGGGGGAAATCCCTGCTCCAGTAGGGGCTTTCTCCGTGTCCTGCTCCAAAGAGCATACAGCCTACGGGCCAAACCCTAATGGGTGCGTGAGATACACCAGTCTGGGCAGGATGTGGTGTGGGAAACGGGAACAGGCCAGTATCCTAGGATGCAGACACTCTTAAAGTTGTTGTCTGCCTCACACAGAGCATCCTCCCTCTCCAGAGTATGCTACATCCCCCATTTTGGCTGTTGTCAGAGGATTTCTGTCCATCATCCTGCTGTCTTTTGTGCCCTGTCTATGAAGCCCTCCATAAACATCCACCACAGTGCCTCCTTCAAACTCTTCTCTACAAAAGAACGTGAGGCTGGCTAGGCCTTTGGATGAGATCTCTGCTCCTCACGCTGGCCAGTATCATCTCTCTGTTCCCTGCTACTCCCCTGTCTGCCCATCTGTCACCATTCGTTGTCTCCTGTCTTATACTGAGTGTGTAAGCTCCTTGGGGCAGGGGCTGGCTCCATTCTGCCTTTGCACAGTGCCCAGCACAGGAGTCAGGACGGGGGCTCCGAGGCACTGAGGCAATACACATAAACAATAATAATGCTCCTGGCTGCTTTTATAGTCCTCGTGACCTGCTGCCCAAGCCCACAGCACCTGGGGCATAAGAGGATGAGAGTGCTTTACCAGCCCCTCATCCTGTATTTGCTCCCGCCAGGGAGGGTCTGAAGGGGCACGTCTACGCTGTCGTGTTATCTCGGAATCACTGACGCAGTTTTGAAATCATAAAACGTGCGTCTACACAGCAAGGAGTTATTTGGAAGTAAGGGCGAGTGGGAGGACTTCTTACTACGACTCCTGTAACCCTCATTTCATGAGGAGCAAGGGAAGTCAAAGGAAGAATGTTCATCCTTCGACTTCCTGCTGCGTAGACAGCTCCACAAGCCGAGTGAAGCTATTTCCACTTCAGCTACGCAATGGACTTTCGTATCTTAATTCGACTTTTGCCCTGCAGTGTAGACGTGCCGTAAGAAAATGGGATTTATTCACACCAGGTCGGCTCGGCCTCCTCTCTGCTCCTTCCCTGTGCCAGCTCTATTTTCCTTCCCCCCGGACCGTCATGTTTCTAACCCCGGCAGCTCAAGTGAGAACCATGTTGAGTCTAGAGTCACGCTGTCCTCCTTCTCTTTTTTACACCAATCCTCCTGCTGCTTTTTACTGACCCTCTTCGTCCCGTCATGCCAGGCCTTCCTCACAGCTCCCTTGCTCCTTCCCGTGAGGTTTTCTGCATTTCCCTCTTCTCATGACCTCTCACACCCCCTGTGAATTCATCCCTAAAACGTACTTCGGCCACAGAGAGGGATGGGGGAGAAGATGATCCTGTGATTAATGCAGGGCTCTGGGAGTCAGGACTCCTGGGTTCTCTCAATGGCTTTCCTGTTCGGACCCTGGGCTCCACCTCTCTTTGCATCAGTCTCCCCATTTGCACAGTAGGGCTGCTTCTGACTGGGTTTGAGACTAACCGGGGACTGTTTGCAAAGTGCATTGAGATCCTTAGGTGCAACCCACCACCGAAGTACCAGGGATTATCCCAGCAGTCCCCTGGAGAAAATGCCTCCGCCTCATGTATTGTTGCATGGTGAGTTGATTGGGTCTAAAATGTCTGGGCCAGTACTAGCCTGCAAACTGCTTGGATGGGGCTGTGTCTGATGCGTTTGTAGCATGGAGTTGGGGATCAGCAGATAAAACAGTAATAAAGTACGGCACAAAAATTTTGCTCCCGTTCTCTTAGAGACGACTCCTGACTCCCCAAAGTTTACAAGCCCTTACAAAGTTTACCTGTGCACCAACGCAGGTGAATTATCTAACACGACTGTCCTCTTTTTAACTACACACAAATGCAGCAAGCAAGAGGCTACATGACCAAGCAGATTCGGCGTGTCTGTACACATTGAGTCTGCAGGGCTCGACCAGAACCTGGCAACGCTCACACTGAAAAAAACACCTCTCCCCTAACCCTTCCCCCCTACTCCACATCCCTGCACAACAATCAGATGCAAAATCACGGTGTTTACAGAAGCATGTTTCCTGTGTGCTGGGGAAATGTGACATGAGAGGCCAAATTCTTAGAACATAAGAACATAAGAATGGCCGTACTGGGTCAGACCAAAGGTCCATCTAGCCCAGTATCCTGTCTGCTGACAGTGGCCCGCACCAGGTGTCCCAGAGAGGGTGGACCGGAGACAATGATCAAGCGATTTGTCTCCTGCCATCCCTCTCCAGCCTCTGACAAACAGAGGCCAAGGACACCATTTTATCCCCTGGCTAATAGCCTTTTATGGACCTAACCTCCATGAAATTATCTAGCTTCTCTTTAAACTCTATTATAGTCCTAGCCTTCACAGCCTCTTCTGGCAAGGAGTTCCACAGGCTGACTACACGCTGTGTGAAGAAGAACTTTCTTTTATTAGTTTTAAACCTGCTACCCATTAATTTCATTTGGTGTCCTCTAGTTCTTCTATTTAGGGAACTAATAAATAACTTCTCTTTATCGGCCCTCTCCACACCACTCATGATTTTATAGACCTCTATCATATCCCCCCTCAGTCTCCTCTTTTCTAAACTGAAAAGTCTCAGTCTCTTTAGCCTCTCCTCATATGGGACCCGTTCCAAACCCCTAATCATTTTAGTTGCCCTTTTCTGAACCCTTTCCAAGGCCAAAATATCTTTTTTGAGGTGAGGAGACCACATCTGTACACAGTATTCAAGATGTGGGCGTACCATAGTTTTATACAGGGGCAGTAAGATATTCTGGGTCTTATTTTCTATCCCTTTCTTAATAATTCTGAGCATCCTATTTGCCTTTTTGACCGCCGCTGCACACTGTGTGGAAGTTTTCAGAGAACTGTCCACGATAACTCCAAGATCTCTTTCCTGATTTGTCGTAGCCAAATTAGCCCCCATCATACTGTACGTATAGTTGGGGTTATTTTTCCCGATGTGCATTACTTTACACTTATCCACATTAAATTTCATTTGCCATTTTGTTGCCCAATCACTCAGTTTGGTGAGATCTTCTTGGAGTCCCTCACAGTCTGCTTCTGTCTTGACTATCCTAAACAGTTTGGTATCATCTGCAAACTTTACCACCTCACTGCTTACCCCTTTCTCCAGATCATTTATGAATAAGTTGAACAGGATTGGTCCTAGGACCGACCCTTGGGGACACCACTAGTTACCCCTCTCCATTCTGAAAATTTACCATTTATTCCTACCCTTTGTTTCCTGTCTTTTAACCAGTTCTCAATCCAAGAAAGGACCTTCCCTCTTATCCCATGGCCATGTAATTTACACAAGAGCCTTTGGTGAGGGACCTTGTCAAAGGCTTTCTGAAAATCTAAGTATACTATATCTACTGGATCCCCCTTGTCCGCATGTTTGTTAACCCCTTCAAAGGACTCTAATAGATTAGTAAGACAGGATTTCCCTTTACAGAAACCATGTTGACTTTTGTCCAACAATTTATGTTCTTCTACATGCTTCACAATTTTATTCTTTACTATTGTTTTGACTAATTTGCCCGGTACTGAAGTTAGACTTACCGGTCTGTAATTGCCCGGATCGCCTCTAGAGCCCTTTTTAAATATTGGTGTCACGTTGGCTACCTTCCAGTCAGGTACAGAAGCCGATTTAAGGGATAGGTTACAAACCACAGATAATAGTTCAGCAATTTCCCATTTGAGTTCTTTTAGAACCCTTGGATGAATGCCATCCGGTCCCGGAGATTTGTTAACATTAAGTTTTTCTATTTGTTCCAAAACCTCCTCTAATGACACTTCAATCCGGGACAGTTCCTCAGATTCATCACCCACAAAGGACGGTGCAGATTTGGGCATCTCCCCAACGTCCTCAGCCGTGAAGACTGAAGCAAAGAAATCATTTAGTTTCTCCACAATGGCTTTATCATCCTCGATTGCGCCTTTTATAGTTCGATCATCTAGGGGACCCACAGGTTTTTTAGCAGGCTTCCTGCTTTTAATGTACTTAAAAAACATTTTGTTATTTCTTTTTGAGTTTTTGGCTAGCTGTTCCTCAAAATCTTTTTTTGCTTTTCTTATTACATTTTTACTCTTGATTTAACAGTGTTTATGTCCTTTCTATTTATCTCACTAGGATTGGACTTCCACTTCTTAAAAGATGCCTTTTTGTCCCTCACTGCTTCTTTTACATGGTGGTTAAGCCACGGTGACACTTTTTTAGGTCTCTTGCTATGTTTTTTAATTTGGGGTATACATTTAAGTTGGGCCTCTGTTATGGTGTCTTTAAAAAGTTTCCATGCAGCTTGCAGGGATTTGGCTCTAGTCACTGTGCCTTTTAATTTCTGTTTAACTAGCCTCCTCATTTTTGTGTAATTCCCCTTTTTGAAATTAAATGCCAGGGTGCTGGACTGCTGAGGTGTTCTACTCACCACAGGAATGTTGAATGTTATTATATTATGGTCACTATTCCCAAGCGGTCCTGTAACGGTTATTTCCTGGACCTGATCCTGCACTCCACTCAGGACTAAATCGAGAATTGCCTTCCCTGCCGTAATGCTGTTGTAGTTAATGGTGTTACACCAGGGAGAGAAAGTTGCTCAAGCAATTCTGACCCTTACTTTGGGGACCTAAGTCAGCTCACTGAAATCAATGGAGTTACTCCTGACTGGATTTTGCCAGATGGGAGGGGACTGTGAGATAGAGCTGGGGAAAAATTTTCCCACACAGTTCTTTTTTTCAGTGAAAAACTGCAGGTTTGCTGATGTAAATGTTTCATGAATGTCTGCAGATTTCACGGATTTCTTGTTTGTTTAGAAATTATACCAAAGGGGGGGGGGGGAATCAGAAACATCTGAATCAGGCGATTCTGATATTTTCTAAATTAAGCATTCTCATTTTTTGGTTCAAAATGACCGGTCATTTCAAATGGCTCATTGCTTTTAATTTGAAAAAATTCATCAAATAGGTTTAAAAATGCTCAAAATTGAATTGAAACAGGTTGGGTCAAATAAAATGTTTTATTTTGACAAAACTAAAATGTTGTTTCATTTTGTTTGACTTAAAACAATTTTTTTTAAATTTCATCAAAAATGTCTGTTTTTGATCTGACCCCAAACGAATATTTTTAGCGACTTTGTGAAATTGCCCCAAACTAAAAAAATCCATCATTTGTGCAGCTCCACTATAAGGAGGAGGGGGTGCAAATGACCTTATCGTTGTTGTCTAAATCAGATGTTTATGGGATCAAGAAGAAACATGATACACTTCGCAGATATGAAAAGTAGTCTCTTACATGGAAGGATTTGAATTTCACCAGCAAATGTGAGTAAACATCTATTTTACCGTGCAAGCTGACAAAAATATTTCCATCAACAATAATCGAAATTCACCGATAGGGAAAGAAAGCAAAATGCTTTTGAGAATTTATTATGCTTTGATTTAAGGACATTTATTTTCTATATTTTGACGTGATCGTGACAATTTGTATTTTAATGGTTATAAGTGTTAAGCTTTGGAATCTCAGCGTCTTGTCGTTAACTAATTATTGTCTGACACTCCCCCCATAATTTTGTATAACTGTGAAAATTTAAATAGATAAAAGTAAAAAAAAAAAAAAAGCATAAGAATGAACACTGACATTATCCATCAAAATCTGAAAAAAATCGGATTCTGCCAAGCCTCACTATAGCCATCTCTATACACCAGGGGCATCACACTAGAAATCTGGACTGCGAGAAAACATGCGTCTAGGGCCAGTACAAATTGGAATCCAGGCAAGTGTAGAAGCTGCTACAACCCTACAGAGTCTATGAGCTCAAACATCTTTTGTGTTCTGTGGTGGCAGGATTCCCCTCTCACGGGTGTAAATGAGGCACAACTCCAGGGAAGCTCATGGGGTAAGTACAAGGATTTGGCCCTTCCCCAGGACTTGCCCAAGCTCCTTTTGTTCTGCTCCCAACCTCGCCGACACTGGTGCTTTCCTGTTGGTGGCCCCCACTGCAGACTGGTAGCAGGAGTTCCCACCTGTTCTGCACTACCCAGCTACACCACTACTGGGGTGTGTGGGGGTGTGTGTGACTTTCTATTGAGATCCTCAAATGCTTCCCGACTTGAAAACTTCCCCGCTCTAAGCTGGGAGCAGGTGGAATCACGCATGTGCAGGCAGCCAAGGAAGTGACTATTCCCTACAGGTGTCAGTGGTGCTAACAGAGAGAGACAGAGACTGTGAGCGCAACAGCACGCAGAGCAGAACTGGCCCAGTCACCTCTTACCCAAAGACGACTCTTCCTCTGGGCTTAGGGATATGGCCTCGTGAACCGGCTGCTCGTACAGACGGAATTGGTAGCGGTGGTACCCGCTCCGGGAGGGTGGGGTGGGGCGGCCGTACTCTGGAGACAGAAAACACAATGGATGAGGCTAGTGGAGGCCTAAATTCCATCCCATAACCACGTGGCTCAGCTGCGTAAGGCACATATTTGCAGCTGGCATTTTCAGGGAAAACCCCCCACCCTCCCTTATGCTTTTTGCTCCATGCTTCTGATAACTTCCCAGCCAGGGACTGTACCCTGCACTATTTATACCAGGTGGCAGCTCTGAGCCCTTTCTGTGCCAACCCCCTGCCTGGGACAGGAGCCCAGGGAGTTCTCTGGAGGCCCAGCCCTGCACGGTGCACATGGGCTCTGCAGGCCGATACAAAGGGATCCCATTGCTCACATCAAATGACTCTTACATGAGAGAAGTTCCCTGTGGAGTTGGCTTGTGGAATTGGCCTGAAACAACACGGTGACTTTGAGATCCATTAAGGAGTGCCCGAGCAGGTTAAAGTGTTCACCTACAGGTTTCTGTGTGTTGCCTTTTCGGGTATCTGATTTGTGTCCATTAATTCTTTCCAGTTTGGCCAATATACATAGCAGAGGAATATTGCTGGCATTTGATGGCATAGATTGGGCTGGCCAACCAATGAAACGAAGAGAGCCACCATTGCTGCCACCATTTTGCTGCACCAGACGGCTCCCTGCACCTGGTGAGCACAGGGAGCCAGGGGCCGTTTGTAGGGGCTTTGCGAGCCACACTTTCAGGGGATTGGGATTGGTCCTTCCCAGGGCAGGGGGCTGGACTTGATGGCCTTCTAAAGTCTCTTCCAGCTCTATAGTTCTATGATTGGATGATTCTAGGGGTGAAGAGCTGCGGGTTGGCCACCCCAGCATAGATCACATTAGATCCCATTAGGCCAACTCCACTGGGAAGCCTTAGAACTTAACTTCATTTACAGCTTTGATTCCTATCACAGAGGTATGAATAAAGACTTTGGCTGGATAGCCCACTACATGCCACATCCTAATGACGTAAAAAACCAAACAGTGGGTGCTTAAGAACAGTTAGTACCTTCTCTATCAGCTTCATGTATCATGGACAATCTAAGGGTATGCCTACACTAGCCCCCTAGTTCGAACGAGGGAGGCTAATGTAGGCATTCGAAATTGCAAATCAAGCCCGGAATTTACATATCCCGTGCTTGATTTGCATCTTCCCGGCCGGTCGCCATTTTTTGAAATTTACAAGTCCGGACTAACTGCACGCGTCTACACGCGGCAGGGACCCGGTAGTTAGAAATAAAGTCCTAATTCGAGCTACCTGTTATTCCTCCTAGAATGAGGTTTGACAGGTAGTTCGAACTAGGGGTTTATTTCGAACTACCGAGTCCCTGCCGCATGTAGATGCGGGCAGTTAGTCCAGACTTGTAAATTTCAAAAATGGCGACCGGCCGGGAAGATGCAAATCAAGTGCGGGATATTTAAATCCCGGGCTTGATTTGCAACTTCGAATGTCTACATTAGCCTCCCTAGTTCGAACTAGGGGGCTAGTGTAGACATACCCTAACTGACTATTTCTTTCCCCTTTTTTTTTCTTTTTCTCCTTTCTCCTTCTCTGCTCTCCATCCCATATTTATTTAGAAACTGGACCTTTAATAACTCCAGTCATCTGAAGAAGTGGCTCGTGTCCATGGAAGCTCATGGAAGCCATCTACATGTTTCCTTCGTCTCTAAGGTGCTGCAGGACTATTCACTGGTTTTTAAGTTTTTTCTCCACAGTAAGGCTCTGAGTCCAGGCTCCAGGCCCCGTGGTTGGTACAGAGGGGTGGGGGCAGGCCAGTCACCACCCTGCTGGGGTTTTCGGAGGTGCATGTTGTTACAAAGAGAGCTGAAGAAATGCAATGCAATCTTAGGTGTGTCCCTGCCAAAGCCTATCGTTTGTGTTTGTGTCCCCTGTCCCCTCCCCTCCTGCCTTCCTTATCCCAGCCCCTCCCACTCCCTTATCTTCCACCCATCTGGCTCCTTGCCACCTGCTTGCAAGCACATTCTTGTTTCCCCTCCACTGAAACAACCTCTCCTTCGACCCCACCTCTTCTCCAGTCCCCACCCTAGCTCTGGAGCTCTAGAGCTGCCTAGCCTGCCCCTGCCCAGAGCTCCCCGTCATCCCCTTCCCTGCCCCCCAAAGCATCACGGTCAAGCACCTCACCTGGACAGTCTTGCCCCAGCCCCAGATTTTGGCTCCTGGCCCCGCCTGCTCTCTGTCCCCGGCCCCTGCTCTCCTGCCTCCTCTTGTCATGGATTGCAAGGGCCACCAGGGACCAATGCGATCAGCTTGTCTGACCTCACCCAGCCTGTGTGGGATCATAAACTCCCTGGGCCAGGGAGGGACCACGTTTCAACCTGCACGCTGTGGAATGCTGCCTCCCCCCCCCCCGGTAAACGCCAATCTCTCACCCTCTGCACAGCAAACCTGGACTCTCACTCCTTTCCTCTGTTTCCGTGTGGGATCCGAGAAGCCTAACTGCTCCTGGAGCAAGAGAGGTTTGGATTCTACCAACACAGGCTGGACAGCACAAGGAGCCAACTGCTGTCGATCCTTGGACCGAGCCAGAGAGTCCATTTTTTTTAAAGTGTTGTTTCTCAGTCTATGAACCAGTCCCTCAGTGGTGACATGCTGCCACCATTTTGAAATCTGCCCACACGAGACCTCAGTGGGGAAGGAAAGGTTTGTGGTCAAGCTGAGGACTTGCATCTGTCTTGTCTGCTTAGATGCACCATGGGAAACCGAGGCAAGTGAGTGGGCCACAGGAGTGGGCCTCCTTCATCTCAAGGCAATCTCCTGGGAGAGGGTGGTTTTGCTCACTGCGCTGGTGTACCTAGAATTTGTGGGTGGTGCCAAATGAGCCGTAGCAGCGCTGTGATTGGCTGCGGAGGGAGTGCACAGTTCTCACAATCAATGTTGTGGGCAAGGCAGCAGGCACCTCCCCTCCCCTCACCTGCCCTGGCGTGACGTGCGTGTCACTGTAGTAACGCCGGTCGGAAAAAACAACGTGGACAGAAACCAGCAGAATCTGGCCACCCTGCGCATGGGCATCAGGAAACAAAATGTCTCATGGGCTGCACATAGAGCCCTGATGGACCACATGCAACCCACGGGCTGCAGGCTGCCCACACCTTGTTTAGCCTAGAGGCTTCTCTGGGCAGTATCTTATGCTTCTACACAACACCTAGCACAATGGAGTCCCTAGTTTAAAACAGGTTTAAAACAAATAAAAGGAAGTTCTTCTTCACACAGCGCACAGTCAACCTGTGGAACTCCTTGCCTGAGGAGGCTGTGAAGGCTAGGACGATAACAGGGTTTAAAAGAGAACTAGATAAATTCATGGAGGGTAAGTCCATTAATGGCTATTAGCCAGGATGGGTAAGGAATGGTGTCGCTGGCCTCTGTTTGCCAGAGGGTGGAGATGGATGGCAGGAGAGAGATCGTTTGATCATTTCCTGTTTGGTTCACTCCCTCTGGGGCACCTGGCATTGGCCACTGTCAGCAGACAGGATACTGGGCTGGATGGACCTTTGGTCTGACCCAGTCTGGCCGTTCTTATGTCCTTATGTAGTTAGGGTGCTCGCGCAAAAAATGGCTAAGACCCGCAGGCCGAGTCGGATGAAGAGTTTGGCCCAGATGTGAGAAACAGGTGACAATAGGGGACTGTGCAGGATTCTTCTCTTGAAATCAAGCTGGCTTCTCCGACAGGCCATAGATGCTGGCTATGAAAAGACCATCACTGTTACGGGTTGGTATTCCCCTACCAGTTTATAAAATCCCCTTGCTGCACAGGAGGATGATTTATATGCTCCTCCAGTGCCCCTTCCATGTGTTGTTAAATAGCAGCTTGTACTTTTAATAAAACCGCTGCTCTCCCCGTCCGTTGGCCATGAGGCCGGATCCAGGAACCTCAGGCTGAAGGTTCCCCACCCCTGCTCTATCTCCTAAAACCGGAGGCTGAGTCAGCTGGGCCGGGCTGGCCACTAACTGCAGTGTAGACACATCTGTCTCCATGGAAGCATGCTCCGGAGTTCACTGGATAGCTGCCTCTGGGGGAGTGGGAGACAAGTACCAGCTGGTGTAACAATGCAGGGAGCTCACGGGGTTGGGGGAGGCTCCCCTCTCCTTATATAAAAAGGAGAACGAGGGCCTGGCTTTCCAGGTGGCCATTGTGAGCCACGAGGTACCAGCTGGATGCTGGGCTGGAAGGTCTCATGGGAGAGACGGACAGGGAGCTAGTTAGAGCTGCTGGTTAGTGTGCACCATTTGTAGCTGACACGCGAGTGAAAAGCGAGAGAGATTCGGGGACATTCCACCTACAGTGAATAATCTAAGAAGCCGGGCGGAGGAGGAGGTAGAGGATTATAGGGGGGGAGGGTGCTCCAGCTGGCTGGCTCTGGGCTGAAAAAGTTTGCAATGCTTTAAACACCTCCTCATTTTCCTGTATCAGCTAAACAAGAGATCGGTATCAAAGAGAAACCTGTTGTCTGGTTAGCATGTGAAACTGTCCCTCCACGCCGCCTTTCCGCTGCTCAGGCTGGCGGTGCTCTGCAAGCCTGCAGTTGGGGAATCCCTCGCTATTTACATCTTTCCATGTGTTTACTGAATGCAAATCAAAATGTACACGGGGGGGGGTGTGTGTGTGTGTAGAAGGGGGGTTATTTTCAGCGTTCTCTGGAACCCTCTTTCTCCCTTGAAGTGGAATAGGACTCCTACGCAGGCCATGTGCGTAGACCCTCCCGGCTGCCCCTGTGCATTGGCTAGTGGCTGCTGGTGGGGACCCATATTCGGATGCTCTTATGGTACCCAGATAGTGCAGCAACAGGCGGCAGCGTCAACCTCTAGCATGGGAGGTCCACGTCAGTCAATGAGACCACTTGTGGACATGTATGGACTGTGCTCAAGCGCATCAGAACCTGCGATAGAGAGTCTTTGTTTGAATGTCTGTGGGGGGGGGGGGTTCCCCACTCCCACCAATCACATTCCCTCTTGAGGTTCTCCATATCCCTGCAGAGCTCTAAGGAACCCCTGCATTTCCAGCACATGTGCTTCCTGGCTTTAATCCTCTCCCCCTCAAGGCAGCTGACTTTCTCACCAATGTCCCCTCTAATCGGCTCCATCCACGTGTGGAATAAATTTGTATGTGCACCAAGGCATGTGCGAATATGCACCATCAATAGAAACACAAAACCTAGCTGTGGGCGCTCTGCTAATTAGCTCTGGAATCTCTCCTGAGCGGCCACACACGTACCCAGGGACTGCTGCTCACAGTCAGGGAGAGTTGCCCAGAATTCCCTTGGGACCCATCATGATTGCTTCTTACTGGGCCCAAAGTTTCCCTGGTTAAGCAACATCACGGACGTGCCCCAGGAGCTGAGTTTGCTGCTTCCCCTACCCCCGTCTCCTTTTGACCCAAGAAGAGAGAGATCCCATATGAACAGGAGTCCAGCTTTCCCAATGGCCATGCGAGTCAGAGCCACTGTGCACATTGTGCCGACAGAAATTCAGTAGCATGGCCCAGAGATCTTGGGGCAGTAAGACAGGCAGGCTTTGGGCTGCCCCAGCTTACCTGTTAGCACGCGGCCTTTCAGATTTCCAGCCCGGAGGTCTGTGCCCTGCAACAACAGAAAGGATTCGGTTAACGCCCAGGACGTCAGAAAACGCAGCTGCTCACCGGACCAAATGATGTGCATTGCAGGGGGACACAGGACCCCGCTGTACCAGGTGCTGTACAGCCAGGCAGTAAAAAGACAGCCCCTGGGCCACGGAGCTCATCGCTCAGGTTCTGAGGAGTGACAGCAGGTGGATGAGCCAAACCTGGGGGCGGGGGCTGGAGGGGGTGACCATAAAGGAAGGAGGTTTTGAGACAAGAAGCAGGGACCCAAGCTCACTGCGCGCCTAGCCCCCATCAGTCATACCCATCCAGGGCGAGGGTCTCAAAGGATGAAGCTGAGTGCCCAGCTCCCAAAGCAAGACCCTAAGCGCCGCTTGTACCTCGGGGAACCTGCCCCAGGCATTCAATGTTAGCACCATCCAGCCTGCTACGGCCTCCCTCCCTGGGCTGGAGCCCTCTCCGACATCGCCCCCCCTTGAGTTCTGCCGGTGAGTTTCCTCGGTGGAGTTTGTTTTCTTCATTTCCCCTTCTCCCAGCCGCTCCTGACAGATGTCATTCCTTGCCGTGGGTAAGGAGGGGGAAGGTGGGGAGCGAGCGTGCCAGGGCCTCTGTTTTGCTCGTTAATTTATATTTTAAAAGTGTCAGTGACTTTGTGCACCACAGCCGATGTATTGTAGAGCTCCCCTGAATTACAGGCTGTGCTGTCACGGTGCTCTTGAAGCCGGCACACAGGGACTGTCAGATGGATCACATGGGACCTGTTATCTGGGCCCTGGGATGCTGGGAAGGCTACAAAAGCTCGCTTTTAAAGCCCCGACACCATCCTGTGCCCAGGCATGCAGGCAGGGGCTAATTAATATCCCCGCCATGGCAGGAAGGTCACAGTGTCTTTGGAAAACATGCAGGCTGGAGCGCAGAGAGCGAAGGTGAAGAATCAGAGATGCCTATGGAACCTGAGAGGTGCAATTTACCGGATCCTCAGCTGGTGTAAACTGTCGGGCTTCTATTGAAGTCAGTGGAGCCCTGCCAATTTACACCACCTGAGATTCCGCTCTGTTGAAGACAGCTAGGCCAGGTGGATTTAAACCACCTGGGAAGCCAGCTTGCTGTATTCGAATCACCAGCCCTTTGTGGGTGAATGAAGAACAGATGCATGTATTCACCAAAAGGCTTTGGAGCAGTGTTTCTTAAACTATTTTGTTGAGCAAAAAAAAAAAAAAAAGGGTGGTGGTGGTGGTGGAGAAAAGTTATTGACCAAAAAAAGGGTTGGGGGGAAAGTTATTGAGCAAAAAAAAAAAAAAGTTGCCTATCCCTTTAAGGGTGGCCATTTTGAACTTTGTTGTTCTCCGTGGCACACCGGTGTGCCACGGAAAACAGTTTAAGAAACACTGCTTTGGAGTACCCCAGAGCAATTCCCAGGACCAGACTCTGATTTGCTTCCCCTGATGGATCCAGAGAAGACCTCCCTGTCTTTGTCTCTGATTCCATAAGGCAATGTGTGCATTTCACACCCTGCTGTCAGGGAACTAGTCTGGTGCATGCTGTTCTCATTTGTAGACTTGAATGGATCTAGACCGTGTTTGTGGGCTTTGCAAAAGCCTTGTCCAAAGCTTTAGTGTGGTTAGGGGATCATACAGTCCTAGGGCTGGAAGAGGCCTCAGGAGCAGGGGCGGTCCGTGGACCTAGGCAAACCAGGCAGTTGCCTAGGGTGCCGCGGCCCCGGTCGCCCGATGATGACATCACGGGGTGCCCCGTGATTATGTCACGGCCATTGATGGCCGTACAGGCGGGGGTGCAGATTGCGCCTTCCGCCTAGGGCGCCAGCTGCCGCAGCCGGCCTCAGGCCGCTCCTGCTCAGGAGTCATCGAATCCAGTCTCCTGCCCAAAGCAGGACCAATCCCAACTAAATCAACCCAGCCAGGGCTTTGTCAAGCCAAGACTTACAAACCTCTAGGGCACTGGTCTCAAACCTTTTTAACCACAAGATCACTTTTTCAATGTAAGTTCTACCTCAAACCCAAATACTCTTACCCCACTTCCTTCCTGCCCCTTCTTTGAGGCCCTGCCCTTGCTCTACTCCTTCTCTGCAGCTTCCCCCTGCTCACTCCATCCCTCTTCTTCCCCCATCCTCACTCACTTTCACCAGGCTGGGTAGGGTTGAAGGCTATGGTCTTGAGCCAAAGGGTTTGGAGTGTGGGAAGGACTCCAGGCTTAGCCCAGGGTGGGGGATTGGGATCTAGGAGGGGTTTCAAGGTGCAAGCTCTAGGAAGGAGTTTGAGTGCAGGGGGACTCACATCTGGGGCAGGAGGAGATTGAGGGTTAGGACAAGGGTTCAGGATTCAGGAAGCAAGCTCTGGCTGGGCACTGTTTAATAATATCTGGAGATATACTTCTCTCATAGAGCTGGAATTGACCTTGAGAGGTCATCAAGTCCAGTCCACTGCCCTCATGGCAGGACCAAGTACCATCCCTGACAGATTTGCCCCAATCCTTAAATGGCCCCTCAAGGCTTGAGCTCACAGTCTTGAGTTTAGTAGGCCAATGCTAAAACCACTGAGCTATCCCTCCCTCTGACAGATGGCTTTCGGGTGGTGGAACAGTGGAGTTAAGGCAGGCTCTCTGTGTGGCGTTAGAGTACAGAAGTGGGGGGAGGAGAGATACCCTGACATCAGCACTCCCCCTCTTCTCCCTCTCACACCCTGCTCAGCAAGCAGGAGGCTCCCAGGGGGGGCAGTTCCAAGGCAGAGGGCAGGAGCAGCATGACAGTGGGTGGAGGGGCAGCTGAAGTGCCAACATTTGATAGCTTTCTGCCCAAGCCTGTCAGGAACACCTGTCAAAGGCTCCAAGATCTACTGGTAGATCTCAATCTACTGGTTGGTGACCACTGGTCTAGGGATGGAGATTCCACCCCCTCCCTAGGTGATCCACCCCAGTGCTTCACCACCCTCCTAGTGAAATAGTTTTTCCTAATATCCAACCTAGACCTCCCCCACTGCAACTTGAGACCATGTTGAGAAATGGAAATCTGCCGTGCAAAGCTGTTCTGCACCTCATGGGATGGGATGCCTGTGGCTGTCTCCTGGGACGGTCACGAATGAGCTTTTCAAAACCCTTGCAAGAGCGCCTCCAGGACAAGTCAGTTACGGTGTCCAACCCTAATGAAATGGCCCTCGCTTCTCTGGAGCTTACCACTTTCTCTCTCACTCCTCCTGCTGGCATTGCTGCATTCAGGGAGAGTTGAGACCAAAACACAATTGGGCAGAAATCACACGCGGCAAAGCAGCAAACAGCACTCACAGGTGGGGGGGTGGGCCAAGCAGTGCACGAGACAATGCTGTGCAAACACCCCACAACCAGTCCACCAATGCCCCTCAGTCCTGCTTTCCTGCCTCCCCCAGGTCTGGAACTGTACTCCCCACAGCTATTCTAGTCCTATCCCTCCCACCCAGCTCTGCCAACGGGTCTAAACACTCAGCTGGAACAACCCACGTTCTTCCAGGCCTGCCCCCACACACCAGCGCTGCCAATGCACCTTTGCCTCGACCTGCCCTAGCAGTCAGCAATTAGCAATTCAAGGAGCATCAGATGACTGCAAATAGAAAGCATCTGACTCCCAGGAGTGCTGGATCAAGCTTCACCCTTTCCAAAAATACTAGGAGCCAGATCTTCATTGAGTCATTTGGGGAGGAGAACAGCCACCCGGATTCACGGTGCATAGTAAAGTTCATTGTATTGCAAACACCCTCTGAATTCCTGTGAATTCGTTTGGCAATGCCTGGTGAAATTTCACCAGCCTTGGCACGTTTCCACAGGCACCCTTTCCATCCTGCTGATCAGGAACCTTTTCAAAAGTGACTGGGGATTGGAGGGGCCGGGTGTGCAAAGAGCTGGTGCTGAGAACTGGATACCGCACCTTGCAGGTGTGTCACGTTCCTCCCCTTACCCCCCCGGCCAAAAACCCCTGAAGCACCCAAAATCACTCGTCACTTTGCAAAATCTCGGCCTAATATTTTACTTGCCCATCACAAGAACGAAGCAAAGCATCCCAGGCAGAGGCAGGAGCGGTACGGCTGTGACGTCCCAATGCACGGAGCAACGTATCTAGGGAGAACAATGCTGGAACGTTGTCTGATGGCAGGGGGGCTGCCCCCCCACCCGGTGTCTTTGGGCATCTGACCCTGCCTGGGTGAATTTCACAGCTTGGGTCGCTCTTATCCCGGCCTCTCTTCCAAATCCGTGTAAGGACATGGGGGAGGGTGCATTGAAAAGACTGTGTGGAGCATCCCATAGAAATTCTGTTGTCTTTTTTAATGCTCCAATCTGCCATTAACAGCTAGGGTTGCCAGGTGTCTGGTTTTTGCCCAGACTGTTCGGTATTTGGCTCCCCATCCGATAAAAAAACCCAGAAAATATTGGACATGTGAAATGTCCGGTATTTCCCTCAACTGAAGCCTGGCAGGGACAGCATATGGCAGGGGATTGAGGAGTGCGGGGCCATTTAAAGGCACAGCAACCTTTTTTTTTTTTTTTTTTGCTCAACCAAGTTTGCCATGTTTGGGATTTTTGCTGAAAGCATCTGGCAAGCCTATTAACAGCTTTGCCTGCAGTGAAACTTGGCTGATTTCAGGAAAGGCCCAGCCGCTCAAGCTCAGCGCAGAGCTCGAGCGAAGCCACACAGTGCTCTGCACTGGTGGGACACAAGACACCTGCCTGTGCTCACAATGCAAAGTGGGTGGCAGGCACCAGGGCCCCCCTGAGAACGTGGGTCCCCTTTAGGCAGCGATATCTGAAGGGCTGCAATGGCGCAGCCACAGGACGCTGAACAAACAGATGTTAGTCGCGAAGGAGACAAGGGGCACGTTCCGAGCTGAAACCGATGCTAGGCCCACACTCAACACATGACCCCTCCCAGTTCACAGCTGGGCCCCCCTGCTCCAAGCACCAGGAGTGAGGGCTGCATCTCCGATGCCAGGAACCGAGGGCTCTTTATGTTCAGAAGAGGTTTGGTCTTGGGACTGGGAGCAGGGGAGCAGCGTTCCATTCCTGCGCCTGCCACGGCTGGTTGGGAGTCCGAGCCGCCCTCCCTATGCTGGGGCGCTTCCCTGGTGGTAAAATAAGGACAACAAGGGCCGCCCAGCCAGCCCAGGGTCCCGGGGGAGGTGCAATCTGGCCTCATCCTGGATCTGAGGGTCAGGCTCCGTGTGAGAAGGGAGAAGAGGAAAAGCACGTTGGGGCTGGGGCTGGAGGGGCAGGGAACGGCGAGTTAGAACAGCTGTTGGCTACAAAAGAGGCAGCGAGAAGGCCGGATTGAAAAGCCAAGGAGAAAATTCTGCTCTTTGTTACGCCAGTGTCTGATCGTTGGAGTCGCTCTGGGTTTGCAGCTGTGGGATGGGGGGAGCAGAACCTAGCCTGGGGGTGGGGGGGGCAGGCTCTCATGCCAGCTTGGAGAAGATGCTGCCCAGGTACCTCCAAGGCATGCCGGGCAGTTGATCCATTAGCTGCCTAGCTGCATGGGAACAAGCAACGCAGCTCTGCTTGGGGGAGAGCCTGCTCGCAGACCCTGGGGAGCCATGTCCGTGCCGGGTGTCAAACCCAGCCCCGCTGGCCCCGTGGAGCTTCATTAGCTGGGCTGCCTGGCTGGATGCCCTGGTGGGATGCCTGCGTTCTCCTGGAGGGAGTCGAGCCGGCCAGCTCCAGAGCTTTCTGCCCCAGGAGGACGGCAGCCCCTCCCGTTCCCCGGGGCGAAAGGGGTCCCAGCTTCCTCATTCCTCTTCAATTATTGACTGCAAACTGCCCGCCCACTCGGGCCTCCGCCAGGGCCGGGTTGCCAGCTCCTCCTGACCCCGCCGGCGCACAGGGTCAGCAGCACATTTCGGTGCGCGCGGGAGAGATGATTTAATCTCTTCACCCACCTCTTCCCATTTGCCAGGAGGAATCAATCACTCCCCGCCCCCCCCTCCCCGGGCAGACAGAGGTGGGAGTCTGGCTTCCCACCCCTCCCTAACTCAGAGGGAAGGGCCAGGTGCCTCCCTTTCACGCGGGCATGGAGCGACGCCGCCAGGGATCGCTGGCTCCCGTGTGAGCACTGTAAGGTGCCACTGGCTGATGGCACAGGGCTCTGTGCACCAAAGGCAGCACTGCCAAGCGCAAGGGGAAGCCGCTGGCTTTTTCCAGGTAACCACAGGGCACAGCTGGTGCCTGGAGATACACTGGCATCCCGCAGAGATTCATGCTTTGAGATGGCGGTGCCTCCGGTGGGTGGGGAGCTCCCGAAAGGAAACAATCACAAAATTAAACAGCTTGGGCTTAACATCGATGTTCCCTGTAAGCTGGGTGCTTGCTGGGGGCTTGCTCAGGAGAGATTCAAATGCTGCCCCGCCGATTAGCAAAGCGCCCGCAAGCTAGGTTTTGTGTTTCTATGGGTGGTGCACATCCACACATGTCTCGGTGCACCGCACAAGGATGGAAAAAATTAGAGGGAATATTGCTTGATGCTGTGCTGCCCTGCTCCTTGTCTTTCTGGCTGCACCTTGTAAAGCGCTGATGGGTTTTTTTTTTTTTTGCACTGATGTACTTTGCTCTGATCCTCTGTAAGGGACGACACACGATGAGAGGGAGGAGGTCTGAGTAGGAGAGAGAAGTGTCCAGTCTCTGCCATGCCTCGGTAATATGAGCCTCGACAAATGGAGTAAACAAGGGAGCAGAGAGGGAAAGTGCTACAATAATCCAATGAGATCGTTAGCTCAGGGGGCCGAGGGGAGGCAAAGGAAATTAGGAGGGCAAAATAAAAACTACATACACATATGCCACCCAGCCTTGGTGACAGGAGGCTGCTCGGGGCAGTTTATAAATCAAACAGGCCCCCCCCTCTGAGCTGGGGTGGCATGTGCCAGTTCTCAGTTCAACACCCTTTGGGGTTAAAAAAACCCTCAACCCCAAACCCAGTGGCTTCATGGATCTCAGTGACAAGGGCCACGGAGGTTCCTGAACTTGCAGCAGGTTTTGGAAATCCCCGAGGCGGTGCTGGAGGGCCACCACGCTTCAAAGGCCTCAGGGTTCATCGTGCTGCTAATACTGAGCATGGACTTAGCCCTGAGCTCCTGCCTCAGGCCGAGATTCTAGCGGGCACGGGGGGGGGCTGCGGTGGGACAGAATCAGTCCCGCGGGGTTTCTTTTAGGCAACTTGGTCCCACATCTTCTCCACAGCCTTCCCTAAGGTCCTCGGAGACATGAAACCATTCTCCGGAGAATGGCCCCCAGATTGGGCAGACGTAGCTTAGCTTTGCTCCACTTCCTCAGGGCCTCCACTGCCCAACCTTGGTGAAACTATGCCTGCTGCCCAATCAACCATATCTGCGGCTGGCAGAGCTACTGTGGACCATATCTGTGGCTGGCAGAGCCCTACTGTGTCTCTCTGATGACCAGCATCTATGGGGACTACCTTCCCACGACCCGTCTTTGTGTGGTATTATAAACTCATGCTAGGCCAGGCCCTGGGTGGGCGAGAGCATGCACGGGTGTATATACGTGTGGGGGGAACACAAGGGGTGAGTCAGGGGGTACAATTTTAAGAAGAGTCTCGGTGATTTAGAAGCCTAAATCCCATTGGTTTGGGCCAGGGGTGGGGAACATTTTTTGGGTTGGGGGCCACGGACCCACAGAAAAATCAGTCGGGAGTCACACACAAGTGAGGAAAAAAACCCAACCCCCTCACTGACGTGGGCCCTGACTGAGGAGAAAGACACTCCCCACGTTCCCCTCACACCCAGCGCCTAGGGGGGCCCAGGCTAGTCAATTTTGTGTGCTCCAGCCCCACAGTGGGACAGTAGGGGGCTGGAGCGCCAGTGAGGGCAAGCTGGGGGCCCCTGGGGACTGTGGTTCCCCACCCCTGGTTTTTGCCCTGAAAGTAAGGTGGTAGGTGTGGCCTAGAGTGTTTACGTAGGGAGAATAGGGTGGCAGGTTCTAGTCCCTCCCATCCAGCTCTCAGGCATGGTCCCAGTAGGTTCCAAACTCACCCAGAGTCAGGGTGGGGGTGTCTAGTTCAGACTTGGCTGCTGCAAAATTGGTAATGCTCTAAGAGGAGCAGGGCCCTGTGGGGGCTGTGCAGACTGATATCCTTCCAAAGGACTTTGGAGAGGTGTATTTCCCTGGCACTGACTAGGGCATGAGGCAGAGATGCAGGGCTCTGGGGTGGCTGTGCCACCCGGGATGTGCCAATGTTAGTTTAATAGCTCTGTCTCCAGGCCATCCGCTTGGAGGCTACTGAGCTGGAACTGCCCGTGGTGTGCTGTGTGCTGCCGCACAGCTGCTGTGGCTCCTGAGCTAATGGACAGTGGTGTGCTGCCATGTTTACTAAATACCCTTTGATGAGAGCATTAATATTTCTTAATGGCACCATTTGAGCTGAGCGTCCTTTTTTCCTCCCGAGGATCTGGGCTGTGGCATGCAACTGGGAGAGCTAAAAATTCCCAACCTCCGTGCTGCTAAGACTATGCAGCAGAGGGGGCCGGAGGAGACAGGGGATGTCATGTTGTGCAGATGAACCCCAAAGGGAGGCCAGTTTAGTACATTACCCTTTGCACGCCCATCTGGGGACCCCGAAGAAGGAAAGTCTGGGGAATCAAAGAGCTTGTGATTAAGGCCTCGGCGTTGAACTCGGGGAGATCACAGTTCAGCTCTTGGTTGAAGTCGGCTGGGGCCTGCTTTTCCAAGGAGCCCAGCACACTGGGTGCTGGTGCAACCCACCCACCTCTTGGGTATGGCACTGCCCCATGCAATGGCACCGAGACCACTTGCAGCGAGAAAGAACGCGCATGCTCTACAGCCTGAGCTGAGCGCCAGCTGTGGCGGCTCGTGCACCAACCTCCCGAGGTCCCAGGTTCGATTCTGCCTGTTGGCGTTACACCAGGCCCTCTTGAAAATCTGACCGCCCGTCATTGCTGGTGGCTGAAGAAATCAGGCCCTTATTTGGGTATCTTAATGGGAGCTGGGCTCCTTTGAAGACCTGTCCCTGACGGGGAAGGTGCTGAGCCCTGGGCTTGTCTCAGAATCCGGCCTTGCATCTCATTTCCCGCTCAGTAAAACGGGGCTAATAATCCTTGGTCTGCTTTGACTGCAAACTTTCTGGAGCAGGTGCTGTCTCCCCTAGCATCCGTCTGTGCAGTGCCAACCATGGGTCCCCGATCTCAAGTGGGCCTTTCAGGTGTGACTGTCATAAAGGAATCAGGGCCTGGTGGTGCCGGGTGCTGTACAACCACCCAGCAAAGAAAACCTTCCTGTCCCAAAGAGCATGGTGTGTAATGTTAGTGCTATGGAAGAAGGGAAGGGGTAAGTCAGGGCTACTCAACGTTGCAAGCCCCGGGGGCCACAAGGACACTCCCAGCACGTGACGAGGGCCGCAACTGAAGTGTGGCTGCATAGTCATGCAAATATATGCAAATAGCTTCTTTCACACTGACAGGCACGAATACAACGATTAAGGCGAGACTGCACAACATGCAGGCCCTATTTAAGTCAGTTCTGCTGATATTAATAAAATGCAACATTGACCTGATTTCCACCCATATGGCAGCACTTTTAATGAGCAATGAGAGTCCAGGATTTGAACGACTAAAACGCATCGCAAAAGGACACCATTATATCGACTGCTTTTTTGTTTTGGCTCCCACCCGTGGGCCAAGTATTGAGCCCTGCGTAAACCCCAACCGCACCGCGGACCACAAACAAATGGGCTGCAGGCCACGGGCGGCCCGCGGGCCATGTGTTGAGTAACCCTGGGGTAAGTGGTTCCAGCACATCCCGAGATGCCTCCTGCAAATGCCGGCCAGGATTTGGCGGGAGCTCCTGGACGGTCTGAATAAAACACAACGCCCTCCTGAGCGAGCGCCTCGGCTTGGCAGGAGACCAGCCTGTCATCCAGGGTGGCTCTTTGCCAGGCAGAGCAGCACATTCCAGCGCCTGGTCCTGTAAGTGGCCAGGGAGCCCTGAGGCGCTGAGGTAGGTCCGCTCGGGCCCTCGGTGGAGTCCACTCCCCGTTGAATGAGTCACATTTTGTTTTCCTCTTCATAAATCTTTTCTGGAACATGCCTGATCCCATCTGAGGAAGGGGGAGGAGGTGGCGAGGAAGGGGATCGGTGGAGAGAGAAATGCGTGAAGGCAGGGACTCTGGGTTAGGGAAAGTGGGTGTGGGAATCAACACAATAGCTGGCAGGAGACCAGAACAAACAGATGACTGATTGGACTTAGGTTTGTGAATAAGAACAGGGCTGGCTTGTTATTCACTCCCAGATAGAACTCGGTCTCCCTTTCCCCTCTCCACCCTGCCCCGAGCCAACAGCTGGGACACCAGTAAACAAGAAAGACTCTCTGCAAGGAGAGACAGCAGGATAGAGCCCAGCTGTTTGCTCCTGGCATTTGCAGCTGCTTGGTGAACTGCAATCTGTACTGCTGGGCTCCGAGTTCCTGCCAAAGCTGCTGCACTGTCCCTATATTAGGCTGTGATGATGAAAGAACAATTAGTAAACTGGGGAAGTTAATCCCCAAACAAATAAGGTGATTCCTGCATGGCTTGCGTAGGGCACGCTAGCTCGAAGGGGAGAGGCGGCTTCGGAGCTGGCACCTCCAGCTGACCAGATTTTTGATGCTTTTCTCTCATTGTTATCTTTATAAGGAAGTCAGGATTTTACAAACTGGCTTTCACTGACACAGGGGAAAGTCTAAGGAGGGGTAAACCAGCCTCCGTGGGCTAAGAACCATACCGTCGCCAAACAAACCCTAGGCGTGAAAAGGGCCGTGAAAAGAAAAGAATCACAACTATAGTGCTGCCTAGCAACATTGTACCTATTTGATTGTATCCATCTCTCCCCCACCACTGCAGCAGAATGCCTCTTGTCATCTTAGCGTGTAAACTTTTTGGGGCAAGGAAAGTGTCTACATACATGTATCACTTAATACAGCGGGGCAACTGATCCTTACTGAGGCCTTGGGCTGTTACTGTAATATAAATATTAAACGCTAATCACAACAAATGGTTGAGTTTTTTTCTCCTTCCAATATTTTTCAATTTTATGCCCCTCTGCACTTTTCTGCTTGCGGGCCACGAAGCCCACCATGACACAAAACCTGTACTAGCGGTATTTTCAGGCCAGTTTTGTGGACTCTAATGTAGAATTGGGCAGATTCAAACCTTAGCTCTGAACCCTCTGGAGTTTCAAAATCCAGATGCAGGTTTGGGTTTTACCTCAGGGGCTCATCTCGACTTAGACAAATCTCAGCCAACCGGGGGCCAACCCGGGGAGGGGTGGTACTTTTCCAAGCCCTGCCCACAATCAAGCCCTGTCCACAAATGCCCCACCCGCTCGAGTTAACAAAATGAAGCTCCGGTGACAAGCATTTCTCTGCTTTCTTGCATTCTTTCCTTAGCAGTAAAATTGTCGGAGATGTTTCTATATAATAGATCATTGCCAGAGTTCAGAATTAACCAGAATTCAGTGCTCCTCTTCATTTAAATGAGTACAGACAATTCACACCTCTCCGGGCTATTGCTTTGGGCTGTCTGCAGACTCAGTCCCACCGCCCTGCTTTGGTTCATATTTGAAGGGTTCCTTCACAGCCTTAAGGGCTAGAGACAGACAGACAGAACAGACAGACAGAAAGATAAGCTAAGATTCTGCATAGAAGAGCTGCCTCCAGAAAGCAAGTATCATTTTTCTGAACTGCAACAAGCCGGTTCAGTCAAACACCTGACTTAGACCCTTTTGCAGGTAGATCATCCGTTGCTTGTGAAGAGCCTCAGAGCTCTTTGGCTGCCGTTTAACTCTCCCTTCATAGAACTGAAACCTGTAGACACTTTAGGTCCAGTTCCCTCAAAGTCTTCATTTCCCAAATGACTGTATTAAGCTCTTACCCAGGGGCGGCCCTAGACTAGCTGCCAGCAACTGGTGTCCTAGGTGAACCATGCAATCAGCGCCCCCACCTCCAAACCCCTCAATGATATTGCGCCACCATTTGGCACCCCATTTAACTTGGCGCCCTAGGCGACTGCCTAGTTCACCTATATGGACGGGCCGCCCTGCTCTTACCCCATAAAAGCCAAGCACTGGTGATAACCCATGAAGCTCTCAGCTGAGGTACCTCTGCTGCCAGCCTGCACAGACGTACATACCCCACCTGGGAACGGGACTCTCCTGCTAACGTCAGGACTGTAATATCTCTCTAGTCTCCGCGAAGAAACTCTGGAGGCCCAGTTAAAGTGGATTCAATTAAAAGATTTCTGTGTCCCCTGTGTGATTCTGAGACACAGCCGGCTGCAATTTCTTGCCCCATGTCATACAGGAAGCGTGGGGCCAATTCAAAACCAGAACCCGAGGCCTGATTTTCAGGCCTCTTCTCCAACCACTAGACAACGCTCCTTTCCCAGCACCAGAGGAGAACGGAGGAGTCCTGGCACCCAAGCCCTGGCTCTAGCCACTAGATAACACTCCCTCCCTGGGCCAGGAAGAGAACACAGGAGTCATTTCCAGGCCCCCGCTCTAACCACCAGATAAGAGTCCCCATCCTGAGCCAGGAGCCCTGACCCTGGCTCTAACCACAGCACGCCCCAGCACCAGCAAAGCTAGAGCTCCGTAAGCTCTCGTGGGCTCTGGAAATCATCTGATGCTTTGGCCCCTTGACTTCTACGGTACTTTGTATCTTGCCAGACGGGAGGGACCCGCTGACCTGGCTCTGCCCTGTGAACTCTCATTGGCTCCCTCGCAGCGTTCCCCTGGGGCTGAGTCATGGCTTCTCCCTGCTCTGACCCGGAATCACTGCTGGGGTCTCAGCCCTGCCTCCTTGCTCCGAGGAGAGAGGCCAGCGGGCTCTTTGGCACCGGGGCTGCAAACGCTGGGTGTGGGAACTGCACACAGATGCGCTGGTCTCTGATGACTCAACCCTAACTGGAGACTAGAGCGGGGAGGGGGACTTGGAGGGAGAGAAGAGAAATCTTGGGAGGCTAACGGCCCACTGGGGACTCCCTTCAAAGGCCGAGCTAATCTGGTGCCGTGGATCCCTCTCCTCGCAGGCAGGCATGAGGGAAGTGATGATTTCCGGCCATTCAGACCCCCTTTTCCTCTGCTGCTCTTCCGGCCAATCCCCCATTCACCAGCCCCAGGTCTGCCCCAGGCGGACAGCTCTCCAAGTCCTGTGTCCCAGGCACATCCTAGCTCCTCGGCCACGCCAGGATCCTGCTCCGGAGAGACAGCTGAGCTGGAGGGGTTCAGCTCTCCAGGCCTACGGCATCGCTAACGTGAACCAAGGGCCCAGCGCTCACGACACGGGCCGGAGCATTCCCCCGCTGAAGGTCTCCTCGCGTCAGAGCCGAGCTCACATCCAAATGCCTCACACGCCGGGGCAGTTGGAATCCAGAGCCAGGCTTGAATTTCACAGCCGGCCCCTGGACTGCTGCAGACTTTCACAGTTCGGCTCTCTCGCCAGTGGTGTGATAACACCCAACCAGATGCTCTGATACCGTGGAGGAGAGGGGGAGACGTATTAAAAATACCCACAAGATAAAGGAGATCCAATAAAGAGAGCTAGCTAGCTAGGCACATGGAGAGAACAGCTTCTGTTCAGTGCAACTCACACCCACATTTAGGCCCCTATGCTTGCTGCTGCTAACTGTACTGGGCCACGGAGTCTGCAATTGCACTAACACGGTCCTAGTGCCCTTTGCTGATGGCATCCCCTGGGGATGGCATCCCCGGCAGAGCTATGCCAAAACAGGTCAAGAATTTACACAAAGTTTTGCAGAAAACTTTTTCTGGTGTCTTTGGGGGATTCTCTGCTTCCTGCTGTCCCTTCACCCCTGACCTGTGCTTAGGCTCTGAAGGCAGAAAGCTATTTTTAAATGAATTTTGAGGAATCACCGACGCCGCTCTCCAAATCATTTCTCCCTCTTTATGCATGCAGGGATTGTTACTAACCGTCATGCCGGCAGCATCCAATACTGCCACCCTGACATTATGCCGTGTGCTAGAGCAGTGCCAGGCGGGGGGGAGGGACCCAAGCTCAGAGCCCCATGGCTCTAGGTGCCATACACAGGCACAGCAAGAGACACTCCCTGCCCCAAAGAACAATCTAAATAGCTAAGACAGATGGGGGAGGGGGAGAGAGAAGGGGGAAAGAAAGGCATTTGAACTAATCACCCTGTGTTCCCCAGGCAAATGACCAACCCACTACACCACTCCCAGTGCTTCCCTCAGATTAATACCAGAGCCTGCTCCATCCCTGAGGAAACTGGCAGTGTCTGTCCAGCTCCCGCAAGGGTGGGCAGGACTCAAGTTCACCTGCATTTTGCAGAGGGAGAGACTATGTGAGTCGTCCAGCTACTGGGCCCCTTGTCAGCGCTAGCCGCTGACATGTGCATTCCCAAATCCCATGCCAATGTCCAGAACCAGAAGACAGTCTTAATATCAGTGTAATTGTTCCTGGGGTAAGGGCTGGCACAGCGTGAGCAGTGGAGGGGGGAGGGTGGCTGGCACTGCACCGTCTTAGCATGTCAGTTCTAAGCATTGTGAAATCCTGAATTCTCTGCTAGGGACTCAAACGCACGTGCAGGATTTAAGAAAACATCAAAAACACTTTTCTTTCCTGGACGAGGTCCATCATTTTCCCAGTGGATTTTGGGTGGAGGAAGGAATTTGACAATTGGCAACAGTTACTAGTTACAGTCTAATCCCTCCGAGCCTGCAGAGAGTCCCAGAGTTTAAGGCCAGAAGGGACCCCACTGTGCCCAGGGCAGCCTGAGTGAGCCTCTGGGCAAAATGGGGGGGGAGCTATTCCACCCTCCTAGAAGGGGCGGAGGCCTTGGGTAGAAGAGCCGGGGCAGCCAGTCCTCCACACTGCACAGAGCGCACCCTCCTGCCCTCAGAGGGCGTTGTGCGGTGCTCCAGTGGCAATTTAAAGGGCCCAGGGCAGGGCTGGCAGTCGGGAACCCTGGACCCCTTGAATTGCAAGGCCCCCGGGATGACTCTGCCACTCAGCCCCCGCACACAACTGAAACGAGACCAAAGCCCACTGTCGATGGGAGACCAGGCCATGATGTGCCACAGGCAGAGAACAGGGTGGGCTGAGGTGCACCAGTGGCACACCATGGCCCCCACAATGGCAGGGAAATGTTAGTGAGAGCGACCCAGATAACCCAGCCACGTGACCCGCACCCACACACTGCTGAGGCAGGTGAACCCCCCCCCCCTCCGCCCAGCATCTCTGCCAAACCGACCTGGGGGGAAATTCCTTCCTGACCACACCCGTGGTGATCTAATTAGACCCTGAGCACATGTGCAAGAACCAGCCAGCCACGTACCTAAGAGAGCTGATGCTCAGGGCCATCTGAGAGCCCGGGCTCGCCCCGTCCAGTGTCCAGCTCAACCCCTGGCCACCTGTGGTGCTACAGAGACAGGAGAGTCAAACTGAAAAACACCCCGGCTACATTTAGGGGGGCGAGTGGGGCTATCCCTTCCTGACCCTTGCAAGTGACCAGGCGCATGTCCCTGGATCCTTGCGCACTCGCTGAAGTCCTGAAAGGGAGCGCGTGTCCTAGCCAGCGTGGTCGGCTCGATGTAGCAGAGCTTAGATCCCACGGGCAGGCGTCACCACATAGCGCACACGGCTGCACCTCGGACAGGAGTTGCTGGGTGATGCCGGAAAGTGATATTGACGAGACGAACCAGGTAGGAAAAATAATCAGAGATGGTGACTAGGGAAACACGGTCCTGGCAGGGCTCCTAGCATAACATTGCAAAAGGCTGTTCTGTCGGCACGCGAGACAAACAAGCAGCAACAGTACAGGACTCGGTTGGAAACTCGGCCCACCCGCACACTCCCATGGGTGCTGCCGTCTGCACACATGCACGGCAAGGGAGGGGGAGACGCCCCAGCGCCCAGGGGCTGGCGATTGTCAGGTGGAAACTGGAACTTGGTCACTCCCCCATCACTCACTGGCATGGCCCCTGAGGACGGCTTTTGGTATTGGCTAGTCCACGAGACACCACTGCATGTTGGCTCGCGCTGCTTTTATCTGGAGGAGCGTGAACAACAGGTTAAAGAAGAGGGGGTTGCAGAGCCCGGATTCCTGGGTTCTGTTCCCAACCTTGAGCAAGACGAGAGTCTTCTAGGTACAGCAGAACATACATAAGAGTGGCCAGACTAGGTCAGACCAAAGGCCCATCTAGCCCAGTGTCCTGTCTGCTGACAGTGGCCAATACCAGGTGCCCCAGAGGGAGGGAACACAACAGGTAATCCTCACATGATCCCTCTCCTGTCACCCATTTCCAGACACACAGAGGCTAGGGACATCATTCTTATCCATCCTGACTAATAGCCATTGATGGACCTAACCTCCATGAATCTTTTTTGAACCCTGTTAAAGTCCAAGCCTTCACAACATCCTTTGGCAAGGAGTTCCACAGGTTGACTGTGCAATGCATGAAGGAAAACTTCCTTTTGTTCATTTTAAACCTGCTGCCTATTAATTTCATTTGGTGCCCCCTGGTTCTGATGTTATAGGAACAAGTAAATAACTTTTCCTTATTCACTGTCTCTACACCAGTCACGATTTTATAGACTTATATCCTATCCCCTCTTAGTCTCCTCTTTTCTAAGATGAAAAGTCCAAGACTTTTTAATCTCTCTTCTTGAGAGGGGCTGGACATCAGGACTCCTGGGGAGAGCTCGGGGAAATATCCCATCAACTTTTTTTTTTTGTGGGCTCACAATATGGCGCCTTGCTGAAATTGAAACTTTTTATGGCCATTGATCAGTTTCGACGACGCTTTCCTCGGGACGGTTTCTGTGGTCTAGGATGGAATTTCTGGTCAAAGCCACAGGGCGAGAGAGGGCAAAGCCAAGGATTAGATCACAGATGTGGGACGTGGAAGATGCATGGTCAAGTCCAAGAGAGGAATTAAACCTAGGACTCCCGCAGCGCTGGTGAGTGCCCTAACCCAGTGGCGTTAGAGCCATTTGTACAGCGGGGGTGTGGAGAGGCCTCACACTGAACCGTGACTCCCTCTGTGATGGAAATTACTTCATGCCAAGGGGTGCAGCAATACCCCCGGCAGCAACACCCATGCCCTGCTCACCAGCTGCAGGGCCTTCTGAGGCGCTTGTTACTCTGTCCCATGGGTTGCAGCTGCTTCACTTTGCATCAATAAACATTCCCTGGGCGGAGAACGAGAGACCCGCCCTGCGACCCTGTGGCTGGGGCACACTCCTGGTAGATGAAGGGGCTTGAACTTGGGCCGCACCCTGATGAGAAGTGAGCTCTCCCTCTTGCGGTGGGTCTCCAGAAAAACTGGGGCTTGCAGCCTGAAGTCTGGAACTGGGAAGGGGTTCACAGGCTGGGAAATGGTTCCCCAGGCAGTTCTGCTCCTGGGGTCTCTTCCTGGCTCTGCAGGGAAGGGGGTCGAGAGCCTGCAGCAGCCGTGCAGGTTCTGGGGTTCTGTTTCCAAACTTGCGGTGTGGCTTTGGGCGAGTCGTTTCACTCTTCCAGGCATACCCACAGGCGCCCAGAGAGTCAAGCACAGTGCCGGGAACAGGGCCCAGCGCCTCATCCGCTGCTCCAATCACTACACCACGCTCCTTCCCAGAACTAGGAAGTAGAACCTGGCTGCCCCAGGCCCCTGCTACCACCTCTAGTTCACCAGAGTTGTATGTTCAAAGATTGTTTACCCTATGGGATCTCTTCTGGAATTTAATTGATCAGAAGGAAAACATCTTGAAGCACAAGTCGGCTAGAAGACATAAGAACGGCCAGACTGGGTCAGACCAAAGGTCCATCCAGCCCAGTATCCTGTCTGCCGACAGTGGCCAATGCCAGATGCCCCAGAGGGAGGGATCACAACAGGTAATCCTCACATTCCACGAGGAGTAACAGTTAATTCGAACTAAGGAGTTAGTTCGAATTAACGTTTAACTGCCGCGTCTAGCCGCGGGCAGTTAGTTCAGACTAAGGGGGATTTAAAAATGGCGGCGCCCGGGAACATGCAAATGAAGCCCGGGATATTTAAATCCCGGGCTTCATTTGCAACTCCGGTTGCCCTCATTTGCCTACCTAGCTCGAACTAATGAGCTAGCGTAGACATACCCTTCCAGAGAAACAGAGGCCATTCCTACCCATCCTGGCTAATAGCCATTGATGGACCTAACCTCCATGAATCTATCTAATTGTTTTTTGAACCCTGTTAAAGTTCTAGCCTTCACTGCATCCTCTGGCAAGGAGTTCCACAGGTTGACTGTGCGCTGCGTAAAGAAAAACATCCTTTTCTTTGTTTTAAACCTGTTGCCTATTCATTTCACGTGGTGACCCCTAGTTCTTATATTGTGGGAATAAATAAATAACTTTTCCTTATTCATTTTTGGCACACCAGTCATGATTTTATAGACCTTTAGCCTATCCCCCCTTAGTCTTCTCTTTTCTAAGCTGAAAAGTCCAAGACAGGCAGGCTGGTTGCATTGCAGAAGCTGCAAAGGGGCAGATGCCCCATAGAAGCAACAGAGGCAAATGCCTGGGAGCTAGAGGAAGCAACCACACCGCAGTCTCTGCCTTGGCCCTACTCACTGCTCTTTCAGTCGCTCCCATTCCTGGCAGGCATGTGATGCAAGAAGGTGCTGGTAACCAGCCACTCACCTAGGCAGAGTGCTTGTTGTCAGCATCCCCAGCACAGGCGGCCGACAATTTGCCTGCTGCTGTTACCACAACAAATAGCTGATTTCACCCTTGCCCAGCAGCAGTTCTCCTTGTGCTGCAGCCGAGCGGGGAGAGGCATTGCTGCACTCCCCCGCTGCAGACGGACAAATCACCTGCTCACTCACCGGGGGGTAGATTCAGCCGTGAGAAAGAGCAGGGGGGCAGCCCCAGATGCCTCCATGTCCGAGGCACGTTGAACCAGGTATCATGGGTGATGTGAACCGGCCTTGCTCTATGGACCTCAGCAGAGCTAGGTTGATTTACATCTACCGAGAGATCGAGCCCATAATATTTCTCATGCCTCTCCCTCAGGAGTCTACACAATTCCCTGGCAGTCGGCACATGTTGGAGACAGGCTGGCAGGAGGGCATTAAAGGAAAAACAAAAGTGGAGGGTAAAAAGAGGAGCGATATGAGCACACAGCCCAAAATGGAGGGGTTGAGAATAAAATTCATTAAAGAGTCAAAGAGTATGAAGAGAACAACTTTAAACGCCTACATGCCTATGCTGTCTAGTGTAACCCTTCTGCCAGGCTGAGTTAATAGCAGCAAGGGCCGGGTTCAGTATCTAGGGGTCTCCTCCCAACAAGGTAATACAACACCAGCTCGAGCCCCCACCCAGTGACCTGGGAAATCTTACATACACCTCTGGGCACCTCAAAGAGGCAATTCTTCCCCTCTCACAAGCACAGAGTCTCAGTATAGCAGCAAACCTTTAATAACATGAGGTAACCGACATCAGCATTAAATTGGGAAAACACCACAACTCAGATTCACCAAACATGAGCAAAGACCCACCCCCCAGCCACGAATCACCCAAAGTCCCAAAAGTCCAACAGCCCAAGAGTCTCTTGAGTCCAGCAACCCCAAAAAAATCACCCAAAGTCCAACACCCCAAAAGTCTCTGCCCTGGGTCAGTGCCGCCCCAGGGTTCAAAAGTTCACCCGGCAGGGTTTTACCCTCCCAAACTGGAGGGGGCGGGGATTGATACACCTTATGTGGTCCGCTGATGGCTCCGCCTCTCCGTAGGGTTCTGCTGCCGACGTCAACGTGAGTCACTCCGCCACACTCCACCTGCTGTCCAGTGAGCTGCCTCAGCTGTCCCCCGAACTGTCCGGCTCCGCCAGCCGTCTCGGTCCACGCCCCTGGCCACCAGCTGGTTGCTCCTGCAACTGCTCTACTGGCTGTCTGCTGCCGCTCCTACCGGTCGTCCCTGCAAGCCGCTCTGCTAGTAGCTCAGTATAGCACCAGGCTCCCCACAGCAATGTCAGCTCCTAATAGAAGAGCCTCAGTGCTAGCACTCCACTGACCCACAGTGAAGTCAACTCAGTAGCTCATAACTAAACTCCTAATAGAATCCAAATTAGCTCTGATATTCCACAGTAGAGGAAAAAGGAAGGGGTGTAATTACTGTTGTTTAGGCCCTGAAACAGGACCACCCCACCCCCAGGTACAAAAACCTGCCTACAGCCTCTCTCAGCTTGACTAGGTTTGGAACCCATGCCCCTTGTCTAGCGAGTGCTACTTAGTTTATGGCGAATCCCTCTGGCATAAACAGTTCCACCATTCCATTGTCCTTGATTCACATAATCAGGGTAACAATACTTTTATCCCCCCTGCCTCAATAACAGAGAGACTGGGGATCCCACAGTGGCCAAAGTGACCATTTGGGCTGCTGTGAGCACATACTAGGCAGGGTGGGTGTATCTATGCAAATTGGGTGTATCTATGCAAATGAGATCAGCCTCTGAAGTCTCTTTGCACCACTCGCCCCAGTTCACCACCAGTTCACCACCAGTTGTCAGGGTAGAGCTTATCCTGACCCTGCTTACACGAGAATCATCGAATCCTAGGGCTGGCAGAGACCTCAGGAGCTCAAGTCCAGCCCCCTGCCCAAAGCAGGATCAACCCTAACTAAAGCCTGTAGCCTGGGTAACAAGCAAGAGGGATTGGAATTGCTCAGTGATAAGCATCCATTTCACCTAGTATTTCTGAAACTTGGGGGTATGATGCCCATGGCAGGGATGTTAAGAGCAAGGGTTAGAATCTATTCAGGAAGGGTCAAGTGGACAAAAGAGGAGATAGGCCAAAATGGCATTACCTGTTTCTGGGTCACTACTAACTCAGAAGATAATGATCTTGAATGCTTATGGATCAATATCCCACCAGAGAAAGCACAATTTCCTATTTTGAATTGTGTTGCATCCAATGTGAAGGAATTCTATATTAGAATTTGTCTTGGCAGGTATAGAGGAACTAATCTCTATTTTGCACTGATTAGGCCTCAATTGGAGTCTTGTGACCAGTTCTGGGCACCACATTTCAGGGACGATGTGGACAAATCAAAGAAGAAGCAGAGAAGAGCAACAAAAATGATTAAAGAGGTAGAAAACATGAGCTCAGAGGGAAGATTGAAAGAACTGGGTTTGTTTAGTGTGGAAAAGAGAAGACTGAGGTGGGACATGATCACAATTTTCAAGTTCAAAGGGTGTTACAAGGAGGAAGGAGGAAAATTATTCTCCTTAACCTTTGAGGATAGCACAAGAAGCAATGGGATTAACATGCAGCAAGGGAGGTTTAGGTTGGACATTAGGAAAAACTTCCTGTCAGGCTGGTTTAACACTGAAATATATTGCCTATGGAAGTTATGGAATTGTCATTTTTGGAGATTGGAGAGCAAGTTGGACAAACATCTATCAGGGATGGTCTAGAGATGGTGCTTGGTCCTGCTGTGAGTGCAGGGGACTGGACTTGCTGATCTCTCACGATTTCTTCCAGTCCTGAGAGTCTATTATTCTAATCACAGAACAAAAAATTAATAGTGGCTTAGTTACAAATGACCATAACTTGATCACATTCATAATGTGCACAGAGAATAAAATCCAGACCAGGGATTATATATCTGTTTGGTGCCTTAAAAGGGACAATTCACAGAAAAGCAAATAATTCTGAGCCAAATCTATTGGGATGAAGAATTTAATTAAAAGAATAAACAATGAGAAGTCCTGTGGTACCTTATAGACTAGGGGTACGTCTAGACTACAGGCTTTTGTCGACAAAGAGCGTCTAGACTACAGCCAGTTCTGTTGACAAAGCAAGTTGCTTTTTTGACAGAGAGTCTAGACGCTCTCTTTTGAAAAAGCACAGTGTGGATGCAATAGCACCTTTTTTTGACATAACTCTGTCGAAAAAAGGCGTTATTCCTGGTAGAATGATGTTTACCACCATCGACAAAACTGCTGCGTTCTCTTGACTTACTGTCGACAGAACTCAGCGGTAGTGTACACGCAGGTATAGTTTTGTCGACAAAAGTCCACTTTTGTTGACAAAACCCTGTAGTCTAGACACACCCTAACAGATTTATTGGAGCATAAGCTTTCGTGAGCAAAGACCCACTTCGTCAGATGCATTAAAAGAATGTGAATGATAATTGGGAATTTTTTACAATTTACTAAATGCCCCCAAAGCTACCATCCCATAGTTGAGGAAGAAGGTCACATTGCTTAAAAAATGGGCATGGCTTAGAGGGGAATACCCTTTCTTGGATTGAGAACTGGTTAAAAGACAGGAAACAAAGGGTAGGAATAAATGGTAAATTTTCAGAATGGAGAGGGGTAACTAGTGGTGTCCCCCAAGGGTCGGTCCTAGGACCAATCCTGTTCAACTTATTCATAAATGATCTGGAGAAAGGGGTAAGCAGTGAGGTGGTAAAGTTTGCAGATGATACCAAACTGTTTAGGATAGTCAAGACGGAAGCAGACTGTGAGGGACTCCAAGAAGATCTCACCAAACTGAATGATTGGGCAACAAAATGGCAAATGAAATTTAATGTGGATAAGTGTAAAGTAATGCACATCGGGAAAAATAACCCCAACTATACGTACAGTATGATGGGGGCTAATTTGGCTACGACAAATCAGGAAAGAGATCTTGGAGTTATCGTGGACAGTTCTCTGAAAACGTCCACACAGTGTGCAGCGGCAGTCAAAAAGGCAAATAGGATGCTAGGAATTATTAAGAAAGGGATAGAAAATAAGACCCAGAATATCTTACTGCCCCTGTATAAAACTATGGTACGCCCACATTTTGAATACTGTGTACAGATGTGGTCTCCTCACCTCAAAAAAGATATTTTGGCCTTGGAAAGGGTTCAGAAAAGGGCAACTAAAATGATTAGGGGTTTGGAACGGGTCCCATATGAGGAGAGGCTAAAGAGACTGGGACTTTTCAGTTTAGAAAAGAGGAGACTGAGGGGGGATATGATAGAGGTCTATAAAATCATGAGTGGTGTGGAGAGGGCCGATAAAGAAAAGTTATTTATTAGTTCCCTAAATAGAAGAACTAGAGGACACCAAATGAAATTAATGGGTAGCAGGTTTAAAACTAATAAAAGAAAGTTCTTCTTCACACAGCGTGTAGTCAGCCTGTGGAACTCCTTGCCAGAAGAGGCTGTGAAGGCTAGGACTATAATAGAGTTTAAAGAGAAGCTAGATAATTTCATGGAAGTTAGGTCCATAAAAGGCTATTAGCCAGGGGATAAAATGGTGTCCTTGGCCTCTGTTTGTCAGAGGCTGGAGAGGGATGGCAGGAGACAAATTACTTGATCATTGTCTTCGGTCCACCCTCTCTGGGGCACCTGGTGCTGGCCACTGTTGGCAGACAGGATACTGGGCTAGATGGACCTTTGGTCTGACCCAGTACGGCCATTCTTATGTTCTTATGTTCTTATGTTCTAAGTCAAGACAGCTTTCAAACATACTGTCTATATAAAACAAATGGAAGAAAGGGGAAGTTGATAATAATGAATATCTATCAGAACTTAGGCATTGTAGAAAACTGATAAAGGAAGCAAGGTGACATGAAGAGAACTATATGGTCAGCAGAATTAAGAACAATAAGAAGTATATTATGAACAAAAGGACTCCTAACAATAGTATTGGTCTTTCACTAGATGGAAATCATAGACTCTTAGAATCCTAGAACTGGAAGGGACCTCAAGAGATCGTCTAGTCCAGTCCCCACGCTCATGGCAGGAGTATTATCTAGCTGAGTGGCCACCAACTGATCATGATCAACAGGCTCCCTGCCTGCCCTGGCCCCACACTGCTGGCCAGTTCCTGGAAGTTGCTAATTTGGTCTTGTGTGTGTGGAGGAAAAGGTGGGAGGATCGGGGGCTTTGGTGCAATCCTGAAATGGGGCACCCAGAACTGGATACAGTACTACAGTGAAGGCCTAATCAGCATGGATGATGATGTATGCTATAATTAATCATATGATATGAAATGATAGAGTTAATAATAATGCAGGAAAGGCACACATGTTTAATACATATTTCTGTTCTGTATTTGGGCAAAAACAGAAGATGTATTCAAATCATATGGTAACACACTTTTCAGTCCACTAGTATCTCAGGTGGATGCGAAAAGCAGCTACTAAAATGAGACATTTTAAAATGAGTAGGTCCAGATAACTTCAACCAAGAGTTTTTAAAGAGCTGGCTGAGACACTCACTGACCATTGATTTTCAATAAGTCTTGGAACCCCTGAGAAGCTCCAGGAGACTGGAAGAAAGCTAATATTGCACCACCATTTATAAAGGATAAATGGGATGACCTGGATAATGACAGGGTGTCATCATCTTGGCAAGATAATGGAGCAGGTAATACAGGACTTAATTAATACAGAATTAAAGGAGGGTAATGTAATGAATGGCAAATAGATCCTGTCAAACTCACTTGTTATCTTCTTTCAATGAGATTACAAGTTTGGTTGATAAAGGTAATCCGGTTGCTGTAATATGCTTACACTTCTCTAAGGCATTTGTCTTGGGGCTGCATGGCATTTTGATTAAAAAAAACCTAGTAAGATATGAAATTAACGTGGAACACTCTAAATAGATTAAAACCTGGCTAGCTGATAGTCTTAAAATGTAATTGTAAAAAGGGAATTATCACCAAATGGGGGCATTTCCAGTCAAGTCCTGAAGGGATCGGTTCTTGGCCCTAAGCTCTTTCAACTTTTTTTATGAATGACCTAGAAGAAAACATAAAATCATCACGGAGAAAGTTTGCAGATGACACAAAAATTGAGGGACTTGTAAATAATGAAGAGGACAGGCTATCGATACAAAGCAATCTGGATTGCTTGGTGAACTGGGCTCAAGCAAACAACGTGTGTGTTAATATGGCTAAATGCAAATGCACACATCTAGGAACAGAGAACACGGGCCATATGTACAAGATAGGAGACTCTGAAATAGAGTTGGGGGGATTGGTCGTAGTGGCTAATCAGCTGAACACGAGCGCTCAATGTGAGGCTGTAGCCAAAAGAGCTGCTTAGATCCTTGGATGCATAAACAGGGGAATCTCTAACGGGAGTACAAAGGTTATTTGTTATTCCCCCCCGGTGTGACTACTGCTGGAGTAATGTGCAGAGTTCTGGTGCCCACAATTCAAGCAGGATGTTGATAAATTGGAGAGAGTTCAGAGAGGAACCACAAGGATGATTAAAGGATTTGAAAATCTGCCTGATAGTGATAGATGCATGGAGCTTGATCTATTTAACGTAACAAAGAGAAGGTTAAGGGGTGACTGGATCAGTCTATAAGTATCGACATGGGGAACAAACAGATAACAACAGGCTCTTCAACCTAGCACAGAAAGGCATAATACGATCCAATGGCTGGAATCTGGATTTAGAAAAATTCAGGCTGGGAATGAGGTGATGAAATTACTGACAATTTTGCCATCGAGAGTGGGTGTTTCTCTGAAAGACCTGCTCTAGGAATGATTTTGGGCATGTCCTCTGGCCTGCAGGACATCGGAAGTCTGATTAGATGGTGGCAACCAATGTTGGCAACCTTGGAAGCTGTGCACTTGGGTAGTGTTCAAGAGAGATTCCAATGACATCCAGCTTATTAGCAGAGTGCCCACAGACAGTGTTGTGTATTTCTCCGCATGGTGCACATTCACACAGGCCTCAGTGCACACAGCAAAATTTATTCCACACATGGATGGGGAAAATCCGCATACAGATGGGAAAGATTAGAGGGAATGTTGATGGCAATAGTTCCTTCTGGCTCTGTAATCTATAAATAGCACCTCTCACCTGTAAATCTCAAAGTGATTTACACAGGTGAGTATATGGCATTACCCTTCTTTTACCGACAGGGAAACTGAGGCACAGATAGCAACTGTGCCACGGTTATTCAGTGAGTCTGTGGCACAGGCAGGAATAAAACCCAGATCTCTTGCTTCCTAACTTCGTGTTCTCTTCCCTAGAGATTGGATCCTGCACCTCTTGTACTAACCACTAACCCATGTATATGCTTAAAAGCCATTCACTTGAGGAAATAAAATCAATATTGCCAACTGTCCTGATATTATCATGAGCCTCGCAGTGTTTGCTGCTATTTCTAAAGCCCCAGCTCCTGCAGCCAGCTGTATACACGAGACTCTTGGCTTTCATTGCAAATGCCAATTTCCCAGCTCTTGTGGCTGCAGAGAAAATCTGGAGAACATGAGCTAGGTGACCGTAAAAGGCTCAACACCTGAAGGCAAATAAAAAAAACCCACAACGTATTTTCAAAAAAAATCATATGATTTGAAAGCCAATTTCATCATTTTCAGAGGCCTGACTTCTGATTATTCCATGCTGTGGGCTGGGGCCTCTCCAAACCACAAACCAGTGAGGATAAAGGAAGACAAGGGCCTATCTCTTCTCTCAGACTGGGTTTACATTATTGGAACTCCAGTGAAGTGACTCCTGATTCACACCAGGGGGAGAGTTAGACCTTTGGTGACAGCAGGAAAGACATAGCCCGGTGAGAATTGAGTGTGGCTGGCAGAACAGCCAGTGTAAAAAAAAACCACACAGGACATTTTTATTTCCAAGGTCTAGTTGCATAAATAAGACAAAGCCGCTAATATCGAGATGGTCCTGATAATATTGGGACGACTGGTCACCCTAGGACAGACTTATCTTATCCTCTTAGATGCCTGGCAACGTCGGGATAACTTTCCGCCTGGCGCTAATTACTCAGCTTTGCTGCATCTCGAGCGAATTGGTTTTAATGAATGTAAATGACAGGAGATTAATCTGGCTCAAGAGCCTCCTGCTTCTCTCGGCTGGGTCTCGCTACGCTCCATTCAGTGCTGCGTCCCACCATGGCCATGTGGCGGGCTTATTGCTAATCTGTCGGCATGCCAGCGCGGCAGCTTAATGGAGGAAAAGGCAGAGCTGCTCCTGGGGAGCCCTGAATATCCCTGCTTGCCCCAGAGATGGCTGTGCGGTTCCACATGATGGGGTTTGGGTGGCTTCGCAGTCCTTCGCTGCGGGCGTTATTTGTTCACAGGATGTTGCCGCGCTCCCAGGAACCGGTCTGGCAAGGAGACAGGGATATAGGCAAGGTGCCTCCTTTAACCTCTTTGCTGCTGCTAAGCTGCCCGGGACAGCATCGAAAGGGAGTTTGGCTCCACAGATGAGCTACACTAGGTAGGGACACTGGCCAAGGATTTCAAAAGTACCTCGTGATTTTTGAAGGTGTCCAGCCTGAGATACCAAGCAGTGAGGGGCAACGTAGGCTAGAGACTGGCCCTCCTTCATCTCAGTGGGCTGCAAGGTTGTTGGAACCACGATGGTCTCCCGGGAGAGGGCGGATTCGCTCACTGTACCTAGACTTTGCAGGGTGCTGATGGAACCGTAGCAATGCTGGGACTGGCAGCAGAGGGAGCGCACGGCTCCCACAGTCAGTGTGTGAGATCTGCATGCCCCTCTCTCCACCTGCCCGGGCTTTACATGCCTGCCACTGTAGTAATAACGGTAGGAAAAAACCCTACGTGGATGGAAACGAGGAGAATCTGGCAACCTTGTGTGTGGGCAAAGGTAACCGAAAGGTCTTGTGGGCCACACACACAACCCCAGTGGGCCGCAGGTTGGTCACCGCCGCCTTAAACAGACAGCGTCAGGGCTGAGCAGCTACGTGCAGCCTTTCACTGATGGAACGACCTTTTACCTCAGCTAAAACACCAACGTTCCTCAAATCACTCGTCTCCTTTAAAAAACGTGGCTGTTGGATCACTGTGCCAGCCCCATCAAGCCCAGTATCCCGCCTCTATCACGAACAATCCTTGATGTCTGAGGAATGTGTTACACTACCCATAATACACCTGGCTCAATATACAATGCTCTATGCATGGGCGTAATTTCCTGCCTCGTCCTGTATTGGTCAGCTAATACTCTGGGGCACAAGAGTTGATTTCTCATTTCCACAGAATTGCAAAATCCTCCCTCTATGAAAAGAAGTAACCCAGCCGCAGCATTTGACTCAATGGCCTCTTACGGCAGCAAGGTTTTCAAGCTGACCACTAGCTGTGTGAAGCAACATTTCCTTTTCTAATAGGAGGTACGTGTAATAAAGCCTGTAATTAAAGTTGCCTACACGTGCCCATTGCTTCTAGTTGCTTCTAACTTTCTCAGAGTTTCACCTAGTTGGTTGAAATGTGTGATGTTTGCTGTCAGTCAGGGAGTGATTTTGTGTGTGTGAAAGTTTACTTAAAAAAAAAAAAGAAAAAAGGCAGAGCCATTTATAGGCATCAAAGGAGTGAAAAAAGACACAATTTTTGTACTTAGAAATTTTGTCTTTAAAATGGTTCCAGCACCTTAATGGAAGGCGATGAAAACTTGAAATTTGGTGAGCTCATAGTCCACAGATAGTAAATATGCTTTACACCAGTTTGGAGAAAATCAGATTTGATTTGGCCATATTTTAGTACATCTGCTGGGCTGTGTTCAACCATGAAACTGACCATCCCAGTGTTGACAATGGGCATGCCTGAATATCTGAACAGAGTGCACATTTCTGCTGAAAACTTGGTGTTTCAGGGTTCAAGACCAATTCACTACATAACCTTGCCTCATCCACGTAAGGCCTTGTCTGTACTTTCCTGGAGATCGACACTCTGGAGATCAATCTTCTGGGGTTTGATTTAGCAGGTCTAGTAAGGTGCCCCCATCCACTCTAGTACAGGGTCGCAAAGAGCAAGGGAAGTCAATGGGAGAGTTTCTCCCATTGACCTCCTGCAGTGGGAACGCCGCAGAAATTTGATCTAAGGTACAGTGACTCCAGCTACACTACCGTTGTAGCTGGAGTTGCGTATCCTAAATCAGTGTTTCTCAACCAGTGGTACAAGTACCCTTAGGGGTACTAGAAAGAAGTCTGGGGGGTACATCAACACAACTGAAATTTGGAGAAAACTGAATTTTTGTTTTAAGTTTTACAGCGCTTTATTATTTTTGTACTTTTTACGCCCCAAAATTTCATCACCCGCCCTGCTACGATTAAGTTGTTTACACAAATGTGTTGCAATGATAGAAAAAAATGTTGTGTGTCTGAAAACTGTAGGTACTGGGGGTACTTATAATGATTTTTTTTAAAAAAAGGGGTACTTCATAAAAAAAAGGTTGAGAAACACTGTCTTAAATCAACTTTCTCCTCCAGTGTAGACCTGATCTAAAGATGACCTGAGAGCCAAATGTAATACTCATTAAAGTCAATAGAAAGACTCCCACTGATTTCACTGGATGTGAAGGCTTGAAATAATTCAGACACACAAGAAGCAGAGATAAGGCTACCTTAATATCATCTCCCGACTTTGGCATGCTTCATTTTCCATCCTTCATGGTCTTTTCTTGCACTATGTTTGTGTAGAATTTGTCCTACACATTTAACAGCTGCTCATCTCATCTTGTGAGGCCCTCCCCATTCAGCTGGGATTGCTCATTCGGTCCCCTCGCTGTTTCTGAATCGGAGCCAATCTTGTTTCTGCAACTGGTCTTTACGTTCAATATAGCTTCCTGTGTGGTGCAGGGGCACAGATCTCAATGGGCATTGGAGACATTAACGCATCCTCCTCGCAAGGTCAGGAAGGATGATCAGCCCCTGCTTTACCGAGGGAAGGGGAGGTGAAGTGTCCTTTGCACCAACACAGAGTATGTGGTTGAGCTAATAGGAGAACTCCAGACTCCCAGCTGTGTGCCTTCACCTCAAGAATACCATCGACAGTGTGCAGCCATCCAAGCGTTCAGATATGGGCCAGTTATAGGGTTGGTCTACCTGGTGAGTTACTGAGTGGCAAACCAGAGTGTGAATCCACTGCGCCCCAGCTAGCCTCGCGGGAACGTCTTGGGTTGGAGGCTGCTACAGAGCAGTGGAAGTCTTAGAGCGTGCTTTGGCTTGCTACCTTCAGCCATACTCTGAAGTTTGCAGCATGCTGTAGAAGTGTCCTCGTGGGATGTTACTGCACAGCAAGCTGGTGCGCTGCAGAACAACAGCCTGGCTTGCTGTGCAGTAAGTCGCCATGTAGACAAGCCCATAAGCAGGAGGATTCTAGCCAAATGGGCTCTAAAGAGCTGCCCTAGCTCCTACAATGGTCCACGAGCAACATACGCTCCTCTAGTCAACCACAAGCGCTAGCTTTTCCTGTGCCTTGCAGGGCTGTTTACTCTTCTTCTTCCTTGTACATCTAGGGGATCTGCATTTCTGCCGCATCTACTAGTAATCCGTGTTAATGTCCAATGAGCATTGCACTGCACAATACAAATAATCATCCCAGCATGTGTTTATTTCACCCTGAAAGATCCCAACATTTTTTCTCATCTGGACATTAATAAAATAATAACAAAACTCCGCATTTCACCCTTTTGCGTGGTGAAAGTGCTGAACCAGTAGGAATCAATTTAACCTCGCAGCATTCCCGTCTGGCGGGGAGTCCCACGCCACTTAAATGCAGCCACCTCTGGGGGTGGGGGGGGATGTGGCAGCTGCTCTGCAGCAGCAGGATTACGAAAGGATGGTAGGTGGGGTGGAATTGGAATCCTATTTCCATCTGAAACAGCCTGGGAAGTTAGGGAGACAGGTTGTAATTACTAAGTTGGAATTTGGCCGATGCACTAGATCTCTTGTGAAATGAACCATGGAGTCTTTGAAGAGGGGGGCATGACCTGGATTTTGACAGCATCTGTTGGAGCATAGCACCCCCTAGCACAATTGCTGGGGCACTGGATTCAGTTCAATACTGCATCCTGGGGATCAGAGGGATCTTTCAAGCACTGGACAGCTCTTTCCTTTTCTTTTGCTTCCAGTCACTCGCCGAGGTTAGAGCCAGAGCTCCTGTGACTGCAGGGTGGTGTAAGCTTTAAAGAGACGCTCACCTTTATGTTCCCAGGGTCAGTGCATTCGACAATCTACTCTGATTGCCCTTATGATTATTAGCGCAGTAACAGCATTTTCTTACTGTGCCTGTGCCTGTCCTCTGTATCGTTATAAATGGTGAAAACCACCATAAAATATATTACAAAATAAATATCCGGCATAGTTATAATTCAAATTAATGTCTGTCTGATGCACCCTGATGCCCCAGAGAAAGAGATGTTGTAGGTTATTAGCTAAATAAAATAAACATAAATCAAGTCTGTGTTTGGCCCTTTGCAAAATTTTTAATCTAGGGGAATGAGTGTAGTAGGGACTGAATGTTGCACTTAATAACCCAAACCCTTCAGAGGTACAGGCTGAATACAGAGCAGATAAAAGTCACTTTAAAGCAGGCTGCTGGTTTCTTATCTTAAATAAGGGAATTTTCCAAAGTCCTCAAGAAGCCTTAATCCCATTTTCCAAAGTGACTGAGGAATTTAGGCCCAGAATTTTAAAGCTGTTTAGGTGTTGCTGCACTCAGTGTCGAGGTGCCCAATGGATTTAGGAGCCCACATCCCATTTTCAAAGGGGATTTAGGCACATAGGAGCTCTAAATTCCATTGACTGTCAGTGAAATTAGACTCCTAGGGCTGCGTCTAGACTGGCATGATTTTGCGGAAATGCTTTTAACGGAAAAGTTTTTCCGTTAAAAGCATTTCCGCAAAAGAGTGTCCAGATTGGCACGGGTGCCTTTGTGCAAAAAGTGCTTTTGCGCAAAAGCATCTGTGGCCAGTCTAGACGCGATTTTGCGCAAGAAAGCCCCGACCGCCATTTTCGCCATCGGGGCTTTTTTGCACAAAACAGTTCTTCCCTGTCTACACTGGCCCTCTTGCGCAAGTATTCTTGCGCAAGAGGGCTTATCCCTGAGCCGGGGCATCATAGTATTTGCGCAAGAACACTGACAATCTTACATTAGATCATCAGTGTTCTTGCGCAAATTCAAGCGGCCAGTGTAGACAGCTGGCAAGTTTTTGCACAAAAGCGACCGCTTTTGCTCAAAATCTTGCCAGTCTAGACACACCCCTAGGTGTTTGGGGTTTTTTTGGAAGAGAACACATCACCACCTAAAGAGCTCTATATAGCGGGGTGTTTGGGACAGATTTTTGGAGTTGTTTCAGCACCTAAAAGTCCATTAAATCACCTAAAATGATTTTTCAAAGCACCTAAGTAGGTAAATTGCCTTACTCTCACTAAAATTAAGGAGAGTTAGATGCTTAATCTGCACAGATGTTTTTGAAAATCCAGCTAGGCATTTGTCTGAATCTTTGGGCAGCTATGCCCAGATCCCCAAATATATTTAAATGCTTAACTTCCAGGGGTGCTTGGCACCTAAATACCTTTGAAAATCTGACTCTTAGGAGCCTAAGTCTCACTGGAGGTCAATGGGATGTAGGTGCTTTTGAACACTTTGTTCAAAGTAGACTGTGAAAGGAGCTTGTTATGGACATTTCAGTAAAAAAAGGGTGGCAAAGCCTAGCAGTCGCAGCTGGGACTCAGGACTGAGTTCTGCTCCTGGAGCTGCAGCCAGTTTGTCATGTGAGCTTGGCCAGGACAAATTCAGAAGTGGTGTAAATTCCCCATCAGTGAATGGGTGAAAGTCAGTTGCCAAGCGACTGGAAGAGGGAATAAGCATGTGGGGCCAGATTCTATTCCTGGTGCGGCAAATCTCAACTAACTCCACTGAAACCAACAGTTACTGCACGTTTACACCGTGTGACTGAGAGCAGAATCCAGTTGTGTGCATACATTGGGGGCTGCTTTGACTTACATACCTGGCCCCTCTTTTTTATTTTTTCTACTCTAGTCTTCTCTCCTGGGCCCTCAGCACATCAACTGCAATCAGGCTGGTCTACATGAAAGAGTTGCACCAGTTTAACTTATGGTGTGATTTAAAGCTAGTTCAGTCAAACTGGTGCAAACCCTGTCAGGGTGCTTTTATTAAACCAGCTTTCATAGAATCACAGAACACTAGACCTGGAAGGGACCTTGAGAGATCAAATCCAGCCCCCTGCCCTCATGGCAGGACCAAGCACCATCTATCCCGGACAGGTGTCTGTCTAACCTGCTATTAAATATCTCCAGGGATGGAGATTCCACAACCTCCCTAGGCAATTTATTCCAGTATTTAACCACCCTAACTTTTGGTTAAGCTTTATTTTGGTTTAGATCCAGTTGGAGTGGGAATTGGTTAAGCTAAGTCAAAATCAGATCCCCTTAAATCAGAGTAAGAGCACGCACACAGGGATATGCATTGGGTTAACTCAGTGTTTCCCAATTTTATTTGGCCACAGAACCCTTTTAAACTGGGATGAATTTCGAGGAACCCCTACAGCTGGGGAGAAGTTTTGTTGAGCCAAAAAAAAAAAAAAAAAAAGCAAAATAGACTGTCACTTTAAGAGTGCTGCGTTCTCGTGGAACCCTTACTTTTACTTCGCGGAACCCCGGGGTTCCACAGAGCACCAATTGGGAAACACTGGGTTAACTAAATGGGTGTTAAAAAGACCACATCTTGAATAAAAGCAATGCAACTTTCTCATGTAGACAAGACCATAAGAAGGGCTCAGAACTCATTGCAACCACTTACTGCCCCCTATAGGACACCAGCCCTCTGGCCTCCACTTCCCCCTGTAAAAGGGTGATGACAAATAATGAATCTCATTAATAATAATGAGGATGATGACAGCCACCTCAAAGGAGTGTTGTGAAACTCAGTGTATGTGCTGGGCTCTTTGGCTGGCTGGAGTTTATGCCAGTGACTGGTGCAATGATAGATGAGCCAATTACTGAACTTTATTCCACCTGAATCTTTGGGCCCCACTGGCCTGTTGCTCCCTGGCCTGCAGTTTCGGTGAGGCTGTTTCACTGGAGTCCGGACCCTAGCACCCGGAGAAGTGAGATGGTCCCACAGCTCTGGCTGCAGCCCAAGCCTGACATCTCTATTGCAATGAAATGGCCTTGCAGCCTGAGCCAAGTCCGAGTGGGCTGGCCCGGGCTAGGCACCGGTGTCTAATTTGCAGTGTAGACATCTCCAAAGCGCCCACAGTGGGACAGAGCAAGACAGGAACAAGTAACCCCTGCCCGCTGCCCCATGACTGGCTATTGCTTCATCAGGGAGTGAAGTGCCTGGGAACTAGGAGGACCCTGAGGGAAAGGAGACAGGAGAGGAGAAGCGGGAGGAGAGAGGCTTGATGATTTGCGAAGTGCCTTGAGCAGGCCTGAGAAGAGCACTGGGTTTGGAAAAGCATGTGTAGCCCTGGTCCTCCACTACCTCCCACCTAGGGTCCCAGTTTGCTTTTGCGCCCTGGGGGTGTGAAACGCAGCTCGGGCTGCATTGCACATGCACACGAGGCCGGAGGTGCTGGGGAGCCAGGCCCCATGTTCCTCAGTGCAGTGAGAGAACAGACACCAGAGGAAGGGAGATAAGGACGGGGGCTGCCGTTTTCCCCACTCTGCACATATCCCTACAGCTCCTGGGGGCTTGAACTAGCACGGAAGCAGCGGCTGCCATTTCCCCAGGCCCACAGCATGACTGGAGACATGGTGGGGCTGGCTGTCATTGCTTAAGCCAGCTACTTGCGACACCTGTTTTTCTCACCAGCCACTGAATCACGCCCATGTTGGTCTGACAGGATAGGCGGGTGCTGGTGAATCAGCAGGTGAAACTCTTCTCTCTGAGTCAGCATTGAACCAATGCCTCGGCGTGGCACTAGGGGGCACTGTGATGGCAAAATATTATCCGCTACTTGAGACCAGATCCCTTGTGGCCAGTTAAGATTCCCTGGCACTCTGCATCAAAGCATGTATGCTAACCACCTCTGTGTCCCAGCCAAAATACTATAATCACATATTGCCTCCTTAAATTCCCCAATGTTTTCACTTGGTTAAGGACTCATCTTCACTTCCTGTCCTACCCTGTTGGGCAGCATCGCCATGAACTTTTAAGGAGCTTTCACATTCCACCCCAGAGCTGGTTGCATTTTGCTGACCCTGAAGTTGTCATTATACTCCCCTGGGAGGGAGGCCGGAGTGTTGTGTAGTTGAAATGTTTGTGAAGCACTTAGCTCTCTCTTGATCAAAGCTTCTAGAGAAGGAGGCAAATTATTACACTAAAGGGCGCATTTAAAACTAGTGAGCAGAGCTCTAGAGTCTAGACAACAGTGTATAGAGAGCCATCTTGAACAGGGTGGAGGATGGATTGGATGTGTTCTAAAAGGTCTTTTTTTGTCTCTAGTTTTTGTGATTCTTTCAGCAGAGAACTTGTGTGTGTTGCTTTAAGATTAGCTTGCTTCTATAGCAGCAGACTTCCCGAGGATTCTTGGAGAAATATCACGTCCTGCCAAATTCAGTTATTTTAAAGAACCGTGGCCTTATTTTGTGCAAAGAGAGAGAGAGAGAGACTAAACTAAATTCCTTTCCCTTGGGATGCACATGGGACAGCTGTGTGTATATATGTATGGGTGAATAGTATTTAGACTGTACAGGCTCTGGGGCTGTAGACTATATATGCCTCTGTCTTTGCAAAACACCTGGCATATTTTGAGTGCTATCACAGTCTAAATAACTGCAATACACTACCCGAGCATTACAGGACTGTTATGAGTTTCCACATGCCCTAGGTCACAAAGACCTTCATTTCAGATTGCGAGAACAGCAAAACAAGAAAGAACAAAAACCAAGTCTCCAAGGAAGAGCGCACTGTGTGTGTGTGTGTGTGTGTGTGTGTGTGTGTGTCACACGCCTCTGTGACAATCTGTGTGGAACTGAACACAAAAGAGTGCCCTGTCTCTACAGACTGGATAGCCCTGACAAATGTAAAGGTCGGGACACAGATCATGAAGGCAGTAGAGCCACATTAGCTAAATGTGACATAACCAGTTGTTTAGACCAATGCTGCTTGTAGTCAGGATGGGTAGGAATGGTGTCCCTAGCCTCTGTTTGTCTGGAAATGGGTGACTGGGGAGGGATTTTCTGTTGTGTTCCCTCACTCTTAGAATCACAGAATCACAGAACCATAGAGCTGGAAGAGACCTTAGAAGGCCATCAAGTCCAGCCCCCTGCCCAAGGCAGGACCAATCCCAATCTCTTGGGCATCTGGTATTGGCCACTGTTGGCAGACAGGATCCTGGGCTACATGTACCGTTGGTCTGACCCAGTCTGGACGCTCTTCTGTTAAAGGAGACACACATGACGTTCTAGCATGACTGTAACACTGTGTAAGATGCTGTGGAGATGAGCACCCTGGCTAATACTGAAATATTCTCTATCCGACGCCTGCTTCCTAGAATAAGGTTTTCCCTGGGAACGACTTTGCAAACCAAGCCGGGTATTTAAAAGCAGATTTCGTGCTGATGACAGCCATGGAGACTGCAGGCCTCAAACTGGGACAGCTTGGGCAGTTCCCCCTCCCCATTACGGCTGCCCCCATGTAGACTGTGCCTGCAGGGATCCCTGGAGTGGGGGGTCTCTCTACTGGGATTGTTAATGAGGGAGCCCCCTGAGTGCCAATGGCGATGGAGGGACGATGGTCCTAAGAGCTGGACTCTAACCATCTGCCTCATTTCACAGGTGCCATCAGGCAGCTGTCACACAGCAACAGCGTTTGGTCACGCACTACCACAGCGATGGGCCACCTAGGCTAGCGCGTGGGTGTAGGCGTGGCCCCTCTTCATCTCAGTGGGCCGCAAGAGTGTTGGAACCAAGAAGGCTCCCCAGCACAGGGTGGTTTTGCTCCCTACACTGGCGTCCGTAGGATTTGCAGGGTGCCAACTGAACCGTAGCAGTGCTGGGATTGGCTGCCGAGGGAGTGCATGGGGCTCTCACAGTCTTGTGTGCGATCTGCCCGCCCCTCCCTTCCTGTGCCCTGGCTTTATGTGCATGTCACTTCAGTCACACTGGTAGGACAAAATGGTGTGGACAGAAACCAGTGGAACGTGGCCACCCTGCGCGTGGGCCATGGTAACAAAACGCCTCGTGGGCCACACGCAGCACTGCAATGGGCCACGTGTGGCCCTCGGATCGCAGGCTGCCCACCGCTGCACTACAGGCTGGGGCTTGCTAGCCTTGCAGCTGACAGGCCTCAAGATGGCAAGTCTCCCAGCAACGCCGCTTACTCCTCCCCGCACTCTTCATTGTGCCCTGCTGCTCAAATCTCAGTGGCAGCTCCACTGGGCACGCCTGGGGCATCTCCACAGGGCACGCCTGGCGAGCCCGGGCCTACCCCATTCAGAATCAGACATAATCCTAGTTGTGCCAGTTCAGCTACGTGGCAACATGCCCCACTGGCCTTGCATGCATCAGTTTCACACACGCACATTCAGAGGTCACCAGCCTCCACTCCCTCCCCGGCGTCCGACCCAAAGCGCAGCAATCGCTGGCTGGAGAGGGCTGATCAAAGGGAGCACACGTGCCAATTTGGCTACTGCCCTCAGCGTAACGGGGGCTCTAACGAGTGAGTGGGTTCTCTCGCAGTCCGAAAAGCCTCTCGCGAGGAAAGCATGGCACTGGCCAACCAGCCAGTGGGCCCAGAAGGGATCCGCCAAGAGCCTTTGGGTGATTAACGTGCCGGCTAGGCTCAGCCAGTGCCTCTGCGGTTGGGACAGGTATCTGACGTGATCAGTGTGTGCGTGACCTTTGGAGGCTGGGGCCTACTGCTGGGTCTCTCATCTAACGTTGCTTCCTGACAGAAAGGCTTTTCTTGGCAACTTGCGAAGAAGGCAGGATCCAGAGCTGCCTTTGGGATATTGCAGATGCAAACAGGAAATGTCTGTCATTTGAGTAACAGGAGCCCCCTTTCCCGCACACTTTATTTTGGATCCTGGAGCAATTGGAATGTTGTGAAATGAACGAACCCTTTGCTTTGCTTTCAATGGTGGTGGAAAAAAAAAAATCCAGCTCCATTGCTCTCTGGCAATCTTTCCTCTGAGCTAGTTCATGTGCTGGCCTCTGAGCTTCCTCGCTGTGCTTGCCATAACCTACATCCTTCAGCTGTCTGCCCACAGATCACGTAATGGTCCCCAAGGACAGGACGAAGGCTCTTTGCTGGGGCTGCTTAATCCTGGAGGCAGATCTGAGTCAGCAAAGGAACAGTAGCTCCACCAAAGACAAAATGCAGCCTGGGTGCAACTCCCCAAATGTCAGCGGAGTTCCAGGATCTGGTCCAAAGTGTGAGGGGGTGTGGGACACATGTGGGGTGTTGAGCGGGCTGCCCGGTGTGAGAAGGAAACACCAGGCCTGGCTGGGCCTGGGGAAGAGGGGTTAATGCTAACGAGCACTGTTAGTGCTGCATGATTTGACTCCTGGCAGGCACTCAGCGGGAACTCCTGCCAAAGGCACTCTGACAACCTCATGGACTTCCTTTTCTTCCATAAAAGTCAACCGGAACATGGTTCCTGCAGGGTTCTCTTGGCCCGCACAGAGCTTGGCTCGCTGTGCCTCTGGTCCTGGAGGGAGCGCAGAAACAAAGAGGTTGAGATTCCCTACCTGGGGGCATGTGCAAATTCCAGGGATGCCTTAGGCAGTGGTTAGACTGCTCCTGGCTGAAACGTCCCTGCAGAGAAGGGGGATTATTAGCCCAGCCAGACTCCGGCCACGCTCGCTCCCCAAGTCAGCGCCCTGCGTCGGGCTAAGGTTGGGCGGTCTGGCGCAGAGCCCAGCTCAGATCCTGTGCTATGGTTTGGGAGTGGCTCTGGGAACTGGGTTCTATTTCTGGCTCCGCCAGTGAGTCACAGCATGGCTTGAGGCAAGTCACTTCTCCGTGGGCCTCAGTTATCTCCCCTGTGAATTGGCTGGGATGCCCACCAGGTTTGTGAGGCTAAAGGCAGTAATGCTAGGGAGTAATTAAGACCTGGGGCATGGGGTGCTAGAGAAGGAGCAGGGAAGTTTATTAGATTAATGACGGTAGGACTGAGCAGAGCTGAACTTGTGTTAGCCGTAAAGAGCCCTGTGTTTCATCATCACTCACGCAGGCTTGTTATCCTTCAAATACCGACTCATGAATGTGCAGTGCTTCAATATTGGGCTGCTAACAGGGATGCCAAGGCCTTTGTGGGTGATACTCACAGACTTGAAAGTGAAGGGGACTGGAAAGAGAAAGGAGAGGGAAACAGAGGAGCTGCAGTAAATATATTTTAATATCCAATCTGGTCCAAGAAGCGAATATAGCTAGGCCGCTTGGAAACAGTGACCATAATATAATTAAATTTAGCATCCTTGTCGTGGAAAAAACACCCCGGCAGCCCAACACGATGGCATTTAATTTCAGAAAGGAGAACCACACACAAATGAGGAGGTTACTTAAACAGAAATTAAAAGGTGCAATGCCAAAATTAAAATCCCTGAAAGAAGCATGGAAACTTTTTGAAGACACCATAATATAGGCTCAACTTAAATGTATGTCCCAAATTAAAAAACGCAGTAGGAAAACCAAAAAAACACTGCTGTGGCTTACCAACCAAGTAAAAGAAGTAGTGAGAGATAAAAAGGCATCATTTAAAAAGTGGAAGTTAAATCCTAGTGAGGAAAATCGAAAGGAGCAACTCTGGCAAATGAAGTGTAAAAATATAATTAGGAAGGCCAAAAAGGAATTTGAAGAACAGCTAGCCAAAAAAAATTAAAAAGTTATAGCAATTTTTTTAAAATATATCAGAAGGAAGGAAGCCTGCTAAACAACGAGTGGGGCCCCTGGATGATTGAGATGCTAAAGGAGCACTCAGAGATGATAAGGTTATTGCAGAGAAACTAAATAATTCTTTGTGTCGGTCTTCACGGCCGAGGAGATTCCCAAATCTGAGGAACTATCCCAGACTGAGGTGTCATTAGAAGAGGTTTTGGAACAAATTGATAAGCTAAACAGTAACAAGTCACCGGGACCAGATGGCATTCTCCCAAGAGTTCTGAAGGAACTCAAGAAATAGTGGAACTAACTGTGGTTTGTATCCTATCCTTTAAATCAGTTTCTGTCCTTATGACTGGAAGATAGCTAATGTGATGCCAATTTTTAAAAAGGGGTTTCGAGATGCTCTTAGCAACTATAGGCTGGTGAGTCTAACTTCAGTATCAAGTTAATTGGTTGAAACTATAGTTAAGAACTGAATTGTCAGACATATAGATAAACATAATTTGTTGGGGGAAAGTCAACATGGTTTCTTTAAAGGGAAATCATGTCTCACCAAATGACTAGAATTCTTTGAAAGGGTCAACAAGTTTATGGACAAGGGGGATCCAGTGGATATAGTGCAGTGTTTCTCAACCAGTGGTACGAGTACCCTTCGAGTACCCTTGGAGAGAAGTCTGGGGGGTACGTCAACACAACTGAAATCTGGAGAAAACTGAATTTTTGTTTTAAGTTTTACAGCACTTTATTATTTTCGTACTTTTTACACCCCAAAATTTCATCTCCTGCCCGGCTATGATTAAGTTGTTTAAACAAATGTGTTGAAATGGTAGAAAAAAAATGGTGTGTCTGAAAACTATAGGTACTTGGGATATATATATATATATTAAAAAGGGGTATTTTATAAAGAAAGATTGAGAAACACTGATATAGTGTACTTAGATTTCCAGAAAGCCTTTGACAAGGGTCCTTACCAAAGGCTCTTAAATAAAGTAAGTTGTCATAAGATAAGAGGGAAGGTCCTCTCCTGAACTGATAACTGCTTAAAAGATAGGAAACAAAGGGTATGAATAAGTGGTCCGTTTTCTGAATGGAGAGGTAACTAGTGGTGTCCTGCAGGGTTCTATATTGGGACCAAGCCTATTCAACATACAGTGAAACCTTTGTTATCCGGCACTCTGTTAACCAGAAAACTTTGTTAACTGGCATTGCCCCCAGCCACAATACTGTCACACCTTCAGGCGCACAGGCCTGGCTTGGTTTACCATGATTGGCTTAACAATTTTTTGTTTAAGAAGTACTCATCATCTTTAACTCAAAATAGAAATGTGAGACCATCTGCCTTACACTACAAAACTACCAATATTAAAAACTTGAGTTTTACTATTATTTTCTGTTGGTTTTTCCTAGGTTGATGGGACCCTCAGATAACTGGAATTTTTAGAAAACCAGAATGCCCTAATCCCCGAATGTGCCGGATAACAGGTTTTACTGTATTTATAAATGATTTGGAGAAAGGGGTGAACATTGAGGTGGCAAAACTTGCAGATGATACTAAATTGTTCAAGATAGTTAAGTCGAAAGTAGCAATCTCAAATCTTGTTTAATTGGTTAACTGGTTAAAAGTGATGTTTAGCCAATTGGTTAACTGGCTGAACATGATGTCGAATTGGTTAACCGATTAAAGGTGGGACTCGCCGCAGAAGGGCTGGAATGTCCTCTTCGCCGTAGACAGGGGCTGTTCCAGACCAGCCAGATCAGCCCCTGTCCTGTGGTGCACCTGAGCTTGCTGCAGACAGGGGTTCCCGCTTGCTTCAGCCCCCTCCGGTTAACTGGTTAACCTTTCACATCCCCTAGTCCAAAGCAGACTGTGAAGAACTTCAAAAAGATCTCAAACTAGGCGACTGGGCAACAAAATGGCAGATGAATTTTAATGTTGATACATGCAAAGTAATGCACGTTGGAAAACATAATCCCAATTATACATATAAAATGATGGGGACTGAATTAGCTGTTACCACTCAAGACAGAGATCTTGGAGTCATCGTGGATAGTTCTCTGAAAACAGCCAAATGTGCAGTAGCTGTCACAAGCACAAACAGGATGTTAGGAATCATTAAAAAGAGGTTAGAGAGTAAGACAGAGAATATCTTATTGCCTCTATGTAAGCCCATGATATACCCACATCCCGAGTACTGTGTACGGATGTGGTCACCTCATCTCAAAAATGGTATCTTGGCATTGGAAAAGTTCAGAGAAGGGCAACAAAAATGATTAGAGGTTTGGAATTGTTGCCATATGAGGAGAGATTAAGAAGATTGGGACTTTTCATCTTTGAAAAGAGAAGACTGAGGGGCGATATGATAGAAGTCTATAAAATCATGGCTGGCAGGGAGAAAGTAAATAAGGAAAAGTAATTTACTTGCTCCCATAACATAAGAACTAGGGATCACCAAATGAAATTAATGGGGAGCAGGTTTAACGCAAACAAAAGGAAGTATTTCTTCACAAAACACACAGTCAACCTGTGGAACTCCTTGACAGAGGATGTGGTGAAGGCCAGGACTTTAACAGGGTTAAAAAAAGAACTTGAAAAATTCATGGAGGTTGGGTCCATCAATGGCTATTAGCCAGGATGGGCAGGAATAGTCCCTAGCCTCTGTTTGTCAGAAGATGGGAATGGGCAACAGAGGATGGATCACCTGATGATTATCTGTTCTGTTCTGTTCATTCCCTCTGGATACCTGGCATTGGCCACTGTCAGAAGACAGGATACTGGGATAGATGGATCTTTGGTCTGACGCATATGGCCACTCTCATGTTCTTATGTTCAAATCGATACAGGAAACAGACCACATCAACTTGACTTGACTCGAGTCTTGCATGAAGAAAGAAAGTGGTCTAGAATTTACAATGGGGAGAGGATGGGAGGAGGAGGCAGGGTTCTTGGATTCCATTCCCATGCCACAGGGAAGAGTGGGGTCTAATGGTTAGAGTAGGTAGGACTTGGAGTCTGGGCTCCTGGATTATAATTCTTTGATGTGAGAGTGCTGTCCAGTGGTTAGAGCAGGAGTCAGGACGCCTGGTGTGACATAGTGTTGGTACCTTTCTGGTTGCTGGGCTTGGGCTGTGGGTGACCCCCACTGGTTACTGTCTGTACCACGGCCCAGCAGAGTAGCTGATGGGACAGGGAGGTAACCTGTTCTACCAGTTACCTCCCAGGGAGAGGAACAAAGGAAGGTGGAATGCCACCCCTTGCTGGGGGGCACGGCTGGAAGTTAGTGAGTTAGTTGCTGTCTGGTATCATGGAGGAAGCAGCCAAGGAAGGGGCTGGGATTTAGGGGCCCAGTCTCCCCCATCTCAAGGGGGGCTGAGGCAGCCTAGGCCTCCCTGTAACCAGATTACATCTGTGCTGTGCTGTATCCTGGAGAAGCAATAAACTCCCTCTATTCTACTGGCTGGTGGAGTCTGTTCGTGCCACTATGGGGGTGCAGGAGGCGGGGCAACCCCGACGCGCCGTCACACCTGGGATCTATTTTTGGTTCTGCCACTGACTTATCTTTGAGGGAGTACGGTGTGAGTATATGTATAAAATGAGTTGCTACCTCAGTTTCCCCATCTTGGTGTAACATTCTTACCCAGCTGACAGGAAGAGTGCAGCAGGCCTTTAACTAATGAATGCTAATAAGGGAGAGGGAACCCTTTTTATAATGTGGTTATTTTCATGGTAGTGTTAAGCATCCACTTGCAAGGTTTCTGAAAGAAAGTCCTGTTCACACCCACTTGCCTGACTGCATTTTCACCTCATGGCTGGGACGGTCCCGTACAGCCCAGAACAAGAAAAACATCTCCCCACTCACTGGTTTGGAGAAAACGTGGGTGGGAGCGCAGATGGCAGGGCTGGGTCTCTATGGGGACGAATATTTGAAACCATTTTGCAGTCACAGCATATAAGAATGTTGGTTACATACATTAGATATTAAATACAGGGCTATGCAGACAGACAGACAGAGGGATATGCATGCAGATGGATGACAGAGAAGCTAAGGTTTTGGACTGTCCAGAGTTTTAACACAATGGGAGCTCAATTATGTCTTGTCTACACTATGACTTGCAATCATGTTGGAACCGGAGCCTGCTCCTAGGTAGTTACATTTAAAGTACAGATGAGGCTGTGGTCCCTTTACCAGGTATCTACTGAGGCTACGTCTATACTATGAGTTTTCTCGGCAAAAAATATGCTAACAAGGGACTTATTTGCATGAGTCGTGATCTCATTTGCATATTTTTTGCTGATCCGGTTTTGCGCTGGGGTCCTTATGCCCCAAAAAAGGAGGTTTACTGATCTTGTGGAAAAAGGCGTTTTTATGCAAAAAGAAAATGTCCACCCTGCTTGTTTTTGCGCAAAAACCCCAGCGCAAAAACGGATCGGCAGAAAACATGCAAATGAGATCGCGACTCATGCAAATGAGTCCCTCATTAGCATATTTTTTGCCAAGAAAACTCGTAGTGTAGACATACCAGAGCGCTCAGCGCTCTATTCAGGGGTCCATCTCTCTCCCATCGAATTACAATGGGGGGCAGGTAGGGTGTTAGGCTTGTTCTGTCTCAGGATGCAATCCCCACTTCCCAGACTCTCGTTTTGTTCCCAAAGCTGAGTGAGGATGATCTGTCAGTAAAATCTTACACAGAGTGGACTGTAACAATGGGAGAACTCAACAAGATGTCAACACACTACGATACTGAGCTGCAGCAAAAGGATCTGAAAGGAAGGAAAGCCAATTTCTTTTTTTTACATGAGATACGCACACTTGCGCGCGCACACACAAAGCCTCGGTAATTAACTTAATAGGTTTCTTACAGAATGCCCGTCTGAGTGATGTTCAACATATTCAAGTGTTGACAAGACAGCATTGAACTGAACGCCTACACAATGGGCAAAATCAGGCTCTGAGCTCAGACACACCTTCATTGTCTGAAACTTGTAGTAAGACTACAAATCTGCATTGTGAAATAACTGCCGTGGAGTCTGGGCTGAAGCTCAGAGGCGTCCATTCAGCTAATGCTTTAACCCTTCAGCTGCCAGCGCAGGCGAGGACGCAGCAGAGAAAGTTTTATGGGCTTCTGGAGAGGAAAAAACTTATGAGGTGCACAGATGTGCTATCTCCCAGACTTATAAAAAAGTGTACTTATAAACAATTTATACAGGATTAATAGCTGTCAAAAGAATGTTACAGATATGAATTATGTGTCTCAGATAGCTATAAACCTATCACAGAATCCTAGGGTTAGAAGAGACCTCAGGAGGCCATTGAGTCCAACCCCCTGCTAAAAGTAGGACCAACCCCAACTAAATCAAGTCGGGACTTAAAAATCTCTAGGGATGGAGATTCCACCACCTTCCTAGGGAACCCAGCCCAGTGCTTCCCCACCCTCCTAGGGAAGGAGTTTTTCCTAATAACCAAACCAGGCCTCCCCCACTGCAAATTGAGACCGTTGCTCCTCATTCTGCCACCTGTCCCACAGAGCACATGGGGCACTATGTTTGAAATAGAACATATGCACCGTGGGTTAAGAGAGGCTTTTTTGTGGTTGTTGGCCTTCCTTTGAAACCCACGTTTGGTAGTTACAGGAGGTAGGATATTAGAACAGGACTGAGGACCTGGTGGCCTGATCTAGTCTAGCAAATTTTAGAGCCCCACCAAGGCTGGAAGGATAGGGAAATGTCTCATGTCAGGAGCATGAATGGGCTCCCTCCCTTTCGCTATCACTCAGAGATCATCTCTAGTTGGCTCCAGGGACAACTTTCAGCAGATGCTGGAGATGCCTCATGCATCCTGCAGCAAGTTCCAGAGTGGGCAATGGGCCTTTTCCAAACCTGTCACATCAACCGGAAACATATCGCACTGTATCAGCAGAGGGGAAACTAGGGCTGGTCACACACACACCCTGATGCCAGAACTCCCTACAGCTGCATTGCAAATCTCATGGCCCTAGCCAGCCAGTAATGGACTGTCCCACATCTGGATGGTCAAGCAGACACCTTGGTTTGCAGGACTTGGAAAAGGAAGGCCCCGAACACACATTTCTCAGCAGGACTTGCAGGGGAACCTGTCTTGAGAGAGGTCTCTTGCAGCACAGGGTGGAGCAGATGTGTGCACCTTCCATTTGGTTGCCTAATTAAAGGTGGTGGGGGGGACTCCTGTACAGGTTTTGCTGGGTTGGAAAAGCACTTCCCAGTCCGCTGGGACCCGCATTATACAATTCATGGAGTAACCGAGAATGCTGTCATAATTATGCTAATAAGCTCAGAAACCTGTCAGCTCGCTCTGCTTCTCTACAAAGGCTTCCCTCCCCTCCGCTGGCTGCCGCTCTGTTCTGCGCTGCCACCGCGCCCCACCATGGCCGGTCTCCTGTTCCAGCTGCCAGCCTCTCCGCAGCTGCACCCTTTCATTGTCCCTCAAAGATCCTCTCCCCTCCAGCAGGCTCCGGGAAAACGCTTTCCACAGATGTCGGCAACGCTGCATCCAACTTTGGCCACCTCCAAACATATCACAAGCGCCCAATCCCAACTGGAAACATCGCAGACTTTGAATCGTATCAGTTTGGGCCTGACGCCGGCAGGTGCAGGTACTTCTGTTCTTTGCTTCCATGCACTTGTCCTTTGTCCTGCCCCCGGTGCACTGGAAGAACGATGGATAAGGCACACAGGTGCTCTCCTTGTTGGTAACACTTTGCACTTATAGGGTATGTCTACACTACAGAGTTTTTTCAGAAAAACTTTAATTATGTACACACTGCAATCGTGTTCTTTTGAAAAAAATATCAAAAGAACAGAGGGGTTTTTCCAACATTGGTAAACCTCTTTCTATGAGGAAGAAGCCTTTTTCCAAAAGAGCTTTTTCGGGAAAAGGCTTGTGTGGACGGAGAAAAAGGGAGCTCTTTCGCAAGAAGAGGAAAGAGGAAAAAGCACAGGTGTCCTGGTGGCCACTCTGCCCATAGTAATCACAGATTACATGAGATATAGTGTCCATTCAATGTGGACGCCATCTGTCAAAAGAGCAAATCGCTTTTTTGCTGTGCTTTGGCAGTGTGGACGCTCTCTTTCGGAAGAAGTTTTTTTCGGAAGATCTCTTCCGGAAAAGCTTCTTCTGAAAGAAGCCTGCAGTCTAGACATAGCCACATAGAAGTAGCCTTCAATTCCAGCATTTGAAAGTACTTTGCAAATGGGAGCAATGCCTCACAGCAACCCTGTGACAGGGGAGTGAACAGTACGCCCATTTTACAGATGGACAAAATGAGTGGCAGATTGTCTGCATTTGGAGTCGAATCCAGGAATCTTGCTCCAATGACTAACCATACTTCCACCATCCGTGTTTGTGGGGGAACAATGGCAAGTGCGTACTGTTTGTTTTATGCTGACTATATGCTTTGGGATTGACAGATCACAAATGTGCCTAGTCCCTACCTGTAGAGCCTATAGTCCAAGCAAGAATTCTACAGTCTAAGCCAGAGCTGGGCTACCAAGGAAAAGCCATTTATTGCAGATGGAGCTTGGGTTGCAGAGCATAGAATTCGCAGGGCTATGGTGCAATGGAATTATGGATTTAGCTCTGTATTGTCAGGGAATTAAAGGTTTACCTGAGTGTTAGAGCTAGAGGCTTGGAGGAGTTTTACACGCACATTAGATTTATAGTGCTGAGCAATTTTAACACAGCCTGATTTCCTTTGCCAAGTGGGATTTCGGCAGAGGCCTGCCCAGGGACTCCATCTGATAAGCGTGCAGGCTGAATAATTCTAGGGACCAGGGCCTCCCCCCGCGCAGAGGCTGGGACCATAAAATTTGTATTTCTGGATGGAACAAGAGCAAAACAAATTTCAGATCCCAGAGTTTAATGGGACTGTGCTGCTTCTGTTCTGTATAGATTCCTTTACTACACTCATCAAACCAGTATCTGAGGTTGGGATCTGGCCTGTGCCCTAGTTCATATACAACATGGCTGTGTCTAGACTGGCATGATTTTGCAGAAATGCTTTTAACGGAAAAGTTTTCCGTTAAAAGCATTTGCGGAAAAGAGCGTCTAGATTGGCACGGACGCTTTTCTACAAAAGCACTTTTTGCAGAAAAGCGTCCCTGGCCAATCTAGACGTTCTTTTGCGCAAGAAAGCCCCGATCGCCATTTTAGCCATCGGGGCTTTTTTGCGCAAAACAATTCTGGGTTGTCTACACTGGCCCTCTTGCGCAAAAGCACTTGCGCAAGAGGGCTTTTGCCCGAACGGGAGCAGCATAGTATTTCCGCAAGAACACTGACAATCTTACATGAGATCGTCAGTGTTCTTGCGGAAATTCAAGCGGCCAGTGTAGACAGCTGGCAAGTTTTTCCGGAAAAGCGGCTGATTTTCTGGAAAAACTGGCCAGTCTAGACACAGCCCATGTGTTTCTATGAATGTGGCTGTTCGTATTTGGAAGTGCTCTAGCGAGGAGCATTTGAAATTAACCCACAGTGTGTAGGAAGCTCTAGTGCAAAGAGACAAACCTGGCCCCCCTGTCCAGCTAACCCAGTCTCCAAAGTCCTTGCTTAATACGGGGTAACTGATAAAATCACCTTTGGACTCAGGTGGCCCTTTTGCTCCAGTTAGAGTCTCCCCCATCAGAAGTGAGGCACAAAGCCTTCAAGGAAGCCGTTCTACAAGAAGGCGGCTTGTGAAAATAACCGGGACCGCACTGACTGATCCGCATTTCGAAGCCTAAAATATTGGAGAGGCTGCAACTAAGCCAGAGTCCCCTGGTGACTTGGCTGGATGGTGGCCACAAAGCTTTAAATTCAGCCTGTAACCTCAGTAGAGATGAGTGTCGGGGAGGTACCCTGCTCCCCTAGAGCAGCCGGTTCCAAACTGGACTCCTGCAACTGCCAGGGGTCCCACACGCAACCGCAGCTAGAAACGCTCCTGCTAAGCCAACGCAGTCAGACGCTCCGCTGTCGCTGTTGCTGTCCGTGCTTGGCAGGGCCTGGGCCTGGCTGTGCTGGGGGACAGCATGAAATGGACAAGCGATGGATTAGTGAAGTCAGAGATTGGGCAACTAGCGGGCACTCACCAGGAGATTGGGGGGAGTGTACCACAGGGAGATGACAGTCTCTGTGGCCCGTGGTGCGTCGTTTAACCATCTGCAAAGGACACACAGCACCAATGCGTGCGGGCCCACTGCCACGTCCCGGGCTCAGTGACTCGCCCACATGCTTGGGAACACACAGTCCCTTCTTGCAGCCCACGGAAGGACTCAGCGGGACAGGACAAGCCAAGATGCAAGGTTTGATCTGGGTCTTGCACGTGCTAACACTTAGGGCTGTTTGGATCATTAGACAGGCCTGAGTTGCCTTGTGCAGTGGTGTAACACCATGGGACTCACCACCACGGCGCCTCCTGCTGGCCACTTTGGCAATTAGCACTTCAGCCCTGCAGCGTCCCCTTTCTGCTGGCATCTCCCCCGCTGATACCTTTTACCCTCCACCACTTTGAGTTAGGAGCTGTGTCCCTCCCAAACTGCAGCACCCTCCCCTGTGGGTACAGCCCTGCCACAGTGGCCCCACACTTGGGGGTTCCCTGAGGGGGAAGACCGCAAACTCCCTATACCGACCTTGCCTCAGTGTCCCACGGCCAGTCAGCATCCAGCCCTTTACCTCAGGGGCAAACTGCTGCCTGACATGGCTACTCAGCATTGGCAAGGGGGTGGGGACCTGCTGCCTCTCTGCACCCTGGTACCTCAGGGGCAAACTGCTGTCTGACATGGCTACTCAGCATTGGCAAGGGGGTGGGGACCTGCTGCCTCTCTGCACCCTGGTACCTCAGGCCTTGCTTCAGGCCCTGCAGCCTGGCCAGAGCCTCCCCAGCTCTGCCTGCCTTTCCCCAGCCCAGCTCTAAGTCAGCAAGCCTCCAGCTTCCTGAGCAGCCAAGTCCCCCCTGCTGCAGCAAGAGTCAGTCTGAGTCTTTCCTCCCCTCCAGGAGCCCTTATTTATACAGCCCCAGCTGGGCCCTAATTGGCTGTAGCTGCCTCAGCTGCTGGCTCCACTGCCCAGGGCAGGGTTTTAACCCGTAAAGGGCCAGTGCGGGGCAAATGCCCCGTCACGACCGGTAAAGTTGAGGGATGTTTAGAACTGGACGGGGCGATGACTGCTTGGATTGGTGCCAGGATCTCAGTCTTTTGCCTAGTTTGTACTAAACCCAACTGGTGTGGGCACAGAAAGAGGGCGACCTCGAAGGGCAATGGCAAAACCCTTGTCTCTGAGTGAGCCAGCCGAGCAGGCCTTAGCAATCCAAGAATCCCTCTGGGGCGTAAGACAACAGCCAGCAAACTGCAGACATCTGGGGGAGGGGCATTCTTGCAAGGGCTGCCGGAACACACCTAAGCTTTATTTCCGCTTGTACCCATTATTACAGTGTTGCGGTAAGCCCAGGAGGACCCAGCCAGATGAGGGCCCCGTTGAGCTGTGTGTCGTAAGCACACAGAGTAAATAATGCTGACTGTCCCAAAGAGATTTCAACACCTGGGTATGGAGCGCTGGTAGGAGGGGCCAATGCACTATATAAAGTCATGATCTTTGATTTGAACAGCTCACAGCCTAGCTCTGTTATCCAACTCTTGAAGGCACCTTCACAGGGTTCTTGAATGCCCAGGCAAAATCAGAATCCTACAATTGGAAGGGACCTTGAGAGGTCATCGAGTCCAGTCCCCAGCCCTCATGGCAGGATCAAGCACTGTCTAGTGGTTCCCAAAATTTTTGGCATCATGCCCCCTTTTTGATTTTTGAGAGACCCTCATGCCCCTTCCCCACAAAAATTGCAGCAAAACTTGTTGAGAAAAAAAAAGGTGGCCATTTTGAAGTCTGCCCAGGACACTCCAGCCTCCCCTCACCCCAAGCTCTTTCATTAGAGGAGGGGAAATTGAGAGGGGCAGAATCACCTCACCCCCCCCCCAAATTTCTTCATGTGACCCCCCCTCCCCCCAGGGGGCACACCCCCTAGTTTGGGATCCTATGGTCTAGATTATACCTATCTGGTAGAGCTAGAAGGGATCTTGAGAGGTCATCAAGTCCAGTCCCCTGCCCTCATGGCAGGAGTAAGGACCAACCCTGACAAATGTGCCCCAGATCCCTAAATGGCCTCCCTCAAGGGCTGAACTCACCCCCCTGGGTTTAGCAGACCAATGCTCAAACCACCGAGCTATCCCTCCCATCCCTGAGAGGTGCCGGTCCAAGCTGCTCTTAAATATCTCCAGTGCAGTCAGATATTCCAATGCAGTCAAATGCTGTGGAGCTCGATCGACCTCCTTCCGGAAGATGAAGGGCTGAGGCCGACTCTGAGCCAGGATTAGAATCTCATGCTCCCAGTGGCCCCGGGGGTTTTCAAGCCATTCCTAAGCCTCCTCCTCCACCACTTTCTGGAAGAGTCTCATGTGCTGGGCTCCCCTCTGTGGGCTCCCTGCTGGTGGGTGGGAGGGAGCTCAGAAAAGCTGAATGAAACAGGGGTGGCATGTGAATGAAGGGGATTAGAGTCGGCCAGGCGCTGAGAGGGAGCAGCAGGGCAAGCCAGGCTGTGCGCGGACAGTGTGATGCAGGGCGGCTGAGAGCCTGATGTGACCTGTGGGGGAAGGAGCTTGGGGGGCCGCTCTGGGCTCGGTTTTACGGCCGAGGCAGGGATAAGCAGCAGCGGTCACCATCTAAGCAGGTTCAGAGTCAACACTGAGATTATTATGAAAGGGAGTAAGACAACCCCATCTGGTGACCAGTTGGTGCCCTTAGTGTGCCATGGGGAGGGCTTTGCATTCTCCACAGAGCCCTCTGATTCCTTCTTAAGGCCATCTAATCTTTTCCCAGCCTTTCTGGCTCACAGGGCACACTGAATGAGCGGAGGCTTTTCTTAATGAATGACACATATTGGCTCGTAAGGGGAGTGGTGCCTAGTGGTTAGAATGGAGGGAGGCGGGTGCAGAACTCTCTGCTACTATTCCTCAGAGCTAAGCTGGTAGAGAGAACTTTCAGTGCTGCTGTAGCTATATTGGTCTCAGGGTACCAGACAGACAAGGAGGCAGGGGGAAGTAACATCTTTCATTGAACCAACTTTGGTTGGTGAGGGGGCTATGCGGCCGACCTTTCAGGTCAGAAGAAGAGCTTGAAAGTTCATCTCTCTCAAAGTCACCATGTTGTGTCAGGCCGATTCCACAAGCCAAATACACAGGGAAGGGCTGGAACTTAACTTCATTTACAAGTTTGATTCCTATCAGAGAGGAATGAATAAAGATATCCCCTGGCTCACACACTGCCTTCCATGTCCTAATGACTTAACCAACCAACCTAAGAATGGGTACTTACAGAGGTGCAAATTGTTCTTATGAGCCTCTTGTAACATGAACAATCTAATTCACTACTCTTTTCTCCTTTTTTTTCTTTTCCCCCCTCCTGCCTTCCCTTATTTTTTCTTGGATCTGGACTTTTAATACTCCAGTCATCTGAAGAAGTGGGCTGTGCCCACGAAAGCTCATGATACCATCTACATGTTTTGTTAGTCTCTAAGGTGCTGCAGTACTATTCATTGTTTGTTAAAGTTTTTCCAGTTACAGACTAACTCGGTTACCCCTGGAAGCTTTTCAACAGAAATTGGTTCAATACAAGACAGCCCTGTGCTCAAAGTGCTTTATCTCCATTTTTGTAAATGGGCCAAACCAAAGTAGAGACTGAACAAACTGAAGTTAGAATCCAGGAGTCTACTGCCCCATTTTCTGTACCGCTGATTGGCTGCTTTCTGGGGCCTCAGTTTCCCTGTCTGTGAGACAGGGAGAGCATGTGCCCACAGGGGTAGGAATCATGTACTTCCACTTCCCATGAGGGAAAAGCCCTGGAGAGGTGCAAAGAAGGACAATGATGATAATCAATAACTCAGTTAGTTTGTGCTCTCGTTTCTTTAGAACTCTTGAAGAAATGCCACCTGGGCCTAGTGATTTACTGCAGCTTAATTACTCCAGGCATTTCATCATCTATCTCTTCTTTTTGATGTCTGTGTGTCTGACAGTGCCTCACCTTCATGACAAAGGGAGCCAGGAAAACTATAAGAAAGAGAGGGAGGGAAAAGAGGCCTTATAGCCAGGTGCTGGGCTAACCCCCAGGCTCAAATCTGGAAATTCAAATAGGAGTGTGCATACCTCTTCTGATGGGAGATTGGGGATGCTGGAGGGGGGGAAGGGATAGGTAATTGGACAATGGTACTGTGCACAGCAGGCTTAAGTACAAAACGAGGGAGTGTGGTCCAGTGGTTAGAGCAGGGGACTTAGGATACAAAATGTTATCATGCTCATTGTTCAGTATTTTGAGTGACACAAACCACAGGTTCCTCAGGCATTTCACTGCATCCTTGCAGATTGCTATGCAGGTTTGTTTTGAATTTCGTTGCAGACATTTTTCCAGTCAATTATTTCATTGCAGGGTCTAAGATGGAGGAGGACTCCCACACCTTCTTGAGAAGCCTGACTGATTTGCCTTGGAAATAAAGAGCCTGGCCCACGGCTCATCAGTCAGTGGGAAGCCCCCTATTGACTTCAGAGGGCTTTAGATCAGACTCCCAAGAGGCCAGTAAAACTCACTCTGCCTTTGCAAAGTGCCAAGTGTTCTCCTCCCGTGCAAATACTTGATTTGGGCCATTCACGGCTTCTGGACAGAGCCATCACCCTGACACAATGGTCAAATCGGGGGATGCCAGATGGAGACTGGTAATAGGATTTCAGTGGTACCTGTTCTTAAAGCCTTCATTATGGAGGCCCAGGTGAAGGAGTCAGAAGTAGAAACAAAGGACCAAACTCAAAGGCTGATGTGTACTGAGTGCAGGTACATGTCACTATTAGGGTATAAACTGCACACTCCGGAGACAGGAGACAGGAAAAGGAAAAGGAAAATTCTGCCACTTCAGAGATATAAATTGAGGTCTTTTCTCAATTCAGCCTGAAGCTCCTGGAGAAAGGAGACTGAAAATGCTGAGGTCAGTTGCATTGGAACCAACTTTGCTTGGGTGAAATCACTGGAGACAGCAAAGAGATTAGCCTTTGAAAGAATAGTGGTTTAGGGGAGAAGGGGGGCATCAAGGGGCTGGGGAGGCGGGAAGGAAGGAAAGAGAGGGATTACGTTAAGAGCCAATCAAAGTGGAAGCCAGGAAATGACTGGCCAGGGATGCAGGTCCAATTGTGGTGGCAGGCAGTGTTCCCTGTAAACTGTGCACTTGTGCGGCCACTCAGGAGAAATTCTAATACTGCCCAGCTGATTCGCAGAGCACCCACAGCTGGTTTTTTGTTTCTATTGGTGGTGTACATTCGCACATGCCTTAGTGCACATAAAATTTATTCCACACACAAATGGAAAAGATTAGTGGGTGGCATGTGACATCCTGCAGACATTGTAGGATGTAACCTGTAGGGCACCTAGAGAAACAGGAGCTAATAATATTACTCAGCAGGTTCCTATTAAAGGGTAACCAGCGCTGGAGACATCTGCTGGAGTTTTCTGAAAAGATAATGACAGGAGCAGCCAGGGTGAAGCAGCGGACATAATATTCCTGGATTTCAAAGAAGCATTTAACACAGCACGGTGCAGTAAACTGATGTGCAAGGTTAATACACTGAGCATGGAAAGCGCATCTGTAAATGGATAAGGAGCTGTTAGCTGGATGTTGTAAATCTATCCACCTTGGTCCTTAAAGGGCTCTGTCACCACAGAACCTGAACACATCATTAATAGACTTGTCACCAAACTGCAGGCTCGACCTGGGGAAACTGAGGCATGGAACAACAAGACCAGATAAGAGATCGGTACCCGCAATTAGGGGGATTTTCAAAAGAACCGAGCACTTTGGGTTCATGTTGGGAGCTGGGCTCTTTGGCAAATCTGGCCCCGGTTGTGGGTGCTGAGCACATGAAAACTCTGGCCTTATACAGCTCCGTGCCTTGGTTTCCCAATGGCCCCTATCTCAGACAGGCATTGTGAAGATAAGTACGTTAAGATCCAGGCTCAGGTGGCTTGGTTTATGCAGTGAGCTTGTGAAAAAGCCTAGAATGGAACCCAGATCTTCTAGTCTCAGGCCTGTGAAGAGAGGCAGATCAGGCAGACAGGTAGGACAGCAGATAATTTTCATTTATAAACCTATGTTAAAAGCAGGTTTTTTTCTGCCTTTACATTCTGAGGACCCCTTTGTATGGGAGATATGCTCTCTCAAAGACTTCTCTCCCCCCTTGCCCCATCCTTTCTAGGTTCCAATAGGTGCTCCAGAGTTTTCAGTAAAAGCAAAAGCTCAAAGTACAAATAAAAGAGGAAAAGATCAAGAGACGGCTGCTTATGAAATTAGATCTAGCTGTTCAAGGTACCAATGCAGCTGTTACCACAGTATCTGAGCACCTCACAACCTCTAATGTTTTTATAATCTCACACTCTCTGTAGCTGGGCAGTGCTATTATCCCCATGATACAAGGCGAAACCGAGGCACCTAGACACCAAGTGACTTGCCCAAGGTCATACAGAACATCGGTGGCAGAGGAAGGTATTAAACCTAGGTCTCCTAAGACCAAGGCTAGTGCCACTGGACCATCCTTCCTTTCTATAGTCGAATGGCTTGCAAGTCCTATCTGTGCATCGTTCATGGGAGCAGAGGACAGCGGCAACTCCAGCCACCACATTCAGCAGAGGAGAGTCCTGGTGTACTTGAAGGATGGTCAGAAAAGTGACTGGTCACAAATTGTAGCTCAACCATGTTTTTCAAGGGGGAAAAAGTTTTGCAAAAAGTTTCACTCCCCTTTGTTTCTATTTTTTGGCCACACAAATCACAGCAAATAGTTTCATTTGGAACAGAATATTTGTGCTTCTTTGAACGAATAAAGCAAATTGCTCTGAAATATTTCAAGTGAAATTTTGATTTTGTGGAGAAAATTCTTTGCATTTTCCAGCCAGTCCTAGTGGCAACGTAAAGTTTCTGTGCTTCTTGAAGAAGACAGATCTGCATTCTTTGCTGACCAAAGCAAAATATCACCCTGGGCTAACCCTGCAGCTCTAGGAGGAGCTGGATTTTAGTCTGGCTCGAGAATCACCTGCAGGATCTTTATTCCTGCTGTCGATCTAAGAGATTGGAGCACCTTAGCCAATTGCATCATTTATTAGTCACAATATTAAGATTGAGCATCATTTTAATAATCCTGCTTCGTTCTGATATCGCAATCTGCATCCGTGCATCTTTGGCGTGTCAAAAGTGTGGGTGAATGTCATTATCTGCCTGACACCGATGGGGAAACTGAGATACAGAAAAGCTGCTTGCCCATGTTCGTACAATCAGCTGGTAGTGGTACTAGAGTTATCGCCGGCCTCCTGGTGCCATCAGACCACACAGGCTGCCCTGTCCCCCCCCTTAATCCTTGCCTGTTCCCATGTGGCTGCCAGAGACACGGCCACATGCTGCAGAATGGGAGCATGCTGTGTTAGCAGGGTGCACTGTCAGCAGCCTCCAAGCACCAGCGTGCCGCTGGGTCTGTTTACTGGCGTATTAATAGCCTTGAATGTTGCGAGGCTTTTGGCATCTCCAGCACAGATGCTCCTGCAAGAGAGGCCCCCTCATCCCACAGAGCGGCTCAGCCGGCTAATTAGAAAGCGGCATTTCCAACTGTGATTTCGGAACGTTAAATAAAGTATGGCAGTTTCACACTTCCAAAAGGGAACAGTGATGCAGGGATCATCTGCTGATCTCCAGCTACGCGAGGGCGAGCGGAGACTGCGCACTGGGCTGGGAACTCGACTGCCGAGGTGGGGAATGGCGGGGTTCTTCTGTTGGGGTCTGCCGGCAGGAATCGAGGGGCTGTGGCACTAGGGGCGCCTTTGTTTGTCATTGTTTGAAAAGCTCATCTGACACCTGGCATTAGCTCTCCAGCAGAGCCGGGCAGGGCCGGGGGGGGGGAGGGCGGAATAGAAAAGACAATTTAATCTGCTTTACAGAGACAGGGAAATCCAGATTCCTTTCCTCCACCACACACGCACACACACATGCATGCATCGCTGCCCTCCCCAACACCGTCCATGCAAAACTCTGCAAAAAGCCAGCACAACGCTGTGTGTGTGTGTGGGGGGGGGGGAGGTAGGGGAGGGCAGGACGATGAAGCAATCAATGTTCATAAAAAATGTATTTCTCTCTGTCTTTGGCCTACTGCAGCCCCTTCTGCTCACTGCTCTGTTTATACATGATAGACAACTAATTAACATCCAAGCCTCTTGAAAGGTCTTTTCAGAGGTAATGTACTGACAGATTATGTCAGTAAGGAGCACTGATTTGTCTAAGCAGTGATCACATTGTTTCAGACTGAATGAGGTGAATATTAAACTGCTTTAAATGCACTCTTCATAAAGCACTAATTACATACTCCCGGGGGAGAACGGGCAAGGAATACTAAACAGCAGAAAAGTCAACAGAGTTCTTTTTATAGTATGTTGCTGGGTTCTGTGTTTTTCTGTCTTTCTTTCTCTCTCTCTCTCTCTCTCTCTCTCTCTCATTTTTTTTACAGTAAAATCACAGCACGCTGAAGAATACACATTTATAGCACAATGGCTCACATCTAATTATATGGCAATCATTAGTTTTAAGCGGGGTGTATTATATTTTCTTTGATACAGTGTGCCCCTAGCATCTCGCAACATCGAATGCTTCCATGGCAGAATTCCACCTCTCCCCCCCCCCTTTCACAGATGATTTTTTTCATCATTACAGTTTGCTTATTGTCTTTTTTAAAAATCAGATTTAAATTGGCAGGAATAAAGAGGGGGGGGGAGACACAATCTGTGTAATCAAAATAGAATTCTGTTCTCTTCCTCCTAGACCTGTGCCTTTTATTATTAGGTGACTGTACTGGGTTTTTAGAGCACAAGAAGAGAAAGAATGGTCCATTAATGAATTCCAGCAGATCCTGCTGAACTCCTGGGTTGGTCTGTAGAGTGATGCCAAAAGGATGAAAGAATTTACTATGCTGGGTGTTTTTTTTTTTTTTTTACTAGCACAAGTGGGGGATCAAAGCAACCACAAGCCAGATACTCAAGGAAAATAAAACATAGACATTCTATTATCCAAATCAGATCAAAAGAAGTGGAGTGTGGCAGGAAGTGCCAACCATCTCTGCTCCTGCCAGCATATCCTAGGAGTCTGATCGCTAGCTTATGGCAAAGTCAGAGAACCCCAGAGAAGTCGGAGGTGGAAAAGCATGGGGTCATGTAGTCTGTTCCCCCAGCCAACACAGCGCTGTTTTCCCTACTGTGCATCATCCAGCCCAGCTGTATATGACACACGCAGTGGGTGTTACACCACTTCTCCAGAGACAAGTGTTCCACATCCTCATCGTTTTTATAGTAGGAAGTTCCCTCCCCCTCCATATTCAACTCTATTTTCTTGGGTTGATTTACTCCAGCCAAGGCTAGTGACAACCCAAGCAGATCCTTTAAATACCCATGGACAATCAAAAAAAGGGGATACATTCATGGAAGGTGACGGTTGCCAATTTTGGCTGAACATATTCCTGGAGGTTTTCTCATTCTGATATAATCTTTAATTAAAGATGCATCTCTAAATCCTGGAGATTCCAGGACAATCCTGGAGGGTTGGCAACCCCAAAAGGTAGGTCCATCAATTGCTCTTAGCCGAGATAGTCAGGGATGCAACCACATACCTGGGGAGAAGACGGGGGTTGCTTACTCCGTAATTGCTCTGTTCTCGACATTCTAGAACTAGGGGGTCACCAAATGAAATGAATAGGTAGCAGGTTTAAAAAAAAGGAAGTTTTTCTTCATGCAGCGCACAGTCAACCTGTGGAACTCCTTGCTAGATGTTGTGAAGACCAGGACTTAACAGGGTTCAAAAAAGAACTAGATAAATTCATGGAGGTAGGTCTATCAATACTTATTATCCAGGATGGGTAGGAATGGTGTCCCTAGCTTCTGTTGTCAGAGACTGGAAATGGGTGACAGGAGAGGGATCACTTGATCCTGTTCACTATTTGGCATTGGCTGCTGTGCCTGTTAGAAGACAGGACATTGGGTTAGCTGGACCATTGGTCTGATCCACTGTGGCTCTTCTTATGTTCTTATTCCCCTGGATGTTCTGGTTTGGGCCACTCTTGGAGGTAGGACACTAGGCAAGATGGACCAATGGTCTGACCCAGTATGGCAGCACTTCATCAGCGCGCCCACCCAGCACCAGCTGATGTCTGGGCTGTACGTATTTTCAGGACCTGGTTAGGCCCTGATTCAGCACGGGGTTTGCATTGACTTCGGTGCGACTGCTCTCATGCTATTCAGGCATCATTGTCAGGTGTCCTGCTGAACTGTGTGTAATATAATACCATGGCCATGAATTTGTTTCTCCTATAAATCAGTTGTTTATGATTAAAGACTGGCTCCCAACACAGAAAATGTAAAATTTCCCGAAGGACGCATAAAGATTTAGCTCTTCCTGCTGATTTATTAAACATGAAATAATAAAATGATGGAGCGTTATACAGAGCTTGGTAATCTCCATTGCATGGAGAAGCAGAGAAACTGCTCTAAGGTCACAGAGGAAGCCCATAGCAGGCACAGGACTTGAATCCAAGTATCCTGGCTCCCAGGCCTTGTCTGTAACCACTACACCATGCTGCCACCTCTGACTCCTGCAACTGTGTGCTACCAGACAGCATTCCAGGCACCTTGTCATTGCTATCTAAGCAAGTCACAGCATATGGCAGGGACTGTACCGAGTGAATAGATTCCTTGTTTCCGCTCACTAACATTCTTGGCTCAGCTACTGAGCCACGGACAAGGAAAATGCAGGTAAAAAAACCCCTTTGATGCCCTTCTTCCACGCTTGGTAAGTGCATCCTTGGGGCTCTGAGGCTCCCAGGCCGGGGGAATGGCATTTGTGGGGATCATGGCTCTTATGAGCACACTCCCCAGCACAAAAGCCATCACAGAGCTACACTGACAATGTCTAACCCCCTCCCTCCACGTACCTTGCCTTTGGTTTCAGCTCTGGTGGTAGAAAGGGGATTGGTTGGCTTCGCACCCATTACCAACCCTTAATATTAATGAGGCTGCCTTGGGAAATGCGTTAGGTGGTAACAAGACATGATTTTATGATGTTAAGTCAAGCCCGGGATCGAGCTCCCTTCATAATCATGGTACGGAAAAGTGCACTTAGCCATGACAACGGAGAGGCGCAGAAGCTGGACCGCAGCTGAAGGGCCGCCGTGCTGCGCAGCCCGATGATTAAGGTCTCAGCCTTGCCATCAAGGAGAGTTTTGCGGAGTGTGACAACATCATCACAATTAGAATAAGGTCTGGGGTTAAAATAAGGCCTCCCGGTTCCTCCCAAAGGCACTGAAACCAGACTGCTGTTGTTACCATTATTGGTTTGTCTTACCGGAGCCCCTGGGGACCTACGCCACGAACCAGGGCTCCAGTGTGCCATGTGTAGGACAAACAAAGAGCTTGCAATCGATGTGTAAGGCAAAAATGGTTTTACAGGGGTCTTCTGGCTCCCTACAACTCCAGATGAGGGGCAAAATCCTGATCCCATTGAAGTCAATGGCAAAACTCCCAGGAATTCACCCTTCCATTTTGGGCTGAAGGTCCCAACTAAGAGTTCTCTCTGTCTACTCTGTCTGAATTTCAAAGGGACCTCTACACTGATATCTACAAAGGCTGGCCTCTTGGGAAAACACACGGAGCAAAGGGTCATTTCACCACCTCCCCTATTGTCAAACCATTCCGCCAGCTCCTCTGTTCTTTTCAGGATCTGACGTGTTGGTTTGAAAAACTCAGTTGTTCCCACCCACCTTTGGCTCCTGATCCCACACACTGCAGTAAATTAGGAGCAACTCCATTAACACGAGTGACATTAAATTTGTGTCACAAGAACAGAACCAAGTCCTCAGCTTTGCTCCTCTTCTCCTGTTCTCTCTGCTCATAGTTCCCAGGTCTTCTCCCAATCGTTCACCACTGCTGCGGAGGGAGCCAGTGTTCCCTGTAAGCTGAGCGCTTGGGTGGCCACCTGGGAGAGACTCAGGTGCAGTTCAGATGATTAGAAAAGTGCCCACAGCTGGCAGCATGTGTTTCTGCTGGTGGTGCACTTTCACACATGCCTCGGTGCACAGAACAAAATTTATTCTGCACCTAGATGGAATAAATTAGAGGGAACACGGGTGGGAGCCTTCTCTTCTACAGCACCTGCTGCCTAAAACAGCCTCTCTGCATCCCATCTCGTGCCATCTCCATCTCTCACTTCATGTCAGATCTGAAAACATCCCTTTTCTCTGCTCTGCGACTCAAATTCTCTCCCCGCTGCTATTTTAACTCTGCACCCCTCCTTGATATACAATTTCTGTTAACGAAGCTGTCTGGAACGGGGTCCCATTGTGTTGCACCAGCATCATTTCCTAATGGGTGATTCTCTCCTGTTCATCAGAGGACAGCTGTATATTTCTGCATGGTATCGTATTACCATGAGCCTTATCACGTTGGTAACTGGCCAGTGGATCGACTTATCTAGGGACACGCAGGATGAGCCATCATTTGGAGCTCAAGAATGGACGACTTTCCAAAACAGCCGCTTTAGCTCGGTCACGGTCTTGCTGGGTGCTCTGCTTTGGCCTGGGAGACGCAGGGTCTCAGACAAGGTGGCCCAGAATGGTCCCTTCCCTGCTCTGTAATATGATCTTACTCTTACTTCCCCTCCGAAAAGGACGGCCCGCCCCCTAGTGGGTAAGCGTGGCCTTGAGATTGGGTGTGTTGGTAGAGGCCATGTTTGCAGTCCATTAGCAGGAAGAGTTTCCCTTCCTCTTGCCCATGCCACTCGTACTGGGCTTGATTCTCCACTACATTATTCTGGTTTCCCCTTCCGTTGGTTCAAGCGACCTGGCCCAGCTCTCAACAACATAAAGCCACTGGGGCAGGCTGGTCAGTCTGAGATATAAATCCGCCTCTGACGGACCCACAGAGGATACCAGCCTGCTACTGTCTTGGTGCTCAAGCTACAAGCCTTTAGCTCGGAGGGGGGGGGGGTCTCCCTGTTACATTGCCCATGTCAGCCATCATAGAGCCTTGGTGCCTAACAACTTCCCCCGAGACGTCGCTGGAGAGGCCACATCTGGAGTCTTGCGTCCATTTCTGGGCCCCCTTTACAGAAAGGATGTGGATGCATTGGAGAGAGTCCAGCGGAGGGCAACGAAAATGATGAGGGGGCTGGAGCACATGACCTACGAGGAAAGGCTGAGGGATTTGGGCTTAGTTAGTCTCCAGAAGAGAAGAGTGAGGGGGGATTTGACAGCAGCCTTCAGCTAACTGAAGGGGGCTTCCAAAGAGGATGGAGAGAGGCTGTTCTCAGTGGTGGCAGATGGCAGAACAAGGAGCAATGGTCTCAAGTTGCAGCGGGGGAGGTCTAGGTAGGATATGAAAAAAAACTGTTTCCCTAGGAGGGTGGGGAAGCACTGAGATGGGTTCCCTAGGGAGGGGGTGGAATCTCCATCCCTGGAGGTTTTTAAATCCCAGCTTGACAAAGCCCTGGCTGGGATGATTGAGTTGGGGTTGGTCCTGCTTTGGGCAGGGGGCTGGATTTGATGAACTCCTGAGGTCTCTTCCAGCCCTAGGATTCTATGTACCTTGAACCTCTGGCTCTTAGGGCATGAGCTACTCTCTCTTGAGCTAAAAGAGTGGGTCTGTTACTATATGGCGGACCTGTCAGCCACTGGAGGGAGCCCAAAAAGCCACCCTGCGTTGTGCTGGGCAGCGGAATGAGACAGTTCAAATCCCTGTGTGTATCTTTCAACAGGCAGAAGCTTCGGAAGCTGCTGCTTATGCTGACTTGTCTTCACTAGCATTCCCTAACGGTTGCTACCAGGAGAGGGAAATCTTTGGCCACGAGCCTAGAGCCCAAACCAGGTGGAAGCAGGAACAGTTTGCTGCTTTCCTTCGAGGTGCAAACTTCTTTGGAAGGGAACAGTCATGAAGCCTTTGGGTTCTTTCCCCCCCACTCCCTTTAAAGAACATGAAAGAATCTGATAATTACTTCTATCTACCACCCAACTGTACTAATTACCAACCTATTTCTTCACAGTATGACAGACACAGGCTCTCCAAAACACATAGAGATAAATTAGCACTAATTGGTTTTCCTCTGGCTGTTTGAATTAGTATTTAAAGCTCCAATTACAAAGCAGAATAATTACTATTAATGTCCTGTCGCAGTACAAAAGGCAGATATCTTGAGAACTAGACCAGGTGTATTATTACACTGATTACAGAATATTTAACCTGGCTCCTTAAGACAAAGGTGCAGGGAAACTTTAAAAAAAAAAAGGCAGATGGTTGTTGCTTCCTGCTGAGAATGTGGAGGGGCGGGGGGGTCTTTCAAACCTGGGATCACGGAGGTACAAAGGCATTGAAGAAAAAGTCTGAGGGAGCCAGAGAAAGAGCAAAGAAGAAGGGAGGGGAAAAAGGGGGGGGGGGAGAAAAGAGCAGTTATGACAGAAAACAAACAGCTTTTTTTTTTTTTTTTTGGTTGGGAAAGGGGGGAAAAAATATAGCCTTGAACGAAAGATGCTGTAAACATCTCTGCCAGATTCTGCGGGGAACAATGCGGCCGACACACACACTCCTCAGGAAGCTCTTTCTGGCTTCCACTTTCTTGACATTTCGTTTGCGCTAAATGGAGAGACTTCAGGGAATACAAATAGCTGCTGTCTCCGCTAAAGCTCTGGAGCACAAAAGACAATGAGTGCTGATGCTTCACACGGTTCTTCTCCTCCTCCTGCCTCTCCCCTGGAGCTCCCCGCTCTCTGCTGCCCCCCGGCCCCGGAGCCGGCTGGCATGCTGTCCTTCCCGGTAGGCCTCCGTGTCACGAGGCCGGGTGTCTCTACAGCACTGCTAGGCAACCTGCGGCCAGACGGTGGCATGCGGCCCATCGAGGTTCTGTGTGGGCCCACGAGACATTCTGGGGGCCGTTGCTCACACGCAGGGTGGCCAGATTCCGCTGGTTTCCGTCCGTGTGTCGTTTTTTCCTACCGGTGTTACTACACGCACGTAAAGCCAGGGCACGTGAAGGGAGGGGCATGCGGATCGCACACACACTGACTGTGCGAGCCGCACACTCCCTCTGCAGCCAATCACAGAGCTGCTATGGTTCCATCGGCGCCCCCCACACATTCTAGCGACGCCAGGGCAGTGAGCAAAACCGTCTTCTCCTGGGAGACCATCTTGGTTATGACAATCTTGCGGCCCACTGAAATGAAGGGCCACTCAGCCAACCCACTCACTAGCCTAGGTTGCCCATTGCTGCTCTAGGGAGAGTTGGCTTGGAGGCAGGGCCGGACCGAGCCATTCTGGTGCCCCGGGCAGACAGTTTAATTGCACCCTGGGTTGGGGGAGGGCGCACTCGCGGCCCTGCCCAGGGGAGGGCGTGCGGAGCTGGCGGCAGCAGGACGCATGTGCCCGGCCCGCCTCAGCCTGGCTACTGCCGTTGGCACGCAGCCCGGGGCTGCCTGGGGCGGGCCAAGCCTGGCCATGCAGGGCCCCGCGGCCACGGTGGAAAGGGCGCTGCTGGCCAGTGCTGCGGGGGTTAATGCAGCCCCCGCCCCAGGGTGGCCGCTGGGAGCTGCTGCAGCCAGTGATCCAGGAGCCGGGCGCGTGGCGCCTGATGGCAGCTATAGGGGGTGCTGTGCGCTGGGCGCCCGTTACAGCTGCCATCAGGTGCCCCCCATAGGTTGGTGCCCCGGGCAGCTGCCCGGCTAGCTCATGCCTTAATCCGGCCCTGCTTGGAGGCAAGCCAGGCTGGGTATATTCCTCTGCACTGGGCAGTGCCGGACCCTGCTCTAACTCAAGGGGTGGGAGCCAGGATGGGAGGGAAGTAGAGAGAGTGTGATTATCTGAGAAGACAGAGACTTCTGCATAACGGTGCTAAGAAGGTGTTCCCCTACCTGGTGCCATCCTGCGACTATGTACAAGGCTCGGCCACCGTGAATTTGCTGGATTCAAGCCCCTAGCTAGGGGAGGGTGAGGAGTGGCCTTCCGGGACTTTGTTCTATTCTGGAAAACCTTCCTCCTCCTCCTCCTAATGGCCACACACATCTGGGCAATGTTGGTTCCTACGTGGAGAAGAAGGAAGGGGCAGCGATCCGAAGGCTTGATCTGCCTCAGAAGACTCTTGGTCACCTCTTCAATTCTAGCTCCAGGCACGCTTCTCGAGTTTCCCAGTCTGGATGGCACCCTCCATCACTCGGAGAGCGGTGAAGCACTGGAATGGATTTCCCTAGGAGGGTGGTGACGCACTGGGATGGGTTCTCTAGGGAGGGGGTGGAATCTCCATCCCTGAAGGTTTTTAAGTCCTGGGTTGACAAAGTCCTGGCTGGGATGATTGAGTTGGAGCTGGTCCTGCTTTAGGCAGGGGGCCGGACTTGATGGCCTCCTGAGGTCTCTCACAACTCTAGGATTCTAGGATTCTACCGTTCCTCTAGCTACAGGAGCTGCTATTTCTAGCAACAGCTGAAAACATCTTCACAGAAATATCCATGCGAGTCATGCTAGGCACATGGCACGGGGCGAGGGTCTACACTGGAGACATACAGAGACTCTTGTCCCCAAGAGCAGGCGATGTTGCCGGTATGGTGGCCGACATTCCTTCTTCCAGATTCTGCTGTCCAGGGGCAATGCATGAGCTTTGGCGCAGGGCTGCTTTGCTTGCATTGCTCTGCCTAGCTATGCTAGCCTGCTCCTCGACTATGAGGCACTATGTAAAACAAAAGTCTCTTTTATTCTGTTCCAAACCAAGAGTGCTGGTGGTTGTAGCAAACCTTCTGGCTGCTTCGAACTCCCAGGGAATGAGCTGGATGTACTTTGGCTTTCTGGCAATTGTGAAACTGGGAGAAAGACTCCAAACGTCAGAACCACAAAAATGTGATGCTCAAGAGGAAGGCATATGGCCTGGTGGCCTCTGCACCTGCCTCCCTATAAATATCATCTAGCTAAGGCAGCTCCGGCCCCAGATGTTCTCTCTGTCCTCATGATGATTCCCATGCTCTGGGACTCCATGTCTGCAGTGGAAAGAAGGGGCTTATTTGAAATCTATGCCATTTGGACAGGCAGGCTCCCACCTTGTCTGTCTTTAAGGGGGGGTGTAGGGCTGGAGTAAGGGATCCCTTGAAATTCTGCAACCCTCAACAATAATTGTGAATTCAGCACAGAATTCAATGGCAAACATTTGTATCTTCAGCAACCTTTCTGCACCAGTCGCAATGTATCTGCTCAATGTACAGCTGGCAGCAGGACTGCACTTGTGCATATTCCACACAAACACACACAATAGCTATGCAATCCACACTGGAACTGCTTTGACCCAGAATCCCAAATTTGAACACTGCATCCCCTTATCCTGACTTTGGGAAAGTTTGGGCCCAGGTAGAGTCAGCAGCTTGAATGCTCGCACTGACCCTTCCGGGACGAGTGCCCATGTGCTGGGAAGGAGATACCTTCTGGGAGGAGAGGAGCTTTCCCTGATATCTCCATCTTGCCTTTTGGGATTGGACTGGAAGGACCAATTGCACCATTGCGGCTGCTATTGCCGCTCTTGTTGGCAATGCTGGAAGGACACTCAGCGACATGTTGATAGTCGACATCCTAACTGAGCAAGTGCAGTCACAATGATGGTGCGAGGGCTGGTGCCCTCTTGCATGCCCATCTGTGTGGTGTGTTACAAGCAGGCCAGAGGCCTCTGGACTCCGCCCGGCTTTAGAGACACGTGCTAACCCCTGTGGATTTCTTAAAGAATCAGAAGTGCAGAGGGAGAGGGGAAAGGGTAGGGGGAGAGAATACCGGGGTTGGGCAGAATTCCCAACAATCAGGGAGATTTGGCCAAATGGCTCTGGGTTTGGCTCATCATGATGTGAACCAAGGAAAACGAATTGCCTGGGATGTGGTCAGTTCATCCCAGCTCCCCTCCTCTCTATTATGATGAAAGGTCTAGAAAATATGAGTTAGGAGGGAAGACTGAAAAAATTGGGCTTGTTTCGTTTAGAAAATGGAAGACTAAGAGGGGACATGACAGCGGTTTTCAGGTATCTAAAAGTGTGTTATAAGGAGGGAGAAAAATTGTTCTTCCTGGCCTCTGAGGACAGGATAAGAAGCAATGGGCTTAAACTGCAGCAAGGGAGGTTTAGGCTGGACATTAGGAAAAACTTCCTACCTGTCAGGGTAGTCAAACACTGGAATAAATTGCCTAGGGGGGTTGAGGAGTCTCCATCTCTGGAGATATTTAAGAGTAGGTTACAGACATCTGTCAGGGATGATCTAGATGGTGCTTGGTCCTGCCGTGAGGGCAGGGGACTGGACTCGATGACCTCTCGAGGGCCCTTCTAGTCCTAGTGTTCTACAATTCTATACGCCGTGGCCTTTGCTTGCTCTGAAGCTCACTCACTTCCTGCTCGCCGGTGACCTGCATGCCTCAGAGGACTGATGGGATCTATCACTTTTCATGCAACTCTTGTCTCTAGCCTCCTTTGTCTGCATGGGTCACTGGGCCTGGCCCTGGGGGGCGGGGGCAGTGCTTTGCACCAAGGCTACCAGACAGTGGAGGTGGATTTTGTCAATGGGACAGGTGCAGTGCCCCCTGCTGGTGCACTCTACCCTTGCTCTGCTTGTGCACCTCAGCCCTCATGGCCACACCTGCCGCGTGCTCTGTGATTCCCGTTCTGGTCCCCTCTGCTCTGCCCTCCCAGCTCTGCCAGTCACCTCAGCCATCGCTGCGAGCCCCTGCTGCTATTCTAGTCCTGAGCCCACCCATAGCTTTGGCCCATGCTCCTCAGCCCTGAGCTGCTGCTCTCCCTTCTCTTTCAGTCCAGTCCTTCTGCTCACAGCTCTGCCAGTGCAGCTCATCCCAAGCCGCCGCCCTCTGAGTCTCACCCCTCTTTGTTTGCCAGTCACCTCCATCCTGACCGGCAGCAGCACAAGGCTCAGCCAATGCACCTCCTTCCTGCTTGCTGCAGGCCCCTGACTGCAGAACAGCTTCCTTGCCACGCCAAACCACAGCATGGCTATAGCATGCAGACAGCTGTCCCTTAGCAATAAGGAGTTGGGGCTGGATAGAATTACACCCCAGCATGCACACAGCGCCAGACTGGGTCTCAGATCTCGGATCCTGCCTCTGCCACTGACCAGCCTTGTGACCCTGGGCAACTCACTTCATCTTGCTGGGGCTGTTTCCCCACTTGCCTTGTCTATTTAGATTGTAAGATTGAAATATCCATCTCTGGCCATGCGTCTGCATGGCTCTGAGCAAAAGGGGGGGGCTGATCTCAGACGGAACCTCTATAGGTGCAAATAAACTATAATAAAAGCTCATCAGAGGGGAAAATGGGCTCTCCAGAGAGGCCACCGGGGTGACTCTCTGGGTGGGCCAGGGCTCCGCCTGCACAGCTGACATCTCTCACAGAGCTGACAACTTCCCAACAAGGCCTGAATGGGTTGGTTCCCCTCCCCCCTTTAAACGCTTGTTGTCTGGTTAGCTCCAGACATTTTTATTGCACTCACATTAAGCCTCCAAACACCAATAACACTTCATCATTAGCAAGTACCGCTGACAGCAAATGTTCCCTAAACCTTTGGCTGAATGCTCCCAGTCTGGCTTGGCTGTTACAGGGAGTGGGTGAGGGAAGGGGGTGGGGGGCTGGTAGATATATTGGATGCTACTGGCTCAAAGCAGCCAAGTTTTGTCCTCCTGCGGGCAATTCTAAAGCCAATGCCCAGGCTGCTGGAGTTACGTTGCTGGCTGGTTCTCAGAGAACCACAGTGAGACCTGCTCACAGGGCACGTCTCACACACTGGTCCAGTGCAGGATCGGTCCTGCCGTCACTAGCCTCATGCTGTCACAGGGAAACCCCCCGGCGCATGCCAGCTCCGTGACCTGCTCGGGCTGCGGTGGGAGCAGATGGGAAAGAAAGTGTCGCTCTGGGTGTGCGCGAAGCCAAACCCCTCCTGTGTTGAGTTTACGCAGCCCTGCTCCAATGGCGCGGCGATGAGTCTGCACATGCTTGTGGGTGGGGAGTGAGGGGGGAGTTGGGGAGGGATTTCTTTTTAAGAGACAAGGTGGGTGGAATGCGGGGATGCCAGCTGGCAGTGGACTATATTTCTACTGACAAGGCTTTACCCTGTAGGTGTGAGGAATTCCAATTAAATATTCAGCCTATTTGTCTGCGTGTGGGAGAGGGTTTGCTGGGGAGGAGGGAAGCCTGAGACACAGCTCCGTTGCTCACCACAGAAAGAGAAATTAGCTCCGTTCATCATGGGAAGCTGGCGGAGGGCTTTCCTCTGCCTCATCCCTCATCCTCTGCTCGCAAACAGCACGGAGACACTGCTGTGGGGCTGTGCTTGACCAGGATATGAATCCCAACCCGGTCCCAACCCTCCTCCCAGGTGAACCCTCCGGACAGTGGCTGCAGAACCGGATGTGCGAACGTCCCGGTGGGGAGCGGTACATGCCCAGGCTCTTGCGCCTTGTTCTTCTTGGCGAATTAACCCTCACGACACCTCTGCCGGGGAGGCTGAGAATGGGATGGGGAGGCTCAAAAGGGCAGCGGCGAAGGCCCGAATTCCCAGATTCACTGGGCCCATGGCCCCTTTGCAAGTTGGGCCCCCTGGTGACTTGCCCAAATTGCATTGTGAGAAGGGACTTTCTTGCACCTCTGGTCCCGCGACCCCAACAGGAGACTGGGGTATCTCTTTGCTCATAAAATCATAGAATCCTAGGGCAGAAAGAGACCTCAGGAGTCATTAAGTCCAGCCCCCTGCCCAAGGCAGGACCAATCCCAACTCAATCATCCCAGCTAGGACTTTGTCAAGCCGAGACTTAAACCCCTCTAGAGATGGAGATTCCACCATCTCCCTAGGGAACCCATCCCAGTGCTTCCCCACCCTTCTAGGGAAATAGTTTTTCCTAATATCCAACCTAGACCTCCCCCACGGTAACTTGAGACCATTGCTCCTTGTTCTGCCCTCCGTCACTACTGCTCCCATGGATGGAGGCTGAGAAGGGGATGCTAGTGGAGCTGCATAGCAGGCAGGCATGTTGCAAAGGCTTGAGGCCAACCTCTATGTTCTCGGAAGGTTTTTAATTTGTCACTTTCTTGTTCTAGCATTAAACCATCCTAGGGCAAATCCCTGGGCCCTTGATCATTGGAGGCTGTACAGGAACAGGCTCTACAAAACTAATTGCCCTTGAATTTACATGGAGTCTCCTTTCCAAATCATTAGCGAGGTATTAATTAATCCTCTCTAACTGGAGGTCTTCACATGAGGATGATCTTTCTTAAGCCAATCAGTGGTGCCCTGCACTGGAGTGAGCTTCATTGATTCCACGCTCTCTCCCTGGCATTCGCAAATCAGATCAATGGGGCATAATGATTTTTCTTACAAAGGGAAAGCTTGTTTGGGGTGATGTCTCAAGTGGCTGGAGCAAAGCATCTGGGGTTCCTGAGTGACAGGTCTCTGCTAATGAGCTGGAGGAGCTAGAGTTTCAACAGTCTTGGCTGTAACATGTGTCCTCAGCACAACCCCACACACATTCTGATCAACCCCCATTTTTTAAAAAACGTTTCCTGCCTGGAGAATTTGGGGTTTTGCTCCTAACAGGAATGGATGCAAATTTCAAAACCTCCAAAAGTTTGGTGAAACAGAACTTCCATTCTCTCAGCTCAGAGCAAAAAGACACTCAGGTACCAGAGTGATGGGCAACAAATAAAAATCTAATCAATACAAATAACATCTAGAGAGTGAGATACTGGATAATCTAAGCAGCATGATGGATAAAATACCCCTGCCTAATGTGCCTCATTATTTATTTGTTTAGATTTATAATATAGACATTTCTTCCAGGCAATGTTCCCTCCATTTTTTCCACCCAGGTACGCAATGAATATTGTTCTGCGCACCGAGCCGTATGCAGATGTGCACCACTAGTAGAAGCACATGATGCTGGCTGTGGGTGTTCTGCTAATCAGTTGGGAAGCATTTGAATCTCGCCTGGGTGGCTGCCCAAGAGCTTCGCTTACTGGGAACACTGCTCAGGGTCTACGTACAATAAATACAGTTATATTAAACTTCATCCATGCTGAATTCAGCGCCACAGAAATTCAGACGGCCAACCAGCCTCCTGCATCATTTGGGAAGCATACCTTCAAGCCTTCTCCAGAGACCCTCTTAAACAGCTGTAACAGAAGCACAGAAATGTTGGACTGGAAGGGACCTGGATAGGCCATCAGGTCTATCCCCTGGCACAGAGGCAGGACCAAGTAAGTCTAGATCATCCTTAGCAGGTGTTTGTGTAACCTGTTCTTAAAAACCTCCAGTGATGGGAACTCCACCACCTCCCTTGGAAACCTAGTCCTGAGCTCAGCTCCCCTTAGAGGTAGAAAGGTTTTGCTAATATCTACCCCAAATCTCCCTGGCTGCAGATTAAGCCAATTACTTGTCCAGCCCTCAGTCAGTATGGAGAACACTTGATTACTGTCCTTTTTATAAAAGCCCTCAACATATCTGAAGACTGTTTCCAAGTCCCCCCCCACCCACATCTCCAGTGCTCTGGGACATCACCTGTCCTCCATGAATTCTCATAATCGTGAATGATTCTGCGATTGTTTCAGCTAATTCCTTACGTACTCTCAGGTGCATTTCCTCAGGCCCTGCCGCCTAGAATACATTTAGCTTATTCAAATATTTTTTCCCCGGTGGCTTGTGCTCTTTCCCCCTTTGTTGTGAATATTAATTGTGTTCAGTGTGCAGCCACAATGCACCATTTCAATGAAGACTGAATCAAAACAGACATTTAACACCTCAGTCTTCTTTCTGTGGTTCTGTTGTTAACGTTCCTTTCCCGCTAAGTAGAGGGCCTACCCTTTGCATAGTCTTTCTCTTGCTCCGAATATATTTACAGAACCTTTTATTATTGCCTTTTAGGTCCCTTGTTGGGTGGGTTTTGTCCCTCAATGCTTGCACTCTTCCTTTGTACTCCTCAGCAATAGGTCCGTGTTCCCATTTTTTGGAGGATACCTTTTTGAGGCTGAGGTTATAAAAAAGCTCCTAGTGAATCCATATTGGCCTCTCCCTATTTTTCCGATCTTTCCTTTCTATTTAGACAGGCTGCGGTTGTGTCTAAAGATTATCTCTCTGAGAAAATGCCAGCTCTCCCGAATCCCTTTTCCCCTTAGACTTTCTTATGCGGCATGGCTTCATTTGGGCTACTTCCGGCCAAGGTCCAGAGCCCTGCCAGGGCAATGCCACAACTCTACTGTTGACATCCAGGGTGCAGTGACGGAGATGGGCCATTTTAGACTTTTTTTGTTTTTGCCGACTGTAAGGTAAGACCTCTGAGATGTTTGACCTGAGCAGCTACTGTAGCAATACAGAACTGTGGCTGCAGCAGGCCAGTTACTGTGTAAATGATACTCCAGGAAAGAAAGAAAAAACAACCCAGAAATGAGACAGCCGACTGTCTAATCTGCCAGGCCTGGGCAGTGCAAAGGTGGATGGCTGGAGCAGAAATAATGCAGCAATTTAATCAAAAGCACATTTCTCCAAACTAGTAAATCAAAGGTTGGTGCGCTATATCACCGGAGAGAGCAGCCAGCTTTAATCACCTGAAAAGCCTCATTGCCAGTTCATTAAGGAACCAAAGCCCTTCTTTAAACTCCATCCATGCCCCTACAGGCTGGTTAACCCCACCCAAAAGGCCAGCGATCGTGACATCAGGGGTGCTTTCACTGATAACTTTACTAGGTGCACCAGAGGACAGCTACAAAACGGATTAACACCGAGAAGGCTTGGCTAAATCCCCATCTGCTGCTGTAGCCACAAGCAGGATGTTCTGCAGATGCTATGTACTTGTAGCAGAAAGGTTCTACCCAGACTCTGTCCTGCTGCTGTCTGTGGCTCCCCGCCCCGTGCCAAAACCATGGCCCAGAGAACTAAGCTTGACAGAACTCTCCCACAGCACTGGGAACGGCAGGGAGTGCATGTCCCGTGTGGGTATATTGGGTAGGGCGCATGAACAGCACAACAGCCAGGAACGGTGAATTGGCGAATGTGCCGTTGCAGGGAAATGTCTGTCTTGCAGCTGATTGGAGCGGTGGCAGATTCTGGCACAGCAAACACAGAATGCCAGCTTGCTGCACATTTTGTCCTAGGAAAAAATCTCCTTTCCCATTGGCTCTTTGGGAGGACGGGGTCAGCTCCCCACACTGCATAGAATCACAGAATCATAGAACACTAGAACTGGAAGGGACCTTGAGAGGTCATTGATTCCAGTCCCCTGCCACATGGCAGGACCAAGCACCATCTTAAATATCTCCAATGATGGAGATTCCATAACCCCCCCTAGGCAATTTATTCCAGTACTTAACCACCCTGACCTCAGCCCTCATGGCCAGCCAGAGAGCCAGGCAGCCACGCTGCGGCCCCAGCCCTCCTGGGCGGTGGAAGTGTGGGCAGTTTTGGGAAGGCAATGCCTTCCCTTACCTACATTACCCACCGCCCAAGCCTGACTTGAAGTTTTTCCTAATGTCCAACCTAAACTTCCCTTGCTGCAATGTAAGCCCATTGCTTCTTGTCCTAGCCTCAGAGGCCAAGGAGAACAATTTTCCCTCTCTCCTCCTTGTAATGCCCTTTTAGATACTTGAAAACTGCAACCATGTCCCCTCTTGGTCTTCTCTTTTCCAAACCAAACAAGCCCAGTTCTTTCAGTCTTCCCTCCTAGCTCATTTTCTCTAGACCTTTAATCATTTTTGTTGTTCTTCTCTGGATCCTCTCCAATTTCTCCACATCTTTCTTGAAATGCAGTGCCCAGAACTTGGACACGATACTCCAACTGAGGCCTAATCAGTGCAGAGTAGAGCAGAAGAATTAATAGAATCATAGAACACCAGAACTGGAAGGGACCTCGAGAGGTCATCGAGTTCAGTCCCCTGCCCTCACGGCAGGACCTAGCACCATCTAGATGATCCAAGATAGATGATCCATGCACACCCAAAACTACTTCTCATGTCTTGCTCATAACACTCCTGTTAATGCCTCCCAGAATGATGTTTGCTTTTTTGCAACTGTGTCACACTGTTGACCCATATCCAGCTGGTGGTCCGTTGCTATCCCTAGCTCCATTTCTGCAGTATCCCAGAAATAGGATTCTAGTCTGTCTCCTAGAAGCACAGAAATTTTGATTGTGTTGCCCTCTGGACCAAAACCAAGTGTGGAAACCAACGAGTAGCAAGTGACAAGACAAATCTGAAGGGACAAAGGGGGGCAGAGGTCAAAACAACATGCAGCCTTCAGCTATTCTGGGAAAGAAGAGGACAAAAGTCGCTCTTGAACACAGGGATGGAGCACAGACTTGCAAGCTGTTCACTGCCCTTGGGCCAAGGGTAAATCCAGGAAAGGTGATGGAGTGCACATTATTACATACTGTGGGGTGTTGTGGTTAGAGCAATGGCATGAAAGTAGGTCAGCACTGCAGGGTTAGTTCCGCGGGGGATCAGCACGTGGGTCTGTGCACCTGGATTAGCCTAGCCAGGCTGGGAGCTGCCGCATTGCAAAGCCAACCTCGAGTTATTGTGCCTACTGTGGTGCTGCACTGACTTGTGAATGGCGCTGGGATTTCTGGAGGCATTTCCTATGATTCTTGGTGCTGCGTTCATGGTAAGGATGTTGAGTATTGTGTAACTGACTAATCAAATAGTTGATGCATTTTTGCATCGACTATTCAATTAGTCAATAAGGGGGTGCTGCCCTGCAAGTGGCAGCACTGCATGGAGCCCAAGGTCAGCTGGAGACTCCCCAGCTGATCCCAGGCTCCACATGGCACTGCCACTTTGAAATGCCATGGCGGCGTTTCAAAAGGGCAGCGCCACACAGAGTATCAAAGGGGCAGCTGCCGCTTTGAAATATTCCCCTCTCTTCCCCCCTCCGCTGCCTCTATCTGATAGAGGCAGCAAAGTGGGGGGAAGCGACTAGTCCTTAACATCCCTAGTTCAGATGAGCCAATCTATGATTGTTTCCCAGTCAATTGTGGGAGAATATGGAAGTGGGGGAGAACTGTGAGATGGCACGGGAGGGTTAGTAGCATCCAAGTGATTCAGTTTGTACCTTCACTGCAAAGTGGGCTACTCAGCAGTCTGGGTGTGAGCACCCCAGGGAGATAAACACCACCACAGTGAGGCGGGAAGAGGGGGTTGTGTGTGGACAGGAGCCGGATTGGGGCCTATCTTGTGTAAAATCCTGAGTTAACTGCAGCAAAGAGAAGATTTAAGGGTCTGGATTCCTGCATTGTGTTCTGGATGCCGTGAGAGGAATGTGGCCTTTAGTGGCTCCGCCACTGGCTGTGTGATTTGGACTCAGCCAGTTTCCTCGCTGCGAGAGGGATGTATTGATAATTACTCACCTTTGAGAACTTCAGATGAATAACCTCCACGTGGTTCATTATTGCACTCAAAGTCTTTCCTTTGCACCAAAGAAGATGAAACAGCAGTTGCCTGCCAGCTTCCACAGCAGTCAGTCCCCAGCGGGTTTTGCCCTGCATGTCCTTGACAAGGAAGGCAAAACCTGGTGGCAAAATGCCTGGCTTCCGGCAGACAAATCATTTTTTGAACAGTGGAAACACTTTTAGAGCTTTCCCCTTTGCAAAGGGGAAGGGAGCCGTGACTAGGCGGCGAGGTGGTTTCCACTGCGAGGGATAACCTTGTAGGAGGAAAGGGAATCCAATTAAACATTCAACGCTGCGGAGTCTATGGGAGTGTGGGAGAGGGATCCCTTCCTCTTATTGCATTTCTTATCTGCTCGGGGACCAGAGAGACACCAAACCACTAAAAATATTCATCACCCACTTTCCATGAGAAAGTAAACAAGAAAGTTATACAACACCTCACCCGGGCACTTCCTCCTGCAAAGATGCAGGCATAAAACATTGGAGCTGTTTAGTAAGCTGCTGCTGCTGGCTAACTTTGTGCTGCAGGGCCTGTCAGAGCTCCCAAGCCAAGTGGGATCAGGCAGGTCAGAACTTAAACAGGGAATCCCTGTGGAAAGCCCAAATCCCGAGGGAAGTGCAGTTAGCAGAGATGATGGTCTCTATGAATTAATGGCCAGGTTCTCTGAATGAAATGTAACACAGAGGTCTTGATTTACTGTAGGGGGCTTCCTAGATAGTTGAACTCTGTCTCCCCCAAACTCTCCCTGCAGTTTTAATAAGAGGGGGAGGGAACTGGGTTCTTCATTTCCTACCCACAATGGTTATGCATCACTTCTGTGTGCTGCTGCTGTGGATTGGCGTTCCACTGAGAGATGAAACGCATCCTGTTTGGAAAGCATTTTGGGACGCACGGTCCCATGAAAATACAAGATGCTTCTGTGGTTATACTATATCGGAGTCACACACTGGTCCCAACCCCCCTTTCACCTCCTGCCAGGTAACAATCCAGCTACGCTCCTGTGAGCCAAAGGAAGCCCTGCAATCAAAAGAGGACATGGGTCTGCATTCTTTACAAGGAGTTGTGGTCTGGCGGCTAACGCCCAGGCTTGGAAGTCCTGAGGGTTAGAGGCTGGTCACTTATTCCCTGTGTGACTTGGGACAAGTTACCACCCATTCTGTGCCTCAGTTTCCCTATCATTCACACAAAGCTGTTGGCACAAGCCTCTCTCACAGAGGATCCTGGGAGGCTGAATTGACATGATCGCTGGATGGAAGGGCTAGAGAAGAGCCAACTCTTATCCTTAACACTGGGAATGAAAAAGCAGCTTGCTTCCCCAGCTCTCCAAAGTCTCACAAACATTAACTAAAAGCTCCCAACGTCCCCACATTATGTCCATTTTGTCAGAGCTGAGGCAAAGAGGAAGGATGTGCCTTGACAGCTCATACAGTGGCAGAGCTAGGAACAACACCCAGAGCTCCTGACAGCCACACCCCTTGCTCTAACCATTAGCCATTACTTCCTGCATGCATCCTTCAGGCTTAGACTGTGAGGTCCATATGGCGGAGATGGCCTTTTTGCTCTAAGTTTGTACAATATCTAGCACTGTGGGCTCCTGGCCCTTGACTAGGGTTACTAGGTACAATGGGGATACAAAGAGACTGAGTAACCCAAAGCGCTCAGAAATGAGTATCAATCACATGTGGGTCCTACGCAAACACAAGAGTCGGATACTTATTCACAAGCTCCAAAGATGGTCTTGTGCTTTTCCTTTTTTTTTTTCCCCTGCAACCATCTGTAGGTTTTTGGTTTGTTTTTTAGGTTTTTTTTTTTTTTTAAGTAGAAGCCAGAAACTCCATAGCAACCCTCCGCTCCCAGGTTCTGACTCTAGTGCTTTGATCGCTCTGTCATTCTGTTTGAGGCTATACCCCTGTAGGTGTGAGGAACTCCAATTAAGTATTCAGCCGGTTTGCCTCTGTGTGTGTGTGGGGGGGTGGGGGGGTGGGGGGGAACAGGCTTTGCTGTGGAGGAGGAAAGCCACAGCTTCATGATGATGACTAATCATTCCAACACCCATTGTCGGTGGCATGGGGGGGAGCGCGGGGAGGGCTTTCCTGTGCCACGCAGCTGCCTCTGCATGCCCTTATCTGGAAGTATGCAGCTCCTGGCTCTGCTCTGGGGACTCCGGTGCAAATTTAGAGGGGCCCAAGCAACCCAAGCGCTGGCGTTACAGGGGGTCTGACTCTATTTATGGCTTGCATCCGGCTCTGGTTGCTATAGTGCCTGAGCAACAGTCTTCAATGGATTTCTTCTCCCAGCAGGGCAGTGCTTTTCTCCCCGTTGTACAGGGACAGGTCCGGGGGCCCCAGGTCCACCAAGGCATCTATGCACCAAACTTATTGAACATAAGAGCCACCAGATGGGGTCAGCCCAAAGGTCCATCTAGCCCAGCGTCCTGTCTGCCCACAGTGGCCAATGCCAGGTGCCCCAGAGGGAGTGAACAGAACAGGGAATCATCCACTGATCCCGTCCCTGTCGCCCCTTCCCAGCTTCTGACAAACCGAGGCTATGGACACCATCCCCGCCCATCCTGGCTAACAGCCATCAATGGACCTGTCCTCCATGAACTTATTTCAGTGGGAATCAGGCACCCAAAAACCTTCGAGGACCTGGGTCAGGGAGACTACAGGCCAGATTTCCAATGGCACGAGGCGCCTCAGGATGCAGAAAGCTGAATAACTCTCTCCCATGAAATCTGTGGCACGTGGGTGCCCAATCTATTTAGGTGCTTTTGGAAATCCCTCGAGACACCTAAATACCTTGTAACTCTGCCCCGCAGTGATTTGCCCAAGGTCACACAGGAAGCCTATGGCGGGAGCACAAAACTGAACCCAGGTGTCCTGAGTCCAGGCCTTAACCCCGGGTTCCCCTGAGAAGCCCATGACGCTGCATTATGCTTGAAGGCTGCAAGATTAGGGGAATCCATGCAACGAAGGGGCGCTGTGGGCCATTGCTCTTTGCTACCAGCAAACCCCATCAGATTAGAGAAGGCCCTTAGGGGCCTTGCTTCTGCTCCAGGGTTTCTAGCAACCCTGTGGGGTCAGAGCTGCTGAACCATTCTACATGGTTTCTAAAAGCCCCCGCAGCTTTGAAGGTCCCCTGGCATCTATCTTGAGCTTGGGGGTTTCCACCAGCCCAGTGGGGTCAGAGAGGCTGCTGGCATCAAATCACAAAAGCCGCTTTTGCTTGTGACTGGAAGGTAGGATCTGAGCTCAGGCCTGCAGTCACAAAGGAGAGGCCTAGCACACACTGCTGCACCTGGCTACCTCGACCCTGAAACACAGGAAGTCAATAGCCACATGCTTCACGTCTGGTTCCTGGTTCCTCCTGGCAATTGATCAGCCGGTGTTTGATTTTGAGGGTCTAGTAAAGACACGCTAAATCAAATGCTGATAGTGCCCCTGTTGACCGAGACACTCCTCGCTATCATGAAGAGTGAGGGAAGTTGATGCTATTTTAAAGAAGGATTTTCATGCACTGGGAAAACAATTCATTAAACAGATCCAATACTTCCAAATGGATCCTCACTTGGCCAGTGATTCAGTTACCCCTTTGCTTCCCCTTGCATAGAAATACTTCTGTATTTTGCAGCAAACATGGGCCTGAACCCCCGCTACAGATCTGAACATCCCTTGCCCCCATTTGGATGTGGGGCAATCAAAATCTGAGATGGATTTGAATTGTGTGTCACAAATGCATCTTTAAATCATTAAACACACCTTAAATTGTCCCTCGAAGGGAACAGGGATCCAGTGCCAAGCACAGAGTGCGTTGCCATGGGGATGGTTGTGGTGTCACACAAATTCATCATTAAATGCCTGCAAAGATCACATCGGAGAAGCAGAAAGATCAAGGAGGAGAAAGCCCCTGTTAAACTTTAAACACAACCTCTGCAATTAGTCAAATGACTGATTAGCTGCCCTGGCAAGAACAATGAGAAGCGGGAGCGTAGGGTGTGAGTTTGTGTTTACACTGGACAGGATGGAAGCTTCTGCCTTGTGAAAGTCCCTTGTGTTTACTGACCCTTCCCAAACTCCAGACCTTGCTGAGGCTGTCCATTAACATCCCACTGACAGGAATAGAATGGGGGCAGGGGCCAGGTGCTTCCACATGGACCAGAACACCGAAGTGGGGGGCGGGACTGGGGCTGAACATTCATATAATAAAGTAAAACTTGGCCATTGTTTTCTGGCACTAAGGCCTTGCTTAAACCGCAGGTTTTCCCACCCAGGCAGCTACACTAACGTCACTGCACTGGGGCCAAGCCTGGAGATACGCTGCACTGGGGTAAAAAGTGACTTGTCACCCTTTAGCTTGCCACAGTTTGAAAGTGGGGTGCGTTGCACCGATGCCTTTAGCTACACGGGTGTAGCTACACCACAGCAAAAACCTCCAGCATGTCAGCTCCCCACCTCTGACAGCAGATGTCACAGTGAGCAGGGGACCCTCACCTGACAGGGGACATGGGAGAAGCATCTGCCAAACCCTTGAGTCATCGTTTTTCATTCTAGGGCCACATCTAGACTTGCAGGAAGATCAATGCTGTGGCGGCTGATCTGCTGGTGGTTGATTTAGCAGGTCTAGTAAAGACCCACGAAATCAGATGCTGAGAGTGCCCCCTTCGACCACAGTATTCCTCACTGTTGCTCCAGATGGGGTTTTTTCCCCAAGGTTTTGTCTCATCTCATTTTAAATGGCTCAAATGCTGGTGCTTCTACCACATTTTCTCAGGCAGCATCTCTCATGGAATCTGCTCTCAAGAAGATTCTCATGAGACTGGCTCTACATTTTCCTGCTGTTGACTGTTTCACCTTCTCGCGCCTTCCTCATCCATTCCTCTTCCTCCCTAGCAGGAGCACACTTCCTGTACCTAGGGACGAGGTGCCTTTCCAGCCCCACCAGAATGAAACGGGCTGCTCCATGGGTAGCGGTGGCAGTCGTAGCTACAGCACAGCATGGGAGAGCAGAACCGTTTTGATCAGAGATGGGCCCAAACTGCACAGTTCAGGAGTATTTGCATGTGAACCCATGTCTATGTGGCCTCTTTGCTCTTTCACTGGGCTTGGTAAGGCTGCATCTGGGGGACCCAGGCTGCAATTTGCATGGTACTCAACGGATCCTCTCTTGCAGCTGGATGAAGGGCCGAGCAGGTACAATACCTGTGGGGCCAGGTATTGTAAGGGGTTAAAAACCTAATGCTTAGAATTCTCAGTGGGGAAAGCATCTCCTTGTTCAGCCTCCCCCTCCCCAGGAGTCAGCAAAAACCACAGCGACTTGGGCACTCCAGGGCCTTAAGGGAAACTGCAAAGGCCTCAGGACAGCAGGCGAACACTCCAGCTGCTGACCAAAATGGAATGAGCTCTCAGGGAGGGAATTCCCCGGCCTGGCCCCGCACATCTGTTTGTCTTGGGTTTGCGCAGGGCAATGAGAGGCCGTCCTATGCTGGGAGGAAGGAGACTGGCCTATTTGCTAAGGCTTATACAGTGCTCCTCGAGGCTGATGCCTCTCCCCGGGGCAGAGCTTCGGAGACAAACATGGGTGGCTATCAGGCACTTAGGCCGGCAAGGGACTTGTGGTCTCGGTCACTAGGGGAAAGAATGACCAGAGCTGTTAATGACACGGAGCTGCCCGGGCATGCAGGTTGCTCTCCAGTGGGCATGAGCCATGAGGCTGCCCTCCTCCGCTCAGGTACACTTGCCAGCACCTCTAAGTGCCCACCCCTCCACTGGGAAGAGCCCCCCCCCCAAGCTGCTCTCCAGTAAGCAGGACCCCCACAACTGGGGGAGAGGCCTCTGGTGCCCTTCACCAGTCCACTGTGGGCAGAACCCGCTCCCAGCTGTGCCCCGTGGGCAGGAGCCTCACCCCCACGGCCGGAGCCTCGCCCCCACAGTCCCCGTGGGCAGGAACCTGGCCCCCCCGCAAACCGTGGGCAGTCAGCAGGATGTGCCGTCCCCTCCCCTGCACTTCCCAGCCGGCGCTTTACATAACTTTTGCTGCTTAGTCACAGCTTCGACTCTTTTTTTTTTTTTTTGTAATGTGGAGCGATTTTCTCGGTAGCATCAGCGCGCGAGTCATTCCGAGGGAAGTCCCTTCCTTTCTTCCGTTCCCTTAGTAACAGGAGCGAATTTGCCTTTCAAATGATTCATGACCGGGGTGCTGTAGGAGTTCCCTCCTCCAACACAAATCTCTCCCACACAGTCACACATGCCCGATTAATCACTGAGTGGAGTCTCTTCCGCAAGGTAAACCTGGGAGTCAAATGCCCACCTCCACCACCTCCCTGCCCTCCCGAGGGTTAAGCCGCTGGCCCTTGGCTCTGGCATTTGGACCAGGCGTGGGGCTTGGATGCCAGAGTGGGGGTCAAGTGGCAGTTCAGGAACAGATTCCCACACAAAGGCCTTGCTCAGTGGGGTTGAAGTTTACGGTTTCCTTTGATTCTGTTTAAACAGGAAATGTAGTCTGAGCTCCCTCCTCGCTCACAGTTCACAACTCCAGCTCCTCTGAACTTGAACTACAACAGGGAATCATGTTGCCCTCCCCATGGATCTCACACACAGATGATACTGCATGGACAGACACAGACTTCCTCTACGGCAGGGAACCACTGACCCACAGAAAAATCCGTCAGGGGCCACACGCAAGTGAGAAGCTCCTGACTGAGAAGGAGAAAGACATTTCCCCCGTTCTTCTTGCACCCCAGAGCCTGGGCGGGGGGCGGTTAGTAGATTTTGTGTGCTCCAGCCCTGCAGGTGGAGGGTTGGGGGGGCTGGAGCACCAGCACAGGCTCCCCAGTGCTGAGCCTGGGGGGCCAGATCCAGGCAAGCCAGGGGCCACATCCGGCCCCCTGGCCTGCGGTTCCCCACCCCTGCTCTACAGAATCCTACAGAATCCACCCCTGCTCTACATAGAATCCTAGAACGGGGAAAGACCTCGAGAAGGCATCAAGTCCAGTCCCCTGCCTCACGGCAAGACTAAGCACCATCTAGATCATCCCTGACAGGTGTTTATCTAACCTACTCTTAAATATCCCCAGTGATGGAGATTCTACAACCCCCCTAGGCAATTTATTCCAGCATTTAACCACCCTGAAACTTAGGAAATTCTTTCTAATGTCCAGCCTAAACCTCCCTTGCTGTAATTTAAGCCTGTTGCTTCATGTTGTATCAACAAATGTCCAGGGCTAGGCCCTTAGTGGATGTAAAGTCCTTTCAGGTCAGCGCAGCTGTGCCATTTACCCCAGATGGGGTGTTGACCCTCCATCTTTCATACCTGAGAGACTGACAAAGCCTCATCTGGAGTTCTAGGGTGAAAGACTCGCTGTGCTCTAAGGCCAGGTCCTGTGCTAAGTGACATCATCACAAGACCTCATCACATCAGCCACACCATCAGGGACGCATCCACCTGCACATCTGCTAATGTGATCTATGCCATTAAGGGCCAGCAGTGCACCTTTGCCATGCACATTGGCCAAACCGGACAGTGTCTGCACCAAAGGATAAATGGACACAAATCAGACATCAAGAAAAGTAACACACCGAAGCCAGTTGGAGAACACTTTAACCTCCCTGGGCACGCTGTACTGGATTTAAAAGTAGCCATCCTTCCACAAGGCACACCTCAAAACCAGACTACAACAGCAGAGCTGCAAGTCATTTGCAAATTGAACACAGTCAAATTAGGACGGAACAAGGATTTGGAATGATTCTCTCGCTACAAAGGCAACTTTCCCTCTCTTGGTAGTCATACCTCCCCATCAGCGGCTGGGAGTGAGCCACATCCACCCTGAATGAATTGGCCTCATTAACACTGGCCCTACACTCGATAAGGAACTCCCTTCTTTTGATATACTAGTACATGGATACATCCCTGCCTCTGTGATTTCCACTCCGTGCATCTGACGAAGTGGTTTTTGCCCACGAAAACTTATACCCAAATAAATCTGTTTGTTTTTAAGGTACCACAGGACACCTCAATTTTTCCCCTGGCCAGGTCACGTATACGCTTCAGCTACTTCACCTTTCGAAAGAGGGTTAACGACACTCCCCTACCATATTGAGGAAGAGGCTGTCGGGAAGATAGCAACAGCAGGGGACAGGGAATTTCTGGCATGGTAGAGAAGGTACTTGGAGTGCCTAGGGTTGCCAGATGGTTTAACCAAAAATACCAAACATGCCTCCCCGCCAAAAAAAAAAAAAAAAATGAAACCAAACATCAGGGAAAAAATTCTATTGAGAAAAAAAAGGGGGGAGACCGGGATTTTGGGATTTTCGCCTCCTGGCCGGGAAAAAATCAGAAAATACCAGACATTTTAGGTGTCCGGTATTTTCTGAATTTTTTTACAAAGAAGCGAAAATACCGGACTTTCCGGGTCAATACCGGACACCTGGCAACCATAGGGGTGCCTTAGACGTTCACTTACATACTTTAACAGGGCTGGATTTCTTTTCAGTGCAGCCTTCATTTCCTGGTTGTCTGGGGGATAGCCATGTCTCTGCAATGATTTTTTTTGTCTTTAAGTCACTGATACGGACCCACAACCCGTACTGAAATCTGTAAACTATGGGTCTGCAGGGGATGCGGTGTTGCGGTTTGCATTTCTACTAAATGGACTTTTGACTCGCTCACAGAGCTGGCTGTAAGGCCAAATGACATCAGCTAGGGTTGTAGTACAATTATTTGTAGTACAATTATTTGTATGGGGGTGCCTGCAGGGCCCAGCTAAGCTGGGATCCACATAGTGCCAGGCAGGAGGGACCAATACAATTGCTGGGCCTCTGGGCACAGTGAGGGGCCCAGCTCCATGCTCCCAGAAGGGTGGGACCTTGGGCGGAAAGGGTGGGGCCTCACACAAAAGGGGCGGAGCCTTCAGCAGAAGGGGCAGGGCTAGCCTCCCCCAGCCAGCCCTTCAGTGTTGCCTGGAGCACGCCATATGGGGCTCCAGCAGTGATTTAAAAGGCTCAGGGGTCTGGCTGTGGCTATTCCCATAGTAGCAGTAGTGGTGGGACCCCAGGCCCTTTTGAATCACCAGGCACCGGGGCGATTGCCCCCTGTGTCCCCCACATTGGCAGGCACGGTTCCAGGCGCTGGACACACACAGTGAGAAACAGTCCCGGGCCCAACGAGCTCTCAGCGCAAGTGCTGTTAGTGGTGGGTTCATGGGTGTAGTAAGATGAAGGCCTAAAACATAAGCTAATGCAGCACTGGCCTGGTTTGAGTCCTGAGGCCTAGCTAACAATGGACAAAACATGGCGAACATCAAGCAAAGTTAAGCTGTGAGCAAGAGGAAGGTACCTGCTCACAGAACTTGGCACAAACAGGGCTGAGAGTGCAAAACACTAACTGGTAATAGGCCCAGGTGCAGAACAATAATTGGTACTGGTCATAAGTGGAAAGCACACTGTACCACTAGCTCATTAAAAAAGACCTTGGTACCCACTCCTCACAGCTACAGACTCAGGTTCAGGAAAGGGTCTAAAATGACAGCTTGATGGATAGAGATGATCTAATCAAACCACGAGGTACAGAGTGATGGGTGGTATCTAAGTAGCAGAGTTGTTAACTCGAGTCCCACGACCTGAACTCAAGTCCGACTTAAGTCGCCTAGGTGACTCGACTTGAGACTTGACTTGGGTTCGTTGTTTGTGACTTGAGACTCAACTTGAGACTTGCTAATTTTGTTAAATTGACTTGGTGAAAAAATTGTCCGAAAATGCTGATATTGATGGCTTATACAGAAGTGACTTGACATTTTTAAAATTAAGACTTGAGACTCGACTTGGGACTTGACTCGAAAGTGACTTTAGGGACTTGAGACTTGACTTGAGACTTGAATTATAGTGACTTGAGACTCGAACTGTAGTGACTTGAGACTCGACTTGAACTTGACAATGACGACTTGAAGACAACACTGCTAAGTAGCATCAGAGGGTGGTATCCTGACGTCAGAGGGTGGCAACCTAATACATCAACAGTGAGGTGTGATTTGTTGTACCTGTATATAAGGTGGTGTCTTGGGGGGGACAGTCTTTGGATGACCTAGGGGGCAGTGGAAATTTCCCACTGACTGAGTCATTCTATTGCTACAGGGTACATATGCGTAGTGGTTCAGTAGAGTTTACTGACATCTATGACCGTACTTTGCTTAGCAATAAACCTGGCCTGGCACCTTCGATCCTTATCTGGTTTGTGGTCTTTGGGGGCTCTCGGGGGGTCTGCTGTGGAGACGAAGTGCACAGGTCGACACAGCCCATGTCACTGAGCATGCACACAAGCAGCCTTGCGGTTATCATCATTGACGGAGCCAGAGAGCTGTGAGGACACCGCGGCAGTAAATCCCAACCGCCCTCTTGAAGAACTACAATGGGTTCAACTGCACCTGCTGACACTGGACCCAGAACTCGCCATCATGACAGGGCAGGGGGCAGCTGGGCCAAACCTGAATGGTGCTGCAATCCCAGGTACTGAGTCAGAACACATGCGGTGTGTCTAGACTACAGGGTTTTGCTGACAAAACTATACCCGCATCTACACTGAAGCGGAGTTCTGTCGACATAACGTCGACAGAACTCAGCAGTTTTGTCGACGGCAGTAAACCTTATTTTACGAGGAATAACGCCTTTTGTCGACAGAATTCTGTTGGCAGAAGGCGTTATTGCATCTACACTGTCCTTTGCGTCTACACTCTCATGTCGACAAAGTGGCTTGCTTTGTCGACAGAACTGGATGTAGTCTAGACGCTCTTTGTTGACAGAAGCTTTGTCGACAGTATCAGTCAACAAAACTTCTGTTGACAAAAGCCTGCAGTCTAGACGTACCCCTGGAGTCAGGACTGGTCCCAGCCCTGCGGGAGAGGAGCTGATGGTGCCGGAAGAGAGTGGGAGACTGCATCCACTCCTGGCTCTCAGTCTTAAGTTAGATCTCAACCACTTCACTTCACAGGGCCCTAAACATCCTTTTGCTACTTTTTTGCCCCTGGGATTCAAGCCATCTCCGTAATTCCAAGTGAACTGAGCTAAGGCACCTGGGTTGGGCCTGGATTCGGGAGGAAATCAGAGACCAGCTCACAAGCACCCTGAATAGTTCTGTGATTAGCAAACCTGCCCTGAGCTTACGGTTTGGAACAACAGTCGCACAGCTTTATTGGTGTCCTACATTCTTTGCACCATCTTAGACAAAATAACTAGAGGGTCAAATTCAAATGGGAGGCTGAGGGGCTGTAACATTCAGAGACTGATGACAAACTATGGCGTTTTGTGCCAGGCCTGCTTACCAATGTGTACCTTACACTGTGGCCCTCCCTTTACACAAGCCCTACGACTCTGCCCCACTTCACCAGACAAGGGCTGGAGGAGAGGAGAGTGGTGACAAGAGCAGGAGAGGTTCACAAGATAACAGTTCTTTAACTCACATCTTCCATATCCTTGGTAGGGGCATTACAGCAATTTTGGGGCTGATCTTCTCTGCAGCGCAAACAGGAGAGAGAACTCTAGTGTTGCCCCCACCTGGATCCCAGCTACACTTACCCGTCTCCAGCTCAGTTCAGTGGTACTTTCACCTTGAGTGCGTTGGCCTGGTAGTGGGTAGGGGTTGAACGGCTGCTGCTCAAGGCAGGAACGCAGTGGGGGGATAACGGCTCGAGTTTCTGCAGCACAGTGTTCTCGCCGGAGCTAGGCTAGCTCGAGGGGACTAACTTGAGCCAGCTGCTCCAGAGAAGAGCCTCTCTTGGAGCGTCTCGCACACTGGGAAGGTGGCAGCAGGGCTGAGTGTCTGGGTACACGAAGGGGCAGAAGCGAGAGAAGAAAGGAGCGTGTGTGCAGGGATAAAGGGAGAGCTTTCCCTCTCTCTCCCTGGCTCGGGTCAGATTCCCCTGCACTTTGGCTGCCATACTGAGAGCTCCTCCGGCTTGGCAAATGTTCTGTTTCCCTGTCCCGCAGGTGCCGCAGACAAGGGCTGGGCCTTGCTCCCCTAAACAGGCTGGGGAGTGGTGAAAACACACCCACCCCACTCAGGAGTTGACTGCTCAGAAGGCAGCCCTGTGGCTGGTCAGAAGCTGGGGTGAGGGTCTCTGTCAAGGGCTTGGTTCTCAAGGGCAGGAAGGATAGCAGTGAAGGTTAAAACAGCAATTAGCGCAGAGCCAATATAGCGCTGTGCCAGTTCTCTCCCCTCCCTCCTTCGGCAAGGAGATAGAGATTTCCTTCCCCGCGGTTGTCCTGTCCTGAGTGGGACTCAGACTCCCCTGGAGATGCTAAGAGGGAGTCTGCATTTGTATAGCGCCTTTCAGCCCCGAGGGCTTTACAAACTGTGATAAGCCCAGCAGAGAAATGCGGCCGTCTCTTGGGTGAAACACAGTGGCCGTGTAACACCCAGCGTACGACACAGCAGCGTGAATGAGAATTCTCCTGAAGCTACAAGAGACCCTTTGGGGAGGCAGCCAGTAGCTGGTTGCTGGATTCTGGTCCCTCTTCCCCTGCATAAAGTGCAGGGGACCTTGAGGGCCCACAAATGGGGAGAGCCCTTTTGTTCCATCTCAAAGATGACGCTTCCAGCAGCATGGTGGTCCTTGGGGAACAGGGTCCATGCTGATTTAGAAGGAAGAATACCATGCACTGAACTGCCAGTGTCACTTTTTGCAGCCTGTGTGTCCTGGGTGAGCTCTCCAAGACCTGACCCGGCAAAACCCTGCTTAGCCCGGGGAAATAGGAAGGCCTCAGGAACACGAGCCAGCCTGGCTGAGAGGAGCATCCAAACTGGGAAAATAAAATTAAATGTGCAAACTACTGCAGTGTCATTTTGGTACATTTTATCTGATTTATTCTCTCCTCATTAAGAGGAGCTAATTAACAAACCATCATTTAAATAAACAGCAGTGAGAGTGTTTGTAACCTCCGCTTTATTGAATTGTGACAGATTATTAGCCTATGCATGTTAAATGGAATAGAAGCATCTAGGAAAAACCCTTAAATTCAATCTGCATAAAGACGATGCCTGCTGTGAAAATGAAGGCAGGGAGGACTGATTTCACTATCAATTCTCAGAGCAACCTACCGGGCTCCCCCAGCCGGGAGCTTCCCTTGCCTCCTGTCACAGCAATGACACAGACACACTAACAAGGAAGTGGCTGCATATGGCCAGCGTCCTTTAGGCCACGGGTGAGTGGAAACTGAATGGATTCAGATGCAGCCCAGGTTGGAAGTGATGTTCAGTTGTTCTGAGTGACTGATTGCTTGATGGCCCTGTGAAATTCACCCTTGCAAAGAGGCCTTGTGCACCACTGTAGCCCTCAAAACAGGGTTATGTCTGGTCAGATTTTTTACAGGCATTTAGAAATTGACAGAGGCAGACAAGCACCTTAGTGGATTTTCAAAAGGGGTCCAATTCCCATGACAGTTCATGGAGTCCAGGGCCAGAAGGGAGTACTGCGAGCATCCAGTCCGTGCGCCTGTGTAAAACAAGCCATGGAACTTCCCCAGAATAACTCCTCTTTGAACTACGCCAGAGCGCCTAGAAAAACACTAAATCTTGATTTTTAAATTGCCGCTGATGAAAAATTCCCTGCACCCTTTTGTAAGCTATCCCAGGGGTTAATTACCTTCACTGTTAAAATGTTACATCTATTTTCCAGTCTAAATCTGCCTAGTTTCCACTCCCAGCTATGGGATCTTGTTAAACCTCTGTTTGCTAGACTAAAGGCCCCATTATCTAATATTTATTTCCCATGTAAGTACAAAACCACAATCAAATCACCGCTTAACCTTTTCTCTGTTAAGCTTAATAGACTGAGCTCTTTGAATCTACCATTATAGATTTTCCAATCCTGTAATCATTCTTAGAAGCACGGGTGCTTTAGAAAAGTCCGCTAGGTGCTTATCAGCAACTCTAGGCGCCTAAATAACTTTACATATCTGGCCTGTGAAAGGAAGTGGTGTACCCACCTCATCTTGGCCTTTTACATGGGGGTAAGTTTTACTCTGATAAATGTGTCCTCTATTCTGTCTATGCACAAAAGAGCAAGATTCCCAGATGGATTGGTAATTCGGAGTTATGACTATTCAACACTCCAAATGCATTGGTTAGTTTCAGGGGGTCCCAGGATATTGATTGGATAATGGGACGATTTGTGCAACTTACTAGGCAACCACACAACTACTGAGTTGCAGCCTGTTCCACGTCGCACTCGAAATGTGCTAGGCTTTCATGGGCCAGTTGTATGACTTGAGAACGCCTGTTGGACAGCTCTTTGTTTCTCAGGGGTAACTCCACCACCAGGAAAAGGGTGTGAACCCAGGAGCAGGCTAATTCCTTTAAAAAAAAAGTTGCAACCAATACAGACCTTATTTCAACTCTAAATTCCTCAGGGCAGGGACCGTCTACTATGCTGTGTTTGTGGTGGGATGACACAGTGGGAGCCCATCCTCTGTTAGCTCTTAGAGACCACTGTAATACACATGATTAATAATCACAATGTGCGTTCAGTGCAGCGTTCACCCAGCTCTAGAAAGGAGTCTGGCGAGATGCAGTGTATGTCCTCCAACTGCATCAGCACTGGGAACACCACCAGCACAGGCGGCCCTGGTGGGCCATGTGCGATCGAATTCCTCCTGTCGAGAGGAGAGGCCTGGGGCTCCACTCTGAGGCTGGAGGTGTGGGAGGCTTATTTTGCGGCTGCTCACGCTTTACCTGTTCTGTGGCAAAAGAGAGGGCTTCCTGCTCCAGGACTTGTAGTTAAGCACCTTCCCTGGCACCAAATAGACACCCTCCAAATTTGGTGCGTAAAACAAAATGCAGGATGAGTAGAAACACCGGCTGATCAAACCCACTGTTCCAGTGGCATGCGAGTGGCAGTTTCAGGGTGCGGGATGCTCTGCAGGCCACCACGCCGAAGAGGCTGCTGGTAACTAGCCGCCTGCAGTCCTTGGTTAGGGGAACCACGTTGTAGCACTCACAATGGTCTCTTGTCATGGCAGTACAATGGCAATAATCAGATCACATGCGGCTGTGTGTGTGTGTGTGTGTGTGTGTGTGTGTCTGCCAGCCCGAATGCATCCCCACGAGCTTTGCAAACATTTCTCTCGCGCGCTTACACACACGCCCCAGCCGGAGGGGCTGCGTTCGGCAAGGGCAAATGATCGGCTGGCAGTTGCAGGACTGAAAAGCCCGGCAGTGGAGGGAAAGTTAAAACGACGCCTTGCAGGAGAGGGCCATGAGGGGGCTAATCCAGCCCAGAAAATGGGTGATGCTGCCCATGAAGCGACATAGCCAGGGCATGCTGTGCTGATGCGGCTCATCCTTCACTGGCAAGCGAGTACGCCCGCACCCGAGCACACTGGGCTAAGGCGATGCAAACCGCATCTCCCCACAGCAGCCACTGTGAGCACCACCATGTATCCAACACTCAGTGCTCAGTTAGCATAGGTACCTCCAAGGTTAAGGGCCAGCGATACACTCGGGGCCGTGCACGGTCCAGGAGGACCAATTCACCCTGGCGAGAGAGCAGGATGGACAGACGTAGCGCCACGCAGACAGGCGGAGGTATCCTGGCAACCCTGGCAGGAATGTGCTGAGTGTTCCATGGGGGCTGACAGTCACTGCGCTGTGGTCTCAACAGTCTACCATTCCCCCGGCCCCGGCCTTAGCACAGATGTGGTTACCGGGGTGGGAAGAGGTGGCCAATGTTGCCTTTTTAGTGGTGTGTCTTTACTTCCTCTTTTCTGTCAGACCCGTGTTAGTGGGAGGGCTGTCTGCCTGTCAGGGATGTGTGAGCTTGCACTTAGCTGGCACTGGGCATGGCTAAATACAGACACTCCCCAAAGAGGCTGTTCTCTGCTATTTCATTTTGTCCCTGCGCAGGAATGCAGCAGGAGGAACCCAGAGAGTCATGAAGGAACAACTGGGAGTTTGGCCCGTTAGTCCCCATCACCTGGAAACAGAGGCCAAGATTTTTGTAAGGGTTTTTGGCTGCCTCGCTAGGGACACCTTCATGGGGCTGATTTGCATACAGTGCAGTGCACCCAACCCTCTGAAAGTCAGGTCCCTGTAAGTCACTGCAGGCTGAGCACCAAAAACTCACTGGTCACATTTGCAACATCTTGTCCAGCGCTGAGGAAGGCTGGAAGGCGAAAGGTTGGGTCTGGAGAAGCGCCGGGAAGGGGGAAGGCTTCTCCGACCTCACTGGTCTGCATGGTTGGGGCTAGACTGGGACCTAGCTCTGAGGAGTAGCTGCAACTTCTCAAGAGCAGCCCTGGGAGACAATCCTTTCCCTACTCTCCTCTTACCCATGGTGTGTCATAGCTCACTGCAGACCCTTAAAGGGTACAGTTGCTTCCCCCCTCACACCAGCTCAGCTCTGCTGATCGGACAGAGGAGAGTGCAGCCAAGGGTCTGAGGGTAGTAGCAGCTCCATGGACCCACCATCTGAGAGGCGACCCCCTCTGGCACCAAGGGAGGGCTCATGGGCTGGGCACCTAGGGCCTCAGCTGCATATTGTATTTCCCCTTCTCATTGTAAACGGCTGTGTGCCTGCTGGAGGAATTGTTGAGTCGCTGCGGTTTAGAAGCTCGGCAGCGAAGTTACCTGGCAGCCTTAATTACGAGTCGGGAAAGCATGAGTGCGGCGAGAGGCGCTGCCCTTTCACTCCCGTGCACACCGTGCCTGGGCTGCTCTGTAAATATTTCGCTGTTTTAACTGCTTTACACTCTGGTTATTTGGCAAGCCGCAGCGCCAGCCGCGTCTCCAGAGCCCGGGGAGTCGGGACGTCTCGGGCGCCCCAACACAGGCGCAAGGTGAGCTGGGGCGGAGGAGCCGTAGTGCTGGCATACGGCCTCTGATGCGGCAAGCTCTCTGAACAGTGGCTCTTTCAGAGTCTCCCCGGGCCGGGGCGAAAGATGCACATGGTCGCTGGACACGCCAGGGGCGGTGTCAGGCGTGGAGGTGGCGTACTGTGACAGCCTCAGGAGTGCTCACTTAAGCCAGCGGCCAGGCAGGTGGGCTAGCTTGGGAATAGAGGGAACACTAGGCTGCTTTCAAGCCCGCTGTGTCCCTCCCCTTCGGCGTCTGCACCAAACCCAGGAAGGGGGCTCTTGTCATGGTGGAGCTGGGCCGACACACCAAGGGCTATGTCTACATTGCCCCTCTCTTGCGGAAAACCATATGCAAATGAGGCTAAGCATGGAATATCTCCACGCCTCATTTGCATAATTAATTAGCAGCTGTTTTTGCACAAGAGGCTTTTGCGCAAGAGCCGTTCTTTCACATTTTTTTCCAGAAGAACGGCTCTTGCACAAGAGGGGGGCGTTGCGCAAAAAGCAGTGTAGATGGCTCCTTTTTGTGCAAAAGCCTCTTGTGCAAAAACAGAGCCTCATTAATTATGCAAACGAGGTGCGGCGATATTCCATGCTTTGCCTCGTTTGCATATGATTTTCCGCAAGAGAGGGGCAGTGTAGACATAGCCCAAGTGTGCATGGATGGCGAAGAAGGGCCATTGTCAATGGTGGATTAAAACATGGCAGAAGGGCTGTAAAGAACCACAAGAGCTAGAGTCTGCTACTCGCACTACCCCACACCCCAGGCGTGCGTGGAGAGCACACACACATGCCCAGCTTGCCCCTTCCCCTTCCTCCTTATTGGCAAACGCTTTTCCAGCACTGTCACCCTCCCAGCGGTTGCACTATGAACATCTCTCATCTCCCCGCTCTCTCGGTCCCTTCGGCAAGCCATGCAACGTACCTTGTTTTTTTTCCTCCTGAAGCGACGTGAAAGCAGCACTTTGCCCTAATGGTGCCCTTGAAATTACAAAGATTAGCAGCTCTATTCTTTGACAGTTTGGGCCAATCACATTTTGGTGTTGTTTTTCCATCCGTAATAAGTCACTGCTGTCATACTGTTCTGGCATCTCAGGCCCTAGTGCGGCATTGTATCCCCCAGTCACTCGCTGATCCTAAAGCTGATGACTATATTTAAAGGTAATATAAACAGTTTGATCTTTAAAACACATTGGATCTATAATTTCTATACATAGTTTCTGAACTTTTATTTTACAACAATTACCCAAAAGCTCTTTTTATGCGATATTTGCAGCTAAGCTGACAGTAATAGCAATTAAACCCCATCTGTTTGCAGAGCATGAATAATAACAGTTGACACTCAACTTCTAATACCGTTCGTTGGAAACCTGTTAAACACAGGAACTTGTTGCCGAAACGTGTGCCTTTGGAGGCTTGGTCGGTGCCTGCCACAGATAGAGTTTAGAGGATTTTGAAATTTCACGGCACAGATGCTAGGGTCTGGTGCGTCGAAATTTACTTTTCCGGCAAATTGTTTACTTCTCTAGGATCAATGTTTTCTCGTGATCCCTTTGGATCACGGGAAATGTTTTCCTTTATCAAGATGCCGTTAAATAACACGAATGCTGCTGCTGCTTTCTGTTATGTGCAGGGCCCTTTACAGACAAACATGTTCCCTGCCTCAAAGATCTTATAATCTAGTAGAAAGGGATAACATGGTGAGCAAATCACTGTTGGGAGACATGAACAGGGAAATATCTGAGGCTGCTAAGCACACATGCACGGAGAGGTCCTTCCAGGAGCAGAGGGAGGCAGGCAAAAGGTGCCAGGTCATGAGTAGGAGACAGAATGAAGGGTGCACAGGGTGGAGTTTGGGAAGAAAGGCAGGAGACCTTATAGGACTGTGGTGTCCAATGCACTAGCCACATGAGGCTATTTGGCCAGTTGAGTGTGGCTAGTTGGCTTCAGAACTGGTTGGACACCATGGTTACAGGACACACCAGAAGATCCCGTTAGACTCTCTTTCTGGGCATTCCTATGACTAGAGTATCTACTTGGCTCTTCCTTTTCTAGGGATGAGCCAAGATGCAGGTGCTCCTGAGCTCATGGCTTGGACTATCCTGGCATCCTGATCTGAACCAAAGCTTCAAGAGCAATCCTTGCTCGCCATGGCCTGTCCACACACTGGCCACGTGGACTTGAACACTCCCGGATGTGTGATGGGAGGAGATCAGCCGCACACTGGCTTGTTTTGGTGTTACAGTTTCAGGTACATGTCTACCCCCAGAAAGCTCAGTTGCAGGAACCATAGAATCATAGAACCATAGAGATGGAAGAGACCTCAGAAGGTCGTCAAGTACAGCCCCCTGCCCTAGGCAGGACCAATCCCAACAGGAAGAGGCTTGCTGAACAGTCTGCGCGAGGGGACCGGCAAACAGACACTCATGTGCACGGTTTCCCGTTTTGCATGGCTGAGCGCTTTCTTGCACGCGCTGTGTAGATGCCTCTGGGCAAATTTGGCCCAGTCTCTGCAAAGGGCCTGGCACACCAGTGGTATTGTACAAATAATAAAGAACAATACCCCCTAGCTGCGGTTTCCTAGCTACTTCTTGGGTTTTACATTTTTATTAATAAAAGGCTTCCTAGATTTCTACCAAAAAGGGTGGCAAACGACTTGGGGGAATTGAGTATTATATAAAACTCCCAAGAAATCAAGTCATCAATTAAAAAACCCGTTTCCCTCTGTTCTTTTCCTTTCAAACACTTGCTTTAATAACCAAAAAGTAGACTACAAAGGGCCCCAGCAAGAAAGAACAATACAGAGGCACTAAGTATTACAGCTGTAGCATTACTACAAAGAGGCAGTGCAGCCCGCTGTGTCGGGGGGGGGGGGGGGAAGGGAGGGGGAGCTGCGATCAAACAGGGCTCACAAAAACAGCAACTAACTAAACAAAGCTATCTGGGAGGCGACGAGGCAAGGGCGCACCTCTGGGGATAAACTCTGAACTGAAGCGGGTTGCTGGAGTGATCGTTACTCTGGATCTGGCAACAGCATCACGATGTGAACAAGAGAGAGGCCGAAGGGGGCGGCAGTGAGAAGAGAGTCTGGTCTGGACCACGAAGGGTAATGGACTTGCTAGGACGAGGAAGCAAGGGCCACTATTCAGCGTGTGTCTTTGTGAAGGTGTGCGTGCCTACCTACGTGTATTTAATCCTCCTGACAGAGGCTGGATCAACAGCCCTGGGAATTTAAAGCCCCTTTGTAACAATCCACATAACTAGCAGCCTTCTCCTGCAGCACTCCGCCTAAGAATCCTGACTCGGAAGGGCCAGGTTGTGAGAGGCGTACAATCCCTGTGATCCATTCAGTCCCTGGCCTCCCGGCCAGCCGGGAGCCAGTGGAGCTGGGACAGGGGGTGGATTTTGTGATCTGGACGCACAGAAGAGCCCCGAGCAAGGACTGCGCGAGAACCGGTTTTCCTCAAACATTTTCAAGAACTCGAAAATTCTTTCCATGCCACCACAGGATGAAGCTGAGACCTTTCCAGAGTTTCAGGAAGAAACCAGTGTGCACGAATGTCTTCGACCCCAGAGCAGACATATAACTGGAATGATCTAGGAGCTCCAGGTTCAAGTCCCCCCACTACCTGATTGGGAAGTAGGAGAGGGACTTGCGCCTCCCAGCTGCCTACCTTGTGTAATTCCTCTGGCTATTGGCCATTTTGTGCGGCTCTCCCTCAAGCTCTCCTACTGGAGCTGTTCCTTTTTGTATGTATCAATAAATAAATATTCACTGGGCCAGAGGGAGGCTGGCTGAGTAGCCCATGGGATAGGATGCTTTCTTAACCTGTGGGAGAGTCAGATTCAACTCCCTGCTCTAATGACTAATTATTTATAGAAAGTGCAACAGCTTAAACAGGAGAATTGAGAGAGGCTCTTGCCACACTGGACCCCACACTTGCCAGTCATCTGGATTCATCTGGGCCTTGCATCTGGTTCTTCCCCTCCCGTGCGAGCGCCCGAATCCCCAAGCTGCAGCCTGCGCGAGTTCCTCACCGTCTCTCTCTGATCAGAATTTCCGGCCTGCACCAGTTAAAGTTCCGTCAAACTCAGGGCCATTCCTGGGAAGCATTTCATTTAGACTTGTGTTTTCCAACGAAAAAACGCTTTGTCCAAAAGTTCACGACCAGCTCTAAGCCCAACCCATTTCATCCGGATGACACGGAAGCAGAAATGGCTTTTGCTAACCATCCGCTGGAGCAGGTGACCTAGAGGTTCAATTCTATGCAGTTACTCATTGGTTGTCTAATGGGCTCTGCTCTTCTCTCCTTTCCTAGGCTATGTCGACACTGCAGCCTTTTGTCGGCAGAGACAATGCAAATGAAGAGCTCATTAGCATTTGTCACACCGTCATTTGCATATTCTCTGCCGATGCTTTTTGTGGAAGAGGTTTTTGCGCAAAAATAAGCCGTGTAGATGGGGCCATTTTGTGCAAAAACCCCCTTTTGCACAAGATCCCTTATGCCTCAAAAAAGGAGGTATACAGGATCTTGCGCAAAAGGGCTTTTTTGTGCAAAATGGCCCCGTCTACACGGCTTGTTTTTGCGCAAAAACCTCTTCCGCAAAAAGCATTGGCAGAGAATATGCAAATGACGGCGTGAGAAATGCTAATGAGCTCTTCATTTGCATTGTCTCTGCCGACAAAAGGCTGCAGTGTAGACGTAGCCCTAGAGGGCCAAAAGCGCTTCCTTTTACACACGCCCCTTGCACTCGGGGCCATACAAATGCCACACACAGCCCTAACAAAGCTAAGGTGCTACTGAACAGCTGCCCTCAGACAGCAAGATCCCTGACTTCTTAGACATGCCACAGATTAGCTCCAGATGTAGGGGCAGATCCCCTGCTGGCATAAACCAGCCCCGCACCATTGACGTCAATGGCGCTATAACAAATTACACCTGAGGATCCAAAGTATCAGGTCCGAGTAGCGGAAGTTCCGAATACAACAGCTCTCGGGGATTCCTGTCGAGAGTCCAGACACTGTACCAGTGTATCGCGCCCCCTCCACACGTCTTCTTTATAAGCAGGGGCCAGGTCTAGGGGTGACTCTGTAACCACGACTGAGTTCTAAGTGCTTCAGATGCAAGGCAATGTCTGCAGGCTCTCTGCAGTGGTCCCAAGTTCCGCCAGGATGCTCTGTGCACCTGCAGTGCAAGTTCTCCAGAGCAAGGAGTGTCTCTAGTACAAACTGGGTAGCAGCCTGAAATCCAGGTGTTACAGAAGCTTTGGAGTCCACTGCGCTAGGTGCAGTATAAACAGAGATAAGAGACTCTGCCACAAGCACTTTATAATCTACTAGCTGATTTTTCATATGCACCATTATTATTATTTTTTTGAAACATCGGCAATTACAATACTTTCTCTGCATTTCTCTTGTCTGTCTACTTCATGCGTGTACTTTGAGTTTTCTCTTTGATTTACTATTTATTTTAGAGAGTTTGTCTGTTGGATCAAGAATTCTTCCTAAGCAGTAAGAGCTGGGACCAACCGAAGCAACCCCATTCCAGGCACATCCCATTTTCCTGGCACAACAAAACCCTTACATTGCTTTAAGGCATAATAAGAGGAAGCTGCCTGCTGAATTTGGTGGTCCCAGCTCATACCGTTTAGGAGGAGATCTTGATCAAATAGACAGACAGGCTCTCGAAAATATATAGTAGATAGAGGATTGGCTTCCATTCCGGGGAAGACTTGTCTGCCCTCCCTAGTTGTTAGTCTGTGCAGCTGATGTCCCTCTGCCTGAGAATAGGCCACTTGTCCAAAGGGATATCCATAAAGGTAAAGGCCAGAAGGGACCACTATGGCCTTCCAGAAACCTGGCCTACTGCACCACAGAGACCAGAGGAGTCCACCCAGACATTCCTGCATCCAATTGCTTGAGCTGGGGGGAGGGGCAGAAGAGGGAGAGGGGGAGGGATTGTGTGTGTGTGTATGTGTTGGGAGAAGGCTATTAAATGAATCAAACAGAGGTTCTGGAATGAAGGTGGAGGTTAAAGCCCAGTTCCACAATCCCAAAGGCTTCCTTCTACCAACCAAGGAACTAACAAACCAACCAACGAATTAGTCACTGAGTGGAAATGCCCACTTGCCAGGTATATGAAAATGTGCAGCATGGAAGAGCAATTGGAGAATCCACACACGCGCGCGCGCGCACGCACACACACACACACACACACACACACAGAGCAATGCTAGCAGGTTCCTCCTCTCTCCCTTCCCTGGCAAACCTTTAGCCTCCGTTCCAGCCCCTGCCTTGAACCATTTGAAAATTCCATAACTTTTCAGGTTAATAAAGCTCTTGTTTGCTCCAGATTGCACCTGTTTCTATGGTGACACTTGCAACCCAGAACCCGTTTATTCACCAAGACAAGAGAATGCTCTGAAAAAAATTCAACTGGTATCAAAATAAATGGCTTGCGAAGTCCCTCAGCGGCACGTGGCCGTGGCATGGGGACCCAGCATGCCCGAATGGGGGGGCTGCTCCCTTCGGAGGCAGCGGCCTCCTCAGAAGCGGCCCTCAGCTCCCGGACCCACTGACACAGGATTAAGAGATCGCAGCTGACACGCCAGCCCCCTTCTCTTAGCATCACACAAGCAGCTTGCTCGCCTAACACCCTACTGGGCCCTCGTTTCACACAGCTCCCGTGCTGCGTGGAAGGAACAGCTGTCGGCGTCCCGCCTTCCTCGCTCAACAGATTGTTTCCTTTACCGTCCCTGCTGCTTCACCTTCAGGCATCCGAGTGCCCCTAATGAGAACACCTGGAACGCTCTGAGAGGAGACAGCAGGCCCTTGTCACAGGACAGTCGCAGCTGCCCCCCTTCCCCCCCCCCATTCTCACGCACGGCAGGAACATTTCTGAGGGGCCAGATTCACAAAGGTATCTCTCAAGCAGCCGCTTGAGGGAATGGAAACTGGTGGGTTATAGCTGGTTCTTGAGCGGCAGGTCGACATATAGGGGGAGAGGGTTGTTATCGAGCATGTGGATGACGGGGCTGAGAATGAAAGCGCTTGGGTTCTTTTCCCAGTTCGGAGAGGAGGGTAATCATGTGGTCAGAGCCAGTGGCAGGGTGGTGACACTGGGGGTTGGGAATATTGAGTTCCATTTCAAACTCTGCCACTGACTCAGTCCCTCTGACCCTGGGTGAGGCTTTTAACCTCTCCACTTTCCTCCGCCATCTCGCAAAGACGTCAAACATCTTCCCTTGCGCAAAACCTCAGGCTAGCTCTGCTGAGCAATGGATCAGTCCCAAGGTGGGTCTCTCTCTGCACTCAGTCTCATGTAGGAATTCTCCTGGCTGGCAGAGTTGGTTTCCATAACAACTTTCTGTTACAAACATATTTTGATAAAAATAAAGTTAAAACAGCAAGGATTTGGTGGAGTACAAATTTTCTGCGTTCTCTCTCTCTCTCTTTTTGCTCTCTCCTCCCTTATTCCCCCACCCCACAATAGGGGGAACAAATAAAAAGTAAAACATTGCATTTGAAGGACAGTATTTTCACCCTCCTGTCTCTCTCCCCACTTAATACAAAATGAAAAACCTTGTTTACTGGATTTCTCTGTAAACTGATTCCATCCCTGCCTAGTTACCTGATGCTCTACAGTATATACAGGATAATGTGATAAATTCATTTCCAATTCACTGCATTATCCTTTGAATATTTTAATGACTCATTGAATGGAGTAAAAAAAAAAGCTATTTCAAATGAACAATTATGCTGCATTAGAGTAAAGGCTGATTATATTTAAACACTGCTTGCCTGGATAACGGGACATATCGACCTCCGCCTATAAGAGCTAATTTGGCTCTTATCTCTAAATAATTTTACACTGCAAATTACCATGAAAACCTAAAGGGCTTTAAAAACATTCATCAAAAGATATTATTCCACTTTGTAGCAACATTTTTATTTAAATTATTTTGAATGGGAGTGAAAGCATCTTTCGTGTGTGACAAGCAGAGAAACAGCAGAGCCATCACTGATAAGGGAATGCAGAGCGGTATGGCAGAAAGTATTCGATAGATTAAGACCCGAGAAGTAACAGTCGGGTAGTGGCAATGCTTTGGACTGAAACCCACACCTCCAAAAGGAAATTCAGCATGAACACCAATACTTGGTGGCGTGCCAAGGTACTGCAGAATGTAGAATGGTACTTAGCACTTCTATAACGGCGTCCCTGTGAATAACTCAAAGTGTTTCATGTGCATTAGAAGTTTAAGTTTTCCCTGTGGATCAGTATAACCTCCCTTGTGAACATCGGAAATGAGGCAAGGTGATCTGCCCAAAGCCACTGAGTAGGCCGGTGGCAAGGCTGTGACTGAAGCAGAGATCTTCAGAATCACTTTCATGTGCTTTAACCACTCTCCCAAGGGCATGGGCACTGTCTACATACAAGCTGGTGATTTAAACTAAATCCAAATACACCCCTTTTCATCTAAAATGAGAGTGTCCACACTCGGACTTTCACCAAAATAACAAAAGGTTTGGATAAACCACTAAGGGTTTCTCTACAAATGAAGACTGTTGCAGATTAAGGCCGGGTGTGAATTTAAAATGCAATAGCTATTCTGGAGCGACTCCATTGCTGTGCCAGTTTGTGTGCAGACAAGACCATAAATAGAAGCTATCTGGAGCAGAGACTTTAATTTGCCAGGGAACTGATTTTCATTTATACCAGGGGCCAGATTTTTAAAGGCACTTAATAAGTGTCTAACAACGCAGCTCAACACCCAGTGAGATTTGCAAAATCAACGGGAGCCAGAAATATCCCACAAGTTGCTGAGCCTCATCTTATGTGGTTAAATACCTTAGGCATCTATCGTACCTAAATACCTGGTCCTAGGTTCCCATTACATCGTGCTGACAGTATAAAAGGGGCATTACAGTGAGTCTAAATGGTCTTGGTGTAACTGCAATCCAGTCCCTGTGTCTCTGTACAGCCCCTAGCATGAGGAAGCCCCAGTCTCTGGCGTCCCTTGCTGCTACTGCAATATAAACATTAATAAATAGCTTTGAAATGGATCCAGTCCTGTTTCTAGTCACAGACTTGAAGTCGGAGATGGAAAAGTGCTACTTGCTCCCACTTACTCTGTGCCCTGGAGGCCACTGCAGGATTTTTCTCTTCAATTTTTTTTTCCTGGGCTTTATCTAGTCCAGTGATGTGAAATAGGGACGGGAGATGGACATAAATAAGAACACCCCCGCCTTCCCTTGAAGCTTAGTCCCTTGATAGAATGAACTCTCAGCCTTTGAGGAGGTAAGCAGATTTCCACCCTCTGCTCCTCACTTTAGGCTTTCTGGTTGGGAGTGGAAACAGAATTACCTAAAAGTGTCAGAAGAAAACCTTGCCTTGCCATTTGGGTGGACTTGTTTTGAGGAGGAGAACAGAGCTTTAATCTGTATCCCTCCTTGCTTTCCTTTAGAAGCTCTTTTATTTTTGCAAAGATGACAATAATTAGTAAAAGCTAATGCACCGGAAGGATCTGTGTACAGAATGGAAAACACGAGCTCCGGCTTTTTTTGCATTTAGTAAATATTAAAATTAATGAGAGACTTTCAGGACCCTGTTGTTAGAAATGCAGAAGGGCTCCTGTGAAGGATTTTTGTACATGAATCTCTGCAATTATTCTGAATGCTTTATTTTTTTAGCCAATTAGGAAATGCATGGAAAGTATTAATATCCAATTTTAATTTGCTTAATATTCCCATTAACAATAAAAAGTCTAATTAAGGTATCTGTACAAAACGCCCTTAGCAGTAATTTTAGAGAATAATAGAGGAGAATGACTAGATATATCTTGTTAAATGCATGCTGCAAATTAATTGATATCTTAATTAGACTTTAGTACTAAGATTATTAGTTAGATTGAATCTGAACTGAAACACCTAATTTTTAAAAAATAAAATAAAAGCAGGCAACAGAGAGAGAAACAAGCTGCTTTTCTAAATGTTGTTTCTCCCAAGATACTGATAATGCAATGAGAGAAAGGTTGGAAGTAATGGAAGGGAGTTAGCCCAATAACAATAATAATGCTCCCTCCTTCTTTTGTGTCTTCCAGGCCAGGATCGCACAACCCAGTCACAAATTAACTCCTCTGCCACTCTTGTGAGATAGGCAGGCATCCTTCCCACTAACTAAATCACAAGCAGTTTAAGTGATTTGACCAAGCTTGCATCCTGAGGGAGTGGGAGCAGAATTTAGGCCTCCATTCCCAAGTCTCCGTATCTACAAGACTGTTCAGTCATATCAAAATTCTCCTGTTTGTTCTCTCCCCTCGCCACCAATGTAAATTCTCATTGAGCCTTTCATTGTGAGAAATTTGATCCCTGAATCGCATGTTCTTGCTGTTTATCCCTGGGTGGGCTCCAGGACACTGACTCATGGCAATCCATTCTCGACAGTCACACCATTGAACTGCTAGTGACTCAATAAATGTGTGTTGGGATTTTTGTTGTGAGACTGTTCTTAAAAGTTTCCAACAGGGGGACTAACCACAGCAGTAGAGAAGGTCTCCTCCAAACAACCTGTGTTATAGAATGCAAAGGGTGCTGTTCAACCAACCAACACCAACCAATTGTCTTCCCATCCAACAATTGCATCCCTCTAAAGGAAAAGGGCCGGAGAAACTACAGTCCCTGTTCTCTGATTGATGAAAGTGTAAAAGGGTTGAAAATAACCTTTACCCAAATCATCTCAACTGGAGAAAATCCCAGAATCTATGGTTGAAATGTTTCCACTGTAAATGCATTTTTGACACACACAAAAGTGTAGAAAATGGTTGAAATGTTATGTTCTTTCGAATAAAAAACCTGATTTTTTTCCTGGAAAATATTAGGTTGTCAGTTTAGGTGTGCCCCCCCCCCATTAAAAAAAATTTAATGGAAAATTTTGAAGACAATTTTCCCCCAACATTTCTTTGCAAAAAATAATTGGCATTTCAGACCAATTCTATGCTAATGTATTAGGTAAACAACCACCTACCTGCCTTAATAATACTGCCACTGCGTGTTTATATAGCAACCTTTCATCCCAGAAAGTTTCACATACAGAACCCCAGAAATGCAGCTACCTCTGGAGAGGCGCATGCGACATTTTAAACACATTTTGAGAAGGGAGCAGAAAGCAATTGTTGTCCAAGAATGCTGAGTCATACCCCAGCACTTCTGAAAAGTCTCGTTCGGAAGCAATCCAAGTGGGGTGCAGAGGGATTGGGACCAGACTGCATGCTGACTGTTGGGGAAAAAAATCGCAACGCAGAGATTTGAAATATATCGGTGAACCAGCGGCAGAGCTGTTCAAATGGTGGGGGGAAATTAATCAGTAAATAATTGATTCAGCAACTGGCGTGTGTGAATCCACAAACAAACAGCTTGTGAGTATTGTTCAGGCTGCTCTTCCTCCGTGAAGTCTCTGGTGGCCATGCAGAACCTGTTGGTCAAGGCCCACCCAAAGGGGGGTGCAGAGTCTGTGCGTGGTTCAGTTCCCAAGGTCCTACATCCAGCCTGGGAGGAGGAAACCCCTACAGGGATTTGAACCTGGGGTTCCAGGGAAGCGCAGATGTGATGCTTTGTTGCTGAAGTGAAGAACTGATGTAACAGCTAAGCTCTGCCCCTCTTAGTGGCTTCTACACCACGCTTCTGGTCTCATCCCACTGCACACACCAGCTGGTTTTGTGCTCATTTGTTCCATGCTGAAGGGCTGATACGTACACACATCTCCTTGTGGGAGTAACTAACCCCATGAAGCAGATGGCCTGTTCTGATTCTCACTGGACAGGGATTTCCCGGTGAGTTACAACAATCTCATGCTGGGTAGGATCATTGAAATTAACCAGACAGACTGTCAGTCAACACAACCCAGACCCCAACATTAACCTGACCCCCCCCTCAATAAACCCTGCTTTAATGTGCACTCCTGACACTGAGATACCCCACTAGCCTCCACAGTCTGCTAATGTCTCAGCTCCTCGACCAGCCAGCCGAGCAGGAAGGCAGGGATGTGGCAAGCTCAGCTGTACGGTGCCAGATCCAGCATGGAAGGATGCAGGGGAACCAGCATCCAGGTCAGTAGAGTCGCAGCTGCTCCCACCCGGGCTATGTTTGGCCTCTGGAGTTGCCCTGTCTGCAACGCCCACTCCACCTGTGCCATTTTTCCTGCGTTCCACTTGCCACATGCTGTTGCGCCAAGTTACATGCAGACCAAATGTTTGTGCGCCTGAGATTCTGGGCTTAAAGGATCAGCAGGTGGCTGAAGCAGAAGGTTCAGAGAGTAGAACACCTGTGATTTCTCTTCCCCCAAGTGCTAAAGGGTGTATCTCCACCCAGTCTACAAAAGGAGGAGGAGTGAGAGCTAAAAACAGGCACTAGTGAGTCAATGAATAACTACGCCCTCATTCCTCGGTGGAAAACTCAGCTTTCTAGTGCATGGGCAAGCTTTGTTTCCAGGTTTCCTTCTCCTTGCATCCATGAAAAACATTTACAATAATTTGTTAGAAGTCCCTGGTGAATGCTAAGGAAGCCTGGTGCCAGTTGTTCTCCTCCCCTGCAAGATGGCTAGTCAAGACCCAAACCTGAAGCTGTGTACAACAAATGAAGCCAAGGAGGGAGAGCAATGAATCATTGATCATAGAATCCTAGAACTCTAGATGACCTTGGGAGGCCATCAAGTCCAGTCCCCTGCCTTCACAGCAGGACCAAGAACCAGCTAGATCATCCCTGACAGGTGTTTGTCTAACCTGCTCTTAAATATCTTCATTGATGGAAATTCCACAACCTTCACAATAAATTGTAGGCAATTCATTACAGCATTTAACCACCTTGAAAGTTAGGAAGTTTTTCCTAATGTCCAACCTAAACCTCCCTTACTGCAGTTTAAGCTCATTGCTTCTTGTCCTATCATCAGAGATCAAAGAGAATAATTTTTCTCCTTACTCCTTGTAACTCCCTTTTAGATACTTGAAAGCTGCTATCATGTCCCCGCTCAGTCTTCTCTTTCCCAAACTAAACAAGCCCAGTTCTTTCAGTCTTCCTTCACAGGTCATGTTTTCTAGACCTTTAATCTTTTTTGTTGCTCTTCTCTGGATTCTCTCCAGTTTCTCCCCATCTTTCCTGAAATGTGGGGCCCTGAACCAGACACAATACTCCAACTGAGGCCTAATCAGAACAGAGTGGAAGAATGATTTCTCGCGTCTTGCTCACAACACTCCTGTTAATACATCCCAGAATATCATGTTTGCTTTTTTTTTTTTTGCAACAGTATAATACTGTTGACGCTATTTAGCTTGTGGTCCACTATGACACCTAGATTCCTTTCTGCAGTGCTCCTTCCTAGATAGTCGCTTCCCATTTTGTATGTGTGAAACTGATTGTCTCTCTATAAGTGAAGGACTTTGCATTTGTCCTTATTGAATTTCATCCTATTTACCTCTGACCATTCCTCTAGTTTGTCCAGATCATTTTGAATTATGACCTTATCCTCCAAAGCACTTGCAACCCCTCCCAGCTGGGTATCAGCCGCACATTTTATAAGCGCACTCTCTTTGCCAATATCTAAATCGTTGATGAAGATAGCGAACCGACCTCAATATCAGCAAAACTCATTAGAAACAGTCCTGTAAAGTCTCTTTTTGGGGCTTCCCCACAAACTAACCCAGTGCCACCCTGGTGACTTAAAAGAATGATTATCCCTGATTTCAATTCGGGCTAAGTTCTGGCTGGAGGAAAAAGTTAAATGAAAGTATTGAGCAACATTGCTAGGTCTCTGGTATGATCTTAGGTCAGAGAGAGAAGAGGAAAACAGGCTCTGTACTCACTTTGATGTCAATGACCACCCAGTGTCTCCAGAAACGATATTTTGGATTAGCTCTGCTGGGAGCATCTGGATCAACCATGATCAGCACATACTTCTTATTCTGGAATATAAAAAAAACACACACCCCTAAGCTTTGACATACGCAGGCCTGCAGTGCTTTCACAGTTCAGTGGGAGGGAAATGTTCTTAGGGGAGAAGGCAAATCAGACAGTGACCTGGGACTTTGGGATTCTCTGCTGTTATCTCTGTTGAAGTGTCAGGGTGGGCACTACAATCCCAGCAGGCACCTTGGGCCGATACTCTGCTCACTCGTTCAGTCTCACCCCTGTGTGGAGCGTTCCTCACGGCTGTTGCAAGCCACTCCTGTGGGATTCGAGCTGGGCTGTGTAGGCTGGGCTGTGTAGGTGCACCCAGGGGGGGAGAGTTTCTCACAGGTCAAGACAGAGTCTGCCTCTTGCCATATTGTGTCTGTCCTGAGGAACATCGCCCTCACAGGCATCAGTCCAGGACTTTCCCCAGCGTGATAGTCTCCCTTCCTCACCCGCCCCCCACTGTAAGAGTTATACTGGTGTGTGACCCTCAAACGAAACGAGCTGTAAAAAGGCAACGGTTCCTATTACCAAGGGCTGCATGCTAAAGCCTGGATTCCTTCTCCTGACATTTCATTCCTCGGGGCTGAAACTTCCTCCAGGAACTTGCCAAGGAAGAATGGGCTTTTGTCATCTGTCCAAAGACAAGGCACCGGCGAGAATTTTCCCCAGCCACTCACTGACCACATCCTACAGCAGAGCCGCACAGAGAGACGTGCCGTGACACAAGGGGCTTTCCACACAGAGTTTGGCACTGGAAATGAGGGACAGGATGGCTAGAGGCTGATCTCAGAGGCAGAATCTCACAAGCCCTGCTTGTCAGCTGTGTGAACAGCCAGGATATCAAGGGGGGGGGGGGGAGGGATCTCCCTGCCAACTAAACAAAACACGGACTAAATTAATCAACTGGTCACAAGAGCTTCCAGGGCAGGACATGCCAAGAAGCTCTCTCATCTGGGACCTTGTGTCTGGGTGGGTACTTCAGCAAGGCAAAATAATGCACTCTCAATGGACAGAGTGATCCTTCCTGTCCCTGGCATGCATGTTAATAACCCAGGCTAGCTGGGCTTGCTGCAACTGCTATTGATGGCCATCCAATGAGCCAGACCCTTGCAGTTATAGTGAGACATTTACACAGGGTTGGGGCTCGTGAACGGTGCTGGACTGAAGGCCCTGGAAGAGGAAGGCCTCGCTTTATCCAGGGAACAGGACATTAGGGCTATGTCTACACTGCAGGCTTCTTCCGCAAAAACTTTTTGTGCAAGAGCGCGTCCACACTGCAAAAGCGCATCGAAAAAGCAATGCGCTTTTGCGCAAGAAAGCGTCCAGACTGCATGGACGCTCTCTCGAAAGGAAACTCTGAAAGTGATTGGTATGCACAAAATGGCCACTAGGGCACCGTGCTTTTTTTGATTGCCTCTTTTTGCGCAAAAAACCCCTGTTCCCCGTCCACACACACCTTTTTGCGCAAGAGCTCTTGTGCAAAAAGGAGTTATTCCTAGTATAAGGAGGAACCCCTACACCGGAAAACCCCCTCTATTCTTTCATTTTATTTGCGCAAAAATGTGCTTGAGGTATAGACGCTCCACGAATTTTTGCGCAAAAACTCTGTAGTGTAGACCTAACCTAGCAGTGGTGGTTCTTACTATGTGGACAGCTGTCCCAACCTACAGGCATCTTGGTCCTGCCAGTGGATAGACAGCAACAATAGTTTCATCCCTGCCTCCTGGACTGGGTCTGACGTGGCTTCCGGATGCTGAGCAAAGGGAATCCACAGAGCTCAGTGGACTTGGCAGGACACAGAGTTCCAGACGATCCTGCAAACACTTAGACCAGTGTTTCTTAAACTTTTTAAGACCGAGGAACACCAAACAATAATTTTTTTTATGAGGAACACCAAGGATTTTTTGTTGAGCAAAAAAAAAAAAAAAAGGGGGGGGGGGGGAAGGGTTGGGAGAAAGTTACTGAGGAAAAAAAAGGGGCAGGGGAAAGTTATTGAGGGGGAAAAAAGGTCGCCTGCCCCTTTAAGGGTGGCCATTTTGAATTCTGTTGCAAAACACAGTTTAAGAAACACTGACTTAGAACATTAAGGCCATGGGTGGGGGGTATAGGAAGCGAGGGAAGGCAATGCCTTCCCAAACAGGGAGGCATGGCCCCATCCACACTCTGCCCCCAGCCTCAGCCCAGCTCCCGGGCTTCAGCTGTGCTGAGGCAGTGCCCCTTCCCTGTGGGGCCTGGGGAGGCTGGGGCAGTGAGCCTTCCCCATGCTCCAGGGATGGGGAGGCTCATGTGGGAGCCTGGAGGTCTGCCGCTGCGGTGGTGGGGAGGAGGGAGCTGCCCCTTCGATGGGCGGTGGGCTTGGCTTCCCATGGGGACGGGGCCCTGCGCACAAGGGGCGGGGCTGGGGGCTTGCCTGCCCCATCTGTGCATTCACCCACTGCCCATGATTAAGGCTAACACAATACATAATGCAAACAGGCTAATAAGAGCGCACGATGGGCCCACGCAGCAACGTCACAGGCTGGTGGCACCAATTCCACAGCGCGCCTGAGGGGCGACAGTTCCGACTCTGGCTAAGAAATGTAGCCACGTGACTCCCGCTGAAATGAACGAGTGCGGCGGAGCTCAGTCCCCTTGCTGCTATGGAACAATCCCAGGCAGACGTTAATAGCAAGCCCTTTGGAGCAGGGGCCATCTTTTAGTTCTGTGTTTGCACAGCACCTCACCTAGCAGGGCCCCTGTTCATGGCTGGAGCTCCCAGGTGCTACGGCCATATAAATGAATAGTAATATTATGGCATGTTAGCCTCAGCAATCCCACTGGAGATAAATCACAATCAGCTGTCTTTTAAAGGTCATGAACGGGCGACTCTGGGATCATCTAATGGCAGGGTTGTGCTGGCTTAGTTTCAGGTGGGAACATAAAGGGATTTAGCTGGAAACACCGTGTGGACACTTAGTTTATCTTAATCGATTAGGACCAGGTTGCAGCTAAATCTAAATAAGTCGTTCAGACTGAAATATGGGTGTCCATATGGGTTTGTGCTGATTTTACTAATCTGGTTCAATTCATCTGGTACAAGATTGGGGGTAGACCAAAGCCACAAAGATCTTAAGAGCCTGATGCTCAGAGGCAAGATACACCTGCAGTTCCCAGGATCAGACCAAAGTTCAGATGGGGGATTAAACTCTGGCAATTCTTGGTTCCCAGGCAGGGTTCCCCGTAAATTGGGCACGTGTGGTCACCCAGGAGAGATTCCAGTGATGCCCAGCTGATTAGCAGAGAGCCCACAGCTAGGTTCGTGTTTCTGGTGGTGCACATGCCTTGGTGCACATAAACAAATTTATTCCTCACATGAATGGAAAAACTCTGCACATGGATGGAAAAGATTAGAGCGTGCATTGTTCCCAGGACTGTGTTCTGACTGCTAACCCATTCCGCCCCACATTGCCTGCTGCTCTGCGCTAGCAGATGCCGCCTGAAATATACAATGAAAATATTGGATGGCAACACTAAAACTGGAGCTTATGGAGGGGGGGAAAATTCCAAGGCTGCAAGTGTGAAGGAATTTGAGTTCTAACTTTAGGTGGGTACGTGGCTGAATGCTGTGTTTGTGAATCTCTTGCTTCTACTTCGGTGCCCAGCTGGTGGGAACAGAACGTGTAGTCATGGGACTGTCATTGTGTGCTGTCCAGGTTAACATGTAGCATTTCTATTACTATTAACAGACTTTCCGCTCCTCGCTCCATCTGTTCTTTGAAATAATTGCAGTTGTACAGACCATGCCTTCGCTATAGGCAGGCTCTGGGGAGAGGATAGTGCTTTTATGCAAAAAAAAAAGTGTTAAAAAATAACAGCAAACACGAGAATAGAGTGCGAGTGAAGTTAACAGCAGGCTCAGAATTCAGTACAGATTGTGGCCTATCGAGGCGGCATTACGCAGAGCTTTGGGCTGGTCCGGCGAGGCCCGTCGGTGTGAGGGAAGAGGGGTTCTCTCAGTGACAGGCAAGCTCCATTCCCCCTGTGGGTTTGGGGGTTTTCTCCCCCCCCCCCTTTGTTCTGACGTAGCAGGACTGATTGCTCTGAACCTGGGTATGCCCCGAGGGAGGGGGGAATGAGGCAAATGGTTCCTGGCAAGGAGTCAAGAAGGATTAAACAACAAGGGCATGATCCTTCCCCTGCTCCCCAGCAGGATATAGTTAACTCAGGCTGATGGCAGGTCGCAGTGCAGTACCCGGCCTTAGAGCAACACAGAGTCAGGGCCAGATTCATCGTGACTTTCTCTCTCAACTTGGGACAGGGATAGAAGCAATGCAGGGAGGGGACTTTAAGTTACTTTGGTTCTCCTCATACCCTAGGACAGTGTAGGACCTTCAATCCTGCTCTGTTTTAAGAACATAAGAACGGCCATACTGGGTCAGACCAAAGGTCCATCTAGCCCAGTATCCTGTCAATGCCAGCTGCCCCAGGGGGTGGGAACACAACAGGAAATCTTCAGTGGTCCATCCCCTGTCGTCCATTCCCAGCCTCTGACAAACAGCGGCTAGGGACATCATTCCTACCCATCCTGGCTAATAGCCATTGATGGACCTAACCTCCATGAATGTATCTAGCCCTTTTTTGAACCCTGTTAAAGTCCTAGTCTTTACCACATCCTCTGGCAAGGAGTTCCACAGGTTGTGTGCTGCATAAAGAAATACTGCCTTTTGTTCGTTTTAAACCTGCCAGGTTTGGGCTCTTTGGCTCTACTTGCCGTGCATGCTCCGGCTTGGATTCAGTGGTGCTCCCTACCATCTGGGCTGGGAGAAGGACACTTATACCAACTCAGTAGCTGCTGGACTCACCCGGAGAAGGATTGCCAGGGGCACATTTCAACCTTACCAGCCCTGTTTATCGCAGGAACTGACAGTCACGTGCACGTCACATGCACCATGCAGAAGCCATGTCCAAGCAATTAGCAGCAAAAGGTGAACTGCCAACAGCTTGGCTCAGCTACGGATGCTCTTCACGAGTTCAACCAACCCCCCGAACTGTGCTTTGGGGTCATTACTCGTGCGTTACGGAGGCTGACTGCCTTTGGTTGGGACAGAATCATCTGAACAGCTGCCTCTGCGACAGTCTTCCAGCTCAGCTGTTCCAGGGACCCAGGACACCCCAGTGCCTGGTGAAGCTTAGGATGTGTGGAGATCCTCAGGAAGCCTGAAAATGCCAGGTTTGTTTGAAGTCTGAGCAAAAGATTCCCTCAGCTGGGAGGCAAAGGCATTCCTCCAACAGCCTCTTATTAGAAACAATCCCACACTTTCCAGCCGAAGCCTGTCACAGACATGCCGAAACCCTCTCGGTCCTTCCTGGGGGGGTAGGAACTAGCATGTCCCCATGCAACAGAAAGGGAAACCAGCTTGCCTCCTGATGAAGCAGTGGATCGTTAGATTATAGCATCCTTCGTAGCTGGTAAAAGAATGCATAAGCCCTGCCGCAGGTTACTGGAACCCCTCCCTTGCCTCGGAGCTGGGATTAAAACCCAGGGCTATGTCTACACTCGTGGCTTCTTGCGCCAGAAATATGCAAATGAGGCTAAGCGTGGATTATCGCCGAGCCTCATTTGCATACCTAATGAGCCACCATTTTTGCAGAAGAGGCTCTTGCGCCAGAAGGAGCTGTCTGCACTGCCCCTTCTTGCGCAAGAAAACCCCTCTTGCACAATGCCGCTACGCTGATTATTTTCAGGAATAAAGGCATTGCGCAAGAGGGGTTTTCTTACGCAAGAAGGGGCAGTGTAGACAGCTCCTTCTGGCGCAAGAGCCTCTTCTGCAAAAATGGTGGCTTATTAGGTATGCAAATGAGGCTCAGCGATAGTCCACACTTAGCCTCATTTGCATATTTCTCGCGCAAGAAGCCGCGAGTGTAGACATAGCCCAGGAGTCCTGCCTCACTCGCAGGCAGCCCTTGTAACCAGTCCATGCTTGCACCTGTGACAGCACCACGCCAGAGTTTTAAACCCAACCAAGGTTCACTCTAGAAGTTACATTAACGTAACTTTACAATAATGTCTAGACAACATTAACAGGTTGGTGCATTACAAAGCCAATTTCTCCTGCCTCTAACATGTCCACATCAAAAGACATGAATGAGACACACTCAGCCCACTTAATTTGCCTCATTAATATAAGTCCTACAATATATATATTGTTTTCTGTTATTTCCACTCCAATTCATCTGATGAAGTGGATTTTACCCACAAAAGCTCACGATTCTAAATATTTCTGTCAGTCTCTAAGGCAGAGGTGGGGAACTCAGGCCCAGGGGCCGGATGCGGCTGCCGGCTTGCCTGGATCTGCCCCTAAAGCTCAGCATTGATGAGCCCATGCTGGTGTGCTGGCCCCCCCAGTCTCCCACCCCCAGGGCTGGAGCACACAAAATCTACTAGCCTAGCCCCCGCTAGGCTCTGGTGTGCAAGAGGAACATGAGACGTGTCTTTCTCCTTCTCAGTCAGGAGCTTCTCACTTGTGTGCGGCCCCCGACTGATTCTTCTGTGGGTCAGTGGCCCTTGACCCAAAAAAAGTTTCCCCACCCCTGCTCTAAGGCCACGTCTACACTAGGAAATTATTTGGGATTTACTAAATTCGACTTATGAACTCCCGATTTAACAAATTCGAACTTGCGTGTCCTCGCTACAGGGAAGCAGCGAAATGCGTCCCAGAGAGGCTCCGTTAACGTGGACGCGCTACCTTGGACTCAGGGAATCACACAGGGGAGCTGTGGGAGGCCTCCCAGAGGCCAAGTAGTAGAGGCACCGGAGTAGCCACACTAATGTTATTTTGGACTCACAAGTTCGGAATTAGGTTATTCTTGATGAAAAGCAGGAGTACAGAGATCAAATTCCGCCACCCCTTATTCCGGAATAATGGGCTTGGTAGTGTGGACGCACTGCTTACTAATTTGAATGGGGAGGGGGATATTTCAGAATAAGGTCCTAGTGTAGACCAGGCCTAAGGTCCACAGGTCTCCTGCTTGTTGTTTTTAAAGTTACAGACTAACAAGGCTACCCCTCTGAGACTTTCTCGAAGTTACTGTCGTTACACGCTGAGCACAGGCAAAGGGGCTCTGGCATTTTAAGCTGGTGGTGCGCCAGCCTGCCAATGACACGGAAGCCCGGATGCTGGTGAATTCGGTTTTTTTTTTTACACCCCAAATTGGACACGGGCTAACAGCATTAGCTCCTGTCAAAACTCCAGAGAGGGAATCAGCCCAGAGTGAGGCAGGAGCTGCTCAGCTTTCTGACCATGAATCCATCCAAGAGATTACTGGAAAGGAGGGGACTCGGTTTCAGTCAGAAAACTCCTCAATCCTTTGGCATCTCAGAAGGAACCTGCGTGGTTTCTGCAGACGACGAAGGGAGGGCAAGAGGAAGGAAAAAGCCATTTCCCTGCTATGACCCCTAATTCTTTATTTCTGTAAATAAGTGTTTCAGCTTTCCATACCCCTCTCTCCCTTTCCTTTTCAGTGCTAACGAGCCCAGAGAGCTAACAGCCTCAGACCTGCAAACTGCCTGTTTGGCCAGGACCCTCTCTGTTCTGCCACTGCTTTGCTATGTGTGGCCTTGGGGCTCGGGATATATTGTGTCTACACAGGTGGGAAGAGAAGCCCAGGGGCTCCTTGGTGATATTCCAGACAGAATTCCTTGAGAGTAGCATGTGCTGAAGCAGATATTCTGCTCTCCTTGTACAAGGGGCATCATCTCTTCCCAGTGTGTTTTTCCAAACGCGATGGGATATTTATGGACATCCCTTGACTAATGGCGTGACTCTGCTGTGGTCACTCTAGAAGTCAGTGGCAAGAACAGAACAGTCCTCGGGTGTGTCTACACAGCACCCTAAACTCGAAATAAGATATGCAATTTGCGCTATTTCAAATCGATTTCAAAATAACACGCTATTTCAAGCCATCCCTTATTCCTCGTGCAACGAGGTTTACTGGGATGGTGAAATAGTGTGCCTGTTATTTTGAAAAATATTTCGAAATAACGGGCGGGTTGTGTAGACACGGGGGAGCTATTTCGGGGTACCTCTAGTATCCCAAAACAGCTGTGCAGTGTAGACGTACCCCTAATCTAGTACCTGAAACTTCTTCTCTATCCCATATGCTTCCATGATTGCAGGAGATGGACCCTTGTCGAACCAGGGTCATTCTTTGAACCCTATAGCGTCAGTTGTGCATACCCACAAAGGCCCCACCACTCAGACTGCTGTGTGACTCAGTTTCCCAATCTGTAAAATAGGGGTAACACCCAACTGCCAACCTGTGATGGGGAGAGGGAAGAATTAATTAGTTCCCGTCTGTTGCGTGCTTTGATGATGGAAAGTCTAAGCATTACATTTTCGCTGCTAATTGCATCTGGGGGGGAAGCAGCTCTATATATAATTATCGTTTTCTTAAAGCATGAGCTGTTCAGATCAGCCATACTTTTGGAAACTTGCTCTGAGCGAGCAAGGGCTTTGTAGGAACCTGAGAGCACATGGTAGGCAGGGAGGATTGGGGTAAGGAGGGGAGATTAATGTATTGAAGCTATGCTGCCAGAGAGATCCAGAGGAGACAGGGCTGCACAGGAATTAAAGCTTTATCTAAATGAAAGCAAACAGGGTGTTAAGCAACACACATGTAGAGCTAGTGGTTTCCTAGGTAACAAGTGCACTATGGAACAGCCACACGTGCACAGCCTAGCGCATTTCTGCTGGCAACTGAACAATGCAAAGGAATGAGTCAGGCCCTAGGCTTGCAACACAAGGACGGTTTGACTCCTTAGAGAGGGACAGTTTAAACAGACTGACCCCAGATTACAGCCTGAAAACTGGAGCAATTAAATAAACAGACAGTGCCATCTCTAAGAGCTGTGAATTGTGACACACACACACACACACACACAAACACACACGGGTGGGGGGGGGATTGTTCTGGAAGGAAGTGGTGAACACAGAATATTTGGGGAGAGGGGTGGCCGGGAGAAAACGCTTTGGGGTAAATCTGAGCCATTTTAGAAAAACTCATGCAAATTGCATAGTTTGCCCGTCCGTGATGCAAAGCAAAGCAGAAGGGGATGGTTTGATGAGATAACATGATCTTGGTAACTAATTGACCTTTCATTATCAGTGGTAAATAGGCCAATGGAGGGATCATAGGAGTTACTATAGAAAACTTTTTCTGGGTGTCTGGCTGGTGAGTCTTGCCCACATGCTCAGGGTTCAGCTGATCGCCATATTTGGGGTCGGGAAGGAATTTTCCTCCAGGGTAGATTGGCAGAGGCCCTGGAGGTTTTTTGCCTTCCTCTGTAGCATGGGGGCACGGATCACTGCTGGAGGATTCTCTGCATCTTGGGGTCTTTAAACCATTTGAGGACTTCAATATCTGAGATATAGGTGAGAGGATTATTCCAGGAGTGGGTGGGTGAGATTCTGTGGCCTGCATTGTGCAGGGGGTCAGACTAGATGATCATAATGGTCCCTTCTGACCTTAAAGTCTATGAGTCTATGAGTGATGCAAAGCAGGGCTCAATGCAACAGGCCTACTTTGCTTTGAAACGTTGGGTTCATTTGTCCCTTTCAACTGAAGCGCCAGACTGAGGCAGGGAGAACCCATGGATCAACCATTTCCCCCCATCTCGCCCCGAGACTTACAAGCTGCCCTGCAAAGCCAAGTAGATGGGTTTCACGCCCAGTCTACACCTTGCTCCTGTCAAAGAGCATAAATACGCTTTGGTGACATCAGATATTTGCCATGGCTAGATCATGTTCCAGTCCCCTCCCCCATTGAAATAATGACTCCGCTTGTGCTCCTGCATTTGCCTTCTGAAACAGCAAAAGCATGTGACACTGAGCAACCTTTGGGACGGCTAGCACACCACTCTCAGTACCCATGGACACGTTCCATCAGGAATTCTTGGAATTTGGCAAACTTCAAAGAGTTATACCGTGAAAAGCCACCTGTTTACTGAACGTATTCGGCTCCCCTTACTAGAGTATCTCAGCAGCTCACCACTGTTCATGTACCTATCCTCCCAACATCCCTCTCTGTTATTATCCCCATTTTACACATGGGGAATTGAGGCACAGAGAGATGGCAGGGATTTTCAAACTCTGGGTCGTGGCTTGTAAGGGCAAGCTGCTAGCTGGCCACAAGCTACTTTGTTTACCTGCGCCTCTGCAGGTACGGGTCATCACAGCTCCCATTGGCCGTGGATCACCGTTCCCAGCCAAAGGGAGCTGCGGAAAGTGGCATCCCAGTCTGCACCACTTTCTGCAGCTCCCATTGGCTGGGAACGGTGAACCACAGCCAATGGGAGCTGTGATGACCCGTACCTGCAGAGGTGCAGGTAAACAAAGCAGCTCGTGGCCAGCTAGCAACTTGCTCTTACAAGCCGTGTCCCAGAGTTTGAAAACCCTTGGATTAAAGAGCTGGCTTAGGTCATGGAGGAAGTCAGTGGTGAAGCAGGAAACTGACTCTACCTCGGCCACCTCCCAAATGAGCACACAAGGCCTGTTTCTGGTGGGTGGTTCCATGATTGGTGCGTCTACACTGCCATGAGGGATGTGGCTGCAGACGCACCTGAGCCAGCTCCGAGAATAGCCACTGTGAAGCTGCAGTCACACACCCAGGAGTCTAGCTATGTATGTGAGTAGCTAAGCTTGTGCTATCGCATCCTCATACTTGAGCTAGCTAGAGCAAAGCTAGCTTGGGTATGTCTCCACATGCTGCAGTCACACCACTGTCTGGAGCGTGGCCATACACTAACTAGCCGTCAGGTCTGTCTGGTTTAGGAGCAAAGAAATATTTCCTTCTAGGTGCCAGTGCTGGGAACTCAGCCTGAGAGCTGAGAATCAAGCTGGGTTCTTTCTGGCTCATCCCTGCTCATGAAGAGTCTAGAACAGCTACATAGTGAGCAATTTTTATGCTCATGCATGACCAAGAACGAATTCCAGCTTCCTCTGCTGTGGCTAACAGGAGGGAAAAGCAGGAGAAAGAGCGAAATAAGCCAATGGGAATCGAAACACACATAAGGAGCAGAGCTGATAGGATTTGCAATCACTTTTTTTAAAAACCACTCAAGTTTCAGGGCAGGATTATTAACCCAATTTAAAAGAAGATACACAAAAGTGGACCGTCTTGCGTAAGGAGCCAAGCGGCAATATCTGTGAATATGACCCAGGCATCCTGGCACAGTCTCTTTTGCTCTAATCACTAGACCACACTCCCCAACCCCTCCCTCTGCTGTAAAATGCTTAAAGGAGACTTCATTGATTTGATATGAGACTAGAATTCCAACACAATCTTTGGTGCTGCTGAGTCATTTGTTAGCCAGTCTAGAATATTTGTGTTTGCTCTCCCTCATCTCCCTAGGGACTAGGCAGAGCTAAGCCAACCAAATATTTATGTAGCCTAATGGTCTAATAATAATTGATTAATCCAGGATCATTAAAGTCAGACTCTAAATTTGTTTGGAGGTCTATTCTTAGACTGAGTCTATAGAAAAAGGCTTTATTTGGTATCAAAAGAGAATGGCTTCTTTTTGCATAGCAAGTGAGAACCATTAAGTTTCTTCTGGTAAAACAGCAATTGTTACAGTCATCTTGGTAATGTTATCAAAGAAGAAAAAAGATAGCATCCAAGGAAGGGGTCTGTGCCCTTACAACATATCTGTGAGATCTATTAATGCTAATGCCGGATGAATACATGTATGCAACATGAAGAGACTGCCACTAGATGCAAACCGAACTCCCATAAAATGTTAGTGGGAGGTGAAGAACATCACCCTCTGTGTCATTAAGGGGTGTGTGTGTTTGTGTGTCTGTGTGTGTTTTAAATGGCTATTATCCTTTCCTATGAAAGCACATGTAAGCACATTCAGGGCAAATGATTGTCCATGGAAACAGGCTATGAAATTACTTCATAACGTGCAAGTCCACAGAATAAGGGTGGGTAGATTGGGTTAAGGCAGGAAAATAGTGTTGGTTCCACAATGATCACAACAATTTAGGGCCAGATTTTGATGAGGTACACCAGGATGAATCTGGAGCAAAGACACTGAAGGCAGCAGAGTTTATAAATCCTGGGGTTTTGGAAGAGACCTCAAGAGCTTATCCAGTCCAGCTCCCTGCCTAAAGCAGGACCAACCCCAACTAAATCATCCCAGCCAAGGCTTTTCAAGCCGGGACTTTGTCAAGCTGGGAGTTATACTATAACAGAGAGAAACTGCCTCTTTTAGTCTTTTCCCGGCACAGTCTATAAAAGGTAAAGTCAGCCTATGCAACATCATACTTAAAACCCAAGCAGCAGAGATGGAAAATAAGATTGTCTTGGGAAGTGAGGCTGCCTTCCTTCACAACAGCGCTAAATTGTCTGCAATTGATAATGATGACGGCAAACATATTCTTTGCATTTCTCCAGAAATAAAAATCTGGAAGGGACAATTCTGCTCTCATCCTCCCCTCCCCCCGCCCACCCCACGCTTTCACTTTTAACATGCACAACGGGGTGATTGGACAACTTAGGCCCCACTAAAACAGACGTGCTGGAGAGAAACTATGTTAATTAAGTGACAGCAAAACCAGGAGTTAAAATAAAAACCTACCCAAAATCAGATTGGGGGTCGGAGGGCTGTGGCAGCCATTTCTTCAGCTTGCCATGTGAGACCCACTTTTCCTGAGATCCAGAACATTCACTCCTGATCCCTTCCACCCTGTTGTGATTTGCACCATGTCCTGAGGAGACGGCCTGGGGAACAGTTTAATTATTGAGGACGCTACCTTGTCCCCGGGGTTCCTGCTCAATCACAAAATGAAGCGGATGCATTTTAAAAACCAGAGGAGGTGGTAGGAGGTGACCAGCCCCGGTGACAGTACCCGGCTTTCCAACTCAATCTCTGTCACACGAGAGAACGCATCGACTGGTGACATTTGACATTTTTCTGAAAAATATTTTGATGCAAAATGGCACCTCCGTCACAAATTATTTTCAGAGTCCTGCTTAAAAGAGATAGTGCGGGGTGACATTTGAAAACAATAGGCAACGCGAAGGACCATTGCTCCCTGGCCATGAGGGAAGGGGTCAGCTAAGCAGGGGAGGTTCCTGTGGGCCCAGTTGCTCCCTGCCTCACGCCTGCTGCAGTTGTTCACACTGGACCAGAGCGAGTGTTAAATGCTGATGCCAGTGGTGTGAGGGCTGACATCTGCACAGGTGCAAGGCCGCAGCGAATCCAGTTCGCCTTTGGTCGTTGGGCGCGCTAACCTGGGAAAAGCCAGGATCCAGCCCGCAGCGGCCTGTCGTCAGTGTAGCTGCACCGCAGCCAACCCCTCAGCATAGACCCGAAGGGTCCTGCTTGGAGCTCCGGTTAGCTCACTGGGTGCCACAGTGGCTTGCCACACTCTGCCCACATAGCGACAGTGCTCAGGGCATTTGAAAACCCCACACACCTGAGGTCAGGGGAGGAAAGCTTCCATCAGCCTAGTCACCATCGCGAGGGGGAGCAGGGCTCCTACCGCCATGGAAAAGCCCCTTCTGCCTCGGTGCAGCTGCCCTGGGCTCAGCCACTGGAGCAGCATAGCTCTGGCATTGAGGTTCTGCTGTCGTAGCACCCAGGCCTGCCCACAGGGCAAGGCAAAGAGGGCAGTGGCCCCGGTGCCCGGCAATTCAAAAAGGCCTGGTGCTCGGGGCTGAAATCACTGCCGGCACCCTGCACAGTGCAGTCTGAGTGGTGCTGAGGGCTGACTCACTGGGGAGCGATGTGGCATGGCGCAGTCCAGGAGGTTGGCACAGGAAGGAGCGACACAGCGCAGCGTGGTCCGGGCGGTGCTGAGGGCTGGCCGCTCCTACCCTCACCCCTTCCACCTGAGGTCTCTCTTGTGGGAGTGTGGCACTGGGATCCTCCCACCTTGCCCAGGGGCCAGGCAATTCTGTCAGCCCCTCGGCTAGCACCAGAGCGAGATGTGTCCAGACAGAGCTCTGTCTGTTGCAGCTGGCCTTCTGGGTCAGCACCCAGAAGCTACAAGAATTGCTGGCCCTGCTACCTCGGGGCCACTGCTGAGTCAGACGAGGCTTGTCTGTATTTTATTTTCCTTCCCCCTGCAACCTAGTACTCCAGCGGCTGCTCAGTCAAATCTTACTTCTCGGTGCACGGCCTTGCTTGGCTCCCCAGTGGAAGGTATTCCCATGGCAGCCTTCAGTGCAAAGGGGGCTGGCCCCATGGCTGTGCGTGGGGTTACAGGGGGCTATATAGGTTCGCATCTCAAGGCTGAGCCGTTTTAGACTGGAGGCTCTTTGGGGACAAGGATCGTCTTGTAATCTGTGTTTTGTGGTTCACCGGGCACAAGGCGGGGTGGGGGTGGAGGGGTTGTGCTTGGCTGGTCCCTGGGCGTGTCCCAAACCAATCCCTGCTTCTCCTAGAATGCATCCTGCAGGCATCACAGAGGGGCTGCCAAGCAGGCCACTGGTGGAGAGGCGTTGGGTTGAGACCTGATCCAAGTGGCTTGCCCTGTACAAAGGAGGGAAAGAAAAAAGTGAGCCTTGAAGCCATGCATGGCCATGGGCTTGTCTTGGAGGGCCAGGGAGACTGGGGATGGGGGTCTGCTACAGCAGAGACAGCTGGCTGAAGCGGGGAGGGGGTGCAGGGAGGGCCACGCAGGGGCACAATGCACTTCCTAGGGGCTCCCACGAGTTGCAAAGGACATATCTGATGGGCCGAGCGAGCCCCGCTAACAGTCCGCAGCCAGCCCGTGATTGGCGGCTGCCCTGCAGAAAGCCTCAATTTTGTAGTGCCCCCGAGAGGATGCTGAAAACACAGGAACCGCTGGACGGGAGAAGAGTCTGTGATCGGATCAGACCCCCGAGGGCGTCCAAGGAAGGAGCAGGAAAGCTCCTCATCTCCCGTGAGCAGTTGGCTTTAGCCTGGCAGCGTGAGGCTTGCGATCTCTCCAGAGGCGTTAGCATTAACCGTTATTGTTCTGCATACTCTGGATTGTCTCTTTCCACCCAGCCAGCTCACTCCTGCCTAGCATGGGAGCGTCTGCCCCAGCTGCTGTGTAGGCAGAGCTTCCCTCCTGGCATCATTCAGGGCAGGGCTTTTCAAACGACGGGTCGCGGCCCAGCGCGGGGCCACGGAATGCTGGGCGCTGGGTCTCATTGCTGCAGGGGGGGTTCGGTGAACAGCGGGGGGGGGGGGCTGAGGCAGCTCCCTGCCTGTCTTGGCACCACAGACTGCGCTGCGCCCCAGAAGCAGCCGGCAGCAGGCCCGGCTCCTAGCTTGGGGGGGGGAGCGCACAGGGCTCCGCGCCCTGCCCCTGCCTGGAAGCCCTTCAAGGTAAGCCCCTTCTACCCCAGCCGGAGCCCCCTCCTACAGCCCAAAACTCTCCTCTTCAGTCCCATCCCGAAGCCAATTTTCCTTAACTGGGTCATGAGAAGCAAAGTTTGAAAACTGCTGCTCTAGGGCCCGGCCCAGCAAGTTCTCCTGGGAGCTGAGGTCAGCAAGGAGGAGACTGGCTCGGCTCACGAGTCAAACTGTCCCTGGCCCACACTTGCAGCGCCAGGCTCCAGCCAAACCCGTCAGCACAGCGAGCCAGAGTGAGGCAAGGGACTTTCACCTGCAGTAGAGCTTGGCATGGATGAGACAGAGAGGGGACAGGCCCTTGCTGCGTATGGAGGGAGGGGGAGGAGGGACAGGCCCTTGCTTCGCACAGGGGGGCTGGGAGTAGCTTATGAACAGATTTTTATTCCTTTCTTTTTAAAAGGTGCCACTGTAACCCGCTGAGCCTGCTGGGTGCAGGGCTGTGTCCCACTGAGCGGCACTGGGGCCACTTACAGTGTGCTCCACAGCCCGAGCTGAGTGCCAGCTGGCTTTTAGCTTAAGCATTAGAAGGGGGGTGGGGAACCTTTTTTTGGGTCGGGGCTGCCGACCCACAGAAAAATCAGTTGGGGGCCACACAAAAGTGAAAAGCAAAAAAACAAAACCAAAAAATACCAAACCCGCATTCCCCTCCCATACCAGAGCCTGGGGGCCCCAGGATTTTATGTCCCCCCTACACTCTGGGATGGGGCCAAAAATGAATTCATGAATTCTGGGCAGGAGGGAGGGTGCCGGAGCAGGCTGGGGGTGGGCAGGCTGAGGAAGCGGAGTGGCGGGGCCAGGTCCGGGCAGCAGGGGGAGCCACAGAGCTGAAGTACCAGCTCCCCCATGCTGGGGGGAGCCCTGGCCCTCGGGGGCCAGACCCAGTGCCCGGGCCGTAGGTTCCCCACCCCTGCATCAGAGGCTCCTGCGCTACGCTCCAGAGGTTCCCGCGTTCAGTTCCGCCGGTTGGCGCCACCCAATTACATAGTAGAACAAAATGTCCCTCCTCATCCCGGCTGGGGCTGACGGAGAGCCAGTGCCTGGAGCCACCCAGCCCCACTTCCCCTGCAGGGCTGCGTGAGAAAGCTGGGGCCCGTCCCCGTGCAAGAGCTACTGATGCTCTGAACTCCTCCGGCGTGATGGGAGCCGCGCGGCTGTGGTACTGGGCGAGCCCTGTGCGAGCAGACACCTCTGAAAAGCTCAAATGACTTGAAATGCCTAAACATTTTAAAACAAACCCTGGAACAATTCAGCCTCTACCTCCTCGCCTGATCCCCCCCCCCCCATTTTTACGGTTTCGAGAGCTGTTTTACGCCTCATTACCTGCACACTGTGAGTGATGTCTGTCGGTCCTGGAGCTGTAAATACCTTAAATCATGCTTCATTAAGAATATCTATGGTGCTATTAAAGAGCTATAATAGACAACGAGTTAACAGATGATTAAATATGAACTCCATTTGTGTCAGTCACCAGCTTGCGGGAAGAGGCTTTAAGGTTTTTAAACTCGTACTCATTATCTGCTGAAGTGCGGCTCGGGCGGGCGCCGGGTTTGTGAGAGGCAGGGGAGGAAAGACGCTCTCCCAGCGCCGGGGAGGAGCTGCTCAAATTAGAGCGCAGCTTGGAGAATTGCTTTTCCCTCCCGTCACTTTAGCGCCTTCCTGCAGGATACCCGCCCCCCGCGCTGGAGGCAGGAGAGAGCCGCTTGCTTTCTCCGTCTCTGGGATTTGTTATTCGGCGCCGACAATGCTGACAGCCCTGTTTCCATGCATACAGTCAAATACCACGTTGAGACACATGCAACAGATCAATCTTTAATGTCTGGTAGCCAGAGATAAATGGAGAGGAACGGGGAGAAAGAGAGGAGAGCAAACATGTCAGGATGCTGACTGCCTTGCACAGAGCCGGACAGGGAGCGGACGTGCAAACCCACAGCATCGCTCGCCTAGGTAGCCTGCGCATGCCAAGAAAGTGTGGAAGAAAAACAGAGGGTTCAGTAGAAAATACAAGGATGGAAAGCGAGGTGCCTCGGTGCCTTTTTTCATGGGTTTTGATCTTTCTTTCTTTCTTTCTTTCTTTCTTTCTTTCTTTCCCCCCGTTCGAAGTGGCAACTGCCATGAATTCACAAAACATTTGGGTCAAACTGAATCTGCGGTTTTTTTGGCTAAAATAAAACGGTTCGGCTGAAAAATGTCACCGCGCTCTGGTCCCGAGTGCTACCCTTTTTTCCGCTATCAGCTGAGTGTTGGTGATGGTCACCGCGGGGGAGGGAAGAGAGAGTGGAAGGAAGCAACCTCTGTTGCTTCCCCGGGTCCTGTGCTATATGCCCGCCCTCTGGGGCAAGCACACTTGCTCAAGCACTGGGCTTGCGAGCCACTCACCAGGCTGCAAAGTGACACACAGCAGCTGAACTGCTTCGGTGCTTATGGGTGGCTGGCAGCCCCAGCAGCCAGCCAGCATAAGACCTATCCAGCACTCACATGTCACCTGAAGCTGTCCGAACAGGGCAGGGGTTTTCAGAGGATGGTGGTGACCCAGCACTGGGCGGTGGAATGTCGGGCGCTGGGTCTCCTGGCTGCAGGGGGATCAGGTGAGAAGTGGGGGCACTAAGGCAACTACTGGCCTGTCCTGGCACCGCAGACTGCACTGCACCCCAGAAGCGGCTGGCAGCAGGCCCAGCTCCTAGATGGGGGGGAGCACACAGGGCTCCACGCACTGCCCCTGCCCCGAGCACTAGCCCCACACTCCCATTGGCTGGGAACCTGCTGCCGGCTGCTTCTGGGGCGCAGCAGGGTCTGCGGTGCCAGGAGACGCAGGAAGCTGCCTTAGCCCCCTCCCCGCTGCATTGGTGCCCAGAAGCGGCTCAGGATAAGCCCTTCTGCCCCAGTCCCACCACCACCCCCGAATCCAGGGCCCCCTCCTACATCCCAAAGCTCTCAGCCCCACCCCAGAACCCGCGCTCCAGTCCAATTCTGTCGGGTCGCAGCATCAACAGTTTTCTTCAACCGGGTCATGAGAAAAAAGTCTCAAAAACCGCTTCAATAGACCTTAACTAGGGCATGTGAATTTTGCCTCCATGTTCTGCATGTAGCAAAATCAATTACCAATTTAAACGGCCCTTTGCACAGGGGTGAATTTTACCTGGTGGGGTTTTTGCAAGGCACTCCGCCTCTCTGTGCCTCAGTCGTTCCACCTGTAAAATGGTCAGGACGAGAACTGCTTTGTACCTCACAGGAGTGATTGGGCAACAAACTACTACTTCTATCAGGTTTTCTGTAGGTGAGACGCAACACAAGTCCTCATTACTGAGACAACCCCTTTAGCTCCCATTGCCAAGTGGACATGCATGCATTCCTGTCTATCGCTTGAAACACTTTGTTTTCTACCCCAGCTCCTTGCTGCAGGGGGCTAACCTGAGTACCCAAGACAGCTCCTTAGGAAAGCCGGGCTATTGGACCATGAAGTTCAACACAAAGAGGACGTCCTGCCTTGCCCTGTGCAGACCAGAGGAAGAATCTCGTACATTCCCAATGCTGCTTCACTGTGCACCTGCCTATTAGCAGGACCCCGGCGCTCAGAGCACAGAACAGCGCAAAGGAAGCTGAACCATTGCTCCTGAGGGACCCTGTCAGCGGGGACAGTAATTGATTCTTGGTGCTTCTATTCAGTCACAGACCATCCTGTGATTAAGTTCACTGGAAATGCCATTTCCGTATTGTTCAAACGCTAAGTGGCAAAGCTCCCTTATCATTTACTCTCAGACCCCTCCGCTCGCTCTCTCTGACCTCGCCTACCCTGCGGAGCGACAGGTCAGCCTGGATCAGCCTCTTGGGTCAGGGAAAGAAATGAATCCTGGCTCCCCTTGGGAATGCAGCCTCCTGGCTCATCCGCACAAGACTGCATGTGCTGGAAGAGAATGGAGCACACTATTCCTCCGCAGTTAGTGGCTGAGCTCCTAAAAAGCATTTCGACATTTGCTGGAACGGCCTTTCTCTGCCAACCCCGTGGCTGGGGACCGAATGCCAGTTCGAGGCTGTGCTTCCGGAGCCTTTCATCTTTGGCGGTTTACTCTCTGAATATTGTAATTCTCTGCTCCAAAGCTGAAAGCATCCCAAAAAGTAGAGTCAAAGTCCCCCACTCCCTCCCCTCCCCCCCCCCCCACACATGTGTAGATCTAAACAAGAAATGGCTTTGGCAAAAATGATCCAGTACAAATAAGCAGTAACCCCTTCCCATCCCAGAAATAATTCTGGCCTGGAACAGGGTGTGAAAGGGGAACAGTACAGAACTCCCCTTCCCAATAAATGAAGAAAATAAACCAGCATGCCCACTTGAATGTGAACATAAGAACATGAGAGTGGACATACTGGGTCAGACCAAAGGTCCATCTAGCCCAGTATCCTGTCTGCCGACAGTGGCCAATGCCAGATGCTCCAAAGGGAGGGAACACAACAGGTAGTCATCATGTGATCCCTCTCCTGTCATCCATCTCCAGACAAACTGAGGCTAGGGACATCATTCCTACCCATCCTGGCTAATAGCCAGGATGCGAGTTCCCATTTGTAAACAAATGGATTTTTTACTTCCAATCCGAAGCCCGATTTCCAACATACAATTTGTTCAAATCATAGAATCATAGAACACTGGAACTGGAAGGAACCTCGAGAGATCAACAAGTCCAGTCACCCACCCTCACAGCAGGACCAAGCACCATCTAGATCATCCCTGACAGGTGTCTGTCTAACCTGCTCTTAAATATCTCCAGTGATGGAGATTCCACAACCTCCCTAGGCAATTTATTCCAGTGTTTAACCACCCTGACAGTGAGGAAGTTTTTCCTAATGTCCAACCTAAACCTCCCTTGCTGCAGTGTAAGCCCATTGCTTCTTGTCCTGTCCTCAGAGGCCAAGGAGAACAATTTCCCCCTTCCTCCCTTTGACACCCTTATAGATACCTGAAAACTGCTATCCTGTTTCTTCTCAGTCTTCTCTTTTCCAAACTAAACAAGCCCAATTCTTTCAGCTGTGCCTCATAGCTCATGTTTTCTATGCAACCCTTTTTGGCAGCAGGAGGAAGCTACGAAGCTGACAGCTTCTACAGTTGCTGGAGATACCAAGTTCAAGCTGAAACAATCAATGGCACGTGTCAGAATTCATCACAGCCAGTACCATGCATACATGATCACGCCATTCTCCTGGAGCAGGGCCTAACCCCTTTGTTGGGGGAAAAAAAGTCTTTGAAAGTCTTTAATCATATTTTAAATTTGCAAAGTGATAAAATGTCGATGTTAACGTGTTAATTTCTACTATGCCTTGTTTCTTTGAAATCTGTGAAAAATGCGAAGCTTAAATGAGTCCTGTGGAAAGGAACAGTGCATCATTAACACAGCCAGATCCATATCACAGACTGCAGCAATTACCATCCAGTGAAACACGGCAAGCTGTGAAGAGCTTTCATTACCAGAGGTTTTACAGGTCATTCACCTTTGTCCAATCTTACGCTAACACAAGCATTTTCTGCACCATGGATTCCAGCTTCATTTAAATCAGTAATTGCTTTGATTTTGGTACATATGGAACATGGAGACTTCATGACTAAGAATTCTATTAGTCAATAAGTTTGCTACTTTTATGAACCATTAGTCATCTTGCCTCAATTCTTTCCCACACTGGGTTATGGATTGAGAACTTGATTTTTATGTCCAGTGAAATCTACCTTAAAGACCACCTGTTTGGTGCAATTATGCTTTCCTGGGTCACAAAGGTGGGATTCAATCAGCAGGTTACACGGTGGAATGCTATTTCTGCCCCAGTCACATCATTCTTTGTCATCTAGAAACTGATGAAAAATAAGCTTATTTAAAATACAAATGTGAATAGGGTTTTGGCGGGAGGGGAGTGCGTTTTAGAATCAGAAATGAACACATCTGAGCTCGGCATTTGAACACAGGGATACTCAAACTTTGATCGCCTAGACCTCACACGTTACTTGTTTTTTCTGTCCGGTAAGCCCGTGAAATCCCAGCATCCTTTGAGGCATTTCAGATTTTTTTTTTAAATACCCAAAGAGAACATCTGTGTTCCAAAAGGCTGCAAGGCGTGAGGTTAGTGTGATCAAGCGCATTGTGCTATAAATGCCTATATTAGTGGCATATGCATTTCAAAATATCGCAGTGAAGAAGCATCATTTGAACGTTCCTATTGAACATGTCATGAAATGCACATTTCTTAATGGTATATATTCCGGGGTGAGTGCGATTAGAAACCAACAATAGTCTGTTCTAATTTTTATAGGTTCTCATGCAGTCCTTGTCACTGTCAGATCTGAGTGCCTTCCAGTAATGCATTAAGCAGTGTGATTAATCTCTCTCATGGGTGGTTCATAGTCTCTCTCTCATCCTTTCCTCAGGGGAGGACTGAAGGGTTTGTTCTGGGAGGGTTTGAGGTGTACAGTGTGGGGTGAAATTCATACCTGTGCAGAAGGCCGTCCTATGGGTCTGTGGTCCTGATTTGGCCTTTAGCCTGCTGTTATTTGTATTTGTTATTGCCCCCGAGGCCAGGGCTCCATGTGTTAGATGCTGCACAAAGAACAAGGAGACAGTTCCTGTCCAAATGAGTGTTTCAAGAGGGGGAAACGAACAGACAAGGGAGCAGAGATGCAGTCATGATCAGTGTAATAAAGGACGTGTCAGCTGCCTAGCAAATGCACAAGTTTCCTGCAGGCTCTCCGCCCCGGGAGTGAATTTCACCTGGATGAAATTAAAGCGTCCGTGTGAAAGGCTTTCTTCTCAATCTGAAGCGTAAGATGAAAAATGTACACCCCTACTCCGACCATGAACAGCTCAGCGATCCACCAGGGAGTTGGGACGCAAGGTTAAGAATGGCTGTTTCAAACCCCATACTGAAAACTGAACGTGGCCCAACCACAGTTTCAGCGCAGCCCCGACAAGAAATCGAAATGTAGGCCTCACACTGATGTGGGTCTGTGGACATCACTGCCGCTTTTGGTAAGACTGGAGCCACATCTTCATCTGGTGTGAACTGTTGTCTTCAACAGTGTAATGACACAGGCTGACAATCTAGCTTTGAGAATACGGCTGGAACTCAAGAGGCGTGTCTCCACTGCATCTTTTTTTAGGGGAAAAAAAAGTTTCCCATCTTTTCAGCCCCATTTGGTACTTCGGCACCAAGGCTGTGGACCTGAGCAGCAGAAGTGTCAGATGCAAGGGGGGGAAGAGTAATTTTAACTGGCAAGTAGAGCTGGTCAGTGTTTTCTCATGGAAGATTTTCATCGTGTTTTGACAAGCTCTCGTGGGGAAAGATGGGGTGTCCCTGTTTTGTCTTCTTGACTTTATGCTGTTGGCAGGACTTCCAGGAAGAGATGTCAAGAAGTGGAAGATGAACGACCACGATCAGTGGGGAAGGGGGGAGATGCGGGATTTGAAAGTCACCACTGTGTATGGTTAACTGAAGCCATATGCATCAGCTCCATGAGGTTTCTAGATTTCTAGGCTGGAAGGAACCCCTAGACCATCTAGTCTGACCTACATCATACAGGGCCAGGCTATAGAGTTTCATCCCGCCGCTTTGGTCTGGTACTGAGTGCAATAAGTTGTGTCTGACTACTTCAGTGTTTCTCAACCTTTTTTTATAAAGTAACCCTTAAAAAAAAAGTACCCCCAGTACCTACAGTTTTCAGACACACAAAATTTTTTTTCTACCACTGCAACACATTTGTTTAAACAACTTAATCGTAGCTGGGCAGGCAATGAAATTTTTGGGTGTAAAAAGTACAAAAATAATAAAGCGCTGTAAAACTTAACACAAAAATTCACTTTTCTCCAAATTTCACTTGTGTTGACGTACCCCCCAGACTTCTCTCGAGTACCTCTAAGGGTATTCGTACCACTGGTTGAGAAACACTGGACTACTGCATACCTTCCACAAAAGCATCCTGTCTTGGTGTGAAGATACACAAGATGGAGAACCTCCTGTTTCTCTGTGTAGTTTGTTCCAGTGAACACTACCCTTGTGCTTTTGGCTTGACTGTGAACCTTCACAGACTCAGCTTTCCTTGCCCTCTGCCCTCCTGTACATTGTCTGTGTTAAGCTTGCAAACTCCGCAGAACTGGGACTAACCTCCTCTGGAATGCCTAGCAAGTGCCTACCCCAGTGCAAGTGCTATCATGCATAACAACACATTGCTGCCGGACACGGCCTGCACACCCTGCACACCCCCACCCCAATGCACACTCCCCAGATTACAACAGAGCATGAGTGGGACGTGCCTGTATAGCACCTGGACAGATGGGTGTCAGGGAAGCAGTTAACACACCAGCAGGAAATGTTCTCCAAGTGTTGTTTCTGCTGCATGAATCGGAATTCTTTTCACAAGTGATTTGTCATGGATTGTTGCGTATTAACTGTAATTACAGCACAAGTGTTCATTGACGCAATTACATGCAAGAGCCATTAGAGAAGGCAATATGGGATCATTATTGAAGGGTGTTGTGCGGAGGAAGGCGATGCCCTGCGTGTCCAGCGCTTCGGTTAGACCAAAGGGGGGTTTCTTTTGACTTTTTAATTGGTACTTCAAAACCAAAATTCACATTCTGGCAACTGGCCTAAAAGGAATAAGAAAGTTCGTTCGGCGTCCAGACTGTACTGCTGCAGCATCTCAGAGCTGCACTCAAGCACCCGGATCCCACTGTGCTAGGCACTGTATTCACACAGAAGAAAAAGAACAGGCCCTGTTTTAGCTTATAGTCCAACCGTGGTTCAAGTGGAGGTTACAAATATTCACACAGGCAACTCTCAGGTATGGGGAATAAGTTTCACATGCTCTCTGTGGTCAGCTCTCCAGGAATCCTCAGGGATATGGGAAAAGCTACTTACTACCTTTGCTGGCCCTTCCTTCCTTTCTCCCTCCCTCCCAGGAAAGAAGCTGGCTGGACAGGCCTGGAGACTAGTCTCCTGCATTCACTGAACAGGTACGGCCTGCAGTCTGGATGCAAGCTACTTCCCAACAATGTGCTGCAGCTCTGGAAAGCACACTCCCCGCGGCACCTCCTATGCCTGCTGCCGTGGCGATCTGGCTGCTGGGACTTACAGTGAGGCCAAGCTAGTGCCTTAGGCTCTGTCTACACTACCAGCTTCTTTCAAAATTAGTTACTTTGAAAGAATAACTACCGAAATAACTATTTCGAAATAAGCTTCTTCCTCTTCACAAGCAGGAGTTATTATTTTGAAATAACCAGCCCCGTATTCCGAAATAACAGGCGTGGTAGTGAGGCCGCTCGCCTTGTTATTTCGAAATAAGGGGAGTTTTTCTGAAATAAGTCCTCAGCGTAGACATGCCCCTACAGGGATGAACACAGCTCCATCAGGAGTGTCCCTGGCAATATGCCACGTGCCCTTCCACTCAGCTAGGCTTTGGAGGTGCGCTTTATACGTTTGGTAAGAGCATCACAGAGGCCTTTAACCCTTGACCTTGCTAACTTCCTCCCCACCTGCTTACCTAATGCATGAGTCTAAACATGATGTAGCACACGGTGCAGGTTTTCCAGGGGGCTACACTGACAGGGACCTGAGGATGCACGGAGGAGAGAGGGAGCAGTCTAGTCATGAAGCCTCTGGAATTAGCATTGAAAGCACCAGCTGAGATACTGTTATTATTCATTATTATTACAGCGTTTGTATTGCTGGGGACCAGGGTGCTACACAACAAAAAGACAGGCCCTGCCCCCCACAGCTTGCAGTACACATTGGTAGGGTTGCCAGATACTTTCACAAAAAATCCCTGAAATAACTCCTCAGTGTAGACATGTCCCTACAGGGATGAACACAGCTCTGTCAGGGTGGGGGGAAAAATTAGTTGAGCAAAAAAACCCAAAACAAACAAACAAAAACCCCGGGGGACCAAACTTGTTGAGCCAAAAAAAGGGGAGGGGGCAACATACTGCTTGGAAGAAAGAAAAAAAAAGGTTGCTGTGCCTTTAAATTCCCGCGCTCCCCACTTCCCCCGCCCCTGCCAGACATGGCAGGGGAAAAATGTCCCTGCCAGCTTTCCATCCAAGAAAAACAGAAAACACTGGACATTTTACATGTTCGGTATTTTCTGAGTTTTTTTACCGGACAGAAGACGCAAGTACTGGACTATCCGGGTGAAAACCGGACACCTGGCAACCCTACACATTGGCAGATAACAATCGTTGCGCTGCTTGGAAAGCTACCTAAACTGCCCTGTTTGCTCACAAAATGTCACCCTAAGGCCTTGCTTGGCCGGTGACTTGGAAGAGGGCGTTCTCCTCCGTGATGGAAAATGTCCCCAGAGAAGAATGGAGGTGTGTGCGAAGGTCATCAGTTCTGCCCCTCTGCCCGTGTGGGGTAGGCTTCCAATGAAGCGTTTCATTTGCTAAAGAGCCAGTAAGTGGGACATCATGAATTCCAGCCCATCAACAGACATGACCATCTAAAACCTGGCAACTCAGAGAGGCGGGAGCCATCCAAAGAGATTCACTGGGGTTTAAAAGAAGAGATGAAAGCAAACACCCCGGGACTGTGTGTGTGCGCTGAGAGAGTCAGACGTTGCCTTATGCTGCTCATCTCTAATTACACTCTTGGTATATTTCGCCTTGGCAAAGGGTCTGAGCCCGGGCATTCAGACCATGCTGTGTCCCAGAGCGCTGACGCATTCAGAGTCAATCATTGTGACAGCGAGGGGCTTGAGAGCCAACATTCAGACAGGTTTTAGGACCTGGATCTGTGATGAGCAATCCACGCCCCAGGGCTGCACGAGGCCCATTGGGGTTCTACGTGTGGCCCACAAGACATTTTGTTACCCTTGCTCACGCGCAGGGTGGCCAGATTCTGCTGGTTTCTGCCCACGTCGTTTTTTCTGACCGGTGTTACTAAAGAGCCACCCATGTGAAGCCAGGGCAGGTGGAGTGAGGGGCGTGAGGATCGCACACAACACTGACCGAGAGAGCCGGGCGCTCCCTCTGCAGCCAATCACAGTGCTGCCACGGTTCAATTGGTACCTCCCCCAAATTCTAGGGATGCACGGGGGTGCTGCCCCAGACCTCTTGGGCTGTGCTGCCCTGAACTGAGGGCTGTGCTACTGACTCTAGCCATTAGGCTGTGCTGCCCTGAACTGAGGGCTGTTGTTACGGACTCTAGCCATTGGTCTGGGCAGCCTTGTGAACAAAGTGGCTACGCTACTGACCCAGGCTGATAGACCTCAACACCTAAGGGTGACAGACTGACGGAGGTCGCTGATGGTTCGGCAGCCGAACAGGCGGCGTCCGCTCCCCCAGGAACCCGCATACCACAACACACCTAGTGAGAGGGCTACACGGTATCAGCTCTCCCCAGAGCCGTATCTTCCTAGGACTCAGCAACTGTATCCTTGCTGAAAATAGCAAATGAATTTTTCTAAATTAAATAGTAACCCTAAGAAAAGAAAGAATTTGGGGGGGGGCTTTTAAAGTGAGGACCCCGTAATTGGCCCAGTACTGACCCTTGAGCTTGGAGGACCGTGCGATAAGGATGTTGGCTAATTACACTGACTTCTCTTTAATTATCATGTTCATTAGGGCAGCCGGCGCATGGTCCCTGGGGGGGAGCGCGGCTCAAACAAAAAGCAGAGGCGGGGAATCCGGAGCAGACCTGCCCTGTCTCCGCTCTCAGGGACACCTGAGTAACAAGCTGCTGTGACAGCTGGGAGGCTAATCAGCGACTCGCCAGAGAGACGCTCTCGAGTCAGACATGTGGCAGAGGGAGAGCGGAGATGGGCTCACCAGGGCCCTTCTCCTCGCACATCAATAGAGTGGCCTGCGGTGCACCGTGAAGACCGATGGCTCCCAGCAATGCCTGGGTTGCGGTCTGCATAGCACCAACGTGGTGCAGGAGGGACTCTGCTGCCCTCGATGGTGTTCTGCTGGCAGGAGAGAGAGGAACTAGGTCCTAGGGCAGGCAGCTCCCTGGAAACCGAGCCCAGACCCCCCCAGACGCGTTCCACTTCGAGCAGCAGCTGGGCAAGATCTGGGCACCTGCGCTTGTTCCTTCCAGCACAACTGCTGGCCACATTTACTCAGGTACAAGCCAGCTACAAACTTCTCCTGCTGCCAGTGCAGCACACCGACCCGGGCACCTGCTGAATCAAGTTGCATCGAGCTGAAGGCTAACAGCAGATTGGGCAGCGTTGGGAGGAGCATTGCCAGCAAATCTAGGGAAGTGACTATTCCTCTTTATTCGGCCACATCTGGAGTATTGCATCCAGTTTTGGGTCCCCCACTACAGAAAGGAGGTGGACACATTGGAGCGAGTCCAGCGGAGGGCAACAAAAATGAGGGGGCTGGAGCACATGACTTATGAGGAGAGGCTAAGGGATCTGATCTTATTTAGTCGCCAGACGAGAAGAGTGAGGGGGGATTTGAGAGCAGCCTTCAACTTATAGAATCATAGACCCATAGAGCTGGAAGAGACCTCAGGAGGTCATCAAGTCCAGGCCCCTGCCCTAGGCAGGAACAATCCCAACTAAATCAACCTAGCCAGGGCTTTGTCAAGCCGAGACTTAAAAATCTCTATGGATGGCGACTCCACTACTTCCCTAGGTAATCCATTCCAGTGCTTCCCCACCCTCCTAGGGAAATAGTTTTTCCTAATATCCAACCTGGACCTCTCCCACCGCAACTTGAGACCATTGTTCCTTGTTCTGCCATCCATCACAACTGAGAACAGCCTTTCTCCAGCCTCTTTGGAACCTCCCTTCAGGAAGTTGAACCCCCACTTCCTGAAGGGGGGTTCCAAAGAGGATGGAGAGAGGCTGTTCTCAGTGGCGACAGATGACAGAACGAGGAGCAATGGTCTCAAATTGCAGTGGGGGAGGTCTAGGTTGGAGATTAGGAAAAATTATTTCACTAGGAGGGTGGGGAAGCACTGAGATGGGTTCCCTAGGGAGGCAGTGGAATCTCCGTCCCTAAGGTTTTTAAGTCCCAGTTTGACAAAGCCCTGGCTGGGATGATTGAGTTGGGGCTGGTCCTGCTTTGGGCAGGGGGCGGGACTCGATGACTCCTGAGGTCTCTTCCAATGCTAGGGTGCTATGAGTCTATGATCCTTTCTGAGTCTTCAGGATTCCGAAGTCAGCGGGTGGGCCTGCTGATGGCACAAGAGTATTTCTACGGGCTCTGCAGAAAAATGCCGGCTTTCCAGAAAATTCCAAGCTGCCTGGAATGAGCAAACATTGCCGGCGATAAGCGCCTGTTTTCATGGTCATGTATCTGACTGTAACTGCACTTTGCTCCTTTTCCCTTGCCCATGAGCAGTAAATGTTTTGGCAAGGGAGTTAGACGGCAGATATCGACTTGCTGTTACTACACACCTCCACCTGTAGGGTGAAGAACGATCTTGTGGCAAAAGCAGAGGACCAACTGTCAATGGATGCTGGGGAAGGCTCCTTCGCTCTGCCAGAGTATCACTCGGTGCCCTGTGAGGCTGAGATGTTCAGAGTAGGCTCTAATTTGTGGTTCCTCAATTTTGGTGCCTTATTTGCAGAAATGTTGAGCACCCGCCGCTCCAGCTGAAGTGAATGGGCGGTCCAGACACTCAGTGCCTAAGAGATTCAGGCCCGAAGGCCAGGATCCATTAAGGGTTTTATGTAGTCTCCTAATTTCCACTGAAATCAATTGTGAATACGGGCCAAAATGATTAGGGGGGCTGGAGCACATGACGGATGAGGAGAGGCTGAGGGATTTGGGCTTATTTAGTCTACAGAATAGAAGAGTGAGGGGGAATTTGATAGCAGCCTTCAACTTCCTGAAGGAAGGCTCCAAAGAGGCTGGAGAGAGGCTGTTCTCAGCGGAGGCAGATGGCAGAACAAGGAGCAATGGTCTCAAGTTGCAGCAGGGGAAGTCTAGGTTGGATATTAGGAAAAATTATTTTACTAGGAGGGTGGTGAAGCACTGGAATGGGTTACCTACAGAGGTGGTAGAATCTCCATCCTTAGAGGTTTTTAAGTCTTGGCTTGACAAAGCCCTGGCTGGGATGATTTAGTTGGGATTGGTCCTGCTTTGGACAGGGGGCCGGACTTGATGACCTCCTGAGGTCTCTTCCAGACCTTGGATTTTATGATTCTTAGCGATGATAGTTGGCCATTTAAAAAGGCAGACTTAGCTGGGGTTCCAACATCTGCTAAGAGGGAAGGTCGGCGGCAGGGTCCGGAATCCGGCATGCTATCCTTTGCCCAAGAAACACCTGTGTTTCCTGCCATGGCTGGAGGACTGCCAGTCCCCTCATTACAGTGCACTGACAAAGTAAGGACCTGAGCCAGGAGGGCTGCGATGTTAAGTGTATCATGCCCTGAAGTCATTGTCTTCTGCCGATCTCAGAGCTGAGCCCAACACTTGCCCTGTCAGGATTCCACGGTTAATCTTACATAGTCTCCCTTTAAAACAGCAAAACCTAATACCACAGCTGTAACGCATCAGCCTTCGTAGCTGTCAAAATGAAGCTGTTCACATGACGGGCTTCCCCCTCCCCCCGCCACATACCCTTGTTAAAAATGTGACTGTTCCCTTAGGCGACAATGAAATACATGACCAAATTAATGAGGATATGACAAACTTTACTGGTCAGATTAGATTCCTGTGCCAGGGTCAGACTCAACACAAACCTGGAAAGTGACTGAAGAGAAGGGAAGCCAAGGGTGATGGGCCACAGGTTTTTGGAGCACGGCAAATGACAATGACAGGATTGCTCAATGACTCAGCCACACGGTAGACATGCTCTGCCCCTCTGGTAAGAGCATCCGATTAAAATCCTGCCTGGGCTCTCTCTGCATCTCTTTCCAGGCGGCCGTCTTCCCTCAGCCCTGCTCTCGGGGGTGCACGCCACAGAATGGGGTTTTGCAACCAGGCAGCTAAGAGCGCTTCTGCCTAATTTGCCGAGATCTATCGCCATGCATTCAAGGACAGCAGGGAGGGCATTTCTCTTCAAACCACACTAGAGGGAGGCTTATTGAACATCACACAGCTTAGAGTGAATACCAAGGTGAAAGAGAGATAATAATATCTATCTATATCACAGTATAGCCACGTCTTCCCTCCCTTCCCTGGCTGGAAATCAAGCTGCTTCGTACGAAATATTCCGCTCACTGGAGAATGTTGGGTTCTAAATGGATTCGGTGAGAATTCTTTCCGCTCTTTGGCCTAAAAATGAGAGACAATTATTTCATGGTTTTTATTCACGCCGCTTTTGTAAACGTCCCCTTTGTGCTCACGCAGGAGGCTGAAGGCTGGGCAGGTAGCATGCTCCTCCCCTAGCCTCACTCTTCATCACTGCCAACAATTGTTGAGGCGGGGGCAGCGTTGCCTAGTCGAGGGAGCAGGCGTCAGGATGCCTGGGTTCTATTCGCAGCTCGAGGAAGGGGTGCCGCAGGGCTGTGATTCAGGGTACCCGTCTCTGCCACCCTGCAGTCCTGGCCCAGCCATTTACGTTTCCCACGTTCGTTTTATGCGCCTGTCTTGGGATGTGTCCAGTTTGATCATCTGAAGTGATGGCCAGTGGCCCTGCGAGCTGGGCGCTTGTGCAGCTGCTCGGGAGAGATTCCAGCACAGCCCCCGCTGCTGAGTGGGTGTTTTGTTCCTACTGGCGGTGCCCATTTGCACGTGCTACGGCGCACATAGGCCTGCTGATGGGGGGGGAGGGGGCAAAAGGGTCAATTACCCCGGGATCTGATGATTCAAAGGGGCCCAGGGCTCCTGGCTGCCATTGCTGCTACTGCAGCAGGCAGGGCCCCGGGCCCTTTGAATCACCACTGGAGTACCAGGGTGGTGCTCTGCATGCTCCAAGGGACTGGGGGGGGGCGGGTAGTGCTGCGATCCCGGCGGCACGAAACCCTACCTGCCCCTGGCCCCATACTGTCCACCCGAGGCCCCCCACTTCTGAGGGTGTGGAGCTCCGCCCAACCGCTGTCAGCCTCTCTGGGGGCATATACAGAGTGATTGCACACATGGATGGAAAAGATTAGAGCGGGGTGGGGAACTTGCCCGCAGCGTGCTTTGATCGGACCTGCGAGGCTCGGGACTTCTCCCCTCCAGGGGCAGGAGCACCCTACCTTCTGCACAGACCTGACATCCCCACCCGCAACCCACTTCTGCACCTTCCCTCCCACCCAGCTCCCCCACCCCATCCTGCTCCTGCACCCTGCCCAGACCCCCACACCAGCCCACTTCTGCACCCTGCTCCTGCACCCTGCCTCCTGCCCAGACCCCCACACCCAGCCCACTTCTGCACCCTGCTCCTGCACCCTGCCTCACCACCCATCCTGCTCCTGCACCTGCCCAGACCCCACATCCCCAGCCTGCTCCCTAGCAGCCCCCTCTTGTGCACTGAGCCCCTCATTTTCAGTCCCACCCCAGAGCCCCAAAAAATCTACCAGCCCCATTCCCTTAGGTTCTGGAGTGGAGGGTAGCGAGGTGAATGTCTTTTTTTCCCCCTCCCTGCTTCTCAGTTGGGGGCCACATCTGTGAGGGCTTAATTTTTCTCCTCACTTGAGGGCCAGGTCAGTGAGGGTGGGTTTTTGTTTTTGCTTCTCAGTTATGTGTAGCCCCTGACAGATTTTTCTGTGGGTCAGTGGCCCCTGACCCAAAAAAGATTCCCCTTCCCTGCCAGATTAGCGGAAACATTGGTGATGACCACTAACTGGTTACTATAGAAGCAACCGGAGCTGTAGATTTGGAAAAATCTGGCCCAACGCAGCACTGGCTGGGCTTTCAAAAACGGAGGCACCTAACGTCAGCGGCCATATTGAAAGCTGGCCTTACCCTCAGGGTGCTACAGTTCACTCCTCCAGCGCTTGGCTACATTGCATGCAGGTGGTGAGCTCTAATTAATGGAGCTCCCAGGAACTACGGGAAGTAACAATCTCTGTGATTATCCTAGTTCTGTAAAGAGCGTCAAGATCCTCCAAGGAGAGAGGCTCTGTAGGCACAAAAGACTAATGCAACTAGAAATTATCCAGAACCCAACCCCCAAGGGCTAGAAAAACCTATGACCTTTGGGACCTGTTCCAAACCTCAAAGCTTAGGTCCGTCTCCAAGGAGCTCTAAACTGCTCTGTTTATGGAAAATACAGTCGGCTCAACACGTTTGCGTTTAGAGCCATTTGGCCAGAAAGCCGTTCTAGAAAGGTGGAAATCGCATCGTTCTCTGGAGCCTGCGTCCTGGGATACCTCAACAAGTTCCACCACAAGGTTATAAGGGGGAGAGACTAAACGTGACAGACGTGGAGTCACATTGCTGAGTGCACTAGTGGAAGGCACTCAGATACTATAGTGATTAATGTGGTATATGAACCTATAAAGAAGAAAATAGAATCAGGGTCCACGAGAGAGTAGAAAGGAGAGTGTAATGGGACTAGGCCTGAAGGCCCAAGGAGCCATAGAGAAGTCCTCCAGGTGGCTAGAGTGACTAGGAGGAAGCCAGCCAATCAGGGGCCAGGAGGGACTACAAAAGGAACTGTAGGACTAGAAGCAGCTCAGTTGCAGCCCAGATCTGGAAGGGAGAAGGTATGGGGGTGTTGGCTGGCTGGCTGGCAGAATGAAGGACTCATTCAGAGTGAGGCAACAAACTGAGGGACTGTATTGAACTGACACACACTCTGCAGAGGGCACCGGGATGGGCCTCTGGAGGAGAGCTGAGTAGCTGCAAGGCTTTTAAAACTGAAGCAGTGCAGGAACCTGTACCTGGCCAAACTAGGGTTGCCAGGTGTGCAATATTGAACCGGACAGTCCAGTATTTTCGCCTCCTGTCCAGTAAAAAAATTCAGAAAATACCAGACACCTAAAATGTCCGTTGTTTTCTGATTTTTTCCTGGCCAGAAGGTGAAAATCCTGGGTGCTTACCTGGTTCTACAGGGGAGCTGTCTGGCCCAGAGCAGAAAGACAAGATGTCGGACGGCTGCCGGCAGCCTGTTAGGACCATAAAGGCTCAAAAGCATTTCTTAAAGGGGCCATGCTGGGTTTCTTTTCTTTTCTTTTCTTTTCTTTTCTTTTCTTTTCTTTTCTTTTCTTAACTCTTGGTGTCCCTTTTTTTTTTTTCCTCAACAACTTTGGTCTCCCCCTTTTTTTTTCTCAACAGAATTTTTTCCTCTGTGTTTTTTTTGGGGGGGAAGAGGGTGTTCGTTTGTCAACCCTAGGCCAAACGGGGGCACTCGTGTGAGATGAGTGCCAACCCCGTTACAGAGGGTCGCACTGAATCAGACCAGCAGTACAGTAGGAGATCAGAGCTGGAACAAATTGCAAGCCTTCGTTTAGTTCATACACCACTCTGCTTTGTGAGCAGGATCACTTTGCAGGATGATGGGCTATCTGTACTTGGCAAAGTGAGGCTAAACACCACTGTGCCTTCCAAGTGGAAGATCACAAATTCTAGGCATCAAGCCGTCACGTTTGGGGGCTCAGTCTCTTTACGCTGTCTCACACGGTGGTGTAAATGCGGAGCTCCCTGAGACCTGAGCAGGCAGAGTGATATTCCAGAGTGATGAATGGCCTAGACCTGGGTGGGGGAGAGGGTGCAGTAGACACGATAGCTTGGCGGTAATTAGGGTTGCCAGGTGTCCGGTTTTGAACTGGCCAGTCCAGCATTTGAGCTTTCTGTTTGGGAAACAAATTGAGAAAATAGAAATGTCCGGTATTTTCTAAATAAGATGTAATGTCAGTTGTGATGTCATGTCAAGTATCTCCAATATTTTTGTTGAAACCATCTGGCAACCCTAATGGTAATAAGGATTTTGAAACAGTTCTATGTGACATTCTCATAAGCCAACTAGGAAAATGTGGTCTAGTTGAAATGACTATAAAGTGGGGGCACAACTGATGGAAAGACTTTACGCAAAGAGTTGTTATCAATGGTTTGCTGTCAAGCTGAAAGAGTGTACCTAGTGGGGAACTGTAGGGGTCCTTCCTGGGCCTGGAACGATTCAATATTTTCCTCGCAAAGTGGAGAGTATGCACATAAATCCTGTGGCTGACACCATGCTAGAAAGGCTTGCAGGCACTTTGCTGGAATCAAAAGGACTTTGACAAATTAGAGAACTGGTCTTGAAATCACCAAGATGGAATTCAGAGAAGACCAAAGCAGCGAACTTCACTTAGAAAGGAAAAATGCACCTCCCCAAAATGGTGACACACTGGGTAGGTGGCAGTTCTGCTGACAGGGATCTTGGCATTACAGTGGAAAACAAATTCGATGGGAGTCAACAATGCGATGCAGTTGCGAACAAGGCTAATAGTCTAGCGTGCACTAACAGGAGCGCTGTATGTCACAAGTAGCTGTCCTGCTCGACGGGGCGCTGGAGTGCTGCGTCCGGTTCTGGGCACTGACATGGGCAAACTGGAGAGGGTCCAGAGGCGAGCAACAAAAACAATCGGAAGTTTAGAAATCTTGACCTATGAGGAAGGGGCTGTTTAGACTCAATGGCTGCGTCTAGACTGGCAAGTTTTTCCGCAAAAGCAGCTGCGGAAAAACTTTTCCGTTAAAAGCATTTGCGGAAAATCATGCCAGTCTAGACGTAGCCAATGGGGGTGTGTGTGTGTGTGTGTGTGTGTGTGTGTGTGTGTGTGTGTGTGTGTGAGATGTGTGTGTGTGTGTGTGTGTGTGTGTGTGTGTGTGTGTGTGTGTGTGAGAAGACTTAGTTGGTTTAAGCCGCAGAAATGGAGATGAAGGTTAGATATTAGGGAAAAATGTCTAACTATGAGATTAGTGAAGGTCTGAAATATCCTTCCAAAGGAGACTGTGGAATCCCCATCATCATTGGAGGTTTCTAAGAACAGGTTGGACACACCCCTGTCAAGCATGGTTTAGATTTACTTAGCTCTGCCTCAGCATAAGGCACTGGACTTGATGGCTTCTCAAGGGCTCTTCCAGCCCCACGTTTCTATGATATAAAGAGTGGCATCTGAGCTCCACTATGCAGCTTTCGTGGCACCTCCACTCCTTAGAACTATCTCCCCACCACCGCAGAGTGAGAAGGGGGGTGTATGGAGACCAAGCATTTGCCTGGGGCCCATCTTTAATTTTTAGCAAGTTTACAAGATGCTCAAGGCCAAACCTGAACAATCTGACTAAATCCAGATCCCCGAGGCGGAGATACCAAAGCTAGACGGCAGAGATTGCTTTTATCTCAGAACCTCTCTCATTCGTGCATTGATGGAGGTCAGAAGGGAGCATCCATCCAGTGCCCGTGGCCGCCCCCCTTATAGATCTTGGATCCCCAAATCGGGAGCATATTAACCTTTGCAGACCCCTTGTATGGCAAGGTGAGCAGGCCCAAGACAGTGGTGCCCGAAGTTACTGCGGGTGGAGTGGGGGGAGCTTACTAATGCTTTTTTCTTTCACTGCTGGACCCAAATGAACATCTTCCACCTACCGAGATGGAGCGACGGGCCTGTGTTGGTCTCTGCCAAGGGAAGTGCCGTCGTTTTGCCAGAAAGAAACAAGAGACGGCGAGAGGGGAGAGGGAGAGGAAGCCAGGGCCAGGCTGGCTTTTACAAACAGCTCTAATATCCCTGGAAGACGTCTCCGAGTCATGCACCGGGTTGGAAATGTCTCCCATTATTGCTCTGACTCATTTATGACTCAGTGACATTTCTGCAATTAAAAAGCATTTGCTCATCCAGCCCTTTACTGCCCCACTTGGTGGCTGAGCCAGTGCTAAACAACTTCTTTTTCATGCTGTTTCCCAAACAGAGCCCCTGCCCCTGGCTGAGACTAGCTGCAGCTTTGACACCTCGCGCCCGCAGGGGCGCGTTAGCCCTCATGCAACGGCTGCCGTTGCATGGCTGTTAGCAGCAACCCACACAGGAAGGGTTCTGGGGACCGTGGGAGCACCTACAACAGTTACCACCAGCCCCGTTTCCACAACAGCGATAAACCTCAGCGGTCTCCAGCCACCCCACTGGGAAGGAATGTTCCATGCCCTGTGCAGGGACGGAGTGGGGGAAACTGCTTCATCTGAACAGTCCCGGGCCTCCTCCTACTCTCCCTCCCTCCCCCTCTCAGAAGGAAAATCAGGGGAAGGTCCCTCTCCTCTTTCCCTCCCCCAGGCCAGCGTATACCAGGCAACGGGTTTTGGACAGCTTCTGTGCTGGGAGGAGGCAGTGTTTGCCGGCAGCCATTCCCCACGTGGGGCGGCCCTTCCTCTTAGAAGTGGCTCCAAACTGAACCCCGTCCTCCAAACACTCCCGAAGTTTGGACCCGGACTTAACAGGCATCTTAGTGCAGGGCCATCCCTAGGTTTTATGGGGCCTTACCGCACAGTGCTATTAAACTGATACCCCTGGGCCAGGTGGCAACCAGGGAGGGGGACAATTTTTTAAAGCGGTGCTTTTCAAATCTTCAGCAACTCATTTTAAACGAAGGCCCTGCCGACTACCACAGTAAATTCAGAAAGCGGCAGGACAGACCTGGGGTTGGCAAATGCCTGTTCAACGGCTTCCTTGCCACTTGAATGGCTCTTTCACAGCATCAGTGCTCTGCTAATAGCTCTGGCAGGTTTCTTCACTTGTTAACTAGATCCTCTAGAGCAGGGGTGGGGAACCTAAGGCCCAGGGGCTGGATGCAGCCCCCGGCTTGCCTGGATCCAGCCCCCAAGGCGCAGGTCCCCCCCATGCATTGGGGAGCCCATGCTGGTGCTCTAGTCCACCACTGCTCCCACTTGTCTGCAGCCCCGACTGATTTTTCTGTGCATCAGTGGCTCCCGACACAAAAAAGGTTCCTCATCTCTGCCCTAGAGGAAGCAGAGCCATGGAGCTGGGATAGGAAGAGGTGGGGGGGTGGACTTTAAGACCCAGTGCTGCCCCAATTTTTCAAGTGCCCTATGCAGCTGCATATTCTGCATATGGGGAAAGACAGTCTTGGCTTGATACAAGGAGTGAACCAGAACTCTGAGTCCAAACACTTTGGCTTTGGGATCCATATTCCAACTTCACAGCGTGCTCCTCGCTACACTGGGACGGTCAGAGCAACATCCCAGATCTACACACTCTGGGGCTCTGTACTCGGACCTAGTCTCTACTTTCTGTAAGGCAGCAACGGTGCCCATAGAAACCAACACGTCAGGCTCCTGGGTAGCATATTGAATGTGGGATCTCTGGATCTACAACTAGGTATTGCTACTGCCTGACTTAAAAGACCCAGACATTAGAGGGGTACAAAGAGCCACGCTGTGTAATTGTAAGCTACATATGTGCACTGATGGTGACCTTCTATTTACATACAGTGAGTACTTTTCATCCAGCCTGATCCCCCAGTGCTACACAGAGGTCGCTTCATTCATCACTATAATGCAGCCACCTCTGGGCTGCAACATAGCAGCTGTTTCAACAGCTCACAGCAATATTGTATCTACTATATATTTGAGAGAGTTTGTCTGTCTGCGTGTCTGTCTGTTCAAGCACGCCTTCTGAACGGTAAGAGCTAGGGCCCAGCATACAGCTTTCTCTTGTCATAACTTAAAGCAAGGTCAGGGTTTGGTTTTCATAGGAAAATAGGATGTGCCCGGTACGGGATTACTTCTCAGAAAACCATACAGAAGAGAGAAAGAATCATCAGGCAGGTGAAAGGAGCTGGCTGCCCCCCCCCTCATCTGGTACTGCCCCAGCCCGAGTGCTCTACCCCCCCCCAGACTCCCATTAAGGAGGGGGACATGTTGCCCCCCCCCCATTCATACAGGAGCATTTGCTGACTATTCCCTTTCCTGGGAGGCGGGGGGAGTGCTCAGTTTGCTGCATTCCTCGCTCTGGCTGGGGAGTGCAGGGGGCAAATGAACCTGGACCTGACTCATCTGGGCAACATGTCCCCCTCCCCCAGCTGTGCCTGCTGGAGCTGCAGTGGACATGGAGAAGCACTTCTCACCTGGTCCCACGCTGCTGCGGTGGGGGTGTCTGGGTTGTCCGCTCTCTCTGGGGCAGCCTGACTACTGAACCCCTCCTCCTCCGCCCCACCCCAGAGCAACGATTTCAATGAAGAAAAATAAAAATTGAGTTTAAGACCCGGGCAAATCTTCGAGTATATTAAGTGCATATGCATTCAACCAAAACTGCATGGGAAGACAGGGAAGCCAAATGAAATTACTCCAGGTGGAATTTGCCCAGAATACTAGATTTACAACACTCCTGACATGTGCAAAAAAAAATTCCCTGGGGGATTTTTGCTTGGCCACGAGTTGCCAGGCTTTTAGATTTGCATCATGTCCCCCAGCACATCCAGCGGCTCTCTGCCAAAGCACCAGCTGATCACACACTCCATGGCATGATTGACCCTCCTGAATTGAGAGCAGCTTACAGCAGAACCTGGGCTCCCTCTGGAGGGCTCCCGTCAACAAACTGACCCAGCCTGAGCCTGTGGGCAGGTGCCCGGGGTTTGCTTGGGTGTTCTCATCCATTTTCCCCACAACGGCCCATGTTCAGCCGTTGTTTGAGACCTGTCCTCATTCGGGGCACACGCACAACAGGTTTGTGTTACACGTTCAGTTCGGCACATCTGATTTCCTTGCTCTCAACCTGCCCTGCAGCAGCCACGCTCTGCTGTCCTCCAGAGACCCTACAACATGGGCGGCGGGTATGCTAGGCGGGGGAAGGCCTTGTCTTCCCAAACTGCCAGCTTGGCCCCATCCACACTCTGCCCCCAGCATGCCTACTGGTGCAGGGGGGAGGCAGCTTGGCTTCTAGGGGCGGGGCCTTGGCAGAAGGGGTGGGACTGGGGCGGGGCTGGGAGCTTGCCTCCGCCAGATCTACCTTCACCCACTGCCCATGCCCTACAGGAACGCAATTTCAGCCCTCGTCACGCCTTGCAGAATGCAGCCAAGACAGAAGTCGGCTGCCACCTCCCCGTGGCTGGTGTTATTACCGTGTGCACCTGTCGGTGCTTCTCGCCTGGGGTGGTAAGAGGTGGGTTCACAGCGGTGGCATCTCTCAGCTTATTTAGAATGAGCGGTCACACTGTGTCAGGCTGAAGTCTCTTTGGATGGGCCATTGGGCGCATTTTCATTAATACAGCTGCCGTATCTCACCTTTACTCTGGGACATACAAATCCAGGTTGGGAAATGCACTCAGTCAATAAACCCCGGTGGTTCAATTATGTCCCGCTCTCTCCATGGTCTCTTTAGAGCACAAGGCCTGATATCAGGGTTCAGGTTATTAAAGCACTAGATTTTAAAGCCAGAGATGCAAACTCCTCCGGAGGATGCCAGGTAAAGTTGCGGGAGAACCGCCCAAGGCAAAGACAGAACGATCTATACGTGATACAGAACTAACCTTTGTGTCGTTAGAAGCCAAGACCTCACAGAGCCTTTTGTGCCCCCCGCCCCCAAATCTCCTGCAAACGCAATAGCAATTCTCACAATGTGAGCACATGGACAGCTGCGTTCGGCTCAGAGATTGTGCGCGGCAGCTTTTAGGTGTGTTGGTTTCCTGGCGTCACGTATGCAATCGCCTCGATCGCTAATAGACTTAACGTGGCCACTCACTCCTCTACACCAGGCCCCTAATTTTCCTATGCACTTGTGGAGTACTGCCAGAATGCTAGCCGAGGAGCAGGGGCTGTCTTTGTGCTGTTTGTCTTTACAGTGCCTGGTATAATGGGGCCCTCTCTCTCCTTTGGGGGGGCCTAGCTGCTGCTGCAATTATATAGTATCCCATTGTACCCTGATCACATAAGAATGGCCACACTGGGTCAGACCAAAGGTCCATCGACAGTGGGCAATGCCAGGTGCCCCAGAGGGAGTGAACAGAACAGGGAATCATCCAGTGTTCCCTCCCCTGTCACCCATTTCCAGCCTCTGTCAAACAGAGGCTATGGACATTATTCCTACCCACCCTGGCTAATAGCCAGGGCTTGACAAATCACTGAATCTACTCACCTGTGGCGAGCAGATTTCAGCCGGTTACCCCATTCACTGGCAGTGCGTGCATGCGCAGTGCAGGGCTGGCGAGTAGGTTTTGCCGCTGTTTGTCAAGCCCTGCTAACAGCCATTGATGGACCTAACCTCCATGAATTCATCTAGTTCTTTTTTGAACCCTGTTAAAGCCCTGGTCTTCACAACATCCTCTGGTAAGGAGTTCCACAGGTTGCCTGTGCACTGCATGAAGAAATACTTCCTTTGGTTTGTTTTAAACTTGCTACCTATTCATTCCATTTGGTGACCCCCAGTTCTTACATTACGGGAGCAAGTAAATAACTTTTCCTTATTCACTTTCTCCACACCAGTTACGATTTTATAGACCTCTATCACCTCCCCCTCTTTTATCATATCAACTCCCGCTGCAATAATGGACTGGATGGGAATTATCCCTGGGGAGAAATGAAAGCTCTTTTCTCCCATCAATACATGAAGTTTGCCATCTGCCATTCCAGTGAGAGGAACCAAAAGAGACATTTGGGAAACTGACTGTTTCATTCTGTAGCTCAGAAACGTGCACTAGCATTGCTGGTACATATCAGAGCATAAATAGACACTGATTCCTCCCCCCACCCCCTTTTACTATTACGACTGAGGAGCAATATCTTGCAGGATGATTTCATTGCTTGGTGGGGATGGCTGCCTGGCTGGGAGACAGCCGAGCTCTGGACATCGCCAAAGGAAATAATGAATATGAAAGAGGAAGCAGCCTCAGGAGCAGGGATGCAGATTGACAGCCAAATGCAATGCAATGGCCAAATTCTACTGGCGTGGTTTGAAATCCAGGGGCGATGCCGACAGTTGAGAGCTCTATTCCCAGGGTTGCGCCAGAGCGAGCTTTTACTTTTCACCCTGGTTTAGTGGTTTGTGGCTCGCAAGGGGTGTTTGGTTATTATTACACATGCCCATCATGGAGGATCCCACACTGGCGTCACACCCCGCAGGCTGTGCATTCGGCACCTCTGAGGTGCAGCCAGCTCTGGAGAGGAGCGGGCCAGCTGAGGTGAATGGCACACGTTTGCAGCATGGGAGGAAATTGGCGGGGGAGGCAGCGGGCTGGCACTACCGCGCAGCCTCTGGCTGTCTGGCTACATGGCAGAAACTCCACCCTGAACCGTGCTGCTTTTCGCTCAGCACATCGGTGCATGTGTGCCGGGCTCTCTGCCGCATCCACACACCCTCCTGCTAGCGTGTAATTTGCGCCACCCACCAGACCACCTCTGGATCTCGGCTTTCGCCCTGGGGAACACAGCTGTGCCTGTCTGTCCGTCCTCCCGTTTCTATGCAGCCTTGAACCCATGTGCCTGCTCTTCCCCACCCCCCAGGGAATGTGAAATGCTTCCAAGGGATCCCCAAGCCATTTGAACCCCCTTACAGGGAGGAGGGCATAAGATGCTTGGACACGGTAGACAAGGGGCTTATGGGGAATGGCCAGGTAGGGAGCCTCGTACCTCACAGTAACACCTCTTGCTCCTGGCGTAACAAATACTCAGAAGAACAAAGACCTGTTGCTAGAGACCCAGCTCGTACACAGCCAAGGGCTCCCGTGCCCCACGGACTAACAGCACTGCGCAGTGATAAGGGCCTGGCCCCTGAGCAAAGAACCCGGTTGGGTGCCACAGCAGGGACACTTTGAGGGACAGAATTTAAAGGACCGGGCAGGGATGTTACATATCAGTTAATGGAATAGTCGAGTAACCTCATGAATTCTTATTAGTTAGTCGTCTATTCTATAGCCACCGGGGGCGGGGCTGGCAGCCAGCATATCAGAGGCAGCAGCGCAGGGTGCCAGGTGGGAGCTTGTCCACGAGGGGAGCCAGTTTAAAAATCAGCTCCCCTTGTGGACCGGCAGGCTGTCGCCCAGTGTTGCTGCCTCTGATAAAGAGGCAGCAGCGGGGGGTGGCAGCAGCCCCTGTCTGTGCGGAGTCTGAACTCCCGGACCCAGCGCGAACCAGAACTGAGCTGGGCTGCCTGCCTGCCTGGCTCCTAATGCACTTTAAATGCAGAGCTGCAGCAGGAGTAGGTTCTGGACCCAGCACGAGCCAGAACTGAGCCGGGCTGCTGGCCAGCCTGCTTTCAAATTTACTGGCAAGGGGAGGGGGAGGGAAATGCGTGTTGTTGATAGCATTAACCTATAAGCTTTTGCTTATCAGTTAATCGACTCCACTATTACATCCCTAGGACCAGGAATAACATTTCCAGAGGCACTTAAGTCACTTCTGAGAGGGGATGGAGGATCTTCGGGCCCTTTTGAAAATAGACGTGGGTGGCCAGTAATGTAGGCAAGGGGAGGCACAGCCTTCCCGAAACTGCCTAAACACCCAACCCCTCGAAGGCTGGGGCCGTCATCGAGGAAGGCTGGGGTTGTGGCATGGCAGCCCTGCTCCCTGGCCACTAGGAAGGGCTGGGCTGGGGCTACAGCATGGCAGCACTGTCCCGCCACATGGCCAGAAACGATCGGGTTGGGGTGGGTGGGGCTTGGCTCCAGGGGCGGGCCTCTGGCGGAAGGGGTGGGGCTGAGGTTTGCTTTCCCCAGTGGGGCCTTTGCCCGCTGCCCATGAAAATAGGACATCGGGCTTTGGAAATCTGTGCCCCGGCTTTGGCATTTGGCCAAGACACGGCCATGGGATATTTAAACGGAGCAGGGGTGTGACGTAGTGGGGGTACCTTGCTGGTTGCTATGCTGGGCAGTGGGTTGTCAGTGACCTCCACTGGCTGCTGTCTGCAGCACGGCCCAGCAGGGCAGGGGATGAGTCATTATGCAAGGGGGCTTCGAAACTCATCAGACAGGTATCTCCCATGGAGCGGAACAATGGAAAGGAAGGGGGCGAGGCCAGACCTGGCTGGGGGCAGGGCTGGAAGTGAGCGAGCAGTTTTCTGTCTGGGATCATGGAGGAGACAGCCTAGGGCCCAGAGGGGCTGGAATTTAGGGGCCCAGCATCCCCCATCTCAAGGGGGGGCTGAGGCATCCTAGGCCCGGTTCCTGTAACCAGATGACATCTGTGCTGTGCTGTATCCTGGAGAAGCAATAAACTCCCTCTATTCTACTGGCTGGTGGAGTCTGTCCGTGCCATTACAGGGGTGCAGGAGTCGGGGGACCCCGACGCGCCACCACAAGGGGGTTGGCATCTCAGCTAGTGCAGCACACGCTGCCCCCAGGCCGTGGCTCGCCAGCATCACTTGCCTTAACAGCCTGGAAGGCACCTGTCCAGGGGTGTAACAGGATCACAGCTTTAGCGGATCTGCTTCAGGCTCCCACGTGTCTGGGAGGAGGAAACCATCCGCTCGCAAAGGGCAGCTCCTGTTTGAATCACTTCCTCTCTGAGTGTGTGAAAACACCGTGCTCCCAGGTACCGGCGCGTCACGGGGACAGCCACAGATCTGAAGGCCCCTGTAGCGCTGCAGTAATCACAGGGGACAGGCCTTCTTTGCTGAGTGACACTTTAGGGCAGGGGTGGGGGAGCTAAGGCCCAAAGGCCAGATGCAGCCCCCTGGCTTGCCTGGATCTGTCCCCCAAAGCTCAGGGCTCCACCCCACCCCCCGGCATTGGGGAGACCACACTGGTGCTCCCGCCTCCCGGCTGGCGCTCCAGTGTGGCTGGAACACACAAAATCGACTAGCCTGGGGCCCACCTGGCTGCGGTGTATGAGGGGAACGTGGGGAGTGTCTTTCTCCTCAGGCGGGGCCCACGTCAATGAGGGTTTTGTTTTGTTTTGGCGTCTCCCTTCTCAGCTCCCGACTGATGTTTCTGTGGGTCAGCGGCACCTGACCCAAAAAAGCGTCCCTGCTTTCGGATGTGAAGCTCATAAGCAACAGCGGATCCCTGTCGTGGTCCCAAAGAAGAGGCCGTGGCCTCCGCATTCATAGCGGCTGCTACCAAAAGAACAAGGGGCCCAGCTGGAATTCTTTTTACGTGATGGGGTTTTGCCATGCTGGTGAGAGAGGGCAGATTGACGGCGCTGTGTCCCGAAGCTCCCTTCTTTTACTGGTGGGACAGACAGACAGACACACAAACAGCCAGCCCTGGCCCGGCCCAGGTGGCTTTAGCCAGACCTGGAGGAAAGGGAGTTTTCTGTTGCCTCTATAAGGAGCCTAACTCGCACCAAGCGAGGTGGTGGCCTTTGCTCTGTGCACTGGTAAGAACAGAACCGAGATCTTCAAACTCATGTCAGACCTGGGCCAAACATGGCTATTGGGCAGGTGTAGATTCTGCTGGCTTCTGACTTAGACTGGATGCAGATCAGGTGCCCTGAGAGGACGGGCTCTGCCCTTCACAGCTGGAGGCCTACGTGTTTGGTTGCAGTATCCGTGCCTGTCAGGGGAGGCATTTCGAAGTGGAGACCTGGAGGGGGATTTGCACTTCTGTGTATCTCAGACAATCCGGAAAAGCTTCCCCAGACAGGGGATGTGTGAAATGAGCTGGCTAAATATCAGGCCCCCCGTAGTGGATGGTCTACTGGGACTAGCTAGCAAGATTACTTATGAGCTCAAGTGATCGAGGCCTGGACTTCAGCCAATGAGGTGCTTAGTTCAGACCCCACAGCTGCTGACCCACAAGACTCCCTTGAGAGTTTTGTTTCTGACAACAGGAAACCCAGCGTCCAAGTCCCAGAAGAGTACCCTCTCTGAAGGAGGACTCCATGCAGAGATGTATCTCATAGGTTGCTCACTTTAATGTATTCACACGTGGGTATGCACAGACTCCTATTTCCTCCTGAGTTGCAGGCAGGGTCACGAAATGAAAATAATAGGTAGTAGGTTTAAAACAAAAAGAAGGAAGTTTTTCTTCATGCAGCGCACAGTTAACCTGTGGAACTCCTTGCCAGGGGATGTTGTAAAGACTGGGCTTGAGGGGGAGGCAGGACTCGGGTGGTTTTACTGAGAATCCTCTGCTCCTTTTTACTCAATGACCAAGTTGCCACATGGTTCCATTTCTTCAAAGCCCTCTGTCGGCACAGAGAAGTCAGGGATATCCCCAGGAAACCCTGAGGGGCCTGGAGTTCTGGCAAACATTCAGGAGAGAGAGCACGCAGCTCCTGGCAAATGTGCTAATTATTTCATCACGCCTGCTGCATTCTGAAAGCCGCCACGGGGCCCTATCACTCCGGCTGGAGCAGCGACAGGTTTGCGCCTTCTCCCAGGGATTCGTGGCCTTCCGCTGCGGCTGCTGTTTCCCTGAGAAAGCAGTGTGTGGTGGGGACACAGTCTCTGCAGCTGGGAGCTGCCAGGGAAGCACATGTTCCGCAGTGCTGCTGTTACTTCTCCTCCCACTCGCCAAATATTTGTTTAATGAGGGAATTCCTGTCCAACGTGGGCTCTGCCGATGGCGCTGGGGAGGAAAAGGCTCCGTCTGCAGGAGCCTAATAAACGTGGGAAAGCCTCTGACCGCTAGAGACGGAATCAGAGCGAGTCGCTTGTCAGGAGACTGCTGTGAGCTCTCCCCCGCCTCTCCTGTGGATTATGGATTGATCCGCCCAAAGAGCACAGACAGGGCTTGGCTCAAGGGAGGGCAAGGTTCCCTTCTCAGCCAGACAGGGTTGGCTTTGAGACATCCAGGCTGGCTCTTCCCTCCTAGCTACTGTGTGCTCCTGCACCACAGAGCATGAGGGGGTTGATGGGGTCACGTTCCCTCCCCTCGCTCCCTGGCCAGGCACAGGTCAGCCCCTATGCCACAGTGAGCTAAGGCCCTGGAGCTTACTGGGGGGCCAGACGGATGCACAGAGAGTACGGGCTGCCAAGCACTCACAGGCCTGTTAATTAGAGAACATTCTCTCTCTCCTTCCCCCTGCCAAGGGGCATTACTGATTCTGTCCCCTCCACCCACCTTGCAAGCGAAGTATGCCTCCCGCCCCCACCATTAACCCTAGAACTGGAATCTCTAAGGTGACATCTAGACTGCATTGCTTTTTCGGGATACCAGAACGGGTCCGCTTTTTCGAAAATGTATGTGAAAGAATGGATGCGTTCTTTCGCCATCCCTGTAAACCTCGTTCTACGAGGAATAAGGGCTGGCTCGAAAGAGCACTTTTTTCTGAAATGTGGCACCATGTAGATGCGCCAAATTTTAAAAAAACCCTCTTTTGAAATGAAATTTAAAAAAGAGACACAATTTGCGTAGCGCAAATTACGTCTCTTTTTCCGATTTAAGAGTGCAGTCTAGATGTAGCCTAACAGTCCCATGGCTGCTTTGATCCACTAATTCATTCCTTATTCGGATTAATTTCTGATCAGGCTCTGATCCAACGCTCTGTTTGAAGGCAGGCCGAGATCAAATGGCGAGTGAAGAGGAAGTCAAGGGAGGCAAACATGAAAGGGGAGAAGTCGTTTTGTTTAAAATGTTAACTCCTCAGTCCTGGCATGGGGCAGGCAGCGGGAGAGTTTTGCCTAAGAATATCGCAAAGAGCTATTGCCCTGGATAAAGGGGGAGAAAAAGACTCAGAACAGAATCATTGAAACGGGAGCTGGAGAGGCTGGGTAACCCAATAGATCTGTGCGTTTAGCTCCCTGCTGCAACATCACTTCATTGCCTACTGTAGGGAAAGATGGCCTTGAACTTAAGTCACAGAACAGGGAGTCCGGACTGCCAGGTTCTGTTTCCATCTCTGTCACTGACTTGTCCTGATGCCTTGTTGGGAAAAAAGCCCCAAACATTCTGTGCCTCAGTTTACACAGCAGCCAGATAGAGATGCAGACAACCTCCGCAGCAGCTGAACTAATAATCCTTCACACATGTCTGTTCTAGACTCAGCAGCAAGCTGCTGCAGAAAGCCCAAGGGGAGCCTGTAGTTATACACTTCGGGATAGGACAGTTCCCAGATGTGGGGTGACCTTAAGTGAGCCTGTGTCCCTCTATGCCTCAGGTCCCCATGTGTAAAACACCCCCCCCCCTTCCCCATAGTGCCTTCCTCCCACGTTTTGTCTATTTAGACAGTAGGCTGCTTTGGGCAAAGGCTTGTACAGTCACCACCAGGTGGGTTTGAACCTAAGACCTCTGAAGCTGAGTATAAGAGCCTCTACCCTCTGAGCTAAAAGCCAGCTGCCTCCCAGGACCTGCTAGAGCAGTCTCTTGATCTTAGCTGTTGTTGTGGTCTAGATGCCACTACATGGGACAGCAAACCACACTAGGTGTGTGGGTTACGCTTGCTCTTACTGTCTGTTTATAGAGCACCAAACACAATGCCAAAGCAAGCTGTAATACAAACAATACTCTCCAGAACTTAGTTCACTTGAGTCCCTGGCTTCCACTGTTTCTGTGGGAAGATCAATATAGATGCTGCATCGGCCTCTGTCCTTCAATACATCACAAGAACAGCCAAGTGTCTAGTGGGAATCACCAGCAGTGACACCAGACTCTGCCTTCGCAGAGGAAAACATCAGAGAGCCAGAGAGGAGGAAAAAGATGCAACCTGGATGACACAGATCTAGCTGTCTGCCAGTGGCCAGCTAGGGAATCTACTGTATTTGCTGGCCAGCAACTAGAGATACTCAAGCTGAAACCACCAATCAACTAGGAAGAAAAATAAAGAAAGGTCAGGAGGGAAATGGAGTTTGAGTGAGGACAAGTCTAGAGCCAAAACACAAGGAGCAGAAAATTATTATTTCAATTACTATGAAGGTGCGTTTTATTAGAAAACAGGGAATCATCTCTGATACTGTGCCAAGAAAAGCAATATGCGGGAGCATAATGCCCAGTCTCCAGGCAGGGAGAATGACATTAAATCAGAAGATGGATGGTTTGCAGTGTAGTTAACTGCCCCAGTGAAAGAGAAACTGTTATAAACTTACGCTGTGCCCCAAACGATACCTTTCTTCCCACCCCCAGCTCCTGCCCCTCCCTGGGGCTGAGGCCCATCAACTGTGTTCATTTGTATGGCTTATGAAAATTCAGGAGGGAAATTTTAATACAAATGATATGCAAAAATTAGAACCCCCCCCTTAAAAAACAGAAGGAATAAAAATAACCTCGTTGCATACAGCTCAATTGTTGAAAAGTAGCGAGGATGTAAATGAAGGTGCATTCTTATGTAGAAGAGCGTTTCCATCAGCTACCCTGGCAGGGTGAATAACTCTGTGCTTCTGTTCTGCATGAATAAATATCTATGAAAATGTGATGCTGCGAGGGACTCAAATCCGATAACTGAGATAGTGTTTCTCAGAGGCTGGGAGCAACACCAGCCACCAGCTTTCTTATTCTTCTGTATTTCTGTAAAGAGCCATTGAAATGATAATGTGGAAATACCCCCCACCCCCATATATGGGAGTGTTCTGTCCTCTTTGTAGCCACTTTTACCCCCTCCCCCCGCACTCTTCCCCCAAAAAGGATGCTAAGGCCCTCCATACAAACCTGCTAACATTGAGAGCTGAGACGGGTGCTTTTGTCATCCCCTGGGTAGGTGATTATTTTAAAGTAATGTCATTTGTACAGAGGAATTGGACTGCCCTTTGGAGAAAGGCATCATGCCCCCCCCCCATGCCCAAACAAATCTTCATTTAATATAAAGCTCCCCGTGCCTTGGCCATTACATAGTTAATGCCTAAAGAGCCATAGTTCATCATTAAAATGGGGAGGGTGAAGGGTGTAATGGTACTTAAGTTCCAAGCACTAGCTATGGGAGAGACTAAATATGACCATTGTGGTACATTAATTAGCCTTGTGCATCTCACCTCATCTAGGGCTTCTCCTATTACGTGCCGCCTTACTCCGGGCACAGTTCTGTTGAAGCCTTTGGAATTACTTGCGGAACTACTTGAGTAACGGCTCAGAATCTGTCGTGAGGGGATTCTCAAACTTGAGCGAGATTAATCATTGAAGTGCTACCATCTGGAGGGCAGAAAGCGTCCCAGCTCTAGAACAGCTCCCAGCAACACCTCCCAAGAGTTCAGGGCAGGGGGGGAAGAAAAACGTCCATCTGGATGAAACTAGAGGGGGTGTTTTAGGCAAACAAGTGTCATTTCCTGGGGTGACATCTGGCTAGCTCCACTCTGCCAATTGGGGCTTGGTCCGGGATCGATGACGACACCAACTGGGCATGGATTTCAATTTCCTCTCTTAATCGGAGGCAGCCTGGCAATCCTAGTGCTTACCTAGGAGCTGTCCGGCCCGGCGCAGGGAGGTAAGATGGCGGGCGGCTGCTGGCAGCCTGTTAGGGCCAAAAAGCCACGTGTTTCTTAAAGGGGCCATGCTGTTTTTTTTCTTTTTTTTTTGCTTAACAACTCTTGGGGTCTTTTTTTTCGGTATTTTTTCTGAAACCATCTGGCAACCCTAGACCAAACTCCACTCTGTTGCCGCAAGCACATTCTAGAGTATGGTTCTAGCTTCTAGCTTTAACTCACCCATCATTGACGATGTAACTTTCTGGCCTCAAGTTGCCTCTGATAAGAGGGCAAGTCATGCTCAGTCAACTGTTGGCTGGTCTATTTTTTTATATGCACAAGGCCTGCAGCCAGGCCACCTCGGGCCTGACCAAATGTGGTCAGACTTGCTCATCCCAGGTAGGATTACAGAGACCATCAAGAACCCTCTTGGCACTGCAGGAAGTGGCCTCACTCAGTTCTGAAGACAAAACGCTACCCTAATGCCAGGCATACACGAGGAGGCAATGTCAAACTAAACAATGCAATTCCAGCTACGTGAATAGTTTGAGTTACCACGGTGTCTCCACTGCATGCAGTCAACGGGAGAAACTCTCCCATCAACTCCCCTTACTCTTTTTGGTCCCGAGGAGCATCAATGTCGACAGGAGTGTGATCAACGGTCAGTTTAGAGGGTCTTTACTAGAGATCTCTGCAGCACTGATCTCCTGGTAAATGCAGACAAGGCCGGAGGCAGTGTTGGACTAATTCCCCTGCATGGTGCTAGGGGGCACTGTGATACAGCATGAGAGCTAAAAGCAAAGCTCTAGCTAATTAGTCATGTAAGCATCTTTAGAACATATCAGTAGAGTTCTGAAAATCCACAGATATCTGCTTTATACCCACGGGTGTCTGCATCCACAAATGTGGATGCAGCTGTCCGTGGCTCATTTTTGCAGATGCGGATACAAATTTTGTATCCGCACGAGGCTCTATATACTATCTTTACTTAGGTGGCATGACCAAATTCTTACATAGATAATTCAGTCTCGCTGATCTAAAACTCCTCACTCTTTAGTTTTAGGCGCGCAAGTTACATACCACTTCTCTTCCTAAACACTTGAGAGTCGCTGTGCTGGAACAAGTCTCAGTGGGGTCGCCATGTTAGTCTGTATCTGCAAAAACAACTAGGAGTCCTGTGGCACTAGGGGGGTCAAATTTAGATTAAATTGGCTAGTCGATAAGGGCGCCTCCGCCTTTGAAGAGTAGCAGTAGCCCCAGGGGAAAAGCCGAAAGTGCCGTGGGGAACATGGGGCCAGCAGGGGACTCAAGCAGTCCCCACTGGCCCCATGCTCCCTGAGGCGTTTCAAAGCGGCAGTGCCACATGGAGCCCGAGGTCAGTGGGGAGTCCCCAGCTGGCCCCGGGCTTCAGGCAGCATTGCCATTTTGAAGCACCCCCTCCTCTTTTCCCCCCTTCCTGCCTCTTTCTGATAAAGGCAGCAAGGTGGGGGGGCGGGGGGGAGGACTAGTCAACCAGTGTGTCAACTATCTGATAAGTCGACTAGTCATTCACCTCAAAGATGTATTTTGGCATAAGCTTTTGTGGGTAAAAACCACTTTGGTCGTGTACTGGAACAGAGAGCTGCCGTGTTTCACCCTTCCAGCATTCTGAGGGTTCTGTCAGATGAAAGGTGCTTTATAAATGTAGGTTAGGAGGGTGCTGCGTTTCTAGCTGGCCTACATACGTTGGGCTGGATTCTGCTGATCGCGCTGATTCCAGCAAAGATAACAGGGTAGCAGTGCAGCACCTGGCCTGCTGGCCTTAGATGCAGTGCACACACTGAAAAACAGGAGCCGCTTCAGACAGAGACAGACAGACATTTCGAGCTTAGTAAGTATGGCTTTTGCAACCCCCTTGCACTTGAGCACAAAGATACGACCTCAGGAGTATCCTTCACACACACATATTAGACAGTGGGCGGGAGGGGGGGAGAGGGTTCTTTCAGTCAGCTGTGGGAGCTTTAAGCCAACCCAAACCCACCCTGCTTTGGAACAAGCAAACCCTGCTTCTCAGGAGTTACACAACCCTGCCTGGGAGATCCTATGTGGGTAGACGTGGGCTTTCCTCAGAATTGACAACAGCCTCTTGCTGCAGCTTCGCAGAACATGAGCCGCTTACATAAACACCACTTCAGAGATACCCTGCGTGTGGGTTGCAGAGAGTCAGAGGGGGAGAGAGGGAAAATGAGAGAAGAAAAAAAAAACCGCACACACACAACACCCAACTCCAACCCAAAACCGAATAGCGTCGCTCCTTGTGGGGGAAAGAGAGAAATGACTCAAGTGTTTTGTAACTTGTCACACTCTAAGCTGCAATTTGTAGGCAGGGAAGAGTGTTCAGAAATAGTCTCCCACCCCAGCCTTGTATAATTGAGATCCTCCCCGCCCCCACCTCTGGGAAGAAGAAACAAAAATCCGTGACAGACTGGCAGCCGGAGAGAAGCAAGGAAGCCCCGGATTTCTGCGGCTTGCTTGGAAGCACAGGAAGATCCCCCTAATTTAGCAGAGTTACTCATTCCCTTAAAAGGTTCCCGTGTGTGCACAAGAGGTGTGGTGCGGGGGAGAAGGGAGGGCTGGCGAAGATGCCTGGCAGAGGGATGCACAGCACAGCAGCCGGCAGGCCAGAAACAATGCGAGGGGACCGTCCCCTGGCAGCTCTGCCACCTCTCCTTCCTGTGCTCAGGAGAGTCCAGCATCCTCCTTCCTTCAGGCAGGCAAGCCAGGCTGTGCTGTTTGACCCTTGCTGGTCCAGGACAGCCCCCAGCACCACCGGGTGGAATTTCAGGCTGCTTTGGCAGGTGGGCACCAGCCCAGGCAAGAGAAGGCCACAGCGAGCTGGCTCCAAACTCCAGCTTTAAACGTACTCCAAGGAACCTCTCATCTCTTAGCCACTCACTGAGGGGCCAACAGCAGGGTGGGTGCCTCCGTCCCTTGAGACGAGGCCCTGCTCACGGGAGCCCAAACAACCCCTGAACACGGGGGTGCTCGGAGGACTCAGACACTCCTGGGACAGGTGTCCTATACAGGCAGAGAAGAGAGTCACTGTTTGTACAGCGCCTAGCACATCCGCAGGTGCTACCTCACCAAAAGTGATACAACCGGGAGATAAGGGACGCTTCCCCCAACACAAGGTGGCAGGGCCGGCCCACAACATTTTGGCACCTGAGGCGGGGAGCTCAAATGATGCCCCCATGCCCCCTCGCTTGGGCCAATACTTTGAAAGGTCTCAATTCTCTGGGTCCTAGTGGCAGCCCTCCACAGCCTGGCACTTGAGGCGGCCGCCTCAGTTTGCCTCATGGTAAGGCCAGCCCTGCAAGGCGGGCGTGTCTTGCACCCCGGTCCTTTCAGTGTTCTTGCTCCCGCCCCCCCTCCCAGCACGCAAAACCTTCAGGCTATTGATGTGACTACTCCAAAGTCTGAGGGGCTGGCGAAGGAGAGTTAGAAACCACTGGAGAGCAGCAGTTCACAAGCCCAGCTGGCGGGTCTACAGCTACGTCTACACAGCAGTCACCGGGGGGAGGGGGGGTTGCAGCTCAGGCAGGCGTACCGGCCTTCGCTTCGCACAGCTGTGAAGACGAGGCAGCAGGGGCTGGGCAGGGTCTCACATCTACGTGGTGATTTTTAGCGGCGCTAGCTCGATTGAAGCGACTGTCGCACCTTTGACTGCAAGGCAGGTGTAACCCGAGGCTAGCGGAACAGAGGTGCAGGGAGGAAACGCAACAGGGACCTGGAAAGCCCAGGGGTGGCCCATGGAAGGAGTGATGGGCTGGTGACATGCCACAAGGGCAGCCCCTCCCCGAGCTGGTCCAACTTTGAACTTGTCTGGAAGACAAAGCTGGGATGAAGCAAGTTATCGGAACAGCTTGGGAGCCTCCGAGGGCGGAGGCTGGGTATAACAATGACTGAAGGGTAGGCGTGTGGGGGAGAGTTTCCTAGTCACCAAACCATTTTCCACCCTTGCTTTCAAGTTACAATTCGCTCTGTGATTAGAGGCCGTTTCCCTCTCTTGATCTCAAGTGTTTCACATCACTGAGCTAGTGTCATTGCCCCCCTTATACAGATGGAGAAGCTCAGGCACCAGGAGAGGAAGTGACATGCCCAAGGCTATGCCATGAGTAAGTGGCAGAGCTGGCTTTACAACCCAGCAGTCCTGATTCCTGGGCTGGCCCAGTGTCAGCTGGACCACAAAGCCCCAGCCAGGCCAACAGCAGGGAAAAGGTACCATTGGACTCCTGCATTGACGTGCTGTCCTAGCACCACCTGGGGCCGAGGGAGTACTGCAACCCTACGAGGGCTGCACCCTTGCAGCCACGCTGCTGCACGGCTGAGCATGGGGCACAAAGGGGTGGCAGCTCAGCAGCCCCATGCCTGCTCGTGAGGTGCCCAGCTGCCCAGTTGAATTCACAGCCCTGAGTTCCATGCCCGGGCCCCATCCCCTACATGGGGGCAGTAGGAAAAACCAGGAAGGAAGCAGGCTAGGGCCCAGCCACCTAACTCCAAAAGGCGAATAAGTCCGGTCAGCCCGTCCTCGTGATAAGGAGGGGGTGGCCCTGTGACACTCAATAGCCCAGTGATCGGCATGGGTTTGTTTAGTTTAGAAAAAGAGCAGACCGAGAGGGGACATGACAGCAGCTTTCAAGTACCTAAAAGGGTGTCACAAAGAGGGAGAAAAATTGTTCTCCTTGACCTCTGATGGGCTTAAAGAAGTAATGGGCTTAAATTGCAGCAAGGGAGGTTTAGTTTGGACATTAGGAAACACTTCCTGCCTGTCAGGGTGTTAAACACTGGAATAAATTGCCTCGGGGGTTGTGGAATCTCCATCACTGGAGATATTGAAGAGCAGGTTGGACAGACACCTGTCGGGGATGATCTAACTGGTGCTTGGCCCTGCCATGAGGGCAGGGGACTGGACTTGAGGTCCTTCCAGTTCTGGTGTTCTATGACTATGATGTGGGAAACCCCAGTTCAAACTTCCCACTTTGCCCAATACAGAGCAAGGACTTCTTTACTGTTGCCCACACATGGGGTTGCCAGATTCTGCTGGTTTCTGTCCATGTAGTTCTTTTCCTACTGGTATAACTAAAGTGACGTGCACATAAAGCCAGAACATAGGAAGTGAAGTGAGTGCGGATTGCACCCATCCCAAACCATGCCGGGCGCTCCCTCTGCAGCCAATCAAAGTGCTGCTACGGGTCAATCAACGCCCCCCTGCAAATTCTAGGCATGCAAGCGCAGTGAGCAAACCTACCCGATCCTGGGAGACCGTCTTCGTTGTGACAGTTTTGTGACCCACTGAGATGAAGGGCCCCCGCACTAGCCTAGCTTGTCCTTCACTGTTTTAAATCATCAATCGCAAAGTGCTTTGCAAAGCCAGGCCTTATGACCCCTAGCACGGGAGTGGGGGGGAGGGAAGGGGAGGGGAGACGACTGAGGCACACACAAAAAATCACGGATTTGCCCAAAATGCCCAGCAAAGCCAGACACTGAACCCAGCCCTCCTGACTCCCAGGCCAATGCTCTGGCTCACACAACCTAGAATATACCCATCCCTGTGCCATAGGATATATGGCATGTTATAACTATGAATGCACATGTACACACAGAATTTAAAACAAAACTGCATGATTCAACAGAAAATACACATCTGCAGAAGCAACACAATTATCTCTTGGAGTTAAGCGTTGATGGATAGAAGTTTTAATTACCAAACCTTTTCATCCTCCCCCACAAACGAATATTTTCTGGCATGTTTATTTAATAATAAAATATAATAAAATTATATGTTAGCGTAATAAGCACATGGGGGGGGGTGTAAAGCATGAGCTGAGCTGAAGACTGTTTTGTCACTAGAGCTGAAAATATTATCTCTTTTGATCTTCTAGACGGAGTGCAAAGTTCCAGCACTTGGAAGAAGTCTGTTCAAACCGCAACTAGTTAATTAAAGAAAGCATGCGCCTCAGCAGGAAATTAAGAGGTGCTTAGGACATTCCCTCACCCGGTGGGGGGATAATCATCACAGAAGTAGTATCCAGTAGCTAGATCAGGAGACAGGCAGGACTCCTGGGTTTCCTATTCAGCTATGCGAGAGAGGGTGTCCTGATGGTGTTTTAGTGATAAGCCCTCTGGGAGCGGAGATCCTATCTTTTCAGTGTTTGGACATGTGAAACACAGAGCACTACTGTATTTCAGGAAATACTAGAACAGTGGTTCCCAACCTGCAGTCCGCAGTTGGTACTGTAGGGGGTTTGTGGAAAGTTTAGGAAAGGAAAGGATCGGGCCCACTGTGGGACTCGGACTTTCAGCCAGGAGATTCTCGCCCGGGCTCACTGTTTGTGACCAGCCACAGGCACGCTGCCTCCCACCCTCAGGATGGGATCTTGAGACCCTAGAAGGCACCATCTGTCCTCCCACCGCCAGCTGCGCTGCTGTTTATGAGCCAGCCCTCTCCCCCATCCCAGTCCTGTGGTGGGCCCGATCCTTACATTTCTTTGCCTTTTTTTTTTCTTTCTTTCCCAGGGCTCTGTGCCGGGCCAACGGCAGAGTGCTGGGGTGGGAGCTGCCTTTGGCCATGAGAGCCCCCTTGCTGTATTCTCCATGGATGAGCAGGGGATGGAGGGCAGGAACTGAGGAAGCAGCATGGGCCAAGGGACGGGCTGGCTGCTGCTCCCCTGGGGGGGGGGATCTGTAAAATTTTAACAGATTAAAAAGGCGTCCCTATGCTCAAGAAAGTTGGGAACCACTGAACTAGAGCAAGGAGAGATGGCAGGGAGCAATGTTCCTTCTAATCTTTTCCAACCGTGTGCGAAATACATTTTTTTATGTGGCACGAAGCATGTACAAATGTGCACCACCGGCAGAAATTAGCTGTGGGCGTGCTGCTAATCAGCTGAGTGGCATTGGACTCTCTCCCGAGCGGCTGCACAAGCGCCCAGCTTACAGGGAACCCTGGCCGGGAGTAGGCACTGCTAACAGAACTGAGAACGAGACAGCAGGCTCCTGGCATTTGTGGCTCTCCCGAGTTGCTCTGTTGTCTAAAGCAAGTCCTGCCAGACTTCTGTGCTTCAGTTCCCCCCACTTATAAAAGCAGGAGTCCCTCCGAGGGATGCTACAAGGTTTAATTATGTGTAACTTGCTTGGAGAGCCCAACGCAGAGGAGATAGAAATAGAAGCTGATCCACAGCGCAGTGGAGTAGCAGGAAGGATTTGATTTTTCACCTCTATTTTAACGAGCACACTGCTAGATGTCCCACTGCCCTTAAACCAGTCACAATGTCTGGGCCAAATTCAGACCTGCTGTACGTGGGAGCTTCTCCATTGACTGCTACACACAATAGCATGGTGTTTAGCTTAGAGAGGCGGTGGATGGGGAATGCTACAGGGCGCGCAATGTTAACCCCACGCCACTCAGTGTGGCGGCAGCGGGAAGGAAGCTTGCAGTGGTGCACGAGGACTCAAGGACTTAGATCCTTCAGTGTGTGGCAGTAATTGGTGGGGAAACTCTCTCAGCAGGCAAGTAATGGCACCTGTAGATAACGTATCAAGTGTATATGCAACACGGCCTGCTCAGAGACTTGGCACCCACTTTCTTTTTGTTGCCTTCTAGGGGCCGCAGCTTCCAGAGCATATACGCCAACTAGCTTCTCAAAGCCCTGGGACAAGTTCCTGGGAATTCACGTTTATTACTTTACTTTGGGATAGAAGCCCATGGTTTTGGAGCAGCAGGTCTTCCTCAGTTCTGTCCCCCGTCTTGCCTGGATGTGGTGTGTGACCAGCGCACCTGGCACCGGAAGTTTGCCTTCTCTGATGAGGGAACTGGCGCCACAGATATGGGGAAGGGGGTGGACGTGATATCCCTTGACTTTAGCAAAGCTTCTGCTCCCGTCTCTCACAGGATTCTTGCAGCAAGCTGAGGAAATATGGATTGGATAAATGGACTGTAAGGTGGATAGAAAGCTGTCTGGATTGTCGGGCCCAACGAGTAGTGATCAACGGCTCAATGTCAGGCTGGCAGTCAGTTTCAAGCGGAGTGTCTCAAGGATCAGTTCTAGGGCTGGTTTTGTTCAACATCTTTATTAAGGACCTAGATGAGGGGATGGGTTGTACCCTCAGCAAGTTTGCGGATGACACTAAGCTAAGGGGAGAGGTAGATACACTGGAGGGTAGGGATGGGGCCAAGAAGTGACGGAGACAAATTGGAGGATTGGGCCAAAAGAAATCTGATGAGGTTCAACAAGGACAAGTGCAGAGTCCTGCACTTGGGACAGAAGAATCCCAAGCATTGTTACAGGCTGGGGCCGGGCTGGCTAAGCAACTGTTTGGCAGAAAAGGACCTGGGGATGACAGTGGATGAGAAGCTGGATATGAGTCAACAAGGTGCGCTTGTAGCCAAGCAGGCTAACGGTGTATTAGTGTGAATTAGGAGGAGCATTGCCAGCAGACCTTGGGAAGTGATTATTCCCCTTTATTCTACATTGGTGAGGCCACATCTGGAGTACTGTGTCCAATTCCGGACCCCCATTACAGAAAGGAAGTGGACGCATTGGAGAAAGTCCAGTGGAGGCAACAAAAATTATTAGGGGCCTGGAGCACATGACTTATGAGGAGAAGCGGAGGGATTTGGGCTTATTTAGTCTACAGGAGAGAAGAGTGAAGGAGGGATTTGAGAGCAGCCTCCAACTCCCTGAAGAGAGGTTCCAAAGAGGATGGAGAGAGGCTGTTCTCAGCGGGGAGAAGATGGCAGAACGAGGAGCAATGGTCTCAAGTTGCAGTGGGGGAGGTCTAGGTTGGAGATTAGGAAAAACTCTTTCCCTAGGAGGGTGGGGAAGCACTGGGATGGGTTCCCTAGGGAGGGGGTGGAATCTCCATCCCTAGAGGTTTTGAAGTCCCAGCTTGACAAAGCCCTGGCTGGGATGATTGAGTTGGGGCTGGTCCTGCTTTGGACAGGGGGCTCGACTTGATGACTCCTGAGGTCTCTTCCAACCCTAGGGTTCTATGATTCATCGATTCAATACAGTGAGACTGAAGTCACACAAAGAGACACTGGCCTATATGCACCACATGGCCAATCACCATTGCTAGCTGCCTGCCCACTGCAACCCATCTCTAGCCACTTCCGCCGCACAAGCTTGCGCTTCCTCTCCCAAGGGACCACTTGGACAGGGCTCCAGAGAGAGCGACAGCCTCCACTTTTGCACATGTCCCTCCTCTCCTGATTGATCTAAGGAGAAAAGCAAGCACAAGCCAGCTTCTTTAATTGCCAGAGACAGCGCTACGGGGCGCCCTTGTCACCCATCAGTACCATTTAGGGCTTGGGAACTGCCCAACACCCACGGGGAACGCCAATTACGCTCATGTGTTCATATCAGTGTTAATTTCCTTTGGTTCTCGACACCGTTGTCTCGTTAATGTATCCAGCCCTGTACAGTAACAGGAGCTGACGCATTGAATTTCTTGACACCAGGCTGCAGGAGTATCCACGCGACTGTGCCAGATTGGCAGCTGTCTGCTCCAGTGTTGGATGGCAGAGGCAGCTGCTACGACCTGTTTGAGGCCACTAGAAAGATTCAGGTTACTTTCTTTTCAGCATTTCTGTTGGAAGACGCTCCCGCTCACATAGACCCTGAGTATTTGTACATTTGCTGGTTGACACTGGCCAGCCTCCGAGTAATCTTATGACAGATATTTTCTCTCCTTCGAAACATCCAACCTACTAATGAGTCTTTTTGAACCTTGTGCTGCTTACCTCTAATTTTACAGCCTGTTAGGATTTGAGGCCTGTGGACAGCCTTACATTTGGTTTAGAATTAGAGGCAGAGTGGCTGTTCTCTCCTATTATTGTGCTGTCAATCTTGTATTAGCACATTATAATATGGTACACTGAATGCATCTGTTCTGTATATCTCAAGTCCTAATTCTCATTTGTGGAATCATTTTGTCTTATAGGATTGTTAAGCAATTATTTCATCCGAGGCGGTTCAAACTTTGATTACTGTATCGTGTGTACGGGGATCAAAGTAAAAACCAGCCCCTGCTTCAAACAGGCACAAACAGCTGTCCTAAATGTGCACGGTCTCACGTGCACAGCCACACACACACACCCCCACCCCAAGCAGCAGGGAAATGGACGAAGTGACTTAATAGGCCTTACCCCTCCAGGCAGGCCGACGAGAAACACTCCGTGTGTCCGGCCCAGTTAAGCGTCCATCCGGCCAAGGTGGAGGCAATCCAACAGACGCAAAGTGACATTTCTGCCACGACGGCTCATGGCAGGAAGCTCTTATCACAGAAGGCACCAGCAGCCCCGCTGTTCCTGCACCGCAGAACAAGGGCGCGTGGGGAAATACTTCACACTTCTCTCTGCCTTTCATCAAGGATCTTAGGAGGCTTCACACGCAGCTAATTAAGCTCCAGACTCCCCTTGCTCCCCTCCCCTGAGGCAGGCCTATGTTTATCTCCATTTCCAATTTGGGGGGAGCGAGGTGATTTGCCCAAAGGCTGCAGTCTGAAGGGAGCTAAGAGCAGTTTCCTCTTCAAGTGCTGGGGCCAGAGTGGGTGCACGTGGCACAGAGAGCCAGGGCAAAGCCCTCGTGCCACTCGCCTCCCCCTTCAGTCCTCAGCATGGGAACTTTGATGGTGCCCGGCCAGCCAGCGCACCCAGCAGCTAGATTACAAGCCCTGGATTCTCCCAGGGGCTGGCTCTAGCCTCCAGACCACACTGAAGGGCCGTGCCGGGAAGAAGGGCTCTGAAATCTGCCTTCTGCGAGAACACAGAGACAGCGGCACAGCCCCATGACCCCCTGGTGGTGTAAAGCCAGTCTGCCCCTTTTTAAAGTCCATGCCAAACAGGGCCAGCCCATAACATTTTGGCATCTGAGGCAGGGAGCTCAAATGACACCCCCATGTCCCCTCTCTTGGGCCAAAACTTTGAAAGCTCTCAATTCTGCCTTCTTCCTGTTCTACTCTCACGGGACTGCTCTGCTACCTACTCCAAGAAAGGAGAACTAACAACTTAAAATGCCCGTTCAAAAATTTTAAGTAACACTGAACTTTCAGAGCAGAGAGAATACATCTGCACCAGCAGCAAACACAATTTTCTACACTTTGGGTCCTAGTGGCCCCCCGCTGCACAGTCTGGCACCTGAGGCGGCCGTCTCAGTTTGCCTCATGGTAAGGCCAGCCCTGACTCCAAACCCTGCCAGTCTGGCAAGTGAGAGGCCAGAGCTAGGGAACCCATGTACAGTCTCCGCAGTATAGCAGCCCTCACGAGGTGCTTGGGCTGACAGAGTAATTTTAGTCCATCGTTTCTTGAACTAGCTCACACTATCATCCTTAACCAAGGCAATCACTCGAGATCAAGAGGCACAGACTAACAGGAGTGTTTCTTTTTTTTTCTTAAATGTTGAATTTAACCCACATTCCCTCTTTGGCCAACTCGGGTATGTCTAGACTGCATCCCTCTGTCGGCAGAGGGATGCAGATTAGGCAGGTCGACATTGCAAATGAGGCAGGGATTTAAATATCCCGTGCCTAACTTGCATAAAAATGGCCGCTGCGTTTTGCGGACTCAGCACTTTGTCGGCAAAAAGTGGCAGTCTAGAGGGGGCTCTGCTGAGAAAGAAAGCCTTTTTCGACAGATCCCTTATGCCTCCTGCAAGGAGATTTACAGGATCTGTCGAAAAAGGCTTTCTTTCTCGACAGGTTCCCCTCTAGACTGCTGCTTTTTGCTGACAAAGTGCTGAGTCGGCAAAACGCAGCGGCCATTTTTATGCAAGTTAGGCACGGGATATTTAAATCCCTGCCTCATTTGCAATGTCGACCTGCCTAATCTGCATCCCTCTGCCGACAGAGGGATTCAGTCTAGACATACCCCTCCTGTTCACCAAATGACACAGACTGAGCTTCAGAGGGGTAGCTGAGTTAGTCTGTAAGGGTACATCTACACTAGCCCCCTAGATCGATCTAGGGAGGCTAATGAGGGTGACCAGAATTGCAAATCAAGCCCGGGATTTAAATATCCTGCACTTGATTTGCATGTTCCCGGAAAGTCACCATTTTAGAAATTGACTAGCGCGAAGTAACTGCCCGGGTCTACACGCGGCAGTGAAAGGGGCTTTTGATTTAAAACCCTAAATCGAATTAGGTGGTATTCCTCCTGCAATGAGGTTTACCACCTAATTCGAATTAGGGGTTTTAAATGGGAAGCCTATTTCACTGCTGCGTGTAGATGCGGGCAGCTACTTCGGGCTAGTCAATTTCTAAAATGGCGACCGGCCGGGAACATGCAAATCAAGCGCGGGATATTTAAATCCTGGGCTTGATTTGCAATTCCAGTCACCCTCATTAGCCTTCCTAGATCGACCTAGGGGGCTAGTGTAGACGTACCCTAACAGGAAAAACTTAAAACACAACAAATAGTCTAGACCACCTTAGAGACTAACAAAACATGTAGATGGTATCATGAGCTTTAGTAGGCACAACCCACTTCTTCAGATGATTGGGAGTATTAGAAGTCCAGATCCAAGAATAAATAAGAGAAGAGGGGGAGGAGGAAGAGAGGAAAAAAAGAGACAGTGAGTAAATTGTTCAAGTAGTTTCAAGAGGCTGATAAGAACAATTAGCACCTCCATTGTTTGGTTGGTTAGGATGTGGAAGGTAGTGTGCGAGCCAGCCCATGTCTCTGTTCATTTCATTCGCATAAGAATTAAACTTGTAAATGAAGTTAAGTTCCAACCCTTCCCTGTGTATTTGGCTTGTGGAATTGGCCTGAAACAGCTGTCTCCATTATGAAATTAAGCAGACTCTTGCCTCTTTTCATTAAAAACCAGAGGCAGATTGTTTGTGCCCATGAATTAATCTTACCATTAAAAAAAGTGGCCACAGATACCATAAGGGAACAGAAAATAAAGACCCTTTAAAATAGGGAGTCTGGAGACCTGGTACCTGATGTCATTGTGCGTCCAAGGCCAAATTCAGAGCCACACACCCCTCTGAAGGGTATAAAAGCAGCCAGACTGGGGCAGACCAAAGGCCCATCTAGCCCAGTGTCCCGTCTTCCCACAGTGGCCAATGCCAGGTACCTCAGAGGGAGTGAACAGAACAGGGAATCCTCAAGTGACTGCTCCCAGTCGCTCATTTCCGATCAAACCACAAAACTTAAAAGCTGCCCCTGGACCAGAGAGCTTTGTCCACAGCAGACAGCTTGGGGGAAGTCTCCTGTTGCTGCACTTTGCAGGAGCGTGGACGCTCATTGAGTGTCCAAGTTCTGAAAGCCCTCGTGTTGGATTCGAGGGCACGGCTGGACAAGCACCTCAGTGCTGTCAACACTACCCCCCCACCCCCCGTGAAAACGCAACCGTGCTAGTAGGATCACAGGACGCTAGCGTGGGCAGACGTCGGGGGAGTGGAGCTAGGGCCCCTGCTGAATGTGCTCCACTTCCCCATGGTTCCCACCAGCATGGAGAGGGGAGGGGGAAGGGAGTGACCATAGCTGCCACCCTCCACTTTCCTCAGGGGATGGGGTGCCACGGGGGGAGGGCAGGGCAATAGTGAGAAGGGGCGGGGCTGGAGCAATGGGAACAGACAGGCCCGAGCCAGCTGGGACTCCCAGACTGGATTGCGTAACTGCTCTGGCCAGGGGTGGCCTGTGGCCCAGGAGTTTGAGACCCCGGATCTAGACTGTCCGTCAGAGGTGCCTATCTAACCTGCTCTTAGAAATCTCCAGTGATGGAGATTCCACAGCCTCCTGGGGAAGCAAGTGGTAGGACCCACCTGGCTTCCCACTAAGTACCGGGGCTGCGACACAGATACTGATAGAGAACAGAGCAACTGGCTACAGCCTCAGCACTCAGAGAGGGGGGGCTCCAGCCACGGCTCCCGGCATCATGAGACACAAAGTTAAAAAGTGCCAGGATCTCCTTGGCCAGGCTGGTACTCGGGAGCCAGCATCCCATGGCCAGCTGGCCAAGAGACTGAGTTCACCCTGCTTGAAACGGGAGTCAGCCCAGGTGCGACAAACTGGCTGTACGTGAAGTTCACCTGGCCATCGACTGCCAAATTCATGCTAATACAACATGCGGCCAAGGCCCTTGGCGTGGGACCCAGCGTTCGCCACACCTGGGCAGCACCGTCCATCAAATGCCTGAAGTAACCCAGCGGGAGTAAGAATAAAACTCAGCCACCCCACAGAGTCCACCCTCCCAAAGTGAATCATGTTACAGCCCAAAGAAACCTCTAAGGAAGTCGTCAAATGCAAGGATGAAAACAGAAATCTGGAAGAGTAGGTAAAAAGTAATGTCGTAAATTGCAGCTTAAAAACAATCGCTGAGGGTAAATTGCTTTTTAACAAGCAGACAAGCTCTATCAATAGCATCTACCGTATGTTTTTATAAAGTGCAGAAATATGTTTTTAAAAGGCCAGTAAATAAAGTTCCTATCGATTTGATCTCAAGTGTAATCCGTTTTTCTGTCTGCCACCAACACTGGTAATAAAGCAGAATCATGTAATACGGCATTTCGGCTAATGCGGCTATACATCACCGCAGGGACTGCGCGCTCACGGGCGATCTATCACTTTCTATTGGGATTGCTTAGCTGCAGAATTTATAAACTTGCTCCAAATTGATGCAATGTCCAATTTTCTTTTCCAATTTATTTTTGGTTGAGCAAAGCAATATTGAGGCGTCTGTGGCTGGGAGACAAGGGGGGGGGGGGCGCGTTTCCCGTCTATCCAGATGTTCCCCACTTAGCTCTAACTTCCTGCTGGAGTGAGTGCTGACTCTGGAAAGCCCCTCTTGGTGGAGAGTGAAGTCAGGGACTCCTCTGCGGGGGGAACCTCGCCACGGAGCTGCTGGTCCTGGGTCTCAGACAGACATGTTAATAGCAACGCCAGCAGTGCTTGCTCCACTTTGGAGCTATAGTGCGCTGCACGAACGCCGACTGACTGACCCTTGTGACATCCCTGGGGGGTTGCACCTCTGAAGCTACCTAGAACGTCATGGCCCAATCCTGCAAAGGGACCTGCCAACACAGACTCCTCTGTGCAGGTCTTAGTCCCTGGGCTGTTCACGACGGGCCCATGCTGCATCCTGCGCCTACTTAGGCCTTTACACCAGTAGTCGGGTTAGACGGCAGATCCTTCCACTTTGAAAGCGCAGGCCCTGTCTGCAGCCTCGCAGTGAGAGCACAGGCCTGGGAGTCTGGACTGGGGATGTTAGATTCAGATGAATTAACTAATTGAAGAGTCGATGGGATTTCCTGCCGGGCTTTTGCTACCAGTTCAAAAGCAGAAGCCCTGCAGGGAGCACGGGGCCAGCAGGAGACTGGCCCTGTGCTCCCTGCGGCGCCTGAGTCTTTGAAATGTACTTTTCAAAAGGAAGCCTGGCAGGAAGCACACTCCCCAGCTGGCCCTGCTCCCTGAGCCTTGGAAATGTACAAGCACCCACCAGGGCTCTTGTACATTTCAAAAGCAGAATTGCAGCAGAAGCGGTGCGAGCAGAGGCCGCTTCTGTCCCCGCCTGCGCCGTTTCCCACTGTACCTCTATCTCCCCTGCCTCCCACAGAGATGGTGCTGGGGGGGAACCAGCTTTTAAGCCGGTTCCCTCCAGCACCAGCTCCTGCTCCCCTCCTTGCTGCCTCTCTGTTAGAGGCAGCAATGTGGGGGAGGAAGCGACTAGTCACCTCATTAGTCGACTATCCAACAAGGTTATGTTTATCTGATAGTTGACTAGTCGCTTACGGCACTAGTCTGGACTCGGGGGCCCTCGTCCAGATCTAGGAGGAGTCGGAGTTCAGCGGCAGAAGTAGGCACTGAGAGTTGGTCCTGTAGGTTCTACTCCTGCCATGTATGTTGGATCTTGGGCAAAGAGTCACTTTACCGTTGTTGGCCTCATCTTCCCCAGAGGTCTTAACTTAGGTTGTCTCTCTTTCAATAGGAACAAAACTTCTTCCATGGGCCCTGGGCAAGGAAGGAGGAAGGGGGAGGGGGCTCTGGACTCCCAGAAGGGTGGGACCTCTGGCAGAAGGGGAGAGGGCAGAGGTAGCCCAAAGTGCACCGTGCCAGCCCCCAAGTGCTGCCTGGAGCGCAGTGCCCACATCCCTTAGCGCATGGTGTGGTGCTCCAGCAGCAAGTTCCAGGGCTTGGGGCTCCAGCTGCTGCAATAGCAACAGCCAGGAGCCCTGGGCCCTTTTGAGTCCCCAGGCCCGGTGGGGAGGAGGGGACAAAGGGAGTTTGCCCATTGGCAGGCCTGCGGATGATCAACCCCCTCTGCCCCTCCCCCAAGATAAAAGTTTTGCACTGGCAAGGTGCGTTGTCAGCAGAAGCACTCTCCCACCCACACCGTACACCCAGCTCGTAGGGGTGGAAGTATTTTTGTTCATACAAGTGCTGACAAATAGCAGTAACACTGCCCTTTGCTAGAACACGGCCGTGCCGCTAACAGCTGTGTCGCGAAGACAGAGTCTCAGAAAGACCACTACGGGTTGAACCTCTCTAGTCCGTCATCCTCGGGATCTGACCGATGCCAAACAGGAGAATTTGCTGAACCATGGGAGGTCAATATTGTCTAGCAGCATTACCAACACTGCCACTTCCTGGGTTCTTAAAAGACATTGAGGGGTAAATTAGAGCAAAACAACAGCACAGAACACAGAGACAGGACTGGTGGCTTTACACTTTATGGGACCGCGGGAAACTTGGCCACACTGATGATAAGTGGACATCTGGCTAATTAAAAATCATGCCGGACCATGGAGGTTGCCAGACCAAAGTGTACCAGACTAGAGAGGTTCAACCTGCACTAGCCTATCTCCAGGGGATACAAGAAATTTAATTGGCTGGGCTGCATGAAATGGTTTGAGGTTCTTGTTTCAGGTACAGACTGATTTTGGTAAGGCGTCTAGTGTAGTGCACTTATCCCTGCTAGTGCTCATTGGCAAATGTTTATTGGCTTGAGCAGGCTGCTTGTAGACAAAGATAGTGATCTGTATTTGTTTTAAAGAATGACAGGAAGTAGAAAACAATCTACACGCTAGCTCCTCCAAACATCACTTTGGAGGAAGTTATGCACTTGTTCTGCTGAGCTGCAAAGTTTAGATTTTTTTCAAGTGGCTTAAAACACAAATATAAACCAAAAATAAACCCTGGCAGCAGGTCGCACAACAGGGCCCTGATCTCAGCTGGGGCTTCCCAGCTCATCTCAGAGGAAGCAGTTGGAGTCACTCATTCCCCTACAGCCAAGCCATTGCGCTGGTCTCTGACAACCAGCCCTGCAAGCGTCAGTGAAGAAAGAATGAACCGGCCAATCTAGGTTCCTAGGCTCAGCTCAGACAGCTTCAGTGAAGGGGGAAGCGGGTGAGTCAGCCCGTGAAAATTCAGCTCCATTAAGAACTTCAGCAGCATAGGCAGAGGGGCTTTTAATCTGTTTTTTCACCAGACCGTATCTGAGCTTTGCATGCCTTTGCACCCCAGTTTTCCTGAGCAGGAGCAGCCCCAGAAGCTACTTGCAGTGGTGCTGCCTTTCATCTTGTCCCCCCGATTGAATTGGCCTTGTTAACCCTGGTTCTACACTTCGTATGTAGCTCCCCTCTTGTGTTATATTAGTATTTATAGACATAGCCCTGCCTCTGTCATTGCCACTCCAATTCATCTGATGAAGTGGGTTTTACCCACGAAAGCTGAGGCCCTAATAAAGCGATTAGTCTCTAAGCTCTGGTCTGCACTAGGGAGTTACATCGAAATAACTCCCCTTATTGCGAAATTACAAGCAAAGTGTCCACACGACCAAGCCCATTATTTCAAAACAAGGGGCTGGTTATTTTGAAATAACTCCTGCTTTCCACGAGAGATAACGCTAATTTTGAAATAGTTTTTTTTTTAAATTGCAGCAGCGGGGCATCCACATGGCCGCTATTTCAAAATATCGACTCCCCAGGGTCATTTGAAATAATTATTCCCCAGTGCTTCCTGGGGCTCTAAGTCGAGGTAGGGCATCCATACTAACAGAGCCTGTCTCGGACTCATTTCAAGGCTTCCCCGTAGCATGGGCATGCTATTTCGAAATTATTATTTCAGGAGTTATTTCAGAACAAGTTATTTCAAAATAATTTCCTAGTGTAGACATGCCGTAAGGTGCTGCAGGACTCCTTGTTGTTTTTGCAGATACAGACTAACACAGCTGCCCCTCTGAGAAAGTGTTTGGGGTCCTATTCCTTAGATAATTGGCATATTCTGAAGACAAACAAGGATCGGTTAGAAGACAGGTTCCTACAGCTTTCGGGCACCTGCTCCCTATGTCTTGGTTCACAAACTCTGAGACAAATTCAGTTCTCCTTACACATGCCAGCCACCCCTGGGATGAGCGGGGGAGCAGGATATGGTCTCTTAGCTAGATCCATCTCAGGCCAGCCCTGGGAGGCAGGTAGGGTGATCCTATTGCGTATGCACAGAAGGGCCAAGAATTTCAAAGATGGCATTGATGTTTGGATGCCCCACCTGAGAAAGCTGGGGCATATCAGGAATGTAGAACATCCATGACCCCAGCTGAAACCATTGGCAGCTGCCGGTTCCCAACACCTCCAAAAATCAGGGCTTAGGTGCCTCAGTCCCGCCCCTCACAGTGGGGGGTGGGGAAATCACACCACTCACTGTCCCCTTTGGAAATTTTGTCCTAAGTGACTCAACGATGCATCAGAGTCAGGATTAGGAGTTCCTGACTCAAAGCACTAGAGCATGTATTTTCCCTACTGCTCCCCCATCCAGCTGTACCACAGCTGCTCAAAACTAAATTAAGTGTGGCATTTTCCCACCAGTTTCTCCAAATCTTCACGCTCTCAGTAACGGCGAGAGCTTGAAAGCCAAGACTGAGTGAAAAATACGGGTGGTGAAGGGGAAGACGGACTTTTCCATGGTTTTCTGGTTCTCTAATTTAGGAAGCATTAATAGGTTTACCAACCCTTACTATGCAAATATCAGAAACAAAACCAAATCATGACAAGAGCTCATATCCAGGAATAGAAATATAGCTAGCAATTAAACAGGGTGCTTGCTCTGACAGAATAAGCATAATTGAAACGCCAATGGCACGTCATGGCTAGTGCTCTGAAGTAAATATGTAATCAGAGATTTCATTCAACACACCACACATGTTTGACCAACCTGACTGCCTTCTCTGCTGAGGTAATTGGCTCTGCAGACATGGGGAAGTCAGCGGATGTGATAGATCTTGACTTTAACAAAGGTTTTGATATAGTCTCCCACAGGATTCTTGCCAGCAAGTTAAGGAAGTATGGATTGGATACATGGACCGTAAGGTGGACAGAAGGCTGGCTGGGTTGTCTGGCTCAACAGATAGTGATCAGCAGCTCAATGTCTGGCTGGCAGTTGGTTTCAAACGGGGTCCCCAAAGGCTGGTTCTAGGGCCGGTTTTGTTCAACATCTTTATTAAATGACCTGGATGAGGGGATGGATTGCACCCTCAGCAAGTTTACAGATGACACTAAGCTAGGGGGAGAGGTAGATACACTGGAGGGCAGGGATAGGGTCCAGAGTGACCTAAACAAATTGGAAGATTGGGCCAAAAGAAATCTGTTGAAGTTCAACAAGGACAAGTGCAGTGTCCAGCACTTGGGACGGAAGAATCCCAAGCATTGTTACAGGCTGAAGACCAACTGGCTAAGTAGCAGTTCAGCAGAAAAGGACCTGGGGATTACAGTGGATGAAAAGCTGGATATGAGACAATGGTGTGCCCGTGTAACCAAGAAGGCTAATGGCATATTAGGGTGAATTAGGAGGAGCACTGCCAGCAGATCTAGAGAAGTGATTAGTCCCCTTTATTCGGCCACATCTGGAGTACTGTGTCCAGTTCTGCCCGCCCCCTCATTACAGAAAGGATGTGGACACACTGGAAAGGGTCCAGCGGAGGGCAACCAAAATGATTAGGGGGCTGGAGCGCATGACCTGCGAGGAGAGACTGAGGGATTTGGGCTTATTTAGTCTGCAGAAGAGAAGAGTGAGGGGAGATTTGATAGCAGCCTTCAGCTTCCTGAAGGGAAGTTCCAAAGAGGATGGAGAGAGGCTGTTCTCAGTTGGGGCAGATGGCAGAACAAGGAGCAATGGGCTCAAGTTGCAGTGGGGGAAGTCCAGGTTGGGTATTAGGAGGGTGGGGAAGCACTGGGATGGGCTCCCTAGGGAGGTGGTGGAATCTCCATCCCTGGAGATTTTTAAGTCCCGGCTTGACAAAACCCTGGCTGGGATGATTGAGTTGGGTTGATCCTGCTTTGGGCAGGGGGCTGGACTCGATGACTCTTGAGGTCTCTGCCAGCTCTAGAATTCTATGTCTCTCTCCTGTTAACATTCAGAGAAGTTGGAGAGGTGTGTTGGGGGAAAGGTGCCTGTTTTTTGGCAATGCACGTTGCATATTGAATAAAGCAGCAGTTTTCAAACTTTTTTTCTCATGACCCAGTTGAAGAAAATCATTGATGCCCACAACCAACATAATTTCACTCGCGTGTGGGCTCCATGATGAGGCTGAGGAGGAGTGCTTTACGGTGTAGGAAGGGGATCCAGCTTTTGGGGGTGTCAGGACTGAGGCAGGAGGGGCTTACCTTGAATGGTTCCTCGTCAGTGGTGCAGCTGGGATGCTAAGGCAGCTTCCAGCCTCTCCTGGCACCGTAGACCCTGCTGTGCCCCAGAAGCAGCAGATTCCCAGGCAATGGGAGTACGGTGCTAGCGCTCAGGGCACGGGCAGTGCGCAGAGCCCTGTGCTCTTGCTTCCCCCCATACCTATAAGCCAGGCCTGCTGCCGGCCACTCGTTGGGTGCAGCACAGCCTGCAGTGCCAAAACAGGAAGGGAGCTGCCTCAGACCGCCCCCCCCCACTGTTCACCTGATCCCCTGCAGCAATTAGACACAGCACCCGCCATGCCACCACCCAATACCCGGGCATGACCTGTAGTTTGAAAACCACTGGAATAAATGGTAACCAAAACATCTAGATAGCTGTCCTCTGCCTGCTTTCCAGGGTACGTAAGTGGGGGGTTTTAAGTTTTCCATAACTCTCATTTTTTGACCCATTCTTCTTTTTCCCAGTGGGAGCCTATCAACAGCTGAGGTTAAGTCTTCTTTTCCCTGGGGACTATTTCTCCTAACAAGCCTTAGAAGCAGCACCACAGGATTAATTGGTAACGAATAGCCAACAGCTTGCAATATTGGTGATGGATCGCACCGCCATACTTTCCAGCACCTGCTGTCCCGGCTCTTCAAATCCCAATCAATGATCATTCCAGCTTGGTAGCGTTTCAAAGTTTCTGTTCAAACCTGGCTGCAGATGTGGGCAGAGTGGAATAGGAACAATGGCCCATCATCTCTGGATTGCCAGCGCTTACAGTGACTCAGATGCTTCTGTAATCCATACAGTGACCTCAAATGCTTCTGTAACCCACACACCTAGGCTATGTCTACACTCAGGGCTTCTTGTGCAAGTATGGCCGTTCTTGCGCAAGAATCCATAGAGTGTCCACACTGCTCGCCCGCTCTTGCGCAAGGAAATTTACAGTACCGTGTGGTAAGAGAGGGCTTCTTACGCAAGAGCTATGCTCTTTTTTAACAGGTGTAAGCCCTCTTGCGCAGGAGCTCTCGCTCAAGAGGGCAGTGTGGACGCTTGGCAGGGATTTCTTGCGCAAGAAAGCCCTATGGCTAAAATGGCCATCAGAGCTTTCTTGCGCAAGAGAGCGTCCACACTGCCACAGGCGCTCTTGTGCAAAAGCGCAGCTCGCACATGGCAGTGTGAACGTGTTCTTGCACAAGAACCCTTGCACAAGATGCCACCAGTGTAGACATAGCCCTAGCGTGGTTACCATGCAGTGGCACCTAGACCAGAGCAACATTTAAGACCAAGAGACCTCTGCAGCAGGGGCTGGGAGCCAGCTGGCGTTTAGCTCACAGGGTAGGGGCTCCTGTACTCAGCTCCAGAAGTCCCAGGTTCACATGCACCCAGTGGTGGTTACACTTCTGGGTGTTAACAAATCCCCAGAGTGGACAAATAGGCTTAATCTCCACCTGGGCTGAAGTATCTGGCTAAATCCAAGCAGGCTGGGTGAACTTGGCCCCTGAGGGATGTGGGTTTATGGCCTGTGGGTTTACAGATGGCTCTGCTCAGTACCAGCCTGCCCCACCACTCTGCAGAACCATGGGCGAGACCATCAAACACTTTGAGGAGCTTTGCCACACCTCAGAGGAGTAGAAAGTGTCATTAGGACCATTTCACAGAGAACCTGTAGTGCAGACGGCTGCCACGCATCCCTGTGCAAGGCCTATGCCACGCTCAAGTCCCACTTCACCCTACACTGTGGCCTTAAGGGGTCACCTTTAGCCAGCTCAGGGGCAAGGCTCCCCCCAGAGAGTGGTGTGTGGCTTTGGGCAGGTCAACCATGGCAGAGGCAGGAATTGAATTCCAGGATTATTGATTTGATTTGTATGGGGGCGGGGGGAGAACATTGGAGTCTCCATGGCAGAGCAGAGCCCCAATGTGCTAAGCACTGTACAAACAGAACAAAACCACAAAAACAAAGATGGTCCCTGTCCTAGAGAGAGAACGGGTGGACAGACAGACAGATGGGAGAACTGTCACAACAACGGATCTCTAACTTTTGCCTGCTTAATAAATTTACCATGGAACAGCAGGGCAAATTATTTTCACTAAAGCGGGTTACAAACAGGTGCCACAGAACTAGACTGACTCAATCAGCCCAAACGAAAACCAGCCACGTTGATACAATCCAAGGACGTGGAAACTGGGCTTGTTAAAAACCAACAAGGGATATGGAGCTGGAACTGAACCAGTGAAAATTGGGGTAATGAATATTAGGCCTAAGTGGTGGACAAAATAATGGGGAGAGGGCAGATGAACTCAGCTGCCCACTTCCTCTCCCTGTGGGGTTCATAAAGAGATTTTTAAAGGCAGGGGGAGTTTTCTTCCTCATTCCCTAAACCTGGCAGCACGGCAACGGAACCTGAGTTACCTGAAAGACCTTCTTCAGAGGAAGGCCGGCTGGCCATGCCCTTGTTTAAGGAAGTTTGTTGTTTCCTGTGAGTGCTGAAAGTCACTACCTTATGACATCCAGGCTTCAGCCTGCCAGCAGAGAGAGTCAGTCACCAGCAGTGTAAAAGCATGCGAGAGCCTGCATGGAGTTCCCTTTCCTTGTGGCATGACTTTCTGCACTACTGTTTGCCTCCTATCCTGTCACACTCTCAGCTTTTCACCAAATCCTGAAATCAGCTAAACTGGATCCGCCCAAACCTGCTCAATCTATGGAGAAAGGATCCAACTAGACTACTGTTTCTCAACCAATGGTACGAGTACCCTTAGGGATACTCAAGAGAAGTCTGGGGGGGTACGTCAACAACTGAAATTTGGTAAAAACTGAATTTTTGTTTTAAGTTTCACAGCGCTTTATTATTTTTGTACTTTTTACACCCAAAAATTTCATCGTCTGCCCGGCTACAATTAAGTTGTTTAAACAAATTTTGTTGCAATGGTAGAAAAAAATTGTGTCTGAAAACTGTAGGTCCTGGGGTACTTATAATTTATTTTTTTAAAGGTGTACTTTATAAAAAATGATTGAGAAACACTCAACTAGACAGCCCTTACGAGGTTGTAACTAACGAAGTTCCAAGCCGCAGGTGTCTGGTCAACTGGCCAGCCAAAGCATCCACAGCTAACCAACCGGCAGTCCAGGGTTCCAAAAACCTCCAACAAAAGCCACATTTCATCTTTCTTTTCTATCCTCTCTCTATGAGCTTGTTAGGAACAGGATCAGTGAATGCCAGTCACAACAGGGCAGAATAAAATTACCTTTTTCCTTCTCAGAAAGGTTGCTCTGAAAGAAGAGACAGGGATATTTTGACTCCGAAAGGAGAGAGACTTTGATACCTGTCTGCATAAGTTTGCATGGCATCATCAATCACTCAGCCAGTGTTTTAGTTTCCTGTATTTAATCAATATTTGCATTTGAACATGTGCTTTAGTGTGTCCACCAAGTAACTGAGAAAAACCCTGTTTAAAAATAACTCCAAACCCACCCGCTACTGTTTAAGGGTGGAGCGTGAAAGCTTATAAGCACCTTTAACCCTTTGGGCCTTAATGCAGCCCTACAATTTCGCACAAGGAGACAGCTCCGATTAGCCTGAGAGGCAGCGTCTCAGCACAGCAGTGGCCTGCTCAGTGATGTTCCCTGTAGGCTCCTAGGAAAGGAGTGGGAATGAGGACAACAGGAGTTGATGATTTACAAGGAGCGTGTGCCTAGTGTGAGGGGAAACACAGGAAACTGCCTGTTCCAAAATGTGACAAGTGACCAATGGGTCTATCTTAAGTTCTAGTCCCAGGCCTCAGCATCAGGACCATCCTGATTCCCTGCTAAGTTCTTAGCCTCCAGAGATTGTGGGGTAGGAATTTCCACCCATTAAATCTGTGGGGTTTGCACAAGACAGGCCCCCTGGTCTCCAAAGTCCGGCTTTCTTCCATCCCCGCTCATAGGTCTGACACCAACACAGGCAAAATGACAGCGACGTTCCAGTGCCGCTACCTCACCCGGCTTTGAGAACGTTCGCTCCTCTCAAGATGCTAAAGAGTTTTATGGCATCACCTGGACAGATTCTGGTGGGAATGAAAAGCTGGTGCCTCCATCCAAGGGAGTCATGGTTAATGCTGCTCTGCGGAGAGCACCCCCCAGACTCAGAGTGAGACAGCAGCCCCTGCCAAATGGGGTAGCTAGCAGTTGGCGTCTGGATGGCAGTGTCCTATTCCCAGCAGGCTGTGCTGGATACTAGCGTTCTAAGGAGCATGTTGGAAGGCGTTCAGAGCAGCTAGCTAGTGCATGCGCTGACGGAGACTACTGCAGGGGCCAGCCTCTGTTTAAACGCTTCTGCTGCTTTTCCCTTCTTTGTGCAGTCCGCCTGGGCCTCCAGAGTCAGGGGTCATAATCGCTCCCTCAGGGGACCGTAAGGGGACTGTCCTGGGGGGGGGGGGAGCTAGTGACACCCAGACAAGGCAACCTCGTCTGACAAGCAGAGAGCCCGCAAATCCAAGCACCTCATCCCATTTCACTGCAGACTGGCACCCAAGTGGCCGGGGAGGCGGGAGGGGCGAGGTGCTGATCACACCCAGTGAAATGAGCAAAAGCTGGGAGGTATGGGGGGGGGGACTTGGCACCTCTCTGCTCCTCAGGTTCTCTGGTTCTGAGCTAGTGCCCGTCCCCATGTCTGAACCGCAATTCTACAGTCACCCGAGAGAGAGACCAGCTCAAATATTAAGAGCTGCCATGAGACTACTCGAAGCAACATAGAATCATAGAATACTAGGACTGAAAGGGACCTTGAGAGGTCATCGAGTCCAGTCCCCTGCCCTCATGGCAGGACCAAATACTGTCTAGACCATCCTGGATAGACATTTATCTAACCTACTCTTAAATGTCTGCAGAGATGGAGATTCCACAACCTCCCTGGGCAATTTATTCCACTGTTTGACCACCCTGACAGTTAGGAAGTTTTTCCTCATGTCCAACCTAAACCTCCCTTGCTGCAGTGTAAGCCCATTGCTTCTTGTTCTATCCTCAGAGGCCAAGATGAACAAGTTTTCTCCCTCCCCCTTATGACACCCTTTTAGATACCTGAAAACTGCTATATGTCCCCTCTCAATCTTCTCTTTTCTAAACTAAACAAACCCAATTCTTTCAGCCTTCCTTCGTAGGTCATGTTCTCTAGACCTTTCATCATTCTTGTTGCTCTTCTCTGGACCCTCTCCAATTTCTCCATATCTTTCTTGAAATGCGGTGCCCAGAACTGGACACAATACACCAACTGAGGCCTAACCAGCGCAGAGTAGAGCGGAAGAATGACTTCGTGTCTTGATCACAACACACCTGTCAATGCAGCCCAGAATCATGTTTGCTTTTTTTGCAACAGCATCACACTGTTGACTCATATTTAGCTTGTGGTCCACTATAACCCCTAGATCCCTTTCTGCTGCACTCCTTCCTAGACAGTCGCTTCCCATTCTGTATGTGTGAACAGACAACATGCTGTTCTCTGGTTCTGAGCTTGGGGGTGGGTTGTACCTTGTTATCCCAAAATCGACACAGATTAAGGAAAAATAGCTAGCGCCAAGGAGAGGGGAGTCAGAAACAGAAAATCTTCAGGTGGGATAAACTGGTGCAGCACTATTTGCTTCAGTGGCACTCTCGTGATTTATACCAGGTGAGGATCTCTCTAGTGAGAGAAGGTCAGCAGTCAGACAGAGCGTCAGATAGTTTGCTAATAGCTGGCATCCACAACTGTAGTGGCCCACAGCATCCGTGGGTTTTTTGGTTTGTTTAAATCCCAATACCTCAGCCAGACCACCTGTGATACAAGTTATGAGAGTTCTCAGTTGTCCACATCCCAGAAGTCACCCCGCTGAACCTGGCCTCCTCTTAGCTGAAGAGTCCAACTCAACCCTGAGCGGAGAGATTAGGCACAAGCAACTTCAGCCCCCAAAGCAGCACTTCTCCAGAAAAATCGAGACAGGCTAACCACAAGACCCCAGCCTGGCACTGCCTCCAGAGACAGACCTTAGCATCATCCTCAGGCTGCAGAAAGGAGCAGAGCTGAGCCAGCAGACCCGGAGGCTTCAGAGGTTAGAAAGAACCACCCTTCACTGCCATCCTCCAGCCCCAGCATGTATAGTCAGATTGACTTAGGCTACGTCTACACGAACAGGGTAATTCGAAATAAGTTATTTTGAAATAACTCCCGAAATCACTATTTCGAAATAGTACATCCCCACTACAGGGAAGCCTCAAAATTTGTCCGGGGCAGGCTCCCCTAATGTGGATGCGCTACCTCAATTTAGAGCCCCAGCAAGCACTGGGAAGTAATTACTTTGCATGGCTCTGGGGAGGAGCGATTTCAAAATAGCAGCAGTGGAGCGTCCATGCTACCCTATTTCGAAACAGGTGTTATTCCTTATGAAATGAGGGTTCATCATTCCGGAATTAGAAACCTGTGATTTTGAAATAATGGGCTTGCTGTGTGGACGCTCACCTTGTTATTTTGAAATAACGCTGTAGCATAGACATGCCCTTCAAGAGCCACGTGGTCACAATGAATGAGAACCCTTTGCCCCTTTCCCCTTCCTGCCAAGGATCATCAAGAACGTTACAGGCCTTAATAAGTTACCATGGCTGTCTCCATTGAAACTATCCACATTTTTCAGCTCAAGAGAGGGGGAAACATGGGGGAGAGAAAGGGCATGTGACTTGCCCAAAGTTGCAGTGGAGGAATAGATCCCTGGAGTCCTGACTCCCAAACCTGGGCCTTAGCTTCACGGCCATTCCAAAGGCAAGTCTGCAATCAAAATGCAAAAAACTCACTTTGGAGCATGAGCTACGGGAGTTTCTGGTGGCTGGTTGCCACCAACCACAGTGCTTTGTCCCTGCTGCAGATGAAACCATCTTCCCCCCGCCTGCTTGTACGATGAATGTTACCTCTTGCATGTGGGGTGTGATGCCTACTTTGCTCTTTACACGGGTGGCAGACCCTCACTACTTAAACTGCAGACAAATGGAGATCTTGCCTTGGCTGCAAGCTGACCCCTAGTGTCCTCAACAAACACACTACAAGCTACTTACTGTGGGGTGGGAGAAGTGTCTCAGAACATGCAAAAAGTCATGGAGAACTCCAACATCCCTAGTTTTATGCATCACTGGAAAGCACCCAAATATGGTAGGTGATAGCAAGTGTGAAAAATTAGGACTCTTTTTTGGGGATGAGGGGGCTCTAGCTGCCTACATAAGACAAAGCCCCTAATATTGAGACATCTGGTCACCCTGCACCCAGATACCATGATGATGGGCACAGGATAAGAGCCTAAATAGAGAGTTAGCTCTGCATCACTTCTACCTCCTGGTTCTTGGTTTGTCTGTGTTTATAATCTGCCCTTTAGTCACATACTTTTTACTCATTGTATCAGAAAAGTAAAAACTTCCCCACAATGGGAGTCTTCTTCTCTCCCCCTTACCCCACTTGGTGTCCAATATCACGAGTGGCTAATGATCCCATTTTCTGACACCTGTCAGAAGGTTTGATACATTGTTCGAAACAGCAACATGGCACCACGTTCAGACCAAACGCTGACTTAAAAAGGAGCAAATCAAGAAGACCGAAATGTGCCCGGTGAAGTGAATCTTATGTCTCAAGAATCACTATGGCAGAATTTCTGAACGTGCATTCAGAACTTGAACTCCTCTGGGATCATTCATTATAACAGCTGGGACTGGTCGGGGAAAATCCCCACCCCCGTCCATGGGAAATTGAAGTTCATTTTTCCCCCTAGGAAAGCCAAAATCTGTAGTGTTTTGGTTATTCCAAAAGCCAGCTTTTGGCTGTAAGCAAGACACTGCCTGCAAAAATTCTCATTTAGTCAAACGGAAAATTCCTAGCTCTTTAAAAATTAACAATCAACAAAACACTCATCAGTATCAATATCCCAATTTTGCAGATGAGGCAACTGAGGCAGACAAGTGAAGCAACTTGCCAAGTTCACACTGAGTTGGGGACACCAGACAAGTCCTGGTCCTCCAAACCCACTTCTAAGCACAAGAAACACCATCACCTACTGGGACGTCCATCAGAGGCCACGCCTCTGGGAATCCACAAAGGGAGGAACCTTCTGTTCTGCTTGAAGATCATGATCCACAGTGCGAATCTGGAGCCAAGCTTAACCAGCCATGCCCAGTGTTTGATCAGGGTAATCAAACACTACTTTAAGTCCAGCTCCTATGTCACTTACAAGCAATTCCTTCTGCTGGAAATAAACATGATGAGAGCGCCTCCAAATCTTAAAAGCATCCTTCGGTGTTCGAGGGTTAAGAATATAGATGAAAGCACAGCCCTTCGGAGCCAGCTCTGCGTTTCAGAACTCACTGTGCAGGAGGCCTTGATGGAAAGTAAAATACTATAACGCAATGTGCAATACTAATACAATGTGCAAAACCCAGCACATTGTGTGCTTTCCCGTCTCTCCAAAAGACTTGTTTGGAAACCCACCAAACTGTTCAGGAGTAGGTTAGGCAGCCTGCCTGCCACACACAACGCGCGCAGGATACAGCATTCGTGCAGCACCCCCTGCTGGCTCATCTCTGCCTCGCACCGGTGGCTCCAAAAGGGTGAAGAGAAAGCAGTTTATACTACACAGGTCAAAGTAGGACAGAGAGCAAAACTCAGTGACCAAGAGAAAGTTGGGGCATTTGTTTGAAGAGTGAGAACTGTGGGACCATGGAGAGAAGAGCCTGAAGACTTGTCATTTGGGACATCAGAACGGCCAGACTGGGTCAGACCAAAGGTCCAGCTAGCCCAGTGTTCTGTCTTCTGACTGTGGCCAATGCCAGAGAGAATGAGCAGAACCGGGAATCAAGTGATTCCCTCCCCTGCCACCCATTCCCAGCCTCTGACAAACAGAGGCTAAGGACACCATTCCTACGCATCCTGGCTAACAGCCATTGATGAATTCATCTAGTTCTTTTTTTAACCCTGTTAAAGTCCTGGCCTTCACAACAGCCTCTGGCAAGGAGTTCTACAGGTTGATGCATATTGTGTGAAGGAAAACTTCCTTTTGTTTGTTTTAAAACTGCTACCTATTAATTTCACTTGGTAACCACTAGTTCTTGCGTTATGGGAACAAGTAGGCACTAGAGGCCAACAGGCTTGGTGTCCACATTAGGGAGAGCAATCTCCCACTGTGCTGGGTTAAAGGGGGCATGGTGGATTGTTTCAATTTTCTAATGCCACTAACTCTAGCGTTGAAGTGGAGTTTGCCCTGAGAAAGTAGGTGCTAGAAACACCACCCTGGGCTCCCACATTCATTGCACCTCAGTGACTCCAGACAATGCCTACTCAAATTTACAGGTACCCCCTTTAACTGGGATCCTACCAACTCCGCCTGGGATTGGAGATGCAAGCTAAGCTCGCTTCTTGTGCTCCACCACTAGATTCTGCAGGGCAGGGTTGGGTCTTGGTTGCATCTGTGCACTCTCACTGACTTGAATGAAGGCCTTTCTCTAAGCAGCATGGCCTACTGGCAAGCACCTTGGCCAAGCACTCAGAAAACAAAAGTTCTAATCCCAAATCTGCTACTTAGCCTGCTGATTGGCCTTGAGATAGTCACTTCCCTTCCATGCCCAAAACAATACTTTCTAGGGTGTCTTGATTTAATGATGAAAAGCCATTTATGAGAGCTGTATATTAACACCCAATGAGCGGTGGTTTCCCCACACTTTGCAGGACAATTGTACTTCAAGCAACATGGGAAACACAAAGGGTATGTCTAGACTACATACCTCTGGTGACAGAGGCATGTAGATTAGGCTACCCAGCATAGGAAAATGAAGCGGCAATTTAAATAATCGCCGCTTCATTTAAATTAAAATGGCTGCCGCGCTGTGCCGATCAGCTGTTTGTCGGCACAGCGCGGTAGTCTGGACGCTCCGCAGTCGACATCAAAGGCATTTGTCGACCTCCCCGGTAAACCTCATCCCACGAGGCATACCGGGGAGGTCAACAAATGCCTTTGATGTCGACCGCGGAGCATCTAGACTACCTCACCATGACGACAAACAGCTGATCAGCACAGCGCGGCAGCCATTTTAATTTAAATGAAGCGGCGATTATTTAAATTGCCGCTTCATTTTCCTATGCTGGGTAGCCTAATCTACATGCCTCTGTCACCAGAGGCATGTAGTCTAGACATACCCAAAGGGTGTGTCTACACTACACTGTTATTTCAAAATATCTTATTTCAAAATAACACATCTACACACAAAATGCATTTCAAAATAGCTTTTTGCTATTTCAAAATAGCACATCCACACTGATTGGATGCTGAATTGCATTTAAGGCCAGCCGGAACTGGTTCCGGCAGGGCATCAGGTCAGAAGTTACCTTGTGGCCAGGGCGGCCAGCAGGGCACCGTGGGAAGAGCTGGGGGCCCCCTATTTTGAAATAAGCATCTACACAGCGCTTATTTCAAAAGAGCAGTTTCTAAATTGGCACTATTCCTTGTGGAATGAGGTTTACCAATTTCGAAATAAGCCCTCCACTATTTCGAATTAATTTGGAAATAGCAGTTGGCTTGTGTAGACGCTAGGACAGTTATTTCGAAATAACGGCTGTTATTTCAAAATAACTTTGCTGTGTAGACATACCCAAAGAGAGATTCCTTACAACTACCAAGTGGCCAGCGAGACCAGTCCTTGATGCAGGGGCTTATCAACTGTGCAGTAGAGCCCCACCCCCCCAGACAATCAACTTAAAAGTGTGTGTGTCAGTTGTCTGCCAGGGTTGCACCAGCTGCTAATGCTGAAAAGAATGACTGGCACAATTGTCTTGTTTCCCATTGGTTCTCTCAGCAGTCTACCAAGAAGAGGAGTCAATGGATGGTGGCTATTTGTTTGCTACGTCCTCTAGCTTCAGAGGGGTAGCCGAGTTAGTCTGTTAACTGGAAAAACTTAAATGACGAATAATCTTGCAGCACCTTAGAGACTAACAAAACATGTAGATGGTGTCATGAGCTTTCGTGGGCACAACCCACTTCTTCTGATGAATGGAGTTATTAGAGGAGAAGTTATTAGATGAATGGATAGGCTCCCATTGCAAGATGACCTAGAGGATGTTAGCTCCCAAGTTTCCCCATCGGAAACATCTGTGTACCACTCTGAGGCAACAAGGGTGATTTCACAGTGGGGTTAGGGGCACTGAGGCATGGGCAAGCCGGGCAGCTGGCCGGGGCACCAACCGATGGGGGGGGGCGCCTGATGGCAGCTGTAAGGCATGCAGCATCCCTTACAGCTGCCATCAGGTGCTGCGCGCCCAGCTCCCGCCCTGCGGTGCCGGCCAGCAGCGCCCTTCGCCCCACGGCCCCGGGGCCCTGCACGGCCCAGCAAGCACACTAGCAGCAGTAGCCAGGGCAGGCCGGGCCGGGCTGGGCAGCACATGCGCCGTGAGCCCTGTGGGCGGGTCCTGGGCTACGCGCCAGCGGCCGTGGCCGGGCCACACATGCGCCGGGCCCGGCGTGCCAAAAGGACTCGGGCCGACCCTGGGCTGCCTTTCTGATGAAAATGTAAGCAGGAGGTTCTGCCCATGTGGTCATTTGAGACCCAGAGCACTTCCTCCCAGAGTAACTCCAGCATCCAGGCCCTGTTCTCTCTCCACTCTCCCTGGCGTGCTTGCAAGGAGAATAAAAGAGCAATGGTGCCATCTAGCAGTCTGCTATAAAACGCTCACTGCATTTGCATGGCTTGCAAATATCGAGGGGACGGCTACACTAGCTCGTTAGTTCGAGCTAGGTGGGGTAATGAGGGCAAGCGGAGTTCCAAATGAAGCCCGGGATTTAAATATCCTCGTGGAATGAGGAGTAACAGTAGTTCGAATTAGGATCTTTAATTCGAACTACCTAGTCCGTGCTGCGTGCAGCCGCAGGCACGGAGTTCGGACTAAGGGGGATTTAAAAATGGCAGCTCCGGGGAACATGCAAATGAAGCCCGGGATATTTAAATCCCGGGCTTCATTTGCAACTCCGCTTGCCCTCATTACCCCACCTAGCTCGAACTAACGAGCTAGTGTAGCCGTACCCTTGTGCAGCAAAATCCCCACATGCTATGCCACAGCCAGCCAGCCGACAGCGACTGTTGTGCTCTGGTGATGTTGAGCTGTTTATTTTTCCTTTATGGCTAGATGGGACGCTCCTGTCTAGCTGCCTCGGATCTCCTAGCTGTCAGCTCACAGGGCCAGGGCCCAACAGGGTTGTAGATTCGCTTCAAGCCAGAGTCAATGAGGGATAGTTGCTATTATTCATCTCACTGCATCACTACTATTACAGGCTTAATACTGCCAGATGGTTACACAGCTACTGCAAAGTAGTACACCAAGAAGCATAGGCAGAGCAATGCATAAAAGCAAGCAACAGGCACTTGGAAATGCTTGTGCCTCTTCAGTCTGCAGGGAGTCCCGTTCCAGTCACCTCGCACCAGGCCGCAGTGGACGTGGCTCCAGCTGTGGGGATCCAGGGCGCCCTCCGAAGTCTAGGTCCCTGGTGAGACTGACCAGACACGGGACTCCCAGTGATCCTATATTTTAGCTGTTTACCGAGTGTCCACGAGCTGGGCCAAGGCCACTCTCAGCGTTCCCACAGGGCAAAGATACCAAGGTCATGTTATTTATTCCATACGCAGTTCTCAGCTAGCAAGCACAGGGAGTTGCAGCTGATGAAGGCCGTCTGATCAAGAACACCTGGTATTTTTGCCAGCAGGTCTCATGGCTGGCCTAGAGGAATACAAGTTTAACCCCTGCAGGCCTACATATGGCTTTTGATGTGACACTAATCAGCAGCTGCATCTCACCTTTGCAGCGACTCCAGCTCGGCACAGCCTCTCTTCATTCCAGTCCCTCCTTAACAAGCCTCGCGCTGACGGTGCCCAAGGAATAGCCACGCAAGCAGCACGCGGCCAGCGTCTGCTTTGGGCTGGAAGCCCTTTGGGAGAGGGATGGTGTCTTACTTCGAGTCTGACCAGTCCCAAAGGGTTTGCGGGGCCCCAGGCAGGATACCGGGAGCGGGGCCCTGGGCCTGGCTGTTGGATGGCGAGTACTCAGCAGTGCGGGGCCCTGGCTCCCACAGCGTTGTCAGCGAGGTGAAGTGCACCTGGGGACTGGCAAGCGGGAACTGCAGGGCGGGGGCAGCAGCAGGGGAAGCTCCCTGCCGATGAAAGGGCCAGATCAGAGCCATATGCGGGGCTGTGCGCTCCCTGCCGGCAGGCCGCGCCACTTCCCAGCAGCTGGTAGGACTTGAACTAGTTCCCCTGCTGGACAGGTGCGGGTCCTATGGGCTGCTCTGCTCCCCCCCGAGCTTTGCTGGCAGCTGGTCTGGCCCAGCTAATGCGGCTTGTGTGTGCAGCCAGCTCTGGGCTGGGGAATTCACCAGGACATCCTGCGAAGTGCACAGCCCTCGTTAACAGCTCAGCCCTGCGCGTAGCGCAGGGCCCAAGGCAACTGCCTTGCCCTAAGGCTGGGCCTGAGAATACTGTTCCCACCTCCCATTCCTGCACCACTCTGAATAGCCTCCCAGGTTCCTGGTGGTCTTTGCTTTGGCCATTCGTCGGGGTCCGGCTTTCAGTGCATCTAGAGAGAGAATAGAAACTCCAAGCCGCTGAGCCAGTGTCGCTGTTGCTGCTTGTCCGTCATAGCGAGCTCTAGCTAACTGAGGAGTCCAATCTAAACAGCTAATGGAAGACACTCTGGAGGGCAGAGTAAACTTAAACCCCCCCCCAAAACCAATAAATAGTCCTGCAGCACTAGACGAACAAAAAGCGGAGATGGGATCATGAGCTTTCGTGGGCACAGCCCACGTCAGAGGAATCCAGAGGCCATTCGAGGTACGTCTAGACCAGGGGTTGGCCACGTACAACACTTGCCAATTTTGAGTGACACACGCAGTCCTCCCCCATGCAGTGGGGACCTCGCGCTGCTGTTCCAGCCCGGTGGTGACCGGGCAGCCGCCAAGCGCAAAACCAAGCTCCAGATCCTGCGTGCCAGGCCCTTCCAAATGCCCCAAGCCGTTGCATTCAGCTGAGGCACGCTGTCTGGCCAGTCGCAGGGGGTACAGACACCGGGAAGACTCAAGCCGCATGCCTCGCCTCCTCCCACCCCTGTGAGAGTCAGTCACCAGCCCTTGTTTACAGCTGGGCTCCCTGAGCAACTCGCTGCTCCTGACACCCCTTCCCCTTATGCCAGCACTCGCCCCACATGTGAGGGGAGGGAGGAGGTGTGGGGCAGCCTGCTCTGAACTTCAGCACATGGAGGAGAGGTGGGGGGGGGGGCCCTGCTGCCTCCCCGAGGCTGCCCAGGCAGCGGGGTCAGGAGCTGTGCATTGCAGGGAGCCCCCACAGGTGGCTGATAGGATGAGGAAAAATCCATGGGTCTTGCCCCTGCCCCAAAGCTGCATTGGCCCTTGGGCGCCTGGGTCCCTGGCAGGAAGGTGAGGGCGCCAGAGACCGGACCCCCATTGGACCCCACCCCCAGCAGGGCTGGACACCCTAGGGTCACCCACCCCACCAATTTCCCTGAACACCACCACCCCCCACGAGCCACCCTGACCCCAGCCCATGCTGGCAACCCAGCATCACACCCCCTGCAAGACTGGAGGCAGCGCTGGCTTCTTGGGAGGGGCGGGGTGTGAAGCCCCAAGGCTCCGCGCCTCATCCAGCTTCTGGAGAAGTGTGCGAGTCTTGCTCCTCTCTCCCCACAGGAAAAGCCGGTGTGGAGCCCAGGGCAGGAGACCAAATGGGGTGCGCAGTGGAGAGAGCCCCCCACCCCCGCCTGGGAGAATGGCAGGGCCCAGGACAGGTGGGTTAAATCTTGTCACACCACTTGGAAAGGTTGCCACCGCCTGGTCTAAACTGTGATAAAAAGACCCAGAGCAAAGCTGCAGCTGGTTTGGGAATCACAGAACTGGGGGGGCCTATATAAGTGCAGTACCCCCACTCTGAAACTCTTCCCTCTTGGGCTATAGGGGGTTCCCCAGGAAGGCTCAGGCAAACACTAGGTTTGAATTCACTTCACAGTCCACCCAAGATTCAGGCTGACCATAAAGTCCCCAGCTTTGGGATTAGCCCCTTTGCTTGGGGGGGGGGGGGAGCTCATCCAGGTTGTTCAAAGCCAAGACAGGAGCAAGGCACAAAATTCAGAGCTAGGCCCCGGGGAAAGGACAGGGTCCATTTGGGAAGACTGGCTCCAGGATGAGATATCAAATACCCAAACATTAGCAATATGCAGATCTCAGGTTCTAGGCCACGCATGCTGGATCGGGTTAGCTGACCCCAGCCTGTCCTTGGAGTTGGTCATGAAGCCTTCACCGAGCTAGAGAAGTGATTATTCCCCCTTATTCAGCACTGGTGTAGCCATGTCTGGAGTGCTGCATCCATTTCTGGGTGCCCCCGTTACAGGGGGAAAAAAAAAAAAAAAAAGAGGTGGACGCATTGAAGAAAGTTCAGCAGAGGGCAACAGAAAGATTAGGAGGCTGGAGCAGTTGACTTTTGAGGAGAGGCTGAGGGATTCGGGCTTATTTAGTCTGCAGAAGAGTGAGGGGGGGATTTGATAGCATCCTTCAACTACTTGAAGGGGGGTTTCCTAGAGGGTGGAGAGAGGCTGTTCTCAGCGATGACAGATGACACAAGGAGAAATGGTGTCAAGTTGTAGTGGAGGAGATTGAGGAAAAACTATTTCCCTAGGAGGATGGAGAAGCATCGGAATGGGTTACCTAAGGAGGGAACGGGGGGGGAGGGGAATCTCCATCCCTTGAGGTTTTAAAGTCCGGGTTTGACAAAGTCCTGGCTGGGATAATTGAGTTGGGGTTGGTCCTGCTTTGAGCAGGGGGTTGACTCAACCTCCTGAGGTCTCTTCCAGCCCTAGGGTTCTACATTCCTGCCCAGCCGCATTCAGCCAGCACACATCTCATGCTAAGCAAAAATCTTCACTGGCCAGTGGGGGCCGCTACCGTGCTAGACATAGCTTATTCCCAGAGCCGGCTTGGGTAACCAGCTGGGTTACAAAAGAGACACGTGGGGAAGAGCTGGATCGTGGGGAAGAGGAGGGGGAATCTCTGCTGGGTCCAAGTCATTTTTTCCCAGTAGTGGGATGTCAAGAGCTGGAGTGATGCAGAACATGGCTGGCAAGCACCATCTCTCACTGCCCACCCACAGGGGCTTCCTGCACTCAATGGGGTGACTAGGGTCTCTCCATTCCCCCTTCCCCTCACACCCTGCCAGTGCCCGAGCCCAGAGGCAGTCAGCGTTTTGCCAATAGCTTTCCTCCGTGGTTTTCCCTCACGCAGTGGTTTGGGCGGAGCTCTCCCCAGATGCCCTCCGAGCCACTCCATGCATCCCAGGCCACACCAGATGCTCCCTCGCAGTCTTCTGCGGCACCTCCCGGCGCGAGGGACCGAGCACGGACCCCAGCTGGGGATGCCCTGGCCAGGCAGTAGGATGTGCTGTCGCTAGACACCCAGGCTGGTTCTCGATTGCCACAGGGACAGAAGTGGAGACTAATTGCTGCTGGCCAAGGGCCTCCAACCAGAGCCACACAAAGAGATGTGGAGTAACAGATTATAGAAGTGGGGCTGAAGAACAGAAGTCTCACCCCTAAACCTTGGTCCCTCCTCCCCCTCCCCCCCTTCGGATACCACCAGCACCTCTCCCCCCTGTGGAGCACAGCCTGTGCAGGGACACACCTGTGTACTCCCTGGAGGGCCAGCAGGGGCTGCTATTGGTACAGATTAACTATTCCCTTCCATCTCTTCCTAAAAACTGGCTTATGCTCCGTTCCAAGCATTCACTTAGGTCTAGGCCACAATGTCAGCTCCAAATCACTTCTTCCAAAGTGGTTTTGCCAATAGCTCTCCTCCATGAGATATTTTGGCCTTGGAAAGGGTTCAGAAAAGGGCAACTAAAATGATTAGAGGTTTGGAACGGGTCCCATAGGAGGAGAGGTTAAAGTGACTGGGACTTTTCAGTTTAGAAAAGAGGAGACTGAGGGGGGATATGATAGAGGTCTATAAAATCATGAGTGGTGTGGAGAGGGCTGATAACTTCTCTTTATTTATTAGTTCCCTAAATAGAAGAACTAGAGGACACCAAATGAAATTAATGGGTAGCAGGTTTAAAACTAAAAAGAAAGTTCTTCACACAGCGTGTAGTCAGCCTGTAGAACTCCTTGCCAGAGGAGGCTGTGAAGGCTAGGCCCATAATAGAGTTTGAAGAGATGCTAGATAATTTCATGGAGGTTAGGTCCATAAAAGGCTATTAGCCAGGGGATAAAATGGTGTCCTTGGCCTCTGTTCGGCCATCCCTCTCCAGCCTCTGACAGAGACAAATTGCTTGATCATTGTCTTCGGTCCACCCTCTCTGGGGCACCTGGTGCTGGCTACTGTTGGCAGACAGGATACTGGACTAGATGGACCTTTGGTCTGACCCAGTACGGCCATTCTTATGTTAGCCATGCCCTGTGTCCTTTGATGGGATGCAGGAGCCTGGAAAAGATCCTGGTGCAGCTACACTTGGCTCTGTCAAAAACAAGAGCTGGAGTCTTTGAATCTGATTTGTGCCTCCTATTGCTTGACCAAGGCAGCACAGCTGAGCAAGATAGGTCATTCTCTAGCACGCATGCAAATAGCAGGGGGTGCAAATGCATCCAGACTGCAATTTAAAGGTAAGTGTTGTGAGGCCAACAAAGCTGCAAGGCTCTCTCAAGTGTCAAGTTTGCACCAATTACAGCAAATCCGCAGTTATGCACTACAACAACCCACGTGTTGCCATGTTACACAGTTCAGTCTGGCTGTGTAGCCAGAGGTTTTAGCAAACCAACATTTCTTTTACAGGACAGTGTTACGTGAACAGGGGCCGGGACATGGTCTGGTTATGTAGCTCCCAAAATAAGGGTTTGGGAAAAATGAAAGTTTTATAAAACCAAACCAAGGTATTTGCAATTCATTTTGACTTCATTTCAAACATACAAGAACTTTGAAAATCTGTCAGATTTTGGGGCCTAGGTTTGCTTTGAATGACTGCAGGAGAATCAGGAAGGGGCACTGAATAAATACCCAAGTGGAACTGACCAGCCTATGGGGTGGGTTTGCTTGCTTGCATGCAGAAGAGCTTTATGTAACTTGCTTATCTCTTTTGCCAACAAACATTGGCTTGGTAAAAGATATTACCACACCCTGCTGATCAGTCTAGCTTGGTTATCCACCAGCTGTGGAAGACAAGTAGTGAGCAGCTCCAGTGAAAAAAGAAAATTGTTTAAGCAGTCAGATTTAATAATCCATTAAGTGTCACTAACACTGCCAGCAAGACAATCTCCTTTAAAATCATGTTTGTCAGATCAGCTCTGCTTCTTATAACTTCAGTGGTGTAAAGGCAGACAGTGAAATTTTTCACAAGCTCTCCCTGTTATATTTTCACAAGAACGAAAAATAGTTTACTTTAAATTTCTTCAGCCACTCACAAAATGACAGGCCAGAAAGAGTCATCTGAGCAGTTAGCTACAAAAATAGAGACAGGTGAAATGTGAACCCAAGAGCTGGGGAATTTGGAAACCAAGCAGCGCTGCAATCCCTGGTCAGTGTCAGTGAACTAGTTACAAAAAAGCGGCCATTATACCATCTGATCAGAAATTTATGTCCAACAGCCAGGGAATGGCATTTTTATGAAGATGCCAGGGCTAAGTTCACTGGGTCTATGTACAGTTATCGGCCTACCTCTGCTCCCAATGCAGCCAGTAGAAAAAGGCGCCCCCCCCCCCAGAAGATAGACCCATAAGGAATGTTTGACAGTCCCATCCAGAATCTGAATCTATTTCACTCAGTACATCTCTGCTGGACTATGATATTTGATTGAAGCAAGGGCTGGTTTCTTCCACAACATAAGTATCACCCACAGAGCACCTAAGTAATACTCTTCTAGGCTCAACACCAACCTCTGACACTCCCAGGGAGGCAGCTGTTTTATGCAAGACACAGATTACTAGCTACAACCCCATCAGCTGAGGTTCAGTGAAACTTCAGGTATAAGCTTCAGTATTTCCCAAAGAAATTAGGATCCTCAGGGCAAAGACAGGTCTTGTCCTTTAAGAAAGGCAGACTATTGAATTCCTGTTCCCCAATTCCCAAAGGACACTATTTCCTAAGGATGCACTTCTTGCACAGTATTATTCAGATACTAGAGTATGTGCAGTTCCAGGCAGGGGTGTGGTTTTTGGAAGACAAGACTGGAGCTCGAGCTGTGTGGAAACTTGCATCTGTAAGTGGCAGGTATTTCCTCTAATAAATGCCTCCCATTTACGGCAAATTGTGATTCAAGATCACAACTGATTTAGCTACATGTTCAGCCCACAAATGTCTAGAGGAGGCCATATTTTTCTATATGGCCTGTTGCAACTACACACGTGACTTGATTGAGGCTTTACCTTGTCAGCCTGCGGATACACAATCTGTGGTCTGCTCCACTCCTTGCTGATCCGTTTCCTGTACTGATTGCACTTGGGGATGTACGTGCAGCCAACATCTCCCAGTTCTGGGTAGAAAACCTCCAAGTCCCCTCTGGAAAGGAATAAGGGGAAGGAGGAGAGAAACACTGAGGTGAGACTGCAGTGTGTAGGACTGTTGGTGGGGAAAGGAGAAAGTTATTCCCCTCTTATTTCTGAGGTCCTTAAACCATGGCCACAATGCTGAAGTCCCCTTGAACCTGCCCTTCGTGGCTCATCTCACAGAGCACAATGGAAGCATCCAGTATGTTCTTAAGTGCATTTCTGAGCTGGGGTCTGAGATGTGAGACCCAGATCTTGGCCATTGGTGATCTTTGGGGACCTGGTGCCCTGCTCACCCTTGCCCAGGATTAAGTTTTTAGTCTGGAACTTGGGAGATCCCAGTTCAATTCACTGCTCTGCCACAAGCTTCTTGTGTGACCTTGGTCAAGTTACTTCCAATCTCTGTGCCCCAGTTCTTCCCCCTTCTGTAAAATGATGCTAAAAATGCTTGCCTGTCTCACATAGGGCACTTTGATGCTATGGCAACAGAGACCACAATCAACACCTAAGACAGGCTTCTGAAACATCCTTGACTCATCATGTAACAGCTGAGAACCTGCCACCAACTACAGGTCCTTCCTTTATGCAGGCAGCAGAAAGGACATGGCATGGCCTAGGCCTGCTCTACAGATTAGCTGGGGCTGACATGACCCTTGCAAGAGGAGCAATTAAATCCTCCAGCCAAGGGGAAAGCTAAGTGAGTGCACAGGACAGGAACAATTGTCTATATGGACAGGAGAGGTGGAGCGTTCAAAGCAACATGTTATTGTTTGTGAGATGTGGGAAGAAATCAGATGGGATGAAATAAACTCTTGAGTAGCAAGGTTAAGTCTACGCAGACCTTAATTCAGGGGTTCAGTTTAAGTTGCTTAATTTAAAAAGAGCATTTCAGTTCACCCTGAAGAAAGGGATATGCTATTTTTATGCAAAAGTCCTTAGTAATAGCCATTAAAAATAAAAAGGAAGAGATTGTGCATGTGTTTCTGGTCTAATATTGCCCTCTTAACCATGCTTCTGTGTCCAATATGCCATGCAAATCCTTAGAGTTTGAATAGCTGGGCCTTCAGCACAAAACCACTGATCCTCTACACCCTGAGAAAAGGGGCACCAAGGTTAGCCAGTAATATTAGTGGCCTGGCAGCCTCCCGTAAAGCAGCTGTTTGAAGGAGAGGCTAATACACCGGTCATCTGAAGAAGTGGGTTATGCCCACGAAAGCTCATGATATCATCTATGGGTTTTGTTAGTCTTTAAAGTGCTACTAACTAGACTATTTGTTGTTTAAGTTTTTCCTGTTACTGACTAACTCAGCTACCCCCTGAAGCTTCTGCTTCTGTGTTCATTCCCCACAACCTTAGGCCAGGTCTACACAACGCAATAAATTTGATTTAAGATATGCAATGCCAGTGATGAGAATCGCATAGCTGGAATTGACACACCTTAAATCACATTTCCGTGACATCCCCACGGTGGGAGGTCAAATGACTAAAATGTGATCAGGTGAGGATGCAAGGGCCAAGCTTGCATAAAACACAAAGATTAGAGATCCCAGCAGACTGTGCTTCATCTTGGTCGGAACTTACGGTCAACATCAGAGCAGACAGACAAGAGGATTTAGTTAACACACAAACAAATAGTCTGGTAGCACTTGAAAGACTAAACAAAACATGCAGATGGTATCATTTAGTTTAGTTCTTGGATTTAGTTCTTCCCTGCCATGCAGTTGGGACTCTGGAATTCACTACACTGGGAGGCTACAAGCCAGATTTATGAAGGGCCTGGATAACATTATGACCAATAGCATTTGTAGCTACAGACCAAAAGATAAGGGAAAATCAGATTTCATGCTTCAGGGCATTAGTTTATCAAGGGTCAGGAAGGGTCACCCTCCTTTCTCCTCTGTTGCAGGCAGGGTTACACGTGGAGATCCACTGCAAGGGGAACCATCTTCTTCTGATGGATCAGCTTAGGCTACAACTGGCAGCTGGAGGATCTCTGATACAACAGCATATCAGGCCAACCTGGTACAGCAAGTCCTACATTCCTAAGCATGTTGGTACCAGAGTTCCCTGTAAGCTGTGCACTCGGGTGGCCACCCAGGAGAGAATCAAATGCCACCCAGCTGATTAGCAGAGTGGTCACAGCTCCCACAGTTGGCAGCCTGTGCTTCGACTGGTAATGCACCTCTGCACATGCCTCGGTGCACACAAAATTTATTGCGCACACGGATGGAACAGAGAACACGGGTTGGAACCCACAGGCCCTCCGGACACATGGAGTTTCAGGCTCTGGCAAACCTGAGAACAGCAACAAGTAGCAGCAGCTCACCTGCAGAACTTGGCATCCTGGCCGCTCAGCTTCTCAAAGACGCAGGTCTCCACGTGCTGATCCCCGGCCAAGGCCTCGCCTCCCCATGCGGCCACGCCAGCTAGACCTGCAACCAGCACCACAGCGGCCAGCAGCTTCATCCTGACCTGCCAGGGACCAAGGGGCCTCAGATTAGAGCTTCCCCCCGGCAAAGCGGCACCCGGACCTGCTCGGCAAGGCCTCCCCTCCCGCCGGCATGCTCCCTTTGGGCACGGAGCACAGGACAGAGGAGCCAGCCCACCGGCAGCATGCACCTCATCTTCCTTTCAGCTCCACTGCAGGGAGACAGTTTGCAGCTGCCTTGAGTGCCAGCCAGTCGCACTGCATCGCTTAGCCCGCGCTCGTTAGCGAGTCCTCGAGATGAGCTGCAGACAAAGCAGAACCACTCTTGCCTCTGCCGATTCCACATTGTTTAAGTCTCGGTTATGTCAGAGGCAAACTGCATTTCCTAATGCCAGACGGAGCCAGGGAAGTGCAGGACTTCCTCCAGGCTCTGCCTGCTGCTAGCCCCTCACAAGGCCTAGCTCCTTGGAGGGACTGTTGCTGCCTTGACGAAAAGGCAGTTGAAGCTGGCCTCTGTTACCATTTGCTTTGGGTACACAGGTGGGAGACCAGTAAGTGGTTTTCCCTTGCCGTACCCAATGCAAACTCAGTTCAAACATACCTATAATTCCAACTCCATACCTCCTCCCCTGCCACCAGTGGTCCCGGTAAACCGGGCACTTGTGCTGCTGATTGGGAGAGATTAAAATACCCCCAGCAGATTAGCAGAGTGCCCACAGCTAGGTTTTATCTCTACTGGTGGTGCACATTTGTACATGCCTCGGTGCACATGAAAATATTATTCTGCACGTAGATGCAAAACATCCACACATGGCAGCAAAAAATTAGAGGGGGAACATTGATCCCCCTCCCAATCCATACCCCTCCCCCGCGCCTCGTTGGTAGATCTGTTGCTGTAGCTGGATGACACTGGAGGAAAGCCCAACATTTCCTTAGCACATTCACAGATGCAGCCTGCTATGCTGCCCTGAAATGCTGGTCCAGGCCACTGCCAGAGACAGGCCAGTGGGCTAGATGGACCATGGGGCTGACTTAGCATGGCAGTCTTGGGTTTGTACTTGCATATTTAAATAAAAATTGCTGCTCCAAGCAAAAAACGCAGCTGGAGCAGATGAGGTTTGGGGGCTGAACCCAGCAAACAGAGTAGCGTGTCCAGTTCTGGGCACCACACTTCAAGAAAGATGGGGAGAAATTGGAGAAGGTCCAGAGAAGAGCAACAAAAATGAATAAAGGTCTAAAAACATGAGCAATGAGGGAAGACAAAGAATTGGGCTTGTTTCGTTTAGAAAAGAGAAGACTGAGAGGGGACGTGGTTTTCACGTATCCACTAGGTTTTCAAGTATCCAGAAGGGTGTTATAAAGAGGAGAGAGAAAAATTGTTCTCCTTGGCCTCTGAGGCTAGGACAAGAAGCCATGGGCATAAATTGCAGCAAGGGAGGTTTAGGTTGGACATCAGGAAAAGCTTCCTTCCTGTTAGGGTGGTTAAACACTGGGATAAATTGCCTAGGGAGATTTAAATATCTCCAGTGATGGAGATTCCACAGAGTATGCAGTGTTTGGTCCTGCCATGAGGGCAGGGGACTGGACTCAATGACCTCTCAAGGTCCCTTCCAGTTCTAGTGTTGTATGAGTCTATGTAACCCCAGAGAGGAGACGTTGTGTTCATGTCTCCCTTCTGATACAAGATGGGATACTGGGTTGAAATCAAGTCTCCTGGCTTCCAATTCCCCTGAACTACGAGCCTGCCGCTGTTTTCCCTCCCATCCTTTGTTTAGCATTGAACTAAGCTCTTGACGGCAGGAATTCTCACTATGCGTGTACACTGCTTAGACACTTAGGCCTTCAGAGTATTGTTTGTACTGCTGTACGGCCTGGCCCACACCAGTGCCCAGACTTTAAAGAGCTAACTGCTCAGAGTGTGCGCATTCGGAGGGACAGCACCCTGTTGGTCAGTCAGTGATCACAGCAGACATATCCTGCCTCGGCTGTACTCGCCAGGGTTAAATCAAGGCTTCTCTCAGTAGTCATGTGAGTTCCCTGCTGCTTTTTATAACACTCTAGCACAGCTTCACAGCGTGGGGGGAAGAGGAGGGAGGTTTGCATCAAACATGGCCTCATTTCACCCAAGAAGTTCAAACTACCGCATTTAGCGACTAAGCACAGTTTCCAGGGAGCCTGGGAGCATCAGCGAGGAGCACAGGAGAGAGAAGACCTAGGTGCCAAATGGGAATTAGCGCTACATATTTCTGAATCCCGGCTGGATGGTTTCTTCTCTGAGATCTGGCTTTAGTTCAAATGAGAATTCAGAGAAATCCAGTGGCCTCTATGCAAATCAGACTTACGACCACACTGTCCCTTTCTGGCTTTATAAAATATGAAGTCAGGAAGATTTCATGCCTGGGACAACCACACACTAATTCATTTAGAGAGCAGTTGGTTCCATCATATCCTTGTCCCCCACCAGAAAGGTGTTGTGGCATCTTGAAGCCTCCAGTAGAGCCTTAAAACGATTGAAATTTTGTTAAAAAACCCACCCCCAAGAAGGGCCAGGGATCGGAGAGTTTATTCCAGGAGAACTCCAGATTTGTACCCTGGGTGTATCTGCACTGAGATTAAAAAAAAAAAAAATCCCACAGCAGCCAGCCTCCGGGCTAGGCCCCACAGATTCAGGCTGGGGCTACAAGACTGTAGGGTTGGGGCCAGAGCCTGGGCTTAAGACCCTGTAAAGAGCCCAAGCTCCCACCAGAGTCTGAAGGGGAGCGTTTACACTGCAATTTTGCAGCCCTATGTCTAGGCCCATCACCAGGGGGAGGGGGAGGGTTGCCAGGTGTTGGCCCAGACAGTCTGGTATTTGCGGCCTCTGTCCGGTAAAAAAAACACCACACCACAACAACAAAAAAGCCACAGAAAAAAGCAGACATGTAAGATGTCTGGTATTTTCTGTTTCTCTCAGCTGGAAGGCCTCTTGGGACGTTCCTCCCCTTCTGCCTCTTGGAGCGCAGGGACTCTTTTTCGGTGCAGCTTCCCCCCCACCCCCCCCAACAACTTCGGCCATGTTCAGTATTTTTTGTGAAGGTATCTGGCAACCCTAGGGAGGGGTGAAGGAGCAGTTGCTCTGGGGCCTGGGATTCCTGTCCGCTGCCAGCCCTATGGCAGTGGCCGGAGCCCTGGGCCCTTTAGAATCGCCATAGAGCTGACCAGAGCACGCTGTGCTGCGCTCCCGAGGGATGGGGAGCTGCTCACCCCAATCACTTTGCCCAGGGGCCCATCTATCCTGTCAGCTCCCCTGCCTACATCCCAAACCCAAATCAGCTGACCCAGGCCAGCCACGGCTGTGCCCTGGGTCTTTTATTGCAGTACAGATTAGGGATGCCAGTGTATAGTCGATTACATGATTAGATTTATTGGTTAATCTTTTCAACTACACACAACGTGCCGCCCCCCCCCCCCACACACACACGCTGCCTCAGGCAAGTGGGGGGGCGGGAGCCAGGCCCGTGGGGAGCCGGCTTTTAAGCTGGCTCCCCATGCATGCTGGCTCCCACAGGCCAGGGGCGGGGGAAGAGGAGAGAGCAGCTTTCAAGCTGGCTCCCTGTGCCTATCTGCTCCTGTGGAGCTGCCTGCTTCTCAGAAGCAGCGGGGGAGAGAAGGGGGCGGCAGGAGGGAGCTGACCAAAAAGCCGCTTCTCCCCTTCCCCCCCTACAAGCACTGGCTCCTGCCTCTCCCCCCTCCCTCCACGTGTAACTGAGAATTTCCAGCGGTTACACAAGCGATAGTTCACATCCCTAACGTAGCTGCGCCATGACAGGGCTCACCTGAGAACAGGGCCCCATCGTGCTAGGTGCCGTACATACCCGTGGTAAGAAACAGTCCCTGCCAAACCGCGTGCAATGGATACAGCATCCAAGCAGGTTGGCAACTGGGATTAAGTGACTTGCCCAAGGTTGAACAGTGCCAGGGGACAAGTCCCACTTACGTGCATTGAGCATGACCCTAGCTCTCCTCTTGGACGTCCTTGCTATTTCCACACTTCCTATTTCTTCAGGGTGGCAGAAACAGCTGGGTGCTGCAGAGAGGGGAAGTGGCCCCCACCCCAAAGCAAGGCAAGGTCCCCCACCCCACCTCCGAATCTCTGCAGTTTACCTGGAGCAGACGAATCGGGCCCGGCCAGAGCAGGGAACGTATCTGCCTCCAGCAGGCGGATAAACACTGCAGCTGGCTGGACTGTGTAACTCCCGATCATTCCTTGCACCCGGCCTGAGTGACAGTTGGCAGGTGCCAGGGAGAGAAGGAGCTGAAGCCAAATGGCTTTTGCAATGGTCCATCATCTCACACCCGACAGTTAGAGGCAGATTCCGATTCCGGCTTCCCATTCTCTTTGCGGTTGGGGGGGGGGGAGGGTTTGCATGGAGCATGTTAGTTCATGTGCTTCCTACCTGGAAAATCTTATCTCCTCTTTCTAGCTGAGGAAGCTGGGAGGATGCATTTTGGGTTGCCATGGAGATGGTTTCTTCAATAGGAGAGGGGGAAAACGGGAGCAGCAGATGGGAGAGAGAATATACCAAGAGAAAAAGGGCCAACTTCTGAGAGGCTAAAAGCAGCAGGTGCTGGGGTGGCCAGTCATTTTGTAGGTGGTATCCCCCCAGTTCAAGATGCACCTCATCTTTCATGTGCTACCCCTTCGATAGCACTTTTCACAAGAGAACCCCATGGTGCTTTACAAACACTTGCCTGCCTCACGGTAGGAGCATGGAGAGTGGGGTTGGGTTAGTAGAAATGGAAGCATAGAGAGAGGTTAATGAAATGGTGTGGGGCAACATAACAAGCGGGAGAACAGGAACAGAAGGCTGGAATCCCAATGCCCAGCCTCACTACTCTTGGACATCCCCACTCTTGGCAAGTCCTGGATTGCAACGCAAGGCAATCCCAGAACCCCACGGAGCTAAATCCTCAACTCAATTTAAGGATGAGCAAATCCTTGCCCGGTCTTCATAGGTCTCAAGATTACTTTGGCACATGTTCTAAGCCAGGCAAACTGTGGCATTTAACTACAGAGGGTGCAAGTCTGAAAAAACACCCACCACACAGAAGAGCTACTACATCCCCTCGCAACTGCCTCCAAGTTAACTCATCCAGCCTCAAAACATTTGTACGATGCACCAGGCTAGGTGGCTGGCTAATTGATTCTGACTATGTCATTCCCAGCTGACAGTGTTTTTGCTTATGTATTACAGCACATGCTCCATCATAATAAATAGTTGCAAACGTGCAGAGCACACGGGCGTGAATGCCACTGTCATCAAACAGAAGAGGGACCAGGAACATAATAGGTGCCATCCTGAGGCGTGGGAATTCTCACAGCGTTCCCACGTTCAGGGCTGGGCAAGCCCCATAATTAGAGCCTGGATCCTGCAAACAGCGACTCAGGTGAGTAATGCTGTTCCCACGGAAGTCAAGGCACCTGCTTGCATGACCAAGCACCGCAGATGCAGGCTTTACATGCTCATCCTCTATCTTCATCCAGGAGTTAGCAGTCTAAGAGCTCCACGCTGCCCAGGATGAAGTGTGGAAGGAGTGAGGAGAGCAGCGGTAGCTGCATGTGCTGACCAAAGGCAATTCTAACCCCACAGCGTGAACCATGTGGCTTTGTGCTGTTTGCTATGTGGCTGGGAGCCACCAAACCTCTTATTACTTGAAGCAAGGTGTCTGGCAGTGTGCGTTTCGCCTTTCCCACTGCTAAGAGAAACACGGCTCCATTCCCTTCTTTGACAGGCATCCTTCAGGAGATGGAGGAAACCCATTCAGCCAACAATGCTGCCAATATCCACTTGAGATAAGGCCACAGGAGTGTCCCTTGGGCATAAGAACTTGGATTGTGGGCTCTTGCAAGGAGTGCTTGGGTTGCTAAGGCACTTGGTTATGCAGCCCTAGCATCTTCAACTCAGTCCATACTTTCTGCAGGGGTGGCACCTTGAGAGGGTATCCCACTTGCTCAAGGGCTTAGAACCAGGCTCCCCGACGGAGGAAATTCCATTATTATACAAAGTCCTGGAGGAGTTCTAGCATCCTCCTAGGTACCCCGTGTAACATTTCCTGCTGTGCCTACTCACGCTGGGATTCAAACCCCAGCTGGATCAGCCAGCACCAGCTGCTTGCGCAGTGGCACTTGGTCTACACTGGGAGTTTCGCACCAGTGGTAACCCCTGGGATAGACGTGCTGTACCAATGTAAAGACATGCATTGGAGTAAGCTGCTCCTCACGCCAGTCACGTTTACACCAGAGCAGCACATCTATACTAGGATTTACACTGGTGCAGAAACATTTCCCCCACTCCCACTTGCTGCCATTGCATCAAGGTCTAGGAAATTCACCCAGCATTGTTCGGGTCTGTAATTCAGGAATTCCATCAAGTATATTTTGTTTCTTCATCCCTATAGATTCTTATTTGCTGTGTTTTAACATAAGGGCTATAGTCCATTTGGTTTCCAACAAGATTGTCTTCTAGTTTTCAAATCTTGAGCATTGATTTAGCTGGACTAAACCAGAGCACTACTCCAAATTTCTCTATTTTATCTCTTTTCTGTAAGGTTTATTGAGAAGCACTCCTCTTCCAGGTTCATCCCATTTTTCTGGCTCATCTTAGTTCAGTCTCTTTTAACATTCACTCAGGTAGGTCAGTGTTGAGGACTACTTGATTTGGTGATTACACCTCATTTTGGTTTGGTTTTATGAGAAGCAATCCCATTTCAGACACATCCTGTTTTCCTGGCACAACCAAACCCTTATGTTGCTTTAAGTTATGATAAGAGGAAGCATGTATTTGTTTGGTGGTCCTAGCTCTTACCATTTAGGAAGAACTTTAAAAACAATAAGTAGCCTGGTAGCACTTTAAAGATTAACAAAACATGTAGATGGTATCATGAACTTTCATGGGCACAGATGACCAGAGTGTTGGATACCCCCTGAAGCATTTAGGAAGAGTTCTCGATCAGACAAACTCTAAAACAGGGATGGCAGTAATTTTTGCTGGGGGAGCCACGCCAAGATTTTGGTAAGTGGTCAAGGGCCATACTTTTCTATTGCAGGGTGCAGGGTCTGGGAAAGAGATGGGGTGCAAAAGGGAGCTTGGGGTAGAGAACTAGAATGCAGGAGAGGGTGTGGAGTCTGACAGGGAATTTGGGGGAAGGAGGGGGTTGTGATCTGAGGCAAAGGTTTGGAATGCAAGGTCCAGGAGAGGGTATGGGTGCAGGAGAGGTTTCTAACCTGAGGGAGGGATGTAGGAGGGGGTGCAAGGTCTCCGAGAGAGATGTGACTTGGGTGAGGAGAGGTGCAGGGGGTTTCGGTGTTGGCCTGGAGCACAGAGTTGGGAGGAGGGAGGAGCTGGGGTGCCAGAGGTAGGCTCTGGCAGGAAGGGCTTACTCAGGTGGCTCCCAGCCAGCAACCCTGCAGGACCCAAGGCAGGCTGCAGTTCCAGGCTGCTCAAAATGACTGGCTGCTCCCTGTGGCTCTCTGCCCCGGGGGGGAGGCTTTGCATGCTGCCCCCGGCTCGCAACAAAATCTAAGCTCCCATTGGCCAGTTTCTGACCAATAGGAGTGGAGAGATTTTGCTAGCTGTCAGTAGCAGCATGCAAAGCCTTCCCTCCCCCTTCCCCTGACACCTGGAGCAGAGAGCCACAGGGGGCTGCTCTGAAGTGGCTGACTCCTCTGTGCCAGAGGGTCCCGGTGGGACAACCTGCAGGCCAGATCCAGTGACTCAGTGGACCGGATCTTGCCTGCCCCTGCTCTAAAATATGTAGCAGCTGTATCCATACCTTCCACCCCCCCGTCACATTGCAAGCAGTCACTGCAGTCCTGGAGACATTTTAGTCAAGGCACTAAATGTTAAAATCTCAGATCCCCTTTAAAGACAGACATCACCCCCACTTCAGATACTGAACCCCAAGGTTACCCCCCCCCCCCATGCAAAGCAGAACCCAGGAGTCCTCCAGCCCTAATCCTCCTGGCTCTAACCACTAGACAGGACTCCTTCATGTCCTTTCAGAGCTAATCCACTCACTGCTTTTCACTTGGGGTGCCCTCCCCGGTAGAGTCCCCCTGCCTGGCGATAAATACCTGTTGGAGCTGCTCACATTGGGCCCTTTGATTGCTTTTCATACAGTGACGTGTCATCTATCGGGCTCCCGCCTCCCTGTACAGCCTCTTGTGCTCACTGGGTGTGGCTTTGAGCCGGAACGAGGCTCCTGGGTCCCATCGTGCAGCAAGCCCAGACAGGCCAGCAAAGAGACATTCAAGGAAGCGCTGGGCAGAGAGAACAGAAACACTATCAGCCACTTGCATGGCTGAGCCTTCTAGATACAGTAGCAAAAAGATGGGGGGGGGGGGGAACAGAACTCCCGTAAGGGTTGTTTAGGCAGACGGAGCAGTCGTTGCTGCATCCTGTGTAAGACGAGCCTGGGCGTTAACCTGCCAAGCTATTTGCAGACTCATTATAATGAGCGTGTGACTCTGGCAGAGGGCAGAGCCGTAATGACAGCAAGACGGCCATGCCCACCCCGGCTGAGCAGAACCTGCCACAGGCATGAAGTCACATTGCAAAACTCAGTCGGGCTGCTTCCATGGGCGGCCCTTGTAGCAAGGGGAACTCGCAAGGTCAAATGGCCATCAGCCAGCACTACCAAGGTCCCTGAGGTCTTAAGGGCAATAGCCTGGGAAAGGGAGACTCAGAGGGCAGACACACAGGGCTGTCCTGGGAGGGGGAGGATGAGGCCTGATGCAACCTTCCCTGCCCTGCTGCAGACCCTGCTTCTCCTCTGCCCCCACTCCGCCTGCTTACCCCCCGCCGAGCAACATGGCCCTGGGAACTATGCGGCCTGGTGTGGCAGAACCAGGGGTCTCCTCCCCACCCCTGGCTCCCACCACTGCATGGTGAGTAGAACAGCCCTGCAGCCCGCTCCACTCCACCCTCCCGGCCCTGTGCCCCACTTCTCTGGGGCAGTGTGCCAGGAGAGGAGGGCAGGATGGAGCGGAGCAGGCTGCTCCAGTACCTGCATGGTCGGGGGGAGACCCCCCACTGCCACCATGCCAGGTCCCAGTAACCCCTGAAATCCCTCCCACCCAGAAGATGGTTGGAGTCACTGCCATGGGGCCCCCCACAAAGTCTGGGGCCACCGCCCCGATTTGCCCTATGGACGGGATGGCTCCGCCAACACAATATTGTCTAGCAAGAAAGCCAACAGCAGTGTTTTGTTCTGTCGCTAGCACCTTGCTTCACAAGTGCATTAGGCCTCACAAACCAATGAGGAGCAAGACCTGGGCAAAGAGTTGCTCCCTCTAGTTTCCCCTCCCCCCCATCTATGTGCAGAATAAATATTTTTATGCGCACCAAATCATGTGCAAAGGTGCAGGGGAGCTGACAGCCACACAGTACCCCTGGCCAAGGTGGTGGTGGTGGGGGGGGAACTCTGTGCTCCCAGAAGGGGTGGTTCCTCAGGTGGAAGGGGAAGGCTTGTGCAGTAAGTGCACCACACCGCCCTCCCCCAGAGTCCTCCAGTGCCGCCCCACCCTGCAGCGCTTAGAGCTGCTCCAAGCCGCCACGTGGTGCTCCGGTAGCCATTGAAAGGGCCCAGGGTTTCAGTAGCAGTGGCCAGAGCCCTGGGCCCTTTAAAAATCGCCTGATCCGGGGGCAATTGCCCCCTTTGCTGCCCTGCCGCCTGTTGGTGGGCCTGCAAATATGCACCCCAATAGAAACGCAACCCGCAGCTCTGCTGATCAGCTGGGCGGAATTTAAATGTCTCCTGATCGGCCACACAACTCACACGGAACATTGGTGCTTCAGTAAATAGACATTACGTATTTCCCCATAAGACTTTAAGGACACAAATGAAACCGTGTCGGGTCCTACGCCTGCCCCTGCCGTCCCTCTGCCATTTTTGTTCTCCAGCAGTCTTTGCACACAAGAGAAGGCTGAATGGACTAGCCATACAGAGGAAACCATGAAATGCTCAACTGACAAGTACACAGACCTAAGAAAAATATTTTCTCCTCCTTGGAGCGTCTGCCAAGTACAAGTAACACCCAGGGGACCAAGACTCCACTAAAAAGTGCATTGCTGTGTCAATGTCTAAGTGGATTGTGAGCCTGTAGTTTCAATTCAGAGAACCTAGATCAGATTTTGCTGCAGCACATCAGGCTGGTGGCCTATCCAGGCCTATCTCCATGGTACCAGATGCTCTAGAAAGCACCTACACAGAATGCAGACTCCCTCAATGCATGGGGTATCAGTGGCTATTAGAACGATCAAGGATGCAAAGGCATATTCTGCTAGCCTAGGAAAGGGGAGCCCATCTATGCCAGCTTACATCTTGAACGGCACAGTGGCGAGGATGTGAGCTGGGAACTTGTGGGGGAAAACGGGCTCGGTTCCACTGCAGAAAAACGCAGCTTTGGCACAAATCAAAATATTTCACAGGAACATGCCCTTTTTAAGTATCAAAGGAAATCATTCTGACTGTTCCAAGCCAGTTGAAATATGACTATTTTGTCAATATCAATATTATTCACTCTAAATATGCGTGTTTTGCCATTAAAGATTTGTTTTCCAAATCAATATTTTTCAGACTGTTCATGAAAATTTGACTTTTTAATTCCAATTCAGAACAAACAACAAGATTCAAAATATTGGTTCTTACCGAGGACAGAAATTCTGTTTTCCTATCAGCTCCAATTTAAAGTTAACCAGCAAATCCAAACAATATTTGCCTCCCTCACCTCCCTGGGCAGTGATTTTCCATGCTGTGTGAAGTTATTTCATGGAGTCTAAATTTACCTGCATTAAATTCTAGAGGTCACTGCATATTCTCATAAGATGTTAATTGCCTGCAGTGCAGAGAGCAGTCAGAGCAACTAATCTCTCTGTAACAGGAAGGCCAGAGCATTAGTTCGTGGGGTTTTTTTTTTTTTTTGACCAAACAAACACCAAGTATTTATTTCCCTATAAGGGTATGTCTACACTAGCCCCCTAGTCCACGAGGTGTAACAGTTAACTCGAACTAAGGACTTAGCTCGAGTTAACGTTTGACTGTCATGTGTAGCCCCGGGCAGTTAGTTTGGACTAAGGGGATTTAAAAATGGCACCTGGACAGGAAGATGCAAATAAAGCCCCGCATATTTAAATCCCGGGCTTCATTTGCAACTTCTAATGTCTACATTAGCCTCCCTAGTTCAAACTAGGGGGCTAGTGTAGACATACCCAAGATATCATTTAGGCTTTACCTTTCATTGTGATGCATCAGTAAAGGAAGATGTCCAGTTTTTCATTTGATAATTAAAAAAAAAAAAAACTACTCCCACTGTTTAATGCAACATGGCAAATTTGTTTTAACACACTTTTGGCAGGATGACATACAATCAGGAACAGGTGACCGATCTGGGTGCCATTTTTGTGGTTAGGTATTCCAACTGTGGACTTGTTTTTTCACTAACCTTCGAGAATGCTCTGGACCTTTCATAGGGTTGCCAGATGGTTTAACCAAAAATACCAACCCCCTCCTTCTCCGGCCCCAAAAAACAAACACACACACTGGGGAAAAAATTCTGTTGAGGAAAAAAGAAGAGGGAGAGACCAAAGTTTGGGGGGGGGGGGGGAAGGGATCCCAAGAGTTAAGCAAAAAAAAAAAAAAAAAAAAATTATATATAAACCCAGCATGGCCCCTTTAAGAAATGCTTTTGAGGCTTTTTGGCCCTAACAGGCTGCTGGCGGCTGCTTGCCATCTTCTCTCCCTGCTCCAGGCCAGACAGCTTGGGATGTTCGCCTCCTGTCCGGGGGGGCGGGGGGAGAAATCAGAAAGTACTGGACATTTTAGGTGTCTGGTATTTTCTGAATTTTTTTTTTAACTGGACAGGAGGCAAAAATACTGGACTGTCCGGTTCAATGCCGGACACCTGGCAACCCTAACCTTTCAAAATCTTACAGAACTTCTGCGCTGATTAGGCCTCAGCTGGAGTATTGTGTCCAGTTCTGGGTACCACATTTCAGGAAAGATGTGGAGAAATTGGAGACGATCCAGAGAAAAGCAATAAACATGATTAAAGGGCTTAAAAAAAAAAAAAAAAAAAACAACCACCACCACCACCCACCACCATGACCTATGAGGGAAGACTGAAAGAACTGGGTTTGCTGTTTAGTCTAGAGGGGATGTAACAGCTTTCAAGTACCTAAAAACTGTTACAAGGAGACGACTTCTTGTGACACTTCAGTAAGGCCCATGAAGTTTCATGATCTTCCTGCAAGCCACACAGTTTACCGTCGCCTGTGTGCAAGATTGCTAATTTCCACTGGTTTCTGTCCATGCAGTTTTTCCCCCCCTCCTACCACTATTACTCAAGTGAAACGCATGTCAAGCCAGGGCCCGTGAAGCGATTGGATGCAGATTGCACACAATGCTGACTGAAAGCTGTGCGCTCCCTCTGTAGCCAATCACAGCGCTGCTACGGTTCAATTGGCACCTCCCACAAATTCCAGGTACGCAAGCACAGTGAGCAAAACTGCACTGTCCCAGGAGATGCTTGGTTACAACAATCTTGCAGCCCACTGCACTGGCTGAGGGCCATTCCTGCAGCCCACTCACTAGCCTGGGTTGCCTATCGCTGGTCAACCGAGCAACAAAAGAGCTAGGCTCTTTTCTTGGCTCCACCACCAGCTTGTGGTTTGATTTTGGAAACTACAGCACAGAGTTGAAGTGCTGATTATTCCTTCTCCTTCAGGGGACGGACAGTCACCTTAATCTTTGCATGGAAGGGGAGATAGCACTGCAGGCTCTGTCGTGGAATATACTTAGCACCCTATGAGAAGAACCCCCAAAGAACTTGAAGTTACAGGGAACTTTGCACAGCAGCATGGCCTCAGTTGATCCTGGTGGCACAAAAACAACGAGTCGCCCTGTGGCACCTTAAAGGCTAACAATTTTATTTGGGAATAAGCTTTCCTGGGCTGCAGAAAGAGCCTGACCACCCTTCTGAAAATTCTCAACTGGGGAGCGCAGTGAAAAATTGCACTTTTAAGCAGTGCAAGAAAGCAACAGCACCTCCCATAGTTTCACGATCTTCCTGCAAGTCTCAGCAGAGCAAGGTTTGGATTTAAATATTAAAAAACCCTGCATCCATTATCTGCTTCTATTTTTGGCTGCTAGAGCTGAACTTGCAAGGTCGGGAGCTTTGGCAAGGGAGTTTTCGTTTGCCCCCACTCAAAGCCCCTTTTTAGGTCCTATTGTAGGAAGCATTCCTTGGAGCTGGCTTTTCCATGGCAGTAGGTAGAGGCATTGCCTGCCCATGCCCTTTGGCAATTGCTTTCCTGGATCTTTGCTGTGCAGTGTGTACCTTCTACTTGGGTGAGAGGGGTTCATCTCATCACATGATGCTCAGGTACTTCAGTGACATCACTTACAAGTTTGAGAAATGGTGCTCTCTGCCTGAGAACATCTGAATGTTTTCGGGGAGCATCTAAATACAGTTATCCTCCTATTCCCAGAGTATCACAAGCTATAGAAAAGGCATTTGATCAAACCCCTCTTCCAGTTTCCTGCTCACATGCTGAATAAAGCTTTAAAGAACCATGGCAAGGGTTTTAAGGTTTGAACCATCCAGACCTTGCAGAGTTCAGCGGGTCTTGTCAATGGGAACTTGAAGCACAGAGGTGTATGCCCACCGATCCCATAAATAAAACTGGGAATTTTCTGACAAGATTCTCTCTCTCCTTGGAAAATGCTGGTCCATTAAAATCAAAACAGTCTACAGGAGAGAGTCTGTTTTGACAAACCTCCTGATTTTCAGACTTCCAAAACTGTTCAAACATCCCCTTTTGTCACTTTTGAAGCAAAAATTTTGAACATTTTAGTGAATTTATACTAAAGAGAGGTTGAACTCAGAACAAAATGTTTCCGCAGATCTGCTCTAAATTTTTCCACAGAATTTTCTCAAATGTGACGAGTTTGAGTTTTCATGCTGATTTGGGAAAGTATTTTGGATTCTCAAAAAAAGTTATTGTAGAATGGAAAACTATGTTTCCACCCAGCTCCTCATCTCATAATTTAAGTGGATTGGATAGATACGCAACTAAGAATTCACATTGTACAATCTTGATTTGTTCTTGTTATTTTTCTTGTTTATATATTGTTCTCATCACAGTAGGTAATTAAGAATACATGACTGGATAATTGGACTCTGGAGACATTACTAAGTTCTTGATTCTCTACCCATTTGCCACTCTTTTGTATCTAGAAATCATAATAGATTTTCATTACAAGCTATAAGATCTGCAACAAGATGCAGCCCCAGGCTCACTTGAGACTCATATTTGCTAAATGTTATCCTCCTGTTGAAGAAACGTGATGGTAAGAGCTTGGATTTTTGACAGAATGTTCTGCCACACACCCCCTCAATTAGGGCTCTTTACTCCTTTAATGAGCCAGGAAATACACATTAAAAAGCACTTCTGGTTATTGACTGGAAAAGTTCCTGTCTTGATGAAAATCTTCCAGGAATCAGCAATGCCACCTTAATGCAGCATCCGGGGCAATTTCAGAAATTGCAGGGGGAACATGAAGTTCATCATGGGATGAATCCAAACATGTTTGGAGAGGGAGCCATGGATTGTACCACTAGCCAGGAATAGCATGCACCTATATCATAGAATCAGAGCTGGAAGAGACCTCAGGAGTCATCAAATCCAGCTGCCTGCCCAAGGCAGGACCAATCCCAACTCAATCAACCCAGCCAGGGCTTTGTCAAGCCGAGACTTAAAAACCTCCAGGGATGGAGATTCCACCCCCTCCCTAGGGAACCCATCCCAGTGCTTCACCACCCTCCCGGTCTCCACAGCATTTAGCAAGTGGCGAGGAAAGCTACACAGGAGGGGTCCGGCCTGGTGTTGAGCAACAGCCATGAGGGTTCAGGCATGGCACAAGGTGCACCAGCTGCCACCGTGCCAACACACGTTACACAGGTGACGGCAGATTCATGGTGTTGCCAAGCAGGTGGTACGTAAGCTCAGCTGAAGGGATTTCTACCTTCAAGCGTCTGCATTAACGGCCAGCTGGATCCGGAGGTAAAAAGGCCTGAGCTGTAGAGAGACTAGGAAAATCGCTTCTCAACATGTGTTTTGAACCAGGCATTTGAAATGGTTACAGCGGCGTTATGTTCGGTCCCATGCTTCTACCAGTGTCTGATCACTCCTCCCCTTCCCCCCCAATTTGTCAAGGGAGGGTGACTAGTCTCCAGGGAGCCAGCCAAGGAACAGATGACTCAGTCTGTTTTTGCCCAGGAGGAGTCTTCTATATTTGAAAGCATCCCCCAAGATCTTGCCTGGTTTTTTCCTGAAGCCATCCCCCTCCCCCTGCTGCCTTTGAATTTAACCCTTTAAATGCCAGCCAGGAGAAAATATTTAATCATTGTGTGTTATTTGGGAAGCAGGGAAGGGGATTAGCAATGACCAGGATCATGTCCCAGATTAAAATGGGGGGGGAGGGGGAGAGGGGGCTCTGTTCCTCAGAAGTGCCACACAAGTTTCAAGGGCGGAAAAAGCCACCCCTAAGCCTCCTCTGTGGGGCCCTACCACATCCACAGCCATGGAGCACGTCATGGATCGTGACACCTGGTCTTCTGTGCGCTTTACCCCACACACATTTCACAGGGGAGATCCCACTCCCCCCCCCCCCATTTCTCAGACTGGGGTTCCTGACAAAATGGAGTAGCAGGAAGGTCACAAGGTTATTGGGAAAGGGGTCACGGCAGTGCCATCCTTCCTTCTCCATTGCCTTCACGGGGTGGGGGGCAGCTGACAGACTTGCTTGGCTCCTGGGCAACGTGAGAGGGCAGCTCTATGCTTCCAGAGCACACTATGTGCTCCCACCCCAGCCCTCAAAAAGCCACCCAGAGCATGCCGGGGCACTCCCTCGGCAATTTAAAGGGCCCAGGGCTGCAGGCAGCGTCCCAGAAGTAAGGGCGGCCGTACTAGGCCATGCTGACTTGTGCACTGCTGTCTTCAGGGCTGGGCGGCCAGAGAGCCACAGTTGCTGACTGAGCGCCCAGCTCTACAGGCAACAGTCCAGAACAGCTGTGCCCCCCTCCCCATCCTGCCAACTCCTGTCTGGGCCAGGACCCCTACAAGCACAACGCCATGAAATTGCAACTGTAAATAGCTGAAATCATGAAATTTATGATTTTTTAAATCCTAGGGCCAAGAAATTGACCCAGACAGCCTGTGCACTTGGCAGGGCCCTACTCCTCTGGAAGGGAGCCAGGGGAAATCAAGTCCCATTGCTGAAGTCAGAAGTTCAGCACTGGGCAGGGAGGGGACAGAACAAGCCTCTTTGGAAACGATTCACATCCAATTGTACGGCATTAGCTGGGCTAAGAGAGGCACCGCAGGTTCCAAGTAAAGCCCTCAGGCCCATGGCAACCCAAGCTGTCCTGTCATGCAGCCTGTGGCCACCCTCTGCCTGTGATCGTGGGGTGAGGGAGCAGATCTGGCAGGTGTTCTTTAAAAGGAAGCAGCAGCCAGGTCTCCATCTCGCAGGCCAGGCAGGCACACAAGCGGCCCTCGCAGCTAGGCGATTTCTGCCAAGGCTCCGTTTGGTCTAGTGGTCAGTGTAAGAGGCAGTTCCTGCCCATTTCTGTGCACTGAGACAGCAGCCAGCACAGTGAAATCTGTGTTCTGCAAGTCCCTCTAGACCAGGGGTGGGGGAACCTATGGCCCGCGGGCCAGATCTGGCACCCAAGGCTTGGGGTTTCCCCCAGCATTGGGGAGCTGAGTTGGTGCTCCTGCTCAGAGCCTGCACTCGCACTTCACTCCTGCACCCTACCTCCCACCAACCCCAAACCCACTCCTGCACCTCCTTCCCGCTCAGATGCCATACCCCAAGTCTGCTTCCTAGCAGCCACCTCCCCCCAGAGAACACCTTGTTTTTGGCCCCACCCCAGAGTGTAGGGGGATGTGCATAAAAATCTATTAGCCTGCCCTCCCCCCTGCCCCAGGCTCTGGTGTGTGAGGAAGTGTCTTTCTGCTTCTCCGCTGGGTTTGTTTTTTCTTCTCACTTTTGTGCAGCCCGCCCCTCCCCCACGACTGATTTTTCTGTGGGTCAGTGCCGCTCCCCCAACCCAAAAAGGTTCCCCCCCCCCCCATCACTACCCTACATGATCACAGTGGACCTCTTTTGCCTTATACAAGCAACAAAGAAATACCCCAGCTATGAAACCTGGCCTCTGGGCACGGTTGCAATAGAGAGGAAGTCAGCCATCTAGGAGTCCGTTTTCTGCTCTGCCAATCTCCGAAGCCACAGTCCACTTAGAAGCACTTCAGGGAAGTGATTGGAATGCACTGCGTTTGTGCATCCCCTGGCATAAGGGACCACCCCCCCAGATCATGACTGGTCCCTTGGCACTACCATAATAAACATGAATAATCTCAGTATCAAGGTACCACAGTTCCCCCGTCCCTCATCTATCAAATGGAGAGGGAGACTCGACTGCCTTTGTACGGCATCTTCCGATCCTAGGGTGAACACTGAGAGCCAAGTAGCGCAACAGGTCTGCCGCTACGTACAAGCTTCATGCTTGTTCCTTGCTTCACAGAGGAACCGATGATCCAGCTCCAAACAGCACAGGTCCCTATCATTTAGGGAAAGTAGCATCTCCCTTGTCTGTTAGCGCTACAGGGCCTTTGACAGTCAAGCAGTTCCAAGTCCATCCAGTAGGGGGTGGGCAGCGATTCATAACACCAGCCAGTTTTGTACACTAAATGCACCGAAAAGCAAGGGCCTCAAGCTAGAGATGTAAAGCGGTAACCGGTTAATTGGTTACCCAGTAAGCGTTGCATTACCAGCATGCTTACCAGGTTGACTGGTTAACTGGCATCCAGCCCAGCTAAGCTGGAGCAGACCCCACCTGTGCTACAGTACAGCAGGCCCTACCTAGCTGGCGGAATCCAGCCCAGCCCATCATGCTGCTCCAGCGGCCCCTCTCCCCCGCCTGCAGCATGACACATAGGGCCAGTTAACCATATCATTTACCCGGTTAACATTTTCAACGTTATTTTACATCCCTACCTCAGGCTTCTGGCAAGGTCCTCCCAAGCAATGTACCCTCTAATTTCCCCCCCCCATCCATGTGTGGAATAAATGTTATGTGCACCAAAGCATCTGTTGATGTGCACCAGCACTAGAAACGCATGCCCCTGGCTGTGTGCTCGCTGCTAATCAGCATTTGACTCTCTCCTGGGTGGCCACCCAAGTGCTCAGCTTACAAGGAGCTTGGCTACCACGTCCTCCATCGTGGCATTTGGATACCACAACTCACTTGTGGGTCTATTTCCTCAAAACAGCTTTGTTTGCACAAGGCCTTTGTGGGCTCTGCCCCATTGGCGCCGACCTCCGGAAAGCAGCACGGATATCAACAGGGCACAGGAGACTTTGGCATTTTTCACCCTATGCTCAGAGCAGTGTGTGTTAGCCAATACCAGAGCGGAAGCCCCACTGGCCCTCCAGCCGGTCTTTTCCCCGAGAATTAGTGCAGACCGGACCACGGAGCCAGTCCTGTCAAACCAGTTTCTTCACCTGCCCCCAGTATTGCAGAGCAGTGCGCATGCCAAAGAACTGCCCGCTCCGCAGCCCGTCCTCTTCCCTGCACTCGCTCCAACCCACGTCATCCTTGCCCCATTCGTGAACTCCCCTCCCGGGATTCACCTCTGGCACTTGCGTGCCCAGATGGCCCATTTTGGGAGGGTCACATGACGGCTCTGGTATGTATGACAGGTTCCCTGGAGAAACAAGAGGAGTGAGGTAATATCTTTTATCGGACCGGCTTCTGTTCTCTTGAGCCAAGCAATCAGAGGTGACCTTGCAATCTGGAATTGCCTGGTGTGAATCGCCTTGAAATGCAGCAAGTTAGAGCTGCCAATGCTGTCACAGGCATTACGCACAGACACCTGGCTATACCCACCTTGCAGCCACATGCCCTTTGCAAGTGTTCCTGCCTGGGCTGCATTTTACAGCTGCAGCTTTCTGGGGACAGGTCTCCTATTCCGGGAACACTTTTCATTTGACCTATATTAAGTACCAGCATTTTGCAGGCAAGGCAGATGCAGAGAACACAAAGCTGTGGGTGGGAGAGCCTTGGTCTTTAGTGCCAGCAGCTCTGAAGCTGGGCACGTTGTGGAGTGATCCCAGCAGAGAAAATGTAGGGCTGAGCCCCCTTTAATGAACCCTGACATGACTCCACACCGCCCGTCCCCCCACTCAGAACCATGCCGTTACTGGTGGTCAGACCACCAGTGTTCTCTGTAAGCTGGGCGCTTGTACAGCCACTCCGGAGAGATTCAAATTCTGCCCCACTGATAAGCAGAGCACCCGCAACTAGGTTTTTCCCCTACTAGTGGTGCAGATTTAAACATGCCCTGGTGCACATAAAATTTATTCCGCACGTGGATGGAGAAAAAAAATCTCCACATTCCAAAGATTAGAAGGAACATTGCTGGCCACCCTGGTGTCATTTGTCCCTCCCTTTTAATTGAGAGCTTAAAGCTCAAGTGTACAGATGACCCTGCTGACCACAAGGGGACCATCCCACCAGCATTATTCCTAGAGCGTTCCTAGGTCCAAAACTCACTTCCTGAGCCCACACAGTAATGCTCTGAATTCCACACAGAGGCACGTTGCTACAACAGGGAGTGGTGTCGAGTTAAGAGCGGCAGCAGCCGGTTTGCCTGTGATCTGCTGGCCTGTTGCCAGACGTTGCAGCGATGAGATCCATGCATCTGCCCCACAGGACACATTTGGAAGCGGTGGGACTTGCTTGGACGGGAGATCTGGTTTCCAGTCCCAGCTCTGCTGCTGGCCAGCTGTCACTTCCACCTGCTCTCCGCCCGCCCCCCCCCCCCCCCCCCCCACATACTCTGCACCAGCCTGTGAACGCCTGCGGACAGGCACTTGCTCACTAGGGCCCTACGGGAGTCTAAGCACTCGTGTAACACAAGTATTCGTTACTAATAAGTGTTTACAGCTAGTCTCTCCCCGGGCCAAGCTGGATTCCATTCACTTGGTGGGAAGGCCCCAGGGCCGCTTATTCACAAGCTGTTTCCCTTGCCACACATTATGTAAGACGGGGACGGCCACATCCTCAGAGCTGACTCAGACGTGAATCTCAGGTTAAGTCACGCGTGGGCGGCTGCCCATAGGCCCTGGCTCCGGGGCTTGTATCTTAGAGCACCGAGGGAGGAATGAGAGATGGTCATTCCGGTCTCACGAGCGCTGGTGTGCAATTCCTTGACACAGCCAGCCTCGGAGGGCATGAAGCATGTCCACATCACCCCCAGGCTGGCCTGCACTCTGACAAAGATGCCCCAAGACCAGCCACCAAGCAGCCTGCTCTTCAGATACCACTCGCAGTCCCAGAAACCAGGCACGCCTGGCTCAGACAGTGGCCTGTGCCATTCTCCGTGGGCCCTTCCAACCTCAAGATCTGACTCTGGTTACTGTTAGGGTTGCCAGATGGCTGCAACAAAAATTCCAGACACACTTGACATCACAATCTACACTACATCTTATTTAGAAAATACCGGACATTTATATTTTCTCAATTTGTTTCCCGAACAGAAAGCTCAAATACTGGACTGTCCAGTTCAAAACCGGACACCTGGCAACCCTAGTTACTGTTAACCTTTTTGTGCCTCAGTGGCTTAAACAGCCGTCAGCCTCCCCATGTGAGGCCCTGATGCAGCAGATGTGCCAGACCAAGACAAGGGGCTTCCTACCTTTCCTGGGACTAGCTTTGCAAAACTAGGCATTGTGCCGATTTAAATTAGACCTCTGGGAAAGAAAAAGCCCAAATTGGTGCCGGTCTCTAGTAGTATAGGCACACTTAATCCAGATCTGTGGAATCTCCATCGCTAGAGATATTTAAGAGCAGGTATGACATCTATCAGGGATGATATAGACCGGGGTTACTCAACATGCGGCCTGCAGGCCGACTGTTTGTGGCTCGCAACGCAGTTTCGGTTTACACGGGGCTCAACACATGGCCGGGAGCCAAAACAAAAAAAGTAGTCAATATAATGGTCTTCTTTTGATATACGTTTTAGTAAATTCCTGGACTGTCATTGCTCATTAGAAGTGCTATCCCTTTGGGCGGAAATCGGGTCAATATTGCATTTTATTAATATCAGCAGAACTGACTTAAATGGGGCCTGTGTGTTATGTAATCTTGCCTTAATTTTTGTATTCATGCCCAGTAGCATGAAAGAAGCTGTTTGCATGTCTACGCAACCACACTTAAGTTGCAGCCCTCGGCATGTGCTGTGAGTATCATTGTGGCCCCTGGAGCTCCCAAAGTTGAGTAGCCCTAATATAGGCCGTGCTTGGTCCTGCCGTGAGGGCAAGGGACTGGACTTGATGGTCTCTCAAAGTCCCTTCCAGTTCTAGTATCCTAGGATTCTCTCATTAGCCCTTGCCTCAGTTAATTACTGAAGTACAACACACACAAGTGTTAAAGCAGTTTAGATGCATTTGCACTAGGGGCTTGTAGGGATTTATGGATCAGCTAAATTCCACTGGTGCAACTTCTCTAGTTTAGCCCAGACAGTAGAAGGTTAGTGCTGTACCGGCACTCAGCTGTTCTATGGAGCAGGATGTCACAGGGCCTCAGACCTGGTTTTAGGTGTAGACACACCATCGAATGCACACTCTCCCTAGTGTTCTGTTCCTTTACAAGCCCATAAACAGAGCAAGTGTTCAGGGTGAGAGGAGGGTGAAGAGAGGTTTGTGCAACAGAGCAGGGGCAGGGACAGGAAAAGGGAAGACACCATGATTGCTCCCATGACCAGCCTGTTACTCCACATCATTTGAAACAAGCAGCATGTGGGAAGGGATGCTCTCTCTGCACCACCAGTTAGACATTGCTCATACCAGGGCTTTGAATACCAGCAAGACAGACACATGAACACAGTCCCTGGGGCTCTCCGCCTAGCGCAGCAGGAAGATTTCAGCCCTTCTTCCCTTTAGCACTGAGGAAATGGCCATCCCCACAGGCTTGCAGACAGAGGCCTGGTTATCCACAGGTCAGGAACAGCACCTGGAATCTCCCTCCCTGTGGTATCTACCCCTCTGCTAGAGGGGGACAACCCCAGCCTGGACAACTGAGAATTCAGCCCCCAGCTGTGGCCAGGCTGCACGCGAGGGGACTACCGAACAGGGCTGCTGAACAGTTTTCGGCTAGGTGAGGGAGTGGAAGCTTGTGCCTGGAAGGGCTGAGCTCCCCAGACAAAGTCTGAAGCTCTTGCTAAGCAGAGTGCGCCGGACTCGGATACGCAAGAAAAGCTTTAAGCCGGGGGTAGCCCTGAACATCACGCTGGGAACCGGCCTGTGCGTGAACCAGGCTGGCAAAAAGCCAACAGGTAAGGCAGCGTTCAGCTAGGCCATTTGCCCCCAACTCCCCAGCGCACACATCCCTGCGGGAGCTTGCGCCCCAACCCGGGCAGCTGGTGGGCCCTTGCCCCTCCGAGGCAGGGCACTCTACTCACCTACAAGCTACTCCCACAGCAGCTGGAGGGCGAGGGAGCCTCCTGCTCTTGTTCCTGGGCCTTTTTACCCTCATGGCTATTCTGGGACTGCCATGGCACCAGTGCCTGCTGGGACCAGGCAATGAGGCTGGAACAGTCCGTACAGTAAGCTCCCCTAACAGCCCCATGTCCTTGGCGTTTCATGGCCTATCAAGCCCAGTCCATATGAACCCAGAGAATTCCTTCAGGCTAGGGCTTACATGACGAGGCAGAAGGTATCCCTAGGGCAGGCGCATAACGAGGGCGGGGATAACGAACCAGTCCCCTCGCCACCAGCACCCATTGCCAGCAGCTGTGGGAGTGAGTCCCTCTTCCCAGGAAGGCATGGTTAACCCTCTCCCTGCTGGTCCCTGGGAGCAGGGCCTTTCCTGGGGGGTGCAGAGCCTAGGGAAACCCGGCGCCCCACCCATCCACTGCCTGGCACAACCCCCCTGCTGCTGGCCCCACCCCTTCCCCAAGCCCCACTCCATTGCTCCCTCCCCAGAGCAATGCAGCCTGGGGGATGGCAGGGACCTGGCATGGGGGCTGCCTCCCCCCCAACACTGATCACATGGGCTGCAGGCACTCAGCAGCCTGCTCCACTCCACCCTGACATGCTGCCCTCCCGGCCTGCTGCATCTCTTTTCTGCAGCCGCAGGAACTAGAGTGCCCTGGGGCCGGAGCGCTCTGCTTCCCAGTGACCCCAGCTGCCCCGCACCAGGCCCCCGCAACCCATAGGATGGTTGGGGCAGCCACCACGGGCCCTGAAAGCACAGAACCCGGAGCGACCGCTCCGAACCATCCTACAGCAAGGATGGCTCTGCCTGGGAGCATCTTCAACCCTCTCCTTGCTGCGCCTGGTCAGAGCTGTAATGGAGCGTGTGTGTCCGGGGCTAGGGTTGCCAGAAGGTTTAACCAAAAATACCAAACACCCCCCCTCCCCCTGAAAGAAAAACACCGGGGAAAAAATTCTGTTGAGAAAATAAAAGGGGGAGACCAAAGTTGTTGAGGAAAAAAAAAAAACCAGCATGGCCCCTTTAAGAAATGCCTTTGAGGCTTTTTGGCCCTAACAGGCTGCTAGCGGCCATCTGCCATCTTGTCTTCCTGCTCCGGGCCAGACAGCTCCCCAGAACCAGGTAAGCACCTGGGATTTTCACCTCCTGGCCAGGAAAAAATCAGAAAATACCGGACATTTTACCAGACAGGAGGCGAAAATGCTGGACTGTCCGGGTCAATACCCTATCCGGGGCTGGCGTGATTATTTGCAGGGCCTAGTTTGAATATATGGAGCGGGAGCAGAGTCAAGCCTATTATATATATAAATGGCGCAGTGCAAAATTATGACAAAGGAAACAAATATGAATTCCCTACAAAACATTAACTAAAACCATTCCACCATATTAATGTGCTCAAAATTGTCAAAGGGCTGTTAGCCCCCATGCATGACATAAGCTTCTCCTTGTATTTCACACTGCAAATCAAATCAAGTGAAGAACACCACCCCAGCAACCTGCCCTAACCACTGAGTCCCACTTCTACCTACTCCAGTCATTGGACCTCACTTTCCTTCCCAAATAGGGCATGGAATTTGGGAGCCTCTCTGCCCAAGCTGGGACTAGAACCTACTAGCTGCCCTGACTGCTTTATCTACCAGCTCACTACAGCCCTGCAAAGCTATGGACAGCTGCTTCAGAGCCACAGCTACCTGCAGATGTAGAGGCAGATCTCTGACTGCATGTTGTTTTTGCGGATGCGGAGACCAAGTTTGCATCTGTGCGGGGCTCTACAGCTCACTCTCCTGCCCCTAGCAGGGGAAGTCCTGACTCCTGCTTCTAATCCTGCTCTCCCCTGGTTCTAATCCAACAGACCCCACTCTTCTCCAAGAGCTGAGAACAAACTCCGGAGGCCTGGTTCCCAATTCTCTGCTCTAGCCATTCAGGGCTGCTCCTTCTTGGTTGCTCCAGGTGCACTTGGAAGGAGACAAGAGGGGACTTCAAGCACAAATCACCTGGATGAAAATCAGTGACCCTGGTCTGCCCCAAAAAACAACACTAGGAGGGATGGAATGTGCCATGCTGCAAGAGAGAGCCCAGTCACACCCTAGTACGCAAGGTAGGGGAGCAGAGAAAGCTGCAGAACTCCCAGGTTTTGCATCCGGCTTCCTTGTACCTGGGGGCCAGCCCCACTGCTGGCATCTTCAGCCCTGGGTCCCGGCCTTCTCCTGCGGGGTCCTGCCAGCCCCATGCGCTTTGCCAATCCCTTGGGGTCCTGCCTCCCTCCCCCCAAGATCCCGCTGGCCCTTGGGGTCCCATCACCTGCTGTCCCCACAGACTCCACCAGCCCTTGGGGTCCTACTGCCCCCTGGCCCTGCCACAGGTTCTGCATCCTGCCAGCCCCAGGGTCCTGCTGCTGGCCCAGGGCTCCGCAGCTGCCCCCAGCCTGGCACAGCAAGGGTTGCCAGCTCTCCTGGACCGGATGCCATTTGCAGCAATGGAATCCGGTCCAGGAGACGTAGCAACCTGGTCTCACCAGGTCTAAAGGGAGTGTGTGGGGGGGTGCAGCTCAGCACCCCCACCCCAAAAATAGTTCAGGACCCCTGAATCATACCCCCATGTTTGCTTCCGTCCTGCCCCATCTGCACGGGTGCTGGCCACTCCCCTCCGGGAGCACCCTATGAACTGTCCGGCTCTCGGCCTCGCCAAATGGCTTGGCATCAGCCCTGCCCCCACCTCAAGCCTTGGTGCTGGAGTTGGCTCCCTGGCGCTCCTGATGCGCTTGTCCACACAGCTCCCTCCCCTGCGTATTTAATTTCAGCCTCTAGAGCACTTCCTCGGAAGGGGATCTCAAGGTGACTCTGGGTTTGACAGGGTACCTCCTGCCACATCCTGCTCCTCATTAAAAGGGCTGCTGCCTCCCTGGACCCACGAACCCTGCAACAGAACCTGGGGCCATAACGAGTAAACCACACGGGTGGAAAATCAAAGGGAAAACAAAGAAAAACCCCTAAAGGCTGTTCTCTTGGCAGGGAGCCAGGATTCCAAGGCCCTGCGTCAGAACCCGCTGCTGAGTAAGATTTCCAATCAGTCTGAGTCACTGGAGAATTCAAACAGCCAGCGATTGCTCTGGAATATAGCACCACAGGTGGGCCTTATCCTCACTGGGGCAGCTCCAGTATATGGGTGACTGGCAGCTGGGGTCCTTCTCTCCACTGCTCCCACCCCCAAGCTCCGAAAATCAGAGACCAAGGGGCAAGAACACTTAGTGCCGAGATGCATGATTTGCCAACGCCAAACATCCCAAAATCATGAGCCCGGCACACCAAAAGTCACGAGGGTAGCTTTAAAAGTCAGCAGATGATACGAAAAGAATAGATCTGGCAATCTTTTTATTGGTCCTCTGCTTTTTGCACCCTTTGGAAGTCCTGGGGTGGCTTCGTGAAGCTTTCTCCCCCACCCCCAGGGCTAAAACCTTTTTCTTTCGAGAACAAAGGCTGAAATCATCCCATGGCTCCAGGGGTTGGGCTTGAAGGAAGACTTGTGGCAGAACGCTGAGAGTTGGCTACACACACCAGGCCGAAGAGACGTGGGACGGGGAATGACAAAGGGCCAGATGCCATAGCTCACAGCCAGGCAGAGTGCAACCCACATACCTAGTGTGGTTCACTGTCCCATGCAGTGGCACTTAGACCACGTACAGTGAGAGATAAGAACAAGGGAGCTCTACAGCCTAAGCCCTGAGGCAGCTGGCTTTATAGCTCAAGCAGCAGAGGCTCCTACACTAAGCTCTACAGGTCCTAGGTTCAAATCTGTCTGGTGGCGGTTACAAGTGGTGTATAGGCACCTCTGAGCTCCAGTAGATTAAGAATCAGAGCCCTTAGGCTGCTTGTGTGAATAGAAGCTGAGGCTGGCTAGTTTGCAGAGGGTAGGAGCTGGCCGTGGGGGGAGGCATTGCCTCCCCAAATTGCCAGGTTATGGCCCTGCCTACTCTGGGCTCCCTGCTTCCCCCATGATGGGGGCAAGGGGCAGGGTAGATGCAGAGGCTGGGGTGGGGAGGCTCCCATGTGCAGCTGGAGGTTTGTCCCTGCAATGGGAGGGGCTTGGCTTGGCTCCTGTGAGGGGTGGGGGCTTGCCTCACCTGCTGTCCCAGATGGTGAGACTGGGCAGTTTGCAGGTGCTGCACTGGGCACAGGCCATTTGCAAGGGCAGGGTGTAGTGAGCAAAGCTGTTGCCAGGTAGTTGGCTGAGGCTGACAGCTGGAAAATTTGCAGGGTGTGCAGAGGGCAGCTTCCTGCAAGCATGTGGACTGTGCAGGGCTTCCTCTCTCACTCACAGCACCACTCCTGCTGACTGACTGCTGCTGACTGACTGCTGCAGGGGTTGAATGTGGAGTTTCCTCTGGGAGTGTGTGATGTAGTGGGGGTACCTTGCTGGTTGCTGCAGTGGGCTGTGGGCTGTGAGTGACCCCCGCTGGCAGCTGTTTGTACGAAGGACAGGGGCACAGGACAGGGGATGAGTCATTATGCAAGGGGGTCTCTCAACTTGTCTGACCAGTTACTTCCCAGGGGGAGAAACAAAGGAAGGGGCAAGGCCAGGCCTGGCAAGGGGGGCAGGACTGGAAGAGAGGGGCAGTTTTCTGTCTGGAATCATGGAGGAAGCAGCCTGAGCAAAGGGGGGGCTGGGATTTAGGGGCCCAGTCTCCCCCCATCCCAAGAGGAGCTGAGGCATCCTAGGCCTGGCCCTGTAACTAGATGACATCTGTGCTGTGCTGTATCCTGGAGAAGCAATAAACTCCCTCTATTCTGCTGGCTGGTGGAGTCTTTTCGTGCCGGTGCAGGAGTCGGGGGACTCCGACGCGCCGCCGCAGAGTGTTCATGGTTAAAATCCCATCCATCCTCCAGCGGCTTGCCGCTTGGGCGGGAGAAAAGCTCACTGCCTCCTGTGAGAACATGCGGTGACTCAGTGTCAGGCGAGTGCCCAGCACGCCAGGCCAGAGAGGCCCCAGGGCACGGCAGCCTCGCCATTAGAAGGTGAGGCAACAGCTGCACCAGCAGAAAACAACCTGCCTGTGCCCAGGGCCCAGCACGTTTCTGCCAGCTTTCCGCTGACTCGGTGGCAGCCTCTGTCCTGTTGTAGTAGTGGTGGGATGTAGTGGTGAGACAGGGACAGACAGACCCAGGCATTGGTGCTGCTGTGTCCAAGCAGCCTCTCAATGTCTCGCCCCAGGAGGTCATGGGCGGTCGCTGTCGGAAGCTACTGTCATGGTGACTGCGGGATGTTTGTTGGGGGCTCTGTGGGTGCTCCAGCACCATGGGAAACCACCGGACACAGGGCCAATCAGCTGTTAGGTGGGGGCTGCTGAGAGTTGGGGTAGGGCAGATGGCCATGAGTAATGGGCTGGCAAGGAGCCTTGGAGAGTTGGGGGGAGGAAAGAGGTGGAGCAAGGGCGGGGACCTCAGAGGAGGGGCAGCATGGGGGGGCAGGAAGAAGCAGCATGAGGGTGGGGACTTGGGGGGAAGGGACAGATTGGGGACGGGATCTGGGGGTGGAGCACCCACTAGGAAAAATAAGTCAGTGCCTGTGCTCACGACTCACTCAGCGAACACCTGAGAGCAACGGATACCCAAGGAACCAGCGCCGTATCCTGTCAGGACAAGCTTGAGGATTTACAGAGACCCAAGAAAAGTGTCTGACTAGTGGACACCCAGGGGTGAGACGCAATAGCTTGTTGCTGTATCGGGGAAGAGGAGCGTGAACAGAGTTGGCAATAAGGTTTGTAGCAGGGATCGGTTCCTGGCTGACTGCTTCTGTGATGTGGTGAGTGGCTGCTGGTGAGTAACTGTCCACACAAGCGACACCATCACAGGACCTAACCACATAAGCCACAACATCCGGGGCTCATCCACCTGCACCTCCTGTAATGTGATCTTTGCCAGTGTTTCTCAACCTTTTTTTACAAAGTACCCCCTTTTAAAAAATTATAAGTACCCCCCCAGTACCTTCAGTTTTCAGACACACATTTTTTTTTCTGCCATTGCAACACATTTGTTTAAACAACTTAATCGTTGCCCGGTGGGCAATGACATTTTTAGGTGTAAAAAGTAAAAAAATAATAAAACTCTGTAAAACTTAAAGCAAAAATTCAGTTTTCTCCAAATTTCAGTTGTGTTGACGTACCCCCTGGACTTCTCTTGAGTACCCCGAAGGGTACTCATACCACTGGTTGAGAAACACTGATCTATGCCATTAAGTGCCAGCAATACCCCTCCGCCACGTATAAACCAGGCAGTCTTTGCACCAAAGGATAAATGGACACAAATCAGACATCAGGAACGGTGACACCCATAAACCCGTAGGGGAACATTTTAACCTCCCTGGGCATTCAATAATGGATTTGAACGTAGCCATTCTTCTACAAAAAGAACTTTCAGCCAATTACAGAGAGAGACAGCAGAACTGGAGTTCATTTACAAATTCAACACTAGCAACTTAGGCCTGAAGAAAGATCTTAACTGGTTAACACACTGCAAAGGCAATTTTCCCTCTTTTGATATTCGCATTTCCACATCAAATGCTGGGAATCAGACACATCCACCTTGCCTTAATTAGAGTTATTAACACTGGCCCTACAATTGACAGGCAACTGCTTTTGCTATTATGTATACCCCGGATTCTCATTTCCACTCCCAACTCATCTGATGAAGTGGGTTTTACCCACAAAGCTCATGACCTAATACATCTGTTAGTCTATAGAGTGCAACAGGACTCCTCGTTGTTTATACAGTTACACAGACTAACTCTGTTACCCCTCTGATGAGATCAACAAGGATTCTGTCCAAAGGGACACAATAGGCTTTTGGTATAACCTTCTGTCTCCCAAACACTGTGGCAATTAGCACAAGGTAATTTATCCATTAAGCAGTTTATCACAGATTTTAAAGAGACCTTTGGACAGTGACATTACTTCATCCAACATTCATCTAAATGTTAATTTCCCTTTTGATCTCTGAATCAACAGTTATCCTGATAGACAGGAAATGTCTGTTTACATTATCTATAAGAGATAAGAGAACACAGATAACTAGCGCTCCCTCTAATTTCTACCAATACAGGTTTGCATTTCAAAGTTCTAGCCTAACTAGCATTGAATGGCCTTAATTATCATTTACACATTTTTCTCAAATGCCTCTACAGGTTGACTCTGGGTCAGTTGGCCTGGGATTGTTAACCCTTTCTGGCTATATGTCCTACATGGCACAAGATTTGTTGTATAACACAGTGATACCAATGACGGTTTTGATGGTCATATTATAATCAGATAACACTACACCTGGGAATCTCATGAACGGTGCTGTCTGGGCTGGGCAAACTCTGTAAGGACTGACCATTGGGTGAGAAATGCCTCCTTTGACAGGAGAGTGACTTGTTAACAAATGTAGGCTCTAGATCAGTGATCCCTGTAAGGTGAGCACTTGGGGGGCCACCCAGGAGAGATTCAGGTGCTACCCAGATGATTAGCAGAGTGCCCACAATGCCCACAGCATATGTTTAAATCACTGCTGGAGTCCCACGCATTGTGCTCCAGGAGGCTCTGAGGCCTAGGAGCGGGGCATGCCACAGCCCAGGCAGCACTGAGGGTTGGCTGCCCTTGCCCCGCCCCTTTCCATCTGAGGCACCGCCCCTTCCGCGGGCACAGAACTGGGCCCCCCACACCTTGCCCAGGGGCTCCTCTGCTGCTTCCACAGAGGCAGCAGATGCATGTGCCTTACAGACATCCAGAGGATACGGGACTGCGCCCTGGAGAGTTACGCACTGGGGCGTGCTAATTGCTAGCCTGCAGGGAAATGGAGTGGGGCTTGTAGAGCCCAGACGTTGCCCCCACTGGGGAGAGGGTCCCTGGACGGGCACAGACAAGGCTCCCTCTCGCTGAGCGACAGGTGGGGATTCACCCCAGACACTTCGATTAACACAAAGGCTACGTCTACACTGCGGCAGTTTTTCGGAAGAGGAAATGCAAATGGAGCGCTCATTTTCAAATCGCGCACTCTCATTTGCATATCTCTGCTCTCGTTTGCATATCTTGTGCTCTCATTTGCATATCTCACTCGCTCATTTGCATATTCTCTTCCGATCCTTTTGGTGGAAGAGGTTTTTGCGATAAAAAGCCCCGCGTAGATGGGGCCATTTGTCAGAAAACCCCCCTTTTGCACAAGATCCTGTAAACCTCATTTTTTGAGGAATAAGGGATCTTGCGCAAAACAGGGGTTTTCCAACAAATGGCCCTGTCTACATGGGGCTTTTTATCGCAAAAACCTCTTCCGCCAAAAGGATCGGAAGAGAATATGCAAATGAGCGAGCGAGATATGCAAATAAGAGTGTGCGACATGCAAATGGGCGCTCTATTTGCATTTCCTCTTCTGCAAAAAACACACAGTGTAGACATAGCCAAAGTGTCACACTTGGTTCTTAGAAATGTCCCATCAGATTGGCACATGCCTGTCTCACACTGACTGGAGTCCAAGCCAGTCCCCATTATCTTATTTATCACCTCCTGGTTCCCACTGACTCACCAGCTTCTCTCCGTTCCCACTGACTCGCCCTTCCCTTTCCATTCCCTGGCCAGTGGTCACCCTCCATTCCCACTGACTAGCCTTTTCTCCATGCCTTAGCCTCAGCAAAGCACGGGAGTGAGACCCGAACCAGGCCCAGGCAGAATGCACCTTTGTGGGGACAGGGGCTTCGAACTGCAGGGAGTGCGCTCTTTATGTGAAGGTCTTGCTAGCTTGTGTCCATTAAAGTTCCCCGGGTGCTTTCTGGTTAGACTATGAGTGGCAACTCTGCAAAGTTTATAAAGCACTGGGGGGATCCTATTGGATCTAATCTGTTCATCAGAGCCAGCCTTCCATATTCATCCAGACGGATTATATCTATCTTTCCAGCCTTCCTCGCTTTCTATCTAGAGGTAGTGGTGCCTAATGGATAGACCACTGGACTGGGATTGAGGAGGCCTGGGGTCTTTCCCAAGCTCCGCCACAGTTCTGCTGACCTTAGGCAAGTCACTTTGCCGCTCTCTGCTTCAGTTTTCCCACCTGTAAAAGAAGGATCATGATACTAATGACCTTTCTAAAGGACTTTAAGATCTACAGATAAATGTTATATAAAATCTAGAGTTTATCATCTATCTATAGCCCTGTATATGCATAATACCAGTTTCTCCCATTGTTTTTCTCCCTTTCTTTGCCCCTTCCCTCCTCCTACATGTGATCACCAGTGCAGGAAAAGAGCAGGGTGTAAACGTCTGAGCTGGATTGAATACCTATCTGTAAGTGGAAAATTCCTTTCTGTTGAGTGTGGATTCTGGTTCAACAGGTTTTGTTCCCAGGACTTTTTTTTCTTTGCTTGATTCAAAAACTCATCCCTGGGGCATTTGTTCAGATCACATGGGCAGTGTATAAAAATGGAGCTTACCTGCTCAGGCCAGTTAGTACTTCCAGGAACTGAACAAGGAATCTTAGCAGCTGTTCGTTGGGCACAGGGAGACAGCGTGGAAGAGCGGAACGAACGTACAGCCTCGTGCGTGAAGGCAACAAGAATCAGCACTCAGGTAGCAGCTGGGGTGCCGGGCATATTACATGGCTCTCAATCTTGGTTGTTGCTGTTAATGATTTTGCCTCTTGATGGCTGTATTCAAGGGGCCGCTCCTGGTCCTACTGAAGTCAGTGGGGTTCTGAGATGGAATTCAGCAAGAGTTAGGTCTATCACTTGACTGGAGGGAGGGAGGGCCCCTTTGGCACAACTCAAACTGATTCCTGGAGGGTGTCAGGAAGGGAGGTCTTTCTTTCTGGTAAAGCTACATTCCGCAGGGATAGAGGTGCCTCTTTAAAAGTGCTGGTGTGGATGGGGCGACGGGACTGCTAGGAGTCTGTATGCTTATGATGTGGATTCTTGTGTTCTAACCCGATTCTCTGCTCCCATTGGCTTCATGGAGGGTTCAGCACCTTGCAGAATAGGCCCCTTGATGAGCTTTGGCCTGCGTGTACTCAGGGACCATACGCTCAGGTAGCATGATGACCTGTGTGGAAGACTGGCTTTACTTTTGATTCATGGTGGCCCCCCTCGTTTTTGTCAGAACACTAAGGGTGCTGCATAGAGAACAGGCATCCAGACCCAGTCCCTCCGGGACAATGCAAAGGGAGCAGAGGTGCACTGGGACATTGGCTCCAAATGCCCCAGGTGCAGAGGAAATGTTAATCGCTGTAATGGGATGAATAAAAGAACTGATTTGGAGAAATTCATATTCCACAGTCACATTCTGTGGCTTGGTCCTCGCTCCCCATCTGATAAGAATACTCAGCATGTAGAGCCCGTGAGCTCAAATTGCTTTAGAAATGTGGCTGTCCATATCCAACTATTAGCAATGGGGAAACTGAGGCATGGAGTGGGGACATGCCTTGCTCAAAGCCACTCAGTGAGCCAGGAATAGAAACCAGGCATGACAACTTCTTAGACAGTGGTGTCTTACTGCTGGCTACATTTCATCTAGCAGTTAAAACCTGTTAGAAGTTGCAGGGTTGTCTGAGCTCCGAGACTCCAGGAAGGATTGTCTAGTGCAGTGTGTCTCAACCAGTGGTACAAGTACCCTTGGGGTACTCGAGAGAAGTCTGGGGGGGCGGGTTCGTCAACACAACTGTAATTTGGAGAAAATGGAATTTTTGTTTTAAGTTTTGCAGTGCTTTATTATTTTTTTACTTTTTACACCCGAAAATTTCATTGCCTGCCCGACTATGATTAAGTTGTTTAAACAAAATGTGTTGCAATGGTAGAAAAAAATGTTGTGTGTCTGAAAACTATAGGTACGGGGGGTACTTATATATATATATATATATATATTAAAGGGGGTACTTTATAAAAAAAGGTTGAGAAACACTGGTCTAGTGTGTAGGGCACTGGATGGGGGGCTTGAGGCCTGGGTTTAATTCTGGTTCAGCTGCAGACTTCCTGTGTGACCCTGAGTAAATCATTTAATTTACCCTGTTCTCAATTTGCCAGCTGTAAAACAGGATGACACTTCCCTATCTCCCAGGTGTTGAGAGGAGGAAATCCATTAATCCTTGTAGGTGGTCAGATACCATAGTGATTATGGCCACATAAAGAGAGGGCTACCAAATTCCTGGTCCATTTTGGTCAATTTCATGGTCATAGGATTTTAAAAATGGCAAATGTAATTATTTCAGCTACTTAAATCTGTAATTTTCAAGAGGTTGTTAATTGTAGGGGTCAAAAAGGAGTTGGGGGGTTGTGAGGTTATTGTAGGGGGGTTATGGTATTGCTATTCTGCAGCTGGTGGCAGCACTGACTTCAGAGCTGGGCAGCTAGAGAACAGCGGCTTCTGGCCAGGAGCCCTGCTCTGATGGCACCAGCACAGAATGAAGGATGGTACATAAATAACGATGGCATGGTATGACGTTGCCACCCTTACTTCTGTGCTGCTGCTGGCGGGGCACTGCCTTCACAGCTAGGGATCCAGCCAACAGTTGCTGCTCTCTGGCTGCCCAGCTCTGAAGGCAGCACAGAACGAAGGTTCACAATACTGCAACCCTCCCTAAAATAACTTTGTGACCCCCTCTACAACTCCCTTTTGGATCAGAACACCCCAATTTGAGAAAGCCTGGTCTGCCCTGTGAAATCTGTCTGGTATGGGAATGTACACAAAAGACCAGATTTCACAGGAGAGACCAGATTTGATGGTCCGTGATGCATTTTTCACGGCTGTGAATTTGGTAGGGCCCTACCTATAGGACAGAGAGCTAGCGATGCCGCCGCTTGATCTTTGGAGAGATGAGCTTCGTTCTGGTCCTTCTCTCCCTACCCCGGAGAGCAGGAGAAAATCCCCAGCGCTCTCCGGAGGGGGAGGGAGAAGGAATGTTACACAACTGAAGCTAGTGAGCCCAGGGCAGAGTTTAGCAGCAAATGCTAAGGCGGCTCCCAGACTTGTGGTCCAACAGGGAATTTTAAAAGATCATTTAAAGAGAAATATTTCAAACACTTTAGGAGCCCTCGAGTTGTGCAGGGTTTTGACTATCAGGTTAGTCAATAGTTCGACTGCACTCACAGTTCATTCTAAAAAATGCTCAAGAGACCCAGGGCTGCTGACAGGGGAGCAGGGGGAGCAAAGGGGTCAGTTGCCCCAGGACCCAGTGATTTAAAAGGGCCTAGGGCTCTGGGCTCTTTAAATTACCGCTGGAGCCCCATACGATGCTGTCTGCCAGGCACTGAGGGATGACTGGGGGAGGCACAACACAGTTCGAGCAGTGCTGAGGGCTGTCTGTTCCTAACCCCGCCCCTTCCGCCTGAGGCTCCGCCCTTCTGGCAGGCCCAGAGATGAACCTCCTCCCCACCCCCCCACCACATTTCCCAGGGTCCAGCAAAGTCTGTTGCCAGCCCTAGAGAGACCAAACAGCCTAACTTAGCCAAATGTATTGTTTAAAGAAAAACAGTTTGCTATGAAAACAAGACAAATAGTTCACTATAGAAAAAGAAGACCAACACAGATCCTTCTGGGAAGCAAATTTTCAGTATGTTCTCCTCACGCAGAAGGTGCACGTCCAAGATATGCATCTCAGCTCGTCGTATTTCTAGTATGGCTTCACAAATTACAAAAAGTTTTTAACCTCACTAAAACCCAGCCCACCACTTCATCAGAGTTGCTTAGCTCGGGGATTTGGTGTGTACTTTTCTTATCTCCGTCTTGGACACTATTTTCCAAACCATTTGTGTGTGGAAGCCCACCCCAACCTGTGCTCCGATACGCTAGTCACACATCTTGGCTTTCACAGGCTTACTGATTTCTCATGCCAAAGTTGACTTCAGCTTTGCAAAGTATAGTGGGATACTTGACATGGCTGAGCAGAATTGCGGGGTGTGCATAATGCATTCAATGAACATAACGTGCTGACACTTAGATATCTATTATATTGTGCACGTAATACCTATTAATATGCCAGATACTGTGCCTTACATTGGGGTGGGCAATAATTTTTGTGGTGGGGAGAGGGCACTTAATGAATTTTGGTACATGAGCACAGGCCGGCTCCACCCTGGAAGGGGTGGGGCCTGAGAAGGAAGGGGCGGAGCTGGGGACTAGCATCCCTCCAAAGTTGTCTGGGTCCGGAGGCTTTGAAGTAAAAATACAGCAAAGGGCTTGCAGCTCCTGGCCCCGCTGCTACCGTGTTGCCCGGCAGCTGCTTGTGGCTCCGACCTCTGCCAGAGTAGCGCCATGACCGTGAGTCGTGAGCCATTTAAATAGGATCCTGCTGCTTGAGCCACCGCCTGGAAATTCGGTGGCACAGGCAGCAGGATATAAATAGAAAGGAACCAGATGCCGTCCATGGGCTGGATCAAAGTGTTTGGTGGGCCGGATGCAGCCCACAGGCCGTAGCCTGCCCAGCCCTGCCTTACATGTATGTGTTAGCTAACACTTTTAGACCTGGTCTTTATCCTATGAGAGTCATTCCATGGGTTTCAATGGAAGGAGCAGGCTGGTTTGTAGTCTACTTAATTACAAGGTTTTACCATTATCTTCATCCTCCATTGCCTTCTATTGTTTGTTACACTCACTTCTTGTCCCGTCTCTTGGTTTACATTGTAAGCTCTTTGGGGCAAAGTCTCCCTATGTGTCCCTCGGAGAAGGTATCACCTTGTGGCCCTGATTTGGAAAGCAGCCATACAGAAATAAGGTGGTTGATTATTATTATCCATCTAAATTTGCCTCCATTTTGTGCGTGTTTGTTTTACAAACAATAAGGCGTTCAACTTCACTAATGCAGGACATGGATTAAAAACCATTCGCTCCGTTCTCCCGCCAAAATGCCGCCAACAGCCCTGCTGTGCTGGTGAGGCAGAGGACATGGTTTCACGTCTCCCTCCAGCTTTGTGGTGGGATGGCAGCAGTTCGAGTCAGAGAGCTCTGATGGGGATGTCTACACTGCAGTGACCACTCCCCCCCCCCCCCCCGGCTGGCCCATGTCAGTCTGAGAGCTCAGGTTCCTAACCATACCTGAAGGTTTACCCTGCAATTGTGCCTCCCGTAGGGTTGCCAGGTGTCTGGTTTTCACCCAGACAGTCCTGTAATTGTGTCTTCTGTCCGGTATTTTCTGATGGAAACAGGGACATTTTTCCCCCTGCCATGTTTGGCAGGGGGTGGGGGAGTGTGGGAACGTAAAGGCACAGCAACCTTTTTTTTTTGCTCAACCAATTTTTCCCCTCCGCCATGTTCGGGATTTTTTGTGAAAGCATCTGGCAACCGTAGCTTCCCGAGGTGGCGAGGCAGCGCACACGGGCCAGCTGCAGAGTGACCAGACCCTCTGAGTCTGTTCCCGCCTGCAGTGGGAACTGCAGATTCTCAGGCTCTGACAGAGGGAAGAAGAGAAGGAGGGAGGTGATCTGGGACATTCAGAAGAAAGAAATATTCTCTTCACAGGCAGCTCTGCTTCCATTTCCTCCGCTCTTCTCCCCCCCCCCCCTTCTCAGCCTTTATTGCTATGGGAGACGATTGCTTGGAATGCTGGGGACAAGGCCTCAACGGCTATGTCTACACTGCCAGCCTATTTCGTAATCAGTTATTTCGAAATAATAACTCCCGAAATAACACCATCGAAATAGCACGTCCACACTACAGGGAAGCCTCGAAATGAGTCCGAGGCAGGTGTCCTTAATGTGGACGGTGCTATCTTGACTTAGAGCCCCAGGAAGCACTGGGGGGGGTGATTACTTTGAATGACTCTGGGGAGGAGCGATTTCGAAATAAAAGCAGCGGAGCGTCCACACTATAACCCTATTTTGAAATAGCAGTTTCGAAATGGGTGTTAATCCTCCTAGAATGAGGGGTTATTCCTTCGATACAATGGGCTTGCTGTGTGGACACTCCCCTTGTTAGTTCGAAATAACTCTGTTGTATAGACATGCCCAAAGTGTCCACACAGCCCATCGCAGGGTGAGGACCCTCATGCTCCTGTCCTGGGAATTCGGAAGCCATTCGGACCTTAAGAAAGCCAAGAAGGGAAACGAGGGTTGGTTTTGACTGGGATTTAAAGCTGTGCAGCTTCCCACCCCCCCCCCTCCAGTAAACTTGGCTGATCTGCAGTAAGGGGAACCCTGCTACGTCCTTGAAGGATGCCTGAGGGAGACTGGAGCTGGCATTGGAACAAGCCCAGAGCAGAGGTTTCGCAGAAGCAGCCTCTCCATTATCTTACTATCAAACAAAGCCCATAAATGAAAAAGAGAGCAAAGCGTTTCAGGTCCCAGCTAGGCGGAGTCCCAGCTAGCGAGTAGGTTAGATAAATGTCTATCAGGGATGGTCTAGACAGTATTTGGTCCTGCCATGAGGGCAGGGGACTGGACTCGATGACCTCTCGAGGTCCCTTCCAATCCTAGTATTCTGTGATTCCAAGTTCTCTCCCCAGGAAGACACTGCCCCCCGCCCCCCCAGGCCTTATATTATTATTACAGCCAGAGCCTTGTCCATACACATGCTAAGAGACAGCCTCTTCCGCCCGATAAGCCTGCGGTCTAAATAGACAAAGGGTGGGAGGAACGCAACATTTTTTTTCCCTTTAACCAATGGCACTTGCTCAAAGTCACATCATGAGTCCAGAGCATGGCAGTGCCTGAGCCCCAACCCTGTGCCCTTCCTCGCCCCTCCCCACGCCTCAGTTTCCCCAGCTGTAAAAAAGCACGGAGGAAGAGAATCATGTTTAACTGCCTCCCAGATGCTTTGTGTGAATTAATTCATTGCCAAGCACGTTGCAGACGAAAAGTGCGAGGTACCACTAGCAATATTATCTGTCTGTTTTTGCGCCGTTCACCCCAGCAATACAGAAGTAAGAGGGAGAGAAAAGCAGAGACCACAGGGCATGCTATTATAAGCAGAATGGTCTCCAAATAGAAAGCTTTTCACAGTTTTTTTTCTATGAGACGTCAGCAGCTGTGAATTCTGTATGAAGCGACTGTGCAGTGGGGAGCCAGGCCCGTAAATGTTTCATCCCAGCAGCTGCCGCTCTCTCTGCAGTCTCTGGGTTTGTCGTGCATATGCAGAACCAAGCCGGGCCTGGCGGCAGAGCACAGCTGCACAGCTGCTGTTCACATGATGCCAGATCAAGAACCACCTCTTAGCTGGGCATTTCAGGCTCAAGCCTGCTCCCAAAGTGGCTGAGGATTTGGCCCATCTGCTTCCCCTAGGCCACAGGTGTTTGGCCTCAATTCTTCGGTAGCCAGGCAGAATTCTCTGACTTGTGTTATGTAAGAGGTGAGTAGAGCTCTGCATATCCGCAGATATCTGCTTTATATGCGGATGCAGGTATGTGCGGATAGCGGAGCAGATACTTGCACAGGCTCCTCTTCCTGCCCCACAGTCAGCAGCCGGGGAGAGGGGGAGGACACCAGGGCAGAAAAAGGACACAAGAAGCTGCATCCTAACTCACCCTGCAGGAGGGGCCGAGTGTCGGCTCCTCCCCTGTGATTCCTTTCCCCCCACCTGGTGAGCACTGATCTACAGAGACTTGGTCCCGACTCCCTGCTGCCCTTTACCCCCAGTCCCTGCTTTCCTGCTCCCTGCCTCTTCCCCTGGCCCCCTCCCAGCTCCCCTTCAGATTTGTGATGCAGATGCAAGTAAAATCCGGATTGCGGATTCAGGATTGGATGAAGAGTTGAGTCTGGCGGATGTGGATCCACATTTTTGTACCAGGGCAGGGCTCTAGAGGTCAGACTAGATGGTCTCTCGGTCCCTTCTGGCTGTAGATGCTTAGAATCTCTCAATGGCTCTGTGAGTGGCAGAGTGAGCTATACATGCGTGTCAATTGGTCAGTTATGGGGAACGGGGCAAAGCTGAACAACTTGTATTCATGTAGGGACCATATTCAACCCTTGACATCCAGAGGCACAAATCCTGTTGCATCAGGGTGAAAGTGATGGTTGAATTGGCCCTGGCATGGGCAAGGGGTAGGGTAAGTTAAGGGACAGGCTGTTTTATCTTACAGCCTTTGATTAGGGGCCTTTCCTGCTATTCCTCCTACCACACATTTTGCACACCCATTAAATGACAAGCTGGTGCAAATCACCCGATTTTGCCGCTTACACCCATGTCTTGATCAACTCGTGCCCTGTGCATCTTGACTGCGATGGAAGAGGTCTCATGCAAAGTCAGAGCCCATCATGTTAGGCTCTATGTGTACCCATAGTGAGAGTATGGAGAATGTGGGAAATTAAAAAAAAACAAATCATGATTAATCCCGCTGGTAAACTATAATAGAATGCTATTTATTTAAATATTTTTGGATGTTTTCTACATTTTCAAATATATTGATTTCAGTTAGAACAAAATACAAAGCGCACAGTGCTCACTTTATATTTACTTTTTATTACAAATACTTTTACTGTAAAAAAAATTTTTCTAAGCTGTAATGCAATCTCTTTATTATGAAAGTTGAATTTACAAATGTAGAATTATGCACAATATGATAACTGTATTAAAAAAAAACAATGGAAACTTTTAGAATCTACAAGTCCATTCAGTCCTACTTCTTGTTCAGACAATTGCTCAGATAAACAAGTTTGGTTGCAACCTGCAGGGGATAATGTTGCCTGCTTCTTGTTTACAATGTCACTTGACTGTGAGAGCAGGCATCCGCATGGCACTGTTGTAGCCGGTGTCACAAGATATTAATGTGCCAGATGCATGTGTCCCTTCATGCTTCAAACCACCATTACAGAGAACGTGTGTCCCTGCTGATACCAGGTTCTGTTTGATAATCCAAAGCAGAGCAGACTGATGCATGTTCACTTTCATGATCTGAGTCAGATGCCACTAACAGAAGGTTGATTTTCTTTTTTGGTGGTTCGGTTCTGTAGTTTCCACGTTGGAGTGTTGCTCTTTTAATGCTGCTGGAAACAAGCTCCACACCTCGCCCCGCTCAGATTTTGAAGGGCACTTCAGAGTCTTAAGCTCAAGTGCAGTCGCTATTTTTAGAAATCTCACATTGGTACCTTCTTTGCATTTTGTCAAATCGGCTATGATAGCAGGGGTACCGGCAACTTTCATGGGCCCCTGGGCAAGGCACTCAAGCTGAAATGTAAAGGGCCTGGGGCTCTGGATGCCGCCGCTATCATATGAAAGACATGGTAGAATGCAGGTAAAAGAGAACAGAAGACATAAAATTCTTCCCCACCAAGTTCAGTCACCAATTTAATTAACACATTTTTTTTTTAAACGAGCGTCATCAGCATGGAAGCCTGTTCTCTGGAATGGTGGCCGAAGCATGAAGGGGCATGTGAATGCTTCACATACCTGGCACGCAAATACCTTTCGATGCTGGCTACAAAAGTGCCATGCGAACACCTGCGCTGACTTTCAGGTGACATTGTGCATAACAAGCAGGCAGCATTATCTTCCATAAATGGAAACAAACGTGGTTGTTTTAGCAAGAACAAGAAGTAGAACCGAGTGGATTGTCGGCGCACAAGTTTTACATTTTTTTTTGCATGCAGTTATGTCACAAAAACCAGTCTACATTTGTAAGTTACACTTCCACGAGAAAGAGTTGGCACTCCAGTATTTCTACGGGAGAGGTGTACACTGACTGCAGGCCATGGTTGGCCCTGTGTATTTTTGAGTTGGGTCAGCTGACCACGCAGATGGCAGGCCCTGTGGAGACAATGCAGGTATAGGAGCGACAGCCAGCCCCGACGCTGCTCTGTGCATCCTCAGCAAAATTGCTCATTTCCTACCGATTGCAGAGCGTTCGTGGCAGGCAGCGATGCCTTAGGCAGTAAGAACCCAGCGGGATTTGCAGCTTTCAGGTGGAGGTGATGGCTCCAGCAGTTAGTAAATCACCTTTCCATTTGTAACTTGAGTCGGTCAGATCTGGAACCAGTGCGCGAGAATCAATGTTGCCAGCCACTGCTCTGCGGGCGTCTGATTGGCCTTTTCATGCAGAGCCTTGTTTTATAGCTTGGATGTGCTTCTGTGCCTTCAAGAGGAACTATCTTGTGAGTTGTGCTCAGAACGGAGAATCCACAGTGACTCTAACTCCTATTCTGAATGTCACCATCTGCCTTGCCCCTGCTCCACCTCCAGCTACCATCCTGCTGAGCTTGGGCTGTGCTGATACTTGGGTGGGACATAAGAACATAAGGTCCATCTAGCCCAGTATCCTGTCTTCTGACAGTGGCCAATGCCAGGTACCCCAGAGGGAGTGAACAGAACAGGGAATCATCAAGCAATCTTTCTCCTGTGATCCATTCCCAACCTCTGACAAATAGCAGCTAAGGACATCATTCGTACCCATCCTGGCTAACAGCCATTGATGGACCTATCCTCCATGAATTTATCTAGCTCTTTTTGTACTCAGTTAAAGACCTGGCCTTCACAACATCCTTTGGCAAGGAGTTCCGCAGGTTGGCTGTGCGCTGCATGAAGAAAAACTTCCTTTGGTTTGTTTTAAACCTGCTACCTATTAATTTCATTTGGTGACCCCCTAGTTCTTATGTTATGGAAACAAATAAATAATTTTTCCTTCTTCATTTTCTCCACACCAGTCATGATTTTATAGACCTCTATCATATCCTCCCTTCCTCTCTTCAGCTTAGAAAAGAAAAGTCCCAGTCTTTTTAATCTCTCTTCATATGGCAGCCATTCCAGACTTCTCCTCATTTTTGTAGCCCTTTTCTAAACTTTTGTTTGGGAAGCCTCCCAGGGGAATCTATGGCACACAGGAACTGATTCTGATAATTCGACAGGATGTTCTTTGCTTCAATGCGTCAGTATTAACTGAGCGCTCCCAAGGCATGTTAGCAGAGGCTGCATGTTGGATGGGACACGCAACCAAGACTGACCACTCACATTTATTCATGGTGAAAGAGTTGAGATCTTAAGCCAGGTGTCCTGAACAAATTCCCTCGCCGGCAACTGCATTCCATCTTCTGAACATGTCTCCCCAGGCATGATTCTTCCTTGCTGTCTGTCCTACAAATGATCATGCAGAGGGAAACAGCAGCTGCTCTTCATCCCAGAGGTGGCTGGATGTTAGTGACAGGTGAAGGGACTAGTGGCTGCAAATTGGCATGAAATCTCCATAATAATAGAGCTGGAAGAGACCTCAGGAGGTCATCAAGTCCAGCCCCCTGACCAAGGCAGGACCAATCCCAACTAAATCAACACAGCCAGGGTTCTGTCAAGCCAAGACTTAAAAACCTCTAGGGATGGAGATTCTACCACCTCCCTAAGTAAGCCATTCCAGTACTTCACCACCCTCCTAGTGAAATAGTTTTTCCTAATATACAACCTGGACCTCTCCCACTGTAACTTGAGACCATTGCTCCTTGTTCTGCCATCTGTCACTACTGTGAACAGCCTATCTCCATCCTCTCTGGAACCTCCCTTCAGGAAGTTGAAGGCTGCTATCAAATCCCCCCTCACTCTTCTCTTCTGCAGACTAAACAAACCCAAATCCCTCATTCTCTCCTCATAGGTCATGTGCTCCAGTCCCCTAATCATTTTGGTCATCCTCTGCTGGACCTTCTCCAATTCATCCACATCCTTTCTATAGTGGGGGGCCCAGAAATGGACACAATATTCCAGATGTGGCCTCACCAGAGCCGAATAAAGGGGAATAATCACTTCTCTGGATCTGCTGGCAATGCTCCTCCTAATGCACCCTAATATGCCTAAACTCCACCCAAGGAACTGCTGGAAAAAATCAGAGCAAGGGTGTGCCCTGACTCTGGGATAGATCTGGACTTCCTCTGTGGAGGGATGTTCTTTTACCTACCTCCAGTGAGGGACATGGCCTGGTGTTACAGAGCAGCTCTCTCTAGGGTTCCATGCTGATCTAATTGGAAACATCTGAGAGAGGCTGAACTGCTAATTGTTAGCAAGACCACAACTGGGACCTTTAAATGTGAACCAGTCCTGACTCAAAGACCCTGGCAAATCCGCGGCTCACGTTGGCGGATATGGATGTGGATATACATGCTGCATCTCCCCAAGGCTCTACTTATTGCACAAGTGGCTGTGCCTGTTGAGGACGTAGTTGGGGCCCTTGTCATTATTCCAGCTGTGTGGGGGGGGGGGTCAGGGTGGCTGGCCCCTCTCCCCATTCCACTTACTGCTGGGCGAGGCTTTGTGACTTTGCAAAGTGCTGACTTGATGCTTTCCTTGCCTGCTGGGCCTGCCTGGATATTAAGTCCATAAAAGCATCCGTCTGAGATGCAGCTCTCTCTCCTTCCAGCCTGATCGGGAGACTGTCTCAATAATGGGAGCCAAATGAATTAGCCCGGCACTGGACCGGTTCTCATTGAGGGGTTACTAGAGTTCATGCGAACACTTAGCAGCTGGCGCACTGAGAAAATGGACCCCACGCGGCTGCTGCCAGGAAGAGAAACAGGAGAAAACATTTGCTGCTTTGTGTAATAAAATCACAGCTCTTTGCTCATGTCACCCGTCCCGGTCACATCCACTGTAGGATCTGCATCGCGCTGGGTTCACATCCCCTGATCTACCCTTTAGAGTTGGGTGCCCAAAGTAAACCTCAGCTGACACTACCTGAATTTAGGGATGTCAATGTGTAGATGGCTACCAGATTAACGGATACATCTGGGCTTATCGGTTAATCCTGTTGACTACACTCATTCTTCCCATCTTGCTGCCTCTGTGTCAGAGGCAGCAAATGGAAGGGGAGGTGGGAGTTGGTGTCTGTGGGAGCAGCTTTTAAGTCAGTTCCCCACGAGCACCAGATCCCGGGGAGCCGCCTGGTGCTTCCCCTCCCCATGCTGCTGCCTCTGATAGGGAGCGCACTGGCTGCGGGCCCCGCCCCCGGCGACTATTGAATAGTCGTGTAACTGCTAACATTTCATGCGGTTACATGACTATTCAATCACATGCTATTCAACATCCCTATCTGAATTTCACACCAACCCATGAATCAGGGGTGGGGAACCTAAGGCCCGGGGGCTGGATGTGGTCCTCGGCTTGCCTGGATCCAACCCCCAAGGCTCAGGGCTCCCCCCATCATTGGGCAGCCCACGCTGGTGCTTGAGCCCACACCTGCCCCCTCCCACTGCAGAGCCAGAGTGGACAAATCTATTAGCCTGGGCCCCTCTAGGCACTGGTGTGCGAGGGGAAGGTGGGGAGGGTCTTTCTGCATCTCAGCTGGGGGCCACGTCAGTGAGGGTTTGTGTCTCTTTTTTAGCCTCTCACTTGTGTGCGGCCCCTGACTGATTTTTCTGTGGGTGAGCGGCCCCCGATCCAAAAAAGGTTCTTCCCCCCCCCTCACTGTAAATCAACCCGGCTTTTCTAGAAACTGCCCCGGTCTCTCACAGAACATGGCCGGCATTTGCTGGAGACTCTACCCAGGTTTACTTCATTCAGGACCCAGCCTTGCTTAAAACTCAGCCACGAGCTCATGGCAAGGCTGCCAAGGGAAAGTGTGTTGGGTGCAACAGCTGCTCCTTTGTATTCCGGCTCCAGGGTGTCAGGCCCGTCCCTGATGCGTTTAGCAACTGTTGATATAGCAACTGAACGGAGAGAGGCGGAGAAAATGCCTCTTGAGCTGCCACATTCCAGAGGGAAAACTTTAGACAAAATAAACAAGCAAGAGGGCTCATGGGTCTGCTTTGAACTCTGGGGCATTAGTTTTGCTGAGTTAGGTCACAAGCAAACCAAATGTATGTGCTCAGCAAAAATGATACAACACACAGTGATCTGAGTGGGAGACAAGGAGTCAGGACCACTGTGGCCTCTAATCGTTTCCATCCCTGTGCAGAATAAATTTTTATGTGCACTGAGGCATGTGGGAATGTGCACCAGTAGTAGAAACAAACACCTGGCTGTGAGCACTCTGCTCAGCATTTCGGCAGCTTTTGAATCTCTCCTGTGCGGCCGCACAGGTGCCTAGCTTACGCTGGTCAGGACCCCGGGGTTCTTGACTTGGCTCAACCACTGACTTGGGCAAGTCACTTCCTCCCTCTGAGCCTCAGTTTTCCCATCTGTAAAATGGAGAGAAGGGTGAGACCACCTAGATGACAGTCTGACCAGTGCTTTGAGATCCTCAGATGAAATTGATGGGGTTTAGAAAGATGCTGGGAATGGCAGGCAGCGGGTCCCTCCTCCACCACCCCCTGCTGGGGATTCTGAAGAACTGCACCATTGGAAGGAAGAAACTGATGTTAAATTTAGGTGAGGATGGTGACCTGAGATTACGCAGCAAGAACAACAGGCAGACCTGAGTCTTCACACTGCTGCACTAGAGCTGGGTTTTAAAGAGCCCAGTGCCCACCATGCAAGAGGTGCCCTCTCCACCCTCACTGTCCCGTCCAGAGTGACGGTCTAGGATCTCCCCGTCCAGGGGCTGCCTGGACGCACGGGAAGGGAGGGCGCATCCTGCAGTTGAGCTGGGAGGGAGTTCCAGGGCAACTCATCTCACCCCCCTTTTCCCACCTCTCCTTTCAGAACCCGCTGAGACGCGAAAGTGATGGCAGGCCGAGCCAAAGCCCACCCCAGCAAGAAAAGCAGGATGGATCACAGCTGGTAAGCACCTTGCTCCTCACGTTCTCCTCTTTCGTGCTTTGTAGCTGTTGCCAGACACAGACGTGGTCAGACCAGATTTGGCCCCGTCTCATTTTCCTAGCCAGATTCCCACGGGGCCCAGGGATTCCACACTGGGTGTCCCGTTTCAGGTGGCCCATGTCTGCTGCTCCACGTGCCTTAGGGAGAAGGCTCAGGTTGTTCCTGGCGGGTGGTGACCAGCTTACAACACGGCTAGAGGCGGGTAGGGCAGGTTCTATGCCCTGGGAATGCAGAAAGATGGAGTATTCTCAGCTCCGTCCCACCGGGGTGCAAGGAAGACAAAGGCTGCTGAGAATCCATCAGGAGTGTGCCCCTCCGTTCTCTGGGACTCGGTGTTGGAGATTCCTTCATGCAGGCCCATGGGGAGCATCAGCTTGTGCAAGTCTGAGAGCGAGTGCAATTTGAAGGGCAGGGGGATGGCGCTGATTTGGGAATGCAGCACAGCCGGGGCCTGGATGACAACCTCCCTAGAGCCTGAGCCAGGAGATCTGGGTTGCCCCTTGGCTGAAAATCTATCCCTGCGTGGTCAGCTACCTCCTATGAGAACAGAGTCTGTTCTTCCAACGCAGCCTCTGGGTCTACACTCCACCCAGAAGGTACAGTTCTTCATGACCACCCTGGCCTGTTGTACACTGATGGGCTCAGCAGCCAGCACCAAGCTCTCCAGAGAAAGAGGCACTGAGGTTTGTAGGACTCCCTCCCCAGGCCCAGGCCACAGCAGGTGTGGGACAGACAGAGAGGCTGGAGGGCGGGTTTTTGCCTGACTAGAATTACTTGTGAAGTCACTGCCCGTATCGCTGGGCAGGGACTCCACGGGGTGTCTGGGTAACAGAGAATGGGTAGAGCTCTGGAAGCTGGAGAAAGTGGGGGATTGCAGCGTTTCCGAGGACTAGAGGTGGTCACAGTGTACAAGCGTAGAGAGCTACAGTCGGTAAGTGTGTGTCCAAGGCGGGCACTTCTGGACGCCGGTAGGGGGGATTTCCCTCTCCACCTTCCTGGCATTCTTCCGCTTGCCTGTTTGATGCCCATGGGTGCTCGGTCCGCTTCAGCGCACAGCTCCCCAGCTTGCTGTGGCTGCTGCCACATCCTGAGGGACGGTTCCGCGCATGCAAGGCAGATGGGAAGCTTTTGGGCCAAGTTCAAGAGGCTTGTATCAGACGGAGGCATCAGCGCACAGAGTAAACGGCATTTTAGTTACGCTTGTGATAAAACAGCAGGAGGAAGGAGGTGTTGCTGTTTCTGCTTTGCATTGGGTCTGGTTCCTGACTTACAGCAGGGGTTCCCAGGGCAGCTTTGGCCCATGGTTCTCGCTCAGCTCAGCCAGAGAACCTGCTGCCCAAAAGGGCGGTGAGACGGTATGAGGGGCTGGTGATCAGATTGGCGGGGGATCAAATTGTGGTCTCTGTCAGTCTTCAAGGAAGGGACGAAGTGGGGAAAGAGGAAAAAAAGCTCATTTCCCTGTCCCACATCAGCTATATCTTCTATACACGCTGGCTGGGGAATGGTTTGGGATGGGCGAAATCCATGTGGTGAGACTTGGAGCTTCAAATGTCCATCAGAAATAGGGGGATCTAGAGAGCTTAAGGGCTTCTGCATGGAGTCCTGGAGATGAACAGTCTGCAGAGTCTCTCTCGCTCTCCCTCACATACCTGTCAGAGATGGTCTAGGGGTACTTAATCCTGCCTCAGCATGGAAGGATAGGCCAGGTAACCTCTCAAAGTCAGCCTTCCATTCTGTGATTCTATCCATCTGTCACCATAAGTACACCTCTGCTCATCCATCTATCACCATAGATATCCATCCATCAGTTACCATGGATACTCCTCTATCCACCCGGCTATCACCATAGAGATCCATCCATGCCCCGTCTCTCTTTGCTTTCATGCTGCCCTCTTTGTAGTATCATACCTGAGCACCCCATCATAACTATCTTAGTTCCTTCTGGCCATTCACTTCCTAAACATGGGGCTGACCTCACCAGCTATACACACTTCTACTCCATTGGTGTCCAAACTTTTTTTCCTCATGAGCCAGTTGAAGAAAATTGTTGATGCTGCGACCCAACAGAATTTGGGCTCCGGGGTGGGGCTGAGGGTGACAGCTTTGGGATGTAAGAGGGCGCTCTGGTTTTGGGCAGGGGTCAGGGCTGGGGCAGGAGGGGGTTACTTTGAGCGGCTCCTGGTGAGGGGGCTAAGGCAGCTTCGTGCCTCTCCTGGCCCTGCAGACCCTGCTGTGCCCCAGACGCAGCCAGCAGCAGGTTCCCAGCCCATGGGAGTGTGGAGCTAGTGCTCAGGGCAGAGGCAGGTGCATTCCCCCCCCCCCGACCTAGGAGCTGGGCCTGTTGCCGGCCACTTCTGGGGCGCAGCGCAGTCTGCGGCACCAGGACAGGCGGGTAGCTGCCTCATCCCCTACACTGCTCACCTGATCCTCCTGCAGCAATGAGACCCAGCACTCGACATTCCACCGCCCAGCACTGAGTCGTGACCCGCCCTCAGAAGGGGCGGGGCATCAGGTGGAAAGAGGCAGTTCCAGCTGGGTGCCGTGTGCCCCCCTGGCGGGGGCGGGTGGGGGGGAGAATTTGCATGCTCCCCTATCCCCAGGGCAATCAGGGCCTGGGGGCAGGGAAGGGCTCAAAGTTTCTGCCCCGCCCCCCCACCAGGGATGTGCAGTGCCAAGAGGCAACCGCCAGCTGTTTTGAACACTGGCGGTTCCCTCTATGCACCGCGTGTCCCTAGCAGGGGGAGGAGACTTCACAGGCTCCTCCCACCCCCAGAGCCAATCAGAACCTGGGGGTGGGAGAGTGCGCCAAGTCATTTGCTGTTGAAAACAGCTGGTGGCTCCATCTAGGCGCCATGCAGCCCTGGTGGGGGAAGGTAGCTGCTAGCTGCTTTGAATAGCAGAAGACTTCATCCACTCCCCCACCCCCAGGTCTTTATTGATCTGGGGAACAGCAGGCTGGCTCAAATGGTTTTGCGGGCTGTATCCGGCCCACGGGCCATATCTTGACCACACTGTCCTATGCCATTCCCAGCGGCACCCCCTGCTGGGAGAAGCACAGCCTTGGAGTAACTGCAGGAATGTGCTTCTTTGAGCCGTTGTCTAGTGCCACCGTAAAGCCTGGATGTTTTGACCAAAACCCACAATGGGGCTTTTGTCTTGCTTACGCTGGTGGGGAGCCACGCAGGAACTAAGCTGAGGGTGAAGCTGCCAGGAACTTTCATGCCACAATTACAAGCACCTGGTACGACCGAGCAAATAAGCCAAATCATGCTTTACGTGTTCCTTCCCCGTGACCCACTCGGAGACGGAAGCGAAAAGCTGCCGTTCAGCTGTGTGCCGCTCTCACTCCAGCCCAATGCAGAGAAATTAATAGCATTTCCCCGAGAAGCTGACAGCCTCATTCCTAGCTCCCCCGGCCCCAGTGGAATACGGAGACTCGCCAGGGAGCAGCACATGCCCGGGTTAAAACACAAAAGGACCCCCCAGACAAGTGCTCCGGATTCCTTCTGCTATGGAGAGAGAGATTCCTGTCTTGCGAGTTAGGTGAGGAATGGCACGGGGCAGCAGAGGAATGGTGCTGGGGGAGGGGGGCATCGGGGCACAGTGAGGAGGGGCTGGCCGGCCGTGTGTGACTGGACTGCAAAGGTGCAAGATGAGGCAGATGCCGGGAGCGCTGACGCCAGCTGACGCCGCACTGCATCAGTGCCAGACCTCTGCGTGGCTCTGAGCGATGGTGGCTGGCTGGATCCTAGTGGAAAGGGAATGGGAGCTGGGGTTATTTTGGTTAAGCACCGGGGAGGGGGTGGGGGGAAAAGCCTTGAGAGGGACAATGGATCTGGAGATGTTGGGTCACAGCAGCTGACCTGGGCTGTGGGGAAGCAAAGCTGCTTCCCCTGGGTCAGGCTGCAGAGATGACTTGGAGTTTTTAGACTCTCTGCTCTGTCCTGAAGCTATCGAGCTGGGTGTGAGGCAGCAATCTGGGTGGTGGTGGGGAGGGGGGGAGCAGTGCAGAGAGGCTGGGGGTTGTGTGGACCTGGGCTGGGGAGAGGAACCAGAGAGAGGTGTGAGACAGACACAGCAGAGCTGGTATGGAGAGGGAGGATCACGGGGGCAGACCACAGGACGGGAGCTGCTCACCTGGTTAGGTGGCAGAGGAGCTACCTGACCCGCGGTGCCTGTCCACTTGGCAGCCCTGAGGGCTGTTGTAAGGATTCACAGCTTCCCAGGCCAGAAGGAACTTGTCTGGCCTGGGTAATACAAGCTGGAGAATTCCTCCCGCTACAGAGCCCCTTCCCAGGCAGATTTCTACAGGCTGCCTCACCCTACACCTCCAGGTAGGTGGGGAGTGCCCTCTGCAACCTGGCCCATCATCTGCAGAGATGAGCGACAAAGCCAGACCTGGTATCAGCTTTTGTACCAAGCCCTCTCTAGACAGGGGACTGAGACACACACACCCCCGCCCCGCCAAGCCGTTTTGCATAGGTCAGGTGGCCACATCCATCGCTGCTTACACCCACCCAGGCCTGCTTTGGACCACTCACCTTGAAGCATAAAGATCTTTATCCCAATGCTGCTCCCTGAAAGTCCTGAGCCCTGGCTTCCCTACTGACTGGGTGGGGCTCTCCCAAGCAGGGCAGCTCCGGAGCGATGCAGGGCCCCATGGGCCTCTCTGCCAGGCCAGCCTGCAAAGGAGCTACCATTAGTTCTAGCCCCGCTGCTGAAGAGCGCTCAGCTCCGCTGCTGGAAATGACTCGGAACAGGCCCACTGTGGGTGGTGAGGAGCGTGGGAAGATACTGTCCCTCTCCCAGGTACAGGAGCGTGGACAGATACTCTGGGCAAACCCGAACCAAAGGAGAGACAAAACTGATCAGTGAGGGCCAGAAAGCAAAAGGGCACCGGGCTGAGAAACACAGTCCCCAAGGGAGCAGGTTTGGGCCTGGGAACCAGGCAGTGAGCTGCTTGTCCCCACTGTGGAGGGTGACTTGGGAGCAGGGCGGGGTGCCAGAGGGCGGATGGAGATGCCGTGGGGGAGCTGGAGGCGGAAGCATGGAGGGGGGATGGGAAGTGGGGTGGGGGTGCCGGGAGATGAATGGAAGGGAAGAGACGCAGGGGAGCAATGCAGGGAGATGAAGGGAAGGGAGATGTGGAGGGAAAAGGTGCAGGGGGAAGAAGGCAGGGGTGCAGGGGAGGGAAGAGGTGCGGGGGAGGGAAGCGGTGCGGGGGAGGAGCGGTGCAGGCAGATGAAGGGAAGGAGGGAGGGAAGCGGTGCAGGGGGGAGGGATGCAGGCAGATGGAGGGAAGAGGTGCGGGGGGGGAGGGGTGCAGGCAGATGAAGGGAAGGAAGGAGGAAGCGGGGGGAGCGGTGCAGGCAGATGAAGGGAAGGAGGGAGGGAAGCGGTGCAGGGGGGAGGGATGCAGGCAGATGGAGGGAAGAGGTGCGGGGGGGGAGGGGTGCAGGCAGATGAAGGGAAGGAAGGAGGGAAGCGGGGGGAGGGGTGCAGGCAAATGAAGGGAAGCAGGGAGGGAAGCGGTGCGGGGGGGAGGGGTGCAGGCAGATGAAGGGAAGGAGGGAGGGAAGCGGTGCGGGGGGGGAGCGGTGCAGGCAGATGAAGGGAAGGAGGGAGGGAAGCGGTGCGGGGGGGGGGAGCGGTGCAGGCAGATGAAGGGAAGGAGGGAGGGAAGCGGTGCGGGGGGGGGGAGCGGTGCAGGCAGATGAAGGGAAGGAGGGAGGGAAGCGGTGCGGGGGGGAAGGGGTGCAGGCAGATGGAGGGAAGCGGTGCGGGGGGGGGAGCGGTGCAGGCAAATGAAGGGAAGGAGGGAGGGAAGCGGTGCGGGGGGGAAGGGGTGCAGGCAGATGAAGGGAAGGAGGGAGGGAAGCGGTGCGGGGGGGAGGGGTGCAGGCAGATGAAGGGAAGGAGGGAGGGAAGCGGTGCGGGGGGGGGGGGAGCGGTGCAGGCAAATGAAGGGAAGGAGGGAGGGAAGCGGTGCGGGGGGGAAGTGGTGCAGGCAGATGGAGGGAAGCGGTGCAGGGGGGAGGGGTGCAGGCAGATGAAGGGAAGGAGGGAGGGAAGCGGTGCAGGGGGGAGGGGTGCAGGCAGATGAATGGGAGGCAACTGGGAAGAGAGGGGGAGGGTGGCAGAAGCAAAGGCAGAGCTGACCTCTCCCGGGTGGGCACCTGAGCTGAACCTTCTCCACCTCCCTCCCCTCCCTCCCGTTCGCTGAGCTGCCTCTGCCCAGGCAGGCCTGGCACAGGAAGTGCCCCCGGCTTCCCCTCTCAGCCAATGGGCAGCTGCGGGGGGGACAGCGGGGCGGGGCCTGTGGCTGGTTCTTGTTTTTGTGAATGAAAACAGGCGGTGGGCGAGCCCAGCCGGGAACTGCAGCGCCCGGCCTCAAGTGGCACCGGAGTGGGGCGCCAGCATCCTGCCTGGGCAGCCCCCCCCCGGGGAGCAGGGCCCCGCCAGGCAGGTGGGCGAGCGAGGAGCCCGGCCGCCTTCCCATGCTACTGCGCGCAGGGGGGATGCTAAGGAGCCAGCGGCGATGGCTGCAGCTGCCGAGCGGGGCCCGGCGTCCTCTGGGCTCGGGTCGGAGCCGCTGAGCCGGGGCGCGTAGCCCCCCGCAGCCGCCTCGGACGCACGGACCCGGGCCGCGCTGATTACCATGGACACGTCTCGCGGGGTCAGCTGCAGCCTGCCCACTGGAAATTGCCTCCTCTGTGTCGGTGTAAGTACCCGCTCGGGCCCTGCTCCTCCCCCGGCAGCCCGGCGCTCCCTCCTCGCCTCGGCCGGGGAAGGGGAGCGGTGGCGCGGGGCGCGCACACACCCGGGCGTGTAGCTGCAGGGGCTGGGGGCTGTCGGGGATGCTGCCACACCCCATCCCCAGCTCGTGCAATGCCCCCCCCCCCCGGCTGGCGCGGGCGGGGAGGCCCTTTGTAAATGCGCTTTTTGCAGCTTCGATGCCATTGCATAAGCCCCGCAAGCTGGCATTGGAGTTGTGGTTCCTGCCCGTGCCTCCGCTCTTAGCAAGAGATGGGCGATTTGTGGCTGCGGTGTGTGTGCAGAACCTTTGCAGCCTACTTGCATTTTATGATTGTTGGGGGAGTGGGGGTTGCTATATTTGCAATGGATTGGTGCGCGGTTTTGCAAAAGCCTTGCGACCGGATTTGTGTTTTGGCCTCGCTTTGTTTGCACGCTGCCCTGGTTTGAGGTCGGCATTTCCTTCTGTGCTACAATTCTGATTCGCACTACTACAGATAATACCGTGCCAGGCCCTCGCCTGCAAGATTCTTTCTTTGCACCTAGTTTCTTTTCCCATCATCTTGTGCTGCTGCTCAGATTTCACTTGCCCGAGTTCCAGCAGGTTCACAGGAGATGCTGCATTCACGAGACCGTTCTATTTTTGGTGCATTCCTTCTGTGTGTGTGTGTGTGTGTGTGTGTGAGTGATTGTGCGAGGGGGTGTGTGTGTGTGTGTGTGTGTGTGTGTATGTGTCTGCGTGTTAGTTATTGTATAAGATGGGGATGGAGGATTTTTAGCCTGGGAGTTGCTAGGATACATGCTGGGCTCCCTGGGGTGATTCTTTAGTTTCCTTGGTAACCAGAAACTGGGGCTGCTGAAAATGAACAAATCTGGATGCTCTTTGGGAGGAGGGAAAGGGGGTGGGTTGTGCGCATTGGGAGGGGGATCCAGAGAAGGGCTAAGGCTTCTGGGGTGCACTGTGAGCGGCAGGGCCTGGGAGGTTGCACTGGAGGTGGGGCAGAGAGAGGAGTCCATGGTGGGGAAGGGATTATGGGCTGATTTAGAGTTTAAGGGTGGATCAGAGCAGATGCTGGGAGAGTTATGAGGAGGACTGAGATGAGGTTATTACTGGGGTTGCACATGGAGCCTAGAGCATCCTCAAGCTCTGACCCACCTTATTCCATTTCCTCCCGTGGGAATTGGATGGGGCTGGTGGGGACATGGGAGAGGTGGGGAGGTCAGTGATGAGATGGGAAGTTGGATGTGTCTCATGGACACTAATTTCCCTTCCTCCCCCAGCTCCCCCCCTGCAGCTGAAGTTAGAGTTTCACCTCTCATGTCTCCTTCATTTTGTGCCAGCCTTTCCCCCCTTGCATGGAGGCTGAAACCTGCTCCCGACGGCATTTCGTTTTGGGATTTCCTGTGTTGCTAGCACGGGGCTGGAGTTAAAAGCCAACCCGTGCTTAGACTCTGAACTTCGTGCACAGCAGCTAATGCCGAGATCTGTGCCGCTGACCCAAAGCCCTTCAGGAGACCCCAAGGGGCACCCAGTCTGCCTTCCAAATGGACCCCATGTTCCTCCAGATTCGGACTCTGCTCTACGGTTTGCTTCCTGCTTTAAGTGGAGGGCACTTTGGAACATGTTGTAGTTAGACATTTTATAGCCCTTCCGAAGATCTTCCTACTTCCACTTTTCACCCCTTTGAGGGCTAAGCCGTGTAGGGTGCTAGTGGGACTTGGGCAGGATTCCGTTTGTCTGTCTTTGCCTTGTGTCCGTCTCCTACCTTAATCTCATTTTCCTTCCTGGCAGAGGTTTTCTTCTGCAAGACAGGAGCACCTCGGTTAAAATCATGTTTGTCCTGGGACATGCTGTTTTCCCCATCGGCTCAGGACCCGGCCTGCTGCATTTAGTCTTTGAAACCACAAGACCTGGGGCTTGATCCTGCTAGGGTGCTGAGCTCCTGCAAGTGAAGGGTGCTCCGCCTCTGGCAGGATGGGGCTCCTGGGGAGCTTGGGCAGGGATGGTATCCTTGGAAAGTCCCTTTAGTCCTTTCAGCGTAGGCTACTGAGACCTGCATTCGCGTCCCTTTGCGCCGATCTCCGTTGCTACGCTATCGTTACCTGGGTATTAGCTCTGCTGGGCTGGTGTATATACACAGCACCTCAGAAGGCCGGTGCCAAGAGGTAATGCTGCTCGAGAGAGAGTTCAGAGACGGACAGCTTGGATTTGTTCTCACAAAGAGAAGCCCTTTTCCCCTCCGTACAGAAGCCTTGCAAACCCCTGGGGTAAGCTACCGCGAGTGAATTTTGCGTGCTCTAGACTCCTGCTCACGGTACGTTTCCACAGCTCAGACTGGCGTGGTTTGGCCTTGTGTGCCTTGACTTGACGCTGCTGACGGCTGGCTGGAAACCACCTCCTCTCCGTGCCCAGCGCCAGCAGCGCCGACCTCCTCGCACCAGCGTCCTGACAGCACTGGAATGCTAGTGGCATGAGCGTCCCTCGGCACTGCCCTGGGTATGCCGTCCAGGACCCCAGCTGTGTAGGCTGCCCCACGGCCCGGCCCTGCCGGTCACTGCTGAGCCTTCAGAACAGGATGGTTTGTGTTTTTAAAAGCCTGCTTCACTGTATGCAGGAGAAGGAGCACAGCGCTCCTCAGGGAGTATTGAACTTTGCTTGGGCCGCTTCGTCCTGCCGGAACCAAATGGGAGCACAGGAAGCGTGTGCGGTGTTCCTGGTACCAGTTGTTCCAGCTATGGTGCAGGCGGGAGGAGGAGCTGTCAACCCTGAGATGATTCTGTTCTGCCCTTCGGGCTGTTTCTAAGAACTCGGCACTTTGTGTGTGTGTGTGTGTGTGTGTGTGTGAGAGAGGGAGCACGTGTGGAGTGGAGGGAGACATCTGGCGGGGAAAGAGGGAGGCTGTGTTCGCTCAGGTGGCTCTGGAAGCTTCCTTAGCTAATGCTGAGAGGGGAGGAATGTGTGTGTGGGGGGGAACCTCTCTCACATGAACAAGCATGAGCCTGGGCTGGAGAGATGGGGGAGGGAGGAGAGTCCAAGCAAGCAGTCAGGGCACGTGTCTTATGAGAGGCAGAGCAGTGCATGCTTCCAGGAACCCATTAAATTTTAAAGAGAATCCGCGGGGAGTGCGTGTGGAGAAGGGTCGGGGAGCTGCCTTGTCTCCATTCCTCCGACAACGGTCTGCGGTTTGTTGTTCTCTGCTCAGCGCTTCCTTGGGTGGCATGGGCCTCGCTGGGCTCTCATGGGGAGAGCTGCCGGCCAGGGTCTTTGCAGCTCGGGGCCGGCGGGGTGGGCTGTGAGGACGGGGGAGACGCTCATGAGGAGGCTGGACGAGGCTCCTTGCGGGGAGACATGATGCCGGGGGTGTGAGAGACGCAGCAACTGCGACGCCTGGCAGCTGGGGGGGAAGGCTCTCTGGGAGGGACACAGACCATGTGGCGTCCCTTTAAAACGGGGCCTCGTGAGTATGGCAGGAGCGGAGGTGAAGCTGGAGCATGCCCACTCCCTGGGGCTCCCGGGCAGGCGTGGCGCTGTCCCCGGGGCTCTTTCCCGGACCACCCCTGCCCCAGCACAGCTTGCACCTGCAGGGGGGGGGTTGCCGTGGAGGCTGGCCCCGGTTGTGGGTCCCAGCTGGCTGGGCTTGTTTACCGGGTACCTTCCCTGGGGTTTGCTGTAGCCCCAGGCGGGGTCTCACCAGGATGGGCAGGGCGGCTACTTCCTGCCTGTGGAGTTTGTAGGGGGTAGGGTGGGGAGTGGCTGGCCACTTGGCAGGCTTGGCCCCCTGTGGAGATGGGGGGTCGACCCTATTGTAGCCCGTTGTGTCTCTGGAGAGGGAGCCCATCTGGCTCAGAAGCAGTAGTCTCTCTTGGGAAGGGGGCTCCAGGTGAATCAGGACCGCCCCCTCCCCATGGGCCCAGTGGGATAAGAGGACCTCTCTATAGCTCCTCTCTGGGGTAGCGGGTTAGTCCCTGGGCTTTCTTGGGTGCCGAGGAGGCCTAGGCAGGCCCGGGGCGGCACCCAGGGCTGCCTTGCAGACGGGTCTGGAACTTGCACTCAGCCTCTTGCTTTCTCCTCAGGTCCCAATTAATGGATTCTGACATGGATTATGAGAGGCCAAACGTAGAAACTATCAAGTGCGTCGTGGTGGGGGACAACGCGGTGGGCAAGACCCGGCTCATTTGTGCCCGCGCCTGCAATGCCACGCTGACCCAGTACCAGCTCCTCGCCACCCACGTGCCCACGGTCTGGGCCATTGACCAGTATCGTGTCTGCCAGGAGGTGAGTGAGGGCTGCCTCGCAGGCAGGTCTGGGGCTGGGTGCATCGCAGGACATCCCCCTCCTGAGAATTCATGCCAACGGGCTATCAGTCTGCTCTCCCAAACCAAGCAGAGCCTCAGTCTAGAACCTTGCAAACGGTCTGGGGCATCATTAATTCCCCTTTCATGTCCTGTCTCCAGGGGGAGAGGGGCGCTAGCTAGTCCCCCCCCCCCCCCATCCCTTCCCCTGACTTAGCAGGCGACTGACCTTTCCTGCTCCCTCAGGTGCTGGAGCGCTCCCGAGATGTGGTAGATGATGTGAGCGTGTCCTTGCGACTCTGGGATACCTTTGGGGACCACCACAAAGATCGACGCTTCGCATATGGAAGGTAAGGTGGCAAACCGGTCTTTGCTGCAGGCCTAGGAACTGGAGGAAGAAGGTGCATGAAAGGGCCGGCTCGTTGTTGGCTTCCCTGCGGCAAGATTCATTGCACGGAGGGGGAGGCTTCTATGCTGAGAGTGTGCATGTCTTCCCTGGGGGGCTGGCTCCCTTCTGGGGGAGGGTGCACTGCAGGGAGGGGAGGGCTGACTCCAGTGCAGGGCTGTGGGGTGGGGGCTGGTTCCTGTGCAGGAGGGAGGGTGTGCATTGCACCTCGGGGGGGAGGGGAGGGCTGGCTTCCATGCGAGTGTGCATTGCACTACCGGGCACGGCCTGCATCCCTGTGTAGCCTCAGAGAAGTTGATGGTGCAGATTGTACAAGTCTCCAGTGGTTCACATTTTACTGAGTTTGAGGTTGGTGAAACACACCCACAAAGTTTATTTAATCCAGACATTGTCAAATCCTGAAATCATAGAAAAATAAATAACGTCAGCTAACTATAACAACCCCCTCCGCCCCTCTGGCGCATGCATACTTCCAGCCGTAGGCCGGCACAAAATAAAGCAATTTCCAATGCTGACATAGTTACAGGGCATTCCATCTCCCCAGGATACATCCATTCCGCACTGAAGTTGTTGACACTTGTAGGGACTGATGCGTTATGAGTCCCATTCCCCGCTCTTAAATCGAGTGCGCAAAAAACCCCCAATTTGCGCAAATGGAAGTCATAGTTACCTCAGTCCAAAAATCCCCTAGAAATCTGTTACTTCACTTTTGAGTACAATCTGTATAATGCAAGATGTTGCTAAAGCTTTTAACCTTAAATGGAGCAGTCGTCTAACTCTTTTGCTAGACTATCAGGATCACTAACCGCCTGCCTTAGTCGTTATCCATTGTCCTATGTTTCTCTACTTGCTGTAATGGAAAACATGTGCTAATAGCTGCTGTTTTACTGTTCTGAAGCATTTTAAGATCCTTCGGTACTGGATGTATAATTTAATCTTGTTCATAAGCTCAGGTCTGGGGCTACAAGTCAACACCATGCAGGGAGTCAGTGTTTCCACCTGGTGTTGACCCTTTTGTGTGGAGTCTGCCTTGCACGTGTCTACGTGTGCAGAGTAGGGGCCTATACTTGTGTACCTGGAGTGAGTGCACGGCCCCTGGAGGACAGACTTGTAAGGGAACCCTGCCTCTTCTCCACTCTTAGGTCCGATGTCGTGGTTTTGTGCTTCTCCATTGCTAATCCCAACTCCCTGCACCACGTTAAGACCATGTGGTATCCGGAGATCAAGCACTTCTGCCCCCGTGCGCCTGTCATCCTGGTGGGCTGCCAGCTGGACCTTCGCTATGCCGACCTGGAAGCTGTCAATCGCGCTCGACGACCCTTGGCCAGGTAGAGCTGGGGCTAAAGCAGGGAGGGATGTCCGGGGGGGGGGCAGATGACTCTTTGCAGAGAGGCCATGAGGCAGCCACACACTCCCGATGGACCTGTGCTCCGAAATCTACCGTTCAGAGCAGTTCCCTTGCGGGAAGAGGAACTGGGAGAGAGGGAGGGAGAGAGAGAGGGAGGGAGGAAGCACAGGAGAAAGGAGAGGAGGAACAGGGAACAGAGAGGGGAGGAGAAATATAAGATGTAGGAGACCAAAGGTGGCACTGGTTGGCCCATGGGTGTGATCTTCCTGCCCCCAGGCAGCCTGCTGTGCCAGTGGGCGTCCTGTGTTTGTCACTGCACAGGGCTTTGCGCTCTCCCACGCTGTACCCCTGTGCAGTCCTCTTGCAATGTATTTCCTTCTTTGTTCCAGGCCCATCAAACCCAATGAGATTCTGCCCCCCGAGAAGGGGAGGGAGGTGGCCAAAGAGCTGGGCATCCCCTATTACGAGACCAGCGTGGTAGCTCAATTCGGCATCAAGGATGTCTTCGACAACGCCATCCGGGCTGCCCTGATCTCCCGCCGGCACCTCCAGTTCTGGAAGTCCCACCTCCGCAACGTCCAGAGGCCGCTGCTCCAGGCCCCTTTCCTGCCTCCCAAGCCCCCCCCGCCCATCATCTTGGTCCCCGACCCCCCTTCCAACAATGAGGAGCACCCGGCCCACCTGCTGGAGGACCCCTTGTGCGCAGACGTCATCCTTGTGCTGCACGAGAGGATCAGAATCTACGCACACAAGATCTACCTCTCCACCTCCTCCTCCAAGTTCTACGACCTGTTCCTGATGGACCTGAGTGAGGAGGACCAGCAGGGGGCGCCCGGGGGCAGTTCCGGGGCCGCTGCCGAACGGCGGCTGCACCAGGAGGAGAGGCCCCACGGGCGCGACCTCCTCCTCCGAGCCGCCAGTTTCGACATCTGCGAAAGCACCGAGGAGTTCAGCTCCAACCAGCGTAAACCGTGCCTTAGAGCCTCCACCAGCGACGGGATCCTGCGGGGCAACCGCTACGAGAACGGGGAGCGCGGGCTGAGGCGGGGGAGGATCCTTTCCTCCTGGAGCCGCGCCTTCGTCAGCATCCAGGAGGAGATGGCCGATGACCCCCTCACCTACAAGTCCCGGCTCATGGTGGTGGTGAAGATGGACCCTTCCATCCAGCCGGGACCCTTCCGGGCCGTGCTCAAGTACCTCTACACGGGGGAACTGGATGAGAACGAGAGGGACCTGATGCACATCGCCCACATCGCTGAGCTGCTGGAGGTCTTCGACCTCAGGATGATGGTGGCCAACATCCTGAACAACGAGGCGTTCATGAACCAGGAGATCACCAAAGCCTTTCACGTCAGGCGGACCAACCGTGTGAAGGAGTGCCTGGCCAAGGGGACCTTCTCTGGTATGGCCCGAGGGGGGTTCCCTACCGGAGCAATAGCCACGGGGGGACTAGACGGTTCATGGGGGTAGGGGGTTACTCACTGGGGTGGGGAGGGGCTTGGGGCTCAGGCAATTGGGCACGGCATGGGGAGCCTATATCTCCTCCTCCTGGGCGAGGGCATGGCCCAGGGAGCCTCTCCTGCCCCTTCTGAGCAAGGACATGGCCTGGAATGTCTTTCTAAGCCACCCATCTGAGCCTGGTCTGGGCCAGTAGTGACAGAGCTGTTAGATGGCCTGTGCACAAGCAGATAAATCAGTCCGGTTCCTGGACAGGCACCTGAATCTCAGCAGCCACTCTTGGGACCTCAGGACAGGGACCCCAGGACTGAGTGGGCTGTGGTGACCGAACTCTGGGACTTAGCAGTGCGCCCTGCAGAAAAAGGCTGAGGCATGGTAAATAGGGCAGCTTCTAGCGCTGCTGCCCGGGGTGGCTATATGCCTCCGCTGGCCAGGCTGTCGCTCTCCAAGGCTGTCCAGCCCAGCCTCTTTCCAGCGCTTTGGGAGAAATCTTCTAGTGCAGATTTGATGTAGTTGTGATGGCCTAGTTTGTTTCTCCTGCAAAGCCCAGCTCTTGCATCTGCAGAATCCCTGCCCTCCAGCCAGTTTGCAGGTCTGTTTTTTAAACAAGAGCAGCTTGCGCGACTCAGTTTCCCCTTGGTCTGGAGTGTGTAGAATCGTCCCCTTTGGTGATGGGAAACCCACCATTTGTGGGACATTTCCCGGTCCCGAGATCCCTTCTTGGGCTTCAGAAACCACCTCATGTTAGGAGGTTGAATTTTGTCTCGTTGCCGTGGCATTCCCATACCGTGGCATCACGTTTTGTCATGACACCGTGATATGACCTTATGGCCTCTTGACATAAACGTCCTGCCGGTGGCCTCCTGGCTGAATTTGTCCTATTCTGGCGAACCCCAAGGTTGCATAGGTCACCAGTTGCTCTTCTGACTTAGAGCTCGGATACCCGGGGAAGAGAGAGTGGTCCTGCGGACGGCGAGCTAGAAAAGGAGGCTTCTTCCCTCAGCTTCCCCCAGGATTGCTTGGTGGGCACTAAACCTTTTGTGCCTCCCATCTGTAAAATGGGAGTTCTGCTCACAGTTCCCCCTAATCTTTTCCAGCCATGTGCAGAATAAGTTTTTTTTATGTGCACCAAGGCACCAGTAGAAACAAACAAACCTAGCTGTGGGCACTCAGCTCGTTACCTGGGTGGCGTGGGATTTCTCTCCCGAGCGACCGCTCAGCTCGCAGGGAACTCTGGGTGTGCTGCCTTTCTAAGGCATGCTGGGAGCTGCGGCTGGAAGGCCCTGCCTAGGCGATGGGCATTCCACCTGGCTGTGTTCTGACCCCCCCTCCAGCCCCTTAGTGCTCACAAGCAGGCAACTGGAGAACAGAGACAAGCCCTCCTCCCTCCCCCAGCCCTGCTCACCAGAGCCCATGCATTGCCCCCCCCCTCCCAATCTGGCTGCCGCTGGCTCCTGCCCAGCCTCCCCCCCGCCCTCCACACCTCTGCAGTGTGGCTGCTGGCCCTTGCCCCTTCCCTGCCCCAGGGCAGCACCCCCAGCCCAAAGCTCCAGAGAGCCAGTGGGCGGCATGGCCCCAGCCTGCTCCAGAGAGCCAGTGGGCATTGTGGCCCCAGCTGGCCTTGGAGCTCCGGAGAGCTGGCCAGCAGGCCTGGCACAGGGCTGGGCACGGGTGGGGCCAGGTGAGGCAGTTTGGGAAGGCCGTGCTTTCTGCTGCCTAGGATACCCGCCGCCCACGTGGAGAATGCTGGGGGTGGGACACCCTTTCAGCGCGTCGTGTCCACCTCGACTTGGCTGTGCCTGGCCTATTCCCCGGCCCTCACGGCTGCTCTTAGGGAGGGCCGGAAATGCCGGCGGGGGCGGTTGTTGGGCAGGAAGCGCCTCCCTTGACGGACGCCCCTGTGCTTCTTTGCAGATGTCACCTTCATCCTGGACGACGGTGCCATCAGTGCCCACAAGCCCTTGCTCATCTCCAGCTGCGACTGGATGGCCGCAATGTTCGGGGGGCCCTTTGTGGAGAGCTCAACCCAAGAGGTGAGGAGGGCGGCGGGGCGCGCCCGCGGGGGAGCTGGGATTGTCTGGGGGTGGGGAAGCTGGGATTGGCCCTCCCTCCCTCCCGCCCAGCCCTGCTCCGTGCGAGGGGAGGGAAGGCTGCCTGCATCTTGCCCCGGGCAGCGCCCAACCCGCGGTTCTGCTCCCTGCATTGCTGCACTGGCCTCCCAGAGGCCCAGTGCTACAGCATGATGGAGCGAGAGAGGCCCAAGTCCGTTCGCACTGACTCAGTGCTTTTCCTCGCCCGGGCCCTGGGGGCAGAAGGGGAGGAAAGCCAAGATTCAGCTGCGAGCTGGCGCAGGAGGGAGGCGGAGGGAAAAGTCCAGTCAGCAGATCCAGCAGGTTGCCCGGAGCAAGAGGAGATCGGGCAGCGGGAGGGGGACGGGGAGCGCTCCATTGCACCCCAGCCCCTCCGTGCTACTCTGCCAGCAGAAAGTGGCCTTGAAACAGGTGGAAAGGGTCCCCCAGGAACGCCCCCTGCACAGCGATAGAACTAGTATAAGGACTCTGCTTTCAGGCCCCAGCGTGGTGGGTGGCCGGAGCGCCATGCGCTGCGGCTGGTCTCTGCCCCCCTGAGCCCGCAGGGAGCGTGGGTGTTCCAGCAGCCTTGGGGTCACTCTGACTTACACAAGGGGCTGGGCAGACCCCTGAAGAGTTGTTGAATCAGGGGCTGAAAGGCTGTCATCCCTGCCCCCCCTCCCCGTGCTGCATAGGAAGGGGGTGAATGTGAATCAGGCGTAAGCGCTTTTCGGGGCCACGACCCACACTGTGCGTGGGCTGGCTGAGAGCTGGAAGCCTGAAGAGACCGGGGAGAGCTCAGACAAAGCGGGGAGGGGGGGGTCAGAAAAAGGAGTCTGTACCGACAGGCCTGGATGGTCTGGTGGGGGGTTGCACACAGGCAGCTTCTCCCAGGGACAGCTGGAACCCCCCCGTGCAGACGAGGAGGGTGGGTACAGCCAGGCCGCAGTGAGACCAGGACTGGGGGTAGGATAGTATGGGCACTGGCAGCCTGCTCCCCCTTGGAAGGTAACCTGTGTGCCCGTGTTCCCAGGTGATGTTCCCTTACACCAGTAAAAGCTGCATGCGGGCCGTCCTCGAGTACCTGTACACCGGCCAGTTCAGCTCCGGCCCGGACCTCGACGACATGCAGCTCATCATCCTGGCCAATCGGCTGTGTCTGCCGCACCTGGTGGCTCTCACAGGTAACTGAGGGGAGGGGCGGTCGCACAGCACCCCGGGCTCCCCACGACCACGGCCTCGCGGGGGGGGGGGGGGTGGTTCTGTGACCCTAGAAATCAGTCTGAATGGCTGGGGACTGGGAGGGCTGCTGGGTCTCCGCCCCCTGTGGAGCAGGCAGAGAAAGCTGGGTTGTGACGACTGTATGTGGAGCGCCTTGAGGGAGTGAAGGGACCCCGAGCGGAGACTCCGTACGCCCCCCTCCGTCAGGAGTGATGGTGACTCGGGGAGAGGGGCTTTGGGGTGCTCCTGCCAGCTTCCTCTCTGTGCAGGCTGAACCCGGAAACCCGGGGACAGCTTGACACGCTCGTCTCTGCTTGGGAGGGAGGGGGCTTGGCCCCCCACGAGTAAGGGCTGGCTTGGTGAGCCGCTGCTGTTCCGAGGGCAAGGCGTTCAGTGCCCAGCCTCGCACTAGCAGTGCCACACACACTGCTGGATCGGTCACCATTACCCGTCTCACACAGCCCAGTGGCTTGGTGCTGGTAGTACAGCTGGCCAGAGCACAGCCCTGGTCCAGTTGCCTGTGGAATGACACAGGTGGGGTTGGGGGGATGTTCGGAGTTCCACACAGGTCCCGAGGTTCGTGGTGGCGGCTGTAGAGCCAGCCACAGCACGACACAAGTCCCATGGCTTGGGGGGTTGGAAATGACCAGAGGAAGACAACTGGGGTGGCGAGATCGGTTTTCGTTCCATATTGGAACAGCTCCCTCCCCCAACGCTTCTGAACATTGAAATTGAAGAGAATTGGGTCAGAAGGTCTGTTTTCAGATGGAAAAGGTTAGGTTTTCAACTCTGGCCAGAGCCCTCCTGGAGGTTTTGTTACAGTGCAAAGCAAGCTGTGTGTGTGTGCGTGCGAGCAAATCTACAATGCTTTGGCTTGCCATGCACTAGCAGATCCATTGTGTGCTTTGACCTAGCACTGAGTGCCCAGCTGCAGGCTCCATCCAGCCAGTTAGCTTGTGGTGGCTAGTGCCCTGTGGATTTACACCCTACCTTGCCATGCCCTAAATCTCTGTGTCTTCCCGGGTTAGACGAGCCCTTAATCTCAGCCTCCCGCCAGTAGAAAATGTCAAAATAGATACGTCTCTGTGCAACAGTTTGGCTCTGACGAGCTGGCACAAGTTCTTGGACTAAAATACCGTTCGCTGTAAATGTTCTGACTGGCAGGAGTTATTGGTCTGCGGCAACGTTCCCTCTAATCTTTCCCATCTGCGAGCGGATGTCTTCTGTCCACGTGCGGGATAATTTTATGTGCACCATGGTGTGTGTGAGTGTGCACCACCCATAGAAACAAAAAAACACAGCTGTGGGTGCGCTGCTAATCCCCTGGGCGGCATTTAAATCTCGCCTGCGCGGCCGCCAAGCGCCCGGCTGACAGGGAATACGGGTCCGCATATGCCCTGTGAGGAGTGAGTGTGTGTGTGTGTGTGTGTGTGTGTGTGTGTGTGTGTGTGTGTGTCAGTGTCAGAGCCGGGCTCCCTAACCCCCCTATGTGTCTTACAGAGCAGTACATGGTGGCGGGGCTGATGGAGGCAGCGCAGCTGTTGGTGGACATCGATGGGGACGTCCTTGTGTTCCTGGAATTGGCGCAGGTCTGAGTTGCTCCTCTCCGAGTCGTTCCCCCGGTGCTCGGTGGCTGTGGTTGCCTGGGGGTGGTGGCGCTGGTTGCCCACAGGTGGTGGCTGTGGTTGCCCGCACGGGGGAGGAGAACGCAGGGAGGGAAGGGTCGGGAAGGAGCATGAAGTGAAGCAGCTCGATAGAGCGCAGCCGCGAGCAGTCACTTCACGCCAGACCCACGGATGGGGGGGAAGCAATAGTCCAGGGCCTCGTCTGCTGCCATGGTAACTCGGCCTGCTCTGGGGAAAAGCCTCCTTTGATATGCCCCATGCGGGTTGCAGGGCGGGGTTACTGGGCCCCAGAACCTGCCTGGGACATATCTAAAGTGTCTTTGAATCAAGGGAGGCTGCTGCGGATGTCCCCAGCAGGCACGGTGGGCCCAGGAAACCTGGTGCGGCTGCTCTGGGGCTCCTCTCAGCAGGCGGGAGCCGGGGCTGGCCTGAGCCAGGGCTCCTCTTGTGGGGGTGGGGGGCTTGTGGCCCCAGAGTGGGGTAGGGCGGCCCATCATTTTCTGCCTGTCAGTGCGCCTGCTTCCTGCAATGCTGAGAGCCCGGCAAGTCTCACAGGCTGCACAGGGCCAGGCTCTGTCCCCAGCTGGATGGGAGGCGGACGCGGGGTGACAGGGTGGGGGGGGACTTCTCCATCTGTACTGAGTGGTTCCCCTGGCTGTTCAGGGACTGCTGGGCTGCCCTTCCCCTGCCGGAGATCTGAAAGCACCAGCCTGACCTCTCGAGCTCTCAGAAACCCCTGTGGCAGGGGGGTCAGATTCCAGCCGGCGTGAGCGGTGGGCAAAGACCCAGCTGGGGAAGGCAAAGCCCCGCTCCCGTGGAGCCAGGCCTGGTCCCCACCCCCACTTTCGGCCCCCAGCCCTCTTAGTGTCCTTCTCCCAGCGGCTGGCATGGCCCTACCCTTTCCAGGCAGCCAAAGCACCTGGGACAGCCGCCTGATCCCTCCTGGCCAGCTGGGGAGCCCAGTGGAGAACATGGGCAGTTTCGGGAAGGCAGTGCCTTCCCTTGCCTGTGTTACCCGCTGCCTGTGCCAGTGGGAGAACTTCCTACCACATTTTGGGGGGGGGGGGGGAGGGATGGGCAGCAGATCTTCCGCCGCCTCTCTCCATGGCTCTGTGCTTAGCCATGCACAAATAAACCACTCCTGCCTTCCACCCCAGAGGTGGCTGCACAGCTGGGATGACGGGTTGCAAGGCGGGTGCTGTCCCCTTGCACCCGTGCTCACCACGCTCTGTCGGTCTGTCTTCCAGTTTCACTGCGCCTACCAGCTGGCCGACTGGTGCCTCCATCACATTTGCACCAACTACAACAATGTCTGCCGGAAGTTCCCGCGGGACATGAAGGCCATGTCAGCAGGTCAGTGACGCTCCTGGGCGTGGCGCACCGGGAGTGTGGCGGATTCCCTGTGAGGGGGCAGTGGGCTCAGTGCTGTGGGCAGGGTTTGGTGGGAGCTCCCCCCCTCGTTCTGTGGCTAACCTGCCCCTGTGCTGCCTCCCCCCTTCAGAGAACCAAGAACACTTTGAGAAGCACCGCTGGCCGCCGGTCTGGTACCTGAAGGAAGAGGACCACTACCAGCGGGCCAAGAAGGAGCGGGAGAAGGAAGACTACCTCCACCAGAAACGGCAGCCCAAGAGGAGATGGCTCTTCTGGAACTCCTCCGCCTCCCCCTCTGCCTCCCCTTCCTCGTCAGCAGCCACGGCTTCCTCCTCCTCCTCCTCCTCCTCGTCCTCCTCTGCTGTGGTGTGACAGCCCCCTTGTCCTCGCTCCAGTGGCCCTGTGAGAAGGTGGTGGTCGAGCAACCCGTACCAGCAGCCTCTCCCTCCTGCATGGAGCAGATGCCGCCCGCTGAGCTCCTCCGTGGAGAATGCAGGGCAGAAGTCCATGGCTGGGTGGGCGAATACCATACAGGGGGGCTCAGGACCTCCCTCCCCTTGGAGAGCTCCAGGGTCCTGATCCTGGCTGTAGCAGCCCTGGCAGGAGACAAGGCGCGGGGGGACTGCTGGTGGCTTTGCAGAGAACCTGGCATTTATCGGTGGGAGAACCTGGCATTTATCAGAGCCTGAGCTTTCTACGAGGAGGAAAATGAAATCCCTTCAGGTTCGGCTTTTGTTTTTTGCCTGGAGGCCGTGTCTTGTTCGCTCGTGCGCTCCTCGCCCCCGGGACGTTTCGAACCACCGCCGGGACATGCCCTCCCGTTTCCATGGGAGCTCGTTTGCCAGGGAGCAGCCTCTTCGCTCTGCGCTTCCCAGCCCGGCTCTGGCCTCTGGAACATTTGCTGAGGCAGGGGCCATCTCTGGGGACCCACCCAAGCCTGTACAAACTTCCAGGAAAGCCCCCTGGACACCCAAGCAGATTCAGCCTCTCTCGCTGCAGGCACAGAGTATAGTCACGGAGCACCCAGCTCCTGTACTGCCTGGGAGCCCCACCGGCTTCCCAGCCCTTTGCCTTCCTTCATGCCTGGTGAGGATGTTGCATTTCACAATCCCGGCTGGGTCTGCTGTGATTCTGTGTAAGGTTAGCCGGGTGGTGAGAGGGAGGGGGATTGGCTGAGTAGTGCCTTCCCAGACATTTTGGGACAGGCTGCTTCTTTACCACTGTAGGAGCCCAGACTCTGACTTCTATTTTAAAGCCCCCTCCCACACCCACACCGCCCCAACTCCCATCGGTTGAGATTTTAGCTCAGAAGGCTCCATTGTAATAAATGGTCTTTTAAAGCATGGCCCCTGTGTGTTTGGAAGGAAGCAACTGATGCTTGGGGAGGCAGGGACCGCCTGCTCGCTGCTGTGGGGCTCCGTGCTGACAGATGGCTCCCCAGGTGCCACCACAACAGCCACACCCCTGGCAAAGCGGTGGGGTAGGTTAAGGCCAAGCAGCTGAGTTCTTCTGCTCCCCCAAAATGGTTTCATAGCAGAGCAGTCCATCTACCTTCCTGTGGAAGTCAGAGCTTTGCTAGGGGTTGGCCTAATGTTACTTTGCAGGTGCCATCCATATGGCTTGCTGTGTCCGGTAAAGCTGGTCCTGTCCCTCTTTTGCCAATAGGGAAACTGAGGCACAGAGCCATGATATACACCTGGCTTGGATTCAGCAGAGGGTACAACTCAGCCTCTAGTCTGGTGCCCTTTTCCACTGAGCGTGGAGCCTTGGGCCCTGGAGTCAGGCAAACAAGGCATATGTGCTTTGCTAGCATCACCTCCTTAAAAAAAAATGGGGGGGGGGGTATAAGGCAAACTGTTCTGGCCCTTCCAAACAGCTACCCCCCTCCCAGAGCACCCTAGGTGGAGGCTAGTGTCAATTGGTTTGGATTTCTCTGCACTCCACTAGGGGGCAGAGATGGTTGCAGAACAGTGGGCATTTACACTGCAAATTCCACTGCCATGAGCCAGAGCCAGATTCACCTCCACTTGGCTGGGGTCTGTCCCCCCCCCAATTGGTAGAGAGGAATTAGGGTCTGATCCGTTGGTGGTTGGAGCTGACCCTGGGTGGTTGCTGGTGGCAGCTAGAATGGAGTCAGGGAGCTCCAAGGGTAGGAACAGGCTTGAAATTGAGTTCTGGCAGGGGGGTGAGTAAGGGCCAGATGGGGTAGCACATTCCAACTCTGCCCCCATTCTTCCTCTGCTAGTCCCCTTCCCCTTGTGCCACTCAAATGGGCAGGTTGGCACCCAGCAATCAGACCCACTTCAGCGGCTGCCTGAGTGCTTTGTGCACAGGAAGAAAAAAAAAAAAAAAAACAACCCCAAAACCACCAATGTCAACCCTGAGCATGCTACCCCTGGGAGCCAGCCTGTCTCCCTACACTGATAGGAAAGTCAGGTAGGATACAGGCTGTAGCATTCCCTCATTTTTTTCCACCCAGGTGTGGAGTACATTTTGTTATATGCACCGAGGCAAATGCAGATGTGCACCACCAATAGAAAAGCATGCTGCCAGCTATGAACACTCTACTAAACAGCTGGGTGGTCCCTAAAAATCTCTCCTAGGTGGCCACCTGAGCACTCAGTTTACAGGAAATACTCACGGCAGTCTCTGGTTGGGTCTCCTTACGCTGGGATAGCTCTAAGTCTTTCCTTGGAGGCCAGACCTATGTGAAGCTAGCCAGGGTGCCAGGTTGAGTCTGTCTACACCCTGGTTTTGGGAAGATGCAATGGTTTTTTAACAGCCTCAGTGCTGGCTCTGACTGGACACAAACCTACCAAGGAGGTCCCCTCCTGCCCACTGCTTAATTACAGAGGATGACTTTGCTTCGGCCAGGCAAACCTCTCTCGTGGCACAAAAAAGGAAGTGGGCTTGCTGCAAGTGCCACTGAAGGTCTGAATCGCCTTTGCCTGGCCCCGTTGTACATTTACAACTGTGCCACCTGGGTGTCTAATGTTAGCAAATGTGAATGGTCAGGAGAGATGTGGGGGGGAGGCTCATTTGCATATGAATTTCATTGGTTAACGGAAAGAGGGGGAACTGCAGCTACCTAGGAGCAAGTTTGCTGTGCCGTGGTGGCTGCCATGAAGGGGAAAACCAGCCTGGGAGGACCACAGCATGGAGCCGCAATGAACCGCATGGGCCCAATGGTGTAAACAGCCGTGATGTCACTCAAGTCAGAGCTGCATGGATCCAGACTCCATTGGACCCCCAGCACTAAACCCACTGAGTCAATATCATGGCTGAAAGTGCCATGGGGGCACGGTTGGGAGGGGAAGAAATGAGAAATAGTAGCATATAAAAAAGTTTATTCTTCCTTCATACAAATCATGTATAAAACTGGAAATTTAAAAAACCTGGCTGGGCCAGAGGTCTGTACAAACAACTGCAACACACAAGAGGGGAAAAAAAATCCTATTTTTATATTACCTTTTAAGTTAAATACTTACATTTAAAATTCCTAATAAATACTTAAATATGCCACCTCCTCCAGCTTCTTCTTTTATGCACAGCTTTAAAATACACAGAGGGATTCTGCTAGCAAAAGAAGGGAGGGTCATTTTGACATTCAAGCATTACTTGGGAAGGGACGGCTGTCCAAGCCGCATGCTGAGCAGAGGCTGGCTGACCATGAGTGGGCCAAGCCCAGCATGCAGGTGCCAGCTGGCTTTTTGGAGGGCTGGATGGTCACCCCCGCATCACTCCACCCTGCTCAGTAACGGTAGTTCATTTCACGGCCAAACTTGTCCCTCCGCTATGTACAAAAGATACTGGACTGGTGCCCGGACAGTATGTCCCAATCTATCCAAGAGGCAGTGCTGTGCTCCCTAGTGATCAGAAGGGGCACAGGGACATGCCCAGGGTCCCACATGAAGTCTATGGCAGAGCAAGGGTGTGAACCCAATCTCTGGCATTCTCAGCAGAGCTCTGCTGGGATTTGGCACCCTCAAAGAGACAGCAAAGCCCTGTGGCTCAGAGGTTCAGTACCAATAGGGTAGAGTCCCTCACTCCAGTGCAGTCCTCAAGTCTTAGATAGGCGTTGTCTAATCCTCCCATACAGCAAATGAAACAGCTAAAATGTACAGCAAGTAACAAATGACCTAGAAGGCAATTAAAACCTGCCCGCCACGGAGGGAGGTAGAGGCTCTGGCCAGTAAACGGCTGGTCAAGTTTCCCAGAAAGGTAAAGCACGCAGCGGCAGGTAGTCGTGTATTTGGTCAGGTCTTTCGGAGGGGTACCCTGAATGACAAATGTGCCAGCTTTGCCTCTCATCGGTCTTGCCAGTGGCCAAGGCCCCGCAGCTGGGACGAGCCAGGCAATGCCAGATTTCATTGGTGTTTCATGAGAACGTATTCGAGTCATTCCAACAGAGCAGTACCCAGAAATCCCAGCCTGGATGTCTCACAGTAACTTAGATTCTGCCCTTCGGAGGAAGAACCCGTGGCTTGTGCAGCTGATTTTGCAGCATCACGCTCTTCCTAGAGGGTGTGTGAGGCTCTTTTGTGAGATGGCCAACTCCCCCTCCCACCCCGCAGCGGGTCTCTCCCAAGGATGCCTTAAAACAGCCCAGGGGAGAGCCAAGATTTGAGGCATTTGTGGTTCTGGCTTAGAGACGAGTAAGCCACTCCCACCCTGTCCCTCAATTTAATTCTTCCTCCTCGTACAGGTCAGTCAGCTTGGAGCGGATAATGTCCGCAACGCCTCGGAGATCAATCTTCTCCAGGGTCTCCAGGAGCTGATTGACAGAGGCCCCTGCCCCAGTTTTGTTCTGCCAGGTATTTAACATCTGGTAATGCGGCTCCTGCGAGTACTTGTCGCTCCTCTCCGCCAACTCAATCTCGTTTTCCGAGAGGAGGAGGGCCCTCCCGAACCTTCTCCAATCCTTGAAGGGCACTTCCTGAGTGAAGGTCTCAAAGGAGGACCGCAAAGCTGGCAGAGAGACAAGACAGAAGCGCCCAGTGAAAATCTCCCCATACTCACTGTCTAGTATTATCCCATGGGAGAAGCACAGAGATTTCTTCCTGACCCCACCTTCCCCCCAGTGACCAGACCCTGAAGCATGGGGATGATTCCCTTTTGTTGCTATTATCTTGTTAAAGGGCTAACCCCATCTCTTTTAAAAGGAAAGTTATTTGCCACAAAGAGACCCTGCAAAATGCCAGTCACACTCCTTCCCCAGCCTATTCCCCATGTAATAGGTCCCTGTGATCATCACAGCCCATGGATTTTGGACCCCAGACAGTTATCCCCAAGGTCTATGATGGTTAGGAACACACTCCGAACACAAGGGGGACGATGATCCTCTATGAAGTTCCCTTTCTCCCCAGGGGATCCTTTGCTTGCCAGGCCAAGGGGACTGCTACCCAGAGCTAGAGGAGGTTGTGTCAATCTCCCCTGAGAAATGGCTTCTCACTTGATGGGAAAGTTCATAGAAGATTTGGCCAGAAAAACTTGGATGGTCTCATGACTAATTCTCTTTCCCCCTCCCTGTTTCTATGGGAAAAAGGGGGAGAAATCAAACCTAGACCCCAAATGAAAGTTTGTTTTGATTCATTCTCAGCTAAAAAATTGCACAGAAGAAAAACCCATTTAGCACAAAAGTTGTTTGAAGTATTCAGCCCTGTTTTTAGCTCCCAGGCAAGGAGCGGAGAGTGGACTCAGAAGTCACTTACTGTTACACCACATCCCGAAAGCCCCACAGCACAACAACAGACCACACCACCACTTACTGTCTATTGGATTTTGTCCAGGGATTGGCACCAGCTTCCTCCTTTTGCCTGCCATGCCAGAGGCTGGGTTTCGCTGCAACACCTGGGAAGATGGCAAGACATCGGTTACCTTGAGCAACAGGCTAGTCCATGCAAAGAAGCCTGCAGGCGTGGGGCAGAGCACATCTGTCTGAGCCTCTGGGCACAGCTGTTCTCCAGTCCCAGGATGTCCCCCGCCCCATAGTCACCTGGATTATTAGAGCGGATGCCCCTAGCAACTTGCAAACTAATGTGCACTGACGTTATCCCTGACCAGAAAGCACCAGCAAAACGGGGGGGGGGGGGGAGGGGGGGTAGAGAGAAGAGCTTCCCTCTTCTCTAGGTGATGGAGACATTCAGGGGATCTCTCACAGAGGTGATGGGGGCACCATGTGTCCCCTCAAACATGGGTGGGAGGGGCCAGCCAGCAGCAGGACTAGTAGGGGCTGCATCCCCTGACTCACCAGTGACAGCAGCATAAGTGCAACAAGCTGGCCCCAACTCACACAGCCCTTTGGCTGCCCCATGCCGGGGGAGGGGAGGGACAGGGCCACCCCCACCCTCCCTGGTGGGAAGCAGGGCCACGTGGCCGAGGGAGCAAACCAAGCTGGGGTCTCCTTGCTCTGCGTCCCCTGCCGCTGCCGGGGAGTCCGGGATTGGAGGAAGGGGAGCGCAGACCTCTGCTGCCAGCACCGGCCCCACTAGTCCCCCTCTTTTGGAGGCAGAGGTGGAGCAGGGATGGAGCAAGGGCAGGTCCCCTCCCCCCCCCCCCCCCACTACCCGTCACTTCTGCCTCCTTGTGGGACGCTTCAGCTGAACCCGCCTGGTGGCGACATGCTGGGCCTCCTAAGCTGGGGCAGGGGGAACAGCCCTGCCGCTCCACATAGGAAGAGAATGCGGAGTCTGTTCAGCACCCCAAGGCGAGAAGCCCTCAGCCGGGGACGCTGTGAAGTGCTGCACCCTGCAGTTGCTCGCTTGGTTTCCTGCGGTGCGAGGAAGAGGCGACGGCCAGGAGATAGAAGCCCGGCTGCGATCCCGCATTGCCAGCCCTCACCACTCCCTTCCCTGGCCAGGCGCACTGGATCAGACAATCCCACAGGACGGGGGCGGGGGGGCTGGGAGATTCCTGTCCCTTGATCCACAGACACATCGTAGGGCATCCCAGCCACACTCCCCAAAGTGGCAAATCGACTGAATTCATGCTCTTCAGCCTTCCAGAAACTGCTCGGGTAGACGCGAAACTTGCCCTGGGTCAGACCATACAAGGGGCCGGATCAGCCTTCAGAGCCAGAACATGCAGGAAGGGCACGCCAGTAAGTTACCTCCAGCTTTGGGGCTGTTGCCTGCAGAGCCCTTGTCTCGCCCTGGCTCTCCTCCCTGGCTGCTTCTTCGGGGTCTGACACAGTCAGCAACCCACTCCGGGATTCCTGATCCAGCTGCTCATTCCGCCTGTTGTCCTGCGTGCCCTGCCTCCTTCGAGTGCAGTTCCTCAGCGGTGACAGGATATGAGCCTGTGTTAAAAACATGCAAAAAAAAAAAAAGCGCCAAAACTCTTTAAAACCAGCTGTACCATCCCAGGACCTGCCAGGGGCCAGGACTTCAGAGAGGCCCACGGAAGAGTTCCTTCAACAGAAGCAGGATTTCAGAAGCTACCATCAGTTAGAGATGGACCCAGTTCCCCAAATCCTGGCTTCGAGCCCCCAAGTCCGGTGGAGGGTTGGGTCCTGGAGCTGAAATATGAAACATTCCCAGGTTGGCCAGCAGAGTCCCAACCCCTCTGCATTTCTGGTGGGGCAGTAGAATCTGACCTCCCCTCAGAGATCAAGCCAGATCGCCCATTGGAGAGCTGCAAGAGGCCTGCGCTCCAATCCGGGTGCCGTCAAGTTCTCAGGAGACCAACTTGCAGGAGCTCGGTACTGTCACATCCATCTCAGGCCTCTTGCTTCCCTCCCTGTTTCCTCCCCCTGCCTCAAACCCGTCTTCCCACAGCCACATCTCCCCTGAAGACACACGAACAAGAGAGCGGTGGGACGGACACCCCCTTACCACGGTGGGCATGTGGCGCAAACAGCCCGCTGGATTTGTGACGGCAGGTTCCAGAGAAGAAGGATTTTCTCATGAGGGCAGCGAACCAACAAGTCGTTAGCGACCTCGACCTCGCAGAGGCCAAGTGGAAAGGGGTGGGGGGGGGGAAGCAACATCCTGGCCAGAGATTACCGTGAGTCACACAACTGCATTTCCACGGTCCCCACTCTGGTAGCTACAAGAGCTTCTGGCTTGATGCTCCTCCCATTTGGAAGGTGGAAGAAAAGAAGCCACCACCCACCCCACGTCCCTGGGAGCCCTGGAGCAGCAGCATCTTTACTTGGACCGACGCAGACCCCAGGGGAACCTCACATTTTCAGGTTACATGTGATCTTTGGAAGCCCAGGAGGAAGTGAGAGACGGGCACGGGTGTGGGGGGGGAGGGGGCGTAAAAATCAGACTCTGATTAAACCCACTCTCCCCAGAGCACACAGCAGACCAAGAGACCCCTCACCTTAATGCTGGCTGACTTCTTTGTCGGGTCACCTGGAAAAGAAAGAGGCTGGTGAAGTACTGGGATGGGTTCCTGAGGGAGGGGGAGGAATCTCCATCCCTAGAGATTAAGTCCCGGCTTGACAAAGCTCTGGCTGGGATGACTTAGTTGGGGTTGGCCCTGCTTTGAGCAGGGTGGTCTCTTCCAACCCTCAACTCCTATGATTAGAAGCTTTCACCCGAGTCTCCCGTCTTCCCCTTGCACCGGCACCTCATGGAGAGGGGAGGAGAGGGCAGCGACTTGCAGCTGAGCCTACAGGGAGTCATTCCTGCCCCACCGTACAGCCGTTTGAGTTCGGTTTGGCTGCTACAATCCAACCACCACACACACACACACCCCCCCCCCCCCAGGCTAAGCCGGCCTTCCCATTACGCTGGGGCAGTGGTCCCCAGTGGGTTTCCCACTGCAGGCGGCAGCTCTTCATGTGTTGTATGGATGTGACCCACGTACTATAGACCACCTGTACGGCCCTGGGAACGTCACATGGGCCACGGCCGGGTGCTGACTGGGCCCTCAGTGAAGGCTGAAAAACCATCTCTGTTCAAAGCTGATTTTTCTTCCCCCAAAGTGCTCTATGGTCCACACACCCCATCACCGCACACCCCATCCAGAGTCCTGGAAACTGTCAGCAGACGGGCAGCGTGAGTGATCATTTGGCCCATGCGTCCAAGATACAGCCCCACTTCCCCCCAAAACACAGATGCCTTCTTAAACTGTCAGAGTCATTTTCCACAGTCTGGATTCGGTGTGCACCCCTCTCTGGGTCATACGACCCCCGCTCTGGGAGCATCGCTTACCTCCAGAAGAGGATTTGTGATTCCCTCTGTGCCACAGCCAGACCCCAAGCAAGATCCCAAGCAATGCTAGGAGAAGCAGCACCGATATCACAGCTGCCGTCGAGCCAGTAATGCTGCCTAAAGAAGAAGAGACAGGCACTGAGAAGGCACTCATGAAACGTAACCACCAGAGTCTCCTCTCAGCCAGCCACTCCAGTGGGTCACTTCTCCATCACCGGTGTAAATGAGAAGAACGAGACCCAGAGAGACCGAATGCCCAACCCAGAGACCTTCATCCTCCAAATGCAGCCCAAGGCTACCCATCAACTCCCACAGCTGCCACGGGCCTCTTCCCTCAATGGCCCCGGAGGGAACCCTGCAAACCCGCGGATATTCGCGCCTCACTTTTGCAGATACGGATACAAATTTTGTATCACGAGCCCTGCAAATCCACAGGTATCGGCTTCATAGCCCCAGGTAGCCACGGCTGCGGCTGTGGCGAGCTGTGGCTCATTTTTGCAGATGTGGATACCCCCCCCCCCGGACTCTTTGTACCCCCCCCAGACTCTGCTGATAGCCCTCGGCTCTTACCAGCTGCAGGAGGGGGGCCTGTGGGATGCGCACACTGGATGTCACTTTGCGGCGTACAGGAGCTGACCTGCACTTCGCCTTCGGGACACCTGGGAAACAGACAAGGATGGATCCGAATGAGGGAGGCCAGCCAGGGAAGGGGGAAGCCACAGAATTCCCCACAACGGAGTTAAAGGCAACCCTACAGAGCAGGATCGTAAGATGCTTCTGCTTCAGCCTGGGAGACCCACCTGCCTCCCCACCCCCCAGCCTGGGACAGGTATTTCTCCCATTTCCTCCTCAATCCAGCACAGCGGCAGCTCTCACCTGGTTCTGCACTTCTGGCATATTTCACAGGGATGGTCCGGCGAGCAGAAGGTTCCATTCTTGCAAGCGCACTGCGTGTTCTTGCTGCTGTTGCACCGACTTAGCTGCACCTCATCTGGAAACCACAAGACAGACAATTGGTATTGCACCGCCCCACCCCAGTCCACACTGTCAGGGTAGAGCATTCACCGCCACTAGTGTCACTGGGGGAAAGAGCAGGAAGAGCTTCGCTTGCACTAATGGGCCTGACCAAGTCTGTAAGGACTGAGCGTATCGATTCCTTCTCAATAGGGCCAGAGATCCCGCCTGCTCTACACAGACAAGAGGTTTATCCTCAGCATAGAAATCTACTGAGGATACTTTGCCAAAGTCTCCTTCCTCCCTCACCCACTCCTGTAGGTGTTGGTAGAAAACATCCACACCCCTAAACGTGCGGTGCTGGTCTCTCACTTGTAAATAGGGCAGGCAACATCCAGGTGTCTTGTTAAAATATAATTTTGACCCATCAACGTTGATGTAGGTATTTTTTCCTATTACTTTTTATTTATTATTTTATTTTTCTAATATTAGAGTTGTAGGAAACCATGGAGGAGTCAGGCAATTCAGCGACAGATGTTGAGATTCAAAGTTAACATTTCATAAACTGCTCTGCACCCCCCGTCAAAATATAACAAGCAAATACCCTTTAACCAAACTCCAGTAAGTTTTCAAGCAGCATTTTGCTTACTTGCCCATCGGTAACTTCAGTCACTATTAATGGAAATGTGTGTCAGGGTGTATGTATGTGAAATTGACACTGACCAGTGAAATTCTAACCCTTCCAGCCTGTTTGTAAAGCACACATTTTGTCTCCTCCCACAGCGGCTGGTCCGCATGGCGGATAACAGCCTCCATGCGCGGTTAGGCTCCTGGGTGAGCGTTTCTGTGGTGTGGCGTGTGGCTGCTGGTGAGCGTGCGCCCTAGGTTGGGGGGCTGTCCGTAGGTGCGGACTGCCCACCTGTCTCCCAAGGTCTGTGAGGGCGAAGGATCATTTTCCAGGAGAGGCTGTATATTTTCAGTGATGCCTTAGCGGGGTTTAAAGGTGGGGGCAGTAGGTGATTACTGATGGCGGTCAGCTATTGTCCTTGCTGGGCCTGTCCTGTAGTAGGTGACTTCCAGGCACTTGCCTGGCTCTGTCAATCTGTTTCTTCACTTCTTGATAAGTAACTCTCTTCTTTTGATACACTAGTACATATAACGTGTGTGTGCACGCGCACAGGTGTGTGTATATATGCGTGTGTGTGCGCATATTTTATATCGCTAATGGGATACATGCAGCCCTAGCATACACAGGCACGATAGATCGCATGGCACTGCACCTGCACATCGGCTCTGCTGTCCCAAAGCCAGACACCAATCCTGCTAGAATAGACCCCCCAGCAGGTGCGGTGTAGGCGGCTTCTGCCTCTGCCCATCACTCAGTAACTTTCAGCCTCGCTGATGCAAGAATAAGCCCCTTATCTGTAACGTGGCGGCAGCAGCAAACGGCAACAGTCTCTGGCCACGAGGCTGTTGTGCTAGGCACTGTACAAACAGAACCACCCACCCGCTCCCGGCCTATGGAGCATACAATCCCTCCATAGCGTGGCTCAAACTAGAAAGGTGAACCGAGCACAGTGAGAAAACTGCCCCTTGGGGGAGTGGAGGGAGGACTCCGGCCTCTATTTCCCCTCCGTACCTTTTCTGCAGACGTGACAAGTCAGGCACCTGAGAAGCGCGTTGGGGTACTCAGTGAATTCAGTGCCTTCTTTGCACCTGACGCACTTCACGCTAGCGTTCGAGGCCACGCAGTGCTCTGCGAGATGGAAACCTGCAGGAAAGGAGGCGGTGGTCTGAGATGAGCGGGACACGGATACAGAACGGTGATGGGGAGGGGGTGCGTACCCCGCACTAGGCCAGAAGGGGGCGACCCTCTGCCCACAGTGTGGGGAAGACCAGTATAAAAGGGAGCATCTCAGCTCAGTCTGGACTGGGTGCTGGCATGGAAGGACGTGCGGTGGGAACTCCAGCTGAGAGCCAGCCACAGACCCCGTCGGAGGAAGCAGGAGACCCCTGAGGCTTCATGGGCTGCCACACCACTCAGAACGGTAAGAAGTGGCCCAGGGAGGGTACACAAATGGTATCTCCCACCAAGGTGAGCTCAGTGTTTTGATGGGATTCCCCCCGTAGCCAGTGGTGGACCGATCTGCCACGGCCAGGGCCCTAGGTTGGGGCCCCGTGGAATTGGGTGGGCCTGGGCCCCCCCACCTGGGCTGCTCATTCTCCTTTCAGTACTGGCTATTAGGCCATGCTGCCCTGTAGCAAAGGGCTGCTCTTTGTTTCTGGCTGTCAGGCCACACTGCTATGTATCCTGGGATAAATGCCCTTGCCTGAGACCTTGGGGTTTGTGAGGTCAGAGATCACCCCATGGGCGACACCCTGGTGTCCTACCCTCCCCCTTCCAGGATGGGGTGTGCATACACTGCCCCAGGGACAACGAGCACACAGGTTGCATTGCCACAAATCAAGGGCTAGAGCAGCGTTTGCTAAAATCAAGGCAGTGGCAAACTCGAAACAGACGTGTCACCGGACTGTGGAACATGCTGCCACAGGGAATGAAGGCCAGGAACTCAGCAAGGCTCAATGAGGGATTTTTGTGGCTCTGCCCATAAACAATGGGGATAACCCATAATGATGCGGGCAGGGATATTAACCCTCCTGCTCGAAGGCTTAAGCCAATCTCCAACTTCTACAGACCACAAGGAGATAAAATTAGAGGCAGAGCATCACCCCAGTGGCGTAGCAAGGAGGTGGGTGGGGAGGGGCAATTGTCCCCAGGTGCCACGCTGGGGGGGGGGGGGCAATTTAGTCCCCCTCCATTTCCCCTGTCATCCCTCGGCTCACCTGCTCCTCCTCCGCCCGCCACTGGAGCCTCTTCCATGCCTCTCCGCCCTCAGCCCGACCCTCCTCCATCTCTGCCGGCGAGTTAGTGCATGTGGGGGCCTGGCCCCAAACTGGAGGGGGCGGGGGAAGACGTGGTACAAGCTCCCCCCTCCTCCTAGGGTCGGGCTCAGCCATGTGCAAGGTTCGGGGCCCCACCACGCAGTGGAGGCGGGGGTGCGCGGGAGGGCACAAATTTTGCCTTTGCCCCCAGACGCATAACATCCTCGCTATGCCTCTGCATCACCAGGGCTCGACAAACTATAGAATCTACTCGCCCACGGCGAGTAGATTTCTGCCACGCGCCCTGTTTACCGGCAGCGTGCGCATGCGGCTCTTGCGCATGCACAGTGCGGGGCTGGCGAGCGGCTTTTGCTGCCGTTTGTCAAGCCCTGTGCATCACACACCGCCCTCCTGCAGGCCGGTAATGAGATATGGCCACTGCTACCTTGAGACCGTTGTACTGAAGGTTAGGACTTCTCTGTCTGAGCCGGCCGGCAAAAGCAGGACAAATTTCCAAGACTTATGCGGAGGTGAGCCAGACTACGTGGGTCTCCAGACCAGCCCTTGATGTCAATTGATGTTTTAGAGCAGGGCTGGGGAACCTTTTTTGGGTCAGGGGCCACTGACCCACAGAAAAAAAATCAGTCAGGGGCTGCCCACAACAAAAAAAAAAAAGCAAACCCTCGCTGAAGCCCCTCACACACCAGAGCCTGGAGGGGGGGGGGGGGCTACTTTTGTGCGCTCCGGTCCTGTGGTGAGGTAGTGGGAGGGGCTGGAGTGCTAATATGGACTCCCCAATGCCAGGGGGAGGGGACCAAAGAAGCCAGGGGCTGCATCTGGCCCCCCAGCCTTAGGTTCCCTAGCCCTGTTTTAGATGCCCATATGCTTGGCTTGCTGGGTGGGGGCCCTACAGACTCTAGAACCAACAAGGAAGGGGGGGGGGCAATTAATACAAAAATCTCAGGGCAAGTTATGCAGACACCCCACTTTAAGAGGAGGCTGGGTGACCAGAAGTCCTGATTTTACCAGGACTGTCCTGATATTAGGGGCTTTGTTTTCTACTGGAGCCTCTTGCCAGCCCCACTCGAATGTATTCTGCCAGACTGGTTATCATTTTGACAAATAATATCAGGGGTGGTGTGACGTAGTGGGGGTACCTTGCTGGTTGCTATGCTGGGCAGTGGGTTGTCAGTGACCTCCACTGGCTGCTGTCTGCAGCATGGCCCAGCAGGGCAGGGGATGAGTCATTATGCAAGGGGGCTTCGAAACTCGTCAGACAGGTATCTCCCATGGAGTGGAACAATGGAAAGGAAGGGGGCGAGGCCAGACCTGGCTGGGGACAGGGCTGGAAGGAGGAGTTAGTTTCTGTCTGGGATCATGGAGGAGACAGCCTAGGGAAAGGGGCTGGAATTTAGGGGCCCACTTTCCCCCATCTCAAGGGGGGCTGAGGCATCCTAGGCCCGGTTCCTGTAACCAGATGACATCTGTGCTGTATCCTGGAGAAGCAATAAACCCCCTCTATTCTACTGGCTGGTGGAGTCTGTCCGTGCCATTACGGGGGTGCAGGCGTCAGGGAACCCCGACGTGCCGCCACAGGTGGTCAGGCAGGAATCACTCCACGACAGATGCGAAGATTCAAATCGCTAAATATTTGATAACTCTTAAACTGTCACCCTTGCGGGCCAAAATACACAGAGTAAAATACCCTGAAATCCAAATGCCTAAACAGCATTTTTCTGGCTTTGGATTTCAAATCAATGGGATTGTTTTTGTGGAAGTAGATGGGGAAGCCGACATTTACTGGTAAAAGATCTCTAGTCCTTCCAAGCCTACCCATAACCACCCACCCAAACCCCCGAGGGAAAAGGGCAGCAACAGGTTGTATCTGAGAGGCAAAGCAGGAGTTTGGGGTAGAAGGACTTTCACTTTGACCTAAATAGGTCTTTTGTACTACAGATGGGATGGAACCTTTCAGGACCCCCATAAAAATTATGGGAGCAGGAGAGGGTGTCAGACTCTTTTATAGGCTCTCAAAGACCCTTTTTGTCCTTAAATAAATAAACTCTGTGGCAACTGAGCAGTTCTGCTAAAGCAAACACGGCTCAGAGTTAAGGCTAGGACTGTCACGGTCTCCTCTACTTCAGAGACCTCCGTGACACTTTCTGTTTCAGCCACCGTGGGCAGACCCCAGGCCCCAGCTAGTTTTAGTAAAAGCCAGAGACCGGTCACAGGCAACCAACAAAACCCACGGAAGCTCATGACTGGTCCCTGACTTTTCCTAAAAGCAGCCAGGACAAAATCATTGCCTTATTCATAGTCCTGAGAGAGAAACCAAAGTGCAGGGGCTGGACCTTCCTCAGATCCCATTCCAAAGTCGGGGAAGGGGGGTGGGGGGGGGTGCAAGCCTGAAACCCTTATCAGGAGAATGAGGGATGCTCTCAAAAGCTTACGCTCTAATACATGTGTTAGTCTTTAGAGCGGTGTTTCTTAAACTTTTGAAGACCAAGGAACACAAAACCATTTTTTTTTTTTTTTTTTTTTTTTTTTTAAAACAAGGAACACCAAGGATTTTTTGTTGAGGAAAAAAAGAAAAAAGATTGCCTGCCCCTTTAAGGGTGGCCATTTTGAATTCTGGTGTTCTCCACGGCATGCCTCCGACTGCCTTGCAGCACACTGGTGTGCCACAAAAACACTGCGTTAGAGTGCCACCATACCTCTTGGTTGTTGGGGGGAGGGAGGGCTCTGTTTGTTTTTTTGGTTTTGTTTTTAAACAAAACTCTGCTATATCCTGCAGCTGCCTGCTGTCTCCTGGGCTGCCTCTGTCCAGCCCTGCATGTCCTGCTCTGGGGGCCCAAGGAGCGACTTGGCTCTCCTGCTCGTCCCCCTCTCCACGGGGATGGCTGGAGGCGTGGGGTCAAAGGGGCAGCCGCCCTAGAACTGAGATGGGGATCTCACACCTGCTGGCCACCACCAGACCGTGGGCACCATGGTAGAAGGACTCTGGTGCAATCTCATCTAGCAGCTCCTATGCTGCCATTTCGGAGGAGCGAGCACCAGCGAAGGAATGGGCAGGGATTGCGACCCACCCACAGACCACTCGGAAGAGCGCAGTGGGATTATCCAGGGCTGGTAGGGCACCAAACACAGCCAGAGTAGGCAATGGAAACTCATTCCCCCATGAACATCTAGGAGAGGGCAGTGGGTGGAGAGCATGATGCCCCCCCTACAGAACCGTGAAGGAGGAGAGGGAGAAGAGCAGGAGAGCCAAGTCACTCCTTGTACCCCCAGTGCAGGGCTAGATAGAGGCAGCAGGCAGGTACAGGATAGCAGAGTTTTGTTTAAAAACAAAACTGAAAAAGCAAATCACCACCCCCGCCCGCCCCCCCCCAAACAACCAAGAGGTCTGGTGGCACTCTAAAGACTAACAAATTTATTAGGGCATAAACTTTTGAGAGCTACAACTCACTTCCTCAGGATAAGACAGACAGAAAGACGGGAGACATCAATGCTAATTAAATCAGAACAGATGTGGCTCATCTCAAACACCAGGGGGGGAGTCCTTGAATGGGAAATTACCTACTATAAGGCGAGAACCACTCCAGGTGTTTATTTAGACTTTGGTTCGACCTGTCAAATCTACATGTGAATTCCAGCACAGCAGTTTGTCTGGGAAGGGGGTTTTTGGGCTGAGAATGGCAACTTGCAAGTCCAAAACCGTGTGCCTAGGAAGGTTAACGGGCTCCCCCACTGGCTGTTGTAGGCTGCCATTCTTAATGCCTGATTGGTGCCCATTTCTTCCTTTGCATACAGACAGTCCGGTTTGGCCAGTGGCCAAGGCAGAGGGGCATTGCTGGCACAGGAGGGCATAGATCACATTAGTGGATGGGCACATGAAGGAGGGGACAGGTGATAGTACAGCTGATGTGGCTGGGTCCGGTGATGGTATCACCAGGGTAGATGGCAAGGGAGTTAGTTGAGGGATAGGTTCCTGGATTCGTGTTTCTATTCCCTAGTTATTCCCAGAGCAGGGACAGTGCAGAGAGGCAGGCAACAGAGGGGCACAGACAAGGCCACTCTGGGAGCATGGTACCTGCAGGGCACTTTTTGCAAAGACGATCTTCATGTTCGTAGAACTCTGAGTCCTCCGTGCTGCGACTCAAGGTTCCGGGGATCGAGTGAGGCCCCTCTGGACTCCGGGCCAGCGAGACACTTGCAGACCTGGCTTCATGCTAAAAATAGATGTAAAGACACAGAGTGTCAGTTTGGACGGCTGATTTGTGAAGGGGCAGCATCTGGCTGAAGACCGGAAGGCTGGGAAGCAGGAAGAGCTGTGTGGTGATCGGGACATGGAGCTGCTCAAAGGAAATGTGGACAAAAAAAGACTGGGAATAGGGACGTCTGGGTTCCAGTCCCCGCTCTGCCACTAGGTGACCTTGGGCACTTCATTCCCCTCTGTAGGCTCATGGTGCCTCAGGGAGCCACAAAGGCCCTCTACCCCCAGGAGCAATGTTCCCTCTAGGGTTTCCCCCCCCCCATTCAAGTGCAGAATAAATTTTGTTACATGCACCAAGGCACAAGGGGATGTGCACCACCAGTAGAAACACGTGCTGTCAGCTGAAGGAACTCTGCTAATGCCTACTGGGTAGCATCTGAATCTCTCCCAAGTGCATCACTTACAGGGAACACTGCCCAGGAGAAATTGATAAACGTTTCATAGAATACTAGACTGGAAGGGACCTCGAGAGGGCATCCGGTCCAGTCCCCTGCCCTCACTGCAGGTCTAAGCACCATCTTCTAGATCATCCCTGACAGGTGTCTGTCTAACCTGCTCTTAAATATCTATAGTGATGGAGATTCCACAACCTCCCTAGGCAATTTATTTCAGGATTTAACCACCCTGACAAGCAGGAAGTTTTTCCTAAATGTCCAACCTAAACCTCCCTTGCTGCAGTTTCAGCCCATTGCTTCTTGTCCTCAGAACTCAAGGAGAACAATTGTTCTCCCTCCTCCTTGCACCAGTCTTTTAGGTGCTTGAAAATTGTCATGTCCTCTCTCTGTCTTCTCTTTTCCAGACTAACACGGGGCTCCCTGGATCTATGGGCCTACAGAAGGGGGCAGGATTATCAGGAAGGTTTCCCTGTAATTGTTCTCTCCCAGCTGTGTCTGGTGCATATGAACTGACAGTTGGGTGGGGTGGGGGTGCTGGAGGAGGAAGGGGGCCTGCAAAACAGCAGCACCCCCCGCCCCCCCCAAGATGCTAAAAGCGAGGCCACAAGGCAGACACCAACAGCGTGCTGAGGGGGCCACAAGCTTCAGCCTCACGGTTGGCAAGGAGGCCAGAGCTTTCCACGAACAGCCTTGATCACGAGGGAACCCCTTTATCCAATCTAGACGACCAGAAAGTCCCGCCCCTCTTTCAGGAAGCTTGGCGCACAGGGCTTCACAAGTTGGCGCTCGTGTTTTTATCTGCATGAGTCATGGCTCACACATGGACGCTGCGCCAGCGTGGAGAGCAGAGCTCGCCGCCTCACTTTCTACAGGTCAGGCCCTGGCTCCCTATCCCCACAGAGTAACTGCTCCGTGCCTCAGTTTCCCTACCTGTGCTGAAGGTCAAAAGTCAGGCCTGGAGCCCAGCTTTCTCTCTCCCTCCAGCCCTAAGCTTCCTAGACAAGCTGGATGGCCCAAGAAATCTGGGGAAAGCCCTCTTGCTGTGCAGAGATAGGACTTCAAGAGACTGAAGTTATAGGGATGTCTCAGTGCATGCGAGAAAAGCCTTTTTTTGGGGGGTGACCCTTGTACCTGTTTCCACAACAACCCTCCTGGACTCTGCCATTTGTCCACCCCCCACCCCACCCCCCACGCACACCCCATCTGCCCCTCCTCACTAGTTCTGCTCTATTTTCACACCTGGACCAAAGTATTCGATTGCATTCTCGCTCCAACTCCCCTGCCATCCCCCTTGTCCCTTCCCTCCCTCCCCGGTAAGGAGGGTAAGAGAAGGAGAAAAAAACAACAGGCTGTAGCCTTTCTACCCCCAACAGAGCAGCTTGGTGCAACTGCAGAAGCAAGTATGGGGTGAAGGGGGATGTGGCTATTCCCAAACAGGAAGAGAAAAGAAGGGTGAGCAGGGAGGGAGACATACAAATAAAGTGGTCTCCTTAGATTCCCCCATAAAGTTACAGTTCAGACCCTCCCCCCCATGTGCCAAACATGAATGGAACAACGGAGGAATCTTTCAGCGCTTCCTGCATTCCATAGTGATAGAGATAGCCATGTTAGTCTGATCTTGCTAAAACAAAAGGAAAAGCTAAGTGTAGCACTTTAAAGACTAACAAGATGGCTTACTAGGTGATGAGCTTTCATGGTGAAAGCTCTAACAAGATGGTTTAATAGGTGATGAGCTTTCACCTATTAAACCGTCTTGTTAGTTTTTAAACTGCTACTGTACATAGTTTTTCCCTTTTGTTCCTGCATTCCATGGGACTTCTTCATCCCTCCAACTGGAGCAGCCACTCCCTTTTTTTTGAGAGAGAATATTCTCCCGCTCTGGTCTCTGGCACCATCTAGGCCAGTCCTTCCTTGCTCATCCCAATCAGAAGCAATACAGGCCTTGTCAGCACAAAGAAAAAAGTTTCCCGAGAGAGCCAGAAGCAGCTTTAAATAGATCTCGCTCGGTCTCTGTAGGAAGCAAAGTGTGAACCAGCTAAAATGCACATGCCACTGTACAACTGCACAGATCCCAGTGGCGCAAAAAGAACACCCTGCCCTCCGGAACACACTTTATTTTCCCTAGCAACCAGGGAAGGTGTGAGCTAGGAAACGGCTGCAGCTAACAATAAAGCTCTCAGAACCTCGGATGACTCAGATCCGTAAACAACATTTTTTCAGGCCAACCCCCGTTCCATAGTCCAAGAACAAGGCCTTCCGCTTGTTCTCTGCGGCATCAGTGTATCCCTTTCAAGTACCTCCCCCCCCCCGCATAGCAATCAGCAGCTGTCACCAGACAAGACTTTCTTTTCTTTAAGCACACAGACCTTTTGCTGGACGGTTGTAGTGAAATTCACCCTTGGGATGGCAACATGTCATTATGGCTTCTCCTCCCCACGGCCATCCCCTGGTTAACGCTAGGATTGGGTCAAAGCCGGAGGTAGAGGAATCTAACTCCAGATCTTCCTCATCCTCAGTTACAAGCCCACTCACTCGAGGTGTCACATAGCAGCCATCTGCGGGAATGCCCCTGACACATTAGCTGGCCTCATTGTCCCCATTAGCACTCCAAGAACCCCTCCCCGATACCGGATCCCTAGAGCCTGCAAATCTGCAGATGTCCACTTGATCTCCCCGGGTATCCCCATCCGCAGACGTGGCTGCGGATATCCGCGGCTCATTTTACCCACTTCATCAGAGGAGTTGGGAGCGATACTGAAAACGTTTTCTTGGAAATGTTGGAATTGATCAGATGCAGCGTTCCAGGATTAGTGATACAGACAGACAAGCACAGAAATGCCAACAAGTTACATGTAAGGGCTTTACAACTTGACCAACAATCCATGTACCCGTTTAAAAAAAAAAAAAAAAAAAAAATCAATAACCGTTCGCTTTCAGCTCTCAGCAGTAAAGCCCATCTAACCTACAATTACTGCCCTGGGCGGTAGCCAGGTTGCAATCAGTACGAAACCTGCTAAGGCCTGCTCTATACTAGGGATATATTCGAATTAAGATACGCAACTCCAGCTATGTTAATTGCATAGCCGGAGCTGACATACCTTAATTAAGGGCTGCTTCTGTCTGCAGCGGGCTCAGGCTTGCTGTGGACAGAGGCTTCTCCATGGGATGCCAGAGCAGCCCCTGTCCACGGGAACTCGAACCCCCCATGGACAGGGGCTGCTGCCAGCTGGTGCTGCTGCCTCTGAAACAGAGGCAGCAGTGTGGAGTAGCAAGGGGCTCCCTGGGAGTAGGGCTGGGAGTGCACCAGCTGCCAGCCCCACCCCTGGGGACTATTGAATAGCCATGTAACTGCTAAAATTTGATCCAGTTACATGATTAGTCAGTTACACACTATCCAACACCCTAACCTTGATTTGAACTTTAGTGCCATCCCCACAGCGAGAGGTGGACAGGAGAAACACTCCTGTCGATTTCCCTTAGTCCTTGTGAGGAGGAGGAGGCATTCCAACACCAACAGGGGTGTCCTCAGCATTCAATTTAGCGGGTCTTTACTAAACCTGCTAAATCAAACGCCAGAAGGATTGATCTCCTGAGTGTCGATCCAGGGGTGAATACAGATGTGGCCTAATTCTGGAACAAAACAGCTTCATCTGTAGTTTAGACAGGCCTTGGTTAACATCAGAATGTCAAACTCAGCCAGCAAAGGAGCAAATAGACACTCCTCAGTACGTCCATAAACATGAGATAATGTTATCAGTGACGCCCAGAGACAGCACATTACATCAGCCACCCTAAGACAGCTCCCTGGCTATTCCTGTCAAAAGGATAAAAATCTAAACTGCAAAACTGTGCGAAGCGCTCTATGAGGATCACCCAGGGGGCATGTTTTACACCCAGGCTGCGTTTACACTTGCACTCGCTGAACAAAACTTTTGTCGTTCACAGGTGCTTAACTCCCGGGGACAAAGTTTTGCTGTGGCGAGTGCACACCTGAATACTGCTTCATCCACCGGCACACTCTCCTGCAGACAGAGCAAAACCCGCTCGTGGAAGGTAGAAGAAACGTTTTGCTGACCGACAGCTTGACTTTGTCGCTAAAAACTGCATCAGGTCGACATGCCCTAAGGCTCTGCCCGGGACGCAGCCCCAGTTTCACAGGCTTGGAAAGAGCCACAAAGGATTAAGAGACTTGCCTAAGGTCACACAGGGTATGTCCATCTTGCCCTGCAAACCTGGGTCTGTCAGACAGAGGCTCAGTGTCGGAGGCTCTGCACACCCAGCAGCATACGCCTGAGCTTACAATTGCTCGAGCCGGCTCTCACGGCCAGACCGAGCCCACACTGCGCCATGCAGAGCCTCTGACTTGGGTCCTCAGCTTGAGTGGTGTCCCTACTGTAAAATGAGAGGGCTTGGGCCAAGTCACAGCAGGACTCGGGGTCAGACCCTGAGGGGCAGGGGGCATCTTTAGACCTGAGCATTTGCTGATCTAAGTCTCATTGATTTGTGTGTGGACGGAAGAGGCTCGGAGCCCGGCGTTATTGTGGGGTATAGACATATCCCTAGCGCATCCGTGGCTGCGGCTGGTGGCTGCCTAGTGCCAACCCTGTTTTAATCACAAAACCTTCACCTAACCCCTCCATGTCCAGCAGAGACAGCAAGGACTGACCAAGTTCCCCCCGCCCACAGTGGGCCCCTCCAGCGCAGGGTTCAGACACACACAGCAAGGAGAGGAGCAGCTCACCCTGCCCCGTCCCTCCTCTGCCAAGAAAACCTGTAAGGTCGCTGTCCAGGGGCCCGATCCAAGCTCCCCTGAAGTCAGTGGGAACCCTTCCTCGGCTGCAGTGGAACTGGCTTAGCCTTCAAGGACCGCACAGCCTTGCCAGTCACGCTGACTTCGCCCAAGCGGTCTACTGAGGCCTGGCTCTGGGCTGTCCTAGGCAGAGACGTGCCAGCAGAAGGGGTTTTCCGCTGAGCACACAAGGCTAAAACACAAGGGCCATGTGCCAGCCCGCCAGGAGAAGGCTTGGAGATGAAAACAGGAAACGTAAATCATTCCCTGCCCAGGAGACTGACGTTCCAAAGCCTCTGACCCTAGTAATATTAACACGTAGCTGTGAGGGGGTAGGGATGTTAATGGTTACTGGTGGGGGCTGCAGCCTGGGAGATTTCAGCATGGCTGGAGCAGCCCTTGTCCATGGTGGGTCTGGGCACGTTGTGGGCAGACGAACTCCAGCCTGGCCAGAGCAGCCTCCAGCCGTGGCTGCCCCAGCCTGGCCGTGGCCGGCCCCGTCAACTGGGCTGGAGGAGCCCCCCCCCCCATTTAATTGATTAAGCTTAACATTTAACTAAATAAACAGGATTTTACATCCCTAATCCGGGGCTACCGCTCCCAGATCCCACAAGATGTTTTTAAAGGGGCAATGCAACCTTGAGCCCAATTCCCCCGTCAGAAGCCAGGACTGGGCAGTTACAGCCCATCATGCAGACGACCACTATTTAGTGCAGTACAAGGGCACGAGTGTGTGAAATTCAACCCTGTGCGCAAAGCCGCAGCATGACCTGGCTACCACTTAAAATGGTGCCGGGTGGCCACACAGGAGAGAATTTTGCCACCCGCCGCCTCTGGCGCCTCCTACTGCGACACTGAATGCAAGCGACATTCGTGCAAGGAGGGCTCTGGCCCCTCCTACGGCCCTGCCCCAACAAGGTTTGCAACAAGACGTGAAACAAGATGGGCTCCGCACAGCAGCACAGATGGAAACTAGCCATATTGTAAGCACAACCCAGAGGCACAGTATCCACAGTAACCTGTGTGCAATCCAGGACAGACCAGATCTGTCTTCGGCCCTTAGACTGGAGTGAGTGGCCAATGCTGTTTTACGGCACATCATTCCATACCTTCCTCTCCTGCCAATAAAACCAAGCATTGGAGCAAAGCAGACGGTTAAGAACACAGAACAGCAGTACTGGATCTGGATCAGACCAAAGGGCCATCTAGCCCAGTATAGGTGCCCCAGAAGGAATGAACACAACAGGTAATCAAGTTATCCATTCCCTGTCTCCCATTCCCAGCGTCTGACAGAGGCTAAGGACACCATCCATGCCCATCCTGGCTAATAACCATTGATGAACCTATCCTCCATGAATTTATCTAGCTCTTTTTTGACCTCTGATTATAGTGTCAGCCTTCAAAGCATCCTGTGGCAAGGAGTTCCACAGGATGTCTCTGTGTTGTGAAAAATAGTACTTCCTTGTGTTTGTTTTATACCCACTACCTGTTAATTTCATTTGGTGACCCCTTAGTTCTTGCGTTCCGGGAAGGAAAAAAAACATAACTGATGCGGAGAAAGTGAATAAAGACGTCATAGACCTCTATTATATCTCCCTTTAGTCTCTTTTCCAAGCTTACAGACTTACCACATTCGGAGGGGGGGGGGTTAAAAGGGGAGGGAAAGCTTGTCTGTCCACACCAGTTAAGGAAACAGCACAAAATACAACAGAGTTAGTAAGGTTTTTTCACAACACTTCATGACCCTTACCCTGGAGAGAGAGAGATTTATGGGTTTTTGTCAGTGGCTTTTCAGCATTGTAGGTGCTTCACAGGAACAAATAAAGCCATGCACTCATCCCCAAGCCCTTACAGGTGAAGGCCCTGGGAGTGAATGTAGTTTTCAGATGGCATTTGAATTGAAAGGGTGTAGTAGTCACATGGGTTAAGTTAGCTGATTCCAGGTTCAAACATGAGTCAGCAATTATGGGACAATAAGAATAGGAAGGAAAGGGTGATGCTAAAATGACATCAAGTAGGCCTGGGGCACCTTAGAGACTTTTTGTTTTTAAAGTTACAGACTAACATGGCTCCCCCTCTGAGGCTAAGATCAGGCACATCACTTCCTGTTACTTTCATATATTGCTGGGGTGGGGGGGTGGAGTTGGTTTGTTTATGTTTAAAAAAAATAAAAAATAAAATCTGATCAAATTTCTACCAGGTTGCCTGGGGAAGGATATAACCGGAGAGATGGGTTCATATGGGTTTTGACACACCAGGTAGAGAACGGAGGCCGGATGAGGGAGAGGGACAAGCAGCGACAGGGTACAATTAAGACTGCCACTAACTGACCAAAGGGGAATAAAATAAAAACTGGGGGAGGAATAGCATGGATGAGGCCAGAACCCAAAAGCAACTGCCCATCCCAGAGGCAAATAAGCCCCATCCTGGTCTGCATAATCAGACGAATTGAGAACTGCAGATCCTAAACCAGTGGTGTCCAACCAGTTCTGAAGATATAGGCCAGTGTTTCTCAACTTTTTTTTTTTTTTTTAAATAGAGTACCCCCTTTTCAAAAAAAAAAAAAAAAAAATTGTAAGTACCCCCAGTAGCTAAAATTTTCTTTCTACCATTGCAACACATTTGTTTAAACAACTTAATCGTAGCTGAGCAGGCGATGAAATTTTTGGGTGTAAAAAGTACAAACATAATAAAGTGCTGTAAAACTTAAAACAAAAATTCAGTTTTCTCCAAATTTCAGTTGTGTTGACGTACCCCCCAGACTTCTCTCGAGTACCCATAAGAGTACTCGTACCACTGGTTGAGAAACACCGCTATAGCCAACTGGCCATACCGAACCGGCAAAATAACCACGCCACATGTGGCTAGCATGTTGGACTCCATGGTCCTAAGCGAAATCCTGCTCCCTCTGAAGCCAGTGACAAAACCTCCATTCCACCCCTCTGCGCCCAGGAGTCTCCCAGCGAAGGCGCCCAAACTTTACCAAAATACACTAGGAAGTTCACATCCTAAGAAACACGTTCCCTACAATCCAAGCCTTATTCGAGAGAGTCTCACAGAAAGCCCCTGCCTTGTTCCTGTGGGAGAGCAGCAGGATGGGCCCAAACAGTTACTAAACCAACTGGGAACTCAGGCACCAGAAGAAACAAACAGTTCACGAGTTCCTGGCATGTTCGGGAGTTCTTGGCACGCCACTGGCAGAAGCAGGAGCCCTCTGCACAGGGAGCACAAGACAGCAGAAAATTCCCCCGGCTCTTCAGCGCAGGGGACCCAGCGTAGTTTGCTGAGCCCGGTACCAAATCGGACCGCCACTACAGACTGTCGAGGGTGTAACTATGGCACTCGGGGGTGTAAATCCACACACCTGAGCAGGGCAGAGCCTAAAGCCGGGTGCAGATAGCGCTATGTACCAGGGCTTTTCTCCTGGGGTAGGACAGTCTTCACCTAATCCAGCAGCAGCTGCACCCCTGCCGGCTTTTAGGAGCCCTGGCTTTGCTGGCTTGTGACCAGCTCCCTTCAACCCCCCTCCGGTCACACACGCTACAAAAACGGCTTGAAGAGTGCCCAGGTGAGCCGCCCCCCTTTCCCTCCCGCTGTTCCCACCCCCAGCTCTGCCCCGGCCCCAGCGAGCGCACAAGTCCGGACACGTTCCCCCGCGCAAGGGAGACACACGGGGACCGGCCCGGGCGCAGAGGAAGGGGCGCTCCGCGCTAAGCGGCCCAAAGAGTCTCTCTCTGCCCGGGGTCCCCGTCCCCCTTTCCCTCGTGGGCTCACCGCGAACGCGCAGAGAAGCAGCAGCAGCAGCATGCTGGCCAGTCCCGGGCTCATCCCGCTGCCGGGGGGGACCGCCCAGCTGTCCCGGGCAGGGCTTGGCTCCGTGCGCCCCTCTCCACTACGGAGCGTAAAGCTCCAGGCGAACACCCCGCAAATCTCCCCGCGCTACCTCCAACGAGCGAAGTAGCAGGCAAGGAAAAGAGGAGGAGCCCGGAGGCGGAGCGAGGGGGCGGGCGTGGGAGGAACCAGCTGTGGGGACCTGGAGACGGGGATTAGATCGGGGCCTGCCGGTTTGCAGACTTTGAGCCGGTGTCCAAAATACCTAGAAGCCCCCTGTCCCCAACACACACATGCCGCCTGCCTAAGGCTCCTGGAGGGGGTTTGGGGCTGGGACAGGTGATTGGGGTGCAGGAGGGGTGTAGGTTGCGGGGAGGAGTTTGGGGGTTGGGCAGGTGATTGGGGTGCAGGAGGGGTGCAGGTTGCGGGGAGGAGTTTGGGGGTTGGGCAGGTGATTGGGGTGCAGTAGGGGTGCAGGTTGCGGGGAGGAGTTTGGGGGTTGGGCAGGTGATTGGGGTGCAGGAGGGGTGCAGGTTGCAGGGAGGAGTTTGGGGGTTGGGCAGGTGATTGGGGTACAGGAGGGGTGTAGGTTGCAGGGAGGAGTTTGGGGATTGGGCAGGTGATTGGGGTACAGGAGGGGTGTAGGTTGTGGGGAGGAGTTTGGGGGTTGGGCAGGTGATTGGGGTGCAGATTCGGGGGGGGTGGAGTTTGGGGCAGAAGGGGGCAAGGAGAAAGTGTAGGCTCTGTGAGGGGGTGTGGAGGGAATGGGTGGGGGTGCTGCACATACATAGGGCACCCCCCTTTGGCTGAGGCTGTGGGGTGACTCAGGAGCAGCGCATGAACACACACACTCCATCCAGGGACAACAGGGATGTGCAGGCCACAAATGGCAGGAAGCTGCTCTAGCCCTTCTAGAGATATTTAAGAGCAGGTTAGACAAACACCTCTCGGGCATGGTCTAGATCCCTGCAGTTAGCCCCTGGCAGGCCGCCAGATGGTTTGTTTACCTGAGAGTCCACAGGTATGCCTGCTCGCAGCTCCCATTGGCCGCAGTTTGCCTTTCCTGGCAAATAGGAGCTGCAGGAAATAGCCTGGGCCAGACCACTGCTTCCTGCAGCTCCTATTGGTCGGAAACAGCAAACTGCAGCCACTGGGAGCTGCGAGCGGCTGTACCTGCAGGTGCTCAGGTAAATAAAGTGTCTGGTGACCCACCAGGGGCTAACCCTGGCAAACCACATCCAACTCCTAGCCTGCTTATTGCCCACTCCTAAGCTAGATAATACTGCTGAGTGCAGGGGACTGGACTAGATGACTGCTCAGGATCCCTTCAAGTCTTATGATTCTGTGATTCCAGGTGTTACCAAAGTTCAGTAAAACTGTTCCCTTCAGTAAACGTGCTCATGTGCTTCAGTGATGGTGAATGAATCTGTGCGAGGCCTGATTTACACTAATCTGCAGGCGAGAACAATCTAGCCCAATGTTGCAGAGTGAGCAATAAAGGTAAGCAAGATTGCAAAGTAAGTCTCAAGATCATCACCGCTGATGCTATGGAAACACACTCAGCATATGCAATGAGTGCTGTGGAAGGAACCAATTTCCTGCTTTGTAATAATCAGTGTCCCTTCTTCAGTGTTGCATGAAGTGGGGACAGTGTTGTTCTTCTTTACCTTTATTCCTTTGCTTTAGCATTCTGCCTGGGAGCTGCTGGGGAGGTTATGATGTGAGGATGGGCTGGGGCCGTGTTATTATCTGAAGGATAAACTGACCAGAAATGGTATTATGCTTCTTTCCAAATTGCTTTTTTGTTGTTTGCCAATATCAGATTATCTTTCTTGTCTTTTGAGCTTGGATCCTGCTAACGCTTCCACGCATGCTTAACTCAAACTTTAGCCCCAGGGACTAGTCATAATAGTAAAGCTGAACATTTGCGTATGTGTTAGCAGAGATGGTTTGATGTTGGTATTAATTCCTGGCCTTGATAATAAAATCAGCAAATGTGCTTAAAAGAATAAGAAACAAAGACTCCAGTGACAGTAAGAACCTGATTTTCAGCCATGGGTGCCATCATCTGAATTTGTGAATACAGGGCACCTGTGAAAATCAAGTCCCAAAGGGAGACTTCAGTTTCGATTTTAAAACATAAGAATCCAATGAGCATAGGGTCACTGTTATGATGACTGGTAAAACAGAAATGACTTGAAGAGGCTGTAATAGTCTGTATTCCTATGTTCCCCTCTCCTGATCATAATTTGCTGATCATTATTGTTCTGATAAAATATATGTGGCAACCTTGTATATAAAATTATAGGAGACTTCTGTAGTATGTTACTAACATATTCTAAGGCCATGTCTACATTCCTACTTATGTTGGGATATCTCATGTTGCTCAGGGGTGTGGAAAAAAACCAACAGCACATCCTGAGCGACATTGTTTCACCAGCCTATGTGGAATGTGCATAGCTTGTGGATAGCTTCTCCCGCCAACACAGCTACTGCACTCATTGTGGATGATTTGATTATGTTGACATAGAGTGACATCATAAGAGACCTTACAGCATCAGTAAAATATGCCATTGTAAGCCTTTCATGATGAGATAGCATCAAACCCATATCTTCGAAGAAAGAAAGTGAACGGATGTCTCAGGCAGGTATCAGCAAAATCAAATTGACTATTTCATGGTTAGTAGAATTATCACCTGGTATCAGCTGAAGTTTCCCCCCTCTCCCCCCCCACACACTGACTGTCTCCTGGCTGGAGATCAGTTTTCAGAGAAAAAGAGAGCTATAAACAAGGAGAAGAGAGGCCCTGAATAGACATCTTCCTTCATCTCTGCTCATGATATTAACAACACCCAGAGGACAAGGAAATTAATACTGAACTAGGGAGAAAGTCCTGGTTGAAAGGATCCCAGGGTTGCAAGAACCAATCCTGTAGCTTTGCACCCACCTTTTTATATGTTTTAGTCCATAGATCCTGTCCTGTCCCATGGCCCCAGGGCGCTGTATGACCATGAGTCATCAGTTAACGGCACGTGCACACACACACACATACACACACACAACTTTGAACAGAGTTAAGGTAGGACAAAGTTTAAAACTGAGGTTCAGTTATGGTATGGAAATGTATTGACAGTTTAAAATGAGGGTTCAGTTACAATAACAGATTTATTCTAAGACTCCTAACAAATTCATTCAAAACTCGTTAACACCGTTTAATTTATAAAATCCAGTTTGTAAAAATTGGTCCACAATTCATGAGGTTTAACGTCACATTAGAAAAACTTTAAAAAACAACGAATAGTCTACTAGCACCTTAAAGATTAACAAGACATGTACTGTAGATGGTATCGTAAGCTTTCGTGGGCACAACCCGCTTCTTCAGATGACTGGAGTATCGAAAGACTCTAGATACTCCATTCATTTGAACAAGCCGGTTGTGCCCACGAAAGCTCACAATACCATCTATATGTTTTGTTAGTCTTTAAGGTGCTACTAGACTATTTGTTGTTTTTTAAGTTTTTCCGGTTACTGACTAACTCAGATACCTCTCTGAAGCTTTTTAACATCATATTCGTCATTTATAATTCATTAACAGGGCTATTTCATCCTTCAGCCTTACTCCAGGCAGTAAGATTGCTAACGCGAATGGTGAGAGAAACCTTTTCTTTGATTTCAGTGAACTTGTTAAAATTAGGTATTTGATCCGTTTTATCTATTTACTTTTTGGGAACAAACATTGACTTCTATGCTGCATTACTTGAAGTTGTTTAACATCTATCTTTCTGTAGCTAATCAACTTGCTTTATCTAAACCAATGAGTGGTTGTATTGAAGTGCTTAGTGATTTGAGATAACAAAGTGTGTGCAGATCGTTATCTATTAATGAAACGAGGACCTCTCTATGAGTTTGTATTGTCAAGGAGGGTGCTAGGCAGTACAAGACACATTTCTGGGCGCAGGGGGAGATTGGATTTGGCTGGTATTGCCTGAAGAGTAATTCATGGGTGACATGACATTCATACAGTAATGCTTGTGGTGACTTAAACCAGGTCTATAGTAGGGGAGAAAGTCAACCTAAGATACGCAACTCCAGCTATGTGAATAGTGTAGCTGGAGTCAACTTTCCTTACTCCTCATGAGCTGGTGGAGTACCAGAGTTGCCAGGGGCATGTACAGCAATCGATTTAGCAGGTCCTTACTAGACCTGCTAAATCGAACCCCAAGAGCTCAGTCGCCACAGTGTGGCTCTCCCGATAAGGACCAGCCCTTACCTGCTGGACGCTGTAAAGGGGCACTCCAGGAGTAGTTGCTCTCACAGTGAAGCAGTGTAAGAGGCATCCCTCAAGTTGGGGAGCTGAGGGCACACAGTCCAGATTGTAACTCGGGGAATGTTACAGGAGCCCAAAGCCACTTCTAAAGGAAGCTACTCCTTCGCTTCCATGAGCTTGGATGTATTTGTTTTCCAGGCAAAGTGTAAGATGTTAGTTTTGACCTAAAGGCTCAGCTCAGTTGTAGCTGCTTAGAGCTGGGCAAACAATATGTAAATGTTGTCCTGAAAAATGCTAACGTTGTTTCTATTTCTCAAGGTTGGAAATAGACCCCTCTTATAATTTTTTTTAAATCAAATTTTGATTTTATTCAATATCACTTTTATAAATGGTTTATTTGCTGTCAGGAATAGGGAAAACTGTGTCGGTCATCAATTTTAATCAAATTGTGGAAAATAATAGGTTTTAAAAGATTTTTCTTTTAAAAAATACCCATAGCTCCTGAAGTTTTTTGTTTTTGATGGCGGAGGGGAGGAACTCCGCCCTAAAGATTTCACTTAGCCCTCGGGTTGCTAACCACTGCCGCAATACCAGGTCATAACAGCTGCCACTAATGTTAGTGTGGTATTTTTTTGGTAACACTCTCCTGTTCTGAGCGTTGGTGTAGGTAGTTCACTAAGCTTTCTGAGGATAATCGCATTTACACTGGTATTGAAACAGGTGGATGTGACTCTAGATAGCATCAGCTCCACAGTGATTTACATGGCTGCAAAGTGGGTGTGAAATGCTACCATATCAGAATAGTGTAAAGACTGCATGAAATGCAAAGTAACCCTGAATCTGTTAGACAGCGGTGTTACCAGATGTCTGCTCATAGGGTGCACAGACCTGTTCTTTGCTACAGAGGATTCAGTGCTTTCCCGCTCTGGACTGAAGTGGGGGATTTTCACTGAGGTAAGCTTGGAGTTTCTCCCATTGCGCAACTAGCTCGTTTCAGCCACCGGTTTATAGAACTGTACACTTGAAATAGACCCTAGATTTAGAAGCTGTAATTTGCAAATCTCACTCTGCTGTTCCATCTCTGACAAGCTTCAGGACCCAGCAAATTCTGATTTGTCCCAGATCCGTTCTATGGCCAGAGCTCTGGAAATGCAATCTGACCTCTGAGGAAGGGCATAATTTCACCTCAAGCTGCTTCTGAGAGCCCTGTGAGTCACAAGTTGCTTTGGCAGGAGTTAAGGACAACGGCGGGTGGATGACGCAAGGTCTGACTCAGAAGGTGTTGGAACAACCACTCCTTTCATTTCTATACATGAAGACGTTTTGTTACTGTCGCGTATTGCGATGGGATAGTTTCTATGGCAGGAGAGTTACCCCAAAAAAGAGATGATCCTGGGAAAACGGGGGCAGGTGACTTTGATGCTGGCAAGCCAGGTGCCAGCTAGGGACAGGGCCGGCTTTAGGCCGATTCAGCCGATTCCCCGGAATGGGGCCCCACGCCTAAGGGGGCCCTGCTCCCGGGTGCGCGATGCATGCACAGTGCTGCCCTGGGCGCGCGACGCATGCGCAGTGTTCCCCCACGGGCGCACGGCGCATGCGCAGGGCCCCAGGTGCACAGCGCATGCCCAGTGCTCCCCCCCAGGCGCACAGCACATGCGCAGGCCCCTGGGCACATGGCACATGCGGGGCCCCGCCCCCGGAATTGGGCCCCGTGCTTCTTAAAGCCGGCCCTGGCTAGGGATGTTAAATTTAAATTAATTAACTAATTGAATAATGGATGGGATTTCCACCGATTATTCGATTAGTTGATAAGGGCGCCTCCGTCTTTGAACTGTAGCAACAGTGCTGCCGGGCTCTCATTTCCTATTCAAACATCTGTAAATCGGCTACAAGAATGGTCTTTGGTGGGAGACCTTTGACCTCGGGTAAGCGACGTAACCTGAATATTGCTGTGAGTCGTGGTGTAAGAGACTGTCTATCACAAAGGCAGGCTTGTTTAGGTAACAAGCTACATCAAAGTCCCCAAGGGGACTTGACTTCACGTTGAGGCTGCTGTAGGGCCGGAGGAGTTTACACCTACTGGCCGGCTGTTGCAGTCTAAATACAGACACTGCAGCCAATGTGGAGTTTGTGTCCTGGTTGTTAATAGGCTGTCCTGTTAAGAACCAGGGGAGCACAACCTGGGGAAACGCTCTGCCCAAGATTTCATTGTGTGGGTGTGTGGCAGACCTAAGACACTAATAACCTGCGCTGTTCCCTGGAATGCACTATAGCAATAGGACGTATAGCGAGAAAGGCAGCATGGACAGCCAATCCGTGGTGTCCATTGAGACAATATTGACTCAGTTTCCTTGGTCTCCCCCATCTGTCTCCATCTGCCTCTTCACTTAGACCAGAGGTGGGCAGTCATTTTTGAAGAGGGGCCACTTCATAAATTTCTGAAGTGGCCGTGGGCCGCCCCGGAAGGGGCGTGGCCTCGGGCGGAAGTGGGCGTGGCCAGAGGCTACCAGTGCTCCTGCCACTCCCAGGCTAATCAGGGCCTGGCAGCTGGCAAAGTCTCTCGACCCCTGCCGGGGCGTACGATGCCTAGAGAGAACCATCAACTGCTTGAACAGCTAACAGCTCCTTCTAGTGCCACGTGCCCTGGTGCGGGAGGCGATTTCGCATGCTCCCCCGTCCCCAGGCCTCAATTGGCCTGGGGGTAGGGGGGCGGCAGGGCAGCTATTGGCCGTATCAGCCGGCTTGGCAGGCCGCATCCGACCCGGGGAGGCTCTCTTGCCCACCCCTGGCTTAGCCTGTAAGCTCTTTGGGGCAGGTACCGTCATTGTATTCAGGGTTCTGTACAGCAGCCCGGACAATGGGCAGACATGGTCCATGACAGACACAACGTTTAATAGTTATTAATAACTAATATTTCATAACGTGAACCTTGGGCACCTGGAAGTCCTATTGCTGGTTCCACCAGCCACTTGCTGTGACACCGGGATGCTTTCTCCAGAGAAAAGGACTGAGGTTGGGATAGTTTTTATCTACCTACAGGGTGAAGCAAGTGGATACTCTTTGTACAGAGCTTTGAACACAAGGTGCTCCATCAGTGATGGGGAGGAGTAAGGGCAGGTGTTTAGAATGGGTGAACCCACTCCCAGCCCTCACAGAAGTGTTCACATGACACTGGATCCATCTCAAGAGCGGATTAATGATTCACCCACCAGGCAGGAGTTTCCACCTGCAGAACCTGCTTTGCTGAGGCAAACCCTGCACTTCTATCAGTCCGTCTCTGGAAATGACACGATTGCCATTTAAGGATCTAATGCCAGGGCAGGCAGAGGACCTCTGCCTGAGTTTATCTTTCATGGACCAGCTGCATTCGTGCCTCCTACGCCTGCTACACACAGGCCTTATCACTCAGCAAAGAATGCTCTGAAAGCCACAGTCTCTCTACCGGGCGTGCATCATGAGTAGTGCAAGCCAGTAAGGGAAAACTGGAATAAAACTGACGCATGGGAGGGGGGAAACAGGCCTCCCATGTGTCACCAAGGTCTGTTGCAAAGGGCTTGAACAGAGCTGGTTTTGGACCCCAAACCACATTCCACCTTCTAATTTCTCTAGCTCCAATTCAAAATAAAATTGTATGTTTGCACAACACATGTGCTCTAATAACCTCTTAAAACAGGACCCCACCAGGACAAACACACCAGTGAGCCAATATTCTGCTCCCAGCAGTGACCAAGACTTGGGGCTCTCCTGGAAAGTGTAAAACGCCAATCATGGATGACTCCATAATAACCTGCCCATAGGGGAAGTTTCTTCTTCACCTTGAACAGTGAGTGGTTAACCTTGTGGGAATTTTCCTTTCTTACTTTGTATATGAGAGTCTTACTTTTTTCATGAACAGGGCTTGACGAATGGCGGCGAAAACTGCTCACCAGCCCCGTACTGCGCATGCGCAAGAGCCGCAATGCGCATGCGCGCGCCGCAAATGAACGGGGCGCGCGGCTGAAATCTACTCGCCACTGGTGAGTAGATTGTATTGTTTGTCGAGCCCTGTTCATGAATATTGTGTGTCTCCGTTTCCCCATGTATTGCACAATGGCAACCTGTGGAACTCCTTGCCAGAGGAAATTGTGAAGACCAGGACTTTAACAGGGTTCCAAAAAGAACTAGATACATTCATGGAGGTTAGGTCCATCAAAACTTATTAGCCAGGATGGTAGCTAGGAATGGTGTCCCTCGTGTCTGTATGACAGAGGCTGGAAATGGATGACAGGAGAGGGATCACTTGATTATTCCCTTTTCTGGTCACTCCCTCTCAGGCATCTGGCACTGGCCACTGTCAAAAGACAGGATACTGGGCGAGATGGACCTTTGGTCTGACTCAGTCTGGCTGCTCTTATGTTCTTATGTCTAGTACAGGCAAATATTCTCTGGGGCTGGTGATGGGCTTCTTTGTGGGAAGGTTGCTGAGTTAACTACAGAGAATTCTTTCCCAGGCATTTGGCCGGTGGGTCTTGCCGAAATACTCCTGGTCTAACTGAGCCCATGTGTGGGGGTGGGAAGGAATTTTTCTCTGTGCCAGAAGTGCAGAACCCCGGGGGTGGGGCGTGGGGGAAAGTCACTTCCTCTGAAGCATGGAGCCTGGGTCATTGGCTGGGTTCACCCAGTGCGAGTGGTGGATTCTCCATAACTTTGATGTCTTTCAGGGCTTTAGTAACCAGCCAGTGATGGCTGACAGGAACGGGTGGGTGACGTGCTGTGGCAACATGCAAGCAGTCACACCAGAGGATCATGATAGTCCCTTCTGTCTGAGTCCATGAAACCTGCCTTGTGGCTGCTCGGGGACTCCTGACCCCAGCTCTGACCATGGCTCTGAATCCTAGTCGCGGACTGCCACTGATCTGACTGCTAGGCATGACTGCCCACGCTAGGAGTCTCAGAGGGCTTTGTTTGGGGTGGGGATGATGTTTGCCAACAGAAAAACTCCTTCTGCCTATGTGGGCTGCATCTAAGCTAGGGGTCTGTGCTGGCAGAGCCGTGCCAACATAGGCTCTGGAGTACAAATGCACCCTCGGCTTCCATGTAAAGAGTGTTTCAAGTCCTCAGGTTTGCAGAGAAAGGGCAGAAAACATGACACGAGTATGTCCTCAAGGCTCAGAGGGCTAAGGCACATAAAAAGACCCCAAACAAGTTATTTATTTCTCTTTAATCTCATTATTTTAAGCCAGTTTCATACTTAAAAAAAAAAAACTGGCTCCTGATGTTGCCAAATCACCCCAGGATGAAGAATTTTGTGCCGATGTAGCATCTATCGGAGACTAAGATTCATTTCAGTATTCCAAGAAACTAAGACAGAGTGGGCAGGAGACTACAGTTGGTAGAAGGTTGTATAAATTCTGGCTGATACAAGTGGCAGGGAGACACAATATTTCTGTTCCTGGGTAAGTAACAGGTTTCCTTATACACAAGTCTGTACAAACAAGTGTCTGGCCACTTAAAGCCAGGGATGCTGATGTTTGAGAGTCATACCTGCATCTGGGTTTTCCTGGCCATGAGCTCCTTTTGGTCCTCCAATCTCCATCCAGGCAGAACTTTGAAGTGTGGAAAACTTCTCTGAGAATCTACAACCACTTCCATGGAAGTTGTGGGCAAGGGTCTGCCAAGAACTCTGGGCCATGTTTGACCTGGGGGTTGTAGAGGAATCCCCTAGTGCAGCATTGCTCACACTGGGGGTCCCAGCCCAAAACGGGGTGGCAAGGCAAGTGCAGGAGGGTCGCTAGTAGGGTCACCACACGTTTGGGTTTTCCCAGTCATGACCTCTTCCTTAATCCTCAGGTCTCTGTCCAGGCGGACCTTGGATATAGGAAGAAATGTCCATGATTTCTCCTGGCCTTTAGAGCTGGGTGGCAGGAGTGGCAGCTGCTGTCAGCCGCCCAGCCTGGCAAGCAGTGCCAGTGCCAGCAGCGGCTCAGAAGGAAGAGCGGCAATATCCATCGCTTGCTAATAGGGATGGTAGATAACGTTTATTTTAGTAATCGTGTAGCCACAACAAATTTGATTGGTTGCATGATTACTAAAATGCTCCCGGGGCAGGGCCAGCAGCCAGTGACCCTAAACTGAGAAGGGGGGAAAGGAGAGAGACAGACTCACCCTCACCCTGGGGTCAGTTGCAGAGGATTTGGCACGTTTTGACAGGGTCCCGTTACCCAATGGGGAACAGTCTCAGGATATGTCTAGACTGCAGGGTTTTGTCGACAAAAGTGGACTTTTGTGGACAAAAGTATACCTGCGTCTACACTACTGCCGAGTTCTGTCGACATAACGTCGACAGAACTCGGCAGTTTTGTCAACGGCGGTAAACCTCATTCTATGAGGAATATCGCCTTTTGTCAACAGAGTTCTGTCGACAAAAGGCGTTATTGCATCTACACTGTCCTTTGCGTCTACACTCTCATGTTGACAAAGCGGCTTGCTTTATCGACAGAACTGGATGTAGTCTAGACCAGTGGTCCCCAACCTTTTGGGGTTGCTGGGCCGGGCGGGGGCAGAGCCGCGCATGCGCCGCACACCTGGGACCCGGGGCACAAGAATGGCTCGGGCCGGCCCTGGTCACTAGGCAGGTGCACATAAATGCCCCGTGGGCGCCATGGCACCCGTGGGCACCGCGTTGGGGACCACTGGTCTAGACGCTCTTTGTCGACAGAAGCTTTGTCGACAGTATCTGTCGACAAAGCCTGTCGACAAAAACCTGTAGTCTAGACGTACCCTCAGAGGGGAGGTGGGTCATTTCTTCAGGGGTCCCATTGCCTGGCTTCTGTAAGTGTTACTCTTCCATTGGGCCCCATTTCACAGCTGGGTTCCCTTACCTCTGGGGTGGCAGCAGTTTGCAGAGCTGGGAAATCCCCTCCCTGGCCAGCTGGCTGATGTCCTGGACTGGGTCACGCATGGACTGTCGTAGCTAAGCCACCACGTGCTAAGGTCTAATGGAAGGGAAGAGAGGGAGGCTCCATTATGATTCTCCTGTCACTCCCAACCTTCCCAGGGCCAGGAGTCTTTCTCCCTCAAGGGTCCTGGGGCAAAGGGACGTGGGCAGGGCCCTCCATGAGGACTTGCTCCCCCAGCTGCTCCAGGAGAACAAGAAGGGACACAGGGCCAGGCAAGAATCTGTCTGAAACAGGGATTGGAACATGGTCTCCATAACTTGGCTCAAGTCTCTCTCATTCCCTGCTCGGCCTCTGAGGGGACCACTCCCAGCCCACGGCCGGTCGGAGCCGCCTGCCTACGCCTGCTCTCATGCCTGCATCAATTCATCCTAATTCTTTTTCCATCCTCAGGGAGAGACCTTGAGAAGCAGCCTCGCTGCCGCAAAGCCACCGGAATCTCTGAGGTTGCCCCTGCCTTGCACCTCTGTTCTGATTGGCTGATGTCAGGGTCTCTCTGTGAGGTCACCACTGACCCATCACTTTCCCCCAATAGGCTGAGGTCCTGCAATAGGCCTCTGTGATGTCACTGCCACACCCACCCCTCCCCTGCAAGGCTGGTGTCCTGGCCCTGGCTCTTTGGATGTTTGAGCGGCCTCCCCTTGATCCTCCCGCTTAATGACAGCTGAGTCAGGGGACCAGGCTGACTGGACAGTATACCCCAGAGGCTGTTCCCTAGCATTGAATCTGACCCCTGTATATCCCAGCCCTCCTTTGTATCATAGTAAGCAAATAATGCAAAGCACGCAATCTAAGTTCAATCCTCTAAAGAAACTAGTTACATGCAAGATGTCACCCTAAATGTATTTTTCATAAACTTCACAAACCAGATGCCCTTCCAGCTTATGGCCAGTTCCTTCCCCTGGATCAGTCTTAGTTGTTTCCAACTACCATTGTGGGTAAGGAGAACTGAATATCTGGATTACCTCATGTGACGGACCGAGCCGGGTCTGGGCACAGCTGAGGGCATCCACTCAGGGCAAACTGCTCAAACTAGGGGCTCCGTACAGCCTCAGACTGGAGACTTTCCCAAATAGGCCACAAACCAGTCCCACAGAGTGCTTCTGCTGCCAGCCTGGCCAGCCAGAAGCCTCACAAGCAAACCCCTCTGACACCCCAGCTCTCTCTGTGCCCCAAACAGCCCCGGGCCTAACACACAGGTGAGGGATTTTAGAACCCAATCTCACCTACCCCGAATGGGTTCTTCCAGTTCCAAGAAACTAGCCACAGTTCCTGGGTCAATTTATACTCTGGATCTTACCCACAAATCACGCTGGGCCAATCCTTTAGAATCTAAAATCTAAAGGTTTATTACCAAAAGAAAGAAAAGCATGAGAGTAAGGTTGTTAAAGTATCATACATTACATGCATCGAATCTCCCAGTTCTCATTGCAGGCTTGCAGCAGAGATGTTGTAACTGCTGGCTTAAAAGTCCTTGGTGTACATCCTATGTCAGGATGGGTCCACAGTTCTTTCCAGCTCATGGTTCCTTGCAAAGCTGCCTCTAGGATCAAGAGCTGAGCTGAAGACCAAGGTGGAGTCGGCCACATGGCATATTTATATCCCTTCCTGGTCTCTTCCAAGCTGGAGACAGTCACATGGTCAGCGGCCAGGCACCTAGATTCCTTCCCAGGTGGGTCTCTGATACTTAAGAGACCTATTGTCCCTGGAGCCTTGCTAATTAGCATGTCCATAGGCTGAGCCCATTGCTCAACCACATACAGAGAAACTTCCAGTCTCCGTACAGAGTATATGTTTATATATACTCCACACACAAATATTATACAATCACGTGAATAGAATATACAGACTCGGTAGAAGGTAAGCTTTCGTTTGACACCTCACATGGTCCCCGCTGTACCCACTTCGGGGCAAACACTCCCCCATGGGTGCAACAGTGACTTGGCTACTTCCCTTAAATTCCGGTAACATGACACCTCATTCCCCACTTTTAAATAGGGGTTGCATAAGGCGGGAGTCCATTGTTTCCTAGTTTGACACTCCCTGCCCCCACAGCTTCTCATGGAAAAATACAGAATTGAAGATGGACTCCAGGATCAGGTGACATGGTCACATGTCTCTGGAGGACTCCTGTAGCCATTCTTCACAGGCTGACCCACACGTTTGTAGAAAGGTTAAGTTCTTGTGCAGTTGGCTGTCTCTTACAGATGGGCCATCAGCACTCTCCAGCTTTTTCATGCTTGTACCGGAAGGGCAGGTGGTAGGCTTCACCTTGCGCAAATACACTGGTAATATAAACCTACAGTCCATTTTCCTAACTCCAGAAACAGAAGTGATCCAGGCATACAAAGAGGACAATCATAGTAAATTACAACCTTTCCAGTGTGCCATCTTGCACTGTTCCACGAGCCCCCTTTCATATTGCAGACCTTAGTTATGACATTCCTCTCAAACATTTTCGTCCTGCATATGGAATGCCACTGCACAGTAATACCATGCGCTTTTGTACCACCTCAGCCTGCGCATCTCAGCGCATTAGATTCTGGGGACATTGCATCAAGTTAATGGGAATGTGTTCAAGGTTTTATTTTAGATCCTAAGAACAGCCAAACTGGGTCAGACCAAAGGTTCATCTAGCCTAGTGCACTGTCTGCTGACAGTGGCCAATGCCAGGGGCCCCAGAGGGAGTGAACAGAACGGGTGATCATCACCCGATCCCTCTCTTGTCACCCATTCTCAGCACCTGGCAAGCAAAGTTGCTGTAGCAGCTCGGTCCATGGGCTGGCAGAGAAAGGGTTAACAAGCTGGCTGTTTCTGTGGCCTGATTTTGCTCCCATTGAATTTGATGGGAAAGTACCTTTTTGTCTTCAGTGGAGGCTGGATGAGGCCGCTGCTCGGCGCCAGCAACCCCCATATGTCCAGGGTGCAAGAAAACAACTTGTGACTCAGGCTTGTGAAGCTAAAAATAGACATGTAGATTTTCCTGCTGTACTCCTGCCTTTGAGTCCCTCCCCACTTGCTGGGGTTTGGAGCCAAGGTCCCAGCTCCGACAGGAACATCCACGGGCTAATTTAGGCACTGAGACTAAGCGCTGCAGGTTTAGCTTTGCAGTACCCAGGGGCGACAGTTTTGCAGAAGTTTTGGTGGTGGCACACCCAGGGCCCGCACCCCCCCTCGAATCTCCCTCCCCTCCCCACCTACCTAAGGCTCTGACAGGGAGTTTGTGTGAGGGAGGGATGCGGCCACTGGGATTGGGCAGGCGGGGGGGGGGGAAGGCTCAGGGAGGGAGTTTGGGGACAGGAGGGTTGAGGGGAGAGGGGTGAAGCTATGTCTGCACTGCAAGGCTATCTTGGAATACCAGAGTACCCCGAAATAGCTGTCCTGTGTCTTCACAGCAAGCCCGTTGTTTCAAAATAGAACGGGCTTGCTGTTCCAGCGCCCCTGTAAACCTCCTCCCATGAGGAGTGAGGGACGTTTCGGGGTAGCAGGTTACTTCGAAATCGGGTGCTGTGTAGAGCACGCCAAAGTACGAAATAAGCTACTTTGAAATAACATACGCCATTTGCGTCGCTCAAATTGCGTATTTTATTTTGAGCTCTGGTGCAGTGTCGATGCACCCAGAGCAATCTGGGGGGGCAGACTCTGGGATGGATTCAGAAGATTGGGGTGCAGGAGGCAGGCTTTGGGAGGGGGGCTTGGATGCTGGAGGATGTGGCAGGTTGGATCACGGTGGTCCCCTTTGGGCTGTCACCCTGCATGCTGAGGATGCCCCCGTTGACTACAGTACCCGTTGCTGTCGCTGTCGCGAGGAGTAAGGGAAGTCACCAGGAGCGTTTCTCTCATCCACCTCCCACTGTGGGGCCACCCCAGAAAATCGATGCGAGGCCTGTCGACTCCTGCACAGCAATTCGCAAGCTGTGTGTCTTGCATCGATTTTCTCTGCCGGCGTAGGCCTGGCCTAAGTGAGCTGATTGCAGAGGAGCTATAGGTATGGGCGTTGGTGGATCCTGTGGTGAGAATGCCCGATGTTATCATGGGCCAGCAATTAGTGGGTTAAAATGAAACCCTCCTGCCTCCTTGAGTTAAGGAGGGTTTTTTTTGCTGGAGAGAGCAGCCCTGCCCTGCTGAGTCATCTCCCCAGATGACATAATTACCCAAGGCCCACATAGACCTTGCCTGAAGCCAGTGGCTCTCAAAAGGCTTGTACTGGTCCCTTTCAGACGGCTGGCCTGGGAACGCGACCCCCTCCCGTAAATTAAAACCATTTAACACTTCTAAATGCTAAATGTACGGCCCCACTGGTTGATGCGTATGCCTCTTCTCACTGCTGTCCAATTAAGACGCACACATTTTGGACTGAATTATGTTTAAAAGAGGCTTATTTAAAGAAAAAAAAAGTTCCTACTTCACCAGGGTTGCCAACCCACAGAAATTTCATTTATGGACAAAATGGGAAAAATTTACAGACACACACATTTTTTTACGGATAAAATTTTTATACTATATTAAGACAACATAAATGGCCAGATGTGAAAAGTAATGGTTGTCATTCATACATCACAAGAACACTGCTATTTAACTCACTTTCATTTAGTTCGTCATGGTCCTGGACGTTTTCCATTTTGTGATCGTACAGCTGAACACTGACGCTGTTAACCATAGCTGAAGTAATTGTCCCAAATCCAACAACTAAAACGTCCAATTTCCGCTGCTCTGCAGTAAAATGGCTGAAGCAGCACAGAAGAAATTTAATTGCTATAGAATAATTGCTGGGTTTTGAAATTTTATTGCACTTTTATGAAATTTACAGACACCTAAATTTTTTTATGGACTTTACGGACATGTCCAATTTTGGCTAATTTTTTATGGACTGCCCATAAATTTACTGACGGTTGGCAACCTTGTACTTCACCCTGGGGGAGGGTAGCGGGGGCAGCACAAAGAAGCCTCAATAATTATTTTTCACGGCAGACTTCGGGCCCTATTTCCACCCTAGATGTCCGCAGGGCTCCTGGCAGCGGTGAAGGCAGCGTTGCCGCTGGCAGCAGCGCTCAATTGCAGAAGGAAGGGTAGCAAGGCCGTGCTGTGGCCCTGAGAGCAGTGACTACTGGGGGGAGGGCGCTAAGGCCAATTTTGGGGTGGTTATGGCCCCGGCCACCTCCCCAGCACTGGTCTGTCTGTGCGTTTGACTGTTACTCATGTGTGCGTTCATGATTGTGCCTATCTCAGTCTGCTGTTTCATGCAACTTTTCAGCTGTTGCACACTCAAGCCCTCTACTGCTGTCTGCCACACCTTTTTAATCTCAAGGCAACAGACCTGAGCTGGGGGCATGATACTACGACCCCCTCAGTCCCATTTCCTCCCCGTGGGAATAACACAAATATATTTTTTCATTAGGCAGACTGAGCATGGCTTTATACGGTAACAAGCCTTTTGTGGGAGTACAGACACCACACTGCTGGGGAAAGGCTGGAATGTTCCAAAATACTAGATTTCAGTTGTATATTTGTATTGCTGTTGCTCTGGTTTTGTGCATGGATTTGCGATCCCCCCCCCATAGTAACTTCATGACCCCCTGAGGGGCCACAACCCAAGTTGCGTGGCCACACGGCTTACCATTAAGCCCCCTGTGAGAGCTATTCAGCCCCTGTGACGTTATTGGATTTTAAAGATATTGCTGCACCCATGGGGGGAGGGGTGTTTGCCCCAAAAGTCTGTACAAAGGGGGCCATGTGAGGTGTCAAATGAAAGCTTATGTTCTACTGATTCTATATATGCTATTCATGTACTTGTACAATATCTATACGTAGAGTTATAAATATGTACTCTGTGCTTTTACTGGAAGGTTCTCTGTCTGAGACAGAGCAATGGGCAAACAATGTTTTGCAAGTGACTGTGCTAATTAGCAAAGCTCCAGGAACAATGGATCTCGAGGTGCCGAATACGCACCTGAGGAATGCGTCTGGAAATCTGGATACCTGCAAACCAGCCAGGGCATAATGGTTGCCAGTATGTGAAACAGATAGGTCACTTGGCCATATGACCTACTCTGGCCAGGAAGATGCCAGGAGAGGTATATAAGTGCCATGTGGTAATCTCCATCTTGTCTTCAGTTCAGCTGCTGATTCCAGATGCAGCCTTGCGAGGCACAGCAAGACGGAAAGAACCGTGGACCCATCCTGACATAGGATGTACACCAGAGACTTTTAAGAGAGCAGTTTATAACATCTCTGCTAAGAGCCTGTATCGAGAACTGGGTGATTTGATGCATGCAATGTATTCTCCTTAACAACCTTACTCTCATGCTTTTCTTTCTTTTAGTAATAAACCTTTAGATTTTAGATTCTAAAGGATGGACCCAGCATGATCTTGTGGGTAAGATCCAGAGTGTAAATTGACTGGGAACTGTGGCTGGTTTCTTGGGACTGGAAGAACCCATTCGGGGTAGGTGGGATTGGGTTCTGTAACCCCTCACCTGTGTGTTAGGCCCGGGGCTTATTGTGGCACAGAGGAGGTGTCAGAGGGTTTTGCTCATGAGGCTTCAGGCCGGCGAGATAGACAGCTGGAGCGCTCGGTGTGACTGGTTTGTGGCCTGTTTGGGAAGGTCTCTAGTCTGGGGCTGTAAGGAGCACCGAGTTTAAGCAATTCGCCCTGAGGAGACACCCTCAGCTGTGCCCAGACCTGGCCCGCTCCGTCATAGCCCCATGCTGGGGCTCAGAGCTGGAGTGGGCAGAGGTGCCTTTCCCCAAGCCCTGAAGCTGCTGCGGCTGGGGGAGAAACCCCTCCCCTGGCCCCAGCACGGAGGACATGGGCAGCTCTGTGCTGAGGCTGGCAGGGAAGCAGCCAGCACAGCAGGTCTGGCTCCTAGGCAGGGGGCCACAGGGCTCTACACATTGCCTCTGCCCTGAACACCGGGTGGTGCTGGGGATTGGGGGCAACCTTGGAGTCTCGTTCTCCCTTCCTCAGGAGCCAGACCTCCTGGCTGCTTCCAGGGTGCAGCACGGTGCCCCCGGACAGGCAGGCACCAAGCAGC